>WOAB01000673.1:0-2400000 GCA_027886185.1 Rheum nobile | reverse complement strand
TAGCCACATGTCCACATCCCTAATATTAATACTATTAAAACGATAAAGCATAATCAAAATATTCATCTAATACATGAAAATGAAACCCTAAACATAAAATCTCATAAGATGTTCAAAATTACTACAAATTATGAAAAACTTTCTTGTATACTACATTGGTTGTAGTATTAGATCTTTTTTTGTTTTTTTGTCGCATATTAAAATCTCCAAACCTTTCTTGTTGGTAACTCTTGATGATGCAACATAAAACTGACCATGAGTGAAAACAGAGCGTGGAAGACACAAACAACATTTGCAAGTGATTGGTCCCGACTCTTGTTTATCGTCATAGCAAAGCAAACACTCAAGGGAAATTGACTTCATTGAAACATGAACAGATATGAAGTGTCTGATGGTGACATGAGCACGCGAGGAATCAAAACTTGTCCGATATTATTGCCTAAAATATTCTTCATTGTTTGACATGACTGTCGAGTTGTATGATTATCAATCTTGTCCTATTACATAAATCTGAAGATTGGTCAATATTTTGAAGCAACATAATAAGGACTTCAACCTTAAGTTTAAGTGCATGATTTGGGACACCAGAACATCTAATACTCCTTCCGTTTAGTTTTAATTGACATTCTAGACTTAAGTCTTTGGTAAATTTTAATTGTCGTTTTAGACTTTTTTACCAATTTTTTTTTTCAGATTTGCCCTCATGTTAGTAATTCTTTTATTTTAATTTTTTGGTTTCTCAATTATTTATTAACTGTTTCCCCATGATCAATAATAAAGCATTTGATTTTCTGAATCTTTGTTTTGGTAATTCAAAATTTTATTTCCCAGTAAGCGGATTAGATTAGCTTTTGATTTTCTGATTTTCTTTAATTTTTTTTGTTAGATTTCATGATCAATAATAAAGCAGTAATTAATCACTGATCATAAGGGTAATTTTGAAAAAAAACTGATTCCTTATTTTGTCTGAAATTTGCTAGAACGTTAATTAAAATTAAACGAAGGGAGTATTGTTCAAGTAGTCAGATGTATAAACGCTTGCATCGTTGTTTGCAATAAAACTTGTCTTGCACATGATATCCAAATTGAGATAAACTTTCTCATCACCAAGTAACAAAGACAATATATAGTCATTAACTTTATCTACATCTTCATGTGTTGGTGTAAGAATTGCCCGTTCTTCAAATTATTTCGAAAACAACTTATTGGCCAAAAGAGAGGAATAAACACACTTAACAATTGCAGGAATCAGAACTAAGTCATAATCCTTCACCAATAGTTCATTAGGAATTTGTATTTGTGTTTCTCCATCATTGTCATCACCTACAATACCATCACTCATGCTTAATACCTATTCAAAAATTTCATTTGTTTCTTGGATATCATAATCAGATGTACCTTATCGAATCAGCGTGTTTCTGGTCAAATTAAGAACTTTACAATATTTTCACAAATAAGAGGAATTAATGGTGGCAAAATATTAATTTTTTTAGTAACATGGCATTAGAGTTTATAGAGTCAAATATGGTGGTACTTATAGATGATTAATTTTTATACATAAATACTTATAAAAAAACATCATACTATAGGAAAAAAAATAACAATCAAAACCAGTATTGAACCACTATAGTTCTCAAAACCAAAGTTGAATGTTAAATAGAAGTCATATTATGTTATCTGAGCAAAAAAAAAATGAAATGTATCTATGATATATTTAAAAAAAAACTAATTTTATATAAAAATCCTAATGATACTACATAATAGTTTTAATCAAAGTGAAATGTTTCTTGTCCTTAACTAACTTCTTAGCTTAGCGGAGTACAAGTTGGTTCTTTAAATTTATGGCTAAGAATATTATTTGCAACGTTTTTGAAAGAATAGATTATACAAAATATTCATATTGTAAGCATATCCGACTAATAAGGGCAGAGATTTTATTTTCTTTGATTTTATTTGATTTTTGAAAAACCAACGAAAAAAATGAGAGCTTGACACATGGCAAATTCAATACCGTGATACCACGTGACAGCAGAAAATTTTGGTTCATTTTGGGGACACCACGTGACGTAATAGGTATTCTACTTTAGTAGATATATAGTAGATTACGTACAAAAAATATATGGTCGAGAATATTGTTTGCTATGTTTTTGGAAAGAATAGATTATACAAAATATTCATATTATATGTATATCCGACTAATATGGGCAGAGATTTTATTTTCTTTGATTTTATTTTCGAAAAACCAACAAAAATATGAGAGCTTGACACGTGGCAAATTCAATACCGTGATGCCACGTGACAACAGAAAATTTTGGTTCATTTTGGGAGAGCCACGTGACGTAGTATGTATTCTAATTTAGTAGATATATAATAGATTACATACAAAAAATATATGGCCAGGAATATTATTTGCTACGTTTTTGGAAAGAATAGATTATACAGAATATTCATATTGTATGCATATCCGGCTAATATGGGCAGAGATTTTATTTTCTTTGGTTTTATTTGATTTTTGAAAAACCAACGGAAAAAAAAGAGTTTGACACGTGGCAAATTCAATACCGTGATGCCACACGGCAACATAAAATTTTGGTTCATTTTTGGGGCGCCACGTGGCGTAGTAGGTATTCTACTTTAGTAGATACAAAAAATATGTGGCCGAGAATATTGTTTGCAACGTTTTTGGAAAGGATAGATTATACAGAATATTCATATTGTATGCATATCCGGCTAATATGGGCAGAAATTTTATTTTCTTTGATTTTCGGAAAACCAACGGAAAAAATGAGAGCTTGACACGTGGCAAATTCAATTCTGTGATGCCATGTGGCAGCAAAAAAATTTGGTTCATTTTGGGGGCGCCATGTGGCGTAGTAGGTATTCTACTTTAGTAGATATATAGTAGATTACGTACAAAAAATATATGACCGAGAATATTGTTTGCTACGTTTTTGGAAAAAATAAATTATACAAAATGTTCATATTGTATGCATATCCGACTAATATGGGCAGGAATTTTATTTTCTTTGATTTTATTTGATTTTTGAAAAACCAACGAAAAAAATGAGAGCTTGACACGTGGCAAATTCAATACCGTGATGCCACGTGGCAGCATAAAATTTTGGTTCATTTTGGGGGCGCCACGTGACGTAGTAGGTATCCTACTTTAGTAGATCTATAGTAGATTACGTATAAAAAATACATGGCCGAGAATATTATTTGCTACGTTTTTGGAAAGAATAGATTATATAAAATGTTCATATTGTATGCATATCCGGCTAATATGGGTAGAGATTTTATTTTCTTTAATTTTAATTGATTATTCGAAAAACCAACGAAAAAAATGAGAGATTGACACGTGGCAAATTCAATACCGTGATGCCACATGGCAGCAGAAAATGTTGGTTCATTTTGGGGGCACCACGTGGCATAGTAGGTATTTTACTTTAGTAGATATATAGTAGATTCGGTATAGCAAAAGGAAGAGGATGATGGAGAGGATGAATTCGAGTAAAGAAGGGGAGGCGACGAGAAATCTACCTGTCTGTAATGAAAGCTATTGTTTGCCATTTTTTTATTCAAGGTAAGTAGAAGACACCTTTAGCACAAAAATACCTAAATTATCATAAATAATGATTTTTATAAGTTTCTTACAAAATAGTATCAAGTTGAGAGTTACCCGTATGAAGATGTAATCACGATTTCAGTAGTTGCTCTCGAAAAGTAGAGTGGAAATGTACTCCTAGATGTTGGTTCTAAGCAGAGTGAACGACACATCAGTTGTGACCAGGAAGTCGATCGGTTGTCGTGTTGGTTTTCATGTAACAATGAAAAATAAAAATCACCTCAAAGTGATGAAGGAGGGATCTCAATAGTTGCTCTCAAAAAGTAGGAGTGGAAATATACTTCTGGATGTTGGTTCTAAGCAGAGTGAGCGACACATCAGCTGTGACCAAGAAGTCGGCTGTCGTGTTGGCTTCCATGTAACAATAAGAAATAGAAATTCCCTCAAAGTGATGAAAGAGGGATTGATATTTAAGATAATAGTTCAAATTTCCCACAATATTTCCCAAAGATTCTTAAGGAAATTTACAACGGCCAAGTTGTCACCCTTGATAATGAGATATCTAATATTGGGGGATATAGCCTTGCAAACTCCTTCTAACGCATCATATGCTTCAGCTTTTAAAGGCGAGGAGTGTAGCATATGTTTTCTATCGAAGAAAATAACTTCTTCTAAGTGATTCCGGAAAAATTATTCTATGTGAGTAGAGAGATCATACTGTACAGATGCGTCAAAGTTTAATTTAATCCAATGAGGTGGTTTCGTTCAACATATTGATTTACGAGTGGCTTATCTCGGACATTTCGCTACTGTTTGCCAATTGAACCGATAATATAGAAAGCCCTCCCTCGTTGTTGGCCTTTGGTTTCTTCCACAACCAATTCAAGTCGAGTGATATCACGAGTATTTCTATTTAAATTATGCTTTCATAAATATACAAAATTGAAAATATTAATATTATAAAAAATATTGAGAACATTTCATAAAAAAACATAGTCATAATTGTAAATTGTAAGTGTATGATTTGACTCTAAAGACAACAACAATGTATATTTTTAAAGTAAATAAGATCATATCCTCTTAAAAAAAAGTTAAATAAGATCATATATGAAAAAGAATAAAATTATAATTATAACTATTGATATAGAATTTATATATGATTATTCATATAGCCATAGGTAAGATTTTATTTTTTATAAGTATAACAATACAAAAAAGAAGTTACTAAAGTATTTTAATATTTCTCAATAATTAATAATGGAAAAAAATAAAAGGAAAATGGATGAGAAGTGATATATGTGTCTATCGTAGGTTTTGCCAAGTGACATAAATTTTTGTAAAGACTTGGACTCTCCCTTATATTGTATTAGTGTAGACTTACGTCCCTTTTTAAAAAAAAAAATGGTCCTTATGCCATTATAATGGAGATGGATTCCAATTCGTAATGTCATAGTCACAAAGTGTCATGCTTGTCAGATATACTAGAAAGGCATGAATCTCCCTTTCTTTTTATTTATTGTTAAAATTGCATAATGCAACTTTTGGTTTATTGGTGTTTATATCCTCCAACTTCTTTTATATTTAGGGATTAGAGAAAATTATGATATAACTATTTTAGTTTAATTCTTGAGTCATGCACAAATTTACTATATTAGTAATTATACGACATATTAATTAATAATTATATATGTAAGACCGATGCCTTAGAAGCGTCATCTCATGCCAGGTTGAGGACTTTTTAGAAGTTCACCCATCCTGGTAGCTCTTGTAGACATGTGTAATACTCTAATCCTTATAAACCAAGTATGTGGTGTTACAATCACCCCACTTAAACCCTTGACGACTTTATCAAGGCCCAAAGACTGCCCTCTAGGTCAAGTGACTGCCATTCAGACCAAGTTTACTCATAACACAGAGTCAACTTTGATACCATTTATAAGGCCGAAAGCCTTAGAAGCGTCAGATCATGCCAACCCGATGACTTTTCAGAAGGTCACTCATCCTGGTACTACTCCCTTCCTAATACACTTGACTTTAAAATTTTGTGTCCTCACTTAAACCATGAAAAGAAAACTATTGTTGACATGAATAACATCCAATTCTTATAACCAAGTATGACGGGCTAAAAAAAAATATAAGTTTTGAAGTTTGTTCTTTCTAGTACATAACATGATATTTATTGGTCATCAACCTTAAATTCGTGTAAGCAACTAATTTTGTGATATTAATATATCAAAATTTCAACAAATAATTTATTTATTGTGTGCATAGTCTATGAATGAGTTTGGTTGAATTCAACTCTCATTTCGGGATGATCTCCTGCCGACTCTCCGTCTCATCATTATTGTAATATTTTAATTATTTATCTTTGATTTGAGATAATCAGTTTTTATTTATTGTTCTTCTTGTGTGTTAGAAAAGGTGGAAAGAGAAAGATTATTTTTTACTGGGACCAAATCCAAGACCATTTACCTCTTTATTTTAGCCAATTTTATTTTTAACTATTTTTCTTCTTCTATACTCCCTTCGTCCCTTTTTCTTCTTCCTGTTTAATTTTTGGACACTTTTCAGCGTTAAAGAGAATAATTAAGATTTCTTCCAATATATAAGAAAAAATATAGTTATGTGAGGTCTTGTTTAATTCGTCTCAACGAGTACTTTGATAATATCAAAAAATTATAATTTTTTAGGTTATGTAATTAGAGATATTAACGATACAAAATCTGTCTCGACGGATGTGTCATGTCAAATCAAGAAGAACAAAAAGGGAGGAGGGAGTATATCTTTAGCCATATATTGTTACAACTTTATGATAAATTTTTGGTATATAGTACAATTTACGTGTATGAGAGTATACGAATCTTATATGTTTAGAAAATAAGATAAGATAGTTAATAATAGGTTTGTTCTAGTTTTATTACTTAACAACCCCATGTAAAATTATCTCTAAAATTAGACAAGTGTCAAATAATATTTAGTATTGAAAAATTGGAAAAACAAATTACAAAATGTTTTTAATTATTTTATAGCAAATTGAGATCATATTGTCACAATTTTCATCTATTTTTACATAGCGTTATTTCTTAAAGTGCTAGTTATGTACATGTGGTGTTCAAACTGTTCACTTAATCACATACTCCGTAATAATGATCTTGATATCACCAAAAGTGAATAATATTTTGATTGTTTCGGTGTCGGGTTTAAAAACTAATTGGGATTTGATTATTTCTTTTTTTTTATTATTATTTTGATTTAGGTTGAATTTTCACAGATATAATGTGATCGGCAAATTACGGACACGATCCTCGTATAAGTTGATCCATTCGAATTTAAGTATTTATTGTGGTTTGAGAAACAGAAGAAAATGAATAGTTCTTATAGATATCAGGATATTTTTTGTTGCATTGTAAGTAGACTTGTCAATCGGATCGGTCAAGTCGGGTTCAGGTTCGATCATTTCGGATTGAGAACGTGTCGGGTCAATTCGGGTAACAGGTCAAGTCAGGTCAGGTTAGTGCAGGTCAGCGGGCGGTTCGAGTTGACCAACAGATCAAGAACGTCATTTTTTAAATATTTTATTCACTATTAAAATATTATTAAATAGATAAAACTAATTTAAATATGTCAAAATAAACTGAAATCAATAAAAAATCATTATTATTTATTTTAATATATTTGATATTAGTAAATCAAAATCATATTTTAGTTTTTAGTTTTAATTTATATTATACATATTAACTTAAAAATTTCTAAATTGCACAAATTATATAAGTACAACCATGTTTTTTTAAGATACTTGAGCATATTAACACTATTTATATGTCATTTATCATATATATTATGTTATATTGTACTAATACTCCACATTTATTAGTTAATTGGGTCGGATTGGTCGGGTTCGAGTCATACATTCTCGGGTTAGATTCGGGTTATTAAAATTTCAGTCAAGTTGGATCGGGTCCAAATGTGGGTCGATCAGATCGATAGAGATTCAATTCAATCATGTTTTGACAGCTCTAATTGTAAATCATAACAAAAAAAATAGTAAAAAATATTAGGAAATGGATCTGATGACAGAGTTTAAAATAAATTATATAAGGTGAAAAGCAATGACTTTAGGTGATTATATAATTTGACATCGATATACTACTTGAAAAGTATAATTCTATATTTAACTTATAGATTATATGATTCTTATTATTTTGAGCCAAAATACGAATTGCTATATTTTATTTATAATAATTGACATTGGGCTATCCATTAACAATGGGCTATCTTTAACAAAGAAACCGGTTATGGACGGATAGTAAAATAATGCTTAAACGTTAAACTAATTTTTCAATTATAATAAAAGCTCATAGTAAAATAGAATATGATCTAGTCAAATGTGATAAATTTTATTATTTAATAAAATAAAAATAATATTCATTTTTGTAAAACTAATACACTCCGGAGTATTCAACTTTTCTTAGAGTTATGTATTCTAATACTTTAAAAGTTAAGTTAACAAATTATTCATTACAATTCAATCTTAGAACGATGAGCTTTAATATTATGTATTTAATTTATGTCAATGAGAGAATGGGTCTTCTATAAACATCAAAAACAATTATAAATAAATCAAAAAGCTGAAATAAATTTAATTTTCTATTTTTTCTTGGAAATTAAAAATACACTATAACTTATCTAATTAATTTTTAATCTATAAGCTACCCTCAGGGTCACCAAATTACTCCCCGTTTATGTTTCTTGCCTAATTGAGAAAGGTAACAAAGAAAATGTATACCAAATGGGAAAAAGCAGAATGTGTAAAAATAGAATGCGGAAATGACAATGGCATTGATTGGTACGTAGCTTAATTTAGCCTTTCCCTCAAACTTGGGTTTCTTTCTTAGCCAATAGACACTTGCTACAATTTTGTGCTCTCGCCAGAAATTTTGCCCTAAGCAAGTAGACGCTTCAAAATGTGGATCAGTCCACTGCTGAGTGCTTCAAAATGTGGATCAGTTCACGCTTCAATACCGACTCACTTGTTTGGCTTATGCAATTAAGGATTATATAAATTGTCTAACTTTGCACCACTTATAACCTGCTGGTGGCTCTTGTGTCTCAACATATTGTTCGGCTCTGCTCGAACCTGTACAGAACGCTATTACAAATTTAATATAAATTTACATCTCTTAAAAAAATAGACGGTTCAAAATTATATGCATACTATTCATTTGACCTTTTGTTGAATTCCTTAGGTTTTGATGGTAACAAACACTCAACTAATATGTGTACCAAGTGTTTCAGGGACAAGGAAAGTTATCCCAGGGAGCTTTGCAGCAAAGGATCTCCGAGGGAACAAAGTCCTGTCAAGTGCTTTGTTACCTCTCAAGGAACTGAAGTGACGGACCAGATCAAGGCTGCAAAAGAAAAGAAGAAATCCAGCGTGTTGAATTAAGGAAACAAATCAAGAAGCACACGTGGTAAATGATGAAGACTTCGGCTCCAAGGATCAAGCCGGATTGTGCGAAGATATGGAGAGAGAAAACCCGATTGTGTTATCTTAGGAATCTTTTCTAAGATAAGGCAATTGGAGAGAGAAGAAGAATATCATTCCGATTGGATTAATTAAAGAACTCATTCCTTAATTAATATAATCGGTTGAGATATTATTCTTCCAACAAAATCATATCTTTTGTAATCCGATTTTAGAATATCCTATCTTGTTTAGATTAGGATTTAGCCGAGTTGTATTTAAGTAAAGTGATGATTCATTTCTTGTGTACGACTTTGGACGACGAAAACTGAGAGAACGAAAAAGAGAAAGAAAAGAAGTGAGGTGTGTAAGTCTTTGAGGGTTGAGTTCGATTCATCGTTGTAGAAGAGTCTTCGAGTCTAGCTGGTTGTTTAGAGGTTGAAGTCCAGGATACAAGTGTAATCGAACAAGAAATCAATAAGACAAGTACACGCTTCAAAATCCTCTCAAGCGGAAGCTTGAAGGTAGTGGTTTTTCCTTGAGAAGCTAGTTTTGCTAATCAGGGTTTCCACTATACATCGTGAGTTCGTTCGTTATCTTTCTTGCTGTTTGTAATCCGCTGCATCTTCTGTGGGAACAAAGCTTTTGTTCTCTCAGACGTAACTCTAACGATCCAACAATTGGTATCAGAGCCTGGTGCTCTAGATTATTTTCGTAACAGAATTTGCAGGAAAGATGTCGTCGTCAAGCAATGCAATCGGTGATTCATTCTGGAAGCCACCAATTCTGAAGGCCGGTGAGTATGACTGGTGGGTGGAACAAATTGAGTCTCATATCTGTTCCCTAGATGGACAGATCTGGAGGGTCATTGAAGTCGGACCTTTGGATATCAAAAATGAGAAAGATGAGACAAAGCCAAAGCCAAAGGTCGACTACACCGATGATGACTGGAAGAAGTTGGAGAAGAACAACAGGGCTAAGAAGATCCTTCACATGACTCTTCTTCCCTCCGATCTCAAGAAAATCATGAGCTATAAGACTGCCAAAGAGATCTGGGATGCCTTGAAACGCCTTCATCAAGGAAATGAAGATGCCAAGAAGAACAGGATTCTCTCTCTGATAAAGGAGTACGACCAAGTCTCTCAGGGAAAAGATGAACACATTCAGGAGTACTACTCCAGATTCCAGGGGCTAATTGGTCAGCTTCAGTTCCTTGGTGAAGCAATGCCAGACTGGAAGCTAACTCACCACTTCATGCAAGGCCTCAACTCTCAGTGGGATGTCATTTCTCTTGCTCTCTACTCTCAGACAGATGTCAAGACTCTTACCATGAAAGAGGTTGTTGCTAAGCTGGAAAGCAACGCCTCTGTCTATGATCACAAGCTGAACAAGAAGGGAGATGAGAAGGCGAAGAGCATTGCCTTAAAGGTGGAAAGGGCATTTGACTTGTCCCAAGTCGAAGATGAAGATGGTGATGAAGATGTTGCGCTCATCACAAGAGCCATGAGGAAGATATGGTCTCGAAACAAGGATTCGTCGAGTTCCTCCGAAGGGAACAGAGACCTAAAAGATGTGGTGTGCTACCACTGTCAGAACAAGGGACATATGGCCAGAAACTGCTTCAAGAAAAAGGCAGGAATGCCTCCAGCAAATGAAGGGAAGAAGGCAATGGTTGCCACCTGGGGAGACTCAGACTCAGATGACGAAGATTCGTCACACTCCAGGGATGTCTGCTTGATGGACATTGAAGAACCAAATGAATCAAAGGGAGAGGTACTCAACGATGAGGTAACTGAATCTGATCTAGTATCAAGCTTAAAAAACAAATCTAAAGAGAGCTTAATATCTCTCATTAAGAAACTTGTTCATGAGAATAGTCTTTTCAGTGAGCAAATCGAAGAGAAAGATGAATCGATCTCAGGTTTGATCGAAGAAAATCAGGGTTGGGCAGACAAAGTGCTTAGACTTGAGAAAGGTTCATCCTCCTCTTCAAACTCTTGCTCTGAGTGTCCTAAACTCACTGAAAAGATTGTGTCTCTGGAGTCCACTGTCTCCTCACTCGAGGCTGAGTCATTAATGTTGAAACTAGGAAGTGCAAAACTTTCTAGTGATCTAACCAAACTCAGTGAGGAACAGAAGGACAAGCCAAAAGGCATTGTCTTTGTTGCAGCCAAGAATGAAAAGAAGACTGAGTCAAAGGAAGTGCCTCGCTTTGGGATTGGCTATCAACCCAAACTTCCTGTCAATGGCACCAAGCAAAAAGGCTCCAAAGTCGAAGGAAAACAGCCTGTAAAAGAAAAAGGGGACAGTTCCTCCGGAGGGAACAAAGGCAAAAACTGTTCAAACTCGACTGAGGAGGGCAAGGCTTGGTATCATGGACAGAAGGATCACGCTATCTGGTTGAAGCAATCTCAAATCAGTAAGTCCAATAATATTGATTTTCATTCAAGGATTGCTAACAAAACAATTTGGCCTGGAAAGAGCAAGTATGCAGATCTGAAGTGCCATAGGGTCTGTTGGTATTGCGGACACTCTGGTCACTACAAGCAAGAGTGCCTTCTGAAGCAACACAATGAGGAGATTGCTCGCACTACTAGAGAGCAAATGAATGCTGAACCTCCTAAGATTAGATATGTTGCTCCTGTGTCCAGAAAGCATAAGTTTGTCTGGGTTCGCAAGAACTAACTCTTTCTGTGCAGAATAAAGTGAGAAAAGTTCCCGGTATTTCATTCGTACAAAGGTCAGTTACTTGACAGGGAACGAAGCGAGTCTCACCTCACTCCTGTAGGAATGGTTGAGACTCAAAGGCCTGGTAACAAAGGTAAAGAAAATGGAGATGTGGATAAGGACTTAATGACTAAATTGTTCCTTGTTTGAATACTCAGGTACCATGTACATCTAGGAAAGACATCAATGTGTCGAGAAAGATTGGCATACATGGAAACTCTATATTCAGTTCCATATGAAGCCTGGTTTGTTCCCCTAACTACATGTCTATTTGTTGTGTTCCCTCGATGATTGGCTAGATTACGTGGTAAATTGTGAAAGATGAACTTTCATGTCTTGATATGCATTCTCTTCCTTGGGTATTAATTAAACATTCGACTTGAATATGTGCTTTTACTTCCTTGATGTACTGAATGTCGTGCATGATCTTCTATGTCATCATTTGTCACATGAATCAGCTTTATTTCAACCCAAAAGAATCAACTTGGTGTTTTGTTCCCTCATCATAAGCCCAAATGATAGTTGATTCTACAACTTACCTAGACGGCCATGTTTGAAATCTCCTATGAGCCCCTCTTATCATCCACAACTGGAGACCCCTCAGGCATGATATAAAAATAAATCGCAAATATCACATATTTTGGTGTGATGGTCTTTTGTACCCTCTCTGGTAACTAACCCCTAGCATCACACCCTACTACTTTTTGGTTTGGCGGGAAAACGATTCGACTTCTGTGACTTGCAGGTTGAGGTGAGGTGTGTTTACAGGGTGTAATGATGGAAGTCTGTGTTGGGCCGCGTTGAGCATTTAGGGCTGATTTGATGGAAAGGAGTTGGGAAGGGTAATTCGGCTGGCTAAGTCGGATTTGGACGAGATTCTGATTTTATTTTGGGAAGTTGGAAGATTGCAATTGTTATCTGTTGGAAACTGAAAAGATTTGAATTTATCTTTGGAAACACTAGAAGATTCGGTGAAGATTATAAATCAGAGTCTCCGGGTATGTCTCCTCCTCACTGTTTCCTTATCTTCCTCAAGCAATCTCTCCCTTCCTCTCTATCTCTCGTCTTCCCAGAACTCTCCCTCTCTCACAGATATGGCCTCCAACTCAAACCTCCCCAACACCATCGCCCAAGACCTCCAAACCCTCCTCACCAAACTGTCCTCCATGGGAACCGACCCCGCTCTCCTCGCCGCCATTACCCAATCCCTACCTTCCACCTCCACCACTGTTACCCCTCCACCATCACCAACCCAGGACCAACTCGCCATGGTCCCCTTCGTAGCCCCAAACACAGACCCCGCTCCACAAAATCCTAACCCCAAAACCTCTCCATCCGTCCTAACCGCCATCTCCTCTACTGAAATAGAGGAGGTCCATTCCTCTCCAACCCATCCCGACCCCATTGATGAGGAGATGGAGTAGATGCCCCGTCAAGAGACCCCGGTCACAGCTGAGGAGCACTTTGCTGTGAAGGAGAAGATTCAGTCGGTTGTGCGGGACCTCAACAAGGAACTGGTTGAGGAAGTTGATGAGGAGGAGCCCCTAAAGGCTCCTAAGGCTTCTGGCAGGGTGAAGACTGCCTGCTCCTCCAAGCGGAAGACACGCTCTTAGAGGAAGTCTGAGAAGGCGATAACGGTCAGCTCCGATGAGGAGACAGTACCCCTCTCGGGGAACAAAGCAAAGAAAGCCAAGGTGTATGCCGCTCCTGTCCGTCAAAGCCAACGTCGTCAGCCGGCCAAAGCCAAAGGAAAGGTGGCTGCTGATGATGTCAAAGACATGAGCCACAAGTCGGTGGTCAAGGAGCTGCGAGTCGTCCCTGAGTTCCTACTGGAGAACCATCTGAAAGGGGTGCATGATCTGTTGGAGAACCAAAAATGGGGCAATCTGTTTGTGGAGGAAGAGGAGATGGATGAGGTACTGCTAAGGGACTTCTACTCTACCTATGCGATAGAAGTTTGCCCCCACACTATTCTGGGGAGTTACAAGATGGAAGGACAGGTCCACATGTTCTCAAGCATTGAGCTTGGTGTTGCTCTAGGCGTTCCACATGAAGGGTATGGGGAATACCCAAAATGAAGGTGGCCGAAGGACTTTGCCTACTCAGAGGCTGTGTTGGCTGTTGTTGGTATTGAGAACCCTCAGGGGAGTGCTGATCTCGACATCTCAGAGATGTCCGCTGTCAACAAAGTGTTGTACCACTTCCTCATCAGCAACATCACGCCAAGGGGACAAAAGAGAAACCGGCTTCTAATCTTGGACATTGTCCTACTGTCCCTAATGCTGAAGAAGGAGCCCATTAGCCTGCCGAAGATTCTGATGCAGCACATGGCCCATGCCAGGAACACTCTCCAGCACGCTCTTCCCTTCCCACGGGTTGTCAAGAAAATCCTTGAGTATCATAAAGTGTACAACCCGTCGGAGGACGTGAGCATCTTCTCCCGCCCGTTCGACGCTAGTAACCGGCACAAGATGCAGTTTGTTCTTCAAGATGATGAAAGCTGGGTGAAGGTTGAGAGTGCCCCTGCAGCTTCTGAGGCAGTCGAGGATTCTGAGGCAATGGAGGTTTCTGAGGCCGACAGCTCTGAGGGGGAACTGAACGAGAATTTGTCTCTGGGGAGGGATGTGAGAAGTCTCTACAAGGATGTGAGACGTCTCATGGCAGATGTGCGCGCGCTTATCTCTCATCACGCATCGGCTCAACCGGCTGGTCACAGTGATGCCTGATCGCTTACCTGCTGTCCTTACCCCTCTTCTGTTCCCTTGCCCATCTACTCCCTCTTAGTTGTTTTTCTTGTTATCTGGTTTGTGTGCCCGGTGTGGCATTTTGACTATGTTTTGATGTTTTGTCTGTCTTGGCGGTGTTTGCATGTTTTTAAGTTTTTTTAATTAATGACAAGGGGTGTTTGTGTTTATTTGGCCTTGACTTTTCCTCTCTAATTCTTTACTGATATTTTTGATGATGCCAAAAGGGGGAATATGACATGTAGCATTGGTTGAGGGGGAACAGAACAGGTAAAACGTATTGCTGAACTAAGGGGGAACTAACTGTGTCTTAGTGGGAAACTTTCATGTCATATTTGTCTTTTTCTAGTTGGTATATGCTTTCTTGTTAAGGGTGTTTGTCACCATCAAAAAGGGGGAATTTGTTGAATTCCTTAGGTTTTGATGGTAACAAACACTCAACTAATATGTGTACCAAGTGTTTCACGGACAAGGAAAGTTATCCCAGGGAGCTTTGCAGCAAAGGATCTCCGAGGGAACAAAGTCCTGTCAAGTGTTTTGTTACCTCTCAAGGAACTGAAGTGACGGACCAGATCAAGGCTGCAAAAGAAAAGAAGAAATCCAGCGTGTTGAATTAAGGAAACAAATCAAGAAGCACACGCGGTAAAGGATGAAGACTTCGGCTCCAAGGATCAAGCCGGATTGCGCAAAGATATGGAGAGAGAAAACCCGATTGTGTTATCTTAGGAATCTTTCCTAGGATAAGGGAATTGGAGAGAGAAGAAGAATATCCTTCCGATTGGATTAATTAAGGAACTCCTTCCTTAATTAATATAATCGGTTGTGATATTATTCTTCCAACAAAATCATATATTTTGTAATCCGATTTTAGAATATCCTATCTTGTTTAGATTAGGGTTTAGCCGAGTTGTATTTAAGTAAAGTGAGGATTCATTTCTTGTGTACGGCTTTGGACGACGGAAAACTGAGAGAACGAAAAAGAGAAAGAAAAGAAGTGAAGTGTGTGTAAGTCTTTGATGGTTGAGTTCGATTCATCGTTGTAGAAGAGTTTTCGAGTCTAGCTGGTTGTTTAGAGGTCGAAGTCCATGATACAAGTGTAATCGAACAAGAAATCAATAAGACAAGTACACACTTCAAAATCCTCTCAAGCGGAAGCTTGAAGGTAGTGGTTTTTCCTTGAGAAGCTAGTTTTGCTAATCAGGGTTTCCACTATACATCGTGAGTTCGTTCGTTATCTTTCTTGCTGTTTTTAATCCGCTGCATCTTCTGTGGGAACAAAGCTTTTGTTCCCTCAGACGTAACTCTAACGATCCAACACCTTTCTATTCATTTTTCACTCCACTTGAAAATTTGATTTATCGGTAAAACTACTGATGCAAATCATGAACAAAAACAGTTCGTCTACACGATATGTGGAAATGGGGTATTTGGAATCGGTCTAATCTTATTTGATTACACGTAATTAACCTATTCTATATATTGTTGGTGATTTTAGTATCATTAACTATTTTGTGTGATCGGGGTTTGCTCAAGACCTATGGGGTTTGATCAGCTCATTGCGGGCTCGGGGGTGCGGAGTGCACACTCGTATGCGCGGATTTGAACTCGGGGCTACAAATGTCACACTTTGCGGATTAGCATGACGGTCCCACTAGTCGGTTAACGGATGGGGTCAAGGGACAGTGCCCCTTGCCGAAGCTGGAGGCGGAGCCCCTAGTGGGGTGTGGGGCAATGCCCCACCCTAAATGGTATAAATCGCTTACAGAGTGAAATGCACGGACCATGCGGTTTTCCGATGCGTATTTTTAACAAGTTCATGAGGGTGCATGGTCTAAAGACATGGCCTGTGCGTTTCAGTTTACAGACCGTGCAACGCTCCCTATAAAGAAAGTGCACGGTCCGTGCATTGTGTGCACAGTTCGTGCATTGTGTGCACGGTCCGTATGGTGGTCTCTGTAAAGTAACAATCTATGGCGCGAAGGAGTGCACGGTTTGTGCGGTTTGGTGCACGATTCGTGCACTTTTGCAATTAGTTGATTTGGTTAGTTTTTAACTGATTTTAAGTAAATTAACCTCCATGTAACTAATTTGGCCGGCCTAGCTATGCCCTATTTAAGGGTTTGTTAGGGTCAAGTTTTGGCATCCTAAGAGATCTATCTCTTTGCTTGTGATTACATCCAATCTAAATCGAAAAATTCCAAGTGTGCGCTTGTGTTCTTGCCTTGAACGCTAGAGGATTCGATTGTCTTATCTTAGATCAGATTTCGTGTAACCCTAAGATATATCATAAGGGTCGATTAGTTAATCTTGGAAAGTGCCTCACGCAACTCATTTGTTATCCAAGTTAAGTCCGAAGCTTGATAACAACGACACCCTTTTACAACTTTTACACCTTTTGATTGTCAAGCTCTATTGTTTCTCTAGCTTATACCTTTCCTTAGTACTAACTGCTATTGGTTAATTTGGTTTCATGGTGATTATTAGATTCTGGCCATACAAATCTACTCCCATGGTGACAAATGAGAATATAATATCTCCACTTTGGTTTCTTACGACGATTATTGCCTTCCTCTTAGATCATCAAATATTCAATTTATGATGAACATGAATTGGTTAATGCTACTGGATCTTTATCCTGCCTCTTTGGTATTATTGGATATTTTTAACAATATGATTAAATATACTCGCTCTATTAATGTTAGATTTAATGTTTAATGTAAATTTGTTGTATTAGTTCTTTGATTATTTCAGCTAATGTGTAGTTGTTAGGATATCTTGTAATCCTCTATATATACTTCTCAGAATACAAAGCAATCCTAATGGGAGTCATATAAACCTACATGGTATCAACAACCTCTCTCAAATAATCCTCTCCACTCCCTAATCTCGTATACCTCATATAAATGTCAACAGATATTGGCACCACCATCGACGACCTAACCCCACCTACCGTAACCCTCACAAACACCATACCTTCGCCCCTTTCTCACCATGCCTATCACGTGGCCTCCATTAAAGCACATGTTCATATTCCCCTTGATCTCAAAATCTCCAACTACAACATTTGGCGTGAACTCTTTCTCGCCAGTGTTGGAAAATTCGAATTGAGATCCCATATTGATGGCAGCTTTACCCCTTCTCCGGTTGATGAGGAACGGCAACGTCTCGACTACATCGTCCTCTCATTGATCTATCGGTCCATCTACATGAATATCTTTCAAATCATAATAAAAATCCAATGCCTCTGCTCAGTTCCTTTGGGATTCCGATGGTATCAACAACCTCTCTCAAATAATCCTCTCCGCTCCCTAATCTCGTATGCCTCCTCAAAATGTCAACAGATATCGGCGCCAACATCGACGACCTAACCCCCACAAACACCACACCTTCGCCCCCTTCACACAATGCCTATCATGTGGCCTCCCTTAAAACACATGTCCCTTTTCCCCTCGATCTTAAAATCTCCAACTACAATGTCTGGTGTGAACTCTTTCTCATCACTGTTGGAAAATTTGGATTGAAATCCCATATTGAAGGCAGCAGTCCCTCTTCTTCGGTTGGTGATGAATGTCAGTGTTTTGACTAAATCGTCCTCTCATAGATCTATGGGTCTATCTCCACTAATATCTTTCAAATCATAATGAAATTCGATGCCTCCGCTCAATTCCTATGGGATTCCATTGGGAATCTATTTCGCAACAACAAGAAGACCCAAGCCATTCACTTGGAAGAAAAATTCCGAGGTCTCATTCAAGGCTCTTTGTCCGTATTGTCAGAAACTTAAGACTCTGGCGGATAGTCTCGTTGATGTTGTATCCTATTTCTGATGAAGCTCTCGTGCTACAACCAATTAGAGACTCAATGATGATTTTGGTACTATGGCTTCCATTATTCCATGCCTCCTCAAAATATCATTATCTTAGGAAATATTTCCTAAGATAACGCATTCGGCTTCTCTCTCCATATCTTCTCATTCGGCGATATCCTTTCAGCCGAAATCTCTTATCTTTGACTGCGTGATCTTCCATGATAGTTTCCATAATCTTCACGCTGGATATCTTCCAATCCATTCGCATCTTGATTGGTGTTCGTCACTGATGTTCCTTGAGAGGTAACAAAGCATGTGGAGATCGCTTTGTTCCCTCTGCGATCCTTCGCTGCAATGGTTCCCTGAGACAACTAAATTGTTCTTGAAACACTTGGTTACCAGATTAGTTGAATGTTTGTTACCATCAAAACCTAAGGAATTCAACAAATTCCCCCTTTTTGATGGTGACAAACATCCTTGACAATAAAACATACATATGAGATAGAGATAGTTGTATAGAGAAAGTTTCCACACTTAGACACAATAGTTCCCCCTTAGTCTAACAACATATGAAACCATGTATTGTTCCCCCTCAACTAAAGCTACCAGTCATTTCCCCCCTTTTGGCATCATAAAAAACATAAGTAAATAGCGAAAGGGAAATGAGCACGGCAAGAAAAGCACACAACCCTTTTTCATTAAAAGGAAACAACCAACCGTAAACATAGTGCAAGGACAACAACAAGATATGCAAACAAACAAACAAGATCAACATGCCAATCAAGGTAAACACATGAAGCAGAAGCAAAGAAGAGCAAAGCAGTACGGGGATAGATGAGCTAGGGAACAAAAGAGGGGTTGGTTAACCAGAGAAAGACGAACCAACAGAGGGAGCCGAAATATGAATAGCAATTTAAGCATGCACTTACTCCATAATACACCTTTATTGTTCTGCCAACATAGATATTGCGCGAGACAAACTCCTCATGGTCCTTTGCAGAGCAAGTTCATCTTTGTGTTCCCCCTCAGAGTCTGCTCTTCCTCATCCATATCAGCTTCCACCTCAGGTTCAACTTTGACCCAGCCAACCATCGAGGGAACATAAGAGATAGGCAATCAGTTTAGAGAGAACATATCTAGTTCCATACGAAACTATTCGAAGGGTTCCCTATTTAGTGCCTTGGTGAAAATGTCGGCGATTTGATCCTTGGTTCCGCAGAAGTCCATGGACACCAACCCTTTCTCCACACAGTCACGTAAGAAGTGATGCCATAGTCGCTGAGATCTGCTTCTTTGACCCCCAGGAAACCAAGCATGGCCCAAGGAACTGAGCCATTCCAGATGTAGATTTTCTATCCACTTTGTTCCCTGCGAAGTCAGCATCTGTGTATCCAACTAGATTGAAGTTTCCACCCCTTGGATACCACAAACACAGATCGTCTGTTCCCTTCAAGTATCTCAGAATCCTCTTTACTGCTTTGAGGTGAGTCTCTTTGGGATCAGCCTGAAAACGAGCACATAGACACACACTATGCAAAATATCAGGTCTACTTGCAGTGAGATAAAGAAGCGAACCTATGATTCCTCGATAGAGTGATGGATCAACTCCTTGCTCATGTTCGTCCTTTCCCTTTGTTCCTGCAGAGGGATAGAAACTGAGATTTCTCAAATTATGTCCCATGATCAGTACGGATGGATCCCAGAGACTGTCCCACACTCCTCTCAACCGACTTGAGCCAAGATTCAAATTCAGCGAACACTTCGTCCTTTGATGACAGAAAGATAGTCCATGTGTACCTGAAATATTCATCAACAATAACAAAGACATAGGCATTCCCCCACGGCTCCTTGTGCGCATAGGCCCACAAAGATCCATGTGGATTGGTTCCAGAGGACGAGTAGTGCTTACCTCTTTCTTTGGACCTTACCTGCTTACCTTTGGTGCAAGCATCACAAACTTCATTTCTCGTTGCTTCGATCTTAGGAAGACCGTTCACCAGTTCTTGTCTATGAAGTTTGGAAAGAAGTTGAAGACTTGCATGTCCGAACCATTTATGCCACAGATCTGTTGTCCTAGCAATGGATGACAGACATAGTTCCTTCTCAGGGATGAAAGCATGGTCAACCTTGTAGACGTTGTTGTCGCAGATTCCTTTGAGTAGGACTTTCCATGTACTTATACACTCAACATGATAATCATCAGTAGTAAAGACTACCCTATTCTTCTTGTTTTGACATAGTTGAGCCACACAAAAAAGATCAAATTTGAGATTATTCACGAGTGTCACATTATTCACAGTAACATGGTTAGAAAGCCTTATCTTACCGAGACCACAAACTTCTCCCTTACTCTTATTTCCAAAGGTTATTGAACCTCCGGAGGCCTGTTGAAGTGAGGTGAGCCATCCTTTGTTCCCTGTCAGGTAACTTTAGCAAGCACTATCGAAATACCGGGAACCTTCCTCACTTCAGCATGTATAGAAAGAGTTAGGTCTTGCGAACCCAGACAAGCTTAGGCTTTCTGAGTATGGGAGCAACGTATTTGATTTTTGGAGGTTCAACATTCATTCTCTCCCTAGCAGTGCGAGCAAGTTCTTCATTGTGTTTCTTCAGGAGGCACTCTTGTTTGTAGTGACCAGAGTGACCACAATACCAACAGATTCTTTGACATTTTAGATCAACATACTTACTCTGTCTAGGCCAAATTGATTTGTTAGTAATCCTAGAATGAAAATCAATATGATTGGACTTACCGCTTTGTGATTGTTTCAACCAAATGGAATGAGCCTTCTGTCCATGGTACCAAGCCTTGTTTCCATCAGTCGAATTTGAGCAGTCTTTGTGATTGTTCCTTCTCGAGGAACTTTCCCCTTTTTCTTGCGTTGCCTGCTTTCCTTTGATTCCAGGACATTTAGACTTAGTGCCATCAACATGAAGCATAGGTTGATACCCAATTCCAAAGCGAGGTACTTCCTTCTTTTCAGTCTTCTTTTCATTCTTGGCTGCTACAAACACAATTCATTTTGACTTTTCCTTTTTTTCCTCACTGAGTTTAGTTAGATCACTAGACAATTTTGCATTGCCTAGTTTTAACATTAGTGACTCAGACTCGAGTAAGGAGACAGAGGATTCTAAACACATGATCTTCTCAGTGAGTTTGGGACACTCATTGCAAGGACTTGGAGAAGAGGATGAACCTTTCTCAAGTTTGAGCATTTTTTCTGCCCAACCTTTGTTTTCCTCGATCAAACTTGAGATTGATTCATCCTTTTGTTCAATCTACTCACTGAAAAGACTATTCTCATGCATAAGTTTTTTAATGAAGAAAATTAGGTGATCTTTGGACTTACTTTTCAATCTTGAGATGAGTTCAGATTCATTTACCTCATCCTTATACAGACCACCTTTTGATTCATCATAGTATTATATGGACATCAGACAGACATCCCTAGAGTGAGATGATTCTTCTTCATCTGAGTCAGAATCACCCCATGTTGCGACCATTGCTTGCTTCCCTTCACGAGCCGGAGGAAGACCTGCCTTTTTCTTGAAGTAGTTTTTGGCAAGATGTCCCTTGTTTTGACAGTGGTAACAAACGACATCTTTCATGTCTCTGTTCCCTTTAGAGGAACTCAATGAGTCCTTGTTTCGAGACCATATCTTCTTCATAGCTCTAGTGATGAGAGCCACATCTTCATCACCGTCCTTATCTTCATCTTCGACTTGAGATAAGTCAAAGGCACATTCAACCTTCAAGGCAATGCTTTGAGCCTTCTCTTCTCCTTTCTTGTTCATCTTGTGATTATAGACAGAGGCGTTGCTTTCAAGCTTGGCAACAACCTCTTCCATGGTGAGAGATTTGATGTCGGTCTGGGAGTAGAGAGCAAGAGCAATTGCATCCCACTGAGAGTTGAGGCCTTGCATGAAGTGGTGAGTAAGCTTTCAGTCTGGCATCTCTTCATCAAGGAACTCCAGTTGACCTACGATCCCCTGAAACCTGGAGTAGAATTCTTGAATGTGCTCACCCTTTCCTTGAGAAATTTGATCGTACTCCTTCATCAAGGAAAGAATTCTGTTTTTCTTGACATCTTCATTTCCATGATGGAGACGTCTTAAAGCATCCCAGATCTCCTTGGCTGTTTTGTAGCCGATGATTTTCTTGAGATCCATGAGGAGAAGAGCCATGTGAAGGATCTTCTTGGCTCTGCAATTCTTCTCCAGCTTCTTCCAGTCTTCATCCGTGTAGTCAACCTTTGGCTTAGGCTTTGTAGCGTCCTTTTCATTTGGGATAGCTATGGGGCCAACTTCAATGATTCTCCATATCTGTCCATCGAGGGAACAAATATGGGACTCGATTTGTTCCACCCAACAATCATACTCTCTGGCCTTCAGAATCGGAGGCTTCCAAAATAAATCTCCAATGGCATTGCTTGACGACATCTTTCCTGCAAAGTCTATAACGAAAACAATCTAGAGCACCAGACTCTGATACCAATTGTTGAATCGTTAGAGTTACGTCTGAGGGAACAAAGGCTTTGTTCCCACAAAAGGTGCAACAGAATAATATAGCAAGAAAGATAAGGAACGAACTCACGATGTATAGTGGAAACCCTAATTAGCCAACTAGCTAATCAAAGAAAAACCACTACCTTCAAGCTTCTCGCTTGAGAGGATTTTGAAGCGTCTACTTGTCTTATTGATTTCTTGTTCGATTACACTTGTAGCATGGACTCCAAACCCTAGACTTCCCACCTAGATTTGAAACTCTCTTCTACAACGGTGAATACGAACTCAACCCTCAAAGACTCACAAACAACTTCACTCTCTTTTTCTTCTCAAATTGCTCTCAGTTCGTCGTCGTCGATTGGTACATAGAAATGAATCCACACTCCTATTAAATACACCACGACTAAAACCTAATCGTAACAAGATAAAATCTTTCTAAACTTGGTAACAAGAAGATCTACAATGATTTGAAGAATATTATTTTAACCGCTTATATTATGTAAGGAAGGAATTCCTAAGATAATATAATCAGCTAAAGATAACAATCTTCTCTCTCCAAATATCATTATCTTAGGAAAGATTTCCTAAGATAATGCATTCGGCTTCTCTCTCCATATCTTCTCATTCAGCGAGATCCTTCCAACCGAAATCTCTTATCCTTGACCGCGTGATCTTCCATGATAGTTTCCATGATCTTCACGATGGATATCTTCCAATCCATTCGCAGCTTGATTGGTGTTTGTCACTGATGTTCCTTGAGAGGTAACAAAGCATGTGGAGATCGCTTTGTTCCCTCTGCGATCTTTCGCTGCAATGGTTCCCTGAGACAACTGAATTGTTCCTAAAACACTTGGTTATCAGATTAGTTGAATGTTTGTTACCATCAAAACCTAAGGAAATCAACAAAGTTATTGTGGGAAACGATTAAAAAATTCCCATAAAACAGATCGGCCAAACCAATCTTCACACTCTAACCTATCCCCTCAATTTACCAAATGTTCTCGTAACCCTTAAACTCATAAAAAATCTCATCTATGTTCACCGCTTTACTATTGATAATAATTGTTCTGTTAAATTTGATCTTTTTGATTTTTCTGTGAAGGATTACTGAACCAAGAATAAGATCCATCGCTCTAATAGAAACAGTGAACTCTATTCATTAATAGAGTCAATCCTACCGTTCAAAAATGGTGACCTTTTTTTAATTTTATCTCTAACCTGTCACCACTCCTTAAAACCAATAAATAGAGATCGAAAAATCAACATAACCAAATTTCAATATAAAATTTATAATTTTTATGTGATAATTGAATTAAAATCCTATAAAAACAAATATTTATAAACAAAATTTAAAAACAAAAAGACAATTAAAAATGAACGTCAGAGTATTATTTAGCTATCTTTTAACTTAAAAGTTTATGTGATAATAGAATCAAAGTTAACGTATCCTCAATTCTTCAGGAAAATATATTTCTGGAGTTCTTTATGCAGTGGCCGACACGATTCTAGTTGTCTGAAGCATGGGTCCTCCAAGCAGATTGATCGCCATAAAAACAATGAATTAATTAACCTCTTTTTTTGGTGGAAAAAATTAGTCGATTTTTAGTTTTCTTTTCGGCAGAGCATAAGTTAATTAATTTGCTTAAGTAGTAGTGTAATAGGGAGTTCTAGTCATTATTCTTAAATAGGACGTTGTTAAACACACCTATCATTTAAATAGTAGTGTAATAGGGAGTGCTAGTCATTATTCTTAAATAAGGTGTTGTTAAACACACCTATCTGTAATTTTTTGTTATTTATACCTATTGTATGAATGTGCAAGGAATGCAAATACATACGCGTGTACATACGTGTGTAAAAAAATGATGAAATATATTGTCAAGTTAACCTAGTGGGTTATGCGCATCTAACACAAAGATTTTCGGGTTTGTCGAATTCGATCATCCACTGTTTTCTAGGTCTAGCATCAACACAAAAAATCTTAAGATTATATTTTAACAGGTCTGGTGTAATTTCGACATATATGCATATAATATCGATGTAAAGTTCAATAATAATGTATATGAATTTAGCAGTATACTTGTATTTATTATATAGAAGATTTATATTAACTTAAATAAGTTGTACAATAGAAAAAAATAGCGACGACTGCGAATGTCGATGACAAAAGAATAAGTTATGACCCGATTTGGCCATAGTGGATTCGGGTAGATACCTAGGAGATCGGGTTGTTCGGGATCCACCCTAGTTAGATATTAAATCACTTGGCAAAACTTACTATTAACACATGTTTATTTTCTCATCCCATTCCTTTTTAATTATATTTTTATTATTAATTATTTGATAAATATAAAAGAGATAATTGCAAAAATACACCAAATATGTGCACTTGTTTGCAAAACTAGACTATGAATTAATATATTTGCATGGCTGCTAAAAGGATTGCAAAAGTACACCATTTGTTTTCCCAAAAATAAAGATAAATCATAAATTATTTTTCATTTTCTTTTTGGATATAGGTTGAAAAAAACTTAATAGTTATTTAGAATTTGTTAAGACAACATTAACAACAAGTTGAAAACCCTCTTAGCACATATGTTAGCGCAAAAAAAAATTAGAGTTGGCTCTAGAAAGAGGAAAAATTACCGAGCAAGATTGTGAGCTGGGTAAGATTGTGAGTTCGAAAACAGAGGGAGAGAGAAAGAGTCAGGTATGATCGACATTGAAATCGAAGAAGAGAGGGACGAAGTGTGGCAAGTGCAATTCACATTTGAAGAAGAACAAGTTCAGAACTCTAACCCTAATATCTGAGAAACTCGATGGTTCCAGTAACCAAGACAACACGCGCTACAAATGGAAATGGGAAAGGCAAGAGAAGTAAAAGGAAAAGAGATTATGAAGTTATAGATCAGAAGCAGGGAGATCGAAGAAGGAGAAAAAACCGATGAAAAATGAAAAATCGGGATAAGACGAAAGGAAAGAATAAGCGACGACTACGAATGTCGATGACAGAAGAAATGGAGATAAGGATGGATGTTAAAATATTATTCTTGGTTTGTTCATGAATTTTGATCATGTATTGTCGAATTTAGGGTTGTATGTTTACTATTGTTTTCATGAAGTGTCGTTGTTTGGAATTGGAGTAGTAAAATACAGAACAAATGAAAGTAGTAAAGAATGGGAAGCATTGTTTAGTTATAAATTGAATCATGTGTTATTACTTATTGTTATGTTTTGTTGAAGTAGACAATGACTGTACAATTGGAACATGTTGGTTTGTAGTGTGAGCAACATATATTTTGGAAGCATGATGATGAACATGAACAAATGAAGCAATCATAATGTTTAATAAAAAGTTGATGCATGTAAAGAAAATCTAAATGATCATAATCTAGAGTTAATTTAGAAGCTTACAAAATCCAGATGAGCATTATCTATATAAAAACGTATTTTGTGTGTGCTGTAAACATGGTCCAAACATTTGGAAAAGAAATGATAAGTGTTAATGGGTGTAAATTGTTTATAAACAGAACAATTTTTTGCAGATTAGATATAAGTATGGTAGAGAGGAGCATTTTTTTGGAAGAATAAACCAAGATTCAAGGGTTTAGTATCTTTCAATGATCGAGAACAAACTTACGCCTAGTGATTGGGAAAGGATATTGGATGGACCTTTAGGTAACATTGTGAAGTTGTTTAAGATAGTGAGATTGTCTTCCTAGTTGCTCTACTATATGTTGTTCAAGCAAGTTGTATGTGAGAAGAAGTGGGAGACGTGGTATGCTGTTGGCGGGAAATGTTGCCGATTTTCAAAGGAAGTTAGGTAGGTCTGAATTGTGACATTCTAGTGGAAGAGGAATCACAACGGGACAAGTCGACAATGCTTGATTTTTTTGGAGTGAAGACAACGACAATAAATCAACTGCAGAACAAATTTTCAAATGCCCCCCCGTGACAACACCTTCAAATACAAGATGACGCTGTTGTTGATAATTGAGGGTGTATTATTGGATGGAGATAAGAAGAGGCACATCAAATCAAATCATGTGAAGCTGCTGCAAAACATGGATCAGTTCAACAACTACCCTTGGGGCATGATGGCTTATATGGATCTGCACAAGAGCTTAAAAGACGCATTGGACACTAGAATGGAGTCCATAGAGTTGGCATTACTCATAAACAAAAATCCAAGAGTAGGTTACAACATACAGGGTTTGCCTGCTATCTTTCAAGTAACAAAACTTTACAAAATCAATTAATTCTCTCTATATGAAGTGTATGAGTTGATTAAGTAGTGGTGTTGATGTAATGTTATTGCATAGGTGTGGATGTATGAAGCAATTTCACACATTGAAATGTCTTTTGGAAGTCTGTTGGATGATACTGTCATGCCCCGGTGTGCAAGATGGGCTTGTAAGGGTAGAGGTGAGAAGGATGCAATTATAGCGGCTCTAGATGATGAATTTGAAGTGAGTACAATGCTCATTGAGGAGGAATGAGAGGATTTAGGTGTGAGTTGTTACTTCAATGATGAAGTGAGCGTGACAATGTTGTAAGGACAATTGAAAATAGGAAGAAAAAGAAAGGCAAAGATATGAAAAAGAAAGTTGTGAGCGAGGTGGCTGGAAAGAAGGAGATGAAGGATTTGAATGAGGTAAGACCGTTGATGAGTGTCTGTAATGAAGTTGTTAAGATGATGGACTATATGGAAGAAGTGGTGAATAAGAGGATGGACTGTATGTAAGATTTGATGAATAAGAGGATGGAGAGTATGGAAGAAGCGATGGAGAAGTTCATGAACAATGTATTTGGGAAACTAGAGGTTGTACAAACATCCAGTGAACCCAGTGAGGAGGATGATCAAGTCAAAGTAGACCTTAAAGATAGTTCAAGCGAGGAAGAGGTATGGAAGTGTTTTTTTCGTGTTTGCACGTTGACGAATGAATATATATATATGTAAAGGTAAATGGCGATAGGATTGTGGGGTCTAGAAATAAGTGTTGTGATAAAGTATAGGATAAGACTTTATTAATATAACCAAACTCCAAAACATGATTTTAACCTTGTTCAAAACAAATATTCAAATACTAGAATTAAAACACAGTTGCCTTCAACGTCGTCTTCACGCGTCTTCAACTTGGGAATTTTTATCTGATGTGCCGTATAGGACGGGTGACACCAGCCAACCATGCAAGGGAAAAGAAAGGTCGGTTAGTCTAATGAAAGACTAAACAAGGGTTCAAACAAAGTGGTTCTTGTGATTGTATACAGTTACTATCATTGTCTCTTGAATAATAGTCGGTAGACGATATATAACTCAAATACTTTCAAGGAAACGAAAGAAAGAGACATGCGTCAAAAGAAGACTCCAAAGGGATTGAGTCTTATAGGAATATGTATGTTTGTTTGGAAACCCAATTGATTCGAGATCAGATCGAATTTCACTGAAAAATCACTCGACGCGTTCTAGGGTTCGTTTATCCTTTTCGGGGAAAATTGAGGGGATTTGATTCCCGATTTTAGGGGGATAATACGCGTCTTACACTTACCTAAAATGCCCATTGTTCATTTTAAAAATCCCGCTCAAATTCGGACCGAAATCGGCCATGGAAGCTTACCTTCATATGCGTGGGTGGAGGTAAAAGAAGAAGTGCTGTTCACACATGGCCTCCCTTAATTTTGGCTTATTTGCATTATTTTGCCCACCTTCTTAAGTTGTGGCAAAAATGTCCTTATTTGACTTTTTAAAAATTACAAAACTTATCCAAACTTATTTATTTTATTATACGAAACTTATATAATTATTTTAACCCAAAATTAAGATGTAGGAAAAATTAATTAATTTTAAATTAAGCTTAAGTTACACTTCCTTATAAATTTAACCATACGTAAACCCTTATTAACACTTTGTTAATCTTGATTAAAGTATTCTAGGTTAAAATTGATAAGTTTTATTGAAATTTAAATTAACACAATGTCATAATAATATTTAAACAAACCATAACTTAAAGTTGTAACAACTTAAGTTAATAATCTCTAATCTATTTCTTTTTTTTGGAATAATGAAATAAATGCCAAAATTCCTTTATTAGAAATAGAGTTGGAAATTACATAAATACCCTTAATAAAAATGAGGGTTAGTTTTCATATCATTCAACAAGTATGATATTTTGTATTGCAATTAAGAATGTATGGGAAATGTAAACAAAGACTAATGTTCTATGTTTTGGACTTGTTTACAACTTTTTTAAGGAAAGTTTATGGATTCTTGGTGAAACATTTTTCGCTAATACACACGTAGATTTGTTAGACTAATGTACATGGATTCATATTTTCTAGATAGGTTTTATGTTTTTCTGTTCAGGAAATTATTTCGCAAAATTTGTTGACATTTGTTTAACAAGTTAAAATTGATTCCCATTCATTACTTCGAAACTAAATGAAAAAAATCGGTTGACAAATGTTCCACTATTTTCAAAGTTTCTTATGAGCATGGTTCTGTGACTTATATTACATAGTTTCCATTCGTTCAACCACGGTTTACTATGATAGTCCTTTTTTCAGCTCAAATCTTTGTGATGGAAATTTTCCATTGTCCTAAACTACTGTTATATTCCATTACAATTAATATCCTACGTCTAAGTATCTGAATTAACGCAATATTAGGGTTGACCCTGTATAAGTTGGAGGACAAGATAGTTGTAAGTTTTATTGAAGATGTTTTCAACGATGCAAACATTATTATGATAACTAGCATTGCTCTCTTCGATCACAACTCATGAAAAGCTTGTTAGAATTTATTAAACTAATATACTAGTGCAACTACCACATACAACTATAATAAAAGTATCATGTTCCTTTCTAGCACTAAAGATGCTTTCTAGATATCGTATCAAATGTGTTCTTCAATTTCATCTATATAAATTACTAGTTGAGATAACAATTGCATTGAAAAGAATATATTTTGCATTGATAGATTGGAAATGAATTGTATGCCGAAGTCATTCACAAATGAATCTTTGAATTTGGTGGAATCATAATAAAGATAATTACTTTAACCCGGTTGCGGGTCAATGGAAAAAATAATACCAGAGTTATGATGTTGTTACATGCTACCGAGGTAATGTACTTTACAATAACAATATATTACGGAGTTTTGATGTTGGTGGAATCATACAGATTCTTACTTTAATCCGATTGCGGGTAAAAGCAAAAAAATAGTACCCGAGTTATGATATTGTTACCCTGTAGCGGGGTAATGTACTTTACAATAAAAATTCTCTACCGGGTAACGATATACAGTTGAATAAATTCTGTTATACCATTGCCTACCAATGGGGTATATGGTAATAATCAATTATCTCAATTAACCCAATATTAGTTTCTTGATATCCTACCAAATGTGTTCCTCAATTTCATCTACATAAGTTACTGTTTGAGATCACAATTGCATTGAGAAGAATATATTTTGGTGGAATCATACATATTCTGGATAACAATATTCTATTAGGCGCATTTATAGAAGTACACCAAGAAATGAAATTCTTTGTAAAATTCAAGACATTGCAAAATATCACATCCAAAAACTTAGAACAAGGATTCGTCCTACAACATCCGACCATAGTCTTGCACTAAGGATGCCTTCTGGATAAGAATATTCTATTACCATACTTACAACAAGATTTTTCCTACAACATCTGACCATACCACAATACAGAAACTTCAGTACCCATAGTCTTTGTACAAAACATCAAAATAACTAGCCAAAATTTCGAAAACTATTAATACCATTCAATCTTCATCCAAACTGCAAAAGCAATGAATTGAATCTTGTTATGTTTTCCAACATAACAATATACAATTCATCTTGAACTCCATTTGTTTAACCCTGCCAAATTCAACGCGCTCCAGATGATGTTGCCTTCGTTGCTCTATAATATTGTTTAGTGTGAGCAAATTTTCTGCAGTTTCCACATCTTCTTGGCTTTCTCTAGTTCTTCTCCTAATTTATGACAAATCAGTTTTTCTTCGGTCTTCCTAGGGCCCTCCTCCCGAACGGTGCAAGCAAGTCATTGTTTTAATTGACGGTGGGACAACTTAACAAACAACAGGGGGACTGGATGCAAAGTCTCTTGGTACACCAATTTCAGCCGCTCATTCAAGAACACTTCATTGACTAATTGTTCATATGGGATGCCCCTTGCAGTTGTCAAAGCTATGGCATGCATACATGGTACCTGCCTCACTTGAAATTGTGCACGTTAGCCGTGAGGACCTGATCCCACTTTGCTACAACTTTCCTCCTTTTGCAGAACCACTCAACCGTTGTCCCTAGAATGGCATCAAACAAGGCTAGTACATGCCAAGATCGCTTGGCTTTCCACCTACCATTTAAACACTCTGCGTTGTTGGTTGTCATATTATTGAACCTGTTACCAACAAAATGTGACCTTGCCCATTTATGAAATCCGGCTTCTCGTAGGTACTGCCCAATTCTTGGTGACTCAATACACAATTGTGAAAATTCAAACTTAAACTAGATTAAGCATTAATCAGATTGAAAAGACAGTAACAAAAATAGTATTTTGTGTGGGATAATAAAAATTTGCTATATAGTTACAAATAACACTGAAGTACCACTTTCTTATCCTGCATTTACTATTAGTGTTTCAGATATCTATACAAGACATAAGTTATTCCAACATACCTTCTTCAACTTTGGCGTTGCCCGAATCCACGCCCCTAAACTCCAAAACACAAACTTGAACCTTTCGTTCTTATCTCTCTCTATCCTGCTGTGAGTGCCATGATTACATTGTTGCAACATGTACATGTAGGAATACATGTATTTGTAACTCACCTATGCTTTGCTATGGGAAATATCTTTGGCTTTCTTACCTGCACGATATGCCTTGTGGTAGCTTGCTTTAACTCCAATTTCCCTCATTGCTATTTGAATTTCAGCCGAATTTAAGCCCTCCCCACCATCTACAAATCTGTGTGAGGAACAAAATATTCATTACACAATTTTCATATCAATTTCCTATGTTCAAAACACATGAAATCATAATTCTTTAGTTATTCAGGGAATATTTTCTCAGCAATTAGACTTGCAGTGGCTTCTTTGTGGGGATTCTGCCTTGTTTTCAGGCAGCAACTATGTAATGGATCGTATTTTTTCACAATAAACAATTATGTATCACCCTAGATTGTCCCGCGGCACATGAACGTGCAGTCTTCAACAATGCAACCAACCACATATGTGTTTGTGTCCGACCTCTTCACATGTAACTGGGTGTAGTTGCTTGCCATAACTTTTAAGGCATCCTTAAAAGCTTTCTTAGATTAAAAAATCTCCAACCTTCATTCCATCATCGGATTTCCCCTTGCAACCCCAATCCTTCTCATCCAGAACTAACCTTTTCCCATGCCGTTTGGCTGTTAAAATATAACGTTTGATGTGAAACAAGGAGGTTTGAAGGCCTTGCTTCACCAGAAAGGCTCGATCGTGGCACAAGCAAGCTCTTCTCTTCTTCTCCTAGCAAAGATGACTCCTTTTAGACTCCTCTGTTTGGCAGGAACAAGGATGGACGGTAGTGAGGTCGGCGGAGCTCCGACAAGGATGGAAACCGATGAATGAAGAGGATCCCAAGAGCCAACGGTGGGGGTTGTTGGTGTTGGACGAGAACAAGGCCAAGGGAAGCCTCCAAAGAGGTTCCTTGGCAGATTTGGAGAGTTATAAGCCAAAGAACAAGATGTAGTGAAATCCAAATGCAATACTTGTTGATTGAAAGAAGGAAACAAAGATAATCCAAGCTTGGTGGCGTTGGATTGAAGGCTTGAACCGGGGAGGACCACCTCTACCCTTGAAGGAGGACCACCTCAACTTCTGTAAGCTCTAAGCCTTTAATCTTCAACCAAATGAGCAAATAAGCCACAAGTTGGCTTAAATTGTCTAGGGTTTTAACTGGGCTGAAGGCCCACTTGCAAGTGGCCTAACTCACCCAAAATGTAAATGCAAAGTCTTTAAATGAACTACTAAAATAGGAAAACAAGGGATATGTGCCATGCGTCTAGGCTTGGCTTTGGCATGGACGACGCCTTGGATGTCATGGGGATGAAGGCATCGGTGCTTTGGTTGTCATGGCCTTGGTGAAGCCAATGTCTTCCATGGTGGTCATCATGTGGAGGTGTGGCTCCAATGGGGCTGCGGCGCCTTGGCTAAGAGTGGCCCGGTTGACAATGGATTATGTGGCTCGAGCGATGGCCTTAGCTCGAGCCCTTGTGATCATGCTATCAACTCTTGACTTCCATGCATTCCTCTTTCTCTTTGGCATCTAAGGGCTGTTGGGGCTCATAATTCTCCCCTTCTTGAAGTAGAATTGTCCCCAATTCGTCCTCCCAGCGCCGTACCCGCTAGCGACTCAGTGGGCACTCTCGCCCTCGCTCGCGGCTGCGTATCCGAGAAGCCCACTCCAGCCCGTGCCGCACCCACTCTAGCGGCGCGAATCCAGACCCGCTTCTGCGTCCCCAGGTCCGTGCCAGAACCGCACCCGTGAGCGCATCAGTGGGTGTCTCTCGCCCTTGCTCACGGCTGTGCTCCCGGCGACCCACTCCAGTGGCCCCGCTGCACCCATCGATGTGCCCACCGGGTCCGATGCCGCCGCACCTGCAGACGCGCCCAGTAGGCTCTGCCGCGTCTCATCCACTCCCTAACCCACTATCCGCTGCCTTCCTTTCCAAATCCCACCAAATCCGATTTCTTTCCATAACCAAGCCAATCAAATCCCACCAAATCCGCCAATTCTCTCTCCAATCCAAGATTCCCAAATCTTACCATATCTTGCCAATCTTAAATTTGAATTTCAAAATTCAAATTTAAGATCTACCCCCTTCCTTGCCTTCACCAGCCCACACCCGGACCCACTAGTCTGGGCCCAACCGAACCCAAACCCGGACCCGCTTGTCTGAGCCCAGCCGAACCCAAAACCGGACCCGCTTGTGTGAGCCCAGCCACACCCAGATCCGGACCCATGCCTTAGCCTTCGCCGAGCCCAGTCCATGGCCTACTGGTCGGGCCACGACTTCAAAGACGACGAGGAGGGCTGGTCCGACTACTACACCGGGCTTCATAGCGAGGTAGACCCGGATTGGATCCCGCCGTCTCGCACCCATGCACCCCCGGCGCCGCACCCACGACGCCGAACACACTACGACGCCCACAACTTCCACCGCGCCTTCAACCACGCCGACGTCGACTATGCCCACCACCGGACCCACGACAACGGCTACGACCGGACCCGGTACCGCACCCGTGACCGGACCCAGTACAACACCCATGCCTACGACGCGCGCCAAGAAGCCCTCGTCTTTGAGCTCTCGGCTGAGCAACGAGAGATCCGGTCCCTAAGACAACAAGTGGCTCGACTCCTAGCCGAGTCGGTCGCATCACCATGGCCAAGCAATCCCACTATTCTACCCGCTCCAGTGCCCGCTGCCGTGCCCGCTCCTACAAGTCTGGGTCCCCCGTGGCCAGTCGCGACCGCACCCACATCCGTGCCCGTTGCTGCGAGTTCGGGTCCCCTGTGCCCAGTCGTGACCGCGCCCGCTGGCGTGCCCACTGCCGCGACTCAACCGGCCTTAAGCGTGCCCGCTCCAGTGCTCACTGCACCCAAGGCCGCACCCGACGTCGTGCCCGCTCTTGGACCCGAGCCGTACTTGGTCATCATGGAGGTTCCAAGATTCGGACCCGAGCCCGACGTCGTGTTTTTGTTGACCACCGAGCACCGACTTCCCCTGGCCCCACCAAGCTCGAAGCGAGGACGCTTCGAATCTAAGGGGAGGAGGATGATGCGACCCAACCCTCACCCAAGCCGGGCTCCGACGAGCCCGAGGCGCCCAAGACCATGGTGTCCTCCATGGTTGAAGACTTAGTCTAGTTTAGCCATTTTTATGTTATTTCCCGTTTTAGTATGTTTCCCGTTTTAGCATTTCCATTTCAAGTCATTTCTATTTTGGGCGTGTGCCCACTCTTGTAGAGTGGGCTAGCCCATTAGCTTGTCACTCATCCCAAGCCCATTAGGGTTCTTGGCCGAGCCATGTGCCTTTAAATAGGCCTTCATTGTAACCTTTGTTTCTCACGTTCAAGTTAATCCAAGTTTAAGTAAGAGTGATTCAATCCTCCTTCTTGGGTCCGAGCGTCAAACACATTCCTTTCTTCGCATCCCCTTCATCCGTAGCTTGTCGCTTCGAGCGTCTCGCCCCTCCCTCGCCCCAAAGAGAGCACTAGAGACACGTGAGCCATCGTCTAGGTGGCTCGTACTTATCCAGGTTACCCAACGGAGAAGGATCCATGCCCGCTCCTGCCTAGATCGGACACCCTTGCGCTCCGAGCCGCCTCGGATCGCATTAGTTCATGTAAGAAAGCGGCGATGCTACTAAAGTCTCTCACAAATCGCTGATAGAAACCGGCAAGGCCAAGGAAGGAACAAACCATGGTTGGTGTAGTAGGAGTCGGCCACTCTCTAATGGAACACACTTTCTCATCATCCACACGCAAGCCATCCTTGCCCACGACATACCCAAGGAAAATGGTGGAGGAGGCGCAAAACGTGCACTTGGACAGATTTGCAAACAACTTTTCCTTGCGGAGGCATTCAAACACATCCCTCAAATGGTTCACATGCTCCTCCAAGCTCTTGCTATAGACCAAGATGTCATCAAAGTACACCACCACAAACTTGCCCAAAAATATCCTTAAGACATGGTTCATGAGGCGCATAAAGGTGCTTGGGGCGTTGGTGAGGCCGAATGGCATCACAAGCCATTCATACAAGCTAGACTTGGTCTTGAAAGCGGTCTTCCATTCATCACCCTCACACATGCGGATTTGGTGGTATCCACTCTTAAGATTTACCTTAGAGAAGAAGTTGGCTCCATGTAGCTCATCAAGCATGTCATCTACCCTTGGAATTGGATGACGATACTTGACGGTGATTTGGTTGATGACTCTGCAATCTACGCACATGCGCCAAGAGCCGTCGTTCTTGGGCACACGGATCACCGGGACCGCACATGGGCTAAGGCTCTCATGGACATAGCCCTTGTCCATGAGCTCTTTTATGCGACCCTACCCACCATGAGTGCCACCGAGGAGGAAGAGGGCATGTCTTTGAGAAGTGATGGGCCTGTGACCAGGGCTCGTACCAAGTCCATTGCAAGGGCCACCCAATCCCTGGTCACGCGCCTAGTGGCCAACCAAGGCACACCCGAAGCCGCGCCTGCCCTAAGGTTCCTCGCCACCATACAAGGCCCCAACGACATCCAGCCGAGCACTTCCATGTCTGGCTCGAGCACTTCACTAGAGGGACCTCTAGTAGCCTAAGCCAGGCCAACGCCACACTCATGCCCGAGCGCGCCGCCCCAGGGCCTTCGTCGTCGCCTCTATCACCGCCGCCGAAGCTTCGCAAGGGCCCAAGTGCTGGCATTGGGCTACTTTAGGGTTTAGAGGTTTATTTGATGTATTTCATTGTCATTTAGAACACTTTCCTCTTTTAGTACTTTCTAATTTTAATATGTCTATTTTTAGCAAGTTCTATTTCGGGCGTGTGCCCACTATTGCATAGTGGGCTAGCCCATTAGCATTGTCTCGGCCCATCCGAGGCGGCGTGCCTATATAAGGCCATCTCGGCCTTTGTAACAAGGTTACGCTACCTTTTAATCTAAGTTGTTTTGTCGAGTGCCTTTGCTTCCAACCTTAGATCGGCATCACCAAATACTCTCTTTTATCACCCCTTCCTCCGCCACCGACGCTACGGCCACCCACTCGACACCGTCGAGTTTATCCTCCGCCACCGACGCTACGACACCCACTCGAGTCCTCTCGAGCCTATCCAACCCGCTGCCGACGCTACGGCCAACGCTCAACCATTGAGCCTTCCATCGAACCATCGAACCCACTCCAGTGTCCCTGGGTTCATCCTCGCCGACGCCATCATCTCCACCAACACCATCGAGAGACCAACTCTCTCACTGACGCCATCGAACCCAGTCTCGGTGTCATCGGGTCCCCTTCTCGCCATGGCCTACGAACCCAGTCCTTGTGTCACCGGGTTCCTTTCGCCGTCGTCCCCAGATCCCATCGTGTCAGTAAACCTCTAAAGTTACTGTTCACGTCGACGCCATTCGTGCAATTCAACAAGGCTGCCGCTAAGGTTTCCACGGCCAGCCTTCGAATCCAAGGAAGCGACTAAGCACAAGATCTAGATCCTTGCCATCACGACACTCGTGCCAGCATTCGGAGATAGGGACGCATCAACTGGCATCAGAGCCTTTGATCTTGTAAGTCGCTTGTCAAGTTCAATTGTTCACGATTTTTTTTCTTCCCCATCATACTTGCTTCCACCATTGTTACTCGAAATTTTTCTTCAAACACATGCTAGTCCCATCGGTTGCACAAGAGAATCTCTTGGCCGTTAATTGCTTGATTCCCTAGCGAAAATTATGTGATTTGCTTTGCATGAAATCTGCGTAACTAATTGATTGGTTTGCTTAATTAATTGCTTAAATTTCGCTAATCATATCTTGCCAAATATTCTTGTTGTGGCCGTTATAAATCTACATCAAATCTTTTTCTCCTATCACGTAAATCTCGTGATTTCTTGCTTCATTGTTACTTAGCCGTTTATTTTTTATTTGTGCATTCAAATCTTATCCGATTTCAATCTGAAGTCAAAGCATAGATTTCGGATTTGAATTTCAAAATTCAAAAGTCAAAGTCGAATTTAAAAAAAAAAGACTCGACTTTCCAAAAAAAAGAAAAGAAAAAAAAGTAAAGCACAAGAAGGAAAACCAAAATAAGGCAACCTTCTTCCCCAAATCGGCTAGGCTCATCTCTTACCCCTCCACCGTCTAGTGTCACACTTGAAGGTTTGTCTTGTGTGTGTGTGTTGTTTACGCAAGGATTAGGACATCATTCTTTTGGTTTCGTTTTCTTTTGTGCTTGTATATCACACTTGCTTTGCTTGCCTTAAGCCGCCCTCACGGCCAAAGGACCTTGCCCTCCTACGTGAACACTTGTTACTTACTAAGTGCTTGCTTGCTCTTTGGTTTTATTGTCTTTGTTCGTTTTTACTCTCGATGTCGGGACACATTGTGATAGGTAGCCTCACGGCGCCCACCGGTGGAAGTGGCCAAGGAGATGGCAACAACAATCCCCCACCCCAAGACATTGTTCAACATGAGGTTATCCCTCTCGACAACCCTCCCCAACAAGACCCCCTTTTGGAGCTCTCGGCTGAGCAAATGGAGATTCAAGATCTACGAAGACTCGTGGCTCAACTTCAAAGTGAGATGTCGGTGCCTCAACCGCTAGCCCAGACAGACGCCGCGGGTCTGCCTCACCCCACCATGGCCGGCCCAAGCACGACGCGTCAAGACAAAGGCAAGGGACACATGCCTTAAACCTCTCAACCACAACCAAAGCTCAATCGGATCCAGTCCGTGATCGAGAGCCGGCAAGGTCATGTGTCACCCAGGGCGCGCTACGTGCCCACTGTCCAGCCACTGGGCTCTGACACCGACGAAGATGAAGCCATCGACTCCCAAGGTATGGATTCTGAGCCTTACAGGTTTGATGACAAGTATGAAGCTGAGAGGGCCAAACAATGCTGCGTGCCATCCACAGTGCCTCGTAACACCCGCGTCCACACATCCGGGCGCGAGACAAGTCGCCAATGCCGGCAAGCTCGGCGCAACAGAGGCCATGGAGGCGCTCAAGGACTTGTCAACACCACCCCAATTTCTTTCAACTTGGAAGACCACCTAGGCCACCAAAGTGCGAGGACGCCTCGCTATGGCTCGGATGGGTATTTTTCCCACAGTCCTCTCCACCAAGACGAGTTCGAGGAGTTTGATGATGAAGAAATGGAGGACTCGGGGATGATCAATCCCGGGAACTTCCATCCCCCCCTTGGCGACCCCATGGAGTTGCAAGACCGCCCCGCCGACTCGATTCCTCCACCACGGCTTCCCCAAGGCGCCAACACGGCCCCGACTGCCTATGACAGGCGCAGTGACATGGCTAGGAGGCATGATATGCCTTATGATGTTTGTCGTGTCGCGCCTCACCAAGGACGCCAGCGCCACCAATGCGCCCAGGAAATGGAGCCACATGCCCCGTTCGGCGACCACCGCGGTTATGGAGGAGGCCGAAGGCACCAACTGGGCCATGCCCAACTTCCATAGGCCGAAGGCCACCAATATTCCCCCTTAGACATCCCAGCGCCGCACTTGCAACAAGTGCCTCAGGCCGCCGCCGCGCCAAGGCTCAATCGCCATGAGGTCAAGGTAAAGATTGATTTCTTTTTTGGTGAATACAACCCTGTAGTTTTTCTTGAATGGTTGCAGGCCATAGAGTACACCTTGCTTTATTGCAAGATTCCAGAGGAGGAGCATGTGGGCACAGCCACAATCCACTTCTGTGGCGCCGCTAGTGTTTGGTGGCACCGCTTTGTGGATGATCGGATTAGAAGGAATTTGGTGCCTCTCACTGAATGGCACCAGCTCAAGTACGTGATGACACTTAAGTATGTGCCCCGTGATTACAAGAACCAAATGCGCCTTGACATTGCCATGGCGAGACAAGGTTCGAAGACACCCCTTGAGTTCTTCTCGCAGCTTGAAGATATGTACTACAAGGCGTCCATCAGCGTGGCCCCTTCCACATTGAGGACGAAGTTTTTGAGTGGTCTCAACACCAACATTCGAGACCAATTGGAGATCCTCCCAATCAAGGACCTCAACACGCTCACGCACACGGCGATGCAACTTCACAACCAAATCGTGCGTAAGCGTCAAGCCCATTACCAAGCCTATGGCCAAAGAAGGTATGACTCTAACTCTAGTCAAGTTCCTTCTACTAATGTGCGTTCCCAAGCCACAGGATCTTTCGCGCCTAGCCAAAGCCGAAATTCCAAGGCCCCGGCACCGAGCTCGACATCCAGCTGCGCCAACGCACCCAGACATGCCCCAGTAGGCACAGAACGCGCGCATGACCCGGAGTGCTTGAAATTTGGTGGGAGGGGGCATTACAAGCGAGATTGCCCCAATGCCAAGAAGGTTCTTTTCTCCACTGCCGCCGCTGGATACGAGTCCATTGAAGAAGAGGAGGAAGACACCTTGGAGGCCATAGAAGAGGGCTTTGAAGAAGACAATGAGGAGGGTTATGCTTGTAAGCCCACGACGCTTCATACGAGCACACCCTTGAGCCTAGTGACGCGTTGAATCCTCACGGTGAAGGAGGCAAGTCTTGTGGATCAAAGAGAGAACCTCTTCCACACGAGGTGCTTGTTCAAGACAGCCTCCCTTAGTGTCATCATCGACGGTGGAAGTTGTTGCAACATCATCAATGAAAAGGTGGTGAAGCACTTCAATTTGGAGACCACCCCACATCCACAACCATACGACCTACAATGGATTTCTTCACAATCAGGTAACACTGTCTCACGGCAGTGTCTCATCCCCTTTTCCATTGGTCAATATCATGATTCAATTTTGTGTGATGTGATTGCAATGGACGCCACCCATCTCTTTCTTGGGCGTCCACTGGTAGTGTGTCATTCTCTCCAAGGAATGCGTACTTGAGGTGGTCTGGTAGTTGCTTGAGTTCGACTGGGGGTGCCTGCAGAATAGAAGGAAGCAGCTTTTCGCTTGGTACAGTTAGTGGAATGGGGCCATCGCTCCATCTGCTATGGGCGGGGTTATCCCCGAATGTGTCCATGTCTGCTACCTTCTCCTGCATGTTAGTAGATACTGAAATTTCCGCACAAGGACTAACTATGTCATTCTCCAAATCAGCATATAGTTCCTTTAAATAAGAATTATCAAAAACATCTTGAGCAATAGGATCAATCACATCAATAGAACATAGAGAATGTTCGTCATTGGGGTGTTTCATAGCTTTGTTAATGTTGAATTCTATCTCGTCCCCTTCGAATTCCATAGTGAGTGTCCCAGTACTCACATCAATTTTAGTACATGCAGTTTTCAAGAAAGGTCTTCCTAGTAGAATAGGGGCTCCATGAGGATCATCATCCATGTCAAGTACATAGAAATCAGCTGGGAAAATTAACCTGTCTACCATAACTAAGACGTCTTCTACCACACCTCTAGGGTAGACATTAGACTTATCCGCTAATTGCACTACTATCCCAGTTTCTTGAAGTGGTCCTAACCCCATGGTTTTATATATAGAATAAGGCAACACATTAATGGAGGCGCCTAGATCTAGCATAGCTTTTTCGACATGGGTGGTACCGATTGTACAAGGGACAATAAACATACCAGGGTCACCACATTTGGGTGGCATTCGCTGCTGAAACACTGCAGAAACTCTCTCACTGACCTGGATCTTTTGATTTCCCTTCAGTTTTTGCCTTCTTTTGTTTGTACACAGCTCTTTCAGGAATTTGGCATAGCTGGGTACGGACTCCACCAGTTTCAGGAGAGGAATATTCACCTCGCATTTGCTGAAGACGTCAAAGATCTCCTGATTGGTTTTTGGTCTTCTCTTCTCCCTCAATGCCTCAGGAAAGGGTGCCGGTGGCTTTTCAAGGTTGAGCGGGGGAAGTTCTGGCTGGATATAATCTGGGTAGTCGTCCATAGTCGACCCGCGATCGTGGTTCTCACCCCGCGGTCGCGGTTCTCTGCTGACTGGTTCTGGTTCCATATCCGACGCCCCGCGATCGCGGTTCCTCTACGACTTCCCTTGTTTTTTCCGTGAAATAACCGTGATCGCGGTTTTCAGCCCGCGATCGCGGTTCTTCCCAGCGTTCGCCTCTTGTTGGTTCTTCATCCCTTCCCACGGCATAAGGGTCACTTAGCCTCTTTCCACTTCTCAATTTGATTGCATTGGCTTCAAGTTGGTCTTCGCAGTACTCGCTTGGGGACTCCGTTATTGCAGGTGTACTAGGCATCAACTGTCCCAGTGATGCACCCAATTGTAATATAGATTGCTGAGAGGCCTGGTGCAAAGTGTAATTTTGCTGGGTGAGCTGAGTGAGCTGAGAGAATCCCTCTTTCATTGCTAGTGCATTGTTTGCACCAACTTGAATCACTGCTTGTGTATTGTTTGCACTTGCTTGAATCATTGCTTGTGTGAGTGCTTGAAGCGTCTGGGTGAGAGCTAGTAATGTACTCTCACCGGCTAATGGTTGTGTTTGTTGAGGCTGGACTTCTGTGATGTTCACTTCTTGTACAACATGCACTCTTGCTCTGGGAGTGTCTGTGGTGCTTGCCTTACTCCTTGAGCGGTATTGCCTTGAACTCTCAGAGAGCTCGGAGAAGACCTCAAAGGCTTCCACAGGGGTTTTTTTCAAGATGTTTCCCCCGCAGGTAGCATTCACCAACCTACGGTCTTCCTCTAGCAATCCTCCAAACGAATACAGTACCAGATCCTGGTCTGAGTAACCATGAAATGGGCAGTTGATTACTAGCCTCCTGAATCTCTCATAATAGTCATACAACTGCTCGCCCTGAAACTGTTCAATGTCACTGATGCTTCTTTTCAGGCTATTGAGCTTGGTTGTAGGAAAATAGTTTTCCAGGAAAGCTTGCTTCATTTTTGCCCACGTGACTATGCTGCCCGGGGCCAAGTAATAGAACCATTCCTTCGCTGCATCCTTTAGAGAGAAGGGAAAGGCTCTCAGTTTAATTTGATCTTCAGTAACTCCCCGGGGTTGCATACTATTACAAACAGTATCGAATTCCTGGAGGTGTTTGTTCAGATTTTCCTCATCGGTTCCTTTGAAGTGAGGCAATAAACTGATCAAACCCGATTTGAGTTCAAAGTTCACGCCCTCATGGATTTCCGGGAATTGAACAGCTAGATGTTGCTGCTCTTGATATTGCGCTGTCAATTGCCTCAGTGTTCAGTTTTCTTGTGCCATAGCTGAATTCTTTCACCGAACTACTAAACTGTGAATCACACTTGACAAAACAAAGGTTAGTAACGTTAGAGGGAACCATAAGATAGGTTCCCTACAAGATCAATATTTAATCAATTCACAAGAAAACAGACAATGATTCCCCGGCAACGGCGCCAAATTTGACGTGGCCTAAGGTCGTTATGCCAAATCAAAGTAACCTCAACTTCCAAACTAGAATAGTGAGTAAGCAAGGGTCGAAATCCCAAGAGAATCACAGGCGTCTATTTTCTTGTTAACAATCAAATACCAATCGAACAGTGTAACAAAAGGGGGGTTTTGAGGTTTGGTTTGCTAAAATCTATGGATAAATCAAATAAAGGAAAAATGCTCCTCCTAACAAATATCCACAATCACTGAATAAGGTTGATCATAGATTATCTCGAGTTCTTCTTCCTTCCTATGGTTGTTCCTGTCCCGATCTTATGTAGATTCAAAGGAAAACCTTCCACTAAGAACCCTTACCAATGAATAACCCTAGTACTACTAAAAGTTCAACCCAAAGGCAGCAATGCATATAAGAATTAACCAGGATACACAGAACGCTCGCTCAGATGCATTTACCATGTAATTATCTCTCCCTACAATAGAACAATTTCAACTAGAGCATGTAAATTGTAGTTGCTACAGCAGAATAGGACGTTAGCCCAACAGTTTACTAATCCTAGCAATATGAAAATCACCAATAACAACTAGTTGCACGGGCTAGTGCAATCAATGAAATCCAATGGAATAGGCTTAGAAGAGATAATACAAACCAATAGGAACTCAAACACGAAAGATAATCTCACAACCAAAATCCAATGAATGCTTCAATTGTTAGGCGGAACCAAGAAGGTTAGTTCCTCCTCATGTTCTTCATAAAAACTCTGAATCAATGAATAACGAACAACGTAGCAATTCTAGAAACTAAAACTGGATTTTCAAAACCTAAAAACTAAGAGAGTATATATATGTGGGCTTAACAAATGACCTAGCCCACTGAAAATAGAAAACGGAATAAATAAACTAAAAATAAAGAAAACAGATAAGATAGGTTCGGGAAATTCAAAATGACTCTGCCGTGCTGACCCACGATCGTGGGTCATGGACCTTGATCGCGGGCCATGTAGTTCCGCGCTCCTTGCTCTCCTCCGCGCCTGCAGAAGTGTCTCGAATGCCTCGAAGTCCCGCGATCGCGGCAACCTCACCCGCGATCGCGGTTAATGCTCGACCTGCTGCACCAGCATTCTCCTCTTCTATTCTTCCATAGGCTCTCTCGTGGCTGCTTCTTCTTCAATGTCTCCAACAATCTTCAAGTAAGCTCAAAACATCTCCAAAACACCAAGACTTCGCCTCCATACTCCATGCACAAGAATGTGTCTAAAACTACCCAAATGACACCAATAAATCCTCTAATGACTCTTAGTTAAACTCTACAAAGTAGTGCTTATCATTAAGGTAAGGATATATTTAGGCCATGTGGTGTTAAATCCGGGGAAAAGAATTAGCAACACGACACCAAGCTTATACGATCCTTCACATCCAATTTCGCTCTTCAAACCCATACAACAAAACCTTTTGATGCTAAATTGTCTTCTTTCTTTTATTTGTTTGCTTCTTTTTCCTTGCTTTTATTATATATATATATATATATATATATATTTTTTTTCTGAACAAGGCAGAAAAAAGGAAAAAGAAAAGAGAACACTACAAAGCTTAGTCATATCCAACCACGAACGTACGCAACCTCCCCCAAGCTTGGCTCAAGTCCACACTAGCAAGACAAATCAACTATCCCAATCCCCGGATGGGTAGAAAGAATAAGTAGGCTTGGTATGCCTTTGTAGAGCTTCCAAAGAAAAGGCAATTAAGGAACAAAGGGCTTCAAGCATAGGAAAACATATATAGGGTGGCCAAGGATAAAGGGTTAACATGAAACAATGCCTCAATCATATTAATGTCATGTACATAAATCATAAATGCAGCGTTGAAAAATGTATTAATGCAAGTTCTAGAGTTAGCAAGCAAAAGAGAGATTCACACACATAGAGAAAAAGAGAGGACTTGCACAGAAATAGTCCTAAAAGGCCAAAATCTCACCGGCGTTTTGTCTAGAGTATCAGTCCTAACACATCTTAATCAAAGGCCATATGCTTAAGCCAATTGTCTAAAGTTCAATCCCTCATAATCATGCACAAAATGCAATTGCAATATCAACAACAAAAACATATTGAGAGGATTCATGAATCATGTATTACAAGAAAAAACAACCCGAGGAAATCAAGCAAAAATGGTCAAATCTAAGATCCATAATGCAATGCATGGAAACAAGTTCATAAAATTAAAAAAAATGCAAAAATAAACCAAGCAAATGCAACTAAACCTAAGATGAACATGCAACTAATATGAACATGCAAGTCTACATGTGAATTGCTCCCTCCATGCTAAACCCTACATTGTCCCAATGTAGAAAAGTAACAAAAGAGTAAGAAACTCACAGACTCAGTCTATTGCGGTGGTGGGTTGTTCAGGTCGTAGTCACGCCCGAACATTTGGCGGTACATTTGGCGAAACATGTTGCGCTCCTGAACCCGTTGTGCCTTTATTTTGTTAATACGGTGTTGTAAAGACACAACGTCATCATCTCTGGATGTGGAAGCAGATGCACCAGAAGATTCGTCATGATCCCACTAGCAAGGAGGCTCATCTGCATCATCATCACGGGACAGCATCCCGATCCGGTTGCGGCACCAATTATCCTTGTCATAAATGGGGGTACGGCGGGTATCAGACAATGGAACAGGTGGAACACCAGCCTTGAATTTCAACAAGTTCACCTGGCTATTGTGGGGGTGAGTGAGCATGTTGGCCCGACGTAAGTATGGGATGTCGATCCAGAGGGTGTCGGGGGTCACTTCATGACCAGTCACAGAGACATTGAAGTGGCGAATCAACGGAGTGATCATACCACCAATACAATGCCACCACTGGACATGGTGGTCATCTTGGCCAGTTGTCGAGCAAGTAGAATTCCCAAGTTCACCTCTTCCCCCTCGGTCATAGATTTTAAGATCATTAGCTCACTACGCCGTAGATTTTCCGTACTGTCCTCACGGGAGAAGATGGTCCCCGCGAAGAAATTCTGCATTACCTTGAAGACAGGGTGCACTATATGAGTAACCTTTGGAATGGAGGTTGAATTGATGCGCGCCAGTGATCTTGAACCAGAAATCATGCTCCTCTGCATGGGGAAGGTCATATGCATTCCCCGTAGTAGGAAACCCATAAATATCGTTGATGTCTTCAATGGTTAAGTCCCGCCATTCGTTCCCCGATCAGAATCTCAAACTTCCACGGTCGAAGAACCGCTCAGTGGTAACAATCAGAGAACTTATTAGCTCGAGGGTGAGGTTCTTGTAGGAAACCTCGTGCATATCAATGAAGTGTTCAATCCTCATGCGGCGAGTTAAATGGTGTATCTCAGCGAGGAGGCCGAGTGTCTCCATATCAGCAGTGTCGAGCCAACGAGTGGACTGCCAAGGCAGTCCCAACAAGGTGTTGTAGCTTATGCGCTGCTCATCGGACACCAGAATAATGCGTCCAGCAGCCGGTGGAGCAGCACGAGAAGCGCGGGCGGAACAAGGCGGCATTGTAACAATCTAAGCGCTAAAAGAAAACATGTGAGTGCAAGACAACAAGACACAAAGCACAAAACAATACAACTTCACAAGTCAAGCTATCCCACCAAGGGCCTAATCATGGATATCTGTCACGCCAAGGGCCTAATCAAAGCAATTATTTAGCATGTCAATCCCGCCAAGGGTCTACGGTAACTAACAAGTTAGATAATAGATGACGTCAGAGATACAAAAAAACGACAAAATAGTAAACAAGTAAAGTAGATCAATTTTCCCGCGCAAAAATCAAATTACCCAACTCATGTAAATAGACAAACACCCAAGTCTAGCAAACTACTAAACCCCAAAAATCAACCAAAATAGAAAAAAAACCTAGATCAACAAAACTAATAACTCCTAAAATCAACTAAACTAAGAACAACAAACTCAACTAGACTAGAAAACTTCTAACATCTACCAATCAAGAACAAGGAAAGGGGAGATATCTTACCTTCAAACAAGTAAAGTGGGGGTAGGAGTGGATAGTCGAATCTGGGCTCGGTGGGGTGGTGAGAGCCGCGTGGTGGTCCGGTGGCTCATGGTGGGCTCGTGCGGTTCAAGTCGGTGTGGCAAGGTGAGGGTTGGGGAATGGATGGTGGGCGAGGGTTCGTGAGAGAGAGAGATGTGAGGGAGAGGAGAGATCAGTGATTTGTATGGTGGCTGGAGGCAGGTAGGGTTGGGAGGGAAAAGAAAAGGGAGGAGAAAAGAAAAGAAAAAAAATCGGAAAATCACCGTGTGCACGGTCTGTCGCACGATCTGCAACAGACCGTGTAGCTTTCCAGAACGTGCATCTGTAAAGAGGCACGGTCAGGCGCACGGTCTGTAGCAGACCGTGCGTCTTTCCAGAAAGTGCCTCCACCTTCTTCTTTTTTACTAAAGAAAAGTAAGAGAAAGACATACTTACCTTGGGTTGCTTCCCAAGTAGGGCTTGTTTAAGGTCATTAGCTTGACCATCCACTGCCTTCAAGTACTCAGATCGGTGGTACCCTACTTGACCGGATCTGGCGTGACAACAAGTTTCAGTCGATGACTCTTCACTTTGAACTTTTCTGAGTTTTTATGCCATAACTCAACCGTCCCACCTCTTAGAACTCGAGTCACCTGATATGGTCCTGACCATCTTGATCCTTTAGTTCCTGGAAACATGGCAGATTTCTCATGGAGTAACAACACCCGATTTCCATTCTTGAACTCAACCTTTGTTCAGGTTTCTTCCTTTTCTTAGGAGTTTGCATTTTCATTGCATTAGCAATTTCACCACCATCCAAGTCCGAATCTCCCAAAGACTCCTCAAGCAACAAGCAATGTCAGATATGATTTCATCTTGCCCTGGATTAACCTTAATCTTACAGCAGGTACCCTTGGTAGGAGACGGGGGAGTGTCTTTGTATATCGCAAGGATGTGGTCCTTGAAATATTTATACTCTATCTTCTCCTCTCCTATTGTGAATGAGAGCTTCCCATTCTTGACATCAATATTAGCTCTAGTGGTGGCTAAAAATGGTCTCCCAAGGATGATGGGAGTTTATCACTAACCTTCATGTCAAGTATCACAAAATCTCCTGGTATGAAGAACTTTCCCACTTTAACAAAATCTCCTGGTATGAAGAGCTTCCCATTCTTGACATCAATATTAGCTCTAGTTCTTTGCAGATTGATAAAGGCATAACATTGACACTAGACCCGAGATCACGAACACAATTATAAGTCAGATTGCCAAAATATGCAGGGATAAAGAATTCACCACGATCTTGTAGTTTGTTTGGAATCTTCTCAGCACAATCCATTGTCAGGGCAAAAGTATCATAGTCCTCCAGCCTTCTCTTCTTGATCAGAATCTCTTTCAGAAACTTAGAATATGCATGCATTTGAGTGAGGACGTCTGTGAAAGGTATTTCAACATACAACTTCTTCATCATCTCCTTAAACTTCAAAAATTGGTGCTCTAGCTATATCTGAATCCTTCTCTGAGGAAAAGGCAAAGGTGGCTTGTATGGCGGGGGAGCAACATACTTGGGTTCTTCTTCTTGTGGCTTCTCCACAAGCTCCTTGGTTGCTTCTTTTTCTCTTGGATGAGGCTCCGCCAATTGTTTTTCGTCACTATGAGTGACAGCCCTGCAATGCTCCTTTGGGTTGACTTCAGGTTGACTAGGAAGTTGACCAGTCGGCCTAGGAACATTCATAGAAATTTGGGCCAAATGACTCTCAAAATGGTCCATCCTCTTAGGTAAGCTCTCAAAAATGTCAACCTTCTTAGACAAGGCTTCCATATAAGAAGCCATATTCCCCTGGGTTTTAGCTATTTCCCTCAACACGGACTCCAGTGTAGAGTTCTCATAAGTCTGAACATGAGCTTGATTCTGCGGTTGTGAGACTCTTGGTTGGAACCTAGGAGGTGGTCTTTGCTGAGCGTCATCATTCCTGTAGGAGAAGTTTGGATGATTCCTCCACCCGGGATTATAGATATTGGAATACGGATTCCTAGGACCTCTTTGAAGCTATTCATGTAGTTCACTTCTCCCTGAGACTCGTTCTGAGAAGCAAAGAGGTGACAAGATGATATTGTGTGGTCACCCTCTCCACAAAACTGACAGGCTACACCAGAAACAGCCTGTGCGGATTGCCTTGCGCTTTGCACCTTAGACTTTTGCACTAACAAATTCAGCGTCTTGATCTCCTGCGCCATAGCATCTATTTTATCTTCTTGGTGTGTCTCAGAGCTAACCTCAAACATCCCTGCAGGTTTCTTGGAACTTGAAGTAGAGCGAGGATCACTGTAATAATGAGAGTGTTGAGTAGTACTCTCAATCAAATCCCAAGCATCATCAACTTCCATACTCATGATTCTACCACCTGCTGAAGCATCAATGATTAGCCTGGTAGAACTATCAATAGCGTTGTAGAAGACATGCAACAGGGTCCATTTTTGTCGCCTATGATGGGGCACAACATCAGCAATTCCTTGAATCATTCCCACTCCTCGTAAAGAGACTCTTCATCCTTCATCTTGAATGCAAGAATCCGATTCCTCATCTCAGCAATTCTTCTTTGGTGGAAAGTATTTGTTGACAAATGTCTTTGTTAACTCATCCCAAGTTGTTATAGAGCCAAGAGGTAGGGCCTTGAACCAAGCCTTGGCCCTGTCTCGTAGAGAGAATGAAAAGACACACAAGAAAAGCGTATCTTGGGATACCTCCTGGATCTTCATAGTATCCATTAGCTCAATAAAAAAGTGGCCAGATGTTAATGTTGGTGTGGGTTCTCATAAGGTAGACCTCCAAACTGATTCTGCTGAACCATATTGATTAGGAGAGGTTTCAGCTCGAAGTTACGAGCTTGCATCGGAGGTCGGACCACACCAGAAATAGGACCAAGGTGATTTGGCATCACATAATCACCAAGCGTCATGTATGATTCCTGAACCTGTAGAGGAGGATCGTCCTCCACTCTGTCGCCAGTCATTGCTTGTTCTCTAGCTTCGTGTTGTTGTCTTCTTCTTAAGCGAAAAGCACGCTTAGGTTCGGGATCGTAGTCGTTGAGACTACCAACGCTCAGGACTCTTCGCATCTAAAGAAAGCAAGTCTGAAAACAAAGCAACAAAAAAACAAGATAAAAAATAAAACAAAGACTTAGTCAAACTAGTTGCAGGAAAACAACTGATACTAGCAATAGTCCTCGACAACGGCGCCAAAAACATTATAGGACAAAAACCTACCCACAAGCATATAGGTTCAGTTGTAGCTTTTCAAGTGTTGTTCCCAACAAGGAGTATGTAGTATATTTTGTAACTTAAACCGGTAAGCTAAGACATAAGAATGGCAATTCGTTTGATTAATAACTAAGAAAAATAAGAAACAAGAATTAAGATGATTGTAAACAATTAGGGATAAGATTCTAGGACCAGAGATCCCCACAACAATGTCTTGGTAAACTTACGGATATATGTCAAAAAATAGTATGAACTTGTCTGAAGGTAAGCTATCCAAAGTCTCTACTAACTCATTTCAGACGATAATAGATGTGCCTAAATTGTAACTAACAATCGATGTCACGCAAAGCTAATCAAATCTAGACCCTTTGGGCAATTAGTGTAACACCCCCAATTTATACCGGAGATGTTACATGCCAGTGACCTCAGACTTTACCGTCCAAAGCCACCCCAGGCTTTTCCAGAATAATCGAGCTTAAATACATAACATAATTACATATTAATTGAAAGATTAAACAGCGAAAGACATTTGTTCAAGAAACTCAACCACTTTTATTAAAGATCTCTCATCAACCGAGAGAAGATTTTACAACAGAGTGTTAATACAGCGGAAGACTTTAAATTATACAGCGGAAGACTTTTAAGAATCTTAACAATTTAAAAACACTTAATATCTTAAAACACTTAACAACTTTAAAACACTGACACTTAAATCTTCGTCTGCAAGCCTCTTATCCTTCAATGGTTACTTTGACTTCTGGACCAACCACTGATGTGCCGAATCGAACGGATGACACCAGCCAACCATGCAGAGAACAATTTACGGTTGGTTAGTCTTACTGAAAGACTACGCAAGGGTGCAAGCAGAGTGGTTCGAGTGATCATAACCGTTTACTATCATTGTCCCTCGACTAATAACCGAAGGAACGATATATAAACCCGATACTTTCATTGAATGATTATACGATTAGATATGCACTGAAGAGAAGACTCCAAATGAAATGAGCCTTATAGGAAATTATGATGAATGTTTGGGAACGTTTACAGTTTCACACAAGCTCTTAATTTAATTTAATGGTTCGGGTCACGACCAACCTCACCGCTCAAAGCGAATCCAGATTGGAAAGAGAACTTTACTCTGATTTAAGTCAAGACGAGTTTTCCCTAGCTGCACTACGGCCTAGCTGCACTACTCGCCTGACGGTATATTAATTATGTGCGACAACGGCACTTAACTTATTCACTTACAACACTCACATTAACGTTAAGACTTTTAATATTATTAAGAGTAGCTATGAAGCTTTAAACCTCAGGGTGACAATTTTGTCCACCCAAATTAATACAACTACCAAAGCTTATTAATTATGTGCTTAACCGCACTTATCTTATTAAATTACAACACACACTACTGTTAAGACTTTTAATTATTATTCCGAGTAACAACGGAAGTTTAATACACTGGGTGACCTTACGTTCACCCCGATACACTGGCGAGGTGCTTAATTAATTTACCGCCGTTAAATTAATCCGAGTAACAACGGAAGTTTAATACACAGGGTGGTGTTATGTCCACCCAATGACGCTTAAACCCCTCCTACCTTAAGCGGGTGGTAGGAAGTATCACGTTTAAAGAAACGACAAATCCCTTAACCAGATTTGCGTTCCTACGAATATTAAGTTATAAAGAAACAACTAATCTCTTAACCTGATTAGCATTCCTACGACTATTAAGTTAATCTAGCATTAAAGTTAACATTAAATTCACAATAATACTATCACGGTAATTAATACACGATACTCGTGCTAACTAAACAGTTCAACACAGTAATAATCCATATTAAAGCCCTCCAGGCAACATATATATTTATAATAGCGTTGATCTAGCAGATACACAACCTATTATAATATCACCTTTTAATCACGTTATTTATGAAATTAGTTCCCAAACAACAGTTCACTCCAATTTAATTAACAATTAAACAATTGATAATTAATGAAACATGGAATGATTAAGCAAGAGCGAACCGCCACTTGCCTGGAGTAAATTCGGCGATGAATCTAGACGAGATGACTACTGATGATATCTTTTTCGAGGATATGGCCTATGCTTCAGATAGCTCTAGCAACGCTAGAATAATTTCGGGTTGAAATTAGACTGGGAGGGTTATTGGGCTTTCGGCCCAACAAACTTAATAAAAGGTAAGGGGTCCCACTCGCTTCTTCAATCTCACGTACATAAGTTCAACATGAACAACAACAATGGCGATGGAGCTCGGCGAGGGCTTCGCTGGTGCTTCTCGACGCCAGGGATAGAGCGGCGCCGGGGAAGGAGCAACGACGGTTCAGCGGAGCACGGCGGCCGAGAGGGAGCCGGGAGAGACGATGCCGGAGCTGGCGGGATGCGACGATGGCGGCGGAAGACGATGCCGAGGAGACGAGCTGGGCGACGATGACCGAGAGCAGGAGAGCCGGGAGATAGTTGTGGGTTTTAGCTGCCCACGACCCAACCGATCGAGCCCTTATATGCAGCCCGAGGAGGAGGCAGAGCTCCTACCACCACATCGACATGTGTCCCGACAAGGAAGTACACGCGGAAGTGAAACTTGAGGCTAGCGTGTAATTTATGGGCCACGTAATAATTTCTGGAAAAGGTTTTGTATGGGTTTTAAACCCCGGAAATTATATGTTTGTATCCCAAACAAACGTTCTAAATCCCGAAAATACATCGAATGTATTTTATACCACTTAGGGAATTATTATGGAGATCATGGATATTACTGAAAATCCAAACTCCACTGAAAGCAAAAATTACCCAAATACCCTTACTAAAATTAAGGGGTATTACAATTAGAGTCTAGGATCAAACTGGGTTAACATTCGTTGTTGTGCTCTGCTAAGTCTAGGCAAACCTAGGGTTTCTATGATACTCAGGTTCAATACCTAGTAATCTGATAAAGTAATCTTCTTTCAGACTCATACCTTATCTGAGTTATCTATTAAGGTTATCACCTTTCAGACTCAAACCTAATAGAAATCTAATCAACTTTCATCAATTGCATTAAGAACTCTAGGATTGAATCAAACAAGGTTTCGGATTTCAATTCAGACAAATATCATGCACAAGTATACCAATTCATTGTTGGGATCAACCCAACCCTAGAATTTTGGGATTAGCCAGACATGCTTGGAGAAACAATCAAAAATATCGTATGAAAAAAGGAAATCATCTACTAAATCAGAAGAAGAGAAATCCTTGATCCAATCTAGGAAAACAATCTCCAATCTTCAAAAATCTTCAAAAGAATATTAAAAACACCTAGGGCTAAATAGAGTGGCAAAATAGGCAAAATAACCCTAAAAAAAGTATTTATACCATCCTAAAATAAAAAAAGTCGAAAAAATAATAAATCTGGGCCGCAGGTGATTGGCACGGTGTATGGCACAGTCTGTTGCAGACCGTGCCATTTTGCAAAATCTCGTTCCTGGTTGATCTGTAGGTGGGCAAGGTCAGCGTCAGATTGGCACGGTTTGTAGCAAATTGTGTCGATCTGTAGAAAGGTATTCTTCGTCTTAGTTCGTCTTTGTATTCGACTGTGCACGTCTCCTATGACGTCCATGCCTCGTAATGCACCTCAGAAGTCCACCAATTTACCTGAAACCACGCAGAAACTCATGTAGACATCTAAACTAAAGAAAATGATGCAACTAGCTAAAATGCAAGATAATAAATGTGGAAATGGCTAAACTATAGCCTAAATGCATGTCCTAAACATGTATAAATGGATGTCATCAACGTGGTCAACTTCAACATTACACCGATCAAGATAAATATAGTTGAAGACATGGTTCAAAGTAAAAGGAAAGGAAAAAGCACGGTTATGGACCTTGTTTCACTGAGCAGGGATGATGATGATGCTTCAGTCAATGATTTGAGTAAGAAAATGGGTGGGAAAGCATATGAGGTTGATGATAGTGTAGTAAAGATTAGTGAGGATGAAAAGAATTATGAAGATGCCATGCATGAATCTGCCTTGACGGGAGATGATTGGAATTAGGAGGTAGAATATGATTTGCAAGAGATTGAAGAACGTTAATGAGCCCCAACAGCCCCAAGATGCCAAAGAGGAAGAGGATTACATGGAAGTCAAGAGTGATGGCTTGATAACAAGGGCTCGAGCTAAGGCAATCGCTCGAGCCACACAATCTATTGTCAACTGGGCCACTCTTAGCCAAGGCGCCGCAGCCCCATTGGAGACACACCTCCACATGATGACCACCATGGAAGACATTGGCTTCACCAAGGCCATGACAACCTAAGCACTGACGCCTTCATCCCCATGATATCCAAGGCGTCGTCCATGCCAAAGCCAAGCCTAGACGCGTGGCACATCTCCCTTGCTTTCCTATTTTAGTATTTCATTTAAAGACTTTGCATTTCCATTTTGGATGAGTTAGGCTACTTGCAAGTGGGCCTTCAGCCCACTTAAAACCCTAGATGGAGCGATGGCCCCATTCCACTAACTATACCCAGCGAAAAGCTGTTTCCTTCTATTGTGCAGGCACCCCCGATCGAACTCAAGCAACTACCAGACCACCTCAAGTACGCATTCCTTGGAGAGAATGACACACTACTAGTCATCATCTCAAACAAACTCTCCAAGGAGCAGGAGGACAAGCTGGTCAAGGTACTCAAGGTGCACAAGATAGCCCTGGGATGGACCATTGCAGACATTAAAGGGCTCAGTCCATCCACATGCATGCACAGGATCCTCCTTGAAGGGGAAGCAAAGCCATCCAAGCAACCCCAAAGAAGACTCAATCCACCAATGATGGAGGTAGTGAAGAAGAAGGTGTTAAAACTCCTACAAGCTGAAATAATCTACCCCATCTCAGACAGCAAATGGGTGAGCCCCACTCAGGTGGTGCCAAAGAAAGGCGGGATCACGGTAGTAGAAAACAAGGACGGCGAGCTAGTCCCCCACCAGAACACAGACTGGGTGGAGGGTGTGCATAGACTACCGCAAGCTAAATGCGGTAACCAGAAAAGATCACTTCCCCCTTCCATTCATTGACCAGATGTTGGAGAGACTGGCAGGCCGACCATACTACTGTTTCCTAGATGGATATTCAGGGTACTTTCAAGTCCCCATTACACCAGAAGACCAGGAGAAGACCACATTTACCTGTCCATTTGGCACATTTGCATACCGCAGAATGCCATTTGGCCTATGTAATGCACCCGACACATTTCAACGGTGTATGGTAAGTATTTTTTTTGAATTTGTCGAGGACTTTATTGAGGTCTTTATGGATGACTTCACAGTGCACAGAGACAGTTTTGACCTATGCCTAGATCACCTTTCCCGGGTTCTACAGAGATGTGTGGAAACCAATTTATGTCTTAATTCGGAAAAATGCCATTTCATGGTAGAACAGGGAATTGTTTTAGGTCATATTGTCTCCGCAAAGGGTATTGAGGTCAATAAGGCAAAGGTTGATGTCATTCAATCTCTGCCTTATCCTACTAACGTGCGTGAAGTGAGGTCCTTTTTAGGCCATGCAGGATTCTATCGCAGGTTCATCAAGGACTTCTCCAAGGTCTCAGCACCTTTGTGCGAGCTGCTGAAGAAGGATGTTTACTTTGTTTGCAATGAGGAATGCAAGAAGGCATTTGACGAGCTAAAGACCCGCCTCATCCAAGCGCCAGACTGGACGCGGCCCTTTGAGATCATGTGCGATGCAAGTGACTATGCGGTCGGTGCGGTTCTGGGACAGAAGGAGGGGAGAGCCTCTCATGTCATCCATTACGCATCCATGACCCTCAACGGAGCACAGAGGAACTACTCCACCACGGAAAAGGAGTTTTTGGCCGTGGTGTTTGCACTGGAGAAATTCAGACCGTACCTCCTTGGAACTAAAGTGATTATCTACACCGATCATGCTGCACTTCGTTATCTCATGGCGAAGAAGGAGGCCAAACCCCGACTGATTCGATGGATTCCCCTACTCAGCGAATTTGATGTAGAGATTAAAGACAAGAAAGGAGCGGAAAATCTAGTCGCTGATCATCTAAGTCGATTGGTGCAGGGCGAGGACAAGTCCGAATATCAAGCACCCATCCGGGGCGAGTTTCCAGACGACACGCTATTCAACGTCCAGGTCGAAGAGAAATTGCGATCGTGGGGTGATGACCGCGATCGCGGGGCGCCGTTTTTGAAGCATGAATCCGTCTGCAGCATAAACTTGGTCGAGAAGGAACCGCGATCGCGGGGTGATGACCGCGATCACGGCTCCCCATTTCGGCACGAGGAAACCGTGTGGGCGCTGAATGAACCTAAACCCTGGTATGCCAACATAGTCAATTTTCTCACCAGGGGTGAATCCCCCCACACCTTACAAAAGCTCAAAGGGATAAGTTGCGCAGCGAGGCTAAACATTTTGTCTGGGATGACCCATACCTGTGGAAGCATTGCGCCGACCAAGTAATTCGCAGATGCTTGCCAAATGATGAAATGCGCTCAGTCCTAGAGTTCTGCCACTCTCATGCCTGTGGCGGACACTTCGGGCCCCATAAAACAGCCCGGAAGGTGTTAGAGTCCGGTTTCTTCTGGCCCCACATATTCCGCGATGCACACACCTTCTGCAAGGCTTGCGATAGATGTCAGCGCATGGGAAACATATCCAGAAGAAATGAGATGCCACAGTCACTCGTGATCTTCTGCGAGATCTTTGACGTCTGGGGAATTGACTTCATGGGGCCATTCCCCAGTTCTTTCGGAAACATGTACATACTGCTGGCCATAGACTACGTCTCAAAATGGGTAGAAGCGAAGGCCGCCAGGACAGATGATTCTAAAGTTGTGGCTAAATTCCTCAAGGAGAACATCTTTGCCCGCTTTGGAATCCCACGGGCACTCATCAGTGACAGGGGTACTCATTTCTGCAACAAGACAGTCAGTGCACTACTCAGAAGGTACCATGTCACGCAGAAGATCTCGACAGCATATCACCCCCAGACAAATGGCCAAGCAGAGATATCAAACAGAGAGATAAAGACCATCCTAGAGAAGACAGTCTCGCCGAACCGAAAGGATTAGAGCTTGAGGCTGGACGACGCTCTATGGGCCTATCGCACTGCCTACAAAACACCCATTGGAATGTCTCCATACAAATTAGTGTTCGGAAAGGCATGTCATCTCCCTGTGGAGCTAGAGCATAAGGCCCACTGGGCTGTGAGAAATTGCAATATGAAACTTGATGAGGTGGGAGCATTCCGGAAACTACAGCTGCAGGAATTAGAATAGTTACGCCTGTAATCATACGACAATGCAGTCATCTACAAAGAAAAGACAAAGGCGTGGCATGATAAGCACATTCTCCGGAAAGAGTTCAAGGCTGGCGACAAGGTCCTCCTTTTCACATCACGTCTGAGGCTGTTTCCAGGAAAGCTCAGGTCTCGTTGGACGGGTCCCTACACGGTCGCCCATGCATACCCCCACGGAGCAGTGGACATGTACAACCCAACCAATGGCTCCACATTTAAGGTGAATGGTCAACGCCTGAAACCTTACCACGAAAGACCACACCCCTCAGAGCAGGAAGATCTCACCCTGGAAGATCCGCTTGATGCAGATTAAGAATAAGGGAGTAACGTCAAGCTAGGACGTTAAACAAGGCGCTACTCGGGAGGCAACCCGAGGTGCATTTCTGTTTCTCGTTTTCACTCTGAATTGTTGTACATTAATCTTTTTCTGCCACCATATTTTTTTTTCCATACGAACTAACCTCATGCAGATAAGTCAAAAGCAAACCGCGATCGCGGCCCCTCAGAAGCAGCGGGATTTCACTTAGTTCAAAAAAAAAAAAAAAATTTGGAATATAAGGCAGCAAAATCTTTTCATTTCTTTTTGTAAGTAAATCTTTTAGCCAACTCCTATCTTTCCAAACCCTCGTTTCACCTTTCTTAAACCACCCTTCCTCTACTTTTCCTTTCATTCTCTTTTTCTCTCCCACACTCACCCGTCGCCGCACCAAACGCTACTCCCCGCGATCGCGCCCCTCTAACCGCGATCGCAGTGAACAACACATGTCGTCTCCCACCACCGAGAGCAACCCGCGACCGTGCCCTGAGCCCCACGATCGCGGCCTACCCAATACCGAACCCTGCCCTCGCCGAACAGAGCAGTAACCATGGCCCAACCCATGCCCCGGAAGATGTCCAAACCGCAGATCAAGATCTGGAAGGATCTACAGAGGAAGCAAGTGATCCCAACAAAGTTCTTCGATGTGGCAGCCCTAACAGTTCTCCAACTTTGGGACTACACCAAGCAACTCCTCGATCATGGCGGACTGGGAGGATTCCTGTGGAAGAAGGTACCAACGTATGACTCTCTAGTTTATGAATTCGTTGCTACTTTCGAACCACATGACAAGGGCAAGGCGTTCTCCTTCCAGTTGCGGGACAAGAAGCATACCCTAACCAAGGACGAACTCAGAGAGCTTTTTGGTGTGTCTGCCCAACCTACACCTGGGTGGGAGTCCACTAATGGCAAACACTTGGACTTCTGGCTGCAAGCTACAGGGGCAGAGTTCGACACTAGAGGAGAATACAACTACAAGATCACCCACCCTTGCCTACGTTTGATCCACAAAGTGCTTGCACTTGCATTCCTGGGTCAAGGGGAGGTGAACAAGATCTCATGTGTCGACTTGGCGATCCTATGGTGTCTCACCCCAGAGAGTGAGGCCGTTCCGGACTGGGCAGATATTTTCATGTATTCTGTCCAGAAGACGCAAAAGAAGGCCGCAGGAAGAATTGGTTTTGGGGGTATGATCACCCTCATCGCTTTGAAGTACTTTGATCCCGAAGAGACTACACTAGAGCCGGTCCCTAGTTCCTTCATCTACAACCTTGACCAATTGAGGAAGTCCAGACTCATCTATGGTGATCGTAGGGACGGTTTCGTTTGGTTATCTCATGCAGTAGGGGACCACAGGATGAAGCTGCCGTGACCAATACCCTTTGGTCCAACAACAAAAGATTTTGCCCTACCTTCGGATGAACCCGGCGCACGAGAAGCACCTGCCCGACCACCCGCGCGAAAGGAGGCTCCATCGTCTGGTTCACTCAGCCAAATGCTGGACCGCCTAGATCGCCTTGCGGCCAGGCAGGCGGAGATCTACAACCAGCAGACCACCACGGCAGCAGCCGTGCATGCAATTGCACTGGACTTGGACCGCCAACACCAGTATTCGGTAACGCGCTTTGATGATATTGAGGGACAAGTGGCCCTTCTACGCCACAGACAGGAGGAGTTCTTCAAGGGACATGGTCCAGCGGGACCTTCCACACCCCCAAAGTGAGTGTAGCTCTTCCCCCCCAATTTCTTTTCTTTGTCTTTTCTACATTGAGGACAATGTGATCTTTTAAGTGTGGGGGAGGAGTCTATATTTACTTTCTATCTTTGTATTCAGTTTTTGCATTTGTTTCAGCATATTTGATTCAGTATTTTCGAGTTTAAAAAAAAATAAAATAAAAAAAAACAAAAAAAAAAACTCTGAAATTCCTGGGACAAGCTGAAAACCCGAAAGGGCGGCTTGGGTAAAAAAACAGGTGACCCGGACCAGCGCTAGGCTGGGGTAAAAAGGTGTCTGAGTGACGTGAGCTTACATGAGCACATCTATGACAAAAATATGAGTGGCTAGGATGAAAACCCAAAAGGGCTCCTAGGCAAAATGAGTGAAAAGAAGAAGAGTGTTTTTCTAGGATCTCATTTTACCGGCGGGGCGACATAAGTGGAGACAAAGAAGGATTGTCGGGTAGGTCACTTTGGGAGTCATAAGGAGTCATAGATGAAGGCTAGCATTAGATGCTACTCATACTGTTGGATGTCCGTGTTAGGCTTAGGGGAAGTACTCTGCTTGCCCCTTTTGCTTGTTGATTGAGAATGTGTATGATGGTGGATTGACGCCAGGAGCTTGATATGGGTTAGGTGACTCTTAGTAGGAGGACGCACTTCCTGAGACCTTGGGTGCTGCATTGGAGGAGTAGACTTTCTCTTAGTTTGCTCGAGGACGAGCAAAGGTCTAAGTGTGGGGGAGTTTGATAAGCACTACTTTGTAGAGCTTAACTAAGAGTCATTAGAGGATTTATTGGTGTCATTTGGGTAGTTTTAGACACATTCTTGTGCATGGAGTATGGAGGCAAAGTCTTGGTGTTTTGGAGATGTTTTGAGCTTACTTGAAGATTATTGGAGACATTGAAGAAGAAGAAGCCACGAGAGAGCCTATGGAAGAATAGAAGAGGAGAATGCTGGTGCAGCAAGTCGAGCATTAACCGCGATCGCGGGTGAGGTTGCCGCGATCGCGGGACTTCGAGGCATTCGAGACACTTCTGCAGGCGCGGAGGAGAGCAAGGAGTGCGAAACTACATGGCCCGCGATCAAGGTCCATGACCCGCGATCACGGGTCAGCACGGCAGAGTTATTTCGGATTTCCCGAACCTATCTTATCTATTTTCTTTATTTTCAGTTTATTTATTCCGTTTTCTATTTTCAGTGGGCTAGGTCATTTGTTAAGCCCACATATATATACTCTCTTAGTTTTTAGGTTTTGAAAATCGAGTTTTAGTTTCTAGAATTGCTACGTTGTTCGTTATTCATTGATTCAGAGTTTTTATGAAGAACATGAGGAGGAACTAACCTTCTTGGTTCCGCCTAACAATTGAAGCATTCATTGGATTTTGGTTGTGAGATTATCTTTCGTGTTCGAGTTCCTATTGGTTTGTATTATCTCTTCTAAGCCTATTCCATTGGATTTCATTGATTGCACTAGCCCGTGCAACTAGTTGTTATTGGTGATTTTCATATTGCTAGGATTAGGAAACTGTTGGGCTAACGTCCTATTCTGCTGTAGCAACTACAATTTACATGCTCTGGTTGAAATTGTTCTATTGTAGGGAGAGATAATTACATGGTAAATGCATCTGAGCGAGCGTTCTGTGTATCCTGGTTAATTCTTATATGCATTGCTGCCTTTGGGTTGAACTTTTAGTGGTACTAGGGTTATTCATTGGTAAGGGTTCTTAGTGGAAGGTTTTCCTTTGAATCTACATAAGATCGGGACAGGAACAACCATAGGAAGGAAGAAGAACTCGAGATAATCTATGATCAACCATATTCAGTGATTGTGGATATTTGTTAGGAGGAGCATTTTTCCTTTATTTGATTTATCCATAGATTTTAGCAAACCAAACCTCAAAACCCCCCTTTTGTTACACTGTTCGATTGGTATTTGATTGTTAACAAGAAAATAGACGCCTGTGATTCTCTTGGGATTTCGACCCTTGCTTACTCACTATTCTAGTTTGGAAGTTGAGGTTACTTTGATTTGGCATAACGACCTTAGGCCACGTCACTTAATCCTATACCTTGGCCCCATTACAACCCTGTAAAGTCCTCATGATTTTTGTTATGTACATGGTCTTCTGTAGTGGAGATTTAGGACACTGTTGCAAGCCTATGGTAGTTTAGCATTCGAAGTAGAGAATTGAGCGAAACACAAACCTAAACAAATGAGTGGAGTGAGTTCATTTCTTTGTCCTTGTGAGGTTTAGAGTAGAGGAACTATCTACATTTTTATCATTGGTTTCAAAGCATGCTATGATTGCAGTTGTCTTATGTTTGGACTCTCATGATCATTGCTCACTTGTCTCTTGGGTAGAAACAACCTTGACATATTTTGTGGATTTATAGACTGTGTACTTGCTTGAGGACAAGCGAGGGTTAAGCTTGAGGGAATTTGATGACATCCATTTTATACATGTTTAGGACATGCATTTAGGCTATAGTTTTGGCATTTCCACATTTATTATCTTGCATTTTTAGCTAGTTGCATCATTTTTTTTTAGTTTAGATGTCTACACTAGTTTCTGCATGGTTTCAGGTAAATTGATGGACTTCTGAGGTGCATTACGAGGCATGGATGTCATAGGAGACGTGCATGGTCGAATACAAGGACGAAGAATACCTTTATGCAGATCGGCACGATTTGCTACAAATCGCGCCAATCTGTCGCTGACCGTCCCCAGCTATAGATCAACCAGGAACGAGTTCTGCAAAATGGCACGGTCTGCAACAGACCGTGCCATAGACCGTTTCAATCACCTGTGGCCCAAATTTATTATTTTTTCGACTTTTTATATTAGGATGGTATAAATACTTTTTCTAGGGTTATTTGGCAGCTCCTTCTGCCTCTTTTTGCCACTCTCTTTAGCCCTAGGTGTTTTTGGAGTTGTGTTGAAGATTTCTGAAGATTGGAGTTTATTTCCCTGGATTGGATCAAGTATTTCTCTTCTTCTGATTTAGTTGAATGATTTATTTTTTTCATATGATGTTTTTTTATTGTTTCTCCATACATGTCTGGATAATCCCATAATTCTAGCGTTGGGGTGATCCCAACAATGAATTGGTAGACTTGTGCATGATATTTGCCTGAATTGAAATTTGAAACCTTGTTTGATTCAATCCTAGAGTTCTTAGTGTAATTGATGAAAGTTGATCAGATTTCTATTAGGTTTGAATATGTAAGGAGATAACCTTAATAGATAACTAAGATAGGGTATGAGTCTGAAAGAAGATTATTTGATCATATTACTAGGTATTGAACATGAGTATTATGTGTGCGACAGCAACCTAATTACTCTTGTGGAATCCTAAGCTATCATAGAAACCCTAGGTTTGCCTGGACTTAGCGGAGCGCGACAACGAATGTTAACCCATTTGATCCTAGATTCTAAGTGCCCAAAGGGTCTAGATTTGATTAGCTCTGCGCGACATCGATTGCTAGTTAGAATTTAGGCACATCTATTATCGTCTGAAATGAGTTAGTAGAGACTTTAGATAGCTTACCTTCTGACTGTTTTCAGACATATATCCATAAGTTTACCAAGACATATTGTTGTGGGGATCCCTGGTCCTAGAATCTTCTCCCTAATTGTTTACAATCATATTAATTCTTGTTTCTTATTTTTCTTAGTTATTAGTCAAACAAATTTCCATTCTTACGGCTTAGCTTACCGGTTTAAGTTACAAAAGCTACTACATAGTCCTCGCTGGGAACGACACTTGAAAAGCTACAACTGAACCTGCACGCTTGTGGGTAGGTTTTTGTCCTATCACACGTCATCTTCAAGTATATGATCCATGGTTTTGTAGTCGACTACTCTTATCATGTCCCGTTCAACACCGCACCCTAAACCTCCACCTTCGAGTTGTGTTTGAGTTAAAGTAGGTGGAGTTAGATCGACTATTATCTCTATACCTGCCTTAAACTCTTCAACCTCAGCCTTAATGTCAGACTCTTGTTCCATCGGTTCCCTCCTCCTTTACTTCCTTAACAAGGTCGAGTACATCTCAATCGGCCAAACCTTTTTGCTCGGGCTCATATTCATAACCTTGTACGCTATGAGATCATCATCTTCTTCTATGTCCACTAGTGGAAAGGGCTCTTTTGATGGGTTCATATAGCTCAAAAAAAGCTTGAACTCTTTAGGATCATATTCAATCTTCTCACCAACCCTCTGAATAAGGGTACGATGAACCACATCACTAGATACAATAAGAGACTTCGATTTCCTAGGACCTTCGTAAGACCACCTATTTCGAATCATCTTCCACTCACCTCCATGTGATGAGTCCCGGTGATGGATGCCTCCAGCCCAAGGGCCGCGCCTACTCTTATACCTCACCATGAAGGAGCCAAGGCCTTGACCACGAAGGCGCCGACAAATCAATGCCACGACACTCAAGCATCAACCATTCTTCGATTCCAAGGCATTCATGCGCACGCCTATATCCAAGCCTCTAAGGATTTTATCCCCTTTCTACTTTTGGTTATTTAGTTTCATGATTTTAGTTTTTCCTTAGTTAGTGTGAAGAGCCATTTGCATATGGGCTTTAACTCACTAAGGCCCATTAGAGTTTTCCTTTGCTGGCTGAAATGGCATGACTATTTAAGCCAACTTATGGCTGCCTCTTTAACTCAAGCTAGGAAGCTTCCCCTTTGTGGGCTTCAAAAAAAGGGGGAATATAAGTGGTAAGTCAACAACACTCCTTTCCTCTCTTCTCAAACTTTGTCCCACCCCCAAAAAAGGACATTGCTACTAAAAAAAAAAAAAGAACACCTTAAAGTCACCTTGAAACCAAGGAGAAGGAAGTCCCTCTTGGCTTAGTCACGATCTAGCTTTCCGGGAAGAAAAGCCTCACCTTGGAGGTTTGATTCTCATCAATTGGTATCAAGAGCCAAAGACCAAGCTAAGCCCCCTTTCTCTTCTTTCAAATTCAGTTTTTATGCTTAGTTTTCTTGTGTTTGCATGATGACTTTGTGTTTATGCTCATTTTGTTTCTTCTTCTTGTTTGCATGAGTTTCTCTTCTTGTTTCCATGGTGATTTGTGCTCATTTTTTATGCTCTATTTTCCTCTTGTTAGCATGATTTTTTTTCTTGTTTCCATGTTAGATTTGTGTTTATTTTAGTTGCTTTGTTGTCCCCTCGCAAAACCGCCCCCAAAACCCCAAAAAAAAATTATGCCAGCGCCCACCACCACCTCTGGCCACCGCGCCACCGCCCCTGCCACCTTGCCACCGCCCACCACCACCCTACAACCACCATCACCATCCCCCATTGTTGGCCACGTGCCCATGCCCCCTTGCTTGCTCCTTTTGCACTCTTAAGTGTTGCATGTGACTTGGGTATTTTGGGTAAAGGCCAAAGGTGCTTTCTTTTTTTCCTTTTTGGTTGTCTTAGCCTATTTAGGTAAAGGCCAAATTTGTACCTTGGCTGATTTGTTTGGGGGTAGAGAGCTAGGACGCTTCCCTTGTGGGCCTCCAAAAAAAAGGGTAGAAACTTAAGTGGCAAGAAGACAACCTTCTCTTCTTCTTGTCTTAAGCTTTGTCCCACCCAAAAAGGGACATTGTCAATAAAAAACAAACCCTTGTTGCCACCCCTCTCCAAACTGAAAAACAATTGTTGTGGCCCTACTATTCACTTCTACACACAAAAGTACTTTGCCCATTTCGGCCTTGCTACTCCAAACATTAGAAAAAGCCTAAGGAAATATCAAGAGGCCAAGAAAAAAAGGCAAAGGCCCACATTAAAAAATAAATAAAAATAAAATAAAGAAAGCAAAGTTCTCATTCGGTTGGGCCACAACCTCTTAGTGGGCTCTCCCACCTCACTTGGCAACATTGGGCTACTAAGCCTACCTTCCCATATTCCTGTAGTCTCTTGTCACTTCCATTCTCCTCTTCTTTGGCCCATAGGGCAACCGACTTGCTCTCTTGTCTAGGCTCATCATTCTAGTTTCAAACTTGGATAATAATCTTTATCCTAAGTGATACAATTGGGAATGGATTGAAAGTGTCTCGACCCCAACTCAAGTTCTCTAGTCACATGCACTTATCCACCTTGCCACCTCTTTGACTTGAGCCTTCATTGTCGACTTACTTGATTGCCTAGGCTTAGCTTGCTCTTTCATTATTAGTATGATTGTCTTGGTTGCCTAGAGCATTGATTTGCTTGCCTTATTGCTTGCATTGCTTTGATTAGATTGTCTTAGGTCTAAGGTATTCATATTGTCTTAAGTATGCTTTGCTTTATTTGTTTGGGACTATTTACTTGGGTTGCCTCTTGCTTGTGCTAGGTGAGTCTCCATGGATGAGCCTTATTGGCCTTATTCCGCTCAGCCGCTGCCGGGCCGGCGCCCACGAAGCCACGCCCGTGACCCCACGTCCTTGTATGGGGGTCCTTATCCACGCGCCATCCTGAGGCCCGCCGCCGGCTACGCAGACAGTCGCCACTATGCTCCACGTTTCACCGAGTTCAACATGGAGTCTTTTAGAGACTACAAAGAGGAAGGCGCCTATGAAGGATTTGAAGAGACCTTTGAAGAGGAGGCTTGGACGGATGTGAGCCACCGAGGATATGATCGCGTCAAAGGCCAGCCCCAACGCCCGCTCGACCGCCATGACCCAGGCTGGCTGTCGCCTACCCGTGCCAACCGCCACACCAAAGGCCGGGGTGGCTGACGCACACACTTTTCCCCAAGTCGATTGCCGCGCGGTTTGCCAAGGAGAACCGCGCCAAGGAGGCTGCCACACGCCGCGAGGAAGCTGCCGTCGAAGCCTTACGCGCTGCCCACGCCGAAGTGGCTAGGCTCCGCCGCGAGGAGGAAGCCGCCGAAGCTCACGCGGCCGCCCTTGAGCTTCGCATGGCCATCGCCAAGGCCTTGCGCGCCGCCCTCTACCGAGAGAAGGAGATTGCCAAAGCCACCGACGCCCGGATGGCCGCCCTAGAGCACCGCTTGGCCAACTTCTCCATCGCCTCCCCGACGCTCGCGCCGACGGTGGCACTGACGGGGCTAAAAGTGCACAAGCAAATGTCGCTGAATAGCCAAATCAAAGTAAATATCCTAACGGACCTACTAAACAGATGTATAGTAAGCAAGTAAGGGTCGAACCCACAGGGAAGATCGAATGAAGTATGCAGTCGTGATTGACAAGTAACAAGCAAGGGGGTTTAGTTATCACGAGAAAGCAAAGTAAGCAAAGCAAACAAGTTTGGTTGAATTGAGAAAATATAATGGGGAAAGTAGTCCTACTAGAGCGAGATCCACAATACAGAGATATAATTTGATCACAGAAATCTATTTAATCCAATTTCTTTTACTATCCTTATAGTTGTTCCCACCCTGATCTTAAGTACTATCGATTCTCACAGTTGTCGATAGACTTATCACTATGTCACTGGTAAAGTACCTCCGATTCTCACAGTTGTCGATATACTTTACCATTAACGCAGCAATAGCAATGCATACAAGGATATAGGATACATGCAAATAGAAGACGCCTTACTATTTAACATGCAAATAATTCTCACTCACGATTGTACGCTCGGAACCCCTATACGCACAATCGTGTATGCCACTAGATATGCACTCGGAACCCCTATATGTAATCCTAGCAGTTGATAAAAAGTATTCAACCTAGTTGATCAGGCTATGAAGAATAACAAGAAATCAATATTCAATATAACCAAGAGAATCAAACCAACACTTATAAGGATAAGAACATGGAATAGAAATCTCACAAACACATCAACTGTATTGCTTCAATCGTCTAGTAGAACAAAGGGAAGTTAGTTCTCCATCAAAGGGGGATGAAACTCTAAGGGAAAAATAACGTCTGATATAAAGTAGTAACGAGTGTCTCTTCTCTTAACCTAGAAAGAGGACTTTAAATAGTCTTAAGAAAACTAGGTTAAATTAATGTCAACAATAAAGGAAATAGAATAATAAAATAATAAAGTCTGAACGAAATAAAAGGAAATAAATGTCTCTGGGCGCGCGGTATTTAACACGGCCACCGCGGGGCATCAGGCTTTCCACCGTGGGGCGTCAAGCTTTCCACCGCGGGGCGGTGGCTTCAGTCTTCTCTGGGAGTCACCGCCGGGCCGCGGTGATTCTGGCGCGGGGTGGTGAACTCGCTCACTCTCTTCTCCAGCTCCTCTTCTCTTCTTCTACTGCTCTTCATTACTACCAAGTGTTGATAGTCTTCTCCAAATATGCTCCAGCAGCTCCATCTCCATCCTCATGTCTCCATCTAAGCTGCAAATCCTGGGATATCTTCACTTCTCTCCATAACTTCAGGATCACAGACTTAGCTCCAAAACTCATCCAAAACTCCTCCAAATCATGCTAATAATTGCTAGTAAAGGTGTATGAAATAACACCTATCAAATTCCCCCATACTTAGACCTTTACTCGTCCCGAGTAAGCTAAAGAAAAACCTACTCTCTCAATCAACACCAAGGTCTCAGGAAGTACAAGAAAATATGACACCAGCAATTACAACATATCAACAATAAATTCCAGACAACCAAAACAAGTGATGCAAAGATAATTCTAATCCTAACTCCAAACTAGCTCCTTATCGCTCTAGAGTGGCCTACCCGAACTCCTTATACCACCTCTTCTTATGACGTCTCGCCAAGAAATAGAGAGAAATCCTAGAATCACTCTTCTTCTTTTACGCTCATCTTGCCTAGGCGCCCTTTCGGGTTTTCACCTAGCCGCTCATTTCATTTTGCTAGATATCTCACATATACTCACATCACTCCAGTCCACTTTTGCCCTGGTCTATACCAGCCGGACTACCTGCTTTTTACCTAAACTGCCCTTTTAGGTTTTCAGCTCATCCCAGGATTTTGGTTGCCTTTTTACTTCTTTTTGGCTTTTTTTGATTTTTTTTTTCTCACATGGGAAATACAACACACAAAAAGAAAACAATATGTACAAAGGATAGACAGATAGCAAGTCTAAATCCCTCCCCCATACTTAAACCGAACATTGTCCTCAATGTAGAAAAGAGAACATCAAATGAAATAGGGGAAGGGAAAACAACTCACTGTGGGCCGGATATGTACCATGGCCCAAAGACAAATCTTGGCCCCAAGGGGGGGGGGGAGGGGGGGCAATCCGTCAAATCCTTCGTAACAACTCAAGAAATAAAAATTTTACTCACCCGTTTAAGGTTTTTTCGGGGCCCTTTATTCTTGTTTTTTTTTTCCGGAGTTGAGAAAGTATACCAGACATCCACCGCGGGGCGGTGAGGGTCGCCGCGGGGCGGTGGAACGAACTGGACACACCGTCTCCTCTCCACTTACTTTCGTACATGAAATGTTAGTGACAGACGAACGAAACAAAACAAAACAAAAGAACTTATGAAATTAATCTAAGGGAAAGGAAAAAATCAAAGAAAAATTACCTCGGGTTGCCTCTCGGACAACGCCTTGGTTAACGTCATTGGCTCGACGTACTGCAGATCAACTACCACTTGGAGTAGGATCCCCTCGGAATCCTCTTACTCGTCTCTTCATGTCGAGACTTCCCATGGAAAGGTTGAGATCTTAGACCATGTTCCCTTTTTTCCATCGACTCCATGCTTACCTCCTTTGGAGTATCTCCCCCATACTTAGAGCGATGTGGGGGCTGATATGGCTCAATCTGAATATGCTGCACGTCACTGGATAAAGGATTACAGCTTTGTATGGTTAGTGCAGGGGGTCAAGTGCCCAAAGTAGAGGGAATGGAATCTCCTATATCATCCAGCAAGACATCACCAACATGCAACTCATGCAACTTAATAGGTCCAGCAATAGTAGAACACTCAACTACGGTCTCTACTGCACCGGTTTTAACATTTTCATGCACATGATTATCAATATCACTAATGCAACAATAAGCAGGCAATTCAATGGAGATGGCCTTATGAATATTGTGTTCAAAAATTATTCCATCAAATTCCATAGTTAAAGTTCCACTATCTACATCAATCTTTGTCATGGATGTTTTCATAAAAGGTCGCCCTAGCATAACTGGAGCCACTTGCTCATCATAGTCCATATCCATAACAAAGAAATCAGCATGAAAAATCAAAGAACCTATCCTGACAAGAACATCCTCCACAATATCCCTAGGGGGCACACAAGAACCATCAGCAAGTTGTATCACAATGTTAGAATCATGCAAGGGTCCTATTCCTAAATCTTCAATCAGTGAATAAGGTAACACATTAATTGAGGCACCCAAGTCTAACAGGGCTTTCTCAAATCGATGCCCACCTATAGTAATAGGAATAGTAAATGTACCTGGATCCTTGCACTTCTCAGGCATGCGTCTCTGAACTACCGCTGACACATGTTCACTCACTGGAATCTTCTTCTGAACCTTCTGCTTTTGAGTTCTCTTCACGGTGCACAGCTCCTTCAAGAACTTGGCATATCGCGGGATAGCCTTGATAAGCTTGATCAGGGAAATGTTCACCTCACAGTCCTGAAATGTCTCGAACAGATCACTGTCGTCGGCTACTCTCTTGGCCTTCAGCGCCTCAGGGAAAGGTGTTGGTGGCTTCTCAGAACCTAGAGGGGGAAACACGGGGCGAACGTAGTCATCAACACAGGTTTCTTCAGTGGTGTTGGGTTCTCGAAGGCCAGGTCGCGGCAAGCCCACCGCGGGGAGTTGATCATCACCGCGGGGCGGTGGGGTCGTGGTGTGTTTACTGAGATCAGCCGCTGGGTCGCGGTGAGAGTCGCCGCGGGGCGGTGGCTTCAGCTCTTCTTTCCTGGCTCCTTCTTCCATTTCTGGCCGGGTCGCGTTAGCATCCACCGCGGGGCGGTGGGTGATTTCTGCCTTCTCGACTTCGTTCTCCTCTTCAGCAATAGGAGCAACGACCAACTTCTTACCACTTCTGAGGGTAATAGAACTCACGTTCTCCCTTGGGTTCATAGTAGTCTGAGATGGCAGAGAGTTAGATGTCCTCTGGTCAATCTTGGTCACAACATCAGCAAGCTGACCAATCTGTCTCTCCATGTTCTTTATACTTGACTCAGTAGCCTGCACATGCATGACGAAATGCTGAGTCAGTGTCTTTAGCATCTCTTCAGTAGAAGCACCAGAGCTTTGGCCTTGAGGTCTCTGTTGGTATGGGACTCTCTGCTGGTACTGTTGTTGTGCCGGCTGTTGACCACCTTGAGGGTCACTCCATCTAAAACCTGGGTGGTCTCGCCCTCTCGGATTATAATTGGGTTGTCCACCAAACTGTGGTCTAGGGGGTCCATAACCTCCTATAGCATTAACTTCAACAACACCCTCCTCCTGCAGCTGAGGACAAGTGTCTGTGGGGTGGTATTGATCAGAGCAAAGCCCGCATGCTTTAACTTATTGAGGGGCGTTCTGGTTCGCCATCCTCTTCACCATCTCTTTCAGCTCGGCTAACTCAGTCAACACTGGGCTTGGTCCTGCAGGGACCACGGCATTGACCGCCTTCCTCTGGTATGTCTTTCCAAAACTCCTGGTACTCTCACTCATCTCCTGGAATCTCTCCATGGCTGTATCCGGTATCAGATTCAGAATGCTTCCACCGCATGCAGCGTCAACCATCGTCCTCTCTTGATCTAGCAGACCATTGTGTAAGTAGAGAACAAGGTCCTGCTTGGCGTATCCATGGAACGGGCAGCTAGAGCAAAGCCTCTTGTACCTCTCAAGATAATCATACATCGTCTCATCACCAGCCTGCTCAATGTTAGCAATTGCCTTTTTCAAAGCATTCGCCTTCTTCGTTGGAAAGTACTTGTCCAGAAACGCCTTGTGCAGTTAATTCCAGGTATCTATGGTTCCTGGCGGCAGGTGATAGTACCAGTCGCTAGCAGAGTCTAACAGGGAGAAACCAAAAGCTCTCATCTTGATTTGGTCCTCCATCACATTCCTGGGCTTCATAGTCATGCAGACATTGTGGAACTTGCCCAGGTGAGAGATTGGGTCCTCTCCACTCAAACCATGGAACTTTGGTAGGTAAGCAACAACTCCAGACTTCAGCTCAAAGTTCACCCCTTCGCCAAGTGCAGGGATGATAACAGCTAGGGGTTGCGCTCCAATATTCGGCTCAGTAAGCTCTCTCAGAGTGCCAGCCATTGCAAAAGCAGGGATGTCAACTGGCTCAGTCGGCTCAACGATCTCAACCTCTACTTCTTCTTCTCCTTGATCGCGTAGGTTCGCACGGAACGATCTTTCGACTTCTGGATCAAAAGCAGCCAGAGGGGAGTCAGTAGAACGAGTGTCGACCATAAGATAGGTCTCCACCAAAAATCAATCACAAAAACACACAACAAAACAAAATCTTCCCCGGCAACGATGCCAAATTTGACGGGGCTAAAAGTGCACAAGCAAATGTCGCTGAATAGCCAAATCAAAGTAAATATCCAAACGGACCTACTAAACAAATGTATAGTAAGCAAGTAAGGGTCGAACCCACAGGGAAGATCGAATGAAGTATGCAGTCGTGATTGATAAGTAACAAGCAAGGGGGGTTTAGTTATCACGAGAAAACAAAGTAAGCAAAGCAAACAAGTTTGGTTGAATTGAGAAAATATAATGGGGAAAGTAGTCCTACTAGAGCGAGATCCACAATACAGAGATATAATTTAATCACAGAAATCTATTTAATCCAAGTTCTTTTACTATCCTTATAGTTGTTCCCACCCTGATCTTAAGTACCTCCGATTCTCACAGTTGTCGGTATACTTTACCACTAACGCAGCAATAGCAATGCATACAAGGATATAGGATACATGCAAATAGAAAATGCCTTACTATTTAACATGCAAATAATTCTCACTCACGATTGTACGCTCGGAACCCCTATACGCACAATCGTGTATGCCACTAGATATGCACTCGAAACCCCTATATGCAATCCTAGCAGTTGATAAAAAGTATTCAACCTAGTTGATCAGGCTATGAAGAATAACAAGAAATCAATATTCAATATAACCAAGAGAATCAAACCAACACTTCTAAGGATAAGAACAAGGAATAGAAATCTCACAAACACATCAACTGTATTGCTTCAATCGTCTAGTAGAACAAAGGAAAGTTAGTGCTCCATCAAAGGGGGATGAAACTCTAAGGGAAAAATAACGTCTGATATAAAGTAGTAACGAGTGTCTCTTCTCTTAACCTAGAAAGAGGACTTTAAATAGTCTTAAGAAAACTAGGTTAAACTAATGTCAAAAATAAAGGAAATAGAATAATAAAATAATAAAGTCTGAACGAAATAAAAGGGAATAAATGTCTCTGGGCGCGCGGTATTTAACACGGCCACCGCGGGGCGGTGAGATCCACCGCGGGGCATCAGGCTTTCCACCGCGGGGCGGTGGCTTCAGTCTTCTCTGGGAGTCACCGCCGGGCCGCGGTGATTCTGGCGTGGGGCGGTGAACTCGCTCACTCTCTTCTCCAGCTCCTCTTCTCTTCTTCTCCTGCTCTTCATTACTACCAAGTGTTGGTAGTCTTCTCCAAATATGCTCCAGCAGCTCCATCTCCATCCTCATGTCTCCATCTAAGCTGCAAATCCTGGGATATCTTCACTTCTCTCCATAACTTTGGGATCACAGACTTAGCTCCAAAACTCATCCCAAACTCCTCCAAATCATGCTAATAATTGCTAGTAAAGGTGTATGAAATAACACCTATCAGGCACCACCTACCGCACCCGCTCCACCTCCGGTCTCGGTGCCCACATCAGCCCCGGTGCTCGCGCCCCCGCCGCCGGCCCTGAAGCCCGTGTCTCTGCCGCCTCCAGTGCCCCCGTTCCGGCCGGCCACGGAGCACGCACCCCCGTCTGCACCGGCGCCCGCACCCGGCCCGACCTCGGTGCCCCCGCCTGCCACGATCCCGGTGCATGTGGCTGCGCCGGCCTCGTTGCCCTCGCCCGCTCAGCTGGCCGCGGCATTGGCTCCGCTGCGACTTGTTTGGCCGCCTCCTATCGCCACGAGAGGCCCCTTGTCGCCTATTGGTGGCTTCCCATCGACCCACCCCAATGGCAGCCGACACCCCATGGCTGCCCCCACCGACGGAGGCTTGCGCCTTGATACCCCCTTGGTCGGCACCGTTGTTTCCCTCGGCGCCTTCCACCCAAGTTGAGGCCCCCGTCTCCGGCCACACCCCGACACTTCACCACCACCACCTCCCGCCGGCACCTCCTGACCGGCTCCTTTATGTCCCCTTGGGGCCTCCCCTTGGCCGCCCCACCATAGATGTAGCCTTGCTCCCACCTTGGCCGAAGCCTTTGTTGCCGCTTGGGGCCTCGCCATTGCCCAACTCCCAAGGAGGCCGGCGCCTCCTCAACTCCCCATTTAATGAGCTCTCACCACACGACCATCATGAGGCTCTTGTCCTCTTGAAGATACATGTACCCCTTAGCTGGTGCCATTCATGTGGGGTGGCCTTTGTGGAGCCTTCTCCTTTTGATGGCCGGTACAAGAAGAACCGAGACAAGATTGACAACATCTTGTTTCCAAGGTATGTGCTCCCCTATCCTTGTCATGCTCATACTTTGATGATTTCCATTTCTTTGTCTTCGTATGCCCCCAAGACCCTCCTTTGTCCTCTATTACCGGCGTGTGCCACTTTGGGTGACCTTGCGGGACATTCTTGGGATGATGTTTTCCTTCTCTAAGAGGGTGAGATTTGTGTCCTTAGGACCTCCTTTAGGAATTTGTTGTTTAAGGATGCCAATGAGTGTCGTAAAGAGTTTGGGAACGCAACACCCATGGAAACTTTTGAGGATTATGCCTTTGGACCTCCACTAGCCCCTCTTTTGCCTAGGTTCCACCCTCACTACACACCCATATCTCTCCCATTCACCCCTTGGGAAGACCTAGCCATGGTTTTTCTAACCGGATTGCACATGCTTAAGAAGGAAAGGGATTCCATTTATTTGTTGGGCAAGAACCCCCCTAGGAGACATCGTGGCATTCCTTGTCTACTTTCGCACCCTACCACCGAGCTAGCGGCCCTTACATTTGACATCGAGGCAAACTTCCATGGAATCCCTTGTACTATTGTGTTGGCTTGGGACCCTAGCCTTGTGGATCATTGTTGGACACTTTGGTGGCTGAAATTTGGGAAAGGTCTTCTCCTTGACAATAGTTGCCACCTTCATCCCGATGCCTTGTTTAGAGCCATTCTTAGGGATCCACCGCACCGTTGGCTGCCATTTCCTTTTCTTGTTGAGTTTTCTTGTCCTAGGACGTTGGCACACATGCTCCCACCGTTTGCCCGATTTCTAGACCGACGTCGCTCCGAGCCTCTCCCTTGCTTCGAATCCTTGCCTAGGTCCAGCCGTAGACCAACACCAAGCCATGGGATGGACTCACGTGTTCGTGTTGAGTTGAATTGTTGTAGGTACATTTCTCCGGCTACCATGCTCGCCCATGAGGCCTCCCATCTTGTTGTGCCCAAGGAACCACCCGACGGCTCTCGTAGGCTCGTGCTTCTTTGTATTAGTGGCGGTCTCCCTCACTCCACATTCATCTTTAAGAAGGGGACACGCGCCACCACACTTCCTCCACATCCCGGACATCCAACACCCTCAAAGCGAGGACGCTTCGAAGCTAAGAAAGGGAGAATGATGAGTCCCGGTGATGGATGCCTCCAGCCCAAGGGCCGCGCCTACTCTTATACCTCACCATGAAGGAGCCAAGGCCTTGACCACGAAGGCGCCGACAAATCAATGCCACGACACTCAAGCATCAACCATGCTTCGATTCCAAGACATTCATGTGCACGCCTATATCCAAGCCTCTAAGGCTTTTATCCCCTTTCTACTTTTGGTTATTTAGTTTCATGATTTTAGTCTTGCCTTAGTTAGTGTGAAGATCCATTTGCATATGGGCTTCAACTCGCTAAGGCCCATTAGTGTTTTCCTTTGTTGGCTGAAATGGCATGACTATTTAAGCCAACTTGTGGCTGCCTCTTTCACTTAGTTGAAGAATATAGAAGTGGATATTTCCCTTAGGTTGAGTATATTTTCCTAAGGCCTTCCACTTACTTCTATTAACTCAAGCAATCAAACTCTTTCATCTCTCATCTCATTCGAATCACTTAAACAATCAAACACTAGCTCTTGTTTCCAAAACTCAAGATCCAAGCCAAGAATCCTCTTCCTAAGAGGATTCCTTGGCCCTTCTTTTGTCTCGGCCAAGCCGAGGCCAAGACCTCAATTCTCCAAGCTCCATTTCGTCCCTCCCCCATCAAGATCTTAAGATCCATTGAAGGTGCCATCAAGAACACCTTGAAGTCACCTTGAAACCAAGGAGAAGGAAGTCCCTCTTGGCTTAGTCACGATCTAGCTTTCCGGGAAGAAAAGTCTCACCTTGGAGGTTTGATTCTCATCACCATGTATCAAATTTAGGATTATAGACTTTGCATCTACAAGAATACAAACAGATTCGTTTATTTTCAGTTTTTATAGAGGTTTGGAAAATCACATAAATAAGCACATGTTTAGTTTACACCAATGATTTACCAATTGTTCCTTGTACGAGGAATATGTTCTCCAACCCTTTCCAATCCAAAGCTATCTGCTTTTAAGATATTCACTAAACTTCAAAGTCTGCTATTGGAAGATCTCTGTGCGGAAAGTAAATGCTTCCAACATAGGATTTCTTTATACTTGTTCAAGAAAAACCAAAAAAATTGTTGCCCAAGATGTAGCAATCCGTATGTATGGATGCCAACTGCATTTTGGAAGGGAAAAAGCTATAGTCTTTGTCGCGCTTTCCCATAGCAAGCACCCGCCAATTGCCCATCATTAGCAAAGTTTAATTCCATTGATTAGCTTCTTAATATTTCCTTTCTGCCTTTTCTTTTCTTGTTTTATTTATTTCAATATTCAGAATTAAAACAAAAGGTAAAATTAAAGAAAAAAGATTTACAATTGGTCTAGTTTTGCAATTCTGGGGTTGCTGGTTTATTTTTGCAAAGAATTTAGTTTCATGGTGTACTTCTGCACTAATATAAAATGGTGTAGTAACTTCTTATGTTTATTATAATACTTATAAAAAATGAAAATCTTACATGCATCAATAATGATAAATAAATTCTAAAGAATTAGTTATAATTATAATTTCTTAATCTTTTAATGTATAGTCATTTAGCTTAAATATATATATATATATATATATATATATATATATATATTGTTAAGAGTCAAATCATACAGTTATAATTAGAATTACGATAAGGATTTTTAATGAAATGTTTGCTTATCTTCTAATAATAATTTTTATATATATTCATGGAACACAATATATAGCACAATTTTTAATAGAATCACCAGTGATATCACGTGAATTGAACAAGTTGGGGTTAATGGCAATGCCTCTACTAGATTAACTACGGCTTGGCCAACTATTTATAAGGACTTTATTTCCAAAAAGTTTCCACCCTTCAGAATCCCCATACCACCAAATTTCAAACTTTAAAAACTAATTTTTCACAAAAAGTATATTATAAGTAACAAAATCTTTATAAAGACATTAATCAAACAAACAATAGTACAAAAAGGGGGTCGGACCACAATTTTTTTATGAATCAGACCGCGGTTTATGAAGCGTGATTGTTCTTGACGCAGTAAAGGAGTCAGCCAACGTAAAAATGTTACCGCACTTAAGTTTTTAATAAAAATTAAAATGAAATTGGATAGCGGTTCTTGTAAATAACCGCTCTCTGATTTCTTTCTTTTTTTTAAAAAAAAATATCTTATTAGCTATGCCTATTATGCATAGCTAATAAGACAAGAATCCATATTTACAAGTTGGCATATTTCTCTAATTAGCTACAAATAATCGAAATTGTTCCAGTGTCAACATAGGAGCTACACATTGTAAATTGAAGTATCGAACACACCAAGAACCTATCAATTTAGAATCTATGTACTCTATAAGAGCCATTAGGTTGGGGAACAACCATGTTATCCAACATGATCCTTGTCAAAGATGTATTGTTTTGTTCTGTGAAACTCAATACATCCCTAATTTCTACTAATGTCCGGGTTTCAACCTATAAACATAAGTCCCACAGAAATACAGAATCATACAATAGTTCCTTTCTTTACACCGAATCAAACATTATTTAAGACTTATATCTCATGGTTGTTATGAACATAGAATACATCAACGAAATCAATACACTAAGAGCAGGGCCGTCCAATGGATTACGGAGGCCTTGTTTAGTTATTTATATATTGAGGCCTTAATACTTTATATATTTTAAAGGGTACGGATCCCGTGAGAATGAACATCATGGTGAGAAATGAGAATAGCTCATAATCTTTGGATTTTTCATATCCAAAAGCTAGAATTAGATTATAATTTAAGTGGTCATGTGCCATGCACATGACCACTTAAGTGAATTATTAACCGGTCAAACCGGTCACCAGCCGATCAACGCCGGAGCTCCGACGTTGACTAGTCATTTTTTTTTCGGGGTCACTTTTTTTTTTACTTAAGATGGCATGTGCATACATTTTGGCTTGTGTGTATATGTGCATCAAAATTTTATAAAGCATTGTCCGACCTAATTTTTTTTTTTTCCGGGCCCATTTTTTTCCGAGTCCACTTTTTGCTTGCGCTGGCATGTGCACCATTTGTTACTTGTGTGTGCATCAATATTGACTTGTATGTGCATTGAAATTTTATAAGGTGTTGTCCGATCATTTTTTGCCATTAAATTTTTCGCAACCCAACCAAGACTAATTTTTTGCTTGAGATGGCATGTGCATACATTTTGGCTTGTATGTGCATAAATTTGGCTTGTATGTGCATCGATATTGACATGTATGTGCATCTAAGGATTATAAAAATTATGCATTATTTTCTAGAGAAAATGTGCATGAGTTGTACACTATATGTACATAAGTTTTGACATGTGCACATTCAAGCAAAAAGACGTGTGTTTCAAATGGTATGCACATACAAGTCAAAAAGGCATGCACATATCAAGTCAAGAAAACGATGCATACAAGTAAAATTTAGATGCATAGACAATTCAAAATTAATGCACTTACAAGACAAAATCTATACACATTCTGTAAAGTGTTTAAGATTTTACATGTGTGTTCATAAGTTTCCGCTTACAAAAAGTCACACATATAGTCAAACTCTATGCACGTCTAGTTCAATTTACATGCATAGTCTACATCACAAAGATACAAGTTTTGTCTTAACAAAGACCTTTTCATGGCCATAGAGGATAGTCCATACCCAAGTTCTGTCTTGACAAAATTTATGTGCATATGTTTTAGCTTGTGTGTGCATAGATTTTGACATATATTTGCATCTAAATTCTACTTGTGTATGTGTACCTAAATTACATAAATTTTGCAAATAAACCAAAGATTAGGATTAAACTTTCATTAAAAGGTCATATGCATGGAACATGACCTCATTTTTTAGAGTTTCACCGGTCAACATGACTGATCAAACCAGTCACATGCAGTCAACGCCGGAGCGCCGGCGTTGAATGGTCAAAGGTTTTTTTTCGGCCAATTTTTTTTTCTAGGCACAATTTTTGGGTTGCGACTGTATGTGCATTGGTATTGCATAAAATCTATATAGGATTTTTTACTATATGTGTGCCTTTGTGTATGTGAAAACTCATGCACTTCTCAGCATGTGCATATGTTTTAAGCTTGTGTGTGCGTAGATTTTGACATATATTTGCATCTAAATTCTACTTGTGTGTATTTATTTCTTGGGTTGAAATATTGTGCATGAGTTTTGGCTTATATGTGCACCTAAATTACATAAATTTTGCATAGGATTTTGATTATATGTGTGACTTTGTGTATGTGAAAACTCATGCACATACATGCAAAAACTTATGCATGCATTTCAGAGAATGTGCATATGTTTTGGCATGTGTGTGCATAAATTTTGACCTGTATGTGTATCTAAATTCTACTTGTGTGCGTTGTTTTCTTGGGTTAAAATGTGTATGAGTTTTGACTTGTATGTGCATACCCATTGAAGTGCATGTCTTTTTGTTTGCACGTGCATGTAAGTTGAACTAGACGTGCATAGGGTTTGACTATATGTGTGACTTTTTGTAAGCGAAAACTTATGCACACACATGTAAAATCTTAAACACTTTACAAAATGTGTATAGATTTTGTCTTGTAAGTGCATTAATTTTGAATTGTCTATGCATCTAAATTTTACTTGTATGCATCGTTTTCTTGGCTTGATATGTGCATGACTTTTTGACTTGTATGTGCATACCATTTGAAACACACGTCTTTTTGCTTGAATGTGCACATGTCAAAACTTATGCACATATAGTGTATAACTCATGCACATTTTCTCTAGAAAATAATGCATGTTTTTTACAATCTTTAGATGCACATACATGTCAATATTGATGCACATACAAGCCAAATTTATGCACATACAATCCAAAATGTATGCACATGCCATCTCAAGCAAAAAATTAGTCTTGGAAAAAAGTTGGGTTGCGAAACATTTAATGGAAAAAAATGGTCGGACAACACCTTATAAAATTTCAATGTACATACAAGTCAATATTGATGCACACACAAGTAACAAATGGTGCACATGCCAGTGCAAGCAAAAAGTGGACCCGGAAAAAAATGGGCCCGAAAAAAAAAAAAAAATAGGTCGGACAATGCTTTATAAAATTTTGATGCACATATAGGACAATATAGATGTACACACAAGCCAAAATGTATGCACATGCCATCTTAAATAAAAAACAGTGACCCCGAAAAAAAAAATGACTGGTCAACGTCGGAGCTCCGGCGTTGACCGGCTGGTGACCGGTTTGACCGGTTAATGACCACTTAAATGATAATCTAATCCTAGCTTTTGGATTTGAAAAATCCAAAAAGTAGGAGCTATTCTCATTTCTCACCGTGATGTTCATTCTCACCGGATCCGTACCCTTTAAAATATATAAAGTATTAAGGCCTCAATATATAAAAAAACTAAACAAGGCCTCCGTAATCCATTGGACGGCCCTGTCCATACCTCAACCTCCATCTTTAGATTGTTTTGCTGCAAATAGAGATCCACTGATTGTATCGCATTCACAATGCCTCCAACTATCGAAATATGGTTGTCTTTGATCAACACCTTGTCAAATAGGCTGAGTCTATGATTTTTCCCTCCACCAATTAAAACCTGAAAAGAGAAATGTCAAAAATAGTCACCTTGAACATAAAAAAACTACAATGACAAAATGAACACATCTATACTGCCCACTTATCCACCAATTGTAATCCAAGTGCAGTCTTCCTTGTCTCCAGGATGATGGCAGGATGTGCAGCCTCAACCATTGCCCATGAGAAACACTATATAAGTTTTAGAATAAGCAACCGGTAGAAGAGCACTCAGTCAACTAGTGTTCGAGTAGGTTCACTCTTTCTCATGTATCTAAGGTATCTGTAAAGTTCATGAATTGGAACTAGAAACAAGTGACGAGATACCTTGGTAAGTGTTGCAATTTCACTCATCCTCTGCATATAATTCAACACAACCCTTTCAACTACTATGATGCTATGCACACATCTTGCAGATAATAATTTTAGTGAGCACAAATGAATTCAGGTAGTTATAAACTTATAATAAGCAAGGACTACAATGGAGTTATTCACTTCTTCTACGTGTACATCTGCATTACCAGATACTTTCTCGGTGAGTTAAGTAAATAACCCTTTGACAAATCTTTTTTTAAACTAATGGACCCTTAGTAAAAATGGACCCCTCTCCCTCTTCCTAAACCCTACTCCCTACCCCTTAAACCCTAAACCCCCAAAAATAATATTTTAGAGAGAAAAAAAACAAAAAAGAAGAAGAAAAATAATAATAAAATAAATTAACAAAGGATAGAAAAAATACATAAAAACTAGTAGGAATTCATTTTATTAATTAAAAACTCTTAAACGACTAATGAGCCCAAAACCATCTATACTTTCCCCAGTTGGAGTCCTTTACGTACAAGATCACCATCCCTTTGAGACCATTCTACCTAGCATTAAGGCGTATAATCTTACTACGGAAATGAATAAATATATGAAGAGTGTCACTCTCAAATACTAAAGCTGAAACGTCTCAGTACCTTTAGAGAAGGATAAACCTATTGGAATATCACCTCTGCTAGAGCAATAGCTACTCCTTTATCCCTTCTCAAAATAATAATTAAAGTGCTTGCTTATCAGTTATTATGACCTCCTCCTTTATCCCCCATTCTCTAACGAAATTATGTACTATTTGAATGGTTATTGGCACATTAGAGTAACAATTAATAGATCATACCATTCATACATCCTCATTAGTGTCTACTCACATTCATCTTCATACAACTAAGTTATATCGGCAACACGGCAAAAGGGGCGTGATTCTGACCTTGAGTGCCTGCACTAAACACACAATTTATTTGACCACCTTATTCTTGGTGTCAATAGACAAAGGGCATTGGATCAAATCCCAACCATGAAGCTCCACTAATTAGTGACAATAGCTTCTTTGATGGTACCCGAAAAGGGACGATTCGAAGGCCACTAAGACGACCCCCAATGGTGTCCATGAGCAGCTCATTCACATCACTCAGGTCACGGCGTCATCGCCAACAGTCCCCCACACAAGTTTCAATGCGACCAAATCAAGATGGAGCGACGCGCCAAGAAGATCAAGGAGGTGACAACCGGACTCATAGGACGCTTGGCCTCTACCATAGACGAGACCCGGGAGCAACGACTCGTCACCCTGTTAGCCAAAGAGACGCCACAACGTTCTAGCAAGAGTGCACGGCCATGCGGGTTAGTTTAGTGCTGGTGTGCTCACTTCAAGAGCAACGCACCGGCCGTGTGTTCTGGGTTGTGCAGTGCACTGCACGGCCATGCGGTCGAGTGCACGGCCATGCGGTCTGGTACTTTCACCTATTCGAGAGCAATGCACCGGCCGTGTGGTCGAGTGCACGGCCGTGCGGTCAGGGATTTTCTGAACTTTTTCCAGGTTTAATTTTAAATGGTTTTTTTTTTAATTATTTTTAGGCCTCTAGGGTATTTGCGTTAGAACCCTAATCCTATATAAGTGCTTTTGGCCTACTAAATCGTTGATTGAGTTTTGAGTTGCATTCTTGCTTACTCTTGAGCTTTTGTGTTCGTTTCAATCAAGCGAAGGAATCCAGATCTTGTCTCCAAGACAGGACCGAATTTTCAATGTGGCAAAGGGAGTTTGTCACGTATCAAGTGGTATCAGATTTCCAGCGTTTAGAGGCAAGATTTCTTTGTTTTACAAGTTTCAATTTGTTCTTTTCAGCATTTAGGATCTAGATTAGTTTGTTCTTCATTCAAACCCTAGAAATAACCACCCCACCACCACCACCCACGACTACTATTTCCCGCTGCCCCTGTCCAATTGCACTTCACTTTGCAATTCTCCCCACCTCACCATCATGTAACCCCCCTCCCACTTGCATTTCAATTTGCAAGTCCCACTCCCTGCACAATTGCGTAGCCACGCTGCACCACTACCCCATCTTTCCCCTATTCCAAACTTTCCCTTCATATTTTAGAAAACCCTAATTTTTACCCTTATTTTCTAGAATTGCATGTTAGTTCAAGTTTTTTTTTTGTTAATTCTTTTTGTTGAATTGTTCAATTGCTTTACACTATTTGCTTGAATTATTCTAGTTGTTAGTTCCACTACTTTCTTGCTCTTGCACTTTTTGCATCTCTAGTATATAAAAAAAAACAAGTCAGCTATAAAGTGAGTCAAGACTTCCACTACAAAAAAAACAACGCAAAAAAAAAACGAAATCAGCTACAAAGTGAGCTAGGACTTCAACGTCAAAAAAAAGAGTTAGTGGTAGAGATTGCTAATTCTTCAACTCCCTTGCTTGTTGCAATTAGTTGTGTTTTCTTCCCTGCTAGTTATATTTCTTGCTTTTAGTCGGTGAAGTTCAATGCACTTTTCAATTAGAAGGCTTAACATTGGCATGTACTTGTTCTTCTTGCAATTCTATCGCCCTTTGACCAACTTTTAGGATTGCCTTAGAGCCTTTTTATTTGCTGAATTGGATATTTGAGCTTGCCTGGCAGGTTTGCCTTCTGATGGTTTCTTGTTCCATTGTTGCGTCTTGCTTCTTTTCCTTGTTTGGTGTTTAGGTACCATGTCTAAGGACAAGGAAATTCTGGAGGCAACTTCAGGCCTTGATAACGACACCAAGGCTTTCATTCTAGAAACCATGGATGCTCGTCTGAAGCTTCACTTCTAGTCCATATCAGCTGACATTAGAAAGGAGGTGGAAAAACTTAGGGATAGCCAGCGCCCCACGGGCACCCGCTCTACTCCGCAGAGTGTACACAATGAGCACGTCACGCCGCTCGATTTTGATCCCCAACACGCCGCATGCACCAACGTCGCTGCTTTCCATCCACCCCCTCCACCGGTACCACTCGGGCAGCCTCGCGCCCCGGCTCCACGGGCTGTTGCTCCCCACTTTGAGGCTTTTGATGATTTGCCTCGCCATGAACCATAACCCTCTTGGCATCCAGACTTTGAGAACTTTTATGGTGATCCAGAACTCGGTGATGAGATCGTTGGTCTTGACAACCATCTTCCTCGTGGTCGCCAAGGTAATGCTCCTCGCCGTGATATTAAAGTTAAAATTAAACCTTTTGCAGGTTTAAGTGATCCAGCGACTTACATTGAGTGGGATTACAACACTGGATATGTCTTGGATCATTGCAACTACCACGAGCATGAGAGGGTTCATGTCATTACTATCCACTTCACCACCTATGCTCGTGCTTGGTGGCAACATACTTGTGAAGAGCGCGCCCGCCGTTATCAACCCCCCATTGAGACCTGGTTGCAACTCAAGTATCTCATGCAAAAGCGCTATGTTCCTCCAAATTACAAGCAGCTCATGCAGAATAGAGTGGATACATGCCACCAAGGCACTCGCTCGCCTATTGAGTTCATTAATGAGCTCGAAGACTTGATGTACAAGGCCGGCATCCACCCTGGGCCGGAAACCATCCAAGTTGCGTTTTTAGGAGGTATCAATTTGGATATCCATGGCATTCTAGAGGTCCAAGACATTGGCGATGTTCCCACTATGGTGCACAAGGCCGAGTTGATTCATAATCAACTCCTTCGTAAGAAGGCGATGACACACCATAAAAGGTACCCTCCCAAATCTTCGTCTACTCCATTTTCTGCTAAAATTTTCTCTTTACAGCCTGCAAGAAAGGATGAACAGGGCACCTTACCTCCTCCTAATGATGCCAAACCGACAACCAGAAGTGATGAACGAGCAAGGGACATCACTTGCTTCAAGTGTGCAGGCCATGGGCATTATTCTCGAGATTGTACTAACAAGAAGAAGGTGTTGATGGTCCAACACGGGGTTTATGAGTCTGAGGATGAAGACGAGGACCCCTATGTTTATAGTCCCGACTTGGACTCTTCACTTCTTTTTATTTGTGAGACTAATGATGACGTCGCTAACCATTCTCTTTTACCGTGTCGTTCTCCATGCCTTCAAGAGGAGCTCAAACCAACTCAAAAGGAGGCTCTCTTCCATACCCATTGTACAATTCAGGAGGCCACATTCTCGGCCATTATTGATGGTGGGAGCTTCTGCAACTTCATCGATCAAAAGGTGGTCGACCATCTTGGTTTGACGTTTGTGGACCACCCACATCCCTACACTCTCTAATGGATACAAAATAGCCAAGACGGCAATCTTGTTTCCCGACAAGCCAAGGTTGCGTTCTACATAGGCAATTACCAGTACGAGTTTGTTTTTGATGTGGTTCCAATGGATGCTTGTACTCTTATCCTAGGACGACCATGTCAATTTGACAAGCATACCATTCATGACGGGTTCTACAACTCCTATTCATTCCACCATGGTGACTCCAAGGTGACACTTCTTCCCTTCACATCTTCTCATTTGCTCCACGTGCAAGACATTCAAACTCAATCTAAGGAGAAGATAGATACTTTGAAAGCCGAGCAGGCCATGGATACCAACTCCCTAGGTGCCAACCTTGCTCGTTGTTCCCACAACCTCTCAAGCAACGTCGAATCAGGGACGATTCGAAGGCAAGTGGGGGAGAATGATGGCACCCGAGAAGGGACGATCCGAAGGCCACTAAGACGACCCCCATTGGCGCCCATGAGCAGCTCATTCACATCACTAAAGTCACGGCGTCGTCGCCAACGGACCCCCACACAAGTTCTGATGCAACCGAATTGGAGCGACACACTAAGAAGATCAAGGAGGCGACAACCAGACTTATAAGACGCTTCGCTCTACCATCGACGAGACCCAGGAGCAATGACTTGTCACCTTGTTAGCCAAAGAGACGCCTTGGCCTTCTAGCAAGAGTGCACGGACCATGCACTTTGAGTGCACGGTCCGTGTGGGTTAGTTTAGTGATGGTGTGCTCACTTCGAGAGCAACGCACCGGCCGTGCGGTCAAACGCATGGTCGTGCGTTCTGGGCTGTGCAGTGCACTATATGGCCATGCGTCGAGTGCACGGCCGTGCAGTCTGGTATTTTCACCTATTCGAGAGCAACGCACCGGCCGTGTGGTCGAGTGCACAGCCATGCGGTCGGGTATTTTCCAAACTTTTTCTGGGTTTAATTATAGACGGGATTTTTTATTTTTTTTACGCCTCTAGAGTTTTTATGTTAGAACCCTAATACTATATAAGTGGTTTTCTTCCTTATTAGCAGTCAGATTTGAAGACTTGGAAACCTTGGCATAGGTTTCGGGTTGTTCTTATCCCAAACGCTAGTTTTCTTGCTTTAGATTGTTGTTCTTGCTTTTGGCCTACTAAATCATTGATTGAGTTTTGATTTGCATTTTTGTTTACTCTTGAGCTTTTGTGTTCGTTTCAATCAAGCGAAGGAATCCATATCTTGTCTCCAAGACTGGACCGAAGCATCAACTTGGAAAACGGAGTTTGTCACGTATCATTCTTCATATGTAAATTCAATTTTAAGCAACATGGCTAGCGCTGAAATTAACAAACAATTCTCATACGGATTCTTATACAATAGCTTCTTCATATGATTTCTCATACGGATTCTAGAACTGAAGATACACTCCACGGAAGCAGCTTGCCACCATAGCTATGACTAACTAGAGATATCAAAGTGGAAAACGACAAGGTACCTTGTAAGGCAAATTACTCTCCTGAAGCTGGTTCCATTTTCTGCGTTGGTGGGGCTGCGAGTATAGACAGGTTGAGGTCTAGAAACTTAGGGTCACCAGTACGATCACATATTTGCATGTATTCTTGACAAATCGCACATAAGTGGCAGAAGAAATGAGTGGTAAAATCTCCACATGGTGCTTCCTGAAACAACACCAAAAGGAAATTAGCAACATTCAAGGAATGCAAAACAACACAACACAAATTTTAGCTTTGTTGCCTTGTAACTTGAACCTGCTAATGGTATTCATTAGAGAACAAAGATTAAGGCTTAAATAAAGCAACTTGTTAATCACAGAAGATTCTTAGCTACATTAGTGCATAGCAATCCATAAAGACATGCTTTCATCATAATAGATGGGCATACTTTTTGAAAAGGAACTTTTAGTTCACATTAACAATAATTTTGCACATAATCAATGAGAAATGCAAATACGAGACAAAATTGACCATTCACATAGAATCCCTTTACTATATTACTTGTCATAAACATTTCTGTCATATTCACATAAGAGCTTTAATTTTCGAGTCATAATACCAAGTGCCAACTCTTTGATAATCATATATCATATTTGACTCCTCTTTCTAATGAAATTTTACGAAAGTCAAACTTCAAGTTAAGGTGTTTACTTTAGTGAGATGATCATAATTCATTCTAGAGGAGATCATCCTCTAGAATGAAGACAAACCTTACCAGATAAAAGAAGTGTTGAAGGAAAGGAAGGAAATAAAGCATATGTCCAAAAAATGTCAAAAGCTTAGCTTGGATGAAAATCCTCCACCAACCTACAAAAAATTACTACAAAAAGGATTAAAAAGCAACACCGGTTGACTTTCATAGGGAAACATTATCCTTTCCTAACCATAAACCACCAATTTTCAGATGTTGAAGATAAAAAAAACCATGAAAACATGATTAGATAAGAAATTGAGGGAATAAAATTTCAACCGAATAGGACAACTAGATCCATATAACCATATAGCTATAACTCAATATCTCCATATTCATCAAAATCGACACCAGAAGGAAGTACGAGACTTCAATTCATAGAACATTGGATCATGAAAGGGGAAATTAAAAAACAAATACATTTTGCAAAACTAGATTTTTATACAACAAACTGCAATGTTTAGGGTTCTCATCTAAAAAGAATAACTTATTATTTTATCCTAGCCTATGAGCTCTATGTGGTAAGCACGATGAGGCACAAAGAAACTTCCGCACAAAGTGAAAACCAAAACTAAAAATTAAGCATCAATCCAATCAAATATTCAAAACGAGAAAATTAGACGCACTTACTGATGACATCCATTTTATATATATTTAGGACATGCATTTAGGCTATAGTTTAGGCATTTCTACATTTATTATCTTGCATTTATAGCTAGTTGCATCAATTTCTTTAGTTTAGAGGTCTACACGAGTCTTTGTATGTTTTCAGGTACTTTAGCGGGAAAAGAAGGTGCATTATGAGGCATGGACGTCATAGGAGATGTGCACGGTCGAACACAAAGACGAACGACGACAAAGAACTCGCCTTGGCGCACAAGAGATCTCTATTTTCTGTCCCGTCTTTGAAGAAGTATAACGTTTTCTATGTAACTCTGAATTGAGTGATTCCAACGCCAAATTAAATATCACGATGTCAACTACAACTCTTCCAAATTTCAGCGCGTTTGGACCAGGGAATCAAAAGTTATGACGATTACAAAATCGTGTCGCAGTTCTGCACGGTTTGCGACAAACAGTGCTGGATGCTGCAAACCGTACGGGCCTCCAGAACAAAGGAAAACGCATTCTGTAAAGAGGCAGGGTTTGTGCCAAACCGTGCGGGTTTTGAAACAAACCATGCACTCCTCCCGCGGACCGAAAATGTTATTTTTTCAACCCTTTTTATTTTAGGACAGTATAAATACTCTCTAGGTTTTTTTTGGCACATCTCTTCTGCCACTCTCTCTAGCCCTAGTTGTGTTTTGGAATTTCTTTGAAGATTTTTGAAGATTGGAGATTGTTTTCCTGAATTTGATCAAGTATTTCTCTTCTTCTAATCTAGTTGAATGATTTCTATTGTTCATATGATGTATTTGATTGTTTCTCCAAGCATGTCTGGCTAAATCTCTTAATTATAGGGTTGGGGTGATCCCAACAATAGATTGGTAGACTTGTGTATGATATTTGCCTGAATTGAAATCTGGAACCTTGTCTGATTCAATCCTAGAGTTCTTAATGCAATTGATGAATGTTGATTATGTTTCTATTAGGTTTGAGTGTGAAATGAGATAACCTTAATAGATAACTCAGATAGGATATGAGTCTGAAATGAGATTAATTTATCAGATTACTAGGTATTGAACCTGAGTGTTATTTGTACGACAATAACCTGACTACTCTTGTGGAATCCTAAGCTATCATAGAAACCCTAGGTTTGCCTGGACTTAGCGGAGCACGACAACGAATGTTAACCCAGTTTGATCTAAGATTCTAAGTACCCAAAGGGTCTAAATTTCATTAGCTCTGCGCGACATGGATTGTTAGTTATAATTTAGGCACATCTATTATCGTCTGAAAGGAGTTAGTAGAGACATTAGATAGCTTACCTTCAGACAAGTTCAGACTAATTTCAGGAAGATATCTGTAAGTTTACCAAGACATTATTGTGGGGATCCCTGGTCCTAGGATCTTCTCTCTAATTGTTTACAACCATCTTTTGCAATTCTGTTTCTTGTTTTCTTATTTCCTTACTTATTAGACAAAGGAATCTTCCTTTCTTACGGCTTAGCTTACCAGTTTAAGTTTACAAAAGATACTATATAGTCCTCGTTGGGAACGACACTTGAAAAGCTACAACTGAAACCATACGCTTATGGGTAGGTTTTTGTCCTATCAAGTTTTTGGTGCCGTTGCCGGGGACCAATTTGTTAATATTAGTTGTCACCTCTATTGGTGAGTCTAAGTCATCCTTTTTTCTTTGATTTTTTTTCCTTTTCCTTCCAGGCTATTCCAAAAGAGTCAAACAAATGGATTCAGGTATGTATGAGGTAGATTCTCAACCTTTCTTTCTTTCTTTTAGACCTAATACAAGCACTCAGAGGTATGATTTTGAAAATTCTAATTTGGGTTACCCAAACCCAAATACTTTTAACCTCTTCTGTGAGTCTTGTGGAGCTGCAGATCATGATCAAACTGGTTGTCATTTAACTTTGGGAGAGATAATTGAGAGAAATTCAAATTCCTACACTCCTAGTTGGATGACACCACCACACATACCGCTCCAGCCTGAGCCCAATAAGTCCATTCAAGATCGTATGCTTGGTGACTTCATCTTAAGACATGATAGGGATGTTGAGAAGATTACTACAACTCTTCATCAAAACGTTAAAATTCTTAATCAATTTTTAATTGCGTTTGATAGTCTAACAACCCAATTTGCATCTCTTTCAGGTACGGTGGGCTCTTTGAGAACTCAAGTAGATACATTAACCACACAAAATCAAAAGTTGGAAGATCAAGTTGCTGAGTTGGTTAATCCAAAGTTGCCTATAGAGCCACCTGAATTGCATTATATTGAGCAGTGCACTGCTATTTTACAACGGGTTGTAAAAGAGTGGGAAGAGCCATAATTGGATAGAAGAGAGCCTATCCAGCTGACCAAGGAGGACCCTATGCTTGATGAGTTTGAGCTATAACAGAATGCTACCCCGACCACTAGTACCAATACCTGCTGCAAGGTGCAGGAAAAGCTTCCTGATATATTTCCCGATGTAGTTCCATCAGCACAGATTGCATTGGAAATCCAAAAACCCAGGGTGGAGGCTAATTCAGAGAGAAAAGGTCGGAGTAGACAGAAAAAGAGAAAAATAAGCTCTGCTGAACGGGATCGAGTTGAGTTTAAGGAAGGGGATCAAGTGATTCTCTATGATCATAAGTCGATGATGTTTCCGGGAAGCAAAAGCACAAGATGGTCCGGTCCATACTACCTGAACCGAGTTCTTCGAAATGATTCTGTTGAGCTATGGCATAAGAACTCGAGGTATTTCAAAGTGCGTAAGATTCGATTAAATCCCTACAAAGAGCCTGATCCGATTGAGTTGGGTGTCACCGACCCGTCCGATCCGAATCCCTGACACTGGTAAAGGTCAAGATGATGACCTAAAACAAGCACTTAAGTTTTTTATTTTCTTTAGTCAACATTAAAAAAAAAAGAAAAAAAAAGATGGAGTTACTCTGTGGAATGTGGCACGGTTTGTAACATACCGTGCCATATCCCGTGCGTTTTTCCCGAAATAATTTTTTTTCTTTCCCTGCTTCTTTTCTCTGTATTCACCGCCGGCCACACCCCGATCCCCTTTCTATCTTCCCGATCTCTCCCTCATTTCTCACCCTCTCATCGGCGACCCACCGACCACGCTGGCGACCACCAACACCGACGACTCTCGCCTGCTCAAACATCTGTGCCCAAACAACCACCGAACCAAGATCCCCTGCTCGCCAACCACCACACCCGCGCCCAACCAGATCCGATGGAGCCGCTGCACTTCATCGTCTCTGACCAGCCCCGCTCAACCTCGTTCACCCACCGAGCCGCTGGTGCCCAGTACCACCCCGCGCTGCTGCTCGCGAACCACCGGCGCGACCCACTCCCGCGCACCTAGATCCATGACCGCGCCCTGGCGACTTCACCAGACCCACCGACGACCACCAACACCATCTCTCTTTCTCACCACCACATCACCACCCCTGTTTCTGTTCTCCATTGAGCCCAGACCCGCGCGCCTGCCTACTGGTGTGATACCCCGTATTTTTGTAAGGTTATTTTGGGAATTATGAAATTTTCCCGAGTACCCGTTGTGTACGTCGGATTTAATTCAGGTAGCTTGAGACATTCTGTAATATGCTCTATGTCTGTAATATTTTTCTTAGTGAAATAATATACAGACAAGGTGCCTTGAATTTTAAATTGTCGTTCGCGTACGATAATTGTTATCCCGGCTTAATGTCATGTTCGTTCAAAGCTGAACGGGCGGGAAAAAGGTGTCACGGCGACCGCCGTAAAGTCGCGGCGACCGCCGTCGTGAGACCCAAGCATGGCGACCGCCGTAAAGTCACGGCGCCCGCCGTCCCAACGCTCGAGGAGGCAGCTGGTGTGTCATGCCACGGCGACCGCCGTAAATTGCGGCGCCCGCCGTAATGGCAATCATCGTTGTCCGGCAGTCCTTGCCCGATGGTCGTCGGCGCGATTTCCGGCGAGCGCCGAACTAGCTGTAGGCCCATCTTCTTCGTGCTCCAGACGCTTTGGCTATAAAAGGGGGTGTTGGGGGAGAGATTTGAGCCATCCCAAACACCGAACCTCTGCCAAAATTGCCTCTCGCCGGAGTTGTGCCTTCGCCGGAATTTTTGAAGGTCTCGCCGGTGTTGCTTTGGTGTGGTTCCTGAGTGCCTTTGTGAAGCTTTTGGTTAGCCTTGGAGGTTAGAAGCCAAAGCTAGTCGAAGGAGGCCGAACCGCTCGTGTTTTTGGGTGAGTTTTCTCTCGTTTCAGTCGGCCGTGTTCTTAACGGCGACCGCCGTGTTCTTCACGGCGACCGCCGTGATGAATACGGCGACCGCCGCCAGTGCCCAGAACGCCTTCGTGGCTTTGGCTTGGTCGGTTGTCGTCGTGGCGTCTTTCCTTTCGTGTTCTTTCGCCGTGTTTAGATTCGTACTGTTTATATCGGATCTAACTTAGGGTTCCTTTTATGGGTCGACTCAAAGGTCGTTGTGCTGTCAGAGCTGTACCGTGTCGAGCCCGGAATCCAGTGACGTCTTTAGACTATTCTGCGGAGTAAGGCAAGTGGCGGTTCGCTCTTGCTCTTTCGTTCCATATTTACATTAATTATCAGTTGTTTATCTGAGTAATTAATTTGGAATGAATATTCTGTTTGTCTGGAAACGGTTTTGATAAACTGTTTTGAAAATCATATAATAGGTTGTATATCGGTTAGAACAACGCTATTATTTGTGATCGCCTTTCGGGCCTTTATGTGGATTTATCCTATAACTATGGTGGTGCTTTAACTGTTTAGTTAGCACTGTTAGATAGGAACGTTACTCGGACTCTGTCCAGTAATTTCTTTATAATCTGGTATCGGGATGGCTCGTCCCCATCTGGTACTATTCTAAGATCATGATCGGTCTCTTACACATGTGTGTAGAGATAGGACACTTAGCTGGTGTCACAAACCTTTCGGTATACGTCACTCTCGATGAAACGTATACTAAGATGTGTCGTCCCATTGGTGGGGTACACATGTAAAAGTCTATAACGTGATGTGTGTTTTTGAAACATAAATCAGATAAGTGCTACCTTGACGCACATAATTAATACACCTTGGGCGAGTAGTGCAGCTAAGTTCAGTGCAGCTAGGAAAACTCGTCTTGACTTGAATATAGTACGTTCTCTTTCCAATCTGGATTCGCTGTAGGCGATGAGGTTGGTCGTGAACCGAAGCATCTCAGTCAGTTTTAAATCATGGTTGAATGATTCTATAACTTTCCAGATTTGTCATTGCTTCCTTAAAGACTCATTTCAGTTGGAGTCTTCTTTCGAGTCGATTTCTGTGAAGATTCAGTCTTCCAGAATCTTCTCTTGTGCATACCTCTTGTTTATTCCAGTAGGACTATGGTGGTTGACAAGCGTACTCGATTATTATTCGAGGGACGAAGAGTCTAACCTAATACAACTGCTTCGAACCATTCTGCTTTGTTCCCTTGCTAGTCTATTCATTTAGACTAACCAACCAATATTTTCCCTTGCATGGTTGGCTGGTGTCATCCGTTCGATTCGGCACATCAGTTAAGAAGTAGCTCAGAAGATTAGAAGGACTATGGAGTCGGCGGTGGTTTTTGAATGTTTTAATTATTTCTTTAATCAGGTTATGATCCTTTGGACAATAACTCCGATTGTAACTTACTTTCTTAGTCTTCCGCTGTGTTGGGTTTAAACTATGTTTTGACCTATTCGGGATTGGGTTGTAATCCCGTAACTCTTATTTCCTCGACAATGTTATGTTTTGGAATTTAATGCTTAATCTTTGTGTATCAATTGTATTTCATAAATTGTATTTATTTGGTAAAGCCTTGGGTGATCTCGGTAAGGAACACTGGGGTCACTGGCGGTAATACCTTTCCAAAAGGGTTAAGTTTTGGGGGTGTTACAGTTGTGGTATCAGAGCCAAAGGTTTTAAAACGGGTTTGGGATTTTATAAATCAATTATCCGTTTTTGAAAATGCTTTAAAGAGGGCTCTGAATTTTCATCCTGAAAAGAATTTAAAAACACCGTTAATAGTCATGTCTTCTTTATAGTCTGATATAGTAAGCTTGCTTCTATGTATAGAAAGACTAATTCCTTCCTTATTGTTCGATAGGATGGGTGTCTGCTTTTCTATTGGTAGGGGGTCGGAAGACGCCAAGTCGGATCAGCCGAGGCTAGATTTTCCGTTACCTCAACGATGTTTCGAGGTTGGAGGCCCGAGTAGCCCACCCGAAGACGTCAAGCACGTTCTCCCCGAGTCGGTTGTCCTTGTAGCTAGGAATGCTATGGTCCCTAGACCTGCACCTGTGCCGCCACCAAGGGTGGAGGGAGTACAGGAATGGGAGCAGGAAGACGAGTTGTCAAGGTATGAACAAGGGGTTTACCAAGACGACTTTCTACTGGGACCAATTCCCGAGGAGATCGAGTACGAGGAGGAGGAAGAGGAGATGCTTGAGCAAGATCCTGTCGAGGACGAGGAGATGATCGAGGATGATTCTGAGGATGAGGATCCCAGCGAGGATGATCCCGAGGAAGAGGATCCCATCGAGGATGATCCCGAGGATGAGGATCCCATAGAGGATGATCCAGAAGAGGATCCAGAGTTGGACCTTGGAGGGCAGAATCAGGAGCCCGGTACAGGATTGTCACCAGTGCCAGAGTACGCACCCATGTCAGAAGCTGATTGGGAGGCATTGTATACCGAGTACGGTATTGGGAGAAGTGACAGGGAATCTCAGCCTATCCCTACTCCAAGGAGATGGAGGTCGGAATCCGAGCTGCAGGAGATTCTCCGCCAGAGCGAGGAAATCTCCGCAGAACAGCAGCGTCAGAGGGATGAGCTGATCACCAGTACTCAGAGGAGGGCTGGAATAGAAGGACCAGTCATGGACGACCCATACTTTTCTATGGCTGAGCTAGGACTATGTGCTTCAGGGTCAAGCAGGGTGCGAAACCCATCGCCAGAGCTCGATGGTGAGCCTAGCCCGAAGAGACCATGCACGAGTAGCCAGTCGTATGGGAGACGTTTTGGAACGCCTTGAGGAGGAGTGGAGTTGCCTATCGTAGTAGTTCGTTTCTTAGTTTTCCAAGTTGTACTTTGTGTAATATTTCAGTATTGCGGCAAGTACTTTGAGAAACACTTTTATCTTCGAGCAATGTTGTCCTAACGCTCGAATGATAAACTTATGTGTAACTTGTGTAAGAATTCGAAGGTTCATCTATAAAATGCCAAGTTGATCTATTCTGAGTCATTTATTTACATTGATATATTGCATAAGTATGTTGCATAATATTAATGTATTGAATGCTTGGAATTGGATCGGTAAACAGATGGTGAACCCAAGAAGCACGAGAAACTCGACTCGAGCCGGTGCTGGGACCAGCCAAAACCCCAGACCAGCAGGAAGAGGTGTTCAGGATGAACACGAGTCTGAGTCTCGCGTCCAGCAGAGGCGTGAAGGTCAGGATCAGACCCAGGCGCCGATGCTATTTGACGCTGCAGCTGTTGAGGCGATCCGTGGGATCGTGATGCAGGCTATTACAGATGTCTTGAGACCAAGTGCGCCTCAAGCACAAGAAGTGCCTATTCATGCAGTGGTTCCTGATGTTGTGGAACCCAGAAACCCTGTGATTCAGGAGACTGCCGTTAGGGCGAGGGACAGCTATGGTCGCGCTCTTAAGACCATTACTTCCATGAGACCCGACTGCTATAACGGGAAAGGGGAGCCAGTGGCAGTGACTCATTGGTTCTCCCTTATGGAGAGGCTGTTCAGGAACGTGGAGTGTACGGAGGCCGAGAAGGTCCATATCGCTTCTCTTCAGCTGAAGGAGGAGGCTAGCGAGTGGTGGGAGAGCACTGGTTTGGCTGAGAGCCCAGTGTTGACTTGGTCGATGTTCAAGACCAAGATGGTTGATCGCTTTTTCTCTCGTGCTATGAGAGAGGAGAAGCATAAAGAGTTCTTGTACCCTCAGACTGATGGTCTGAGAGTGACCGAGTTGGCATCTAAGTTCAACCATCTTCTACAGTACGCCACTGCCGAGATCACCAGCGAGGCTCAAAAGATCTGGTACTTCCACGAGTGGATGAACCCGGATATCAAGCCATTAATGGTGCACCACACATGCTCTACCTTGGAGCAGTATGTGGATTGTGCCTATAAGCTGGAGGTAACTCTCGAGGAGTCGACCAAGAGGCGCAACCGACAGAAGTCGATGCAGAATCAGAACCAGGGAGGTGGTTTTAAGCGCCCTGCACCACCGTCTAACTTCGCCAAATCCGGCAGAGCTAAGACGGAGATGACGCAAGGAGGATCGACTCAGTAGTCAGGGCATACCAGGAGTTCAGTTCAGTGTTATAACTGCGGTACTGCTGGACATAAGAGCACTGAGTGTCGGAAGGAGAGGAGGCCATGCTTTGGGTGTGGACGTGATGGTCATCTACAAAAGTTCTGCAAGCAGGGGAAGCAGAAGGGAGTACAGTCGCAGCAAGGGTCAGTTCATCAGAGCAACCGACCTAGGTTTAAGCCTGCCGAGACTCCTAGCCCTTCAGTGCAGACGACTGCTCAGAACAGGGGAAAGGCCCCAGCTGCTTCTGGAAGTCAGGGACAACGCTTGTACGAGATGCATGAGGCAGATGGACCCAATGCTCCGATTGCTCAAGGTACTCTATACCTTCATTCTACTTCAGTGTGCATTCTGTTTGATTCTGGTGCTACGCATTCCTTTATTTCGGATAGTTGTGTTAGCAAGTTAGACTTAGTGTGCAATGATTCGTGCGACCCTTTCGTCGTTAATCTTCCTAATGGAGAACGTTTGGTGGGAACCAAGCATTTGTCCGACTTTCCGATTACCATTCAGGGTAAGGAATTCGGGGCAGATTTAATCTGCATAGCCATGGCTCCATATGACATTATTCTCGGTATGGATTGGCTGACGCGTCACAAGGAGGTGATCGACTTCAGTTCAAGAACGGTGACAGTGTCATCCGGGGGCCAATTCGTGTGCAAGTTCAAAGGTCGAAATGACGCTGATAACGGCAAGCTGATCAATGCGATGGCTGCGTTTAAGCTACTACGATAAGGATGTGTCGGGTACCTTTGCTACTTGGATTCGCCTGAGAAGGATGGACCTGAGGTTCTTGATATTCCTGTAGTTAGGGAATTTTCGGATGTCTTTCCGGAAGAAATTCCAGGATTACCCCCAAATCGTGACGTAGAGTTTTCAATTGATCTCGAGCCTGGTACGGCACCGATTTCCAAATCCCCGTATCGGATGGCTCCAGCTGAGATGCAAGAGTTGAAGAATCAACTTGAAGATCTTCTTGACAAAGGTTATGCCAGGCCGAGTGCATCGCCGTGGGGTGCTCCGGTTTTATTCGTCAAAAAGAAGGACGGATCGTTCCGACTTTGTATCGACTATCGAGAGTTGAATAAGGTGACGATCAAGAACAAGTATCCTTTGCCTAGGATTGATGACTTGTTGGACCAGTTGCAAGGAGCAAAGGTGTTCTCCAAGATCGACTTAAGATCTGGATATCATCAACTTAGGATTCGGGAGCAGGACATTCCTAGAACTGCGTTTAGGACCAGATATGGTCATTACGAGTTCGTAGTGATGCCTTTTGGGCTTACAAATGCTCCAACTGTCTTTATGGATTTGATGAACCGATGTTTTCACCAGTACTTGGATAAGTTCGTGGTGGTCTTCATAGACGACATCTTGATCTATTCTCCGAATGAAGAAGTCCACGAGGAACATCTACGGATTTCCTTGTCGATCCTTAGACAACATCAGCTTTATGCTAAATTGTCTAAATGTGAATTCTGGATGAAAGAGGTGGCTTTCTTAGGCCACGTGATCAATAAAAATGGGGTTATGGTTGATCCCCAAAAGATTGAAGCGGTGGCCAAATGGACACAGCCCCAGAATGTGAAGGAGGTGCGCAGTTTTCTTGGACTTGTCGGGTATTATAGAAGGTTTGTAGAAGGATTTTCAAAGATCGCTCTACCTATGACCAATCTAATCCGCAAGGTCCACAAGAAGTTTGTCTGGAATGACAAGTGCGAGGTCAGTTTCCAGGAGTTGAAGCAACGGTTGACCTCAGCACCCGTGTTAGCACTCCCAGAGGGGAATGACGATTATGTGGTCTATAGTGATGCTTCTAAGTGTGGCCTTGGTTGTGTTTTGATGCAAAGGGGCAGAGTCATAGCTTACGCATCTAGACAACTCAAGACTTACGAAGAAAACTATCCGACCCATGATCTTGAGTTAGCAGCGGTTGTCTTTGCACTGAAGATTTGGAGGCATTACCTCTATGGTATAAGATGCCAAGTCTTCACTGACCACAAAAGTCTCAAGTATATATTTACTCAGAAGGAGTTAAATATGAGACAACGCCGCTGGCTAGAGTTGCTCAAGGACTACGACATGGAATTGTTGTATCATCCGGGCAAGGCTAATGTAGTAGCTGATGCACTAAGCCGGAAGACAACGCACGAGACTGTGGTTGCATTGCTTACTGCTCAGACCAAGCTAAATCAAGAGTCATGCGACATTGAAGTCTTGTATGACCAGCGTAGAGGGTACCTGAGTATGATGGAGATTCAGGCTACACTGCTGAATCAAATCAAAGAAAAGCAAGTCGATGACATTATCTTGATAAAGTTAAGCAGTGAAGTGATGGATGGGAAAGCTCCCAGTTTTGTGGTTCAGGATGATGGATCACTTTGGTTTCAGGATCGGATCTGTGTGCCTGACACAGAAGGTCTTCGTCAGTTGGTGATGAGAGAAGCTCATTCATCTGCTTATTCTGTGCATCCTGGCTCTAGCAAGATGTACAAGGATCTCAGAAAGAAGTTTTGGTGGCCAAACATGAAGTGGGACGTAGCAGACTTTGTGGCAAAGTGCTTAACTTGCCAAAAAGTCAAGATCGAACACCGCAGACCAGGTGGTGAGATGCTACCTCTCCCCGTGCCAGAATGGAAATGGGAGGACATTTCCATGGACTTCGTCACTAGGCTACCCAAGACTCGAAGTCAGAGAGATGCTATTTGGGTAATTATGGATAGGCTTATGAAGAGTGCTCATTTCATAGCCATCAAGACCACATGGGAAACCCAGAAGCTAGCCGAAGTTTACCAGAAGGAGATTGTCCGCTTACATGGCATTCCTAAGACCATCGTATCGGACCGAGATGGCCGTTTCATGTCAAGATTCTGGAAGGAACTTCATAAGGCTATGGGAACCGAGTTAAGGTTCAGTATAGCGTTTCATCCTCAGACAGATGGCCAGTCTGAAAGGACCATCCAGACTCTGGAGGATATGCTTAGAGCTTGTGTGCTCGATCGTCCGACTAGCTGTGAGGACAACTTAAGTCTGATTGAGTTCACATACAACAATAGCTGGCATGCTATAATCAAGATGGCTCCGTTTGAAGCTTTGTATGGTCGCAGATGCAGATCTCCGATTTGTTGGGACGATAATGCCGACAAAATTCTGCTTGGACCAGAGTTGGTCGAAAGGACGGCTTTAGACATTGCTTTGATCAGACAAAGGATGTTGACCGCTCAAAGTCGACAAAAGTCCTACGCAGATCGGAAGCGCAGGACTGTCGAGTTCGAGGTCGGTGACAAGGTTTTTGTCAAGGTGTCGCCTTCCAAAGGAGTTTTCAGATTTGGTAAGCGTGGGAAGCTTAACCCTCGCTACGTGGGACCATTCGAGATTTTGGATAGAGTGGGATCTCTAGCGTACCGTTTGGCGTTGCCACCATCGGCTCACCCGGTTCATAACGTGTTCCACGTGTCTTTACTCAGAAAGTATGTGCCAGATGAGTCTCATGTGCTTAGTTATGAAGACATCGAGATTCAAGCTAATGGTACTTATGAAGAGTTGCCCGTGCGCATTTTGGAGCATCGGGAGAAGCATTTACGCAACAAGATTGTGCCTTTGGTACGAGTGCTGTGGTCCAAGTCAGGGACCGAAGAAGTTACTTGGGAGACATGGGAAACCGAGTCAGATATGCTCAGGCGTTTTCCCGAGTTATTCTCGACCTAAGTTTCGGGGTCGAAACTTCTTGTAAGGGGGAGAAGATGTGATACCCCGTATTTTTGTAAGGTTATTTTGGGAATTATGAAATTTTCCCGAGTACCCGTTGTGTACGTCAGATTTAATTCAGGTAGCTTGAGACATTCTGTAATGTGCTCTATGTCTGTAATATTTTTCTCAGTGAAATAATATACAGACAAGGTGCCTTGAATTTTAAATTGTCGTTCGCGTACGATAATTGTTATCCCGGCTTAATGTCATGTTCGTTCAAAGCTGAACGGGCGGGAAAAAGGTGTCACGGCGACCGCCGTAAAGTCGCGGCGACCGCCGTCGTGAGACCCAAGCACGGCGACCGCCGTAAAGTCACGGCGCCCGCCGTCCCAACGCTCGAGGAGGCAGCTGGTGTGTCATGCCACGGCGACCGCCGTAAATTACGGCGCCCGCCGTAATGGCAGTCATCGTTGTTCGGCAGTCCTTGCCCGATGGTCGTCGGCGCGATTTCCGGCGAGCGCCGAACTAGCTGTAGGCCCATCTTCTTCGTGCTCCAGACGCTTTGGCTATAAAAGGGGGTGTTGGGGGAGAGATTTGAGCCATCCCAAACACCGAACCTCTGCCAAAATTGCCTCTCGCCGGAGTTGTGCCTTCACTGGAATTTTTGAAGGTCTCGCCGGTGTTGCTTTGGTGTGGTTCCTGAGTGCCTTTTAGAAGCCAAAGCTAGTCGAAGGAGGCCGAACCGCTCGTGTTTTTGGGTGAGTTTTCTCTCGTTTCAGTCGGCCGTGTTCTTAACGGCGACCGCCGTGTTCTTCACGGCGACCGCCGCCAAGAACGGAGACCGCCGCCAGTGCCCAGAACGCCTTCGTGGCTTTAGCTTGGTCGGTTGTCATCGTGGCGTCTTTCCTTTCGTGTTCTTTCGCCGTGTTTAGATTCGTACTATTTATGTCGGATCTAACTTAGGGTTCCTTTTATGGGTCGAGTCGAAGGTCGTTGTGCTGTCAGAGCTATACCGTGTCGAGCCCGGAATCCAGTGACGTCTTTAGACTATTCTGCGGAGTAAGGCAAGTGGCGGTTCGCTCTTGCTCTTTCGTTCCATATTTACATTAATTATCAGTAGTTTATCTGAGTAATTAATTTGGAATGAATATTCTGTTTGTCTGGAAACGGTTTTGATAAACTGTTTTGAAAATCATATAATAGGTTGTATATCGGTTAGAACAACGCTATTATTTGTGATCGCCTTTCGGGCCTTTATGTGGATTTATCCTATAACTGTGGTGGTGCTTTAACTGTTTAGTTAGCATTGTTAGATAGGAACGTTACTCGGACTCTGTCCAGTCGTTTCTTTATAATCTGGTATCGGGATGGCTCGTCCCCATCTGGTACTATTCTAAGATCATGATCGGTCTCTTACACATGTGTGTAGAGACAGGACACTTAGCTGGTGTCACAAACCTTTCGGTATACGTCACTCTCGACGAAACGTATACTAAGATGTGTCGTCCCATTGGTGGGGTACACATGTAAAAGTCTATAACGTGATGTGTGTTTTTGAAACATAAATCAGATAAGTGCTACCTTGACGCACATAATTAATACACCTTGGGCGAGTAGTGCAGCTAAGTTCAGTGCAGCTAGGAAAACTCGTCTTGACTTGAATGTAGTACGTTCTCTTTCCAATCTGGATTCGCTGTAGGCGATGAGGTTGGTCGTGAACCGAAGCATCTCAGTCAGTTTTAAATCATGATTGAATGATTCTGTAACTTTCCAGATTTGTCATTGCTTCCTTAAAGACTCATTTCAGTTGGAGTCTTCTTTCGAGTCGATTTCTGTGAAGATTCAGTCTTCCAAAATCTTCTCTTGTGCATACCTCTTGTTTATTCCAGTAGGAGTATGGTGGTTGACAAGCGTACTCGATTATTATTCGAGGGACGAAGAGTCTAACCTAATACAACTGCTTCAAACCATTCTGCTTTGTTCCCTTGCTAGTCTATTCATTTAGACTAACCAACCAATATTTTCCCTTGCATGGTTGGCTGGTGTCATCCGTTCGATTCGGCACATCAGTTAAGAAGTAGCTCAGAAGATTAGAAGGACTATGGAGTCGGCGGTGGTTTTTGAATGTTTTAATTATTTCTTTAATCAAGTTATGATCCTTTGGACAATAACTCCGATTGTAACTTACTTTCTTAGTCTTCCGCTGTGTTGGGTTTAAACTATGTTTTGACCTATTCGGGATTGGGTTGTAATCCCGTAACTCTTATTTCCTCGACAATGTTATGTTTTGGAATTTAATGCTTAATCTTTGTGTATCAATTGCATTTCATAAATTGTATTTATTTGGTAAAGCCTTGGGTGATCTCGGTAAGGAACACTGGGGTCACTGGCGGTAATACCTTTCCAAAAGGGTTAAGTTTTGGGGGTGTTACAACTGGCCCGAAACTCCCCCATTAGTATTTTCGTGGGGTTTACATCAGTGTTGATTCCGGTGCGTATTTATACGTTTCTATGACCTACATTAATGGTTTTCACTAAGCCAAAATTTTGGGATGAATAGGTTGCGTTTGTGAACTGACGAGATTACTTCCTTGCACATTCAAATTGAGGTGTTTTTTTGTTTGTTTGCTGACTGTGTTTGGATGTGTCAGTAGAATCATTGATTGTTGCAATTTGTTTTCCCAGTCTTTTGATGATTTTGTTGTTGATTTCACGGCATCAGTATATTTGCACTTGAATGGACTATATGTGTGATGTTTGTTGTGTTCGAATGGGCAACTTAACATGAGATTGGAGATTACTATGTTGTTTTGGTTCGTGTAAGCACTTGAGTTTTTGGTATTTGTTTGTTGCTCTTTGTTTTCCTTTGCTTGTTTTAGACAGGTTCAATCAAGAGAAATGCTGCTGAAATTTCTTGAATATTCTTTTGGTATGCAAAGAGCTTGTGTTGTTTCTAAGTACCTCTCGAGCTTGTTATGCTTATGCCTGAATTTTTGGTGAGTTTCTTTTCCACTTTCTTTTATTTCTACATTGGGGACAATGTAGGATTTAATTTTGGAGGAGGGATAATTTCATGGTGTAGTCCTGTTTGCATATTAGTGTTTTAGTGTCATTTTTTTCGTTTTTCATAACATTTCATTTTAGGTGTTCGATATGATTCCCAGGCTTTGCTTTGTTTGTTTGTCTTGCAAAAAATCCTCTTGAAATATTTCGGTTGTTAATATTGTAATTGATTTCAAGCATGTTGATGGGAATTTTTATATTTCATAATGTTTGAGTTGAAGTATGTATATAGTCATTTATTGAGACTAGTTAGGACTGAAATTCTAGACACAATTACCTGTGAGCTTTTGAGCCTTAGGACTGCACATAATTAATCCCTTTTTTTTCTTTTCGTGTGTGATTCTCGCTTTGATTGCTTTAACTCCATAACTTGCATTAATACCTCTTTCAAGGCTACATCTATGATTTATGTACATGACATTAACACGATTGAGGCATTGTTTCGTTTAAACCCTTGTTCCTTGGCCATCCTATATATGTTTTCCTCTGTTTGATGCCCCTTTGTGCCTTAATTGCCTTTTCTTTGGAAACTCCGCAAAAGCATACCGAGCCTATATATTCTTCTTACCCATCCGGGGATTAGGATACTTTATTTGTCTTGTTAGTGTGGACTTGAGCCAAGCTTGGGGGAGGTTGCATATGGTAGTGGTTGGATTCAATTAAGCTTTGTAATGTTCGCCTCTCTTTCTTCCTTGTCTAAAAATAAATAAATAAAGAAAAGCAAAAAATATAAAAAAAGAACAAAAAAAAAAGAGATAAATAAGGCAAGGAAGAACGAGCAAAGAAAGGAGACAAATTATCATCAAAAGGGTTTTGTTGTATGGGTTTGAAGATTAAAGTTGGATGTGAAGGATCGTTACAAGCTTGGTATCGTCCTAGTAATTCTCTGCCCCGGATTTAGCACCACATGGCCTAAATATATCCTTACCTTAATCCTATACCTTGGCCTCATTACAACCCTGTAAAGTCCTCATGATTTTTGTTATGTATGTGGTCTTCCGTAGTGGAGATTTAGGACACTGTTGCAAGCCTATGGTAGTTTAGCATTCAAAGTAGAGAATTGAGCGAAACACAAACCTAAACACATGAGTGGAGTGACTTCATTTCTTTATCCTTGTGAGGTTTGGAGTAGAGGAACTATCTACATCTCTATCATTGGTTGCAAAGCATGCTATGACTGCACTAGTCTTATGTTTGGATTCTCATGATCATTGTTCACTTGTCTCTTGGGTAACAATAACCTTGACACATTTTGTGGATTTATAGATTGTGTACTTGCTTGAGGACAAGCAAGGGTTAAGCTTGAGGGAATTTGATAACATCCATTTTATACATATTTAGGACATGCATTTAGGCTATAGTTTAGGCATTTTCACGTTTATTATCTTGCATTTTTAGCTAGTTGCATCAATTTCTTTCGTTTAGAGGTCTACACGAGTCTTTGCATGTTTTCTGATACTTTAGCGGGAAAAGGATGTGAATTATGAGGCATGGACGTCATAGGAGATGTGCATGGTCGAACACAAAGACGAACGACGACAAAGAACTCGCCTTGGCGCGCAAGAGATCTCTGTTTTCTATCCCGTCTTTGAAGACGTATAACTTTTGCTACGTAATTCCGAATTAAGTGATTCTAATGCTAGATTAAAGATCACGATGTCAACTACAACTCCCCCAAACTTCAGCGCGTTTGGATCACGGAATCAAAAGTTATGATGATTATAAAATCGTGTCGCAGTTCTGCACGGTTTGCGACAAACAATGCCGGATGCTGCAAACCGTGCGGGCCTCCAAAACAAAGGAAAACGCATTCTATAAAAATGCACGGTTTGTGACAAACCGTGTGCTCTTCCCGCGGACCCGAAACGTTATTTTTTCAACCTTTTTATTTTAGGACAGTATAAATACTTTCTAGGGTTTTTTTGGCACGTCTCTTCTGCCACTTTTTGCCACTCTCTCTAGCCCTAGTTGTGTTTTGGAGTTTCTTTGAAGATTTCTGAAGATTGGAGATTGTTTCCCTGGATTTGATCAAGTATTTCTCTTCTTCTAATCTAGTTGAATGATTTCTATTGTTCATATGATGTTTTTGATTGTTCCTCCAAACATGTCTGGCTAAATCTCTTAATTCTAGGGTTGGGGTGATCCCAACAATGGATTGGTAGACTTTTGTATGATATTTGCCTGAATTGAAATCTGGAACCTTGTCTGATTCAATCCTAGGTGATGAATGTTGATTAAGTTTCTATTAGGTTTGAGTCTGAAAGGAGATAACCTTAATAGATAACTCAGATAAGATATGAGTCTGAAAGGATATTACTTTATCAGATTACTAGGTATTGAACCTCAGTGTTATTTGTGTGACAACAACCTAACTACTCCTGTGGAATCCTAAGCTATCATAGAAACCCTAGGTTTTCCTGGACTTAGCGGAGCGCGACAACGAATGTCAACCCAGTTTGATCTAAGATTCTAAGTACCCAAAGGGTCTAGATTTGATTAGCTCTGTGCGACAACGATTGTTAGTTGTAATTTAGGCAAATATATTATCGTCTGAAAGGAGTTAGTAGAGACATTAGATAGCTTACCTTCAGACAAGTTCAGACTAATTTCAGGCAGATATCTGTAAGTTTACCAAGACATTGTTGTGGGGATCCCTAGTCCTAGGATCTTCTCTCTAATTGTTTACAACCATCTTTTGCAATTCTGTTTCTTGTTTTCTTATTTCCTTAGTTATTAGACAAACGAATCTTCCTTTCTTACGGCTTAGCTTACCAGTTTAAGTTTACAAAAGATACTACATAGTCCTCGTTGGGAACGACACTAGGAATTTAGCCAAATATAATTGAAGAGATATTTAATAGATTTAAACTAGCCAACAACATATATGAATTATTCAATAAATACGGGAGATAAGAAAACCGAGTCTCAATGTATAAATAATCCAAGTTGATCAAAGGCTAGAACAATAATACCAAAATCTTGAAAGTGCTAAAGACAAAATTCCTTCTTGAAATCTTCTCGTATTGTGCGGCCGAGGTAAGCAAAAAACAAGACAAAAACTAAAACTAAACTAAAAGCTACATACCCCCCAAATTAAACTAAAACCTACCCACAAGCGTATGGGAAAATTAGACGCACTTACCGGTGTGAAAGGAGGAGAAGGGAACCATCATCAGTGACGAAGGAGGAGGAAGTACCAATATTAGTGACGATAGAGGAGGAAGTAGAGGCTATAACCGACAACGAGAAGAAATCAGATGGCTAGAGAATTTTAGGGTTCTCATGAATGAAGAATGCGAGCACCGCAATTTTTAAGGATGTTTATGGTTCTCAACTTTCTTTAGTTACCCGTACCCCGATCTAAATACAACTGTGATCTAACCTGAATTTTTTTTTTGCACCGAGGTTTTGTTTATTAACAGTGGTATGTATTGACTAGTATCGCGCTTCATATAAAAAACCATGGTTCGGGTTTTATACAACTTAAAAAATAGCATATTTACCTCGGTTTTCTATTAAAGTGAGGACCGACATTTAATATTACCCCGTTTTTCAAAATCCGCGGCAAAAAATATGTTGTTAATGTAGCACCCCCGATTTAACTTCGGAAATGCCACATGCCAGTGACCTCAGACTTTTCTGTCCAAAGTCACCCCAGGCTTTTCCAGAACAATCAAACTTAAATACATGAACATATTAAATGAAATTAAACAGAGGAAGATTTTAAATTACACAGCGGAAGACTTTAGTACATGAAACTCAACCCTTTTATTTAAAGATCTCTCTTCAAACGAGGAGATGATTTTACAACAGAGTATTAATACAGCGGAAGACTTTAAAGAATCTTAATAATTTAAAATACTTAACAACTTAAATCTTTGTCTGCAAGCCTCTTATCCTTCAACATGTTACTTTGACTTCGGGCATCAACCTCTAATATGCCGAATCGAACGGATGACACCAGCCAACCATGCAGAGAACAATTACGGTTGGTTAGTCTAATGAAAGACTAAGAAAGGGTACAAAGCAGAGTGGTTCGAGTGATCGTAACCGTTTACTATCATTGTCCCTCGAATAACAACCGATGGAACGATACATAACCCGGTACTTTCACTGAATGATTAATAATAGATATGCACTGAAGAAAAGACTCCAAAGGACATGAGCCTTAGGAAATTATGACAACTGGTTGGGAAGGTGTATTAATTATGTGCGCCAACGACACTTAACTTAACCACTTACAACACTCACATCAACATTAAGACTTTTAATATTATTAAGAGCAGCTACGAAGCTTTAAACCTTAGGGTGACAATTATGCCCACCCCAATTAGTACAACTACCAAAGCTTATTAATTATGTGCTTAACCGCACTTATCTTATTACAACACACACCCTTTTGTTAAGGCTTTTAATTATTATTCCGAGTAACAACGGAAGTTTAATACACTGGGTGACCTTACGTCCACCCCGATACACTGGCGAGGTGCTTAATTAATTTACCGCCGTTAAATTAACCCGAGTAACAACGGAAGTTTAATACACAGGGTGGTGTTACGTCCACCCAATGGCGCTTATACCCCTCCTACCTTAGCGGGTGGTAGGGAGTATTACGTTTAAAGAAACGACTAATCGTTAACCAGATTAGTGTTCCTATGAACATTAAGTTATAAAGAAACGACTAATCTTTAACCGGATTAGCGTTCCTACGAATATTTGCTAATCTAGCATTAAAGTTAACATTAAATTCTCAACAACACCATCACGGTAATTAACACATAATACTCGTGCTAACTAAACAGTTCAACACATTAATAATCCATATTAAAGCCCGCCAGGCCATTATCATAATCATATATTTATAATAGCATTGATCTTAGCACATATACAACCTATTATAACATCACCTTTTTAATTACGTTATTAATGAAATTAGTTTCCAAACGAAAATAGCAGTTCACTCTAATTTAATTAACAATTAAACAATTGATAATTAATGAAACATGGAATGATTAAGCAAGAGCGAACCGCCACTTGCCTTAGATCTGCAGAAGCTTAAAGACGACGATGGGTTTCCGGGCTCGAAACAGGGACAGATCTGAATTCGCAGATTCCTTCGGATCGACCCATAAAGAAATCCTAAGTTAGATTCAACAAACACGAGTACGAATCTAAAGAGTAACGAAAGGAATCGAAAGGAGCGAAGCCCGATCGAAAGCCACAGAAGCCAAGGCCGAAACAAGACAAAGGCTTCTGGGCAGCGGTCGCCGCCTGCCTTACGGCGGGCGCCACTTGTTCGTGGCGGCGGTCGCCGTCTGCCTTACGGCGGGTGCCGCTACGAACTGCACAGAAAATGCGAGAGCTTCTAAGGGCCTCTAAAGCTTCACTTTGCAACTAGAAGGAACACCAATGGAGCTCCGACGATCGATTGCGAGTTCTCCGGCGAAAGTTTGATTTTCCGGCGAGTGATTTATGTGGAGATCGAGCTCGGATTTGTGCTTCAATTTAGCTCCCAATCCTCTCCTTTTATAGCCAAACTCAAGGGACAAGCAAGGGCACGTGGATGGCCTCAATTCGGAGGTCTCCAAGTCGCCGGCAACGTAGAGGCTAGGCCTCTGACATCCCCGACATTGGCGGCGGTCGCCGTTGTCGGCAAGGGGGTCGCCGCCCAATTAGTGTCTGGCAGCGGTCGCCGCTTTCTGGCAGCGGTCGCCGCTTTTAGAGCCACTAGGCTAGATGAGGATGACGATGACGTCGACTAGTTGGCGGCGGTCGCCGCTTGCCTTACGGCGGTCGCCGCCAAGGCCATTTTTCATCCGTTCTAGCTTGGAACAACTTGGCCTTAGCCCGAAATAAAAATAATCGTACACGAACGAGTATTAAGTCCCAAACTACGTCGAATGTATTTTATTTTACTGAGGAAAATATTACAGAGATTAGAAACATTTCTGAATGTCTGAACTTCTTTGAAATAAATCGATTTGTAATACGGGAGTTGGAAAATTTCCAAAATACCCTTACTATAATTAAGGGGTATTACAGTTAATGTTTTTTTTTTGTACTAGTGAAACCATAATAATTTTAAACTAATTTATTTTACAGATTCTTAGCAAAAATTAATTTGAATTTAAAAATATTTACGTAAGTGTATCCTTTTGAATTTCTAACATGTGACGTCAAAACCCCATTTGTTGTACCTATCACTAGTACAAAAATGGATGTAGACCTTTTTTGCCTCCCTTCTAATGAACCGGGGAAAGAAATATATCAAGTCACATTAAACTTAATGATACTAATGCTAGTTACTTCCACAAATAGCATCTGGTAAGCGTAATAGGAAAATAATCAAATAAACCAGAACCCATGAAGGAACTACTATTATTGGAAACGAGAATATTCGAAATGAGATTCGGAATGATTTCATCAAACGATTCAAAAGCTCACCAATTAACAAAAGTATCCTTCCAGATCACCTTGACCTTATTAATACTAAAATAACAAACAAAGATAATGAGGAATTGACATGACATGTAACAAAAAGATGAAATTTAAAAAGTTGTCTTTGCAACTGGACAAGATAAATCACCTACCCTAACAGGATGACCGCTGAATTCTATCAGAAATACTACGATATTGTAGGACCCTGGGTTATTCAAGCAATCAAAAGGGTTTTCATGTCTGCAAAAATCATGAGACAAATAAACCATACGTTCATCACTCTCATCCCAAAATGTGACAATCCAAACTCTCTAATCATTACCGACCAATCAGTCTTTGCTCGACTATTTATAAAATAATCTCCAAAATCCTCAATGAAAGGCTTAAAAAACACATGGAAAAACTTATTCAGCCTCTTTAGGGTGCTTTTGTGGCTAACAGAGCCATTCATGACAACATTATTATTGCACATGAAATCTTCCATTCCTTTAAGTCTAGGAAATTGGTTGAAGGTGACATTGCGATTAAATTAGACATGGAAAAAGCTTATGATCAAATTGAATGGAAATTCAGCCTTGATATCCTTGCTAAATTTGATATTAATGAAATATTTGTCTCCTAGATCAAAGAATGTATCTCAACAGTTTTGTTCTCTGTTCTTGTTAACAATGGACCTACATAAATTTTCCTACCTGAAAGAGGACTCAGATAAGATGATCCTTTATCCCCATTCCTTTTTATTCTCTGGGCTGAAATCTTTGCCAGAAAATTACATCAAGGATCTATTATTTGAGAAAAAACCCTTGTGATTTCAAATTATGAAACATGGCACTCATATCTCATTCCTTGCCTTTGCAAATGATATTATGATCTTTTCCAAAGTAAACAACCAAAATTGCCAAGATATCAAACATATTATTGATGACTATTGTAAAATTTAGGGAAAATAAGTTATTTTCTATAAATTAACTTTTCAAGTCACAAAGAAAGTTCCGAACGGACAGAAACAACGAATTCAAGGGAATTTGACAAACTCAAACCATACATCTCTAGAAAAATATCTCGGATGCCCTATTATTGATTGTAGGGTCAATTCAAGTACTTTTGAGGATATTGTCAAAAAATCAAAATACCAATTGACAAAATGGAAAGCTAATTCTCTATCCCAACTTGGAAGAACAACGCTTATTAAGTCTAATCTTATAGCAAGACCAAATTTTATTATGCAAAGTTCTATTCTCCCCACGGACACTCACAATGAACTCAACAAACTCAATAGATCCTTCTTACGGTATAAAGATGCTACCTATAAACCACTTGTGAGATGGAATAAAATTTGCCAAACCAATAACCTTGGTGGATTAGGATTGAGAAAGTCGAAAGACATGAACTGTGCTTTGCAATTCAAACTACTTTGGAAAATTCTTTCAGAACCAAATAACTATTGGGTAAAAAGAATTCAGGACAGATACATGAAGGAAAAACATATCATCGATTACAAAAAAGGGGTGTTGTGCTTGGCAATGGTCTAAAATGATGGATATTTCATGAGAGTTTCATTTTGTTACAGTTTGATAGAATTCTGTGGAAAGCCATATTCGATGAAAGTCGTATGTACGGTTTTGGGGGGGGGGGGGGGGGAGATCTTGCAAGAAGCCGATTTTCAGAATTTGGTCGAGAAAATGTCCTTGAATAGCTACTTCTAATTCAGTAGCCATAGAAAATCCTTCTATATTGTACGATCTGATCTCATCTGTTGAAAATCGTCAAAAAAGAACCTCCTACCCGAACCATTCTTAAGACCGCCGAGTCTTCTCGAATGAGTTCTACTATAGAAGCTTTCAACGTAGACCCTGGGAGAAATCTTTCACTCACTGAGAAGTGAAACCTTGTGATTAGATTATCTTGAAGACGGATGGGACAGGAAGAAATGGCATTTAGAAGTGTTGTTGACTTAACATTTAGGTTTCAACATAACAAAGCTTGCACTATCTTTTCGCACTTAGGCAAACAGCGTGCCCCCAATGGAAGAATGAGTGATCCGTTCCCGTACAGATCATGGCCTTACCACTCGGTCCCCGTTGGCCAGCGAGGGATTGATTCGGTATAGAGTCTAGGTAAAGCTTCCTAAACCCCGCGATTCGACCGTTGGAGCTGAGTCAATCTTGCCAAATTGGCAACTTGAATGTCTGGGTCTGTCCTATAGAATTACTCATAGGGTATGAGGCCTAAGCCGGAGACCACCCTTTTGCTGCTTTCCTCGCTCCCTAAGTCTGATTGAAGCTCTCTGGAATCTTTTTGTTTGGGTACTACCGGACAACTACCGATATATATTCATATATTTTCTTAGAATTTATTGGGAATATTATTGTCGCTCCCTAAGTTTGATTGAAGCTCTCTGGAATATTAGTGAAGCTCTTGAAACAGTTCTCGCACCTGAATTAGGCTCACTTATTATTTCCACACTTATACATGTCAACTAGATTACCGATAGAATGTATTGGGTATCTAGTAAAGATTGATGATTTCCCACAAAATCTGCTATGGAATTAATTATTAAGAATAAACCATACAATGCCTATAACTCTTCTTGGATTTGAAAGCTGGATATTTACCCCAAAGTTAATTTATTTTTTGGAAATCATAAAAAATGGCCTTCCAACTAAATCTAGACTACATGAAAAAAGTGTTGTGACTCCATCAGAATGTATTTCATGCTCTTATCATATTGAGGATACTAATCACCTCCTTTTCAAATGCAAACATACTACCGAAGCAATTACAAATATCAACTCTAAGACTGGACAATTTATCCTGAATCTACAATCAATAAAGAGAGATATTCATGTTATTATGGATGAAATTAGAAACAACCTTACACAAAATAGCTTCTCAGAACTAGCTCTTACGTGGTGGAGCATCTGGTACCAAAGAAACCATAAAACGTTTTTAACAACCAACTCACAGACTAATATGATTAAGGATTAAAAGGAATACGTCAAACTTGGACATAACAAAAGTATGGGATATTGATTGCACAATTAACACATATAGAAAAAGTAAAAAAACCAATACTAATAAAAAGGAAAAGAAAAAAATCTAAGATGGAAAAAACCTCCAAATGATTTCATAAATATGAATTTAGATGGCTCTACCTAAAGTTATGGATATTCAACTATTGGGTTTATTTTCAGAAATGAGAACAAATTTTAATCTGTGTTGAACAATGTAGAAAATCTTCACCAATTAAGACAGAAGCCCTAGCCTTTCGAAATGCCATTATTGAAGCAACATAATTGAAGTTTGAACATATTGAAATTGAAATTGAAAGTGACAACCTAACAATTGTAAATGTCCTAAATAAAATCTGGCACTGTTCCTGGAAATTGAAATTACTATCTCTGATATCCTAGGACTGTTACAATCTTTTGTGTTAGTGCGGATTTCCCACATCTTTCATGAAATTAAATGTTGTGGAAGACTTGATTGCAAACCTTTGTCACTCTTATTCACTAGTGGTGTAATAACCCGTAATATTTTAGATTTTAAATTAGGTTATTATTGTAAATATCTATCATTTTATTAGAATTATAAAATCTATTATATTTTGATAATTTTATTATAAACTTGAAGTTATATCTTATGTCAAATAAATTCCTTATAAATTATTTAAGAGTATAAAATTAATTTTATATGAAAAGGATATTGAATATTTTCTTTCCAAAAATATTATCTTCTATACCCTATAAATAGAGCTTAGTTTTAACCTAAAATCACACAACTCTCTTCTCTCCTCTTCTTCTTCACACTGATCTCTCTCTCCTCTTCTTCTTCACACTGATCTCTCTCTCCTCTTCTTCTTCACACTGATCTCTCTCTCTCTCTCTCTCTCTCTCTCTCTCTCTCTCTCTCTCTCTCTCTCTCTCTCTCTCTCTCTCTCTCTCTCTCTCTCTCTCGCAGCCCTAAAACTCATTCAACTTCCGAACACTTCCGTTTATACGTCTAGTGTCGGATTATGACAATTCAAATTTCATTCTCTTTTTCTCTCTGTCTTCTACATTGTCATATGAAGCACTTCTCCTAAAACCGAAGGATGTGTCCTCACACGCCGTCGAAAGGCTAGTTGGTCGAAGCTCTTTGCCAGGAATTTCTAGTCGACACTGTTAATGATTTTAATTGTTAATAATAGTTATAAATCTTATTTTCTTTTGAAACTTTAACTGTGTGTTTAAAATATATATATATATAGTTGTATATGAAAAATTGTAGTTTTTCGATATAGTTTGATATTTTTAAATATTATTGAAACAAAACAATTGGTTTGATGATTTGATATTGAGTTTATGAAACGGTTTGCTTATAACTTGTTAATGGTTTATCTTATTCTAATGGGTATTTAATATGATAAATTAGGACATTCTTATGAATGTTTGGAAATTGTTTTATCCCTAAAATATTTGTTTTCGATTTTTAGGTATTCTTACAATGTGACATTACAGATTCTGCGAACCAGAATTAAATAAATTGTTAGAGTCATATAAGTGGAGATCTTTTGTTTATTCCAATTGGAGGATCTTACTAACTTTTGTAAACATATACATGTTATTCTTAATTAATTTATTATATTGAAAATATATTTTTTGTGGACTTAATTCTAAATTTCCAAAAACTCTGAAAGAGATTTGGTTTCGAATTTCTATGTTTCATAACGTCAAAATTTATTCATACATTTTTGTTGAACATTGGAGAATGTTTAGGACTAGTTAATTTTCTAGAATTACAATATGGAAGTTAAGAAAATTTAGGCTTTTAAATCACTCAATTTAAGGCTATAATGAATTTAGTATGATTTTTAGAAAATCAGTACGCATGATGTGTGATACTGACTTGGTTGATTTTTCATGAAATATTTATAAATGAATTAGGGTTATTCCACTTGGACAACTGATGCGACCCTACCTACCATGAGTGCCACTGAAGAAGAAGAGGCCATGAGCGTGAGAAATGATGGGCCCGTGACCAGGGCTCGTGCCAAGGCCATTGCCAAGGCCACCCAATCCCTGGTCACGCGCCTAGTGGCCAGCCAAGGCGCACCTGAAGCCACGCCTACACTAAGACTCCTCACCACCATACAAGGCCCATAAGATATCCAGCCGGGCACTTCCATGTCTGGTTCGAGCACATCATTGGAGGACACCTTAGAAGCCTAAGCCAAGCCAGTGCCGCACTCGCGCCCCAACGTGCCGCCCTAGTGCCGCCTCGCCACGTCTTGCCGCCGTCGCCGAGGCTCCTAAAGGCCCAAGTGCTAGCTTAGCTTATTTCTGGCCTTAGAGGTTTATTTGATGTATTTTGCATTCCATTTTGAACACTTCCTTTATTTAGTACTTTCTATTTTTAGTAAGTCTAGATTTAGTATTTCTATTTTGGGTGTGTGCCCACTATTGCATAGTGGGCTAGCCCATTGGACGCGTCTCGGCCCATCCGAGTGCTGCGTCCCTATATAAGCCTCACTCGGCTCTTGTAACAAGGTTACACTACTTTTTAATCTAAGACCATTTGTCGAGAGCTTTTGCCTCACCTCTCTTACTTCTCATCTCCATTCCTCCGCGTCCCTATATAAGCCTCACTCGGCTCTTGTAACAATCTTTTAGATCGGCGTCACCCCTCTTACTTCTCATTTCCATTCCTCCGCCGCTGACGCTACGGCCCCACTCGAACTCCATCGAGTCCATCCAACCATCCGTTGCCGACGCTATGGCCCTTGCTCAACCCATTGAGCCTCTACTCAACCTATCGTCATCACCGATCCAATCGCGAGACCCATCATTCTCGTCGTTGTCATCGAACCCACTCCCTGTGTCATCGGGTTCTCCCTCGCCGTCGCTATCGAGCCCGCTTCCAGTGTCATCGGGTTCTCTCTCGCCGTCGTCCCCAGTCACCCCTCGTGTCAGTAAACCTCAAAAGGTACTGTTCACGCTGCCGCTTCGAAGCCATTCGTGCAATTCAACAAGGCCAATGCCAAGGTTTCCATATCCGGCCTTCGAAGCCCAATGACGCGACTCATATCAAGATCTAGATCCTTGCCATCACGACACTCATGCCGGCATTCAGAGATAGGGACGCATCAAGTGGCATCAGAGCCTTTGATCTTGTAAGTCGCTTGTCAAGTTCATTTGTTCACAATTTTTCTTCTCCACAATCTTGCTTCCGCCATTGTCACAATTTTTTTTTCTTCCTCGCATGTCCATTGGTTGCACAAGGAAATCCCTTGACCGAATCCGTGATTGATCCCTTGCGAAATTTGTGTGATTTGTTTGCACTAAATCTTCCGAAATCACTTGTTTAAGTTGCTTAATTGATTCCGTGAATTTCGCTTGCATATCTTGTCATATCTTGAAGTTGTTGGCCATTACAAATCTGCAATATTTTCTCTCTCCTATCACCAAAAATTACGTGATATTCTTTCCTAGTTACTAAGCCGTTTTGTTTTGTTTGTTCTAATCTTATCCGAGATCAATCAAAAGTCAAAGACAAGATCTCGGCAATTCAAATTCAAAATTCAAAAGTCAAAGTCGAATTAAAAAAAAAGACTCGACTTAATTCAAAAAAGAATGACATAGGGAAAGCCAAAATAAGGCAACCCTCTTCCACCAACGGCTTGGCTCATCTTCTTGACCCCTCCACCGTCTAGGTTCACACCTTGAAGTTTTGTCTTGCGTGTTTGTGTTGTTTACGTAAGAGGTTAACACTTAACTAATTGGTTTCGTTTGGTTTTGTGCTTGCATATCACACTTATTTTGTGTTTGCCTTCGCCGCCCTCACGGCCTAAAGACCTAGCCTTCCTACGTGAACACTTGTGACTTGTTAAGTGCTTGCTTGGTTAATTGGTTTTGTTGTTATTGTTCATTTTTACTCCCCATGTCTGGACATATTGTGATAGGTAGCCTCACGGCACCGACGAGTGGCAATGTCCAAGGAGGCGGCAACGACAACAACCCACCCCAAGATGTGGTGCCTCTAGAGAACCCCCCACAACAAGATCCCCTTTTGGAGCTCTCGGCTGAGCAAAGGGAGATCCAAGAACTACGACAACTTGTGGCTCAACTACAAAGCCAAAGGACGGTGCCGACACCCCTCGCCGAGACAGACGCAACGGGCTTGCCTCACCCCAACGTGGTCGCCCCAAGCACGACGCGTCTGGACAAAGGCAAAGGAGGCATGCCTTCAACGTCGCAACTCCAACCTCGCCTCAATCGGATCCAGTCCGTGATCGAGAGCCGACAAGGCCATGTATCACCCCGTGAGCGATACGTGCCCAGAGATCCGCCTATTGGCTACCACACCGGCGACGACGAGGACGATGACTCCCAAGGTGAGTATTCTGATCCATACACCTTTAATGACAGGTATGCCGCCGAGAAGGAAAGACATCGCTATAACACCCCCGACTTATTGTCGGAAATGCCACACGCCAGTGACCTCAGACGTTACTGTCCGATGTCACCCTAAGCTTTAATCGGAACAATTAAACTTAAAGGAACATATTAATTAACAGAAGATTAAACAACGAAAGACATTTAAATATGAAACTCAACCCTTTTATTAAAAGATCTCCCATCAAACGAGAGTAGCGTTTTTACAACAAAGTTAAATCTCAGCGGAAGACTTATAAATTACACAGCGGGAGACTTTTTAGAATAAACCTATTATATGACTAGGTTATAATAATATATTAAAGTAATAGTTGACAACCTTAAAACACTAACACTTAAATCTTCAACTGCAAGCCTCTTCTTCAATTGGTTACTTCAAGTCTTCGGGAACAAACCACTGATGTGCCGTATAGGACGGATGACACCAGCCAACCATGCAAGGAATAAAACCCGGTTGGTTAGTCTAATGAAAGACTATGCAAGGGTGAAAATAGAATGGTTCTAGTGATCGTAACCGTTTACTATCATTGTCCCTCGAATAATAACCGAAGGAACGATATATAACCCAGAACTTTCACGGAATGATTAGAATAGACATGCATTGAAAAGAAGACTCCAAAGAAATTGAGTCTTATGGAAAATGTATGAAGAGAAGACTCTAAAAGATTGAGTCTTATGGCAAAGTACGACAAATGTTTGGGAACGTTATAGTTTTTATACAAGCGTTTAAAAATGACTTGATCATTTGGGTCAACGACCAACCTCACCGCGCAATGCGAATCCAAATTGGAAAGAAGACTTACTCTAACCGAAGTCCGAGTGGTTTCCATGTTGTACTCCTCGCCCGAGGGTATATTAATTATGTGCATAATCGCACTTATCTTCTTAAATTCCAAAACGCATATTTACGTTAAAGCTTTTATCATATAATATATCATCTCGATACGAGAGAATCTTGGGAATAAATCCCGATTGTTGGCACCAACTGTTTGCACCTCCCCTATACTCGGATAAGGGATAGTCATGACCAGGAAATGGTGTTAGGGCTTGGACATCCTATCCACCACGGTTATAAAGAAACGGCTAGACCTCGCAAGGTACATAGTGTTCCTACAAATACTCGTTCTAACTATATATGTATAAGTTCACACATAAAATCCACACCAATACAATCATGGTAATAATAGATAGAATAGCGTTGTTTCTAGCAATATATACAACCTATCATAATATCACATTTTATATCATATCATTTATAAAATCTGTTCCCAAACGAAAACAACAATTCATCCCAATTTAATTAACAATCCGAAATAATTGATAATTAACGGAAACATGGAATGATAAGCAAGAGCGAACCGCCACTTGCCTTGATCGAGATGAGCGAATGACGACGGGTTTCTGGGTCTGGGAACTGGAAGCGGAATCGGATTCCTACGACGCCAATGAACCCACAATGAAACCCTAGGTTAGATTCGATAAATAATAATACGGATCTAAGGAAACGAAAGGAAATGAGGGTCCCAACCGTGACCGGATCGTCCAAGGCCACGATCGCGTTTGCTAAGGCAATCCACGGTCGAGGCTTGGATTCCGCGGTCGTAGATGTCTGGACATCGTCCGCGGTCGCGGCCATGAACCCGACAACCCTAATCGGACAAATCCTCACCGGAGACAACACGATGAGGCTTCGAACGAGAGGGCTTCGTCTCCTGGTACCACGACGCCTCTACTGCACCACCACTCGACCACTAAAACCACCGGCGAGAGCTCCGACGATACAAGAACTCCGGCGACACGAGTGAGAGAGAGAGAGAGATTGGATTTCGGATGCTCCAACCCTCCATCTGAGCCCTCCTTTTATAGCCACCGAGCACCCCAACTCCCGACCAGACAAACCGCTCCAAATCCCCCCCGACGAATCGACGGCCATCTCAACCGACGAAGCCATTGAAGACGAGGACGAAGCGTTTTCCGCGGTTGCGGAAATATTCCGCGGTCGCGGAAAAATACATGTTCGCGAGGCTGACGACGCATCATTTTCCGCAGTCGCGGAAATCTTCCGCGGTCGCGGAAAAGGCTTGTTCGCGTCCTTTTGCCCGGGAAATGATTGAACACGTGCTAAAACCTTGCAATAACTAATATTTGTACCCAAACAAATAATATAAGCCTCGAAAATACATCGAATGTATATTATAATGCTCAGGGAATTATTACAGAGATTATACGCGTTACAGAAATTCTGAATTTTTCCTAACGTGTCACGATTACAGAACGAAGGTTGAGAAAATTACCCAAATACCCTTACTATAAAATGAGGGGTATTACATCACTACCCCTTAAGAGAAGTTTCGACCCCGAAACTTGGCTGATAACAACTTGGAGATGCAACCTAATACTAAGTTACACAACCGTATAATTTTAACCATGTCTAACCCATTTCACACTTTGTAAAATTGGTGCAGACATTTCTAAGTTAAAATCTATAAGTTGGTTCAAATTACAGTTAACGTTAGGTTAACCATAATTTAGACCCTTCTCAACCTAAGAGAATTCTATAACTTGCTTTCACCAAACATACATTCTATCATATTACCCCTATGGTAACATGAGGATTATTACATTACTACCCCGTTAAAAGAGTTTCGACCCGAAACTAGCATTGCTAAACTAAAGGGTCCGATTTCACCATAATCTTATTACCTGATCTTAATATCCTTAATCATCTCATCCTTGTACTTGCTCCTAGGAAAACGATCTGTTTCCTCAATCATAGCACTCTCTCGCATATCCTATCACCATGTACTACACTTGTATTAACTCGTGACTATATCCACAAAGTCATAATTACCTTAGGATAATTGTCTCCCAAAATCATCGCACTAGTCTCGCTATACCTTAAGCATGAGAACACACATTTCTCTTCCAACTTTCTCTTTATAAACCTCTCTCAGCGTACATACCTTATCCTCCTTAAGTTGATATCCTTAAACGAGTTTGGTTTTCGCAATCTATGACACCAAAATCGAACTATTTATTCGATCATGATTCCCCTTACAACATACTGCCTACATTCCTTACTCTCGTTAGAACAGATATGATCATCCGCAAGATTACCATTTCCTTAATTAGAGTATCCATTATAATCTCCAATATAACCTCGCTATATTGCCCCATTCCTCATAAAGACCTTGAAGTCCTCAACCAGAAGAATACAACATCTCTCTACTAACTTCCTTTCGACAGTCAGATCCTCAAAGTACATACATAGAATTCAACTATACTTCAACTTAGTACCTCCACTTGTCATATAGACCTTACTCCTTACATACACGGCTCACCTATTTCATTGGTTACCTTAATCACATTTGGCCCTTGTGCCATATCTTAACTCAAAATCTTTTACTCATGTGATCCCACAAGTAATCACACCACAACCTATGTCCGATTATCTCAACATGATCTAATAATCCCTTTTAAAAGATTATACTCTCGTTTTACCCAAACGTACCATACGATCACCTTAATAGACGTAGGTTGCCTTTTCCTCAAGTCCACTTGATATCATCCACATTCTTACATTATGCCACACTATTCGACCTTCAAAATCATAGCAAACTGTTACCGTTCGAGTTTTCTATTCACCCAAAAATCCTTAAGCAACCAGTTGTCCTTATACGATTTATTATCCCAAATCAAGCACTCTTTTTCTTTACGGATATTTACCATTTATCCAAGATTACCCTAACGTATTCCATTATTAAAGTTCTAACTTAAACCTTTAAGGTTCCTCAACTCTATTTACTCAAAATACATATTGATGAACGATGTCTTGCCATCACAATCCATCACTTCACATCCTAAATCCTTCAATGGCTATATACGAGTATCATTCGCTACTTTACTCCTTAAACGCACATATGACAATTTCCCATGCTACATCCTTTGGTATCGATATCTTCTGAATAACCTAGTCCTTATTCCATAACCCTTCAATCTTAAATGAGCTTTTTCCCGAAACAATCGTTCCACAACTTAATTTCCAGAAAGTGCTATATCATTGGCCTTACGTCCCACCCACTTAAAATCCTCATATCAAGCCTTGTAAAAACTCTAGATATCATAACTCCATACCTCTTGAAGGTACACTTCACTGATTCAGCTCCTTGGCCCAATTAAAATTGGCCCTAAAGCTCACTTCCAACTTAAAACCTCTAGTTTCCTCAAACAAGATCGTGATAAGTCAATTAGCACAATTGCCGCCAATCACTTTATTTTCCCTAAACGTGACATCAAATCGCCTTTAATAGACGTCGATCACTCTCCATCCAATCCTTATGTCGTTTCTCTTAAGAAAGCCTCATAACGAAATCTCGGATGAATCTTCCAAAATAATACCTATGACTTCACACCCTTGGGTCCTGAGGTTTTACTCAAGGTCATAATAGAGTACGATCTTTTCAGAGGAACTGACCCCCCTATGAACTATCTCTGGAATACATTTATTTTCTTCTCAGCAATCTATCCTTATAGATGACTACAGAATGACCTCACAACTAGGCATTCTAATCTTCATATAGTTCACTCCTACGTACTTTTACCACAACAAATGTTCAGGGTACACATATGAGAGAGAAAAAAAATTCTTTGTCCCATAGAGCATTAACCACATACATTTGTTTCGTTTACATTAAGGAATTTTGGTAAAACTCGACTCACGAGATAACGCTCGTCCGCTCAACAAAGGGAGTAATTATTGTCATACTGATGTGACATTACTCGAAGAACAAAGAGAGATTCCTAAGAATGGATCTAGTGATTCAGTAATGGAGTCGCCCCTGGTGTTAACCATGTAGGAAACGAACACCTAGGCTCCATACGTTACCCCTCCTTTATGAGTCCTGACAGCCCTTATCCACACGTGATATAACTATTTTTGGCACTCACGGAGTCTCGTATGAACGAACAATTTGCAATAGTAACGAATCTTGTAATTTCCAGAACAAGGAAACACTTCTTTATTATTCGAAACATTACATAAAACAACTGATAGAAAGTCGAATAGACAGATTACTAAACTATGGAGACTATCGACACAAGTCATAGCTCCCTATTCTTAAAAACATACAAAATTCTACCACTCGTACAAGGTTTCCCTCCCGTCGGGGTGACGTATCACAAAGAGTCGTTGCTCTTGACCCGAAGATTCCATAGGAGCCTTGCCTTTATCACAGGTAACAGATGGCTCCGGAGCATACACTTTTGTCCTTGGGTTCTGCCCACAACCAGCCATTGAGGCCTGACATGCTTGTGTTGGCTTTAGGCCCTTCTTCCTACGGTATGCCTTCATGTGGCCTTCCCTCCTACACTTGTAACATATCCTCTTTGCCTTTGGGCAACTAGGACTCTTGTGCCCAGCTTTACCACAGTTGTGGCATTGAATCACGTCGTTACTCCAGCCTGAGCCTTTGGCGGAGCCAGCCTGAGTCGCCTTGGTCTTAGTACGACCAGACTTCTCGAACTTAGTGGGTGACGCCGGCCGCTTGAACGAGAGAGCCATGCGATTCTGTTGCCTACCCTTTGCCTTAATCCGTGCCTCTATACTAGCTACGACTTGAGGTATGGGGGCCGCTTGGGCTTGCGGTATCACCTGGCCCATTAATACTTCGACCACTAGCCCCACTATCTGCCCAATGATCGTCGCATTTAGCACAATCGGGGCAGGAGGTGGAACTCCCCTTGTAGCCTGGGGGTCCGCTTGTCCCTGAAGAACATCCTGTCGCAAGGTCGGTTCATTATTACGTGAGCCAGAACCCGCGTCTTCCCCTTGTGTATTAGCACTTCTCAGCCGAATTCGAGAATCGTTGCTAGGACTTCCGTTAGCTGCCTGGTTGGTGGATCTGGTGACCATTATCTATTGATGAACCATAACGTTAGTTTAGAACTTTTCCAACTTGTACATGACACTGAGTCAATTACGTTATGATACGATTTATAATGGTCCAAACTAATAACTCTATATCAGTCTGACTGGCCCACCACCATTAACCGCAGAATCGACCTTCTTTTGACTTACTTGAAAGTGGGAACTCTAGGAGAAATGTCAACCTTTAAATGACAAAAAACCTAGGGAGAAACGATATTCCTAAGAATGGATCTAAGGAATAAGTAACAACTCGAAGCTTGCAGAAGTTTGAAAAACCACTTAGTTTTAAACCAGATACCTTCAAACTTTATACTTTATACCTTTAAACCTTATATATAAAAATAATTATCTATAAAGTTAGTTTCTCAAACTAGTGATACGATTATCACAAAACTTGTACCAGGACCAAAATCACACTTTTAAAGTTACAATCTTAAACTTATTTTGATTGCATATAACACGCCTTTTATAAACCAACGATAAATAACTTTTGAAGTTCAAAATAGCTAAATCATTAGTTTAAATTAAATTACCAGAGTTACTTATAACTAATAAATTCAACATTGAAACTCTCGAAATTCCTTTTTAATAGAATATAGGTTTGAAAATAGTTTCAAAATTAGTTTTCGAAAATTCTCAAACCTAACAATAGGCCAAGAATTTTAAAACCATTGCTCTGATACCATAACTGTAACACCCCCGACTTATTGTCGGAAATGCCATACGCCAGTGACCTCAGACGTTACTGTCCGATGTCACCCTAGGCTTTAATCGGAACAATTAAACTTAAAGGAACATATTAATTAACGAAAGATTAAACAGCGGAAGACATTTAAATATGAAACTCAACCCTTTTATTAAAAGATCTCCCATCAAACGAGAGTAGCGTTTTTACAACAAAGTTAAATCTCAGCGGAAGACTTATAAATTACACAGCGGAAGACTTTTTAGAATAAACCTATAACATGACTAGGTTATAACAATATATTAAAGTAATAGTTGACAACCTTAAAACACTAACACTTAAATCTTCAACTACAAGCCTCTTCTTCAATTGGTTACTTTAAGTCTTCAGGAACCAACCATTGATGTGCCGTATAGGACGGATGACACCAGCCAACCATGCAAGGAATAAAACCCGGTTGGTTAGTCTAATGAAAGACTATGCAAGGGTGAAAACAGAATGGTTCTAGTGATCGTAACCGTTTACTATCATTGTCCCTCGAATAATAACCGAAGGAACGATATATAACCCGGAACTTTCACGGAATGATTAGAATAGACATGCATTCAAAAGAAGACTCCAAAGGAATTGAGTCTTATGGGAAATGTATGAAGAGAAGACTCCAAAAGATTGAGTCTTATGGCAAAGTATGACAAATGTTTGGGAACGTTATAGTTTTTATACAAGCGTTTAAAAATGACTTGATCATTTGGGTCAACGACCAACCTCACCGCGCAATGCGAATCCATATTGGAAAGAAGACTTACTCTAACCGAAGTCCGAGCGGTTTCCACGTTTTACTCCTCGCCCGAGGGTATATTAATTATGTTCATAATCACACTTATCTTCTTAAATTCCAAAACGCATATTTACGTTAAAGCTTTTATCATATAATATATCATCTCGATACGAGAGATATCTTGGGAATAAATCCCGATTGTTGGCACCAGCTGTGTGCACCTCCCCTATACTCGGATAAGGGATAGTCATGACCAGGAAAGGGTGTTAGGGCTTGGACATCCTATCCACCACGGTTATAAAGAAACGGCTAGACCTCGCAAGGTACATAGCGTTCCTACAAATACTCGTTCTAACTATATATGTATAAGTTCACACATAAAATCCACACCAATACCATTATGGTAATAACAGATAGAATAGCGTTGTTTCTAGCAATATATACAACCTATCATAATATCACATTTTATATCATATCATTTATAAAATCTGTTCCCAAACGAAAACAATAATTCATCCCAATTTAATTAACAATCCGAAATAATTGATAATTAACGGAAACATGGAATGATAAGCAAGAGCGAACCGCCACTTGCCTTGATCGAGATGAACGAATGACGATGGGTTTCTGGGTCCGGGAACTGGAAGCGGAATCGGATTGCGGATTCCTACGACGCCAACGAACCCACAACGAAACCCTAGGTTAGATTCGATAAATAATAATACGGATCTAAGGAAACGAAAGGAAACGAAAGAAACGAGGGTCCCATCCGTGACCGGATCCTCCAAGGCCACGATCGCGTTTTCTAAGGCAATCCGCGGTCGCGGCTTGGATTCCACGGTCGTGGATGTCTGGACATCGTCCGCGGTCGCGGCTGTTCATGTCCGCAGTCGCGGCCATGAACCCGACAACCCTAATCGGACAAATCCTCACCGGCGACGACACGACGAGGCTCCGAACGAGAGGGCTTCGTCTCCTGGCACCACAACGCCTCTACTGCACCACCACTCGACCACTAAAACCATCGGCGAGAGCTCCGACGATACGAGAACTCCGGCGACACGAGCGAGAGAGAGATTGGATTTCGGATGCTCCAACCCTCTATCCGAGCCCTCCTTTTATAGCCACCGAGCACCCCAACTCCCGGCCAGACGAACCGCTCCAAATCCCCCACAACGAATCGACGGCCATCTCAACCGACGAAGCCATTGAAGACGAGGATGAAGCGTTTTCCGTGGTCGCGGAAAAATGCCTGTTCGCGAGGCTGACGGCGCATCATTTTCCGCGGTCGCGGAAATCTTCCGCGGTCGCGGAAAAGGCCTGTTCACGTCCTTTTGCCCGGGAAACGATTGAAAACGTTCTAAAACCTTGCAATAACTAATATTTGTACCCAAACAAATATTTTAAGCCTCGAAAATACATCGAATGTATATTATAATGCTCAGGGAATTATTACAGAGATTATACGCGTTATAGAAATTCTGAATTTCGCCTAACGCATCACGATTACAGAACGAGGGTTGAGAAAATTACCCAAATACCCTTACTAAAAAATGAGGGTATTACAATAGCCGCGTACCGACCACAACGCCTCGCGACAGCCACGCTCTCCACAACGCGCGCATCTCTAGCCAACGACACCGGCACGGACAGCGAAACAGAGGTGATGGCAGCGCATCCAGGCTTGTCGCCCCCACCCCAGTCCCCTTCGACGTGGAGGATCACCTGGGCCACCAAAGTGCGAGGACATCGCGCTATGGCTCAAAGGGCTACTTCTCCACGACTCCTCTCCACCAAGATGACTTCGAGAAGTTTGATGATGAGGAAATGGAGGATTCTGGGATGATCAATCCAGGGAACTTCCATCCCCCACTCGGCGACCCCATGGAGTTGCAAGATAGGCCCGCCGACTGGATTCCTCCACCAAGTTTCCACCAAGGCGCGCACACGGCCCAGGCAGGCTATGACAGGCACAATGGCATGGATCACAGGCGCGACATGCCTCATAACATTCGCTGTGTCGTGCCACACCAAGCCCACCAGCGCCGCAATCGCGCCTAGGAGATGGAGCAACATGCCGCTATGGGCGATGATCGCGGCTACGGAGGCGGCAGAAGGCGTCATCTGGGCCATGCTCAGTTTCCACAGGCCCAAGGCCAAGGATATGCCCCCTTGGACATCCCAGCGCAGCGCTTGCAACAGTTTGTCCAAGCCGCCGCCCCAAGGCTCAATCGCCACGAGGTCAAGGTAAAAATTGATTTCTTTTTTGGTGAATACAACCCTGCAGTTTTCCTTGAATGGTTACAGGCCACGGAGTACACATTGCTTTATTGCAAGATCCCAGAGGAGGAGCACGTCGCCGCCTCCACCATCCACTTCCACGACGCCGCTAGAATTTGGTGGCATCGCTTCGTGGATGACCGTATTCGACGAAACCAAGTGCCTCTCACTGAATGGCACCAACTCAAATTTGTGATGACACAAAAGTATGTGCCAACGGACTACAAGAACCAAATGTGCCTCGACATAGCCATGGCTCGACAAGGATCGAAGAACCCACTTGAGTTATTTTCCCAACTCGAAGACATGTACTATAAGGCGTCAATAAGCGTGGCTCCTTCAACCTTGCGGACCAAGTTTTTGAGTGGTTTTAACACCAACATCCGAGATCAATTGGAGATATTGCCCATTAAAGATCTCAATACGCTCACGCACACAGCCATGCAACTACACAACCAACAAGTGTGTAAGCGTCAAGCACCATTCCAACCATATGGCCAAAGAAGGTATGACTCTAACTCTAGTCAAGTTCCTTCTACTAATGTGCGCTCCTAAGGCACAGGTTCCTCAGCGCCTAGCCAAGGCCGAAATGTCAAAGCCGCGGCGCCGAGCTCGACGTCCAGCCGCGCCACCGCGCCCAGACAGGCCCCAGCGGGCACAGAACGCGCGCGCGACATGGAATGCTTCAAATGTGGTGGGAGAGAGCATTACAAGAGAGATTGCCCCAATGCCAAAAAGGTCCTCTTCTCCGCCGCCGCCGCCGGATACGAATCCATGGAAGAGGATGCCTTGGAGACCATAGAGGAAGGCTTCGAGGAAGACATTGAGGAGGGCTATGCTTGTGAGCCCGCAACGCTTCATGATGGGACGCCTTTGAGCCTAGTGATGCGACGCATCCTCACAATGAAGGAGGTGAGTCTTGTGGACCAAAGAGAGAACCTTTTTCACACAAGGTGCTTGTTCAAGATGGCCTCTCTTAGTGTCATCATTGACGGAGGTAGTTGTTGCAATATCATCAACGACAAGGTGGTCAAGCATTTCAACCTTGAGACCACCCCACATCCCCAACCCTACGGCCTTCAATGGATCTCCTCAAGTTCAGGTAACATTGTCTCACGGTAGTGTCTCATTCCCTTTTCCATTGGTCAATATCATGATTCCATTTTGTGTGATGTGATTGCAATGGACGCCACCCATCTCTTGCTTGGGCGTCCATGGTAATTCGATCGTCGCGTGCTTCACGATGGGTATCTAAACACCTATGTGTTTACCTACCACGGGAAGCGCGTGGCCCTCTTACCTATGTCTCCACATGAGATATTGCAGGATCATGTCGAGAGAGATAGACAAAAGGCCATTGAAGCCGCCGTGGCCATGCCAAACGCGTCTCCACAAGGCCCACCAAAGCGTCTTGACCCCAATCCTGGCCACACTGCTTTTGGCTCGAGCACTGGCACCAAGAAGTCCACTGCCACCCCTAGCCAACACAGCGCCTCTCTGCAGGCCCCCAGTGCCGCGAACCCTGTCGCGAAGAAGGGCAAACCAAGGGCCACAGAGGCCTGGCCAGGCGCAACAGATTCTGGCTCGAGCACTGGTCACTACAACCCCAGTGCCCACCATTATGAGCCTAGTGCCTCGCTGCCTTCCACTTTGGCCGCGAGATCGCCGCAGATGCCGAATTTGCAAGGCCGCTGCGAGCACCGACTTCTTCTGGCGAGGCCCAGTGATATGACGCGGGCGCTGAAGGGCCACAGACCATGTTTCTTACTTGTGCCAACTACTTGCCCTACGAGCGCCACCAACAAGCCTTTGCCGCCGCCGGTGGCCAAGTTGTTGCTAGAGTTCGCCGACGTCTTGCCTGAGGAGCTTCCCCAAGGGCTGACGCCTGTGAGAGGGATCGAGCACCAAATTAATTTGGTCCCTGGAGCATCTTTGCCCAATCGTGCAGCCTACAATGCTGGCCCTGAGGAGACGAAGGAGCTCCAACGCCAATTCCAGGAGTTGCTTGACAAGGGCTACGTCCGCGAAAGCCTTAGCCCTTGTGCTATGCCCGTGATTCTTGTGCCAAAGAAAGATGGCTCATGGAGGATGTGTGTGGACTGCCGTACCATCAACCAAATCACGGTGAAGTATCGCCATCCCATCCTATGCCTTTATGACATGCTCAACGAGCTCCATGGTGCCATATTGTTTTCGAAGATAGATTTGAGAAGTGACTACCATCAAATCCGAATGAAGGAAGGGGATGAGTGGAAGATGGCGTTCAAGACCAAATATGGTCTATATGAGTGACTTGTTATGCCATTTGGGCTCACTAATGCCCCAAGTACATTTATGCGTTTGATGAACCATGTTTTAAGGGATTTTTTAGGACATTTTGTTGTTGTTTATTTTGATGATATACTTGTGTACTCATGTAGCTTGTAGGATCACATTGAGCACCTTCGAAAGGTGTTAGAGACACTTCGAAAGGAGAAGATTTTTGCCAACCTAGGGAAGTGCAGTTTTGTCTCGGACACAACCAATTTTTTTGGCTTCGTCGTGTCCAAATAAGGGCTACATGTGGATGAAGAGAAGGTCAAGGCGATTAGGGAGTGGCCAACACCTACCAATCCTACCATGGTGAGATCATTCCTAGGGTTGGCTGGCTTCTACCGACGCTTTGTGAAGGACTTTAGCTCGATTGCCGCGCCTCTACACGAGTTGACCAAGAAGGGAGTCATAGTGGTCTGGCTTGCCAAGCATGAGGCTGCATTCGAAGCATTGAATGAAGCTTTGTGCCATGCTCCACTACTCTAGATTCCAGACTTCTCCAAGAACTTCGAGATCGAGTGTGATGCTTCCAACATCGGCATTGGAGGTGTTCTACACCAGGAGAAGAGGCCAATTGCTTTCTTTAGTGAAAAGCTCATATGTGCAACTCTGAACTACCCTACTTATGATAAAGAACTATATGCTTTGATGAGGGTACTAAAGACTTGGCAGCACTACCTATGGCCAAAAGAGTTTGTGATTCACTCGGATCACTCGACGCTTAGCTTCCTCAAAGGCCAAACAACATTCAACCGGCGCCATGCTCGATGGGTGGAGTTTATGGAAACATTTCCATATGTGGTGGTGCACAAGAAAGGCAAAGAGAACGTCGTGGCCAACGCTCTCTCTCGTAGGTACACTCTTTTGACTCATCTTCAAACTAAAGTACTTGGTTTTTCTTTGATAAAAGATTTGTACTTGGTTGATGTCTTTTTCAAGCCTATCTATGAGAGATGCCTTGAGAGCCATGAGTTTGAGTCCTATTTTGTGGATGAGGGATATTTATACATGGCTGGGAGGTTGTGTATCCCTAGTTCTTCCATTAGGCACCTCCTCATTCAAGAGGCACATGATGGCCGTGGCCATTTTGGGATTGCTAGAACATTAGCCGCCTTAAGAGAACACTTCTTTTGGCCCCATATGGCTACGCAGGTTAGGAGATATTGTAGGAGTTGTGTGAGTTGTCAAAGGGGGAAGGCTAGATCGAGTCCCCAAGGTTTATACACACCCCTACCCATTCCCCATGGCCCTTGGGAAGACTTGTCTATGGAATTCATCACCGTGTTGCCTAAGTCAAGGATTCCATTTTTGTGGTCGTGGATAGGTTTTCCAAGATGGCCCACTTCATTGCTTGTAGAACCACACATAGTACAAGTGATATTGCCAAGCTATTCTTTGAGTATGTGGTGAGATTATATGGTGTGCCTAGGACCATAGTGAGTGATAGAGACACGAAGTTTATTGCGCTTTTTTGGAGGACAATTTAGGGGAAGCTAGGGACCAAGCTCTTATTTTCCACAAGCTATCACCCCCAAACAGATGGCCAAACGGAGGTCACTAATAGGACCCTAGGAGCCCTCCTCCGAACCATGCTCAAGGCCAATCCCAGGCGTTGGGAGGACTTACTTCCACTTGTTGAGTTTGCATATAACAAGTCCAGGCACTCAGCTACGAGATTGACACCATTCGAGGTGGTGTATGGGAGGAATCCATTGACTCCTTCGAATATGTTGCCGCACCCACTCAAATATGGCGAGCACGTGTATGCGGCCCAATGCGCCCAACAAGTCCAAGAGCTTCACCGGCGAACCCGTGAGCAACTAGAGAGAAGGACGGTGCAATACGAGGCCCATCATAACACCGACAGGCACAAGGTCACCTTCGCACCTGGAGACATGGTGTGGGTGCACTTACGAAAGGATCGCTTCCCAAGTCGAAGAAAATCCAAGCTATCGCCGCATGGAGATGGCCCTTTCCGGGTTGTCAAGGCCATCGGCGACAATGCCTACGAAGTCGACTTGCCTCCATATTTTGGTGTCCATGCCACATTCAACGTAGCAGACCTTACACCCTACGTGGTGCCAGAGTTTGATGAGGGTGAAGCGGGGACGCTTCACACCCAAGTGGGGAGGGTGATGCGACCCTACCTACCATGAGCGCCACTGAAGAAGAAGAAGAGGCCATGAGCATGAGAAGTGATGGGCCCGTGACCAGGGCTCATTCCAAGGCCACCTAATCCCTGGTCACGCGCCTAGTGGCCATCCAAGGCGCGCCTGAAGCCGCGCCTACACTAAGGCTCCTCGCCACCATACAAGGCCCAGAAGACATCCAGCCGGGCACTTCCATGTCTGGTTCGAGCACATCATTGGAGGACACCTTAGAAGCCTATGCCAAGCTAGCGCCACACTCGTGCCCCAGCGTGCCGCCCTAGTGCCGCCTCGCCACGTCTTGTCGCCGTTGCCGAGGCTCCCAAAGGCCCAAGTGCTAGCTTAGCCTATTTCTGGCTTTAGAGGTTTATTTGATGTATTTTGCATTCCATTTTGAACACTTACTTTATTTAGTACTTTCTATTTTTAGTAAGTCTAGATTTAGTATTTCTATTTTGGGTGTGTGCCCACTATTGCATAGTGGGCTAGCCCATTGGACGCATCTCGGCCCATCCGAGTGTCGTGTCCCTATATAAGCCTTACTCGGCTCTTATAACAAGGTTACGCTACCTTTTAATCTAAGACCATTTGTCGAGAGCTTTTGCCTCCAATCTCTTAGATCGGCGTCACCCCTCTTACTTCTCGTCTCCATTCCTCCTCCGCCGATGCTACGGCCACCCACTCGAACACCTTTGAGTTTATCCTCCGCCGCCGACGCTACGGCACCCACTCGAGTCCCATCGAGTCTATCATCCATCGCCGATGCTACGGCCCCACTCGAACTCCATCGAGTCCATCCAACCATCCTGATAGCTCCATGATCCCCTCGATGACGGAAAAGGACGAAGAGGAAGCAATGAAGTTGTGTTCGAATGGCCCGGTGATAAGAGCCCGCGCAAAGGCAATGGAGCGAGCCACACAATCATTAGTCTCGCGGGTGCACGCAAGTGACGCGGGTTCATCTAGTCCTAATTGGGTCCTCCTCTTGACCTATGAAGGATTAGGTGAGGTCCCGCCTTAGCCGATCTTGCCGAGAAGACGAAGACGACGAGTTCGCGGAAGCAGGACGAAGCAGCCAAGAACTCGGCCCAAAATTCGACCGAGTTTTGGACCGAGTTGTTGCTCCAGCCAAGAACTCGGCCCAGAACTCGACCGACTTCTGGACCGAGTTGTTGCTCCAGCCAAGAACTCGGCCCAGAACTCGACCGAGTTCTGGGCCGAGTTGTTGCCCGCGTCAGCGATCTCAATTCGTCGTTTTGCTGAACAATTTATTAATAATTTTAATTATTTCTTGTGTCACTATTTAAACCCAGAAACCCTAGTTTTTAATGTTACGTTGAATTTGAGTAGTAAAGTTGAGTACGTTCTTTCCCTTGAGTTCCAACAACTCTTCGATCCCACGGATCGTCTATCCCGTAGCTCGTCGCTTTGAGCAATTGGTCATCGTCTCTTCGGTGTTTGTGATCATCTCTTTGATCCTTTCGTTCATCACTTTGAACGCGTTTGAGGGTTATCTCTTTAGCCCTAGAAAGCCATCACTTTGGATATGGAAGAGAGGGAATCGAATTCAAGCTTGAGGAATCAGAGATCCTGCGTTGCAGACAACACTTCGGGGGTTGTTCGCATCAACTGGCATCAGAGCCTATCCAAGCTAAGTTTGTTTCTTCTCTCTTATTGCGTTGCAATTTTACATACCAGTTGATGCGAACAAACCCCGAAGTGTTGTCTGTAATGTAGGATCTCTGATTCCTCAAGCTTGAATTTGATTCCCTCTCTTCCGTAGCCAAAGTGATGGCTTTCTAGGGCTAAAGATATAACCCTCAAATGCGTTCAAAGTGATGAACAAAAGGATCAAAGAGATGATCACAAACACTGAAGAGACGATGAACAATTGCTCGAAGCGACGAGCTACGGGATAGACGATCCGTGGGATCGAAGAGTTGACGTTGGAACTCAAGGGAAGGAGCGTACTCAACTTTACTACTCAAATTCAACGTAACATTAAAAACTAGGGTTTTTGGGTTTAAATAGCGACACAAGAAATAATAAAAAATATTAATAAGTTGTTCAGCAAAACGACGAATTGAGATCGCTGACGCGGGCAACAACTCGGACCGAGTTCTGGGCCGAGTTCTTGGATGGAGCAACAACTCGGTCCAGAACTCGGTCGAGTTTTGGGCCGAGTTCTTGGTTGGAGCAACAACTCGGTCCAGAACTCGGTCGAGTTCTGGGCCGAGTTCTTGGCTACTTCGTCCTGCTTCCGCGAACTCGTCGTCTTCGTCTTCTCGGCGGGATCGGATAAGGCGGGACCTCACCTAATCCTTCATAGGTCAAAAGGAGGACCCAATTAGGACTAGATGAACCCGCGTCACTTGTGTGCGCCCGCGAGACTAATGATTGTGTGGCTCTCTCCATTGCCTTTGCACGGGCTCTTGTCACCTGGCCATTCGAACACACCTTCATTGCTTCCTCTTCGTCCTTCACCGTCATCGAGGGGATCATAGAGCTATCACATCCGCTGTCGACGCTATGGCCCTTGCTCAACCCATTGAGCCTCCACTCAACCCATCGTCATCACCGATCCAATCGCGAGACCCATCATCCTCGCCGTTGTCATCGAACCCACTCCCTGTGTCATCGGGTTCTCCCTCGCCGTCGATATCGAGCCCGCTTCCAGTGTCATCGGGTTCTCCCTCGCCGTCGTCCCCAGTCACCCCTCGTGTCAGTAAACCTCAAAAGGTACTGTTCATGCCGCCGCTTCGAAGCCATTCATGCAATTCAACAAGGCCAAAGCCAAGGTTTCCACGGCCGGCCTTCGAAGCCCAACGGCGCGAATCATATCAAGATCTAGATCCTTGCCATCACGACACTTGTGCCGGCATTCTAAGATAGGGACGCATCAAGAATGATCTAGACTTATTCATGTTTATTCATATCATCTTGTTCTTAATTTTTGAAATATTTTAGATCGAGTTATAGTTACGTTTTTAAATGGACTAAGGTGTCAAATTTCAGATTTTGAATTGTGAAACTTAAGCATTTATTGTGACATCATTTGCATCTTAGGTAATTATTTGAGGAAATATGGTCTTGATTGATACATTTCAAAGACTCGGATGTCATTAATAAGGCAAGTTCCCAACTGTATTATTCTTAATGTGGTTATGTGTTTTGAATATAACTGTTCAACGATTGTTTAGTTATCTTCTATGCCTTGTTTGGTTGCTAGACATGATATTTCTTATACAGAAGTTGTGACTAGTATATGAGGGTGTGATTAGAACTTTAAATGGGAACATGCGTTTCTTTGATGGATATAAGGGGGTAGAAATGTACACTCTGGATTTAAGTTGGGATGCGGAGAGTTATGATTATAATTGAGTTAAGTATAAATTGTTTGATATTTGTTGGGATGTTAGAGTTCTTTTTAACTCGATGATATTGGTGATATTCTATACTCGAGGGATATAGATTAAGTTGTGTTGTTTATTTGAAAGTTTGAGTTTATAACTTGAGGATATTGAGGATATTTTATGTTCGGGGAATATAGATTGAATTGTGATGTTTCATTGAAAGTTTGAGTTTCTATGTTGATGGTATTTTTTATTCAGGGAATATAGATTAAGTTGTAAGGTTAGATGAGTTCTTGGCTCGATATAATTTTTGAATATACATCATGAAGTAGAAATTCTAAGTTGAGGTTATTGAATGAACTTACATGTGAAAGTAAGATTCAAAATCGAGGAAGTGCATGATAATGGGAATTGATGGTTGTAGGATCTTAGGTAAGTGGTTGATTAAGTGATCTTGTGGTACATATAAAATATCTGGGAATTTTATGATTAAGGAATAAACATCTTGTTATAGGATACAATTTACCTTATTGATCTTTCGGTAATTAAGTAACATCTATTGATTGAGAGGATACATGATATATAAAGGGACCAAGTACAATGATTTGGAAAGTAGGTGATAAATCGATCATGTTCTATTTTGGTATTAAGCTGTATCGAAATCGATATGGTTGAATTAAATAATCTTTGATGAGGTGCTAGGAGTGTTGCTATCTCCTTGTATTCATGATTAGTAATTACCTATAATTATGCATCATGCTTATTAATGATATGTTTCAATGTGAGTACTTGTTACCTTGTACATTTCTTATGAGTCGACCAACTGACCCCGGTGAGGGCTGTCTACTTGTTGTAACAGGTAATTCTGTACAAATATAGTTAACGTGAGATCACTCAAGGTGGCGATGGATGGATACCATGATACTACACATGAAGCTTTCAGTAGCTATTTGGAGATTTACTATTGAAAAGGTTTAATCCTATGCATTAGAGTTTTAATAAGTCTTCGCTATACTTAATTCATTTATGTTTGCTAAAACTAAATCTCCACACTTTATAAGGAGAGTTTATATAAGCTATTGTTATTTAAAAAGACTCCCTCTACTGCTTTATTTGTATGATTTTATTATATATTTTACAAAACTTTGTTCGATGTTAAGCCTTGGGTGACTTCGAACATTAAATTCTAAGGTCACTGCGTTTGACACTTTCGACATAAGTCGGGGTGTTATAGGAGGATATCAGAACAAACTCAGAACTCATGGTTCTCATCCGTGAGGATGCTACAGGATGGCTTTCAAGACGATCCTGATTACCGCCTAATTCTTATCTTTTAAAAAAAAGGTCCTGATGGAACCCGATATGCGATCTATTCTCGAATTTGGATTCCTAATATGTTTGTGCCGAAAAGAGAGGAATTTATACATCAACTAGTTTAAACTTTGTGCTTGCACGAGTGATTTATTTTTTGTGTCCTATATAGATTCGATATATAATCTGTATAATTAATTACAATACATAAAAAAAAATTGAATGAAAAATAAAATATCAGTTATGTAGAATAAGAAAGATATTTAAATATTTATTTCTAAGTGAATATGATTATAAAAAGTTATTTGAAAAGTTAATAAATTGTGTTTCAAAAAATTATACATCTCGTATATGTTTTCCTCTTAAAGTTGAGTTATATGAATATCATTATTACTTTTGAATTACTAATTATCATATTCATAAAATGTGCCCAAAATTTTCCCACATTCAAACTTGAACTCTAATGAACATTTAATTTATGTCACAATTGTGGTCTTATTTGTAACAACATTAAGAAACTTATAAATAAAATGTTTGGTATGAAGGTTGAAAGTTTTGTGTTTTGATATTGATCTTAATTTTTTTTTTACTTTTATTTGGAATTATTTTAGAAATCTAAGTCAAATTATAAAATAGTGTTTTAATTTGGTAGAAATATTTTGAGAATAATTTCATAATATTTTTTTCATTGAGTATTAAAACAAAGAGGATATGGATTTGATATAAAAATAATATAAAATTACATGAAAAATTGAGGTGATGACATCTGACAAAAATGACTTGGTTAATTCTGGAGGCGACATATGGCATTAGAGATGTTCTACTTTAGTATTATATAGTAGATAGTAGATTACTAATAACTTTTTTTTTATATAGGAAACCATCCAATATTATTAGGCCTTTTTGCATATGTATACCAAAAAACAGTTGAACTAGCAAAAACATACCATGTTTCAGTCAATTAGTATGCATGCGTAATTTGGGCATTTTGACTTTTGATGTTACCCTTTCTTCTAATTCAAAAAACTGGAAAAGATTTTCTTTTCCAGAAAAAAAAATGTAAAAATAAAATATAAAAAAGAAATTAAAATTATTTCAAGTAAAAAGGGAGCCATAATTATTTTAAGTGAGATCCTAATTCCTAGATAATGATCTCCCTCCATTCTCATCTTCTCCACCAATCCCTTGAATGTCTTACGTTGCCTGCCACCATCCAGAACTCCGCTCCGACGTCGGCGCTGATAATCTCCTTACCAGTTTCAAAAATCGGCAACCATCCCTCATGTCTCCTCGTTGAGATCGATCGACGCCACAAATATCTTCTCTGTTCCCAACAACATCAACCTAGATGTGATCCTTGACTTTCGAAATTCGCCCAAATTGTTAGACGCCCTAGCAAGGATTGCTCTCTTCTCTTTGTTTAATTGGGAAATTCTTGATTGTTGCTTGCTGTATCTAATTACTTTTTGGTTGATTTTTGTTTGTTTTTGGGCTTGGAGGGTTGAGGTTGAGGTTCTGATTGAATGGTTTTGTTGATTCTTGGCCCAAATTGTTGGTTATCAGGTGGTTATTTAACAGTAAAGTTGGGCATTAATGCATATAGTGAGGAACGTAGCTAAGCTTCATCTAAGCTGGAAATCTGAGGATAAGGCCAAGGATGAGGATGTAATTCAGTAGTTTAGCTAGTCTGATTTATGTTGACTCTTTTTCCATACTTTAAAATGTTAACATGGGTTCTCTTAGTTAAATGGTGTTTTTTTTTCTACTTATTTATGTTCACTCTTTTTCCATACTTTAAAATGTTTACATGGTGTTTTTTTACTTATTTAACATGGGTTCTCTTAGTTAAATGTTAACATGGGTTCTTGATGTGAAGAGAAAACTGTGGATTAAAGTTGGACTAGTCTTAATGGTGTGTTTTGTATTTCATATTTCAATGTTCATATGACGTTCAATCTTGTTTCTAATGATCGGGAAATACAGATTGACCTTCCTTCTACGGTTTCTTTTGCTTGGTGTTCGACATGCTTTGTTTTTTTCTTGATTTCTTAATTTCTTCGATGAAAATTGCTTACTTCAACTAGATCTGACTTGTGACTTATGCAATCCTAACCTCTCTAGATCAAAAGATGCTTGGTTTCTCATTAATGCGTGAATTATATGCACAAGATTCTAATTTTGGGGATACATTTCAAGCATGCCAAACTAAGGGTAGCTTAGATCAATTTTATATTGATGGCTATCTTTTTAGGGGGTCTAAACTTTGTGTGCCACAAATTCTATACGTAGGGTTGTGCAAGAAGCACATGGAGAAGGGTTAATGGGTCACTTTGGGGTAACTAAGACCTTAAATACCCTTATAGAACACTTTTATTGGCCACATATACATAGTGAAGTACTTCAGTTTTCGCTTCGTATGTGACGTGCCAACGTGCTAAGTCTAAACTAAACCCTCATGGATTGTATACTCCCCATCTTATACCTAGTGCTCCTTGGGAAGACATTTCTATGGATTTTGTGATGGGATTACATAGGTCAAAGAGAGAGAGAGAGAGGGACTCTATATTTGTGGTGGTTGATCGGTTTTCCAAAATGGCCCATTTTATTACTTGTAATAAAACCGATAATGCATCACACATAGCTGGTTCTTTCTTTGAAGAGATTGTAAGGTTGGATGGAGTGCCTAAGACCATTTTTTCCGATAGAGATGCCAAGTTCCTTAGTTATTTTTGGAAGACTCTTTGGTCATGGATAAGTACTAAGCTTCTTTTCTCTACTTCTTGTCACCCATAAACAGATGGTTAAACTAGAGTTGTTAATAAGAATCTTGGTGCTTTATTACTTTATTTGTCGAGTACTAACTTGAATTGGTGAGAAGACTGTCTTGCCTTCATTGAGTTCACTTACAATAGGACGATGCATTATGCTACTAAAAAGTCCCCATTTGAGGTAGTCTATGGGCATAATCCTATTACTCCCATAGACATGGTACCTTATGCTATCAAGGACCTTGAGAGTCAAGAAAGAGTTGACCATGCTATCCACATCAAAAGGTTGCATAAAGCCACTAAGAGGAGACTAGAGTCATGAACAAAGAAACATGTGAAGCAAGTCGACAAAGGAAGGCGAGATGTAATTTTTGAACAAGAGATCGTGGACTTAGCTAGATTTTGTCCAAATTTTGAGCCCATTAGAACTTGGAGCATATAGAATGATGTTTTTCCAGTTTACTTACGAATTAGGGTTTTTGAGACATTTCTACTATTTATATGTTTTTCGGTTTTCATTTTGAGGTAGACTTAAAATATTGAATATTTAAACTTTGGGCTTCCATTGTGAGCTTTTAGTTTAGGTTCGGAATATATTGTTTTGGTGAGTTTATCCAGGATAATCTACTTGTGTTTTTGGTGCGTTTATCCATAAATGTGTTGTGTTGTTCTAGGTGCGTTTATCCTTGAATGATTCAACGTCTTCTTGAGTACTCCATTGGTGTGTCTATCTAGTTGGTTCAAGTTGTCTATCCCTTTATTGTTTCTTGCATCCAAAATTTCACAAAAAAAAACAAAAAGAAACATCAACTATCACCACTTCAATGCCAATCATGCGAGGAGTCATCACGAGACCCGGGAGGCTACTTTTCTTGAACCAGAACGAAGATCCTTTGGATTAAACCGATCAATAAATCCCCAAAAACTTGCATACATGATTCTTTCACATCCTCCCCACCGATCCACTTTATATAAGAAAAGAAAGGACAAATGATATTTTAAAGCCTCAAAACCCATCCTCTAATTTGAGAGGTGCTCATAACAAGCCTTAAAAAAAAAATACTTTCAACCAGGTCAGATTAATTAATAACATGAGGTAATAGGATTAGCTTAGTCAATTTCCCAGAACATTCTATGTTTTTGACCAAAGAATGAACTTTGGAAATGCAAGGAAAAATGTCATATGAGAGAGAAGAATGGCAAAACAAAAATTAATCAAGGCAATTTGGTTCTCCATCTCCCACTACCAGAAAGCAACAACAGAAAACAATACACTATATGGCCAGAAATTACCAATCAGCAACTAAAAATCACAAATAGAAAGAGCGAGAGCCTCACCCACCATCGCTGGAGCACAAACCAGGCTTAACATGCTCTGCATCACCTGAAGAAGCCAAAACACCAATCGACAAGCATTAACCATTCAAGTGGAATCCACCTTTATTATTTATACCAGAGAACCATAGCCTCATAAATTTCTTCTCAAAACATGTATAAACAAAATCCCTACAAAATATAACATAAGCTATATGTTTGTGGCCCCTCTACAAATGGTAGGCATGAGGTATTGGCAACAAAGATTACCAAAATGAAAAGGGCCCACTAAATTAGTAAACATTGTTTAGTACACTAGAGCTTGGCCTTCGACAAAACACACCCTCAAATGGCAATACGTACAACAACATCACGAGCAAACAACCAACAACTTTAGCGGACAATAACATTAACACAACAAAGATTACCAGAACACCAGCAAAAGACAATAGAATCTACAAATGTGAACACCAGCAGCCTCCCTGAGTCTTGAAACAAAAGAACTCAACAAGAAAAATCAACTCTTAAGTAAAAAAAAAAGAGTCTAATCAAAGAATGTATAAAGATCAGTCATCTCCAACAAATAGAAATGTGCGAGAAGCAACTAGTTCAACAACCCCTAAATATCATTTCCATTATAAGAAATGGATAACCACAAGGTGCCAATTTAACCTAATCGAATATAATGCAACACTAATTTGATTTGAATTTAGTTAACCTACTTGACAATAATCTGAATAGTGTAAAACCTAACTCTACCCTAGTGAATCACTAGAATTAACTTCGAACCTGGAAAAACAAACAAGAAAAGATAGGTGAAATCCATGTAGTTATATGTTTCTTTTTTACTGGGAGCTTCTTCTCTTTCTCCGCCTACTCTCTTCAAATCAACAACAAAATCGACAAAAAATCAAAATCCCTAAAACCATTAAACCACAAATTAGGAAATGAAAAAAAAAAGCAAAAGGAACAAATTTTATACATCAGATATCACATTCAGATGTTGAAAAATCTTGAAGTCGACATCGGCGTCAGATCCGAGCAGGTGGGCAACGTGGTGGAATTGGTGGGTCTGCAACGACGTTGAGCGTTGGCGTGGTAGTGTTGGGCGCAATGGCGGTGGAGAGGGCATGAAAGTCGGTGAAGGGAGGCTCAGGGTGGATGGCATCGATGGATTCAAGTTTGCAGTGAAGCTTGTCTTCTTGTTCATCATTTTTGAATTTTTTATTTTTATGGAAAATTTGAGATGCAATTTTATTTGTTAAGAAGTATTTTTAAAATAATGAAAAAGGTGAAAAAAGATTTAAGTTTACCTTTTTTGAATCCAAAATAATGAAAAGAAAAGGTAAAATGAAAAAGAATTTACATTTCTTCAAAAAATAGAAATTAAAATATTTGGGCATCGATGCAATTTTTTTTGGACAAAATTGCCACTAGAAAGTAGGAATAGTACCCATGTAATAAAATAATAGTTGAGCGCTATTTGACAAAAAGTGGCCTAAAATTGCAATACAATATTTATTTTGGGATAAAAATTGCTAATTCCTCATATTATTAAGTAATGTAATGGGTACAACTTACATGCTAATGCACTAGGCATTAGCATTGCATTTTCTAGTGTGCTAAAACAATGTCCATTGCCCCATGTGGCAGGGACAATCCAAATCGGGCAACAAAGTGTGCTAAAACATTGCACTTTCTAGAGACTAAATTATGTTTACAATGTTTAAAAGTACTAAAATTACTAATAATTAAAGTGAAAGTAACTAGTGTAAATGTCTAATCCCCGTATCTTGTACGGGTTGAGTGTAAAATATTGTTAATATAGTGTAAGTGGAAGAGGAGTTTTGAAAAACTTTAAGTGAAAAAAAGGTTGACATAAAATGATTAGTTAATGACCTAAAAATATTAATATTTGATAAAATAAAATAAAAAACATTAATGTAATACTACAACAATTGTAGAGAAAATGTTTGAATGAAATAAGCCTAATAAAATGCAAGCTACAATCCAACATATGTAATAACCTTTAAAAATTATTTTGGATGAAACCTTAAAAGTTGATTGAATGAAATACTAGTATAGCTTACAAACCAATTTTTTTTTGGAATTTGGCCTAATATGATTCAATTTGGAAACTCAATCAAAAATTGTAAACTATGATCCATGCAAACAACAGATATTCTAAAAAAGTGTTTTAGTTTATGTCACACACTTACCTATGTATAGACCTTAGCAAATCCGGATTTGGGACCGGTTTTGATCGAAAGTCAAGCCTGGACACCAGGCCCGAATTCGGGACAAGTTAGAGAAACAGGTTGGGGAGGGTGTTTGGATCCGCCCAGACACGAAAAGCTCGCGGGTCCCAGATACCCCGCAAGCATAATCACTTTCTGTAGCTGAAGCACATCGACCTGAACTTCTGGCTCGACACCTCGCATAGAATCGCTTCCATTCCCACCCCAACCCCCACCTCCACTTCGACAATCATTGAATTGAATGAATATATATAACACGTTTTTATTACGATACATATACATACATATCTGTATAAGACATAATGCATATATGCAAGTTGGAAATAATTGGTGGCTTTAGGGTCTGTTTGGATTTCATACTAGAATGCATTAAAATGCATTATCTTGCATTAAATTGATACATTCTATATGGAATCCAAACGCACCCTTAATTATTTAATTTATTAACAAAATATATTTTCACCGTCTTAAAATATATTAATTATTCTCTTGTTAAATTTTGTTCTAGACATATATTTTATGCATAAATTTATGTATTTTATTTATATTTAGCAATTAATTTGAGCTTCCAGATGACCATTCCAAGATAAATGGGCTAGTTTTAGTGTATGCGTCTCACCCGTATAAATGGGCGGGCCGGGCTGGATGGGCTAACTATAATAGCCATATCCGTCCGTTTATATGGGCGAGCTGGGTGCACGGGCCGGCCCACATTTTCTCAGTCCTACCTATGTAATAAATCTTAAACGTGTAGAAAATTATATGAACGATTTCATTAGTTTTACTTATCAATCATATAAATTTTATTTGATTTTAAAAAATAAATAAAAATAATTTATAATTTGAGATCAAAATTATACTATTTTTTAAATAATTTCAAGAAAAAATTAAAAATTAATATTGTGATTAATGTAATTACATAAATAGATTGTCCAAAATATAATTTTACCAATATTATTTGAGATGATTATCTATGTTTGGTAAAATTTTCAGTTGTTTTTTATTCTAAAAAAACAATACGATTAATCAATAAGTATCATGAAATTTTTGGTACAAGAACAAAAGTTTAGATAAAACTCAATTCCCGGCCTTGTGATTTCTAGTTGAAAAAGGATTATAATAAAGTTAAAACATGAAAATAAAAGTGAGTTATCTTGAAGGATAAGGGGAGAGGTGGGTTAAGTAAAAAATAACTTATTTATTTTTGTAAAATGTTCAAATATATAATAATATAAAAGGCAAGTTGCATCAAATGAACAACGGCCCTTATTTTGTTTGTATTCGGCATTTGTTTTGGGCTGGGCCTTTTGGCCTTTTGTTTCCTGGGGAATCTAGGGCTTAGTTGTGTTGCTCCGTATCATTCTGCTTTGCCTTTCTCTTGCCACCGCCACTGTCGTTCTCTTCCCAGTTCTCTTCTCAGTTCTCATCGCTCCCCATTCTCCTGCTTCCATATTCAATTCCGCCGTCTTTTACATTGTTTTGTTTGTCTTTTACATCGTCTTTTCTCTATCTCCTTCATTATTTCCTTTGGCATCTCCATCTGTTGTTGTGGGATCTTTTCCAGATTCCTTCTTTGCCATCTTCTTCTGCGACGTCGGTTTTCGAATCTCCTCTAGCATTTCCTTTGGCGTCTCCATCGTATGTTGTGGGATCTTTTCGGAATTTCTCTTTTTCCATGTTCTTCTGCGATGTCGGTTTCCGATTTGGATTTGTCTGCTATCTGATCTGGAATCTCGTTTGTCTGAACACTTCTCATCTGGGGTTTCCTGTTTTTTGTGTTGTTGCGGTGCAGTCTTGATACGGGTAAAAAAACTAATCTTCTATTTTGTTCCTTTCATCCTTTTTTATGATTTCAAGTGTGAGTTTGTGCATTCTGTTGTTTTTTTATGATTGGCTTGGGTTTTTGCATTCTATTGCTTTTTTTATGATTATGAGTTAGGTGTTTCCATGTGATGGTTGTTTTATTGAATTTTTTTACCTATGTTTGTCATTCCGTCTGTTTGGTTAATTAGGGTTTTAGGTACTATTGTTTGTATTCTATGTATTGTTTGTTTTTGAATTCTTAATGATTTGAGGAAAAATGGCGAGCGTGTTGAATAATGTTGTAAAAAGCTTGTGATGATTAATATTCTACAGTCAAATATTGTGTGATATGTTCATCCATATTGACGGGGCTATGAAAATGTAAGACTAAAGTTTGTTATGCATATTGGTTAAATAGGGTTCAAAAGTAATTTATATGTATTGATAAATGACTTGAGCTTTAGGAAATGGGAAGTGCAAAACTGGGGATAATTATATGGCATTATCTTTGAAAAGAAAGTCGAGGTTCAACCTCATCTGAATTCGGTCAAAGTAGAGACGAGGGCATGTGACTCAGAAATCAATGGCAATATAAAGGGGTAACAAAATCTTCAGAATAGGCAGTATAAAGGGGTAACAAAATCTTCAGAATAAATTGAATGAATCCTCTTTGGAAATCGAGAAGTTGGAGAATGAGGTATTTTCATTTTTCCCCAAGTAATTCTTCGATTTGTTGGTTTCTTTTGTCTAATGGACAAGAAGGACGCTTATAGTATAACTTATATTTGTATATACATTTATTATTTAAATAGGTGAAGAGGAGGGAAATATATCAGAAAGGTTATCAAGAGTTTTTATACATTTGCATATTTTTCATGAAATGGATCTTCTCTTTGACATATGTTTCCTATATGAATCTAAGAAAATTTGGGAGTTGGGTAGAGACCCTTGACCTCTGGATGATAAAGGTGAGTCACACCTTGGTAGCCAAGTCAATGAGACAAGTTAATGACATTCATGTGTTGGAGAATCCACAATCACTGAACTTGAAGCTGCAGTCAAGTATCAAGCAGTTGAAGACAAGAGAATGAGTTATTGTAAGTGTTTTTGTTTCTAAATGAGAATTGTAAATATCTTACTCTCTATTGATTGACACTATAAATTAACGTGGTTAATGACATTCATGTATTGGAGAATCCACAATCACTGAACTTGAAGCTGCAATCAAGGATATGAAACAATTAATTGAAGATTTAGGGAGAAGTGTAAAAGTGCAGCAGAAGAAATACACGGAGATTGAAACAAATATGGAAGCTGAAATCAAGTATCTTGCAGTTGAAGACAAGAAAATGAGTTACTGTAAGTGTTTCTATTTCTAAAATAAAATTGTAAATATCTTACTCTCTATTGATTGAGACTATAAATTAATGTGGTTAGTTTTCTTTTTTCCAGTTCATGCAGAAAGTTTGAATTTTGGTTGATTGTCCTTTTAATTATTGATGCGTCATATCTATGGAAGGTGGGGTTTAGTATGTTGATTGTTGTTGCCTAATGTACCAGAAAAAAGCAGTTTATTATACAACCTTTTTTTTGTATAAATCGATTATTTAGATAGGTGAAAGGAAAGGAAATATTTTTATCTTGCTTAATGAGGACCATTTGTTTATAATATATATTATCACTTTTTTTCCATAATCGATATTCACTACACCTGGTATGTGTCCAATGTACATATAGGTAAAATCATTTGATTTGTGTTATATATGCTCTTATTGTGGTCATCCTTTTAGCTGCATTATGTATTTGTTTCTAATACATAGGGTATTTAGAGTCTCAAGAGTATTACTTGATGCTTTGTACGATGTACTTATCTCTCACTCTCTAACAATGGTCAACCCCCATATTCTTTGCTTCAACATCCTATTTGTTTTCATCATTGGATGATTTTTTGTCTCCATGGCTTCAATATACTTGGATCTCAGTTTATGTATTGTGTAATACCCCTCAAATTCAATAAGGGTATTTGGGTACTTTTCCCAACCCTCGTTTTTTAAGCTAGACGCGTTTGGCGTATTCGGAATTTCTGTAACTTCTATGATCTCTGTAATAATCTTTTGAACGTTCTAAGATACGTTTAAATGCATTTGTGGATCTTAGAGTATTTTTAAGGGTACTAAAAATACATTCTAGATTAAGCCCGCGAGTAAGACCGCGACCAGAGGCCAGTGACGCGTTCGCGGCATTTCCGCGACCGCGGAAGAATTTCTGCGATCGCGGAAACCTGTTCATTGTCTTCTTCGTCGTTCTTCTGAGAACGCCGATTCAAATTTCCCCACGATTCGTAACGCCGCCGTTGGAGGGAGGCCGATCGTTCCGTCTCCTCGGCGTTGAGCTCCCAATGGCCTATAAAAGGGAGGCTGGGGCCTCAGATCCTTCATCCACAGCCTCAAGATCTCTTCCTCTTATTTTCTAGCTCGCCGGAGTTCTCGAGTGTCGTAGGAAGTCTCGCCGGAGTCCTAGTGGTCGCCAGTGGTGCCTTGGAAGCCGAGGAGTGGTCGCTCGCATCGTCGTCTTCGCCAAAGGTGAGCCTCGAATCGAATTGGAGTCGCGTCGGAAGGAAGCATCCGCGATCGCGGGGATGAATTCCGCGACCGCGGAAGCTGCCCAGAATTCCGCGACCGCGACAGTCCAAACCGCGACCGTGGCTTGCCCTGGCAAGCGCGATCGTGGCTTGGATAGCCATGGTCACGACTCAGGCTTATTTTCTTCACTTTGTATCGTATTCGTTTACCCTCGTTATTCGTTCGTATCGGATCTAACTTAGGGTTCCGTCGTTGTTTCGTCGTGTCGTAGGAATCCGTAACCAGATTCCAGTTCCCATATACCCGGAACCCGACATCTCCGTTCGTTTAAATTAAGGCAAGTAGCGGTTCGCTCTTGCTTATCATTCCATAATTCCATTAATTATCAGTTATTTCTGATTGTTAATTAAATTAGAATGCAGTGTTGTTTTCGTTTGGGAATAGATTTTATAAATGATGTGGTTAAAATATGATATTATAATAGGTTGTATATATTGCTAGAAACAATGCTATTATACCTGTTATTACCATGATGGTATTGGTGTGGATTTTCTATGTGTGTGAACTTAAATGTGTAGTTAGAACGAGTATTCGTAGGAACGCTATGTACCTTGCGGGGTCTAGTCGTTTCTTTATAACTTGGTGCTTAGGATGATTTTGCCCTAACACTTTCCTGGTCATGGCCTACCCCTATCCGAGTATAGGTGGTGGTGCACACAGCTGGTGCCAAACATTCGGGAAATGTTCCCAAGATATCTCTCGTGTCGAGATGATATATATAATAAAAGCTTTAACGTGAGTATACGTTTTGGAATTAAATAAGATAAATACGATTATGCACATAATTAATATACCATCGGGCGAGGAGTACAACATGGAAACCGCCCGGACTCTTGTTAGAGTAAGTTCTCTTTCCAATCTGGATTCGCATTACGCGGTGAGGTTGGTCGTGGACCCAAATAATCAAGGTCGTGTTTTAAACTTGTGTGTAAACTTAACGTTTTCAAACAATTTGTCATACGTTTCCCATAAGACTCAATCCCTTGGAGTCTTCTTTTCAGTGCATGTCTAATTCTAATCACTCCGTGAAAGTTCCGGGTTATGTATCGTTCCTTCGGTTATTATTCGAGGGACAATGATAGTAAACGGTTACAATCACTAGAACCTTTTTATTTCTACCCTTGCATAGTCTTTCATTAGACTAACCAACCGGTTAATTTCCTTTGCATGGTTGGCTGGTGTCATCCATCTCATACGACACATTAGATAAGTTTCCACATCAGTAAAGGCAAGGACTCGACGTGAAGGCAGTTGGCGTTTTCTGTGTTTCCCCAAGGTTGAGATCCTAGGCGTGAGATCGCAAGGTCAAAGACCTGTTGAGTCGTTTTATTTCAAGACTTCCGCTGTAATAAATATTTGTACTTATAAGGTTTGTTATCGATTTGTAATTTCAACATTGTAAAAAAAATATTATTTGGGCAGTTGTATGTCATTCAATAAATTTTATGTTATTATACAGTTTGTTATAAAATGGTTAAGCCTTGGGTGATCCCAGATGTGTAATCTGAGGTCACTGGCGGTAATATTTCCAAAGGGTATTTTCGGGGTGTTACATATTGTTGCCCTTGGAGTGGTAAGAATAGGTTCCAACAATTAGTTTCGGTGCTCTAAACTAGAAAGGTTATCTAGAGTTTTTATACATGTGCATATTTTTTGTGAAATGGATCTTTACTTTGACATATGTTTCCTGTAGGAATCTAAAAAAATTGGGGAATTTGGCAAAGACCCTTGACTTCGGGATGATACAGGTGATCCACACCTTGGAAGTCAAGTCAATGAGACTAGCACATAACATTTCTTATTTTTTTGCAGGAACTGAAGTCATCTTTTCTTCAAGAAGATAGAAAGTTTCAATTAGCATGGGATGAAGAACTCAATATGCTTGGTAAAATTCTACTTTTATTCAATATGTCCAGGAAATCATATAAATAGTCTTGAAGTAGCATCCTCTTCATAGAAGAAGTTGCTAGCTAGAGGAAAATCGTCAACATTATAAATGTTGTTCATTTTGTCGGTTTCTTAAGACATATTCTGACATTTGCAATGCGTTCAGCCTTATTTGAAAAAAGGGAAATGATTGGTTTGTGGATGGAATTAGTTTCTGCTTGATACTTGATAGGTATTTTTAATTCAGTAAAATTTCCCTTTTCTATTTAGGAGTGTCTAATGTTTCTTCACTTTGTTGTGGTGATTATAGTTAATTTGTTGTTGTTCTTTTGCAGGAAAAGCAATGGGTGATATACAAGAAACAAAAGAAATTGGCTGAGCAACATGCATAGATAAAATCCCAAATGGCCCGTTATGAAGATGAGTGGGCTAAAAACAGTATGAAGGTATGCGATTTTATATGATATCTATTATAAGGTGATCCACATCTGGTACAAAATTGATCAATCGAAGATTTAGTGAGAAGTGTAAGAGTGCAGCAGAAGAATTACACGGAGATTTGTTTATACATGTGCATATTTTTTGTGCAATGGATCTTTACTTTTACATATGTTTCCTGTAGGAATATAAAAAAAACTGGTGAGTTGGGCAGAGACCCCCGACCTCTGGATGATAATGGTGAGTCAGACCCCTTGGAAGCCAAGTCAATGAGACAAGCTCATAACATTCATGAATTGCAAAATCCAGAATCATTGAACTTGAAGCTGCAATCAATGATATGAAGCGATCAATTGAAGATTTAGGGAGAAGTGTAAAAGTTCAGCGGAAGAAATACACAGAGATTGAAATAGAGATAGAAGCTGAAATCAAGTATCTTGCAGTTGAAGACTAGAAAATGATAGCAGGAAAACAACCGAATCTTTATCATTTAGAGAGCAAGGCGGAAGTGTCAAGTGACAGAGCGGAGGATGAGCTATCAATTCGACCGATATGTGAAAGATGTAGAATAGAGCAGCTAAGTTTTCTTCGTACCTCTTTATACAACTAATCTTTTTTCATTTTTGTGTTCTTTATTTCACACTAATTTTTTAGGGACTCCATCTATATTGTATTTGATTTTTGTGTCAATGTAAGAAAGGACTAAATTTTGGTTGATTGTCTTTGCAATTATTGATTCCTAATGTCTATGGAAGATGGGGTTTAGTATGTTGATTGTTGTTGCCTAATTTACCCGAGAAAAAAAAGTTTATAGTACTATTTTTTTTTTGTATAAATAAATTATTTAGATAAGTGAAAGGAATAGAAACATTTTTATCTTACTTAATGAGGACAATTTTTTTATAATATATATGTCTCTTTTTCCCATAATTCATATTCACTACATCTGGTATGAGTCCAATGTACATATAGGGAAAATCATTTGATTTGTGTTATATATAATCTTATTGTGGCCATCCTTTCAGCTTCATTATGTTTTGTTTCTAATACAATGATCTCCCATTTGTTTTCAATATTGTTGTTGGAGTAAAAGGAATAAGTTCGAATAGTTAGTTTTGGTGTTCTATAACTTAATATGGGGGTTCTCCTTTCATCCAAGTAGCTTTCAAAACTCTTTTCTAGATCTGTCCTATCATTAGCAAATTATCGGTCTATTTGATGTAATTTGATTGGGTAGATTTTGTTTGTTGGGCAGAGACCCCCGACCTCTGGATGATAAAGGTGAGTCAGACACCTTGGAAGCCAAGTGAATGAGATAAGCTCATAACATTCATGTATTGGAAAATCCACAATCACTGAACTTGAAGCTGCAATCAATGATATGAAGTGATCAATTGAAGATTTAGGGAGAAGTGTAAAAGTGTAGCAGAAGAAATACACATAGATTGAAACAGAGATGGAAGTTGAAATCAAGTATCTTACAGTTGAAGATAAGAGAATGATAGCAGGAAAACAACTGAATCTTTATCATTCAGAGAGCAAATTATTCTGATTCTCCTTGAGAAGAAAAATGCATTAAAACTGTTTTATGGATGATGAACTATTTGTTTTGCAGGAAGCAAGCAGACTGCTCCTGAGGCTGAACTGTGGAAGAGCAGTTGACCTTTTAACCTTGCCAGAGACGGCTATTACCTTGTCCTCTAATCGTGGTTTTGGTCTGCAGGTGAATTTTTTTTTATCAATTACATTCTGAAATGCCACCTTTATGAATCAGGTTTGGACACCGATTTATGATAAACAAGCTTGATAAGTTACCAAGAGAGTAAGAGTGACATCTGCATTTCAAGCTTTCCCTGCATGCCACTGTATGTTATAGAATCTTAGTATGGTTCTCAGGTGGCTCCAACGTTGTTTATCAGTTAAGAAAATAAGTTCTTTGATGGTCTTTGGAAAAAAAATCTGGAAACTTGGTTTCAACAATAAGCAGGAACTTAGAGCACCAAACTTAGCTTGTTCCTTCCTAAAAAAATATGCAACGTTTCAACAAAGACGCAAACTAAATTGTAACATCATGCACTAAAATTGCTTAACAAGTTATAAATTGAACTTGAGTATCATCAACTAATCTTTCAGGTATTTTTTCTGTTGTTATTTGTTCTCAACTCTCAAGTATCATTTTTCTGGATTCGAAGCTTACGCTGTTGAGTGGACTGATATGAAACCTTGGTCAACTAATAGTGATATTACTTGTAATTACTCGAGATAACTACTTCAGATCCTTATGGAGATATAACAAACCACAGTTAGATTAGAATCATATCCCAACTGTTTAACCTTCACTAACCTTCTTCTTTTGGTTTCTCTAAGCATGCCTTTAGTGTTAGCAATCATATCCCAACTGTTTAACCTTCACTAACCTCTGTTGATATATTATTAGCAGGAAAACAACTGAATCTTTATCATTCAGAGAGCAAGGCGTAAATGTCAAGTGACAGAGCGGAGGAGGGGCTATCAATTCAGACCCATATGTGCAAGATGTAGAAGAGAGCAGCTAAGTTTTCTTCCTACCTCTTTATACAACTTATCTTTTTCATTTTTGTGTTATTTATTTCACACTAATTTTATAAGGAGTCCATCTATATTGTATTTGATTCTTAACAATATAAATGGAATGTGTTAACCTTTGTTCTTATGTCTCTAATTTCATGCACTGATGCAATCAACGGTATGACGTGATTAATTGAAAATTTAGGGAGATCTGTAAATGTGAAGCAGAAGAAATACACGGAGATTGAAACAGAGATGGAAGTTGAAATCAAGTATCTTGCAGTTGAAGACAAGAGAATGAGTTACTGTAAGTGTTTCTGTTTCTAAACGACAATTGTAATTATCTTACTCTCTATTCATTGACACTATAAATTAATGTGGTTAGTTTTTTTTTCCAGTTCATGCAGAAAGTTGGAATTCCTTCTAGTATGTGTCAATGTAAGAAAAGACTAAATTTGGGTTGATTTTCTTTGCAATTATTGATTCCTCATGTGTATGGAAGGTGGGGTTTAGTATGTTGATTGTTGTTGTCTTATATACAAAAAAAAATAGTTTATATTACTGATTTGTTTTTGTATAAATCAACTATTTAGATAGGTGAAAGGAATGGAAACATTTTTATCTTACTTAATGAGGATAATTTTTTTATAATATATATATGTCCATTTTTTCCAGATTTCATATTCACTACACCTGGTATGAGTCCAATGTACATATAGGGAAAATCATTTGATTTGTGTTATATATAATCTTATTGTGTCCATCCTTCAGCTGCATTATGTATTTGTTTCTAATACAATGGTCTCCCATTTGTTTTCATTATTGTTGTTGGAGTAATAGAAATAGGTTCGAACAATTAGTTTTGGTGCTCTAATTCTTAATATGGGGGGGGGGGTTCTCCTGTCATCCAAGTAGCTTTTAAAACTGTTTTCTAGATCTATCCTATCATTAGCAAATTATCGGTTCATTTGATGTAATTTGACTGGGTAGAGTTTGTTTGTTGGGCAGAGACCCCTAACCTCTTGATGATAAAGGTGAGTCAGACACCATGGAAGCCAAGTGAATGAGAGAAGCTCATAACATTCATGTATTGGAAAAATCCAGAATCACTGAACTTGAAGCTGCAATCAATGATATGGAGCGATCGTGTGAAGATTTAGGGAGAAGTGTGAAAGTGCAGCAGAAGAAATACACGAAGATTGAAACAGAAACGGAAGCTGAAATCAAGTATCTTGTAATTAAAGACAAGAGAATGATATCAGGAAAACAACAAAATCTTTATCATTCAGAGAGCAAGGCGTAAGTGTCAAGTGACAGAGTGTAGGAGGGGATATCAATTCAAACCAATATGTGGAAGATGTGGAAGAGAGCAGCTAAGTTCTCTTCCTACCTATTTATAAAACTAATCGTTTTTAATTTTTGTGTTATTTATTTCAAACTATTTTTTTATGGAGTCCATCTATATTGTGTTTGATTCTTAATAATATAAATGGATGCACTGATGCAATCAACCGTATAAAGCGATTGATTGAAAATTTAGGGAGATGTGTAAAAGTGCAGTAGAAGAAATACATAGAGATTGAAACAGAGATGGAAACTGTAACACCCCCAAATTTAACCCCATTTGGAAGCGCTACTGCCGATGACCCCGGGCGTAAACCCCGAAGTCACCCCAGGCTTTTACGACGTCATAACTGACTTAAAACACAGTTACGATACTAAAATCATAACTTTTATTAAACCACATGGTCGCGGAATTACACGATTCCTAAAACGACCCAAATACATCATTAATACAAAAATCAGAATTTACAACGGAAGACTTATAACCAAAATACAAAATAGCACAGCGAAAATCATTTTAAACACAAAGCGACAAGACAAGTTGTCAAAACAAAACACCGTTCATCTTCATAGTCGCTCTAGCCTTCTCTGAACAGCAACATATCTGCATGTGCCGAAACGGACGGACGACACCCCCATGACGTTACCAATAAATAAAATACAAGCGTTAGTCTAATAAATAGACTAAGCAAAGGCTCATGGCATACAATTCACACAAACACATCACAAACAGTTCTACATATCACAAATCACATCAAAGCAGTTCCACATATCACAAATCACATCACAATCTCAAGTCACATGATTACAGTATATATTTTATATTAGCGTTGATTCTAGCAGAAATACAACCTAATATAATATCATATTTCAATTATCTCAATTTAATTAAAAACCACTTGCCAACGTTCATTAATTAGGTGCGACAAGCACTTATCTGTATTAAATGACCACACACACACATATCACGTTATAAACTTTTAACTGGACCTTACATGATCCAATTCTCTAACTATCGCATTGGGTCTTAATTACCCTTATAAAGAATGAACCTCACAGAGTCCAAACTTTCACTATCGCATTGGGTCTTGATTGCCCTTATAAAGAATGAACCTCACAGAGTCCAAACTTTCACTATCGCATTGGGTCTTAATTGCCCTTATAAAGAATGAACCTCGCAGAGTCCAAACTTTCACTATCGCATTGGGTCTTGATTGCCCTTATAAAGAATGAACCTTACAGAGTCCAAACTTTCTACTATCGCATTGGGTTTTTAATTACCCTTAACAGTTATAAAGAAACGCCCATGGAACACACCGGATCCAGGCGCTCCTACGAATACTCGTGCTAACTAACAGTTAAACACGCAAACACATCACACAGAGAACCATCACGGCTCAACCTGAACAACTATCATCCTAGATTTAATAATCTAAGACACACACAATAAATCATATCAAGGACCCTTACGGCCTTCACCTGTACAACAAATCTATCATATACTAGCGTCGGTTCTAGCAGAATATACAACCTAGTATAATATCATCTTTTAAACACATAACGTTATCAAACCAATTCCCAACATAATTAACAACAAAACAATTGATAATTAATGAAACATGATTAAGCAAGAGCGAACCGCCACTTGCCTAAATCCGCAGAAGCTTAAGCAAAGCTTAGAGACAACGGGCTCCTGGATCTGAAATTGGAGCAAATCTTGGATAATAAATCCCTAAGAAATGACCCATAGCAAGACCCTAAGTTAGATTCAATATACTTATATATGAATCTAAAAGAATACAAGAAGAAATCAAAGGAAACGAGCAAAGCCCAAAGCCAAACCACAAAACACACAACTCGGACACAATACCGCGATCGCGGCAGGTCACGGTCGGTCGCGGTTTTGTGCTGTGACAGTGGCTAGCTCGCGAGACGACAATGGAGAATTTCTTACCCAAACCGATTTGTTTGCCTTCGATTTGTCTATGGTTCGATCTCTCAACACCACAAAGCTTCACACAACACTCAAGAGCACCTTCTAACACTCAAGGGACCTCTCGAATCGAGCTCACAACTGCTCAACAATGGAGGAAAAACAGAGGAAAAACAGAGGAGAAAAGGAGGAAGAAGAAGAGAGCTCTTGGCTCCGGGTTTCACCTCCTTTTATAGCCCAATCCGACCACCTCCAAGGGAACAAGGGGACAAAGGCGAAGGGCTAGTTGGCTGCCCACTTGGCCTGCCCAAAAATATCCCAAAAACAGAGCTACAGTAACCGCCACGCGAGGAAGACGACCGCCTCTGCAAAAGGCATTACCGCGATCGCGGCCGATCGCGTCAGGTCGCGGTTCATCGCGGTCAATCGCGGTTGATCGCGGTTTCTGGCCGACTTTATTTATTCTTATCCAAACTTAGTTTGGATTAAATTTCTTAACTCCGGGTTAAATATATTCATACTTTAACGATACATTAACCCCGTAAACACCTCAACTATATTATATAATGCTCGGAAAATTCTACAGAGCTTAGATCCCTCTTCAGAAGGTCCGAGACTCACTGAATTAAATCCGTCTAGCAATTCGGGCATAAGAAAAATTAAAAAATAATTCAAAATACCCTTAAAAATTACGGGGTGTTACATTACTACCCCCTTATTTTAAGTTTCGACCCCGAAACTTGCATTATCAAGGCCGACAACAAGTAGGGAAAGTATCTAAGTACACCCGTCTCAGTCTCCCAAGTAACCTCTTCGGTTTCTAACTTGGAGCACAAAACTTGTACCAAAGGTACACCCTTGCTACACAACTGTTTGGGTTCAACCAAATATTTATATTAGCAAGAATATTTACAACAAAAGGTTTACAACCTTGCTGCATACTTAAACTTACTAACACAATTATCCATAACAAAAGACTGGGTAACACCCAAATCTACAACCTACAACAAAAGTAGAAAGCTTTAAGCAAATGGAAAATCAGATCCATCCGCCTCACGCATCACGTAAAGGCGTTGACCTTGACTTCCAGAAGCTACTAGGGCCTTCCCTTTATTTTGTGCAGTGGTCTGCATCGAAGGACTCGGAGCCTCAACCGGTTTATACTCAAGCCGGTTGTTCTGATTAGCAGACCTTTGTTGTGACTCCGTTCCTTTCTGCTCTCCCTGACGACATAACTTTTGCATGTGACCTTCCTTTCCACAGCCAAAGCATAAACTCTTCTTACTCTGACAATCAAAATTCATGTGCCCGAAAGCACCACAATTGAAACACTGATATGGTCTATTGCTCCAACCTGAGCCCCTGGCAGAGCCAAAATGAGTTGTATCGGTCTTAGCACGACCAGACTTCTCAAACTTAGTAGGCGATGCCGGTCGTTTGAACGAACCAGCTTGGCAATCCTGCTGCCCACCTTTTTCCTTAACCTGTTTCTTCCGCTTACGGGCAGACTCCTCCAGAGTTGCCTCCAACTTGTAGGCCGCATCCACGTACTGCTCCAGAGTAGAGCATGAGTGGTGCACCATCCATGGCTTAATATCTGGGCTCATCCATTCATGAAAGTACCAGATCTTCTGAGCCTCACTGATTATCTGTGGTTCTGCATACTGCAGCAAATGATTGAACTTAGTGGCGAGCTCTGTCACCTTTAATCCTTCTGTCTTTGGATATAAAAACTCTTTATGCTTCTCCTCCCTCATAGCTCGAGAGAAGAAACGGTCCGTCATCTTGGTCTTAAACATTGACCAGGTCAATACCGGGCTATCAGCTAAGCCGGTACTCTCCCACCATTCACTGGCTTCTTCCTTCAGCTGAAGAGAGGCTATTTGTACTTTCTCTGCCTCGGTGCAATCCACGTTGCGGAACAACCGTTCCATATGGGAAAACCAATGAGCAGCTCTAACTGGCTCTCCTTTTCCATCATAATGGTCAGGTCTCAAAGAGTTAATGGTTTTCAACACTCGACCATAATCACCTCTCTTCCTGACCGCCTCATCTTGGTGTACATAAACAGCTGGCTCCTCAAATCTAGGAACCATTGGGGGAATTGGCACAGCTTGTGCATGTGGTGCGACAGGTTGCCTAGCCTCGGCGAGTACTTGCATCATTATCTCCCGAATAGCTGCAACAGCTGCTGCATCAAAAACCATTGGAGCGTTGGCCGAAGCTTGGCCATTGCCTCCAGGGTTATTCTGTGACATTGACTCGTGTTCTCCTACACGGTTCAGGTCGTCCCTTATGATTGGCCTTGGATTGCTTGGCCCAGCACCAGCGCGTATAGTATTCCTTGTATTCACCATCTGTTTACCGATCAAATCCCAAGTATTAATATCTTTTCCATAATACTTATCATGATAAAGTTACTTGGAATAGATCAACTTGGTAACGTTCCTATGTGAATACCAAACTGGAATACTTAGGTTCTACAACCTCAAATCCTGACAAGAGAACTGAAAACTCAAGTCTAACTGGAGATGGAAAAACCACATCGACTCCTTCCGAGTCCTTCAGAAGAGAACAGAACGCACCCTCAACTACGGGTGACGAACAGAGAGTCTTAGTCTTTCTAGACACAGAAGCAACTTCCATGTCAGACTGTAGAAGGCACGACTATGAACGGCTTTTTATTTGAAAAATTCAGAGCTCTTGGAAAACATTTTAGCTCTGATACCATTTCTGTAACACCCCCAAATTTAACCCCATTTGGAAGCGCTACTGCCGATGACCCCGGGCGTAAACCCCGAAGTCACCCCAGGCTTTTACGACGTCATAACTGACTTAAAACACAGTTACGATACTAAAATCATAACTTTTATTAAACCACATGGTCGCGGAATTACACGATTCCTAAAACGACCCAAGTACATCATCAATACAAAAATCAGAATTTACAACGGAAGACTTATAACCAAAATACAAAATAGCACAGCGGAAATCGTTTTAAACACAAAGCGACAAGACAAGTTGTAAAAAACAAAACACCGTTCATCTTCATAGTCGCTCTAGCCTTCTCTGAACAGCAACATATCTACATGTGCCGAAACGGACGGACGATACCCCCATGACGTTACCAATAAATAAAATACAAGCGTTAGTCTAATAAATAGACTAAGCAAAGGCTCATGGCATACAATTCACACAAACACATCACAAACAGTTCCACATATCACAAATCACATCAAAGCAGTTCCACATATCACAAATCACATCACAATCTCAAGTCACATGATTACAGTATATATTTTATATTAGCGTTGATTCTAGCAGAAATACAACCTAATATAATATCATATTTCAATTATCTCAATTTAATTAAAAACCACTTGCCAATGTTCATTAATTAGGTGCGACAAGCACTTATCTGTATTAAATGACCACACACACACATATCACGTTATAAACTTTTAACTGGACCTTACATGATCCAATTCTCTAACTATCGCATTGGGTCTTAATTGCCCTTATAAAGAATGAACCTCACAGAGTCCAAACTTTCACTATCGCATTGGGTCTTGATTGCCCTTATAAAGAATGAACCTCACAGAGTCCAAACTTTCACTATCGCATTGGGTCTTAATTGCCCTTATAAAGAATGAACCTCGCAGAGTCCAAACTTTTACTATCGCATTGGGTCTTGATTGCCCTTATAAAGAATGAACCTCACAGAGTCCAAACTTTCTACTATCGCATTGGGTTTTTAATTACCCTTAACAGTTATAAAGAAACGCCCATGGAACACACCGGATCCAGGCGCTCCTACGAATACTCGTGCTAACTAACAGTTAAACACGCAAACACATCACACAGAGAACCATCACGGCTCAACCTGAACAACTATCATCCTAGATTTAATAATCTAAGACACACACAATAAATCATATCAAGGACCCTTACGGCCTTCACCTGCACAACAAATCTATCATATACTAGCGTTGGTTCTAGCAGAATATACAACCTAGTATAATATCATCTTTTAAACACATAACGTTATCAAAACAATTCCCAACATAATTATCAACAAAACAATTGATAATTAATGAAACATGATTAAGCAAGAGCGAACCGCCACTTGCCTAAATCCGCAGAAGCTTAAGCAAAGCTTAGAGACAACGGGCTCCTGGATCTGAAATTGGAGCAAATCTTGGATAATAAATCCCTAAGAAATGGCCCATAGCAAGACCCTAAGTTAGATTCAATATACTTATATATGAATCTAAAAGAATACAAGAAGAAATCAAAGGAAACGAGCAAAGCCCAAAGCCAAACCACAAAACACACAACTCGGACACAATACCGCGATCGCGGCAGGTCGCGGTCGGTCGCGGTTTTGTGCTGTGATAGTGGCTAGCTCGCGAGACGACAATGGAGAATTTCTTACCCAAACCGATTTGTTTGCCTTCGATTTGTCTATGGTTCGATCTCTCAACACCACAAAGCTTCACACAACACTCAAGAGCACCTTCTAACACTCAAGGGACCTCTCGAATCGAGCTCACAACTGCTCAACAATGGAGGAAAAATAGAGGAAAAACAGAGGAGAAAAGGAGGAAGAAGAAGAGAGCTCTTGGCTCCGGGTTTCACCTCCTTTTATAGCCCAATCCGACCACCTCCAAGGGAACAAGGGGACAAAGGCGAAGGGCCAGTTGGCTGCCCACTTGGCCTGCCCAAAAATATCCCAAAAACAGAGCTACAGTAACCGCCACGCGAGGAAGACGACCGCCTCTGCAAAAGGCATTACCGCGATCGCGGCCGATCGCGTCAGGTCGCGGTTCATCGCGGTCAATCGCGGTTGATCGCGGTTTCTGGCCGACTTTATTTATTCTTATCCAAACTTAGTTTGGATTAAATTTCTTAACTCCGGGTTAAATATATTCGTACTTTAACGATACATTAACCCCGTAAACACCTCAACTATATTATATAATGCTCGGAAAATTCTATAGAGCTTAGATCCCTCTTCAGAAGGTCCGAGACTCACTGAATTAAATCCGTCTAGCAATTCGGGCATAAGAAAAATTAAAAAATAATTCAAAATACCCTTAAAAATTACGGGGTGTTACAGAAACTGAAATCAAGTATCGTGTAGTTGAAGACAAGATAATGAGTTACTATAACTGTTTATGTTTCTAAACGACAATTGTAAATATCTTACTCTCTATTGATTGACACTATAAATTAATGTGGTTAGTTTTTTTTTCCAGTTCATGTAGAAAGTTGGAATTCGTTCTAGTCTGTGTCAATGTAGGAAAAGACTAAATTTTGGTTGATTGTCTTTGCAATTATTGATTCCTCATGTCTATGAAAGGTGGGGTTTAGTATGTTGATTGTTGTTGACTAATGCATCGAAAAAAAAGTTTATAGTACTATTTTTTTTGTGTATAAATCAATTATTTAGATAGGTGAAAGGAATGGAAATATTTTTATCTTGCTTTATAAGGACAATTTTTTTATAATATATATGTCTCTTTGATGTAATTTGACTGGGTAGAGTTTGTTTGTTGCAATCTCCGTTGGAGTGGTAGCTGTTAGGACCTTACTACTGGCTTAATAAAGTTCAGACCAATGGACAAGATGGAAGCTTATAGTATAACTTATATTTGTATATACATTTATTATTTAAATAGGTGAACATGAGGGAATCATAACAGAAAGGTTATCTAGAGTCGTTATATACGTGCCTATTTTTTTTGAAACAGATCTTTACTTTGACATATGTTTCCTATAGAAATATACAAAAATTGGGGATGTGGGCAAAGATCCTCGACCTCGGGATAATAAAGGTGAGCCACATCTTGGAAGTCAATTGAATGAGACAAGCTAATGACATTCATGTATTGGAGAATCCATAATCGCTGAACCTGAAACTGCAATCAATGATATGAAGTGATCAGTTGAAGATTTAAGGGAGAAATGTGAAAGTGCAGCAGAAGAAATACACAGAGATGTTTTTATACATGTGCATATTTTTTTGTGAAATGGATATTTACTTTGACATATGTTTCCTGAAGAAATCTAAAAAACTCGGTGAGTTGGGCAGAGACCCCCAACCTTTGGATGATAAAGGTGAGTTAGACACCTTGGAAGCCATGTCACTAAGACAAGCTCATAACATTCATGTATTGGAAAATCCAGGGTCACTGAGCCTGAAGGTGCATCAATGATGTGAAGCGATCAATTTAAATTTTATGGAGAAGTATAAAAGTGTAGTAGAAGAAAAATACGGAGATTGAAACAGAGATGGAAGTTGAAATCAAGTATCTTGCAGTTGAAGACAAGAGAATGATAGCAGAAAAACAAATGAACATTTATCATTCGGAAAGCAAGGTGGAAGTGTCAAGTGACAAAGCCGAGGAGGGGCTGTCAATTCAGAGCAATACGTGGAAGATGTAGAAGAGAGCAACTATGTTCTCTTCCTACCTCTTTATATAACTAATCTTTTTCATTTTTGTGTTATTTATTTCACACTAATTTTTTAGGGAGTCCATCTATATTGTATTTGATTCTCTATAATATAAATGGAATGTGTTAAACTTTGTGCTTATGTCTCTAATTCCATGCACTGATGGTCCCCTTTTAATTGTATTTGATTCCTTTAAATTTATTTTGCTCATTTCTACTGAAACACAAATGTCTTTTCTGTGATGAAATATTTGATGTAGTTCATAGGCTTCAGTTAAATAACAAAATGCACGAAGAATTTGTACTACTTAAAGCTCATAGATTGATGCTAAATCATAAATTTGCATATTCTTACAAATGACATTGGAGTTAAGTTCTAGACGAATGCTCTCGTTGTGATCGAAGGATTGAGAAGCAATGAGGATCATGGTGATTTAGACTCTTTTTTGTGGAAACTAGAACATATTAGATCTTGTTTTATGTTTTCTTGGTTATTTTAATTGATCTTGCAATATTGATAACTTTCGAATGATTTTGTGCCAGTTGAAAATTTAGTTGAGGGTGGATATATTTAGTTTGTTGATTAATTTGCTTATTTCTCACAGCATAGAGTCATGTAAATGTATATCATAGAGAATTTAGTCTATTGGTATGCAATTGATTTTCTATTTTTGTGCCAACGAGTTTTACCTTGAAAGGTTAATGTTATGTTCTTCAATTTGGCTTGTCTTCAGCCGTCTGGTATAGATTTCTGTGCACCCTCTCAAAAATAGGATGTTACATTTTACTAGCTATACATGTTTAGTTTTGTATCTAGGTTATCAATGTGTATACCTGAGTGGGGCTTCTTTTATCTGCATAGCATGCTTTCATGTGAGAGATGATTTTTTTTTTGTGTTGATCGAGATGATCATGGTCACTAATAGACTTGATGTGCACCATTCTGAGAGATGGTATTTGTATATAGCTTGCCTAAATTGATAAGTTGAGGGAGGCTCATTTTGTTTTTTTGACCACAGCAGATGGGTTGTTCATGTCGTAGCCAGAGTTTTATTTATGAATGAGTGATTGTAAGTCTTTTTGTTTCTAAACAAAAATTATAGATATCTTTTTATCTATTGATTGGTACTATAAATTAATGTAGTTAGTTTTGTTTTTCGAGTTCATGCAGAGAGTTGGAGTTCCTTCTGGTCTGTGTCAATGTAAGAAAATACTAAATTTTCATTGATTGTCTTTGCAATTATTGATTCTTCGTATCTATGGAAGATGGGGTTTAATATGTTGATTTCTATAGCTTAATGTACCAGAAAAAGAAAAAGAAAAAAAATAGATTATAGGGAAAATCATTTGATTTGTGTTATATATAATCTTATTGTGGTTATCCTTTCAGCTGCATTATGTATTTGTTTCTAATACATAGGAAATTTAGAGTTTCAAAGATATTACTTGATGCTTTGTACACTATACTTATCTCTTCCTCTTTAACAATGGTCAACCCCCATATTCTTTGCTTAAACATCCTATTTGTTTTCATCACTGAATGATTTTTTGTCTCTATGGCTTCAATAAACTTGGAACTCAGTTTATATATTGTTTCTCTTGGAGTAATAGGAATAGGTTCCAACAATTAGTTTTGGTGCTCTAAACCCTAATATGCGGGTTCTCCTATCATCCAAGTAGTTTTCGAGACTCTTTTCTAGAGTTGTCCTATCATTAGCAAATTCTTTATCCATTTCATATAGTCTCACTGGGTAGAGTTTGTCTGTTGCAATCTCAGGTGGAGTGATAACTGCTGGGACTTTACTACTGGCTTAATAAACTTTAGGCAAGGGAATTAACACCTGGGTGAGAAGCTAATGCGAGCTTGTGTAGTCATTCAAGGTGCTACGATAACACTTATGGTGGGGACAATGACATATTATGGAGATCAATTCCCCAGATTCTCCACCTTTTGAATCAGGTTATGTAATTTGCATGAGTGATGAATTTTTCGCTTCTTGAATATTGATAATGCACAACTATCAGTTTAATCTTCATGTTACCTTTTATTGTTAATGTAACGCGTTACTACTGGGTCTTTTCTAGGTAGTTGGACTTTTTTCTATATGGGCTTCTGTTATGATTTAGATTTCAACTATCGGTTCAATCTTGATGTTATCCCCTTTAGTCAATTTAATGTGTTTCTATTGAGCCTTTTCTGTTTAATGGGCCTTTTTTTCTAAACGGGCTTCTGTTGTGATTTAAATTTGATTTTCTTGCTTTATGATTTTCTGATCAATATTTTTTTCTTTCTATTGGCTTTTAAGTATGGTCTTAATGTACATTATTTGTAGTGGTTTACACGTAGCAGCTAAATCAGGCTTCTTTGTTTCTTTATAAGCAACTAGCTGCATTTATTTTTGCTTTCGCCTGTTTTGCTTCTGACTTTCCTCTACTTCTGGTTCTCGCTATAGTTAAAGCATTCTCCAAGTTTGATGTCCTTTTTTATAGTTTCTTTTATGCTTTCTAAACATTCCTCTTTGTCTTGATTTCTGGTGTGCTTTAAATTCTTGTAATCCTACGCCCTCTGTTTTAACTTTCAAACGACTTTCTTTGTGTTTTCTTCTTTGATTGGGTGTGGTTTCTGTTTCATTTGCTTTTTTTGGGTTGGAGTTGTGGTTTGTTTTTTATGTTATATGTTGCATGTATTGATGCTCTCTTTTTTTCTTCTTAAATCATTGTCATGTGGTGAAGTTTGTATACTTTTTTTAAGAGTATTTTGGGTTGCATGTTTGGTTTGCATGTGCCTTGCCAAATTTCTTTTATTCTCCCGAAACACTTCTTTTTTGTTCTCTTCTCTGGTTGGATGTCTTCTCTGTTTGGTTTCCTTTATTTGGTATGAAATGCGTCTTTTCTAAAAAGTTATGCATGCAGAATTTCTTTTGCTTTCTTCTTCTTCTTTTTTCCTGATGGGAGTTTTGTTTATTTTTTAAGTTTTAGGTTTCTTCCACGAAACATTTTGTGATGGTTATCTTTGGTCAGTGTTACAAAGTTTTTGAGTTGCATGATGAGTTTTTGTGTATTTCTTTTACATGGTTGTTTTTCGTTTTGACTGATGTTCTGCATCTTGCTTCTCTGTTTGAATATCCCTTCCGTTTTGTTTTCCTGATTTCGTGTGACATGTTGTTTTTTTTCCAAATTTCTGCATGCAGAGTTACTTTTGATTTCTGCTTTTTTTCTGGTTGCCATTTTGTTTGTTTTTATATTGCACGTTGGTTGTACCAAGGATTTTGTGATAGCTATCTTTAATAATTGTTATATGGTGCTCTTTGATGTTTTTAAGGGTTTTTTGGGTTCCATGCTAAGTTTGCATGAGTTTCTTGCATGTGCTTGTTTTTCAATTTGTCTAATGTTGTGCACCTAGATTTTTTTTAGCAATTCTTATTTCAGTTAGTTTAGACGTTTACTTATGGTCTTTGTTAGGCATGCATTATGTCAGCTTTGTTTGTGATTATGCATGCATTTGTCTTTTTGTAGGATGAGTCCAAAAAAAATGTATCTCGACCCCATGATTACAAAATCTAAAGATCACGTTGTGCGTGTTAAGGTGATCAATAAGTGTACCTTTTCTAACAAGCCAATAAAGCAGAAGTTCCAGCGTCTATATCTTGTTGATGAAAAGATTTGAATTGAATTTGTATCCAATGCTTATGCCATGTCTGTTTGCTTATATTATATTTCTTTTTTTCTTTCGCATGGCCTTACTATGAGAGTTGCATTGTTTGGTAACAATGTTGATTACTTCGACGATATCATTAAGGAGGATCACTGTTACGATATTAGCAATGTTGTGCTCTCACCTGTGGCTGGAGATTATCAGTGTTTCTCAAATGAGAAGCATATCCATATTAATAGTTCCTCTTCTGTTAAAGTTGTTGATTTGCATGAATGGTCATTTGAGTTCAAGCGAGAGTTTATTCGGATTTCTGAGATACTTCGTGAAACAAGTCATCGCAATACAGTATTTGGTAGGTTTTTATTAAGAATATTTATGTTTCACTCTTGTACAGAAATAACAACATGATTATATAATTCACTTTATATTTTATTTCCTCGAGATATGATAGGTGTGGTTCTCCGCTATACACCGCCGTGAAAAGTAGCAAATAGGTTCTCACCTACCCTATCTGATCTATGTGAGCTACATGTTACTGATGACAGGTATACTTTGTTAAATATGTTGCATCTTTTTTGTCTGGTGTGATCTAACTAGCTTTATTTTTATATGGAATTGGTTTCTACTGCTCTCAAGTTACACTTCTTTCTGCATGGAACGAGCTTGCATTTACTTTTGACAAACCTGATTTTGTTGATCATTGCAGTTCTTTTATTTTAGTTACTGGTTTAAAAAGATCAAGTTTTAATGGTTAGTATTCAAATACTATGTTTTGACTACTTTGGGTTTCTCATAAATATATGTGCATCTTTTTTGGCTCTATTTATTTCACTAACTTCAGCTGCTAAGCTTTTGTTTGAATAGAATTCTCATTGTCCATAAACTGTCATAGCAAGATTGTAATAAATCCTGATGGGGTGAGGGCAAGTGAGCTTCGCAAATGGTATGTGTTATTCTATCTTTTATAACAAGACTGTTGTGATGTCAAGGAGGGGTTTGTTATTGCTTTAGTTTAGAAGAGTAGATATATATGGAGAAGAGTATTTATGGTTGGTTTGTCCAAACTAAAGGCATCAATACATTCTTTCTTACAATACATCACTTCTTGTAATGTTTTCAGGTTTGAAGAGAACAAAGAAATGGTGATGGCAAGAGATAGTACTATTATCAAGAAGGAGAATGGCGGAGTTGACATCCCGATTGTTACGATTGAACATGCCCTTAGGAATAAAGGTTTGGACTAACTATTTTTTCCTTTGCATTATTATAACAATCAATTATCTTTGTATTTTTTAAAAATAAATCCTTTCATTATCGTATATCTAGGTGAAGCTAGACTCCGTTGGAGTGGCAGACGTTAGAGACAAGTTGCGCGAAGCTAGACTCCGATGGTTTGGGCATGTGTAGAGGAGACAGCCTGATGCACCAGTGCGTAAATGTAAAGGGTTATTGTTCAGCGAGTTTCGTCGAGGTAGAGGTCGACCAAAAAAGAGATGGAAAGAGGTAGTTCAGCATGATTTGACTCTCCTGAAACTGACAGAGGACATGGCTCAGAACAGAAAGCTTTAGAGGGAAAATATTAGGGTAGAGGATTGACTTGGACAGGAAGTGTTTCTTTGCTTTGGTTTGTTTTTGGTTATTTTCTTCTTATTTTTCTACTTGTGTGTCAGTCTCTTTTGGGTCTATCGGGAAACATCCTCTCGATTTACTTCCGGGTATAGATGCGTACATCTAGATCCCCCAAACCCTGCCGTTGGTGGGACTTTACTGGGTCGATTGTTGTTGTTGTATCGTATATCTAGGCATCTGACATTACTCGCAGTGGTATGGTTAAGATCGCCACCTATGTTGCTGATTTCACCACCGAATGCTTACGATTGTCAATTACTTGTAATTGGTGTGGTAAGGGCTGTGAAGTTCCTCCTGACACTTCTTATGTGTGTGATTCATGTCAACAATATTCCATGTCGAAAGCAAGGTAAGGAATCTGTAATGTAATGTTTTCTTACTCAAATTAGACCAACCATATATTCTTTTGTATAATTACCTTTGTGTAGGGTGTTTTTTGATTTCACGGCTATAGATGATACTGTAACCTTGAATTTGGTTGCACATACACGCACTGCAGAACAATTGCTCAAACTTAAACCATCTGAGATGTGTTCTATGAATGCTCAGGTAATTGGTTGTAGATAAGTTTACTCTTCTTGTTTTTTTTTTGAAGTTGTTTTATTAAATCTATAGCATATATAAAACTTGTCATATTTGTATGCACATACATTAGTTATACGCTTTGCAACTCTAATTATTTTAGAATTACTATTGCTAGAACATATGTTTATATTTTCTTCTCACCTTGCTTATACTTAATTTGAGTCAACTCATTTTGTTCCACATTCTTACCTTATTCATTTGTCTTTGTATCATGCAAACGCTTGCGTAACAGGAACGTGCTTCATTTGTAGACAAACTGAGCACGGCACTGCGTACCAACAAGGCTAAAATGCTTTTATGTCCTGTTGCAACTTTGCTTGAGGATCACAAGATTTTGAGGTGGATGCTGAAGGATGTAGTATCAAATGTTTGCTCTCTGTAGTTATATATGCAGTCTAGACTCTAGGTGAAATGCTCCTTCTGAAAATAAGCATATCATATACGTGTGATATGCTCCTTTTTAGAAGGTTTAATAATGGTATGCTCTAAGCTAATATTCCATAAATCATCAGTGGTTATTGTAATGAATCATACTGTAGTTTCTTTTGGGTGTTCTTTTTGTACGCAATAGCTGGTTTTGTCTGGCTGAAGATGCAAAAAAAAAGCTTTCCTTTTGTGCGTAGGATGTGGGATTATTACGGCCAAACTTGTATTTCTGGTTTTGTGTTTATACAGGGGCTGTAACTACGTCCACAAAGGTTATATAATATGAAGTACTACTTATTTAGACTTGTGGTCCCTTTTTTATATTTTACCTAATGACATTTGTATTTTTTAATATAGTTGTTTTTTCCGTGAGTATTCTTGTAGTGCTTGTCTTTTTCCCTGCTTTTTTTTTTGCTGATCTAGGGCATTGTTGGAGATGTATATATATAAAGAATGGTTTGAATTGCAGAATATATAAGCAGTTTGACAAAAAATAACTGAATTAGTGAATAGATGGGCATCTCTATTGAACGAAATTGAGCAATTGTTTACATAAAATTCTTTGTAGGATGAAGAAAGACAATTACTTGGTAATTAACAGTTATGAGAAAAACAACTTTACTAACTAAATAGAAAAAGGCTTCCATACCCTTTATTAGCAAATTTATATAGAATGTGTCGACTTACAAAGTAAACCCATGATGCATAACCTAAGATAACCCACCGAATTTCAGTTAATTGTTTGATACATAATGTATATAAGCTGTTATTTTGTCGTAATTTACTTTGATGGTGTATACCTTTAAGTAGTATATAAACTTGAAGGATTGAAGAAAGACATTACATTAGTATATATCATATTTTGTAGAATTTGTGATTGATTTTTTCTTTTTTGTTCGAATAAGATATGTTTGATATAAACTTCAGATTAGTGGTACTGTTTTCAATGTTTTTTTCCGTCTGTCGATGTCATTTAGTGTGTATGTTATATGTTGTACCTTCCATGTTCATGAATACAACATAATATGTTATACTTTCGATTGATTTGCATAATACATTCCAAACACTTTTTCCCTCATCAAATTGTAAATAATATATGCTTTATATTCATATGTAGTGAGACGTTCAATTAGACATATTCGCATTTCAGACCATACATAACAATGGCGAGCAATTCTACGTCAGTCGTAGAGGCTATAGAATACACATTAAGAGCTAGCAAACATATGTTGAATTCATATGGTACTATATTTTGGTCCAATCAACAATAAACTCATATCACTCAAGACCTTAATAATTTACACAAAATTAGGCATACCACCATCACAACTTATATATATATGAGACTTACGATGAAATATCTACATTTTTATCTGCTATTTTTCCAAAATTATCTCCTTACATGTATACACATACTATTGGAATAATTTCATTGTACACATAATGTTATATATGAGCTCTAGAGATGGCTCGATTCCTTTATCAAATTTAATATTGAAATATATTTGATAAAGGATCGATTCATCACTATAACCTATATATACTTATAGCTACACATACAAAGAGTCAATGGTAAGATGCATACTTCTTAACAAGGTCGGTAATATCTTGCTTCACATTGTTTAGTAAATTAGTTAAGACACTAAAGTTGATCAAAGGAAAAAAATCATATTCTCGCTCTACTCAAAATGTCATTGCATAATGCTCTAATTTATTATTAAAATGCACAAATTGAAATTTCACCCTTTTTTTCATTCTCTGAGAACGCTTGTATACCTCATCAGCATCCTTCCTCCGCTTACGCTTGAAATGGCCGACACGATATCCATGTATGTCCCTGTGTTCTTCAATGCAAAACATGATAGAACCGCCACAAGTAAGTCCCTGAATAAAAAGCCCAGGTAATTGTATATGGAAATACAAAAAAATGTAGACATAGAGACATGAGAAAGTGATCATAGAACACCCAATTTTAGAGAGAGATGTTGAGGTCTGGGTGGGTAAGAAAGAATAATAAAGAGAGAAGTGGGTGGAAGAGAAGAAGGACAAAACAGAGGCAGTGAGAGCTAAACCACAAAATCCAACAAGTGAACGACACATGATAATAACAGCCAGACCAAGCCCAATCCACCTTTTCTCTTTGGGTCAAATATTGGGCCTTAATTTTGAAACGAGCCCAAGATAACCATGGATTCTCAATCAGATTGCTCGTATTTTATTTTTGTATGTGCAAGCCCACACGATCAGCGACGGACCCAGTAAGGTTGGCAACCACTACACGAAACGTGCTTCCAGTTGAAAGACTATCATAAACTGGTTGTATCTCGCCTCGCAAAGGAATATTCACAAGAATAGAAGTCGGGATTTATCACAAATTAGCTTAATTTCAAAGACGTCTAATTATATACCAGGAAAACACACAAAGACACACAATTTGTTGTACTCTTATTCCATGATAGTTTCAACTGAAATAAAATCTATGTGATCACAACAAACATCAAACAAAGTAGTCAAATACAAACCATAGCTTCCTAATCTATATTAATCACATCAATTCTAGGACGTATCCATGTATTCCCATTCCAATGAAGATGAAGTCTGAGATCTTGCCCACTCATAATAACATTATTGTAATTGAAATAAGAGAAATTAATTTCATACCTATCAACATCATGAATTCTTATTATAGTACCATACCAACATCCCTATCTTGTTCATAGATCTACATGCTCTCCTATCTCATACATAACTCGAGTTCTAATAGGAGGAATAGGGTGTAACAATCCAAACGATATGATTTCTTGAAGACAGCCTAGACGGTCATGACGCAATAAGCTGTCATATGTAATACAATAAAATCCCACTAATGATGAAACTTCAGTTATTATTGCAGAATGATAAGAATCGATCAATCCTTGTTCGGATCCTATGACTTTAGTGGGATTTTCCTCCAATCGAAAGTGTGCAGTCATGTTGAAGCTCTTGAAACCCAACAAAAAAGGATATCACATATACAACTAGTTTAAAAAACACTATGATATTTGAAGTTCTTAAAGAAAAAAAGAGAGAGGAGGAAAAAAACAATCCTTGTTCGGATCCTATGACTTCAACATTTTCCTCCAATTGAAAGTGTGTAGTCATGTTGAAGCTATTGAAACCCAAAAAAAAAAAAAGGATATCACATATACAATTAGTATAAAAAATGCTATGATATTTGAAGTTCTTATAGAAAAAAAAAAAGAGAGGAGGAAAAAAATGACATTTAAAACTTACCCTAAGTACGTACACGTTTTAACGCTCATTTTTTGTTCAATATATATTTGAAAACATAATATAAATAGTTAAAAAAACAAAGTACTAAGTATAGCTATAAATAGATATGTAGTATATAGTTGTACAACAAGATACAAACAAATGGAGTTTAGCTTGGCTTCAGGTTCCAATGTCAGTCAAATTTGCGTTTCAAATGCAGTTTATGCATGCTTAAAAAAAAAAAAACACCTATAGCAAAATATGGTCAACTGTTTTAATTGGTTGCATGCATTTATAACGTTTTAGAGAAACCTTTAAACTTAACGTTCCATTAATTAAGTGATTAAGATTATTTTATTTTTGTTAAAAAAAGATCGTTTTATGGGTTTGATCAAGTCTAAATTGATTACACCTTTGAAACTTGATAATATGTATTTAAGCTAGCATTTTTTAACGTATCAATGAGTCTAGCAAGTACATTAAAATATCTGCAAGCAAAAAATATTATGCAACTTAATAAACAACTAACCTAATTATAAGCGTACCAGACCGAAATCGCTTACAAAATGTGTCACTGTACTCCCAACAAAACTCAAATTAATCACAAATTCCTTGCGTCTAACAAATCAATTTGTTATTACCCTATCTAATCAGATATAATTGACATTTTACACAAAACATTTCTTCACTAAAAACTTATTTTTAGGACACATTTAATCTATCACAATTAAGAGATTACTTTTCCCCTTTCCAATGAAGTTTTCCAATTTTTCTTTTCTTTCTAGGTATTTGAAGTACTTTCCCAATGTTGTTTCGTCAATCCAACCCTTTAACAATACTTTCCCAAAGCCAAGAAACGCAATGCTGATAATATAAAGTAAATGTCTTAAACACAGGACAAATATTATGTGAATCTTCAGAGGAATTAAATTGTACTGTTCATTTGAAAGCAATTGAGAGGCTGCAATTTTTTCTTTTCTTATTTGGCTAATAGCTACCAAGCTTGTTTTGAGAACACCATCTGAGTGGGCTTTTTTTGGGCCCAATGGACTCACCGAGAGTTAAACCAAAATCCAGTATTTATATGTACGTATGATCCGAAGTATTCACATACATACATTGCTTACTAAATTCGAAGGAGCCTTATCACGTAGAGAAACTCATTTCAATCTATGAGAGTGAAACAAAACAATACCACAAGTTTTTACATGTAAGTAAAATCCACCTTATGGTTTTGATTCATTCTTATACCTTTATTATATTATCGATTAAATTGTAGATTCACAAAAAAATTCTCATCTATCTTCTAGATAAAATGTACTTTAACAAATTTCGTTGTTCTACAAATTTCACATTATTTACTTTTATGTGCTCACATTTTTTCAGGGATTTATACTCAAAGTAGAAAATGAGGTGGCACATCATAGTCGAGTATCTCTTTACTCAACATTGTTTGAAGATCTTACTAGTTGAAAAAATTCCTCATCCAAAAAATGTCAAAAGGAAGGAATCAAGTCATCTCTGTAACCACCCTAAATTACCTTAGGAATATTACCGCCAGTGACCTCGGAACGCATATCCGAAATCACCCAAGGCTTACAGTATTGATCGCAAAATAATAATTTAAAACGAACAATATATATATGAATCCAAAAACAAGATTTTATTATAAATGACGTTGCCAAAGAAAACAACCCAATAATGTATATCAAAATAACAGCGGAAGACTTAAATATTCAAAACATAAACAGGATCTAAACCTTGTTCAAAAATTATTCAAATGATAAAAGGAAATACAGCTGCCTTCAACGTCTTCGTTCCATAGCTTTGATCTGAGAAGCTGTACCTGATGTGCCGTATAGGACGGATGGCACCATCCAACCATGCAAGGAAAAGAAAGGTTGGTTAGTCTAATGAAAGACTAAACAAGGGCTCAAACAGAATGGTTCTGGTGATTGTATCTAGTTACTATCATTGTCTCTCGAATGAAAACCGATTGACGATACATAACCAGATACTCTCACTGAAACTAAGAATATGAATGCAACAAGAGAAGACTCCAAAGGGCATGAGTCTTATAGGAAATCGATGAATATGTTTGGGAACATTATATTTCACACAAGGTTTGAAAACTGACTTCTTTGAATAATCGGGTCCTTAACCAACCTCACCGCATGCGTGTTGTACGAATTCATATTGATAAGAGGACCTTCATAGACAGAAGCCCGAGCGGGTTCCACGTTGTACTTCTTGCCCGAGGATATATTAATTATGTGCGATAAGACACTTATCTTATTTAATTTCAAAATGTGCATTAACGTTGAAGCTTTTAATTTCCACACAGATCTCGCAATAAGATTTGCAGTAGCTAAGTGCACCACCACCTATATTCGGATAGGGGTAAGTCATGACCAAAAGTGTTAGGGCATTTAACCTCCTAACACAAAGTTATAAAGAAACGACTAGACCTCGCAAGGTACATAACGTTCCTACGAATACTCGTGCTAAACTAGCATTTATATGTCCACAACAATGCACAACAAGTCCACACCAATTATAACTAGCACTCTATAATAATAATATATATAAGGGTCGTAGCTAGCATATTATACAACCTAATAATAAGGTTCACTTAACACATTTATTTTACACAACAAGTTCCCAAACGACAATTAAGAAGATTATTATCCCAACTTAATTAAGACAATAAATTAATTGTCAATTAAGAAAAATATGGAATAAGGAGCAAGAGCAAACCGACACTTGCCTTAGATCGTTTGGACGTTCAACGATGTAGCTACGGATGTCGGGTCTAACTCACGACTTGACTTCTGCTTCGATCCAATAGCGGTTCCGAGATGTACCCAAAAATAAATTATCATTAGTCAATTTATTTTAATAATCTCATGAACCATCTCAACAATTTTATAAATATTATTTATAAATTCTAATTGTTGATTTTTGCTATTATAAAATAATACAATATTATTTTATTTACAAAGTCAAAATACTATCCAATATTTAACTTGGTGCTCTAATCATACGTAATTTAAATTTAACAAACTAAGCAAATTAACATATAATTGCTCATGATGCCAATACTACGTATAATAACTAGATGGAGTTATAAGCATACAACCCAGTTAACTACAATTTAACTAAGCCGGGCCTTAAAAAATCTGAACGAGTATACGTATATATATATAACTCCCAATTGAATTTCGTGTTCGTTCAATTGTCAACTTAGGATTATACATCCATAGTACCCATTATTTATATACTGTCCAATTCAATTTGTCTAGATTTCAAATTGCTGAACTGATTTCAAAGACTTACTCGGCACAACAGGAGCAACAGCGAACAGCACCACCAAAACAGAGGAGGTTCAGCCTTGAGTTCGGAGGGCTCGTGCGGTTTCGATCGGATGATGTTCCTATGGCGAAGCAATCACAACTCTCTGTTAGTATATCTATATATATATATACGATCTATCAGTATATATGACAACTAACCCATAGGATTGATTACCTGATCAAGTTGTGGCTTAATTTAACTCAGACTGAGACCACGAACAGCAGCAGTACCACCCAAAACAGAGACTTCGAAGTCGAGTATTGCGGAGACTCGTTCGGGCTCGTTTGAACTCGGAATTGAGCAGGGTCGGCGGCTACGGACTCGTGGTGAAGTAGGCTATCACCGAGGATGATCGAAGGCGGCGGAGTAAGGCTACCGGAGTCGGAAATCGTCCCCGAACAGAGGCGGAAAACAGAGGCGATTTGAGAGGTTTCGATTGGTTTTGGATACCAATTCCGACTCGGTTCGAGTCCTATTTATAGGGGAGGGTGGAGCTTCATTAGGTTATTGAATCAGTTAGCAGCCCGAAATGATCGGATATGATCAATTCCCATCGGAACGACCGAAATCGTTATCCACCGCCAGATTACTGATTTTCAAAAATCCAATGAATCTGGACCAATTTGCGTCCAATTGGGCCTAGTAACTTAGGGATTTACTGGATATTGATCTTATCTCTCGCCCGGACTTTACGGATTTCAATTCCGTTCAAAAACGAGTTCGAATTTCGCATTTGAAATTTGGAACCCTAACTTCCCAAAGCAGAGAATTGCGGCCTGCTGAAATCAGTTGAACTAATTCGACTTTCAGCTTATTTGCACGCGTGGTCCTCTCTTTAATATAAATTACAATTTTGGCCTAAACTTTTAAAAGTGTACCAAAATGCCCTATTTTAATTACAAAAATCACTGTTACTTATTTACTACTTATCATACCACTTCAATGTAATTATTTTGATAACTTGTACAAAAATTATTCAAGGCATATTTTTTTACTTAAGATAAGGTTGATTTAAATTATTCTTTTCTTTAAAAGAAATAAAATAAATACCTAAACTTTATGATTATCATCAAAATAGAAATTACATTAATACCCTTAAGGTAAAATGAGGGTTATTACAATCTCTAGATATTACGGCGAAACAATTTTAGTATCGCACATATCTTTGAAACTACATATTCACTTTTCCTCTTGTTTTATGAATGTGTCTCTAAGCACTTGGGGGTTGTTGCCATTGATTCTCCTCCTAAATCCCTCCTCCAAGAGGGACAACGACACCTCAGGTAGAGATGCTTCAAGGGAGGTGGGATGTGGTTGACGTCCCTCAGCACTCTGTTGGCTTTGGAGCATCACAATTGCTTGTACGAGAAGGAGAAATCACCTTACGTGTAAAAAACAACTAAAATGGATCGGAAAAAAATGACTTCCAAACTTCATTGCGCAAGTATTTCCAACTTCAGCCCGTCGCTCTATAATTCATTTCTTAACTTGCAAATACATGTAATGTCCAAATGTATATACTACAATTTTCTTATGGGTTATCCAAGCACTTTTTTTCGCCTTTGTTTCATGTCTATTACTGTTGGTTAAGCAATTCACAAGAGTTGCACATTGTAGTAAAAGAACAAAAAAAAGTAAACAAACATTAATGTCATCTCTATGAATAAGGAGTCGTGAAATAGCATACAAATATAGAAAATTCATGACATTTTTATTTTGGAATTTAAAAGTCTCACCATATATACTCATAGTCGCGAAAATCCTATTAATGGTAATACCTTGTGGAGTAACGAGGAAAAATTATAGGAATAATATCCAAAAGCATTTTGGCACTTAGAAAAAGATATGAAATATAAAATATTACATTAAAAAAATACTATTCAAAAATATGTAAATATCAATCATTTTATAACTAAAAAATAGAAACAATTTAATGACTATGTTTATAAATAATTAAGAGGTACTCGTTAGAAAAAACAAGCATTAATATCAAAAGGCAGTTGCAAAAAATTCAATTTATTATAATAATTTAGGGATAAATACAATCGTTTCTAGAAATTACATTTAAAATTTATAGAATTCGAAAAAACAAAAAAAATGGCAAGATTATAGGCACAAATCCAGATCATTTGACGTGAACACCTAAAAATTGTAGACACAGAAAAAGCAAAAAAAAGGCACAAAATCCAAATCGTTCACGTGAACGCATAACAATTCTTTATCTCTCTCGTGAACTTTGGTAATTATGAATTCTCTGAAGCCACATAAAAATAATCATGTGGGCCTATTAGGAAAAATACCTCACCTTTGTTCAGCTTTATGTTAACTTATAGCACGTCCCGAAAAAAAAAAACTCACTTACATAAAAGGCTTAGCAATGTTATCTCATCCACGTCATCTCTAAGGGCCGTTTTTTTCGCCCAATGGACTCATTGACGACAAACTCAAATAGGCTATTTATACGTACATATGCTCGGTAGTAATGAGATACATACATTATTGAATAGATTCACAAAGGCCTTATGATTCACATAAAACCAGTTTCATCTACCCAGAAGAAACGAAGGCATACTGTATGTTTTCATAGGTAAGGAAAATACTAGTTGTGCTTTTGATTTATTCTCACACATTTCTTATACTATTGATTAAATTGTAACTTTACAAAAGATTTCCATTTTATTTTCACAATCTTAGCTTTTATGACCTAAAAGACCAATATAAAGAACCAATTCTAAGCACACTTTGCACTAGAACAGATTTACAAATAAATATGATATACATAATATTCACAATATCATCACAAAATAGTAACAAATTTGTTATCATATACTAATGTATCTTCATCTCTATTGTGTATGTTTCATTGTGCAAGTAGGGATTTCCACTCCAACAAAAAAATGAAGTGGCACATCAAACTCAAGTATATGTTCACTCATCATTGTTTGAAGATCTTAGTATCTGAAAAAGAGTACTCACCCAAAAAACACAAGCAACAAGGAATCAAGCCATCTTTAGAATATTTCACTATCCGATTTGGTGTTACGAATTGGGAAGATGTAACATGTGAAAAAGAACTTAAAGATCTTGGAGAGAAATGATACTAGCCCACCAATCCACACCGCTTCGAGTAGTTCAAAATGAGTTACCATTCCTACTTGTGTGGTCTTGAATTTGACGATCGTGGGGATTTGTGTAATACCCCTCATTTTTGGTAAGGAAATTTTTGGTATTTTTGAGCTTTACTCGTATGAGTTATTGTTGCAAAATAATTGTATGAGATATTGTTGCAAAATAATTATATAAGATATTGTTGTAAAATATTTATATAAGATATTCGTGTAGGATAATTATGGACTCAGGCGGGCACCAGTACCGGCACCGGCATCATGTAAGATGGGTGGGTGGCTTGGTAGCTGTGTTAGCTTGGCCTGGAGTGTCACAAATATATGCAGGATAATTATGTAAAGTATTTGTGCAAGATATTTATATAAGATATTTGTGCACGGTATTTATATAAGATATTTGTGCACGGTAATTGTGCGAGGTAATTGCTTGAGATGTTTGTGCTAGATGGTGGCACGAATATATTTAACCCGGGTTTAAGGAAATTAACCCAAGTTGAGTTCGGATAAGAAGCACGATTTTTGGCCGTGACCGCACCCGGCGCCAGACGCCACCGCACCCGCGGCAAGGCCAGAAAACAGAGGCGGTCGTCTTCCTCGCGCAAGTGGCTCGGATGGGATATTTTTGGGGCAGCCAAGTGGGCTTCCAAGTGGCTTTGGCCTTGTCCCCTTGTCCCCATCTTGTCCCCTCAGATGGAGCTCGGATTTGGGCTATAAAAGGGGTGAAACCAAACCCTTTCTTTCTCACTTCATCTTCTCCTTTTCTCCTTTGTTTTTCCTCCATTTTCGCTCGGTTTTGGGCTTGAATTGAGAGGCTTCGTGGGTTGGAGAAGGTTGCCAAGGTGTTAAGTGAAGCTTAGAGGTGCTTTGTGATCAATTCGAATGCAAGACGAAGCTTGAATCGAGGTGGGTATTTTTCTCCCGCCATGGCTGTGTTCTTGGAGCTGGCCACTGTTCGACCACCGCACCCGGCGCCAGGCCTCCACCGCACCCGTGGCAAGGCTGTCCGAGAAGGGTTGTTTTGGAGTTTTGGCTTGAGGTTTGGCTCGATTCTTTGGATTCTTTTCCTATTCTTTTAGATTCATTTATGAGGATATTTGATCTAAGTTAGGATCGTGTTATGGGTCGTTTCCTAGGGATTTTTATTCCAGATCTGTCCCCGTTTTGGACTCAGGGACCCGTTCTTAAAGCTTTGTTTGAGCTCGTCTTTCCAAGCAAGTGGTTTTTAATTAATTTGAAATAATTAAAATCTGATATTATATTAGGTTGTATATTCTGCTAGAATCAACGCTAATATAAGAGATATGCTGTAATCATGTGACTTGAGATTTTGATGTGATTTGTGACATGTGGAACTGCTTGTGATGTGTTTGTGTGAATTATTGGTGAAGCCCTTGCTTAGTCTATTCATTAGACTAACTCTTGTATTTTTATATTTCTGTAACGTCATGGGGGTGTCGTCCGTCCGTTTCGGCACATGCAGATCCGAGGAGGCTAGAAGCGACTATGAGGATGGACGGTGTTTTGTTTTCGACAAGTTGTTTTGTCGCTTTGTTTACAAGTTCTCCGCTGTGCTATTTTGTATTTTGTTAAAGACTTTCGCTGTTGTATTTCTGATTAATTGGGTCGTTTTTGGAATCGTGTAATTCCGCGACCATGTGGTTAATAAAAGTTATGATTTTAGTATTGTAACTGTGTTTTAAGTCAGTTATGACGTTGAAAAAGCCTGGGGTGACTTCGGGGTTTACGTCCGGAGTCATCGGCAGTAACGCTTTCAAATGGGGTGAAATTTAGGGGTGTTACAATTTGGATCATATATTGGGCCATGCATAGCCATATATCGATAAGGTAGGATAGGTAATTCAAAAAAAAATTGCAACCAAGGGGAGCATTATTTGATTTTGGATGAGGAGATTGGTATTATCACCAAAGTTTGCGGTCACACACGAGAAGAGATCAAACATGTCATGCCATCATTTGTAAGTCCTGAATCCAACATCCAATCCACACAATTTGTCGAATTGATTTACGTTCTTGATGAATATATTGTCGTGCATTCTGAAGCATGAGAACATGTTTGGAATTTCGTATCGACCACAACCGTTTCGAAGATAACTCGAACCCTAATGAGATGACGTCTTTAAACCTTATTCATCATGAGATGGCGCTACAAGGGCAAATTTATCACTTTATTTCTGATTTATTGCCTGCTGAAAATAATCCAAATTATCTCCAGATGTATTTATATATTGCTTAACCTTATACGCCAACATCAGCATAGTTTATCAAATTAGACGATTAATATATGGTGTCGTTAATTAATCAACAATACAGATGTTATGCATTTCCCAAAAAATATGTAATGTACAAGAAAAAATAATTATTGTGATCTCTAAAAATAGTACTCCCAAAACAACATATGATTTAATTAAATAAATCATTTTATATGTGTACATCATATGTTCTTGTCAATCTCGTCACTGCGTTGTACGCAATCTGCGCCTCCATCTCTTCGTCTACCTACAAAAAAATGCGCAGACCTACCTAGAAACTTTGTAAATCGTGAAATTTGATTATGGAAATCCAAACGTCACAGAATTCCATCAAACCGCCAATGGATACCTCCCTTTTAAACCTTACTCTTGTACATCTACAAACCCTAATCGACGTCCAAGACTGGTTGAATGAGAAGGAGAATCAAGTGTTGGGTGAAGACGAGCTATTGATCCAGACAGTGGAGCATCGAATTTTCCAAGAGGATGACCTCGCTCACAAATTTAAGGTCCCTTGTGCTTGCAATGGAAGTCTGAAAGGTAATATTTCGGGTTTTTTTTTTAATATTATTGCTAGTGCAAGTCAATATTATAGGTTATAGAACAATGTCTTTATGATGAACATGTATTTGCTACTGAAATCTTATTTGTACATCCATATACAATTTTAACGCATTCGTTTTTCTTTTCCGCGAAGAAGTAGATAGTTGGAAATAATTTTTTGGTCAATCTGTGTCCTTGGAAGTAATAATGAGGCTTTCTTGAATTATATGTCAGAATAGAAGGCTTACATGACCTAGATTAAAATTGATGAAGTTCATTTTGTCTTGATTTAAATTGAGTGTTAAGCTCTCTGTGGGGAAAAGTTCTATGATAATCTCTATATGCTTGTAAAGTCTCATCGGGTATGATGGAGACGATGGGCCCAGAGAAGCATGATAAGAGTTAGGGCCTTTAAGATAAAACCAAACAAAATTGCAGCGTAAACCGTTCAACCACTACTGGTTGGTTACATTGTTAACCGCCTTTTAAACTGCCATCCTCCTCCCATTACTACTATATATATGGAAGAGAGTAAATTTCAAACCATGATTTTTTTTCAGAAGAAGAAAATGACAACGATGACAGTTTGTAAATCATCGTAAGTGTTCGTAAAGGATAGCGTTTGAATCATCTCCCACGTCTCAATTTTGTTTTTATAGCATACTGTTAACAATTGCCTTTCCAATTTTATTTTATTTTATTTTTCTGCTTCTTTCCCTGACATTTGTATCCATCATCGGTTGTCTTCTTGAGATTGTTAACTATGGATAATGAAGTCCACTTTTCCAGGTAGACTGAATAAACTGAGTAGTACAATAACCACTTAAGTAGTTGTTGCCGCATAAATGTCATTTGAATTTGTCTCTATATGGTTCTTTTGGTGCATTGTTTGACAATGGATTATACACCTATTGCAACATTCTTGTTCTTTTCCAGGTAATATAGTATTTTCATGTTTTATTGCACAATTCATTCCCAGTGCTCTGACCATCAAAACAATTGAATTTTGATTGCACAACACAACATTAAGTTAAGTAATGGTGTAACTTAAGAATTGATGATAAATTAAATCTTCAATTACTTAAACGTGTGTAATTGTGCACATATCATTCTGACGTCTATTAGGTTTGACTCACCAATAGTGATGCATCCTTGGCCTCGATGGGGGTCAAGGTTGCCGACGATGAGCGGATCTAGGCCTTGTTCTTGGTCGCTATCGTCTAGGTTGAGGTTTGCGAGGCGATAGCGAAGTAGTTTGGGCGCGGTGTTGAGGGGACTAATGCAGCCTTAATAAAACGAGTCACCACAGGACTTGGCACTCGAGTTGCTTGAAGTGACAAGCGGCAATGATCGAAGCGACGATCGGCGGAGGTGGTAGTAGCGACTATCGGCGAGCGGAGAGAAGGATAGAAATTTGAGAAGCAATTCACGTCAAACTCAAGAAGGAGGAAACAATTATCTCAATACTTGACTTGAATTAAAATGTGACGTAAAAAGTACAAGGAAGGCCGAAATGGCCTTATATAGGCGTGGGTGCTTGGATGGGCCGAGACCCGCCTAATGGACTAGCACACTCGATAAAAGTGAAGCACACGCCAAAAGAAGAAAATTACATAAATAGAAAGCTTAAAATAGCAATGTCTAAAACAGGAAATAATAAACCTCTAAATGTCTAAACTAGGATAGGCGCCGGTCTTAGAAGCTGGCGAGGCATGAGTGGCGATAGGGCATTGGTGAAGGCCATGGCGCGGCACGAGTAAGGCAACTGATGGGACCGACCTTTAGCAAAGCCATGATGGTCTATGTGAGTGGCGCACCAAGCTCGGAAGGCAGTGAGCCCGACTGTGGCTCGGCAGTGTCGCTGAGCGTGGCGAGGAGCACAAGCGAGGGCGCGGCTTCGGACGCGCCTTGGTTGGCGATGAGGCGCGTGACCAGAGATTGAGTGGCCTGGATGATGGCCTTGGCTTGGGACCTAGTGACTGGAGGCTCATGGCTTTCTCCTCTTCTGCGGCGGACATAGAAGGCAGGGTCGTATCACCCTCCCCCACTTGGCTATGAAGCCTCCCCGCTTCACCCTCATCAAATTTTGGCTCCATATAAGTTTAAAGGTCAGCCACATTGAAGGTGGCATGGACACCAAAATCTGGAGGAAGATCGACCTCATAGGCATTGTCGTTGATGGCCTTGACAATCTTTTAGGGGCCATCGCCGCGTGGGGCAAGTTTAAACTTGCGCTTGGCGGGGAACCTGTCCTTGCGTAAATGAACCCACACTAAATCACCTGGGGAGAAAATGAGTTTGCGGCGGCCCTTGTTGTGTTGCGCGACATATTGCGCATCCCGACGCTCAAGTTGGGCACGTGTTCGGCGGTGAAGTTCTTGGACATGCTCGGCGCGGTTGGCGGCGGTGACACTCTCCTGGTCCTTCATGGGTTGCAGCCATAGACGACCTCAAAATGTGTCAATTTTATTGCCGAGTACCTAAACCTGTTGTATGAAAACTCAACAATAGATAGTAAGTCGTCCCAATGTTTGGGATCGGCCTTGAGCATGGTTCTAAGGAGGGCGCCTAAAGTGTGGTTGGTGACCTCAGTTTGGCCATCCGTTTGCGGGTGATAGCTAGTGGAAAAGAGGAGTTGTGTGCCTAGCTTTCCCCAATGTGTTCTCCAAAAGTGTCCAACAAATTTTGTATCCCTATCACTAACAATAGTCTTAGGAATCCCATGTATCAAAGAAAAGGTCAGCGATGTCTGTGGCGTTGTAGGTGGTCTTACAAGCTACAAAATGGGCCATCTTAGAAAACCTATCCACGACAACAAATATAGGATCCTTACCCCGTCTAGATAATGGCAAACCTGTGATAAAGTCCATGGATAAGTCTTCCCAAGGGGCGGCCGGAATGGGCAGTGGAGTGTATAGACCATAAGGACTTGAGTTAGCCTTAGCCCGTTGGCAAACAACACAACTCTTGTAATACCTAGTGACATGTGTAGTCATATGAGGCCAAAAGAAGTGATCCCTCAAAGCAGTCAAGGTTTTTGAAATCCGAAAGTGCCAGAAGAGCTAGGGATACACAAACGGCCAGCTTTGTACAAATACCCCTCATTGATGAAAAAGGTGTCAAACTCTCGATCCCTTAGGCATTGCTCAAAAATAGGCTTAAAGTAGGCATCATGCACGTATAAATCCTTAATTAAAGCAAATCCTAAAACCTTAGTTTGAAGATGAGTTAGAAGGTTATACCTCCGAGAAAGGGCATCGGCGACCACATTCTCCTTACCTTTTTTTATGGACGACCACATAGGGGAAGGTCTCCATGAACTCGACCCACCTAGCATGTCGGCGGCCGAGGGTGGCTTGGCTCTTCAAATAGCTGAGTGTGGCATGGTTAGAGTGAATGGCAAATTCTCGCGGCCAAAGGAAGTGTTGCCACGTCGTGAGGACCTGGATAAGAGCGTAGAGCTCTTTATCATAGGTGGGGTAATTCAATGTGGCTCCGGTGAGCTTCTCACTAAAGTATGCAATGGGGCGCTTTTCCTGTTGAAGCACGCCTCCAATGCCTTTGGTGGAAGCGTCACATTCGACCTCAAACCGCTTGGTGAAGTCTGGAAGCTAGAGGAGAGGCGCATTGCAAAGGGCCTCCTTCAAGGCTTGGAAGACCTGCTCATGGTCGTCAAGCCACACAACCGTAGCTCCTTTCTTTGTGAGTTCATGAAGCGGAGAGGCAATGGAGCTGAAGTTGCACACGAACCTCCTATAGAAGCCAGCCAACCCTAGGAAAGATCTTACCATGGTCGGGTTGGTCGACGTCGGCCATTCTCTAATGGCACGGACCTTGTCCTCATCTACTCTCAATCCATCCTTAGACATAATAAACCCAAGGAGTCAAATCACTGTGTCCCGAAGCAATATGAGCACAAAGTTGTGGCACTAATAGGAAACAATGTGATCTTCCCTTAAATGCCAGAGTCAAATCACTGTATCGGGCCAGAAGCAGGCGATTCTCACATTTTCCTTGAAGAGGCGAGGTTTACGGCGAGGCACTGGCAGTTGTGGGATTGTGATCGGCAACTTGGGATGGGACAGAGGCACTGGAAGAGAAATGACCAGTGCTCGGAGCAGAATAAGTGTTGCTCGGCCAAAATTCGCCGGGCCTCTTCTTGGCTTTTTGTGCCGCGATGCCAACGGCGGCCGCGGGTGAGTTTGTCTTGGCATTGCTAGCAATGGGAGGATCCTGTGGGGCATTTCGATGGCCTTGGTGGCCATTGCCAGTTCTTTGTCGAATTCTCGAAGAAGAATTGGCATGGCATTGAGCGGGCCCAACGGCCTTGGGAACGGCCGTGTGGCGGCCACCAGTCCTGTCAGCGGCGGCCTCAATGGCCTTTTGCCTGTCTCTCTCTACCTGATCCTGTAAAATCTCATGTGGCGACATAGGTAAGAGGGTGATGCGCTTCCCGTGGTAAGTAAACACATATGTGTGTAAATACCCATCGTGAAGGGCGCGCCGGTCAAATTGTTATGGGCGGCCAATCAAGAGATGCGTGGCGTCCATAGCAATGACATCACAAAGGACGGAATCCGAATAATGTCCAATGGATAAGGAAATTAAGCATTGCTGAGTAAAAGTGTTACCTTCACTTGAAGAGATCCATTGGAGGCCGTAAGGTTGGGGGTGTGGCGTTGTTGGTAGATTGAAGTGTCGCACCACTTTTTCATTGACAATGTTTCAACAGCTGCTCCCATCTATGATGACACTCAACGAGGCAGTCTTCATTAAGCACCTGGGTAGCAAAGTGCTTGGCTTGAGGGAGCGGATTTTGGGTAGCAAATCTCAGACACAATATTATTGTTATGGCCAGAAAAAAAAATCGGTGATTTTGCAAGCCAAAGGAATGGTAATGGTAGAAAATTTTTGCGGTGGCGGAAGGGAAGTGATGGTGGGTACCAGATTGAAACGTGAACTAGATGAACATAAGAGATAGTGACATACAAGACCACTAGCGCTCTGATACCAGTTGATGCGTCCTTGGCCACGATGGGGGTCAAGGTTGTCGGCGATGAGCGAATCTAGGTCGTGTGCTTGGTCGATATCGTCTAGGTTGAGGTTTGCGAGGCAGCAGCGAAGTAGTTTGGGCGCGGCGTTGAGGGGACTAACGCCGCCATTTGATCATACACTATAAACAAAAACAAATTAGAATTTAATAAATGACGACTTTACTTTAGATGATCTTTTTGTTTAGAAATCTTGAAATTCGTAACAACAAAATATAAGTACTATATGCATCAAATAAATGGTTGTAACTAATTTTATATAACTAAAGGTTCAGTTATTGCTAACGTGTGAAAGGATTTAATAAAATTATTTGAAATAAAGCCGTAATATATTAAATCCTATTTTATTTATGTATATTTTAAATGTGTACATTCATTTTATAGCCTACATATGTGTCAAACAATTTAATTACAATTTCATATTCTACGTACCTTATTTTCTATCTTATCTCCTTATTGAATGTTCTCTGTCACCACCTTAATTCCCCTACAAAAATTGTTAAGTCCTGTCCACCAACTTCGTAAAGCGTACAAATTTATTATGGAAATCCAAAAGTCAAACAAGTCCATCACATCACACTTCAACTCTTTGCCACATAGCACAATTTCTTGTTAAGACTTTCCTGCTTCTTTAATAAATTCGGAGATTATGTCACATATCATTCATTTAATAGCTTTACTTCCCTCCCTTTAAAATAATAATTGGTTGAAATTATTTATTTGGTCTCACTTATTAAGCAATTTCATTTTATAAATTATTTGTCAAATCTTTAGACATCTCTATTATTTACTTCCAAAATAAAATATTAACTTTACCTTTGTTACTGTAATAAAATAACCACAAGAAATATATTTGAATAATTTCATACATATTTCAAAAACTTTAGTTAATAATTTTTTTGAACAATTTTTAAAATCTCTAGATTTGTTCATGTGATATGAATTAATTACTAATAACTAAACATGAAGTAATAACGTCACATGTCATTCAATTAATAGCACCAAGTCACCTCCTTTTAAGAAATCTTATTTGTTGTCTATTTTATGGCTCCATTTTATATATAATTATTAGATATTTTTAATTAAGAAACTTTTTTTATTGATTTGAATTTATTTGAGACATACCAAACCAAATTTTAGTTGATACATTTTTATGATTTATATTTAATAGTAAATTTTAAATTCAATTTTAATAAATTATAGCTTATCAAAATAATAAGATGTATTTTATTTGTGCTACTGATTTACTACTAGAAATATCAATCTTTTTTTTTTCTTTTTTACTATCCTTGCAAATTAGAGTATATATATCAAAAATAAAAATTTATCAAAACTAATACTTCTTCTTACTATTAGACTCTAGTGTGACTTTATTTCTCACGTCTTGATCAGGGTCTTTGAAGTGCAATACCATCATCATTCCTCAACAATACTAATAATTATAATTGTTCAATAATGTTAACTAAATAAAAAAATAATGTGTTATAACATGTTGTTATTTTACTATTAATTATAAATTTATATTTTCATATATAATATATATCAAATAATGATATGTTATAAACTAAGAGAAAGAGAGAGATTTGAGAGAAGAGAAGAGAGAAATGAGAGAATAAACTTATGTTTATTAGGCTTCCAATAAGAGCCTTATATAGGGTTTACAATGCTTGAGAAATAAGTCAACTCTAGGGTTTAGAGAAACTTATCTTATGTACATCCATATATATAATATTATAACACTCCTCCTTGAATGTACATCACTAACCGCCTCGTTAAAAACCTTGTCTGGAAAAATCCAATGGGATAAAAACCAAGACTAAGGAAAAAAAGAGTACAGTTGTAATTCTCCCCCTCAATTTAACATTGCTTGACTGAATCGGCTAAACTTGTCCTCCTTTCGACTCAAAACTCATGAGTGTAGAGATATCGTCAATATGTAAGTGATATTGAGTGCGGAGTGATGCATGACCTTCATATATCTCCATTTGTCTTCGTGCACATAAATCTTGGTTCTTCGAGAACTTGCATGTACAATCCTGTATCAAAAATATAAATACAAAGCAATACAGATAACCATTTCCAAATAATGATTTACATATGTAATTGGTCCAAAAGATATCACTTTTGATATACACAATCTAACTTTGCTTGAATCGCCTTTCTCAGCTCTACCAATCATCATTGTCGACGTATTTCCATTGATCAAGAATCATTAACCTTCTCGTATGTCACTTCTGGTGCAACTACTTATTCAAACAGCATCATCAAGGACAAGTGCATTTCGAGTCCTTCCGAAATGGATTTTAACAAACATTTTGTAATTGTCCTTTAAAGTCCTTGCTTATGATGTGTAATCTGAGGTACGATTTTCTTGAAGAACTTATCTCAAGAAACGTCATGTGTCAACAATTAACAGCTTGTTAAGCTGCAATATATCATTCCTCTTCAGGAAAATTGAGCTTCAAATATAGTCTAATAGTCTCCCACGCTTCTGGCGTAATTAAGACTTCCTTGTAGTGGATTGGTTTGGAGTTACTACAAGAACCTCCAAATGAGTTAGGCATTTCAGTTGGTATATGTGACTCCGTCACTTTCTTGGCTTTTAGTAAATGCAATTTATAGCATCCTAGCTATATCATTATGTATACGATTCGTTGAACTTCTAGTTCATGTTTGTTGAACTTCTAGTTCATGTTCGTTGAACTTCTAGTTCATGTTCGTTTAACCAAGGATATAAAATTATCGAGAATTTGCATTCCTTGCAATCTCCTATACATATTAGTCTCATTTTCCGCTCCCCTTAAAGTTGGGATTTTATCTCTTCAAAATGATAATCTTGATACCGAGCGATCACCCAATATAAACTCTAGGTATTCAATAATCTATAGGGACTCCTGCCCTCGTAGAATCCCAACTTTCCTTGTGGCATTAATTTAGTTCATTTAGGGTGAGAATTGGACGTACACCGCATATCTATATATTTTCAGTTCTCTTTTGGAGATAAGTTTCAATTAGGGGAATATATCATGGTCAGTCAAACTTAAATTCTCAACATTAAAATTTTATAAGACCTCTTATGGTCAACGATTCTTCTAGATCGTTTCATGTATTAGATGTAACCCAGTTATGATTGATGACCATATAAATAACGACTGTACTATGTCGTTCTATTAAATAGTATGAGCTACCCGATGCTCGACCGTTACACTACTGGATTGATTTATTTCTCCCACTTTATGTTTCGTGTGACCAATGTGTTGAGGCATCTATCAACATCATAAAATATATGAACAATTAACATTGGTCCATATGACGGTGTTATTAGTCCTCATATGTATTCTTGAATATGTCAAGAAACATGGAGACTATGCATTTACTCTTTACATAATCGACATTGTTACCAAGAAAACAAGTCGTGTATTTACGATCACTCTAAGATAGGGACTCCATGTCCTAGGATCCACCGATCCTTTAGTAGGTGTCCAAGTGAGTTTTCCTATGATCCTGCACATTATTGTTTCACTTGGGTGATCGAATCCATTTTTGCCACAAAAAAAAATATTTTTCCATCAACTAACTTCTGGTTAGAAATATTATATGATTCAATGGGTTGTCGTATGTACCTCGTGTGTAAATTTTCCTGGGAAAATTTAGATAGATATTCGATATTGTCTTTATTCATGAATTTTGCATGATAACCAATTTGTCGAATAACTTTTCAAATAATCAACAAGTTTGTCCTAAACTCGTAAACATAGAGTGTTACTCATTTAATATATTGATCTTTCCTATAACAATATAGATCTCTTCTGCAGTCATGAATGAGATGCTCTTTCTAACCCTTATATTTCATACTTGGTTTTTGCCATTTTGCAGGATAAAGAAACTTCTAGTTATCGAAATGGTATAAGTAATAATGACATTATCGACAATAGTTCCCACCATTGAAATTTCCATATGGGTGATCCTTTAATATTTGGGATATCATCAACTCAAAATTAGATAAATCATTCCCTTGATTTCTAACTTTCGAATAAAAATAGATGCCTTAAAATATGTACTACTACCATAGTAATATGGTTTATTATTTGACCATTTTATAACCTACTACAAGAGGTAATATCGCTTCAGGGACTGAAAACTATCATTTCAAGGACTGTAAACTATCACTTCAGGGAATAAATTTATAATCAACATTGAAATAAACAAACTAATATATGACAAGAATAAGTTAATTTGAGTCTTTTATTTCTATCCACTTTCATGAATAATATACGTCACTACGAGGACGTCATTTGACTCACAATGTATATCCACTTCAAGGGATAAAGTAAAGTTTACAAAATAATATCACTTCAGGAATTTTAAAAATTATCACTTCAGGGATTAGGATTGAAAATTATCACTTCAGGGATTAAGATTGAAAATTATCACTTTAGGGATAGAAAATTATCACTTCACAACTATCACTTCAGGGATATAAAATTATCACTTCACAATTATCGCTTCAGGGATTGAAAATTCTCACTTCAGAGACTGAAAACTATCGTTTTAGGGACTGAAAACTATCACTTCAGGGAATAAAATTATCATTTCACAAATAACTGTATATGTATATCGCTAATATTAATCAAAACACATCACATGTACATATATGATGGTAGTCATGAATACATATATGTCATGTATATAGATGATACTGAAAAGTACGTATATGTAAATGTTATGACATGCAGTAACATAATATATAACATATATGATATGCCATATGAACATCGAACAGTATATATGTATACATGCCATATATAAATATCAAACAATATGTCTAACTTAATATCTAACAATATATGTATATATGTTGGAGTAAGAAAACACGTATATGTATATTAACAATACTAAAACAAAGAAAACAATAGCATATAGGAGAAATGAAAAAATCGTATGTAGGTTAATATTTTCTGCCCAAGATGTGCTAATGTTTCACGTTGTTTAATTATCACTTCAGGGATTAAAGATTATCACTTCAGGGACTAAATAATTATCGCTTCAGGGATTAAAGATTTTCGCTTACTAAAGATTATCGCTTCAGAGACTAAAAATTATCGCTTCATGGACTAATCAATTATCGTTCCAGGGACTAAAGATATATGCTAACGTTTCACATTGTTTAATTATCACTTCAGAGATTGAATATTATCACTTCAGGGACTAAACAATTATCGCTTCAGGGACTAAATATTATCGCAATTGAAAATTCTCGCTCACTTTAGGGACTGAAAGTTGTCGCTTCAGGGATTGAAAGTTGTCGCTTCAGGGATTGAAAGTTGTCGCTTCAGGGACTGAAAACTAATCACTTCAGGGAGCTTCAGGGACTAAAGATTATCGCTTCAGGGACTAAAATTTATCGTTTCAGGGACCAAAAATTATCGCTTCAGGGACTAAAATTTATCGTTCAAGGATTTAAAGATCCAAGACTAAAGATTATCGCTTCAGGGACTAAGCAATTATCGCTTCAGGGACTAAGCAATTATCGCTTCAGGGACTAAAATTATCGCTTTAGGGACTAAATTTATCGTTTCAGGGACTAAAATTTATCGCTTCAGGGACAAAAAATTATCGCTTCAGGGATTCAAAGATTCAGGACTAAAGATTATCGCTTCAGGGACTAAACAATTATCGCTTCAGGGACTGAAAATTAAATTATGTCGTCGCTATGTCGTCGCTTCAGGGACTGAAAACTATGTCGTCGCTTTAGGGACTGAAAACTATGTCGTTTCAGGGACTGAAAACTTGTCGCTTCAGGGACTAAAAACTTATCGCTTCATGGATTGAAACATGTATTGTATATCCACCCTCCTCAAATGATGAATTTCATACGAATATACAATATATATAACTATTAGTGTGACTTTATTCAATAAAAGCACTGAAGACACATGTTTATAAAAATCAAATCATATAACCATGACCATATAAGCGGCTACGAACCTGCCTAACATTAAAGGAAATTGATTAATTAGGAGATGTATAAGCGTACGTATTAAGCAAATAATATATACATACTATTATAATTTGGTATAAATCGGCAGTAATATTGAAGGAAATTTGCAATTTGACTTTTATGATGTAGGAGAGAAGCAATAGACATGACTCATGAGGATATTTTCTCCCTATTTACAGTTTGCAAATTCTGGATGCGGGAAGCAAACGGAGCAACATCGGAGCATTCTCTTGGCCATTGATCAACCATCGAGCAATTCGTGCTGATAACGTGTTATAAACTAAGAGAAAGAGAGAGATTTGAGAGAGGAGTGAGAGAATAAACTTATGTTTATTAGGCTTCCAATAAGAGCCTTATATAGGATTTACAATGCTTGAGGAATAAGTCAACTCTAGGATTTAGAGAAGCTTATCTTATGTACATCCATATATATAATATTATAACATAGAGGGAGGATCAAATGAGCACAAGGTTTAAAGTAAGTATTGAGCATTTACGGTAGCCGTCCATGTGTCTCCATCCAACGGCTGTGAATGTTTCACCATTTAACCACAAAACCCTACACAGAGGGGCTTTTTCGTCATTTGCCCGTTCATTTGCTATGTTGGCTCGCTCCCGTCTCTCTTAGCGAAGAGAGTTCTTCGTTGGCTCCCTCAAACGGACTCGAGACGGCGCTAGGGTCGACACACTCGAGACGGCGCTCTGAGGCGGCGGTGGCGATGGGAAATCGAACGGAAAGGTTTGTTATGCGGCGAAATCTATGGCTTTGAATTTGTCGATTTCGCGACATCTGTGGCTTTGAATTTTTTGATTCGTCAAATATGTTGTGTTGGTGTGCCGGCGAAAGAAAGAGGGCCACTGAGTGGCCCACCACTCAACCAGGGGAGTTTGTCGTCCCGCCGCCCTGGTGGTTTAATTAGATGCCACCGTCGTGCAAGTGGAGTCTGGTATCTTAATTCCTGTGCTCACAACGTGTTTGTGAAAATGCTAGTGAGAACTTCTAATGTGTTCATCTATTAACAACGAAAGGCATTTTTGCTGCTTCTTTTCTGTGTTCTTGCTTATCAAATCTACTCTACTGTGTTCATCTATTCTGATGAATTTCTCTACCATGGAAACCATATAAACATCACGTGAATACCAACAGTTCATAGCAGGATTTTGTTGTTTGTTTGTGTTTATTTTGGGTGCTTCTTGGGTGTGATTGAGTAATTCAGAACTTTCTATTTCAGTCTGTGAGTATAGATTGTCTGTTAATTCAAGTTCTTCTTTAACTACATAGCCTAATCTCACAGTTCATAGCAGGATTTTGTTGTTTGTTTGTCACTGCTCTTTAATCAACTCATAAAATCTTTTGAAATTGAGTTAATGGTGTTATCTGGTATTGGTTGATTGAAGTGCATTCCTTACAAGTGCTAGTGTGTCTTTCTACCCGATTTTCACAATAAAATGTACTGTTAACAAATATGTTCCTGGGAGGAGGCTTATTTCACATGATTTTCTCACTCTTATTCTCTCTAATGTCCAATCTTCAGTTTGCATTTCCTTTCACATCTGTGACGGGGCTTGGATAACGTGACGGGGCTCCATATTGAGGTGGATGAGACTGTGAAGAAGCTGAATCAAGAACTGGAAATTTTCAGTAGTGATCGATCGTCGGATGGTGGGCAATCGAGCAGTAATTTAGTGAAAGCCTTTCTTCTCTGTGCCCCTGTCGTTGAGGTCGTTTATTTTCGGAGTCAAGCCCAAGAAGCAAAAGCCTTTCTTCTCTGTGCCCCTAGCAACTATTTGCTTGGAATTTCTATTTCTACATTGACTAAAGATGGTGGAAGTGATGATGGATTTTGCTTATCATCTACTTTTGTGAAATCCGTTCTTGCAATGGAGGGGATTGAGGAGGCAAGAGAGTTGTATAAGAGGTATGCGCCCTAGCAAATGAAGATGCTCATATGCCTGTTGGGTTTAAATTCTCATGTTGCAGAAGTCTGCTTTGTGGCACTAAATCCTGAAACTTATCTTGCAGGTATTTTGCATTACCTCAACCTGCTGGTCTTGTGCTGTATAAGTTTTGCATTGAGCTGGAGATGAACTATGCATTGAGTGGGGACAAACTTAGCCTTTGAAATGCTTGAAAACTATTTGAATTTGCACTTACAACGTAAAAGCAAGATATCAGAATCGGACCAAGATTGCTGAGTTGCTCAGGTATCACTCAAGATTGTTAGAGTGGAGACAAGTTGAGCAGCTTGAAGGACTATGTCACAAGGATGAAGGAAAGCCAGAGTGAAGCGAAGCTTCACAAGATATGGGTCTGAAATACTCAAGCCAGAGTGAAGGAAAGCCTGAGCAAACACTCCAATTTTCAATCTCAGGAATAGTTGTTCAAGATCATTGTTGTTGTTACTTGTTACATGTAAAAATAGTATCACTCTTATTTTTCCTTGTTCATGGAAAAAAGATATATTAATGTTGAACCTGTTAGTTATACATGATGAACCTGTTACTTATACTCAATGAACTTGCATGCGAAAAGTAATGAACCTGCAAGACAACACCAATGAACCTGCTTGATTTTTGAAGTGTACAACCTATTCTATGTGTGATGAACCTGTTACTTATACTCAATGAACCTGTTAGTTATAAATGTTGAACCTGTTACTTATACTTAATGAACCTGTTAGTTATACATGATGAACCTGTTACTTATACTCAATGAACCTGCATGTAAAAATTAATGAACCTACAAGACAACACCAATGAACCTGGTCAATTTTTGAAGTGTACAACCTATTCCATGTGTGATGAACCTGTTACTTATACTCAATGAACCTGTTAGTTGTAAATGATGAATATGTTACTTATACTCAATGAACCTATTAGTTATACATGATGAACTTGTTACTTATACTCAATGAACCTGCATGCAAAAATTAATGAACCTGCAAGACAACACCAATGAACCTGGTCGATTTTTGAAGTGTACAACCTATTCTATGTGTGATGAACCTGTTAGTTATAAATATTGAACCTATTACTTATACTCAATGAACCTGTTACTTATACATGATGAATATGTTACTTATAATCAATAAACCTGGTCGATTTTTTAAGTGTACAACCTATTCTATGTGTGATGAACTGTTAGTTATAAATGTTGAACCTGTTACTTATACTCAATGAACCTGTTAGTTATACATGATGAACCTGTTACTTATAATCAATGAACCTGCATGCGAAAATTAATGAACCTGCAAGACAACAACAATGAACCTGGTCGATTTTTGAAGTGTACAACCTATTCCATGTGTGATGAACTTGTTACTTATACTCAATGAACCTGTTAGTTATAAATGATGAACCTGTTACTTATACTCAATGAACCTGTTAGTTATACATGATGAACCTGTTACTTATACTCAATGAACCTGCATGCAAAAATTCATGAACCAGCAAAACAACACCAATGAACCTGGTCGATTTTTGAAGTGTATGAACTTGCAATGAAAAACTCATGAACCTGCAAGATTATCGGCTTAAACTTCTCTTGTAGGGTTTATCAACCTCTAAAATGTAGCCTATGAGGGATTTGAACCCACATCCATGTGAATAAACACATTGCTCTACCATTTGAGCTAATAGGCTATGACAACCAATACAAGGGAAAAGAAAAAGAAAAAAAAGCATAAAACAATATGACCATAGAATAAGAGTATGCAGATTCCAAATGCCGGGTCTATACAAACAATATAATGAGTTGTGCCGAACCTTGTGTGACTAAAATTGTGCTCAAATGAATAAAATCATTATAGGATAGAATAATTCTTCTTAGAACAAGGAAAAAGAATTGCATAGAAACTATTCAAAATGCGACTACCAAAATATCATACTCACAACAATCCACCAAGAGTCCAAGACCACTGCTTAAGAAGTGACATAATCCTAAAGAATCTGAACTAAAAGTCCAATTCTTTTGCTTGCAAACTTAGAACTGACAAGTAGAAGTCGCGAAAGAGAAAGATCATTACTTGCAACCAAACCACCACCATCCTCGTTGTCATAGACCATAACAACTTTGAAGCCGGCCCTCTGAGCTCCTCTAACTTTCTCCTCAAAGCTGCAATTACCCCTTACTATCAATGCAAACGGAGAACTCGAATTCCCACTAGTGTGCATCTTATTTGTCAACTGTGAACACGCATCAAGAGGCTCTGCTAGATACAGTTGCCCACATATTCCCGACGACTTTACAGGCGGTGCTAAAATCATACAGAGCAATGAAATAACCTTGTGTGCACTTACCTTAGTTTTTCTCTTTGGCAATTCGTCAAACACCTTGTGTGCATTAACAATTCCAAAAATTTGTACCACCGGGGACCAGAATCTTGGAAGTCTCCCGTAGAACGGCGTTCTCAAACTCCGATAAGATCCCACGCGCCGCCTCCGCCAACCGGGAGACGATCTCCTCCGCCTGAACTCTGATCGAATCCGCCGGCTTAGAGCAGAATACGACGTCGACGTCAGGGAGGAGCTCGGCCAGAGCGTCGTGGAGGTCTAGGATCTTGAAGAGCTTCTCCGGCGACCTCCTACTGATGCTTATCGCCTCCGCGAAGTGGAAGAGCTGGATTGCCGGCGCTTTCACCGACTCCAGGAAGCACTGATCGTCGGTTCCTTCCACGGCAGCAGCGCCGTAAAAGATCTGCTCGCTGAGACGCTTCTCGCTTGCAAAGAGGGCGCGAACACATACCTTTGCCGCCCAGATCCACCGCCAGATCTTCCCCTCTAAGGCGTCCCATTCGAGGCACTGCACGTCGCCGACAGCTTCCGCCTCGTCGAAGCTGCTCCATAACCAGATCCAATCTCATCTCCGTCTCTTGTTTTTTGGCTTGTTTTAAACGAAAGGGTATTTTCGTCTTTCAATCGACTTTTGTCTTAAATTGCAAAAATACCACCGTGTAACTACTTCCTAAAAGCTTGCTTTTTTTGGCTGATTATCTTAGAGTCAATCTAGGTTGTTGATTTTCTTCATCCAATGACTGTTATTAATGCTTAGTTTTTATCTTAAGGGATTGTGTATGTGAACGGAACTCTTATAACATATGACAAATTTTAAATATCGTCCTCAAATGCCACGAGCTTTGAGCTAGTATATATTAAAGGATAAATCTTCCGTCTATTTTTCCTCACCAAATTAATATCGCCTACAATTTTTCACTATATTGATTTCGCTAATATTTCGTTCTCTTAGTTATTTCACATCATCCAACATCTAAAAAAAAAAAATAGAATAGTTCATCCAATTTAATTATAAATTAAGATTCATTTTATTAAATAACTCTAATGTCACCGGTTGCTTCATCAATATATCAAAGAGGAATTTCCATGTATATAGTTAAAGATATTTCTTACGATTACAACTACGGTGGTTTAACATATTATTTTCATGAATTTAATATCTAACTAGCGAGTGTGCCCGTAGCTTAGGCACGTGAGACTCCAATTTTTTAAATTTTTTTATTTTTTAATAAAAAAGTTACATTAAATTTTATATGTAAATATACACTTTTTAAATATATTATAAATATTTGTGAAAATTGTACTTTCATACAAATTATGACATTCGATATACGTTTTTATTATATATATATATTAAAACACGGTGTAAAATTTAACAAAAAAATAAGTGTTTAAGATAAGTTATGTTATTAGTACTTGTATTATATGTCGTGAAAATTCTACCAAGTTAAGTTTTTAACACGTGTATATGAATTTCTCCACTCGTAAAACATCTTGTAAATTACTGAAAAACAGTTTTTTTATCACAAATTATGATGAATGAATGAATTTCTAAGTCAGTAAAACATGTTGTAAATATTCCTAAAAATAAATAAGTATTTTAACACAAATCATGATACGGCCGTATGAATTTATCCACACGTAAAACAACTTGTAAAGTTTAAGAAAAATAGTGTTTTATCACAAATTACAGTATGACTGAATGAATTTCTACGCCCATAAAACATGTTGTAAATATTGCTAGAAATAAATTAGTATATTAACATAGTATTATGATATGACTGTATAAATTTCTCCGCCCATAAAAAATCTTGTAAAGTTGATGAAAAATAGTGTTTTAACACAAATTACGGTATGACTAAATGAATTACTACGCCAGTAAAACATGTTCTAAATATTGCTAGAAATAAATAAGTATTATAACACGAATCATGATACGGCTATATGAATTTCTCCACCCATAAAATATGGTGTTCTAACACAAATATTGCTAGAAATATAGTGTTCTAACACAAATTACAGTATAATTGAATGAATTCCTACACCCATAAAGAATGTCGTAAATATTGCTAGAAATAAATCAGTATTGTAACATGAATTATGATACGATTGAATGAATTTCTCCACCCGTAAATGCGATTGTATGAATTCCTACGCTCGTAAAATTCATTTAGTCGTACCATAATTTGTATGTTATAATGATGATGAAAATAGTGTTTTAACACAAATTACGGTATGATTGAATGAATTTTATGCCCGTAAAACATGCTATAAATATTGCTAAAAATAAACAAGTATTTTAACATGAATTATGATATGCATGTATGAATCTCTCCTCCCGTAAAACATGTTGTATAGTTGCTGAAAAATAGTGTTTTAACACATATTACGATATGACTGAATGAATTTCTACTCCCGCAAAACATGTTGTAAATATTTCTAGAAATAAATTAGTATTTTCACACGAATGTGAAACGGCTGTAGGAATTTCTCCACCCGTAAAACATCTTGTAAAATTGCTGAAAAATAGTGTTTTTTAACAAATTACGGTGTGACTGAATAAATTTCTCCGTAAAACATTATGTAAATATTACTAGAAATATATTAGTATTTTGACATGAATTATGATTGAACGAACTGGACCTATATCCTTTTACATTTCCTCTTTTAATAGTTTTTGTGTTAAAACATTATGGTAGGTTTTGTTGGATTTTTTACATAGTGGAGGTTGGAATAAAATTCACACCTCCTTAAATTTAGGGTATTTAATTAATTTTCCCTAAAAAATTTCATGTCCTCTTGTCAAAATTATTTCTTATCCTAGCATTATTAATTTTCTAACCTTCTACTTTATAACTTCAATCCAATGACGAAATATAAACACTATGTCTAATTAGTAAAAAGACATGCAACAAAATACAAATTACTTGGAAAAAAAAATTATATGACTCATTCGTGCATGATACTTGTACGAAGCACTACACTAGTTTACAATCATGCTTGCAGGCAACAAAGAATCAAATGCTTCATATGTCTTGGTTAACCTTGGTGTTGGAATGGAACTTTTCGAACCTCAGTTCCCATGAAGTTCCCTTCCTCTGTTTCTCTTGTTTTGACGATGACAAACATTTGAGATTAACTAGCTTCTCTAGTGACTTATGAACAGGTGAAAAGATAAGGGAAATCAAGTCCAAGTGAGCGCAGATCAAGAGCAAGGGAACTGGATGGGAACCGCGTCGGTGGTTTCCCAGAATCATAAACAGAATCTTTGAAGAAGATTTTCTCACCAAATCCGGATGCTATCAAATGAAGATCTTGGCCGGTTTACATATAGAATATTCTTATAGGATTATGTAAATTAGGATTTGGGTGAGAGAATATTTTGTGTCTTATTTTGTTAAGATATAAAATATTCCATCATGTATTTACGGGATTTGTTTGTTCAAGGGATTCTCTTCCGAGATCTTTCCTTGACAAATAAGTCTTATATATACATGATGTTGTTGGTGCAATTAGGTTATGCATTTACGAGCTCTCAAAGTGCATCAGAACTAAAGAAGAAGAAAGAAGAAAAGCTGAGTCGAAGTAAGTCTTTGTGTGTTAATTTGTGATTGACTAGGGAACTGGGGTTAGCCTGAGAGATAGGTTTGAACTGCTGAGTTCGGAAGTTGTAATCAAAGTTAATATACAAGTAGACTTTTCAATCCTCGCAAGAGGGGTGGTTTTTATCCTAGATAACTAGTTGGTTATCAAAGGTTTCCACCTTAAGTAATTTGTCTTGATAACTTGCTTATTTGTTATTCCGCTGCCCATAGGAACCGAACACCTTTGTGTCTCAGTTCCCTTGATTCTAACGCACAGATCCTACAATTGGTATCAGAGCTAGCACTCTAGATTGTGTGTTTACATAAGCAGGTTTCCAAAGATGACTCGTAACAACGAACCTGAACTCGGAGTGTCCATCAACAAGCCATACATTCTCAAGAATGGACAAATCAACTGGTGGACTCAACAACTCATTGGCTTCATGCAAACCAATGACATGCAGTGCTGGCTAGTCTTGGAAAATGGTAATTATCCTAAGCCAAAAGATCCAAAGGATGCTACCAAGGACTTGCCTCCCGCTGAATGGACTCAAGAGCAATTTGTTCAACAAGAGAAAAATGCAAAGGCTCGCCAATACATTCTCAATGCTCTGTCCAAGACCGATCAAGATAAGGTCATTGGCATTGACAATGCTAAAGATATGCTGAAAGCTCTCAGGGAATTCAACTTGGGAAGTACAGATCTTCAAAACAGTAGGAAGTTTGACTTACAAGGAGAATATCACAGATTTAAGATGCTTGAAACCGAAAATGTATCCTCTTATCATTCTCGTTTCAAGATTCTATGCAATGAACTCACAGCCTGTGATGCTCCTCCAGAAGAGTGGTCCAAATCCATGGTGATTATCAACGGACTTAACTCAAAGTTCGAAATGACTCAGAGCATCATGCTGCAAACTCCTTCAATCAGCGTCCTCCCTGTCCAGGAAATCATTGGTCAACTCCAACGACAGGAAGACAAGGCTAAGGGAACTGAACAAGTGAAAACTGATCAAAGCATCGCCCTTATGCTGACCAAAGTCATGGAAAGACTAAAGACCGATGAACATTCTGATGAAGAAAATGATGATGAGATCACGGCTCTTCTAACTCGTACTGTTAGGAATTTTCAGAAAGGCAAGTTCCCTAGGAAGGAGTTCAAGAGGGAACACAAGGAATTCAGGTGCTACCAATGCAATCAGATTGGTCATCTTGCTAAGAACTGCTCAAACAAGAAGGATGATGTAGAACCACAACAGAAAAAGGCGTTGGTTGCTACATCCACATGGGGAAACTTTGATGAAGAATCTGATGGGGAACCAGACGATCTATCTTCTGGACAGTGTTTAATTGCTGAAGCTCCCTCTGCTAGGGAACTCCTCTTCAGTTCCCCTGACCTTTGCCTCATGGCGTCTGACAACTCAAGCACTGACTCTGTCCCCTCCAAACCTGAGGTACAAGAACTCACTGAAACTCTTACTAAGTTTGATAAAAAGCACTTGATTAAATTAATTATCAAACTCAGTGAAGAAAACAACACCTTGCAAGAAAAGATTACTGAAAATGAAGAAGAAATTTCTTGCTTAACTGAAGAAAACGCTGTTTGGTGTAAGAAAGTTGAGGATGCCTCTAAATCCAGTATATCTTCGCATGTTGTTTGCCCTACTTGTGACTTGCATGATAAATTGAATCTTGGTGAAAATTCCCATGCTAGTTCCTCTTCTGATAATGGTCTCTTACAGTCTATCATACGAAAACTTGATTCTCTGACTGAATGCATTCATGAAAAGACTATTAATCAAACTGTGTTTGTGAAAGCTAGAGCTGGTATAGGATACTCTACTCGTGATCCTTCTGATACTCTATGTGATGCTCATTGTGATTCTGAGTTGGTAGCAAATGAAGTCCAGGCTAGAAATGAAAAACTTGATCTAGCTCTACAAACTGCTAAATGCAAGAATGAATACCTGGAAGAGAGAATTAAAGTTCTTGAAAATGTGTCAAATAAAAATCTTCCTTGTGCTCCTAATGATTCTAAGATACATGAGATGTATAAGGAAATTGGTCGCTCAGCTCCTAACCATCCCAGGAAGAAGATTGATCTAAGGGAAAGAAAGAAAGCCAACTCAGTTCCCTTCAGAAAGAAGGGTAAGTATCTCTGGATTCCCAACAACCGTGTTTGCTGGTACTGTGGGAACCAGGGTCACAACATTGATGAATGCAACAAGAAATACAGGGACGAGGAACAAGCTTCTGAGAAAAGGAATTTCAAGAGAAAGGACAATAGGAAGAGAACTGAAATTTCTGATTTGAATGACCCCTATTATTATTCTTCACAGGGAACTCATCCTACTAATCTGCCTAGGACCTCCTCTCCTAACAAACCCGGGAACGGTAAACCGACCTGGGTTCGTAAGAAATGATGTTTAATGTCGCAGGTTGAAGTGAGCAAAGAAGAAAAATGGTACATAGACAGTGGAGCGTCTTGTCACATGACTGGGAACAAGAAGAAATTACACTCACTTCAGCAATACAACGGAGGAAAGATTTCCTTCGGCGACAAAAGGAAAGGAGCCATCTGCGGCGTTGGATGTGTGGATCTCACTGAAAAGATCCAGGTAAGTGATGTTCACCTTGTTGATAATTTAGGCTTTGATCTAATGAGTGTGTCTCAGCTGTGTGATCAAGGGGGGAACCATGTCCTATTCACTCCCAAGGAATGCTTTGTGCTGAATCCTGAGACTCACAAAACCCTTTTGAAAGGGAAACGGTACAACAATGTCTATGTTGTTGACACAAGCTTCATCCCTGAAGAAAATCTTTGCTTGTCTACCATTGCTGATAGAACTTCCATATGGCACCAAAGACTTGGCCATGCTAGCCCTCTGCTTATTCACAAGCTCCACAAAAGGGAACTGGTGCGAGGACTTCCCTCTGTTCAAGTTGACAAGGACCACGTCTGCTCAGACTGTGTTAGAGGGAAACAAGTAAGAAGCTCCTTTAAATCTAAATCTGTGATTAGTTCCTCTCTTCCTCTGGAACTGGTTCACATGGATTTATGTGGTCCCATGCGTACCCAAAGCTTTGGGGGAAACAGGTACATTCTGGTACTTGTTGATGATTTTTCACGCTTCACCTGGACTATATTTCTTAAATCAAAAGATGAAGTGTTTGATAGATTCTCTGCTGTGGTTCCTACTCTTGAAAACTCCCTTGGCCACACTATTCGGGCCATACGTTCCGATCATGGAACGGAGTTCAAAAATGCAAAGTTTCTAACCTTTTGCAGGGACAAGGGAATCTCTCACAACTTCTCTGCTCCTCGCACTCCTCAACAAAATGGAGTCGTTGAACAGAAAAATCGCACTCTAGAGGACATGTCTCGCACTATGCTCCTCTCTGCTGGTCTTCCTCATCGTTTCTGGGCTGAAGCTGTCAACACCGCCTGCTACATTCTGAATCGTGCTATGCTTCGCCCTATAACTGAGAAGACCCCCTATGAGCTCATCAAAGGCCGAGTTCCCAACATTTCCCATCTTCGGGTCTTCGGATGCAAGTGCTTTGTGCACAATAATGGCAAAGATCCTATTGGGAAATTTGATCCCAGAAGTGATGAAGGGATTTTCCTTGGCTACATCAGCAACAGCAAAGCATACAAAGTGTACAACCTTCGTACACAAAAGATGGAGGAAAGTGTTCATGTTGTTTTCAATGAGTCTGCTTTTTCTAACATGCAACAGGTACCCTCTATTCCTCACAGCGCTGATGATGATTCTGATGAAGCTGGACCTGCTGTCCCTGAGTTCACTCTCAACATGTCTGGGGATGACTCAGCTGAGCCGCCTTCTCCAGCCACTCCTACTGGCAACTCTAACTCTCCCTCTGGTGATGATTCCCCAGACTCAAATTCTCCTACTTCTGAGTCAGAGAATGCTGGGAACTCAGAGGCTACTACTGATGGGAACTCCGCTGATCAAACTGATGGGAACTCAGGCACTGCTTCTGCAGAGAACTCTGGTGATTATTCTATCTCTGCAACTGAAGGCTCTCTGCCAACCCCTGCCGATGATTCCATTCCTGTTCCCAACTACAAGTACAAAGGCTCACATCCAGTGGATCTCATCTTTACTCCCTATCACAAGCCAACCACTACCACTCGTTCCTATCTGAAGAATTTCTGTGCCTTCAATGCCTTCCTATCCATGGTCGAGCCCAAGAACTACAAAGAAGCTCTCACTGACCCGGATTGGATCAATGCTATGCAAGAGGAACTTCATCAATTTGATAGGAATAAAGTTTGGCGTTTGGTTCCCTGTCCTCCCAACAGGACTATCATAGGAACCAAGTGGATTTTTCGCAACAAGCTTGATGATTCAGGGATTGTCACAAGAAACAAAGCTCGTCTTGTTGCTCAAGGGTACAATCAGCAAGAGGGCATTGACTATGACGAAACTTTTGCTCCTGTTGCTCGAATGGAGGCCATCCGCCTAATGATTGCCTATGCTGCTCACAAAGGCTTCAAGCTCTTCCAAATGGATGTCAAAACTACCTTTCTCAATGGCGTTCTTCAAGAAGAAGTGTACGTCAAGCAGCCACCTGGGTTTGAGGACAGAGACCATCCTGACTATGTCTACTTCCTCGACAAAGCTCTCTATGGGCTAAAGCAGGCCCCTCGAGCATGGTATGACCGCCTTGCTCAGTTCCTGTTATCCAATGGATACAGAAGAGGTTTGATTGACAAAACTTTATTCTTGTTGGAAGTCAAAGATGATATCTTGGTTGTTCAAGTATATGTCGATGATATTATTTTTGGATCCACTAACCTCTCTATTGTAGAAAAATTCAAGAATCTTATGAGCAGTGAGTTCGAGATGAGCATGATTGGGGAACTGACCTTCTTCCTAGGTCTTCAAGTTAATCAACTTTCAGAGGGAACTCAGGTCCATCAACAGAAGTATGTGAAGGAACTTCTGAAGAAATTCAAGATGGACACAAGCAAGCCTTTTGCCACTCCTATTTCCCCAGCAACCAAGCTCACGCTGGAAGATTCTGATCCAAAGGCTGATCAATCTCTGTATCGGCAAATCATAGGTTCCCTTCTCTATCTCTCTGCCAGTCGGCCAGATATTATGTATTCTGTGTGTCTTTGTGCTCGCTTTCAGGCTGATCCTCGCACTAAGCACATGGCGGCTGTGAAAAGGATTCTTCGCTATCTGAAGGGAACTGACAATCTCTGTCTATGGTATCCCAAACACTGCGACTTTGAGCTCATCTCCTACACCGACGCTGACTATGCTGGATTTCTTCAAAATCGGAAAAGCACTTCTGGAATGGCTCAATTCCTTGGCCCTTGTCTGGTCTCCTGGGGTTCTAAGAAGCAAACGTCCATTTCCCTCTCAACAACTGAGTCAGAATACATTGCTGCTGCTGCGTGCTGTGCTCAAGTCCTATGGCTCAAACAACAACTCGCGGACTTTGGTAAATCCTATGGCCCTCTCAAAATTCTTTGTGATAACACTAGTGCCATTAACATCTCTAAAAATCATGTCTTTCATTCCAAGTCTAAGCATATTGACATAAGGCACCATTTTTTGAGAGATAATGTGGAAAAATGGATCATTGTTATGGAACATTGTCGTACTGAGGAACAAATTGCTGATATATTCACTAAAGCCCTTAATCGAGAACCTTATGAGTATTTTAGACTCCTTCTTGGCATGATTTCCATTGATTAGAGGTTCTGGGTTCCCTTGGCTATTTCCCTGGTCTTGACTAGATTGTTGATTTATTAGTTTACCTGGTAACTCATTGGGAACTGTGTTTATTGCATTTCTTGTCCCTCTCTGCATTCTTGTGCTCATTGTTATGTCTTCAGAGGTGCTATATTCATGCTTTCATATGTTATGTGGACTTCATTTGTGCTCTTATTTCAACAATATATAATCAATCTGATCTCTGAACCCTCATAATAAGCCGAAATGATGATTGATTATAAGCTAACCTTGGCTTGGCTTTCCTAGTAGTTCCCTATGATCCATGCTTTATTTGTCCACAACTGAGAATTTACTAGCTTAGCGTCAAAAATGCCTTCCTGATATTTTTCATGCTCTTGGATGTGTTCTCTTCATGTTTTACATTCCCCACATATATGCTTCCAAGAATTTCCCTAGCCAGGAACTGATAAGGAACTAAGGGGGAACTGGTTGTGCTTCTTGCCGTTTGATCTCTGACGCTGCCTCGATTCTCGGTTTTTTCTGCTCAGAGTATTTATGGCAACTTGAAAGCAGTAGCCGTTGGAGATTATTTCTGATGGGACTTCTTTCCATCCGTTGGAGATTTGGATAGAATTTGGGAAATTCTTATCTTCGTCATTAAGGAAATTCTGGAAGATCCGATCTTGTAGCCGTTGGAGATTTTTGGAAGATCTGCTGCTCTATTTAAGGGGAACTATGCACTATTCCCAGGTCACCGCTGATCTTCTCTGTGCTCTCTCCTTCTCTCAAATCTCAAAACCCTAAATTTGCCGTTCTCTCCCCACAAAGCTCCCATGGCAGACAAGACTATTCAAGTCTCTCTCTCTCAAGCCGATCTTGAGTTCTTGGCGGCTCACGGACGATCTTCAACGCTCGTGGCCTCCGATGCTCAGCCGTCTGCCGCTGCCGTCCCCACCTCTACCTCCGATGTTGCCACCCCATCACCGGCGACATCGCTCCCCACTCCCACGGCCACCCCACAAAAATCGGCCCCCACTGAATTCACCCCGTCCTCTCCACAAAAAGCCCAAACACTCTCTGTGGTACCCTCCTCATCCACCCACAAAGAACCCTCGCCTGATGCTACTCTATCAAAGCCGGCACCCTCCTCCTCAAAAGGCCTATCCCACAATGCCAGCCCTGCAAGTTCCCAACAGCACTCGTCTCCCCTCGAGGCTCATGATCAGGGAGAAGATATCTCCCCCTTGGAGTCCCTGCCTCCCAAAATATCAAAGAATTCCGTCGGCACCTCTGCTGTAAAGCGCCTGCGCCCTGACTTCGACGACGATGAGGTCACTCTCCTCTCTGAAGTAAAGGCGCCTCGCTCCAAGAAGGCAAAGCCCTCTTCTGTGGCCCTTCGCACCAGGTCTGCTAAAGCCCCCAGTGCAAAATCGAAATCAGCTGCCCAGCCTTCGACTTCACACAAGGAGTCGTTCGCCTCGCGCAACATTCTGGGACCCCTCTTTATGGGAACTCAACTCTGGTCCTGCGGTCTCCCTGAGGTTGAGCAGTTCAAAGCTATGCTTGAGATCCAGCAGTGGGAAAACCTCTTCGCTGAGCCCACCGGAGTTGATGATGCTGTCGTCCGGAGCTTCTACTCGTCTATGTCTTTCGTTGGGACACCTGAGGGAGATGAGCCGTCTGATATTGTGGTTGTGATTGGTGGTCGCCTTATCTGCATCACCGTTGAGATGATTGGGGCTGTGCTACACGTGCCCACTGGTGATGGCTTCTTCCAAATCACCAAGAAGAATTGGCCCTCCAAGAAAGAAAACTTTGTCCAGTTCCTCTTCGGCCCCAATCCCCCAAAAGATCTCCACACAAAATATCTCTCCCTCCCCATGAAGCTGCTACACTCCTTCCTCATCTCCAATGTCATTCCTCGCCAGGAAAAGAGGAATCAAACTCAGATTGCTGAAGTGGTGTTTATGGAGAAGATGCTCTCTGGCGAGCGCCTGGATCTCCCCCGGATTATTATGCTGCATATGCAAGCCTGCCGCTCCCACACATCTCACTCCCTACCCTATCCGACGGTGATCAAGGCCATCCTGTCCTCTCTCAACTCCTACCCGGCTGATCCCACTGAGTCCCAGTTTTCGCACCTCATGGACGTGGCTTACATCAATAGCCTCAGTGTGGATGTGGTGCCGGAGGTCAAGCCCAAGCAAACTCGAGCTGCTGCGTCTGAGAGTGCGGAACCCGCTTTGTTGTCCTCCAACGCTGATGTTTGTGCCGCTCTTAGGGAAATCACCTCTGCCATCAGGGAGCTCGCTGCTAGGATGCCTCCCCGTTCCCCCTGATGCTCTTTTGTCAGTTTCTGGCTTAGATTCCCTAGGATTTCCCCTGCTTATTAGCTGCTCTGCGTTGTTGGTTACTTTCTTTCAGCATTGTTGTTTGTTTCCCTTGCCTGTGTCTGCTATATATTGTGCCTCTTTTGCTTAATTAATGAAATCATTTTGCTAAGTTGTGCCTTGTTCTTGCGATTGACATGTTTCCCTCTGAGTTATTCTCTGTTTTATACTGCATCTAATCTATCTTTTCGATGATGTCAAAAGGGGGAATAGATTCTGGAATCCTGGAACCAATAGGACTGGTATCGTGTTAAGGGGGAACTAAGTATCATTGTCAAAAATTAAGGGGGAACTATGAAGCAATCTCCTCAGTATCTTTGCTTCCATAATCTAACTCCTTTACTGCCTATTGGTTATATGCTTATATGTTGGTATTTGTTTGTCATCATCAAAAAGGGGGAAATTGTTGGAATGGAACTTTTCGAACCTCAGTTCCCATGAAGTTCCCTTCCTCTGTTTCTCTTGTTTTGACGATGACAAACACTTGAGATTAACTGGCTTCTCTAGTGACTTATGAACAGGTGAAAAGATAAGGGAAATCAAGTCCAAGTGAGCGCAGATCAACATCAAGGGAACTGGATGGGAACCGCGTCGGTGGTTTCCCAGAATCATAAACAGAATCTTTGAAGAAGATTTTCTCACCAAATCCGGATGCTATCAAATGAAGATCTTGGCCGGTTTACATATAGAATATTCTTATAGGATTATGTAAATTAGGATTTGGGTGAGAGAATATTTTGTGTCTTATTTTGTTAAGATATAAAATATTCCATCATGTATTTACGGGATTTGTTTGTTCAAGGGATTCTCTTCCGAGATCTTTCCTTGACAAATAAGTCTTATATATACATGATGTTGCTGGTGCAATTAGGTTATGCATTTACGAGCTCTCAAAGTGCATCAGAACTAAAGAAGAAGAAAGAAGAAAAGCTGAGTCGAAGTAAGTCTTTGTGTGTTAATTTGTGATTGACTAGGGAACTGGGGTTAGCCTGAGAGATAGGTTTGAACTGCTGAGTTCGGAAGTTGTAATCAAAGTTAATATACAAGTAGACTTTTCAATCCTCGCAAGAGGGGTGGTTTTTATCCTAGATAACTAGTTGGTTATCAAAGGTTTCCACCTTAAGTAATTTGTCTTGATAACTTGCTTATTTGTTATTCCGCTGCCCATAGGAACCGAACACCTTTGTGTCTCAGTTCCCTTGATTCTAACGCACAGATCCTACACTTGGCCTCAGCCATATCCTTCCGTGCTTTCATTCTTCGAGAGTTTCAAACGTAGCACAGAAAACATCTTGATGAAGTGATCCTTGGCACTCCTGAATTGTGTCCATGGCCTCCCTGATACGATTCGAGTCATCGGATGAGTCTTCGGATACGTCGACGGCCGAATCGTGGTCAAGGAACAATCGAACTTGAACGGATCTTCTTTGCGGGCTCGGAAAAGTGATGGCTTCCACGGGTGACAATCAACAATGATGCTCTGGGCCTTCTGGGCCTCCAACGTGATGGAGGTTCTCGAAGGCACCAACGAGAGATCAATCAAGATGAACTATCGAAGAACGAAGACAAACGTGATCATCTTGTGGTTGAACGAACAAGTAACTAGGTTGATGCTCATGCTTAAACAAGGAGAAGCTCAACTTTAAATTTAAGTAATGAACTAAGTGTAACTACAAATGAAGACAATGGAGGCTTTAAATAGTGCTAGATACTCGGCCATAGCCCGAGTAGTCCATTAGGCCGATGTTCACAACATGTGATCCGAATACACCGAAAAATAGAAATGACTAAAATAGGAAAATAACCTCAAAATAGAAAGTCTCAAAATATCCGAACAAATAACTTCAAAATAAATATATCATAAGATCATAGTGAACATAGGCAGTGGCACCATGGGGGACGCCAGGGATGCAGTCGCCATGGGCGGGCCGATATACATCACTCCCAAAAGGTCTCTCCAAATCAGCAAATGAAGCTCAAACCTTACTTTATTTAGTGCTTTACATGATTTGCTTTTTGTTCAATTATTAAATTATAGAAATTATACCCTTTGCAATAGATTTGCAGTAGAGTTCAACTTCTCTTCCTTTACAGTGTTCACAAAGAAGCGGATCATTTCCCAGAGAGTATGGACCACACTGATGAAACTTTTAAAGCTACACATTCCATTAACAAAGGATAAGAAGATCTGAAGAAATAAGCATACACAATTTCCGAAGCATAATAAATCAAATTTAAAGAATAACAGTTGATCATGATTTACAAAATCCGGAGCATAAGCAATTTAGAGAAAATATGGTTGATCAATACCTGATTAATGTTTTGCATCCAATGCAACTAATTAAGTTGTTACTTCAAAAATTTCATGATGCCACCAACTGAAGGAGTAGAGATGGAAATCGCTCGAGTGTAACTACCATCCTTGCTTGCATGTTCGAGAATTGGCTAAAAAATCCTCAGAAGTGGCTATAGCAAAAACATTTTTTGTCAATAGAAGAGAAGCTGATATCCCCAGATACATGTACTTTTGCACAATTAACAAGATAAACACATCACCAAATCTTTTAGCCTTGTATTTAAATTAAAACTGAACCCTTTCCAAAGGTCTTGTAAAAAAAATCTCTTATGAGATTAAGGAAAATTGTATGATATGAAAAAATAAAGGAAATCAAGCACCTATATACAGATTCCACCTTTTAATTTATTGTTATTCATTGAGGAAGGCTTTCACAAAGAGGATATAACACAATAAAGACCTATATAAGTAAGAAGGTAGTGAGGAATACAATGCAATCTACCTAAATCAACTTATCTCGCACATAAAAATTATCAAGAATAAGATGCAAGGGGTTTTCTGGAAATATTAGTCATGAAATGAGAATGTAAATTTAGAGCCATAGATCAGTTCAAGCAATATAGTGACCCCAACAAGCTCTTGCAGCAATGTACTTGCAAACTGCATTTGATACTTGGTGAATGTTAAAGAGAAATCAAGGATGTAATCAAGGAATTATACAAGTGAAGAAACTCTAACATTGTAATATCTATTTTATAGTAACTATTAGGAGTTGAGAAAAATCTTCAATTTACAGATTTCTAAGTAAGTGAAGAAACTTATGATAGCAGAAAAGAGAACAACGTAGCGGTTGTTTCGGAATAGAGAGATAGAAAGTCATGTAAAATCTTTGAACTCCATGGGCACTTCAGTAATAGGCAAATTCACACGAATTTATCAAAAATAACATATGCAGCCTATTAAAAATACCTCCAAAAGCGTGAAAAGAAAAGGAAAAAAAGTATATGGTGTAAGGTTAAATCTAGTGCAATTTTTTTCACTAGCTTGCACCAATCTAGGTTGCTAAATCCTTATATATCCGTTCACACTTAACCTTCTTAAAAAGATCGATAAAGGGATCAATCTCCTCTCCTCATCCATCCCATTAACCAACTTTAGCTTCATCCAATTATCCAATATCTCATCAGCTTTGAGTCCATCTGCAGGCTTGCATATTGAATTCATAACATCTAGGCAAGAGATTTACTAAATGAAACTAATCAGTTTAAAAAATGCCATATGAAGTAAATCACATATATGCTATGGTACCTAACTTTTCATGGTTTAGGTGATGCATAAGGTTATTTCATGTGACTACCTTTTGGCGTCAATTCGATTGTGAAATGCATTGCCGGCCTTCTCCATCGCTACTTCTTTTCTCATCTTTGAATTTGCACCTACACTAAACAAAAACAAAAAATGCATTAATCAGTCAATTATTCCCTGTTAGTTAACATAAATTTGGAAAATTCAAATGCAGAGAAAAGGATTACGATATGACAAACAAAACCCAAGTGAAAACAATTGAGCTCTATGGGAAGGCATATAACGGAAAGCTTAAATATAATCGGAACTTACTGACAATATTACATCAATTTGAGTAAACTACAATTCAAACTCATATGAAGCCCACATGTATTATATTAAGGTAAGCAACTCGAAGCTCATGTCCAAAATAAACTACAAACTCACGATCCAAGAGACGCCCACCAAGGAACAACGAGAGAACCTCTTCCACATTCGTTGTGATGTGAAGGAGGGCACCATAAGCGTCATAAGTAGTGGAGGGATATGCAATTTGATCAACCAACGAGTGGTTGAACACCTCCAGTAGAAGACAACGCCATATCCATAACCGTATAGCCTCTAATGGATTTCTGGTGGCCAAGGAGATAATATGGTAACTAAGCAATGTTTTGTTCAATTTAGCATGGGACATTATCATGATAAGGCCCTTTGTAATGTTGTTCCAATGGATTTCACTCAATCACTCCTAGGTAGACCTTGGCATTTTGATAGGAATGCTATACATGTTGGATTCTTGAATAGGTATAGTTTTATGCATAACGGGAGAAAGGTTGACCTTATCCCACTATCACCTCAAGAAGTTTTCAGGAACAAGTAGCTCAGGATCAAGCTTAAGCATTGCTTGAGGCCAAGGAATGCGACCAAGTTGCTGCAGAAGCCAAGCACTCGGCCACTGATGACACCAAGCGCCACGAAGAGGGCCTCTCGACCAAGTCTCACAAAGAGACCAAAGTTTATGAATCTGAGCCTAAGGAGCCTCATTTGGACCTAAAGAAGCCCAAAAACAAACCGCTCCGGTCCCATTGGAAGGAAAGTGCAAGAAACGATCTCTTCTTGTTCGTCCTCGCAATGTGTCTCAAGCCTTTAAAGAGGGAAAATTATGTCTAATACTCTTTTATAAGGATTGTATGCTCAATGATTTAGACATATCTCACTTTCCTTCTAGTGTTCAAAGTCTTTTACATAACTTTGCGGATGTCATGCCCGAAGAGCCACTGAAGTGCCTTCCACCAATTATAGGAATTGAGAATCAAATCAACTTTGTCCAGAGTGCGTCTCTTCCCAAACAAGATGCATATGGAGCCTCCCTTGAAGAGAATAAGGAGCTAAAAAAGACAAGTCCAAGATGTGATGGACAATGGTAAGGAGAGAGAGCCTTAACCCTTGTGCGGTTCCGGTGAGTTTGGTGCCAAAGAAAGACGGTTCTTGGCACATGTGTGAGGACTGTTGTGCCATTAATCAAATCATGGTGAAGTATCATCACCCTATCCTTCGTCTTCATGATGTGTGTGATGAATTTCATTATGCTACTTTGTTTTCTAAGATTGATCTTAAAACTGGTTACCATGAAATCAGGATGAAGGAGGGAGATGAGTGGAAAACAACCTTTAAGACTAAGTTTGACCTTTATGAATGGTTAGTTATTCCATTTGGACTTACTAATTCCCCTAGTACGTTCATGAGATTAATGAACCATGTCCTTTCAGCCTTAGGAAAATTTGTTGTTGTTTACTTTGATGATATCCTTATTTATAGCAAATCCTTGAAAGAGCATGTTGAACATCTTTGGGTTGTCTTAGAGTGTCTTAAGCATGAGAAACTCTATGCTAATAATATGAAATGTATTTCTTGCTCTTCTTTTACTATTTTCCTTGGATTTGTAGTTTCTAAATATGGATTTAAGGTACATGAAGACAATGTCAAGGTTATTGTGGAGTGGACGCTACCCACTACCTCCACCATGGTGTGCTTGTTTCTTGGATTCGTTGATTTCTATACGCGTTTTGTGCGTGATTTCAACTCTATAGCTAGCCCATTACACGAGCTCACCAAGAAGAATGCTCCATTTGCATGGAAAGAGAAGAACCAAGCGACCTTTCGACACCTTGAAGGACCGCCTATACCACGCCCCTTTTCTACAACTTCTTTGGTTTGTCCTTCTTGCTCAATGTGATGCTAAGATCCTTGGTTTTGCTGTGATTAAAGAACTTTATGTGTTGGATTATTTCTTTTGACATATATTTAATCATTGCATGGCTAAAGGAAAATGGAACACTTATTGTTTAGACAATGTATTCTTGTTTAAATCTAACAACTATGCACACTATCTTCATCTATACGTAGGTTATTGACTATAGAAGCTCACGACAAAAAAGGACATAGAGAAGTTGAGAAGACTTTGCATGCTTTACAAGAACATTACTATTGGCCTAAGGTGAGAATTTAATTATGTTATAAGATTTTGCAATATTTGCGTTATTTGTGCTAAGGCTAAGTCTACATTGAAACACCATGGTCTTTACACACCCTTGCCAATCCCCACAACCCCTTGGGAGTATATTTATATGGATTTTATTGTGGGATTTCCTAAGACTAAGAGGGGGAGAGATTCTATTTTTGTGGTTGTTGATAGGTTCTCTAAATTGGCCCATTTGAAAGCCTGTCACAAAACGGATGATGTAACAAATGTAGCTGACTTATTTTTTATGAAAATTGTTAGATTGCATGGCATACCTTGCATCGTTATTTTTGATCGTGATGCTATGTTTCTGAGCTATTTTTGGAAGACCCTATAGTCTAAGAAGGAAACGCATCTTCTATTTTCTACTTCTTGTCACCCCCAAACTGATATTCAAACCGAGGTAATGAATAGAACTTTAGGTGTATTACTTCGTACTATGCTTAAATTTAACCTTAAATGTTGGAAAGATTGCTTGCCTTTTGTGTAATTTGCTTAGAAATGGTCAATTCATAACGCAACCAAGATGACACCATTCGAAGTTGTGTATTGCAGCAATGCCTACACCCCATGGTTTTGAAGTCGATGCCATTAAAGGAAAAGGTGAGTTTTGAGGCTAAGGAGCGGGTTGGGTTTGTGAAGAATCTCCATGAGCGCACTCGCTTGCAGATGGAGAGGTGAGCACACAAATACAAGGTCCGAAATGACAAGGGCCAGAAGAAGATGATATTTGAAGATGAAAACATGGTGTGATTGCACTTGAGGAATGAGAGGTTTCCTTCCAAGAGGAAATCCAAGCTTGATTATAGAGGAGATTGTCCTTTGCATATGGTGAAGAGGATCGACGACAATGCTTACCACTTAGATCTCCTGGCGAGTATGCTGTTCATTCTACCTTAAACGTGGCTTACTTATCCCCTTATGTTTCAGATGACTAAGAGGACCTTGACGAATTGGGGACGATTCGAGGCCAAGTTAGGGTTAGTGATGAGACATATTACGAAGGATAATGTTGAGTTGATTCGAGTTCCCTTTGATGGCCCCATAATACGGTCAAGAGCCATGAAGATCAAGGAGAGTTCGAGTGCACTTCTATCTAGGTGTGCAACCACCATTGACGAGCCAAACGAGCCTCCTCTCGTCACCTTGCTCATGCACCATCTCGAAGACTCAAGGCTGTTCTTTATCACCCACATGCAAGGGTTATTTTCACGCCTATCTTATTGTTATTTTCCTTACTTTCTATATTTAGACTCTTGTTATTATTTAAGTTAAAGGTTCCGAATTTAGTAGATTCATTAACTTAAGTTGTGACACGTAATACTTGGCTCTTTTATAGACTATAGTTTCCATACATTTGATTATATTTTCATAATTAGAATTAGGTTAGAAAAAGAGAGACCCCTTGGGCCAGCCATGCTCGGGAGCCTCTCTCTTTGTTCGTGCTTCATTGTTTCTCTACCTTCTTTGAATATAATTAGATTTGAATTTGAGTATTACTTGGCATAGTAATACTTGAGTTATTCAGATCCAAAACATTTTTGTCTTTGCTTTTGATTGAATGATTGATACAAGTGTACAAGAGTGAGTGTTCGTAACAAGGTTATATCGGCAAAATCCTAATTATGTTGTTTTGATCTTCCAAGGCATATTCTCATTCCACTCGTGCTTTTGTTCTCAAATTCACTTGTGTTATTCTTCAATCCAAGGATTCGATCATGTTGGTATTGAAGAGTCGAAGCGTGTTCATCAACAAGTTGTCACCTTGCCAAAGACGGGACCTAATCTTGATGTGGAAGCAACTCTATCACGCTTGATGGTCGACAGTCATCATTATGATGGACGTCTGTGACATGAGTCTGGTGTGGTACAAAAAGATCCATATGTTCTTCGAAAATAAGGCAAGTGGTGGTTCACTCTTGTCATTTCAAGTTTGTCTTTTATTTGAAAATTAATATTAAAATTAATTGATAATTAATTAGTTAATTTTTAAAACCTAATTAATTGTTTGGGAACATTGTGTGAAATGAAATGCTAAATTATCTATATTCCTAGTTATATATTATTATAATATTATGCTTGTAGAATTGTTAGTCACATTAATGACGATATTGGTTGTGGACTTGGAGTGTTTAAGTGTGGACTTTATAGTCATTAAATGTGCGATGTATTATGACCTTGCGAGGTATATGTAAGGCCCTAGATTTAGAAGTGTCATCCTATGCCAACCCGAGGACTTTCTAGGAGGTCATCCATCCTTGTATTACTCCCGCCCTAGCACGCTTAACTTCATAATCTTTTGTCCTCACTTGAACCATGAAAATGAAGAACTCTTATTGACATGGGTAACACTTTAATCCTTATAAAGGATTACAAATCCGAGGTGTTATAGTATAATGATTTTTGTATAACTTCGTATTAGTCGGAATAATTCCCTAATACTATTAAGGTCATGACCAATTCTTCCTATCCAACTCTTAACGATAAGAGGTGTATAAACATCTTGCTAGTGCAATTGAGTTGGACATAATGTCACCTTGTGTTATTCTCATTTTATTCAAGACTGTTAAAATCCATAACATTAAATGTCGTGTTTTGAAAATATGTAAGTGAAGTGTTACGAGCACATAATTAATAAACCAGAGTGAAAAGTGCAACTTGGAAAGCGCTCTTGCGCCCGTTTAAGCGGGTTGTCTTTCCAACCTGAATCTATGCAACATGTTTGATGTGAGGTTGGTCAAACCCTATTACTAAATGGAGATTTTATTTGTGTGATAATTTAAAATGCTGCCAAAAAAAATTATATCTTCTTCCCATAATACCCAAATTTCTTTTGGGTAATTTTTGGTGCACATCTCTTTGTCCATCTCGTGTTTTAGTGGAAGTGTTAAAGTTACGTATTGTCTATCGACTTTTAGTAGAATAGTGATGATAGTAACTAGATACGACCACACAAAAATCTCACATAAGATACCCTTGCTAATCTTTCATTTAAATAACCAACCCCATTTCTCTTATGGTTGGCTGGTGTCATTCATCACATTTAATTGGTCATATGTTATTTTGAAGTAACGAAGCGGAGAAGAAGAGATGTAGTTGAAGTTTAAGTATTTGAAGTACCTTTAGAAGTTGTTTAGCTCTATAAAGTGCATTTACGAGGAGAATTTTAATAAACACGGATATTAACATCAAGGATCACTAGTGTTTTTTTTTCATTTATTACAAATGTATTTATATTTTTGCATAAACGGTTTGGATTAAGCCTGGGGTGACTTTCAATATTAACATCAGGGATCACTGGTGTGTGGCATTTCCGACATAACTCAGGGTGTTTTAATGAAATAGACCATTAAAAAGAGGATCTTTTACGAGAAAGAACTTGATGCATGATCAACGCTACTTTGTAGTGTTTAACTAGGAGTTGTTCTGGTGTTTTGGGTATCATTTGGAGATGTTTAGAGCACAATTGTAGAGATTGGAGTGAGGAGTAGAAGTGTGATATTGGTGGTTTGGAGAAGCTTAAAAGAAGACATTAAGAAGATGAGAAGAAAACCACTTGAGAAGACGAAGATAGACGTAGAGAAAGAGCTACAAGAGCAAAACCGCGGTTGCGAGGCTGAGGGCCGCGGTCGCGGAATCAACGCGAGGCGAAGGAGCAAGAAATCGAAAATCCGCGATCGCGGAAGAGCATGGCTGTGGTCGCGGAAAATCCGAGAGCAAAATTGATATTTCAGCGATCGCGGAAGCTTTCTCCGCGGTCGCGGAAATCACATTCGTCAGCGCGTCCGAGTTTCCGAAGATTTACTTTTATTTTATTTATTTCTTTATTCCGGTAGGATTATTTTATTTCCTTTTAGACTATGTTTGTTATCTTTTTAGCTTGAGGTTTGCTAGGTTATTTAAACCTAGTTCTTGGCATCCTTTTGAATTATCTAAGTTTTTATTCCATTCAGTATTGTTTTCCTTTTGAGTTATGAAGAACTAAGCACCCTTTGCTTAGTCCGACAATTGAAGCCTTCATTTGATATATGATTGTGAGGTTATAATTCTATTCCTATTCCTTTGGATTATATCTTTTCTCTTGAGCTTATTCCCTATTGATTTGACTAGATTGATCACCTAGTTGATATTAGTAATTGTCTATTGCTAGGGTTTGGATATTTCGGGTTGAAATCCCTTATCTTGTGTAGCAAACATGATATTCTAGGACTGGTTGGACTAGTTTATTATGAAAGAGAATTGATTATATGTTAAATGTTGCGGGTTGTGGTGTTGCATGTATCATGGTTAATTCCTATGCTTCATGCTACTATTGTTCTAAATCTTGATAGTTTCTCGTGCGTTCGATAGTAAGGGTTGTCAGGACTAGTTGGACTGGTAGCTAATTCAGAATAGGGACATGAATAATCATAGGAAGGAATAGAGATAACCTAGGACCAATCAATCAAATGAATGGTGGATATTTGTTTGGCTAAGTGCTTTTTCCCCAATTGATTACAACCTTTGCTTTACTTTACTTTGTTTACTTGCAAACCAACCAACAAACCCCCCTTTGTTACCTTGACACACTAATTTGCATTAAGAAAGATAACTCCTCCCTGTGGGATTCGACCCTTGCTTGTCTATTCTACTAGTTTAGGTTTTTAAGGATTTACTTTGATTGGGCATCACGACTTTAGCACCCTATCAATGCACATTTTGTAATATACACTATATGCAAACAAAATAAGCATGTAAAAATCAGAAACTAAATGGACCTATTTTTATAAACAAGTTTGTTTTAGAAATAAGTAGATGTGCATTTAGAAAAACACATTGTATGCATATTGGCATGTGAGTATAATAGACAACTAGGTGTGCATTTGGTAATGCATGTTATGTGCAATTTGAGTATACAAATGGAAATAGGAAACTAAATAGACCGACTTTGAAAAACAATTTCGTTTATAAAAAACTATTGGGTGTGCATTTGGAAAATTTTCATATCCTTAAAGGTTTTGACACGATTAGAAGAGAATTAAGAAAGAAGAGAGTTGCAGAGAGAAAGGAATAAGAAGGTAAGTAGAGAACGAAAGGAAGAATGTAGGGAGAAGAGTAAGGTTAGGGTAGGAAAAGAGATTAGAGAAAGATTAGGGTAGAGAAGGGTAATTCGATTATTGTTCATTGATAAGATTCCCAATTACATCATTGATGGTATTTATACTAATCTCCTAAACACCCTAAACCCCTATACATGACAATACTCCCTCCTTATAAAGCTTTGTCCTCAAAGCTTATTACAAAATTGAAACAATTACTAAATTGACAACTAAAATATTGGAACAGTATTAACACCATATACAATTGTTGGGATAAGCTAATTTGATGGGGCATATAGCAGCAACTCCCGTGGCATAAGGGGGGGGGGGGGGGTTTCCTGATGTTGTGGATGGAACCTTCAACACAAATTGTAGCAGGTAATTAAGCCAACTTCAACACAACTTAACTCCACCTTGTCCTTTCTTGCCAATAAACTTGCACTCTTGACATGAGCACCCTATGAAGGCAACATACATGTCTTCTAGGTGGAATCGTTCGAACTTGTTGCACTGACATAAGTTGCCCTTTGTTGCTGAAATAGCAAGAGCTAAATTTGAAAAATAGCTCGATCCCTTGGTGAAAATGGTTGCTCTTGTCATTTGATCCACCATGTGTCCACTCCAATCATGCCACAGTCAAACAAGCAGCAAACCTCCATGTTTCCGCTCCTATTACAATGCATCCCCACTACTCCAATTTCATTCCAACACAAATTTCTAGAACATTATCCTCATCAAAGAAGCAAGGTTGTCCAGATGTGCCCAAACATAATCGAAGAAGCAAGTAAACAACTCAAACTTAATCAAAACCCAATTTAGATGTGCCCAAAACAGAATTTGTTGTTCTCCACAATCAAAAATAACCACAAGCTTGACCAAGAAAGTTAGAAAATTTAAGTATATTTAACATGGTAGCAAACATCCACTCCTCGATGATCCTTATTAGACAGTAACTCCAATGCAGCAAATAAAATCAGCCAAGAACATGAAACCCATTCTAAGCAACACAAGAGGCATTCCTCTTACAAATATCACACTTTTTCGAATTCTTCTTAGGTGGAATCCAAATGTGTTTCTCATGTAATATGCATCAACCAACCCTCCAGGATCCCATTGCCATCTCCGATCAACAATTTCATTCTCAATGGTAGCCTCGATTCCACTCGACCTCAATTCTGACACATTAGCAAACAAAGCAAGATCTCCTCCCGGGTCGAAAACTAGAAATTTCTTGTCAATCATAACAATACAAGAACCCACTATTGATTGCGTCATAAAGGCATGAACAATTGAAGCACATATCTCATTGCTTTTTGCCACAACTTCCCTATTTGGCATTCTGTCAAACACCTTGTGTGCACTAAAAATTCCTAAATTTTCAATCGAACTCATTTGAACACCACTCAAGCCAATTTCAATCGGTTTCACAAGATCAACAACCAATTTACCCAGTTCCTCAATTTAACCTCGAATGCCATAATATCTAAAGAAGAATTGGAAATTACCTTCAAAGGTTTACTCGGGTTTTCTTCTATGGCTTCGTCCAACTTGGCAGATTCACCTTCTATTTATTGATCTTCTAAATCTTCCATAATGATGTTGTTCAGTTGAGTATCCAACAACATTGAATCAAAACTCGCTCATCCTTGAACACTGCATTCTTGGCATTCAAAATTGGCTCCAAGATTGGTCAGTGACTTGTTGAATTTTCGATCCTCCATGGTACTCGGCCCTGTAGCTTCTTCATTGACCTCAAATTTCATGGTTGACTGCCATGAATCACAACTTGAGGTTTGATGCGTCCCTATCTCCGGATGCCGACACGAAGGTCGTGAAGGCGAGGATCTCGTCTTGTAGTGGGTCGCCTTACTTGAGTCTCGAAGGCCTGCCGTGGAACCCTTGGATTCGGCCTTGATGTATTGCACGAAAGGTCTCAGGACGACGAGGTGAATAGTGACTTTAGAGGTTATCGGACACGGGTGAGTGTCGGAGAGCAGCGGCGAAAGGTCTCCTGGCGTCGGCGATAGCGAGAGCAGTCTTGACAGCGAGGGCGTCGGCGAGGGCGATGACACTCGCGAAGGCGTGGGCGATGCCGATGACGATGGTGATGGCAATGGTGTTGGCGATGTCGAAGGCCGTAGCGTCGGCAGCGGATGGAAGGATGGGCTCGATGGACTCGATGGACTCGAGGGTTGATAGGGCTCGAATGGGTTCGAGCAAAAGCCAAAGAGACGGGGTGAGGGATATAATCGGAGGAACTCCGATTTGGTGCCGTAGCGTCGGCGCGGGTGAAGGGGATGAGAATTAGAGTTTCGGTGACGCAGACCCTAAGGTGGAGGCGTTGGCTCTCAACAATCTACTTAGGATTAAAATGGTGTGTAACCTTGTTACAAAGCTAGGTTTAGCCTTATAAAGGCATTCGGCCTTGGATGGGCCGCGACATATAAATGGGATAGCCCACTATGCAATAGTGGGCACACGCCCGAAAATGAAACTTACTAAAAATAGAAAGTGCTAATAATGGAAAACATCTAAATATGGAAACTTACTAAACATAGTAAGTGCCATAATTAGCAATGCTAAAAATAGAAAGATGCTAAAATGGGAAAGTGTTCAAAATAGCATAAATACATGACATAAACCTCTAAACCCTAAAATGGCCAATGCCAACACTTGTGCCTTTGCAATGCTTCGGCGGCGGCGATAATGACGACGTCGAAGGCCCGGGGGAGGCTCGTTGGGGCAAAGGTGTGGCGCTGTCGTGGCTTAGGCTTCTAGAGGCTCCTCAAGTGAAGTGCTCGAGCCAGGTATGAAGTTGCCCGACTGGATGTCATCTGGGCCGACAAAGGTGATAAGTAGCCTTAGGGCAGGCGCGGACTCAGGGGCGCCTTGGCTAGCTACCAGGCATGTGACTAGGGATTGGGTAGCCTCTGACATGGCTTTGGCGCGAGCCCTAGTCACAGGCCCATCACTGCGTAGTGACATGCCTTCTTCCTCTTCGGTGGCACTCATGGCAGGTAGGGTCGTATCACCCTCCCCCACTTGGGAGTGAAGCGCCCCCGCTGCACTGTCGTCGAACTCAGGGGCCACGTAAGGACTCAAATCTGCCACGTTGAAGGTGTTGTGGACTCCAAAAGTAGCAGGCAACTCGACCTCATAAGCATTGTCACCGAAGGCTTTGACAACCCGGAAAGGGCCTTCTCAGTGCGGCGAGAGCTTGTTCTTGCGGAGGCTTGGAAATCTCTCCTTGCGTAGGTGAACCCACACCATGTCCACAGGCGCGTAGGTCACCTTGCGCCGGCCTCTGTTGTGTTGCGCCTCGTACTGCGCCGAGCGCCTCTCTAATTGCTCCCTTGTGCGCCGGTGGAGCTCCTGGATTTGGCTCGCTCTATTGGCCGCCGTCACATGCTCCTCATCTCTCAGCGGCCGTGGAAACATGTCCATAGGGGTCAATGGATTCCTCCCATACACCACTTCGAATGGTGTAAGTCTTGTAGCGCTGTGCCTGGACCTGTTATATGCAAACTCAACAAAAGGAAGTAAGTCCTCCCAACGCCTGGGATTGGCCTTGAGCATGGTTCGGAGGAGGGCTCCTAGGGTCCTATTGGTGACCTCAGTTTGGCCATCGGTTTGGGGTGATAGCTCGTGGAAAATAGAAGCTTCGTCCCTAGCTTCCCCCATAGTGTCCTCCAAAAGTGCCCAACAAACTTAGAGTCTCTATCACTCACAACGGTCCTAGGCACTCCATGAAGTCGAACCACAAACTCAAAGAATAACTCGGCGATCTCACTCGCACTATGTGTGGTCCTACAAGGAATAAAGTGGGCCATCTTGGAAAACCTATCCACCACCACAAAAATGGAATCTCGGCCTTTCCTAGACTTAGACAAACTGGTAATGAAATCCATGGACAAGTCCTCCCAAGGGCCATAAGGAATGGGTAGGGGTGTGTACAAACCTTGGGGACTCGATCTAGCCTTCCCCCGTTGACAACTCACACAACTCCCACAATACTTCCTAACCTGCCTAGCCATGTATGGCCAAAAGAAATGTTCCCTCAAAGCGGACAAGGTCTTAGCAATCCCAAAGTGGCCTCGGCCATCATGAGCCTCTTGAATGAGGAGGTGCCTAATGGAAGAACTAGGGATACACAATCTCCATGCCTTGTACAAATACCCCTCATCCACAAAGTAAGACTCAAATTCACGACTCTCAAGGCATCTCTCATAGATAGGCTTGAAGAAAACATCACTCAAATACAAATCTTTAATAAAAGAAAAGCCAAGTACCTTGGTTTGCAAATGAGTCAAAAGAGAGTACCTATGAGAGAGAGCGTCGGCCACAACGTTCTATTTGCCTTTCTTGTGCACCACCACATATGGAAAGGTCTCCATGAACTCCACCCATCTAGCATGGCGCCGGTTGAGTGTCGTTTGGCCCTTGAGGAAGCTAAGTGCTGAGTGATCCGAGTGAATCACAAACTCCCTTGGCCAAAGGTAGTGCTACCAAGTCTTGAGTACCTTGATCAAAGCATACAATTCCTTATCATAAGTAGGGTAGTTCAGAGTCACACCTGTGAGATTTTCACTAAAGAAAGCTATTGGTCTCTTCTCCTGGTGAAGGACTCCTCCAATGCCCACATCAGAAGCATCACATTCGATCTCAAAGTGCTTGGAGAAGTCCAGAAGCTGGAGCAAGGGTGCTTGGCACAAAGCAGCCTTCAAAGCCTCAAATGTCTCCTCATGTCTAGGGAGCCAAACCACCACGGTTCCCTTCCTTGTCAACTCATGTAGAGGCGCGGCAATGGAGGAAAAATCCTTGACAAAGCGGCGATAGAACCCGGCCAACCCTAAAAAATATCTCACCATGGTGGCGGTGGTAGGGGTGGGCCATTCCTGGATCGCCTTGATCTTCTCTGCATCCACTCGGAGCCCTTCCTTGGACACAATAAACCCTAAAAAGTTGGTCGAGTCCGAGACAAAACTGCACTTCTTGAGGTTGGCGTAAAGCTTCTCCCTTCGAAGTGTGTCGAACACCTTTCTAAGATGATCCACATGTTCATGTAAGCTACGAGAAAACACAAGAATATCATCAAAATAAACAACCACAAACTCACCTAGATACTCCCTCAAGACGTGGTTCATCAACCTCATGAACGTGCTCGGAGCATTGGTGAGGCCGAATGGCATCACAAGCCACTCATATAGACCATACTTGGTCTTGAATGCCGTCTTCCACTCGTCCCCCTCCTTCATCCTGATTTGGTGATAGCCACTACGCAAGTCGATCTTGGAGAACAACGAAGCGCCATGGAGCTCATCCAACATGTCATCTAAGCGAGGAATCGGGTGGCGGTACTTCACCGTGATCTGGTTGATGGCGCGACAATCTACACACATCCTCCAGGAGCCATCCTTCTTTGGCACAAGTATCACGGGCATAGCACAAGGGCTCAAGCTATCCCTGACGTAGCCCTTGTCAAGCAAATCCCTGACCTGGCGCTGGAGCTCCTTGGTTTCTTCAGGGCCAGCTTTGTAGATAGCTCTATTGGGCAATGAAGCTCCAGGAACCAAGTCAATATGGTGCTCTATCCCACGAACAGGCGATAAGCTGTAGGGCAGCTCATCGGGCATCACATCGGCGAACTCAAGCAGTAGCGAGGCTACTGCCGACGGCAATGTCTTCTCCTCGGCACTCGCAGGTCTGGAGGTAGGCACAAGCAGAAAACAGGGCCTGTGACCCTTGAGCGCCGACGTCATGTTGTTGGGCCATGCCATAAGCAGTCTTTGCTCGCAGCGGCCTTGCAAACCCGGTGTAGAAGGCGAGCTCTTGGCCATCGGTGACTTTGCTCGGACACTAGACCCCTGGTTGACTCCACTGGGTGTATAAGGGCTAGTGCTCGAGCTAGATCTGGAATCGCCCGACCAGTTCTCTGTGGGCCTCTGTTTGCCCCTCTTTGCATCAGCGTGCTCGGCACTAGGGTTCTACAGATTGGGACTGGGTGCAGCAGTAGTGGCACTTGACTTCCTAGAGTCAGTGCCCGACCCAAATGCAGTATGGCCAGGATTGGGGTCGATCCGCTTTGGTGGGCCTATCGGAGGCGCATTAGGGCTAGCCGTAGCGGCTTCGATGGCCTTTTGTCGATCCCTTTCAACCTGATCCTGCAATATCTCATGAGGAGACATAGGTAAGAGGGTCACGCACTTCCCGTGGTAGGTAAACACATAGGTGTTTAGATACCCGTCGTGAAGCACGTGACGATCGAATTGCCATGGGCGCCCAAGCAATAGATGGGTGGCGTCCATAGCAATCACATCACACAAAATGGTGTCACTGTATTGATCAATGGAAAAGGGAATAAGGCACTATCGTGAGACAGTGTTACCTGAAGTGGAGGATATCCATTGAAGGCCGTAGGGCTGCGGATGTGGCGTCGTCTCCAAGTTGAAATGCTTGACGACCTTGGCATTAATAATATTGCAGTAGCTACCACCGTCAATAATGACACTAAGGGAGGCAGTTTTGACGATGCACCGGGTGTGAAAAAGATTTTCACGTTGATCGCCAAGAGAGGCCTCCTTCACCGTGAGGATTCGGCGAGTCACAAGGCTAAGGGGAGTCCCAGCATGGAGCCCTGCAGCCTCGCAAGTATACTCCTCCTCCTCGTCCTCCAAGACCTCCTCAATGGGCTCCAAGGCGGGCTCATCTTCGTCGTCCACCGTCTCGTAACCGGCCGTGGCATTGGAGAAGAGCACGCGCTTGGCGTTGGGGCAATCACGCATGTAATGCCCCCGGCCACCACACTTGTAACACTCCTGCTGGCTGGCCCTTGCAGGTGGCGCCGAATTCGGTTTGGGCGCAGCGGCGGCCTTGGAGCTTGCGGTCGGCGCCGTGGGCTTGGCATTGCGGCCGTGGGACGAAGGTGTTGTTCCTGCAGCACTTGATCGAGCATTAGTCGAATTTAATTGACTAGAATTAGGAACATACCTTTGGGAACCATAAGAAGTGTAAGGCCCTTGGCGCTTTCGCACTTGTTGGTTGTGAAGTTGCATGGCCGCATGTGTGAGTTGGTTGAGGTCTTTGATGTGGAGCACCTCCAATTGATCTCGAATAGAAGTGTTGAGATCACTCAGAAATTTGGTCCTCAAAGTTGAAGGCGCAACACTAATCGACGCCTTGTGGTACATGTCTTACAGGCGGGAAAAGAACTCCAAGGGATTTTGGGAGCCTTGCCGAGCCATAGCTATGTCGAGGCACATTTGATTCCTATAATCCGTGGGCACATATTTCTGCGTCATTATGTACTTGAGTTGATACCACTCGGTGATAGGCAAAAAACGCCTTCGAACGCGGTCACCCACTAGGCGGTGCCACCATGTCCTTGCGGCGCCACGGAAGTTGATGGTGGCGGCGGCCAAGTGCTCGGCCTCAGGAATTTGGCACGACTTCAATGTGTATTCGGTCGCCTGCAACCACTCAAGAAAAATAGCCGGATTGTATTCACCATAGAAAATTTCAATTTTTACCTTAAATTCATGGCGAAAGGTCCTCGGAGGCACGGCCGGCTTGGCTGGTTGCGCGCGCGGCGGAGGCACATCATATGGGCCATATGCATGGCCTTGGGCTTGGTAAGGCGCATGGAAACCGAGTTGGCACCTGCGGCCTTCATCATGGCCGCGGTAGTCGGCTATCGGGGCTATAGGCTTCAGAAATTGGGCATTCTGGCGGCGATGTAGACCATGGAGGGGCACGGCTTGAAGGACATCGTAAGGCATGTCATGCCTCCGAACGCCATCATCGCGCCTGTTGTTGGCCATCGTCGCCGGGTTTGCGCCTTGTAGAAGCATAGGCATCGGGATCCAGCCCTCGGGGTTGTCTTGCAATTCCGCTGGATCACCGAGAGGAGGATGAAAGTTGCTCGGATTTAGCATGCCCGAGTCTTCCATCTCCTCATCATCAAATTCTTCAAAGTCATCATGGTGGAGGGGCGTTGTGGAGTAGTAGCCCTCCGAGCCATATCGTGGCGTCCGTGCACTTTGATGCACCAAGTGATCCTCCACGTGAAAGTGCACTGGAGTGTGGTTGACAGGCCTATTGGCATCGGCATCGCCCTTATGGCGCCTGTGTTCGCGGCGTTGGCGGCGAGAGTCGCGCGCTGCGGTGTGGCCTTGGCTATCTCGAAGCGCTGAGGCTGATTGGCGGCGGCGATCCTTCTTAGCTGCGGCATACCTGTCATCAAATTGATAGGGTTCAGAATACTCATCGGGATAATCGCGAGCCTCGTCGGAGGAGGAGGAGGAGTAGTCGAGCGGCGGCGCTGTGGGCGCTTGGTGGGCTTGCGGTGAAGCTTGCCCTTGCCGGCTCTCAATGACTGACTGGATGCGATTGAGGTGCGGGTGGTGCTGAGATGTCGAGGGCATAATCCCTTTGCCCTTGTCAAGACGGGCGTTGCTTGGCCCGGCCACGGTGGTGTGTTGCAATGGCGGGTTGGCCGTTCCAAGGTTGGGAGTGGGGTCGGTGGCCTTTTCACTTCGTAGTTGGGCCACCAATTGTCGGAGTTCTTGGATCTCCCTTTGCTCAGCCGAGAGCTCCAATATGGGGTCTTGTTGTTTTTGAAGTCCGGTGTCGATCACCGTGTTGGACGGGTTGTCTTGGTTGCCATCTTCGTTGCCATTGCCACCGGTGGGAACCGAGAAGCTACCTATCACAATAGGACCAGACATCAAAGTAACAAAGCACAACAACAACACAACCAAAGATAAAGCAAGCACTCACAAGTCACAAAAGTTCACGAAGGGAAGGCAAGGTCTTTAGCCGTGAGGGCGGCTTAAGGCAAGCGAAATAATTGAGATAAACAAGCAAGAAATCAATGAAATAACTTGACAAATTTCTTAATTACTTACGCAACTAATCACTCAACATACAAGACAAACCTTCAAGCATGAACCTAGACAATGGAGAGGTAGAGAAATGAGCCTAGCCGAATAGGGGAAGAAGTTTACCTTATTTTGGCTATGCTTCTTTTTTTTTTTGAAAGTCGATTGTCTTTTTTTTTTTTTAATTAATTCGACTTTGACTTTTTTGAATTTTGAAATCCGAAATCTTTTTGATTTGATTCGGATAAGATTGACAATTAAATGTAAACAAAATCGGCTAAGTGACTTAATTTGGAAAGAAATCACTAAAATTTCGTGATAGGAGAGAGAGAGTGTTGATTGAGATTCGGTGGTTAATGACAATCAATTTGGCCAGATATGGTAAGCAACAAATCACGTAATTAACTAGCAAATCAATCAAGCAAATCTCGGCAAATCTCATGCATGCAAATCCCTAAAATTTCGCTAGGGTTATCAATGAAGATCGGCCAAGAGAATCTCTTGTGGAACCGATTTGGACAAGCAATTTTCGGCAAGAAATTTTTTTGTAACAATGGCGGAAGCTTTGGATAATGGTGGAGAAAAAAATTTCGTGAACAAAAGCAACTAGAAGCGACTTACAAGACCTTTGGCTCTGATCCAGTTGATGTGTCCCTATCTCCGGATGCCGACACGAAGGTCGTGAAGGTGAGGATCTCGTCTTGTAGTGGGTCGCCTTACTTGAGTCTCGAAGGCCTGCCGTGGAACCCTTGGCTTAGGCCTTGATGTATTGCACGAAAGGTCTCGAGACGGCGAGGTGAATAGTGACTTTAGAGGTTATCGGACACGGGTGAGTGTCCGAGAGCAGCGGCGAAAGGTCTCCTGGCGTCGGCGATAGCGAGAGCAGTCTTGACAGCGAGGGCATCGGCGAGGGCGATGACACTCGCGAAGGAGTGGGCGATGGCGATGGCGATGACGATGGTGATGGCAATGGTGTTGGCGATGTCGAAGGCCGTAGCGTCGGCAACGGATGGAAGGATGGGCTCGATGGACTCGAGGGTTGATAGGGCTCGAATGGGTTCGAGCAAGAGCCGAAGAGACGGCGGTGAGGGATATAATCGGAGGAACTCCGATTTGGTGCCGTAGCGTCGGCGCGGGTGAAGTGGATGAGAATTAGAGTTTTGGTGACGCAGACCCTAAGGTGGAGGCGTTGGCTCTTAACAATCTACTTAGGATTAAAATGATGTGTAACCTTGTTACAAAGCTAGGTTTAGCCTTATAAAGGCATTCGGCCTTGGATGGGCCGCGACATATAAATGGGCTAGCCCACTATGCAATAGTGGGCACACGCCCGAAAATGAAACTTACTAAAAATAGAAAGTGCTAATAATGGAAAACACCTAAATATGGAAACTTACTAAACATAGTATGTGCCATAATTAGCAATGCTAAAAATAGAAAGATGCTAAAATGGGAAAGTGTTCAAAATAGCATAAATACATGACATAAACCTCTAAACCCTAAAATGGCCAATGCCAACACTTGTGCCTTTGCAATGCTTCGGCGGCGGCGATAATGACGACGTCGAAGGCCCGGGGGAGGCTCGCTGGGGCAAAGGTGTGGCGTTGTCGTGGCTTAGGCTTCTAGAGGCTCCTCAAGTGAAGTGCTCGAGCCAGGTATGAAGTTTCCCGGCTGGATGTCATCTGGGCCGACAAGGGTGATAAGTAGCCTTAGGGCAGGCGCGGACTCAAGGGCGCCTTGGCTGGCTACCAGGTGTGTGACTAGGGATTGGGTAGCCTCTGAGATGGCTTTGGCGCGAGCCCTAGTCACAGGCCCATCACTGCGTAGTGACATGCCTTCTTCCTCTTTGGTGGCACTCATGGCGGGTAGGGTCGCATCAAGGTTTCTCTTGAATCGCGACTCAGTTCCTTGGGTGGTGATCCATGTACGCCTCGAATCGAATCAGTCGAAGACATTCGTGAAGCTATTCGAATTGGCAATTCATTTTTCCCTTCCATTCTAGAATGAAACACTTAATCTACTTGAGTTGATCGTTGCATGTTGCCATTGATGGTTTTCGAATTCACAAATTTAGGTAAAAAAATGGGCAAAATGAATCAAAATTTGCGCAAGAACCGAATGGCTCTAATACCATTTTGTCATGTCCTTAAAGGTTTTGACATGATTAGAAGAGAATTAAGGGAAAATAGAGTTGCAGAGAAAAAGGAAGAAGAAGGTAAGTAGAGAATGAGAAGAAGAACGTAGGGAGAAGAGTAAGGTTATGGTTGGAATAGAGATTAGAGAGAGAGAGAGATTAGGGTAGATAAGGGTAATTTGATTATTGTTCATTGATAAGATTCTCGATTACATCATTGATGGTATTTGTACTAATCTCCTAAACACCCTAAAACCCCATACATGACAAAAACACATTATGTACAAATTAAGAAAGCGAAGCATATAGGAATAAGAAATGAAATAGATTTGTTTTAAAAAAACATATTCATTCAAATAAACAGCTAGATATGTATTTGGTAATGCACATTATGTGCAAATTAAGTATCATGTGAAAATTCATTTATCATAAAAACATATCCTAAACTAGTAATAACAAAACAAATGTGTATGCATTTCAATAAGTACATTTGTTCAATTTGAAATTTACAATATAGGATTTGAAAGATGTAAGACGATAGTCTAATTTCAAAAATAATTTGAAACAAAATAATTTGTTTCAATGTTTGATTAATTTATGACCGGCGCAAAAACAATGGCGACCGTGTTCGATTTTCAAAGCGAAATCAGTTCTGTTGAATTTTGAAAGAGAGATAATTCTTGATCTATTGAGAAAAGCGGGAGAAAAAATCTTATGTATTGTGCAACTCCTCCCCTATTATGGATAATAGAATATGGCATTGATCAAGTGAGAATGATTATTACCGTGTAAAATGAGAATGATGCACATACAAGTAAAAGCTTACGCAGATACATGTAAAACCTATGCACTTTTAAAATTCATGCACATATAAGCCAAAAATTATGCACTTTTTGAATGTTCACGCTCACACAATAAAATACATATGCACATGCAAGCAAAAACTTGTGCACATTCGAAAAGTGCATAATTTTTTGCTTATATGTGCATGAGTTTTAAAAGTGCATAGTTTTTTGCATGTATGTGCTTCAGTTTTTTCATGTTTGTGCATCATTCTCATTCTCACATGAACATAATTAATATAATGTTTGGAGAGGACCATGGAACCCATAGGTTTAATTTTTTTTTAAATATTGAGACGATTAAAATCCATTTTTAATATAAAAAGGGATCACATACTTTTTTGCTTAGAAGGGGAGACCATATTCTTTTTCTTTTTTTTCTCAGAGGGGAAAGGAAGGACCACAAGAATGGGTATTTTTTTCAAAATGGTGTTTCTAATGTTTGCCCATTGACACATGCTAAAAATTTAAAATAAGAAATTATCTTCAAAATATTATTTAAAAGAGAATGAGTAATCCATTAGAAAAAAAATTAAACTAATGGCTAAAAAAATTACTGCTAAAAATAGAGTTCTTAGAGTGTGTCCATGAGCACAAATTAGAAAAAACCTTTTCCAAAATATTGAAAATTTAATCTTTGATTCTTATGCGTGTCATAAACAATGGGAGGGGTTGACCAAAAGAAAAGAAAATAGGGGGATGGGTTGAGAAAAAAAAAACAAGGGAAGGCGGACCACAAACAAGAAAACCATGTGGCGAGATCAACGGATGTAGGCGATTCTCGCGTTCTCGCTTGAGAGGCGTTCTTATCTGAGCGCCCCCTATGTATATGGGAATTCATTCCGATGAGAACACACTATCGAGCGAGAACGTAAACAATGGCATGGGGGACGCCACACAATGGTATTTTTGTACATTTGGTCAACCTTCAAAAAAAGGTCCAACAAGTAAATTGACCTCTTTAAAAAACTAAACTAACTTAGTGCAACTCGTACAAGGGTGATGGGTCTGCGTGTTTACCCGTATTGAGTCTCCCCACTCCGCTTTCTTCATTTTATTTTTTTTCTCATTTCCTCTATTTATTTTAATTAACCAAGTAAATCCGAATGTGCAATAATTATATTTTCAACCTAAATATTTTATTTTCACCAAAAATAGCTACAAATTATAATTTTTAAACTTTTTTTATAATTTCGGGCCTTTTTTTGCCAATCCATTTATACATATGGCGAACCACATTATGTGCATTTAGTTATAACATGAATGTGTATTTGGTGATCATCATTATGTGCATTTGATTATAACGTGAATGTGCATTTGGTGAACATCATTATGTACATTTGGTTATAATGTGAATGTGCATTTAGTAAACACCATTATTTGCATTGAGTTATAATGTGAATTTGCATTTGGCAAACACCATTATGTGCATTTGATAAACACCATTTTGTGCATTTGGTTATAACTTGACTGTGCATTTGGTTATAACATGAATGTGTATTTGCTTATAACGTGATATGTGATGTTCATTTATTTTTAATTTTTTTATTTGTTTTACTTTTATTTTACTTTTTGGGCTATGTTTTTTGCCAATCAATTTGTGCATCTGGCGAACACCATTATGTGCAATTGGTTATAATGTCAATGTGCATTTGGTTATAGCTTAAATGTATACTAGGATATGTCCCCGTGCCTTGCATGAGTCTGGTTAATAAATTTTAAATTAGAATATCATTAAATATTTATGAACTAAACTGGTAAATTATAAGCTTAATCTCTTGAACATATGGTGATAAGGAATTTTATACAAATAACTGAATAAGAAAATATATAAATTAGATTTAAGTAATGAGAACGATTGATTATGTATAATTCATCAAAAGGAAAAAGTAGTTAAATCATATCACATAACTATTTCAAATATTTTTAATATATATTACAACTTTTGCGTCATGAATCATACTTGACCAATTATATTTTCAATCACATGTTATCAAATATATATATATATATATATATATATATATATATATATATATATATATATATTTAAGCATTGAAACTATAAGTACATTACATTTTTAGGTATAATTTTAAAAAATGTACCTTTTACATGGTTAAAACGTATATTTTAAACTGGCCCTATATATTAATTTATAACTTATTTTATAATTTTGTTTTACACATATATGTATATATATTATAAATAAGAAGTCATATAACTAATAAGGTAAAGTATATCTTATGAATAATTTTATTCACAAATAGAAAGAAACTAATAAGATAAAAAGATATCAATAAGATTTAAGATGATAATATGTGTATAATTAAGGTAAATTATTTTAAATAAATAAAGAAATAGAAAAAGTTGATATCAAAATTAGAGAGGGATAAAAGTGTAATTGTATATTGAGATTTGCCTATGTGGCATAGCTCATGGGTTGACACATAAAAGAGATAATTAGGGCTTTAATATAGTATATATGTTTTCTTTATTATATATATATATATACACGATTACTTTTCGGCGCATAGGCATTTTGCCGTTTGGCGCATAGACTCGCACGTAACGTGAGGGTACAAACCACACGTTACGTGTCACAGTGCTCCACACGTTACGTGTGGTTTGTACCCTCACGCTACGTGTGGGTTAGTCAATAGGGTTTAGAATGTTTATTTGTAGTATTTATTTGTTTATCTAAAACCCTACAAAAAATACCCCAAAATAATCAACATAGAAGATAGAATAGAATTGTTCATTACGTTGGATGAATACAATCACATACAAGAAATAATACAAGTTCTTCATAAACTTAGAAAACCTAGCACAAAATAAATGACATCGTCTAGTTGCGTTTGAAAAAATTAGGATAGTCTCTTGTAAAACTTCGCGACATATCATGTCTCTGCTTTGATAAAATTCCTTGCTCCCTACAAATGTTGATAGTACGTAAACAACATTACACAAAAGATACGAAATCAAGGCATTATATGATGTACATCATTATATAGATTGAGGTTATACCTACGCATCTTATCCATATCTTGTAAAAGTTCTTGCTTAACAACATCTTGATTCACCTTAATAAGATCTTGTTTTTCCCGCCATTGTTGTCGAATAACCGCGTGTGCCCTCTCCTCGTACACAGGATCAATCCAATTCCTGTATAAACACCCTAGTCTTGGGCATCCCCAATACCTCCTTCCGTAGTTCCACTGCAAATCCCAAGTACGGACAATGGTTTTCAAATTACACTCGCATTGTGGAGCACTTATTTGTTGATGGTGCCTATTTAGGTTTGATGATGATTCGGATGAAGATGTCATTATTTGATGTAGTGCTTGGTTTCCTACAAATCCATTAATATGAAATGGCCAATTAGGGTTACTAAATCGAAAGAAACTGGAAGAAGAAGCTTACCCATAAATGAATCTTCAATCTCGCTTGTGTTGGAAGTGTTGTAGTGAACAAACAACCCTAATGCCTCTTATATAGTGAAATGATATATACAGCTGTAGTAATTAAAGACCACAACCACAAAAAGTAAAGACCTCAACCACTAGCATTAAAAACCTCAACCACTAGCATTAAGGACCTCAACCACTCTTACCCTAATAACCCTAAACCCTAAACGTCAACCACTCTCATAAATAATGTAACTCGCATACCCAAATTCACCCTTAATAATTAAAGATAAACTCTAAACTCAAACCCTAATCATAACACTAACCCTAAGACCTAAACCCTAACCCTAACCCTAACCCTAACCCTAAACCCTAAACTTAAAACTCATTATTCTAAACTCTACCGAAATGCCATAACCCTATACCACAAAAAACCTAAACCCTACCCCTATCCATCCTATCCTACCCTACCCTACATACGCCTAAACCCTAAACCCTAGTAATCACATGTTACATGTTAGTGTGTTTCACACGTAACGTGCCAATCTACTTCACTCGTAACGTGTGGAACGGTTTGACACGTAACGTGTGGTTCAGTCTGTTGCAAAACGCATTGAATTAACCGTCTTGTCCCCACCTAACTGTAATAATGACCCATCTTCTTTGTCCGCTAACAACCCATTTCGAATCCATTTCGAACCTAAACCCTCATCCTAAACACTCCCAAAATCTTGATTTTCACTCACATTTTTTGTACAAAAAATGGACAATCCGAACAACAACGAGTATTGGAGCAACAATGGGGAAGATATTCCACTTTGGAACGAGGTAATTTCTATAAGTAACCCTAAAGTTGTCTTTTTTATTTCTTGTTTTGAAAATGTTTAAAGTTCTTAGCTTCATGGTTAGGGTTTAGAGAAGTTATTTTTGATGGCCCATTATATTTGTTGTTTAGGATTTAGGAAAGCTATTTTTGATACTTATTGTTTAATATTAAAGATCTCATTTTATTGTTTAGGGTATTAGAAACAAAGATTGAGCGTTGTTTAGGGTTTAGGGCTACGAATTTGTTGTTACATTGAAGAACAGTTTCACACGTTACGTGTGAAGAATGTTCACAAATAACGTGTGAAGGTGTTGAACACGTTACGTGTGGGTGTGTTTCACACGTAACGTGTGGACACTCTTCACACGTTACGTGTGTAATCACCACCCGAAACCAGGTTTCATTCTGTAATATGGCACGGTTTGACAGTACGTGCTTTTTTATAATCAGTGTACTAATTGATGACATGATTTCGTGTATGCAGACGAACTATCATTTATACGAGGGGTTAAACAATATCTCCCTCAATGACTGGAGCACTCCACAGAAGACATTTCCGGTTTGGGAAACGCCGGAAAAACTGCAGGATTGGAACACGCCTCAACAAGTTATTGATATACCATCATTTGATGTTGGGATACCGTTTCCTCCAGAAGCATCTTCATCTCATGCTACCCCACAGCTGTGCTTTCCATCCCTACACACACAGCCTCAGTTCAGTGTACTACCGGAGGAGGATGTGTACGTCTCGGCCGATTATTCAAGGTTCTTCACATCTGATCAAATCTGGGAGTCTAGAGAAGAAGCCTTTTTGTGGGCGCGGGAGATTGCTATGAATCAGCAATTCTGCATCAAAAAGTGGAGGAATAAAGCTTCCACCCCTTCGACCCTCGGGGGGACTTGGTTACCGTGTGATAGGCATGGACAAAACGTCCCTAAAGGAGCTGACCAAGTGAGAGACATCACAAGGTCGAAGAAATGTGGGTGTCCCTTCATGTTGCCCTTCCTTGAAATTGTCGGCATCACATCTGTTTGGAAAAACTACAATATTGCCGGGGCATTTCTGGAGAAGGAGGACGAAGACAGTTACAAATGGGCCATAGAGCAACTTGCTAAGATGTTTGCCAAGGTGCAACGAGCACCCACATGTGCGGTCACTGATCGGGAGAAGGCGTTGATGAACGCATTAGAGCAGCAGTTTCCAGAAGCAAAATTCCTCCTATATAGGCGGCATGTGAGAAAGAATATTGAAGACTTCGGGAAGAAGGCCATGGGCAAGTTTAGGGGCACAACGTTTTCCAACGACTGCATGAAGCTCTTCAAGGAAACGACCATACAAGGGTACGAAAGATCACTCTGGAAGCTGAAGTGTGATTGGAAGAAAGCTCCAAAATGTGTTCAGTACCTACAAAAAAACTGGCTTGAACCCTACAAGGAAAGAATCGTCTCTGTATGGACAGATACAGTGTTCACGCTCGGTACTACCACCACTAACAGGTATGTGCATCAATGGTTTATCTAAATTTAGCTAGTTATTTGAACTTAGTTAGACCTTTACAACAATCAAACAAATTTTCGGATTCTTGATTGTAATACAGGGTTGAAGGGGCCCATTCCAGTCTGAAAAGCTTCTTCACAAGCAACGATGGCAACCTTTGCACTGTGTTCGATCAATATGATACACGGTTGCGCAATCATATTACTGAGATTCGGGGGGCATTGAATGAGAGCATTGGGAAGAGATATACGCTGCTAACAGACGCACATCTTTTTCGTAAGCTGCACTTCAAGGTGTCTGCGGTTGCACTAGCTCGTTTGATTGAGGAATACAGGAAAGGAGAAGCTCCAGTGTGGAGCACTATATGTAGATGCCAGATGAGGGTCAGAGATGGCTTGCCTTGCATTCATAACATGGCGTAAAATGTTCGGAGCGAGACCCCAATTGAACCTAGCTCGTTGCATCCGTTCTGGAGGCAACTGACCTTGTCAGAAGTGAAGACATCAGAAGAGGAAGAATTATGCACACGCAACGTGAATAGATCTTTGCTTGACGAATTTGCCCGAAGCGTCTTCCCCACATTGCCAGTGGAGATTCAACAAAGAGCAGTCTGTACACTTAGAAGTATAGCACATCCAGAGCAGACTACTCTGGAAGAGCCAGCCAAAGTCAGGCATAAGGGTCGGCCTCAAGGAGCTCTGAACTTTGCCACCAAAAGACAACCCTCATCATGGGAGCACACTGACCAACAGATGGACGGAACACCTCCGAAAAAGCAAAAAGGAAGACCACCGAAGACGGGCCTACCCTTACCGTGTGGTGCCACGTCATTGATCAAGAACCCGTGGCGATATCTTTCACAGTTCCCCAAGTGTATGAGACCACACTTTGGAGGATGGTATGAGATAGTGGGTGATGGAAACTGCGGGTACAGAGCCATTGCGCATGGTCTGGGCTTAGGGCAAGATAAGTGAGAATTTGTTCGACGTACCATGATCGCTACGTTGAGAAAAGAGTATGAGCTACTCGCGCCACTTTGGGTGTCTACGATGACACTTGAGGCAATGGAGGCGAAGCTTGATTGGTTTCCTTCGCCGAACAGGCCGGCCCCACCGGAGACGTGGTTGGAGCTCCCGGATATGGGATGTTTGGTGGCAACGGCATTCACATGTGTGTTCGTTACCGTCGGTCGTGGCGTGGGGATGACATACCTACCTATGAGGGGGAAGACAAATGAAGCATCGATTGGGGAGAATTTGAAGACGGTATGCATTTGCCATGTCGAGAACGAGCAACATTTTATTGCGGTACGTTTATACAATCTTGTGTTAAAACATCTGTTTATACTATCTTGTGTTAAAACATCTGTTTATACTATCTTGTGTTAAAACATATGTATGATGCATTGATTTTCATGTAGATTGGGCTGGCCAAAACTTCGCCCTTGCCTCCTATTTACTCGGGGTGGTTGTATCATCATGACCCGTCTTCGGGTGATTACGTAGATCAATGGCTATTAGATCGTTCGTTGGAGTATGAACCAGACAAGGACGAAAAGAAACCAAAACGAAAGAAGAAGGTCGAAACAGTCGATATATGTAATGAATGATATGAGTACGACATTCCTATAGTATGCTGCAATGAGTACGACATTCCTATTGTTGTCATAATCCAAACAACTTCCCCAAAACATTCAAACTGAAGTCATAACATTCAAACTTCAACAAAACATTCAAACTCAAGTCATAACATTCAAACTTCAACAAACACATTCAAACTCAAGTCATAACATTCAAATTTCAACAAAACATTCAAACTAATGCTCAAATGACGAAGCAGCCAAGTTCAATGGTTCGAAAGGAAGGGATACATTTGCTCCAATGATTGTCGTAACGCCTCGGCTACGTCTTCACATCGGTCATCTCCATGGTGATGATCGCGATATGGATCCATACGTGAATAGCAACTATCAAGGCACTGCACAGAAGATAAGTGGATACGATTAATAAACATACACGAAGTCAAAAATAAACAGGATATAATTACATGATTACTTACCTGCTGCTGAGTGTAACGATCCTCTTGAGGGATGATGAATGGATGTGTATGTTGGAGGTACCACTGCATGTAATCATCGGTACACTGGTGGTGTTGACGAACTGGAGGACCCATGGCTTGCAGGCTAATGGAATGTTCATTGCGGGCATTCCATGCATGTAAGGATCTATCGTACTCCACCGTGTAACTGCTAATCTCCACGCCCCTCCATGCCTTAATGGGAACAATCGGTGGTCTTGGACATTGTTGTACACGCCCAAACTGCCGAGCTACTCGATCCGGCATGTAAGGCTCGGTGACCCACAAACAGGATATGACTCCATGAAATCGCGATGAAGCAAACATCTCATTATTGAAGTCAATGGAACCGTATGGCATCCACTCAACCTAAACACAATTGAATTTCAAACAACTTATAATGCATATATATTTTAACATAATAGATAAGGACCGTATATGCACTTACACTATCAGCATGCATCCCATCCAGCTCCTCCCTATAATTCCTGGTCCGGTTGGGTTCATGTGACATGTCCCATTTTCTGGCGTATGGGATCGGCTGTTGTGGGTCCCAGTAAACACTCTGTGTAGGTCTAAACATGGGAAAGTACTGATATATCCATGACTACAAAATAATTACACATATGTCAATTCCCTACATAACAAACATATAATATATCTATAACAAAAATTTAGATATTTTTATTCAAGCCATTTAATACCTGGATCAGAGTGAAACATGTGGACATGACTCGTGCCTCTTTTCTTGTGCACTCGCCCAAGCTGCGGTACACGTGTGCAAGAACACCGGTACCCCATGCATAGTTCGTGACTTTTGTGAGATCAGTCACGAACGGAGTGTAATAAACGGGCAAGCGATGCTGAGACTTGTCAGGAAAGAGGGCAGACCCCACCAAGTACAGCAAGAACCCAGCCGCCAGCTTCTTCGACGCCAACTCCTCGCAATGAGTCTTAAAATCTCCCGCGTGCAAGTTACCGGCGACGATAGCACCATCCTCCAGCTCAAAAAACTCATGCGTCTGCTCCATCAACGCCTTCTTCAAATCATTGCGGCTCAGCTGCTCGTGCCATTTCTTTGGGGGACCCATGTCTTGCCCTTGTATGTTAAGCCCAAGGATCATCCACACATCATGGAGAGTTATAGTCATCTCTCCCCATGGCATGTGGAATGAGTTGGTTTTCGGTTGCCAACGCTCGACGAAGGCACAAATCAGCGTCTCATCCACATGCTCATGCATGATGTCCGATAGATGACATAGCCCGGACGCCAACGCCATGCTACCCCACGCGTCTTCCGTTGTGAGACGCCATGAGCGTAACTGCTTGCCTCGCTGCTGGAACCTCAAGGGTTGCACCGACTGTATATGAACATAATTAAGCAATCATACAGACTTATTTAAAACAAGATTAATAATTAAAAAAATTGTGTTACGTGCAACTTACAACGCGCTGGTAAATGAGGTACGCCACGCGGTTTACAAAACTCTTTAGGAGTTCAGGTCTCTCCGGACCTCCAGGAACGCTCACCACCAGTTCAGGGTCGTATCTGACATTCTTCTTTGACCGGGGTGGTTTTCCCCGCGAAGAAGAGGCTTCCTGAGGCTCCTCGCCCGCCGTGTTTGGGGCGTCTTCTCTTGGAATCCAGGCATTGCTGGACTGGGCCTGAGTCCCCTGGTCCTGAGTCCCCCATGTACAGGCATGATCCTACATTTATTAAATAGATCAGATGCAATAATGAATTATAAACAAATGCATGTTATACTAAATGTACTTACCATAGGCTGATGATAGGCAGCGTTCGGGTACACTGCCGGGTTCTCCCACGGGTTGTCCTGCTCCTCATCTCCCTGATAATAATCCCTCGGGCTATGATGAGGGCTCACATGCGGCGGTAGTACCGGCAGACTAAAATTCCGCCCGTAATAGTTATTCTGATCTATTGTATCAGAATAACAATGCAGCGGACTTCCTTCATAGTCTGGGTCCCTCGGAGGCTCAGAGCCTGCTCTACCCCCAATAAACGACGGCACTGCCATTAGGCTATGCACTCCTATCATGCCAGTATCGCCAGCAGCCCCACTACTGCTACCGACTCCAGTTTGAAACCCTAAACCAGCCCCAGTACTGCTACCTGCTCCAATCTGGTATGCGCCGGTCTCATCATCCCGGTAGCACACATCCCTCCGTTGCCTCCTTTCCGACCTTTTGACCTCTTCGCCAGTCACATACGACTGTTGGCGTACAAGGTTACGACGTATCCTGCGTTCAGTTCTTTCCCCAGGTTCCATCTGCGTTTACATATCAACACATTTTAATCAACAAAAATCAACGAACAGAAAATCAACGTTCTAGATATCAAAAGAAATGCAAATTCACACGTTACGTGTGACTTGTTCTCACACGTAACGCGTGGTGCACATTCACACGTTACGTGTGACTTGCTCTCACACGTAACGCGTGGTGCACATTCCAATTTCACCGGCAAGCCACCGGCGACTTTCCGGCGATATTCCGGTCGACTTCTCCGGCGAGACAGTCCGAATTTTAATCAACAAAAATCAACAAACAGAAAATCAACGTTCCAGAAATAAAAAAATGCAAATTCACACGTTACGTGTGACTTGCTCTCACACGTAACGCGTGGTGCACATTCACACGTTACGTGTGAATGTGCACATTCCAATTTCACCGGCAAGCCGCCGGCGACTTTCCGGCGATATTCCGGTCGTCTTCTCCAGCGAGACAGTCCGATTTTTTTTTTTATCAAATATACCCAAAATTCAACAACAAATCCACAATTTTTACCAATCTAACAATATCATCACTTCCACTTTCATTTTTCCACACAAAATGTCAACAAACCTAGATCTACCTAACCAAAACCCTAAGCATCACAAAAACTTCTACAAAACCTAGATCTACCATCCAAATCATCTCCAAATCGTAGATCTACCATCCAAACCTAGATCTATCTAACCAAATACTATGTATGGATCTACATTTCCTAACCAAACACTTTAAATTTATTAAAAACAAAATCAAATAATTATTTCTAGGAACTAACCTTACGCGGGAGGGGCGAGGAGGCGTTACGCGGGAGGGGCAAAGAGACGTTACGCGGGAGGGGCAAGGAGGCGCAGCGGCTGAGTGCTGATGATGAAGAGGAGGAGCCGAATCTGGCTTTTATAGCCAGATTCCCACACGTTACGTGTGATACAATGTCACACGTAACGTGTGACATGATCCCACACGTAACGTGTGGAGACAATTCACACGTTACGTGTGGGTCTTGAATGGGTCAGTATCGACGCGTAACGTGGGAAGTCTATTCTCACGTTACGCGCGGCCCTATGCGCCAAAAGGCAAAAATGCCTATGCACCGAATAGTTGAGCCCTATATATATCGTATTCTTTATTTAAAGATGATGAAAGTTTAATAAATATATTTGGTACTTCAGTTATTAGAAAAGAGATTGTCGAGTTGTTAGCTTATTTGTAATAAATTGCAGCAAAAGCATATAGTTATTACGTGTTTCAGCAATTAACCAAAGAGAAGGAGTACTAATTGTATTTGACTTCTGCCTTTATTTGTGTTAAATTATGGAAATAGGATAATATATAAAAGATAGATGTTTTTGATTGACATGTTTAGTTTTAAAAAGAGAATATTCTTATATATAATTATTATATGAAATCATGGAAAATAGGATCTTTGCATATCATTCTTGTGATTAAAATGTTTAGATAAGGAAATATGAGAATCTGATATATATATTTATTATGTTGAATTTCAAAAACAAAAAATTGAGGAAATGCCATATGGCAGAAAGAATAGGAGAATGACATGTGGCATACGGAGGGGGTGAGATTAATAGGGGGATGTCATATGGCATAGAGGAGTTTTAGTTTAGTAGATATATAGAAGATTTAGTAGATATAGAGTAGATTTTGGAAATCATGGTGATTCATTTTTTGGAAGATAGATTGAATGTTGCCTATATTATTTTGTTTTTATCTGCAAATCTTGCAATTGCACAACAGGTTGATTCAGTTTTTGGAAGCAAATAATTATTTTCGTATAGTATAAGTGTAATTGCAAAACACATTTATTGTAGAATTTGAAAGCAAATCTGCAGAGAATTGAATATTGCAAATTTATGTAGCTGCTATTTTGGCAGGATGTATTGTGGTAAATTTTGGAAAGAAATATTTTTTTTTGTATAGGGAATGTGATTGCAATGCACGTTTATTGCAGATTTTGGAAGCAAATCTGTAGAGAATTGAAGATTGCAGATTTATGTGGCTGCTATTTTGGCAGGATGTATTTTGTTGTAAATTTTGGAAATAATTATTTTTTTAGTACAGTCGTACAAAGAATGTGATTGCACAATAGGCTTATTGGATATTTTGGAAACAAATCTAAAGAGAATTGAATATTGCAGGTTCATTATATAATTTTTTTTGAAAAGAAATGTGATTGCAGAGAATTGAATGCAGATATTGTATTATCAAAAAATTTGCATGTCTTGTATTACTCAAATTGATTATATTGATTTTTAAAAGAAAACCAAAAAATGGATAAATTGCCACGTGGCAGAAACAATAGCAGGATGTCATGTGGCAAAAAAAAGGGTGGGTTTATTCTTAGGGTGCCATGTGACTTAGAGGGATTCTGCTTTAGTAGAGATATAGTAGACTACATAATCTTTTTTGTAAAGAAATGTGATTATAGAGAAATTGAATGCAAATCTTGTATTATCATAAATTCTATATATCTTATATTACCCAAATTGATTATATCCACCCTAATACAATAGAAAGGAGAAACCAGGTCTCTACAAAAATTTGCGCCACTTGGCAAAGTCTGTAATTGAAAAAACAAAAAAATCAACATTGAAGCACGTGATAACAAAACCCCAATAACTGACGTCCACTTCTCCATCTTCTACCCACATTGCCCACCTCTCCATCTTCTATTCTGCTGCCTCTCCATCATCCCCTCTGTCGTCGCCAATGGTGAACATCCTCCCGACGGATGGTCCTCCCTCCACAAGATCGTCGTCTGCTGCCCTGGCCTCCTCGACGTCGGCATCCTCCTCGACAACTCCAATTTCGTCTAGATCTACCGCCTCCATCACCACACCTCTTCCGATCTGAGAGACGATTCGACGATTGCGGCGCTTAACTGCACTTCCTCCGACCTCATTTTCTCCTTCGGCGCGGAGAAGAGAATCATAATCAACAAGAAGAGGAAGGTACAGAGGCATGCTGTAACGCCCCAATTTAACCTATTCATCGGGAAGCTACAGCCTCAGGGGGTCAGATTAATAGGGGGATGTCATATGGCATAGAGGAGTTTTAGTTTAGTAGATATATAGAAGATTTAGTAGATATAGAGTAGATTTTGGAAATCATGGTGATTCATTTTTTGGAAGATAGATTGAATGTTGCCTATATTATTTTGTTTTTATCTGCAAATCTTGCAATTGCACAACAAGTTGATTCAGTTTTTGGAAGCAAATAACTATTTTCGTATAGTATAAGTGTAATTGCAAAACACATTTATTGTAGAATTTGAAAGCAAATCTGCAGAGAATTGAATATTGCAAATTTATATAGCTGCTATTTTGGCAGGATGTATTGTGGTAAATTTTGGAAAGAAATAATTTTTTTGTATAGGGAATGTGATTGCAATGCACGTTTATTGCAGATTTTGGAAGCAAATCTGTAGAGAATTGAAGATTGCAGATTTATGTGGCTGCTATTTTGGCAGGATGTATTTTGTTGTAAATTTTGGAAATAATTATTTTTTTAGTACAGTCGTACAAAGAATGTGATTGCACAACAGGCTTATTGGATATTTTGGAAACAAATCTAAAGAGAATTGAATATTGCAGGTTCATTATATATTTTTTTTTGAAAAGAAATGTGATTGCAGAGAATTGAATGCAGATATTGTATTATCAAAAAATTTGCATGTCTTGTATTACTCAAATTGATTATATTGATTTTTAAAAGAAAACCAAAAAATGGATAAATTGCCACGTGGCAGAAACAATAGCAGGATGTCACGTGGCAAAAAAAGGGTGGGTTTATTCTTAGGGTGCCATGTGACTTAGAGGGGTTCTGCTTTAGTAGAGATATAGTAGACTACATAATCTTTTTTGTAAAGAAATGTGATTATAGAGAAATTGAATGCAAATCTTGTATTATCATAAATTCTATATATCTTATATTACCCAAATTGATTATATCCACCCTAATACAATAGAAAGGAGAAACCAAGTCTCTACAAAAATTTGCGCCACTTGGCAAAGTCTGTAATTGAAAAAACAAAAAAATCAACATTGAAGCACGTGATAGCAAAACCCCAATAACTGACGTCCACTTCTCCATCTTCTACCCACATTGCCCACCTCTCCATCTTCTATTCTGCTGCCTCTCCATCATCCCCTCTGTCGTCGCCAATGGTGAACATCCTCCCGACGGATGGTCCTCCCTCCACAAGATCGTCGTCTGCTGCCCTGGCCTCCTCGACGTCGGCGTCCTCCTCGACAACTCCAATTTCGTCTAGATCTACCGCCTCCATCACCACACCTCTTCCGATCTGAGAGACGATTCGACGATTGCGGCGCTTAACTGCACTTCCTCCGACCTCATTTTCTCCTTCGGCGCGGAGAAGAGCATCAGAATCATCAAGAAGAGGAAGGTACAGAGGCATGCTGTAACGCCCCAATTTAACCTATTCATCAGGAAGCTACAGCCTCAGGAATTTCCTATAGAAATTCCCTCAGGCTATTGTTTTTTTTAAAAAGAAAATTTTCAACTTGTGACTGCAACCCCCCCCCCCCCCCCCCCCCCCCCCCCCCCCCCCCTAACAAACCATAATTTGAACCTTCAACCTGTCCAGGGATAAATTATCACAGAAACCTGATATAAACAAGGGCCGGCGTACACAGACGCCTCCAAGCCCAACAAAAGAAGCAGCACAACCATCATCATCGACTTAACTAAAGTTATACAAAAACCCAGAATCCAAAAGTTTAGTCAGTACTATATAATATACATATATACTAATATCACACGGAAAACTTAAAAGAGGAAACCCAAGTTACATCCTAAACAGCATCACTTCATAGGCCCTCCTCCTCCATGCTCTAGTGCTATCTGTGGACCTGTTTCCCCCACACAACAAGGGGTTAGTCTACAGAGAGACTAAGCAAGTCTATAGTGAGCTGCACATGTACTAAAGTTTGAATAAAGGTAATCTAACAAACAGATTCTATTAATACATGGTCAGTTAATGAAGCAATGCTAACATGCTTAGCAGATGAGGTAGGATTAGGAGAGCTAAATTATATTCATTTTGTATAATTCCAACATCATGCATTATACTAGGGTAACTAACTAGATGCTTAATACACATGTAAATGTAATCCTAACAATTTCTTATCACAACTAGATACAATTTATGTAGTATTCTGTCGCATCATTGATTACTAAGTTAATAAGTGCAAGATCAATTGGAGCATATAGACAAGTAATCATTCGGACAAAAGCTCTCATCTAACAGGGTAACAGATATGAAAGAAGTCTTGAATAGTCAGGATATACTCGTATTAACTCTATCAACCATATACTCATATTAACTATATCAATCATAGTGATGCTAAATATGGGCAGATATATGTCATGATTACACAAACACCTTACAGGTCATCATAATCTCAGATCACATCCATTTAATACACAACTTGCCACAGATTGGAAAAACAGTCTTTTAAAACCTATACCTGGGTATACTATTTTCTTAAGAAAACCTTAAAGAAAATAACATTTTGTGAAACTCCGAAAATCATTTATAAAACATTTGAAAACATGTCCGAGCATGTCTCAGACACGAAGGTACCTTCTATCGTATACATTTACCCGCGGGTCAAAACGGCGTCGTTAGATAGGCAACCCGTCCTTCCCAATACAAGTAAAGTTTCCCCCTTGGCATACCCAATCCGGATTCCGGGGGTAACAAGGGATGAATATATTCCAAAAATAAACATTTTATTACCATGCGGGGTTCGGAACAATCCTTACCCGCGAAAATATCAAAATTCATAACACAACATTACAATTATCCATCAACAGTTTATCATATAGTTGCCACACATGCGCAATCATCATCAGCTTACCATTTAGTTGCCACACAGGCATGATCCTCAATAGCTTATCATTTAGTTGCTACATAGGCATGATCCTCAATAGCTTATCATTTAGTTGCCACACAGGCATAATCATCATTAACAGTTTATCGTATAGTTGCCACACAGGCGTAATCATCAATAAAAAAAATTTATATAATTGCCACACAGGCATAATTCTCAACAACCCACCTTCATAATATAACCATCCACAAATACCAAATCATGATATGATTGTTCTCACCAACACATTATTTCAAATCAATCTCAGCTATCCAAAAACAAGCGTGATCATCACAAGCATTCACTAATATAATAATCATCAATTCATACATATATATATATCCAACACACTTATTATGAATTCATACTTAAGATGCAAAAACACCATTACCAATTATAACATCACATGAAACATATCATATCAAGATCAATTTTTTATTATGCACCAATTCCACACCATCATATTATCTCAGAACTAGTCATTGTCACAGCATGCATTCAGTAATGAACTACTTCTTTAGTACGCATAAATATATCAAGACACCCTTAATACAAATTCCTACTAGGATACAAAAGCACCGATCAAAGCAACATCCATATATTAAGCATCATGATTTATCATAATCAACTATGTAATATACCACCAATATTACTATTAACATTTCATTTTCGCAACCATGGACAACCTTATGTCAAAATAGCCATGAGTACAATTTGCATTCAATAATGAACTAACCCCTAATACGTATAATTATATCCAGGCACATAATATCATATTCCTATCCAAGGAACAACAACCACTTAACAACACCGCACTTTTATTATAATTTATCTGCATAGCCAGATATCCTGTATTCAAACTAAGTACATAAACATTCACATATAACTTGCCTTGAAGACGTTCCACGTCAACTATTGTCGCGGTATAACCATTTCCTGTAGCCCGACATCCCGATTTGTGTCGTTGCAACGAATTCCTGAATTTACAATACAATACAAATTTGCTCATAATTTTTGATATACATATCCAAATCGAGATCCGTCAAGTTTTTCATTCTCATAACGAAATTCCTCATTTTATGATGTCAGCCCCAACTTTACAGTAATTACGAAATTTACCCAGAATTTCCAGAAGTGAACGAATATGCCCAATTCCTAACTTTCACTTTCAAATCTTTAAATTCAATCCATTTAAACCTTTCTCAACACCAAGTAACCACTAATTATCCATCTACAACACTCTAAATACCTTTTTTACACAAGAACATATCCAATTCATGGAATTAAAATTAAGAACCCTAAGGAAGAATCATACCTTATAAACAACAAGGATGGATACATAATCTTGGAGGAAATGGAAACACCTTGGTAGCATGAACCATAGTTGAACATGAGAGGATGGAATTGATGGTGGTAGCCATGGACATAGTGGAAGAGGAGATGATGGCCGTGAGCCATGGTGGCTATAAGAAGTAGACATGGTGGCCTTGGATGGTGGCCGGTTATGGTGAGAGGTGGAGGAGGCAAGGTGGAGTGGCGGTGGTGTCATGGAGCTGCCATAGGGTGGCCGGTCATCAAGCTCAAAGGAAGGAAGGAGATGCATATATATAAAGAGGTAAGGAAGTGTCTAGATTTGTTAAGAGATTAGGATAATTAATTAGAAAATTCTAGATTATAATTGACTTAAGAAATATCTTGAAGGACATGGGCAAATGTGAAGGTCGGTGGAGAGACAAGAAGAAAAAGCAAGGAAGTTTCCTAGCTTAGGTGATTAATAAAATTTAACTAGATAAGTATGGAAAAATCTAGAGAAAAATGAGGATTAGAACAAATTTGTCTTTTAGTGATGTAATAGTTATTTTAACTATAATATATATATATAATTGAAATACCCTATTTGTTACCCAGAGACGATCCTAAACGGAACTTAACATACAAGACAATCCAATACCGCCATTCGCTGAGGCGGTAAAAATCCAAATTATAAAATCCATTATAATTATAATAAATATAAAATATATCAATTTCTCAAGAATAAATTAAGACGTCAAAATCTTAAATGATCCCCAAATTCGTCTTAAAAAAATCCTCAGATATTACATTTTACCCTCCTTACAAAAAGTTTCATCCTCGAAACTGGATTTCCAGTAATTCCCAATAGTAAATCATTATGATCCTATACTTCCCACGAATCACTATACCTCAAGTATACAATCCTTGAATCCTTAATTATCTTTTTGTCATAAATTTCAGCTTGTTCCTACACCTCATATATGAAACATAAATCCTCAAAATCATAATCCTTGAAACATGAATTTCTTAAAATAACTTTTCCAATAATACTATATTTTCATCAAATATATACATATACTTTTTATATCCATAATGATCACTAGAGCCTTGAACAAGATATGTTTCTCCACCAAATTCGTAAGCTTACACTATCCCAAAAATATGTATATATTCTCTTATACCCATACATGAACAATTATGCCTTCTTCAAAGTCATAACTCACAATCATTGATAAAGTCACTCTTAATACTCAAATCCTTCTTATCACAAAATCTATTCACCCAAAAATCATATATATGAAGTGATACTAAGGTAATTCCCAAAATAACTATCAATATAACATAATAGTTCATTGTCTTATCAAGTATATCAATCATACGGCACTTAAAGGTAACCTCCACATATATCAAAACACGGCCAAATAAGGTCGTATACCTATAAGAGTCTTACAGCTCGAAGAATAGTTAATGGAAGCAATATAAATACATAGAACTCAAAGGATATACAAAATCTCAATGAAATCGGAAAGGTGCAGAGTAGATCAAATAGCAATCCATCCTTGATACAGCTATAGATATCTATTCCCCAAGAGTCTTAAAATATACCCAATTCCACAATCCATGCATCTTATATCGTACCTTATAAATTGCTAGGACGGTATTATCCTATAAACCTCAATATTGCAAATTCCCAAATGAATATCCCCATAGTTTATTATTTCTCCAAGAAAAACCATAAGAACCCAAAGTCTTATACTAGTACTATATGAACCATCAATTCATTCGAATACAGAAGCCTAATAAGCTTCAATTTGTAACTTCTATACATCCATATATTTGTCTCATACCAGAACTTCCAATACATAGTCTTATACTCAACCTTTTAAAGCACAGATTCAACTGACAAAATCAGACATTACCATGAAAGGAGTCCAACTTGAATACCTAAGCAGCAAGCATGGAGATGGCGATGCGACACATGATGCTGATTCTACTCATTCCCACAGAAATCATGAACCTAAGCTCCGATACTTTGAAAGCGCCACTAATTACTAGTCTTGATGATATTTTTGAAAACACAACTAATTACTAGTCTTGACGACACTTTGAACGTGCACTAACTAGTGGAGATGACACTTCGTAAATGCTACCAACTAGTGGTGGTGACATTTCAACGAGAATTGTCATCAAAATGAGATTTGTTGGGCCCAACATGTTCTAATGGAGCCGATGCAAACAGATTGGGCCAAATTCAAGTGAAGGAGTAGGCCGAGAAGATTGAAGAATGGCGTCGGACGCTCCTCAAACGTGTGAGATCCGACCAATCCCGAGAATCTCGCCCAAAGCTTTAACTACTCAAAATCCTAAACAACGACAGCCAATTCAAGTACAGAATTAGGGGTGTCATTAAGAGGAAGATCCCATAGATTACGCTCGGCAATAAATAGAGAAATCTCACAAAAACGGTAATGGTCAAAGGAAAGAACACCATAAGTAGACCCGGAAAGGACGATCGACAGAAGGGACACGTTTTTAAAAACAACACTCTCCAACTCAGCTCTTGAAAAAGCTTACTAGCACATCAGTTCTCGTCTAGTTCCCCTGGTATAACATCTGGTTGCAGACGGTCGAACCATCAGAGTAGTCGATCGAGCAAGACCTGATCTCCTATTCCTTGAGGATAAGTTGCATTTCGACTCATTTCTGTTATCATTTGGTCAATACAACATAATACAATCTTGCTTCTATTTCATACGTGGTTGATTGTTTATTTGGTTTGGATTTATTATATACTATCCGATCGACTCGTTACCCCGTCTAAGGCGATTTAGGTTGATTGATATTTTCGCCCCAAAACAATTTGGCGCCCACCGTGGGGCGACTTGCCGATCACCTTCTCAAAAATCCTCCAACCATGACTGTCAACCCACCTACCAATACCGAGGAACCACGCCTCGAAGACGACTCCCAAACTCAAAGAAACACAACCGAAAACCCTACTCTGAACCAACTCCAAGAGCTTGCCCAAAAAATGACTACCCTTCAAGATGACCTCGCCCAGCAACGCCAAAAGACCGAAGCTCTGGCCGCCTTGTCCACCCAATCTAAGGCCGAGATCGCACAGCTAACTCGCGAAAATGAGTCTCTTAGATAGCAAGTACAATCAATGGTCTCTGGATCCAGACAAATGCCCGTCCATAGCAACGTCCAGATGCGTCTTAACATGGATAGAGTCGAGCTGACTCCCCCAAGCGTCCGACGTCCCGGATATATTGAGGGTACATCTCGAACTCCTTTGGTCAATCCATTTTCGACTAACAATGTTACTTTCTCCACACCGATCGGGTCAGCAGGAATCTGAATCGACGAACCACAGGTTACCAATCCCCCCGATATCCTGGCCCTCGTCCAACAGATGCTCAATCAGCACATGAAGGCACTCGACGATCGCATCGCTAGAATTCCCGGAGTTCCGCAACCGATCGAGAAAGAAGTAGCGGACGGATACGAAGAATCCCCATTCATCGAAGAAATCGCCAGAGTCGAGATCCCTAAGAAGTTAAACCTTCCTAGCATGACGACTTTCGACGGCACCAACGATCCAGACGATCACATCTCTCTCTATAAACAAAAAATAATGACTGCATCTGTTCCAAGGGAGAGCCGCGAGGCTGTCATGTGCAAAAGCTTCGGCACGACTCTCGCGGGTCCCACACTAACCTGGTTTATGCGTTTGCCTCAGGGTACGATCGCCTCGTTCGCGGATCTGGTCAATTCCTTTAAAATCCAATTCGCCAGCAGTCGGAGGCTCGAAAGGCAGTCAAGCGATCTCTATCGAATCACCCAAAGGTATAATGAACCTCTCCGAAGCTATCTTAACAGGTACGACAAGGAAAAAGTTGTGATCCCTCATTGCGATGTCACCACCTCCATCGAAGCCTTTAGACAAGGTTTGATCAAAGATAGCAACCTCTACAACGAGATCACCAAGTACCCGTGCAGAAGCTTCGAGGACGTCCAAGCCAAGACCATGGTCGGGGTACGCTTAGAAGAAGATCGCGAGTCGCGAAAGGCATCCCATGGACTCGATCATTCCGATCGCAAGTCTTCTTCTGACAATCGCCGAGACAGACGCCATAATCTGTACCCTCGCGGTCGGAATGAGCAAAGTCAGGTAAACTCCTTCCAAGACAAGTCTCAAGACTAGAGAGACGGTCCGACGCTGCCTCCCAGGGTTCAATCTTACAACTTCAGTGTTTCCGTGTCGGAGCTCGTCCAGAGTTTCGACAAATATGGGAAAGAAGTAAGATGGTCCCGAAAGAGCAACCGACCAGACGTCAAGAAGGACATGAGCAGGTGGTGCGAATTCCATGGCGACCACGGTCACTCGACGGACGAATGCATCGCATTACGCAAAGAGGTCGCCAGGTTACTCGCGCAAGGTCTCTTGCGCGACGTGATCTCAGAACGAGCCAAAGCCACCATGGAACGACAAGATCAGGTAAAGCAAGATAAACCCCCATCTCCTGTCCATACAAAAATTATCAATACTATTTCAGGGGGCTCGGACGTATGTGGGAACACGTACTCCACAGCCAAAAGACATGCGAGAGAAAGCAAAGGCAACAAACCCGAAGTACCAGAGTTCAAATGACCCAAGGTCTCTAACCTCCCAACGGTCACGTTCGACGAATCTGACGCTGATGAGTCGGAAAACCATCATGACGGTTTGGTAATCTCTCTGTCTATTGGAAACTGTTTGATACGTAGAGTACTAATCGATACAGGAAGTTCGACCAATCTACTGACCTTCGACGCCCTCAAAGGGATGGGTCTGAGTGAAGATGATCTTATCAATAAATCGACTCCACTAGTCGGATTCAGCGGCGAAGTCAAACACACTATTGGCGAAATCATTCTTACGACGTACGCCAGAGGGATAAACCAACAGGTAAAATTCTTAGTCTTAGACTGTCCATCTCCCTACAACTGCATCCTTGGCAGGCCCTGGATATACGCGATGAAGGCGGTACCCTCAACGTATCATCAGACCATCAAGTTCCCTACCAAATGGGGAATCCAAGAGACCAAGGGCGATCAGAGGATGGCCAAGGAATGCTATGTCGCCTCCATGAAGAGTGCGGTCAAACCAAAGATCGCATAGCAATTACAGCTCCGCGAAGGATCCAGTCGATACGTCGAACCAGAGATGGAAAAGTTCGACGAGATCGCACTAGATCCTTCAAAGCCAAACCAAACGGTAAGGGTCGGGTCGGACCTGGACGACTCGACCAGACAACAAATATTGGATTTCTTCCGGTCTAATGTTGACTGCTTCGCGTGGTCACATGAAGACATGGTCGGGATATCACCAAACATTATTACTCATAAACTGAATGTAGATCCATCTCATCCTCATGTAAAGCAAAAACAAAGGAAATTCACCCCCGAGCGGAACAAGATCATCGACGACGAAGTCAGAAGCCTGCTAGAAACGGGAAAGATAAGAGAAGTCGACTACCCCGATTGGCTAGCCAAGGTAGTGGTGGTCCAAAAGAAAAACGGCAAGTGGAGAGTCTGCATCGACTTCACCGACCTTAACAAAGCATGTCCCAAGGATTCCTTTCCGCTCCCCCATATCGACGCCATGGTCGACGCAACAGCGGGGCACGAAATGTTGTCGTTCATGGACGCGTTCAGTGGTTACAATCAGATCCTTATGGAACCAGAGGACCAAGAGAAGACGGCGTTCGTCACGAATCAAGGTATTTATTGTTACAAAGTGATGCCCTTTGTTTTGGGGCGAAAAGATCGGACAACCTAAATCGCCTTAGACGGGGTAACTAGTCGATCGGGTGATAGAAAACAATCCAAACCAAATAGATAATAGACAAGCAAAGAGCAAATGCAGAATAGCGAAATGATTTTATTAGATAATATATTGATCGGATTGAATCGAGATACAACTTATCGTAATAAGGCAGAGTGATCTTATTGGATTTGACCGGTAATTCTTAGGTTGCGACCGGTGGTGAATAAGTGATAAGCACTACTTTGTAGGGCTTAAGTAAGAGTCATTAGAGGTTATTGGTGCCATTCGGGTAGATTTAGACACATTCATGTGTATGGCGTTTGGAGGCGAAGTTGGTGTATTTGGAGGTGCTGAAGACACGCTTTCGGGTGCTGAAGAGACAAAGGAAGAAGAAACGAGTTCACGGCGACCGCCGTACAACTTACGGCGACCGCCGCCAATTCCCATCCAACAACATTGGCTACGATGTAATTACGGCGCCCGCCGTGGAAAGACGGCGCCCGCCGCGATTACGGCGCCCGCCGTGGAGGATGCAGCGCCCGCCGTGCATGTCTGAAGTCCGCCACGCCGTTTCCTTATTTGCATTATTTTATTACTTTTTATTATTTCATTTTAGGTTAACTTAGCTTTATTTCCTTTAGTATTTAAGGGTTGAGAAAAGGCTTGTTTGCCTATCTTGGATTCTCTCTCGAACCCTAATTAGTTTTTACGTATTTGCTATGAAGAACTAAGCCTCCTTGGCTTAGTCAGACGCTGAAGCTTTCGTTTTGATTTAGTTGTGAGATTCTCGTTCTTAATCTATTGCATGGTTTTTATCTCTTCTCTTGCTTAAGTTGCTTATGATTGATATTGATAATCTCTAGTCTGATCATCTAGGGTTTGTTGTTATTGGTCTATTGCTAGATCTAGATTGTTACTGGTTGAGCATATCTATTTCAGAGTAGCAACTGCATCGTACTAGTATCTGGTTATGCTAGTCTTATGCAGAAGAGAATTGATTTACATTCTAGGATAAAAGCTGATTGTTTTATGCTAGAATTGTATCCAACTATATTATTATCCATAAAGCTGCTATTAAACTGAATCTTGATAGTTTCAGGGTTATTTAATTAGTTAGTGCTAATAGTATCTGATTGTGCTATTAGTTATATCTGAAAAGAAATTGGAATCACCATTGCACGAGATTTTGAATGAGTATTTATGATCAACTTGTCATACGAATAGTGGATGTTGTTTGACTAAGTGCTTTTCCCCATCACTGATTTCATCATATTTTACTTTGTTTACTTTTGCATGCTTAGGTTACTAAAACTCACAAAACCCCCCTTTGGTTACTTTGGTTTGACATACAAATTGCATATTAAGATAGAATTCGTCTCCCTGTGAATTCGACCTTTACTTACCTAGGACTACGGTTTAGGGTTTATTTGGATATTTTGCATAGCAGTTTTTAGAACGACAAAAACTTGTTATCAAAATGGCGCCGTTGCCGGGGAGGCAATAATCTATTTTGTGTGTGTGATTTGTGTGCCAATCTTGGTGTGAACCTATCTTATGGTTCACACCCGTGTTACTAATAATCTATCGCTAGTTGTTGATCCAGAAATCGAAAGAACTTTTCTTCAAGCTCGCAGGATGGCAGCTCGTGTTACACTTGAGTCTTTGACAGCTCCTAACTTGGAGCAACCAACTCGTGCTGTGCAATTCCCTGCCCTTGGAGATGGGGTTAAATTTGAGCTTAAGACAAGAGTAGTTCATTTACTCCCGAAATTCAGTGGAACCCCGCTTGAGGATCCTATTCAGCACCTGGATGAGTTTCTTGAGGTCTGCACCAGTATGCGACCATCTGAGATTACTGAAGACCAGATGAGATTGAGAGTCTTTTCCTTTTCTCTGAAGGACTCCGCGAAGGACTAGTATCATTCTTTACCGCCAGGAAGCATCACTACTTGGGTGAATTTGAAGAAGGTGTTTCTCGACAAATACTTTCCAGCTATCAAGTCCAATCAACTCAAGAAAAAAATTTGCAATGTGGAGCAGCTGTCTAATGAGTCTCTCTATGACTACTATGAGCGCTTCAAGAAACTGGTGAAGAGTTGTCCCTACCATGGTTACGAAAAACATGATCTAATTCTCTATTTACATGGAGGACTCCGTGAAGATGATCGTCGAATGGTGAACTCTTCATGTGGTGGAAATATTCTGAAGAGGACTTATGAGGAAGCTCTGGAGGTATTTGCTACACTGGTTGATGACTCTAGGCAATACAGTGGGAGAGGCTCCCAAAGCTTGGTTGTTGATGGTTCTCAAGCGAAAATTGATCAGGCTGATTTTGATGTGTTGAGAGAGGAGGTGAGGCGTTTGAAACTGAAAGGTACGCCTCAGCAGGCTAAGGCCTATGAGATCTGTTGTGACGACTTGCATCCTACTGACTCATGTCCTACTCTACAAGAGGAAGTGAATGCAGTAGGAGGATACCAACAGAGGCTCACGCATGATCCCTACTCTAGTACTTACAATCCTGGTTGGAGGGATCATCCCAACTTCAGATGGAGAGACCCAGAACTGAACCAACCACAGGGTAATCCTCAACAACCTAGGCAGCCATTTGTGCCACGACCTCAAGGGCAGAGCTCGAACTCTTCACACTCTATGGATGATATGATGAAGATGCTGATGCAGAGCCACGTCAATCTCAATGAGAATGTTGCTAAGTTGAGTAAGAACCAATTGCAATTCCAAGAGACTACACAATCCAGCATTCAGAACTTGGAAAGGCAATTTGGCCAGATCTCTCAGGTGGTGAGCAAGCTTGACGCGAAGATTTCTGGTAAACTTCCATCTCAAACGGAAGTGAACCCGAACATTAGGAACGTCAGTGCTATAACTCTGAGGAGCGGGAAGAGACTCGAAGAGGATGATTCTGAGATCGATAAGGAAGCGGATCAGGAGCTGGAACAGAACAACGACGGCGACCGCTGTACAACTTACGGCACCCACCGTGACATCGACGGCGACCGCCGTGAAGACCACGGCGCCCGCCGTGAAAATGACCCTGCTCTCGACTTGTCTGATGAAAATTGCGGCGACCGCCGCACTTATTCCGGCGCCCGCCGTGACGGTGAGCCAACTTCTGAGTTTTCTGATGATGTTCACGGCGCCCGCCGTCCTTCTTGCGGCGACCTCCGTGAAGCCGTAGCTGACCCTGGGGCTGAGAAGGAGTATGTACCTCCGATTTTTCCTGAGTGGAAGCCTGTTGCACCATTTCTGTCTGCTTTGAAGCATACCAAGCCACTTGCGCAGGACAAGGACATGTTTGAGATGTTCAGAAACGTTGAGGTCAACATGCCTCTCCTAAATTTGATCAAGTCTGTCCCTCGTTATGCCAAGTTCTTGAAGCAGATGTGCACCACAAAGAGGAATCAGGATAGGAACAGCAAGAAGAAGGTGAAGGTAAGCGAGCATGTCTCTGCGATTTTTCAGAAACGCTTACCCAAAAAATGTGGCGACCCAGGTATGTTCACCATCCCCGTCACCATTGGAGGTACCAAGTTCAATAAAGCTATGTTAGATTTGGGTGCTTCCATAAATGTTTTACCTTCATCTCTTTGTGAATCCTTAGGATTAGGACCCATGCATGCGACCAAAATTTCCATTCAGCTAGTTGATAGATCTAGTGTGCGTCCTATAAGGATAGTGGAGGATGTTTTGGTTAGGGTTGGTGATCTTACTTTTCCTGCTGACTTCTATGTGCTTGATATGGAACATGATATGCATGTAGCCCCTATTCTGTTAGGGAGACCCTTCTTGAAAACTGCCAACACTAAAATCAACGTGAGTACTGGTTCCTTGACTATGGAATTTGATGGCCAAACCATTAATTATAACATCTATGAAGCCATGAAATTCCCCTCTAATGGTCATTCTTTGTGTGCAATTGATGTACTTGAGCCTGTGGTGCAAGATGTTTTTGATGAGGACCACCTAGACGACACACCACCTATTGTTGATTCTAGCTTGGATATTGCTATATATACTGACTTGCAGGAAGGTGTTGTTGAGTCGGACGGTTGCTATAAGCTCCCTCCGGAGCTTCCAGGTAAATCACCTTTGCTGCTAACTCCGAGCGAGAGGCTCGTTCCATCTTTGGTGCAGGTCCATGAAGTCAAGGCTAAACACCCCCCTGATCGATCTAAGCATGGGGTAGACGCGACTAAGAAGGTCAAGATGGAGAAGCCGCTGAAGAAGAAGCATGGTCTAAGGTTCAAACCTTTCCATGATTGGTTCAGGAAGGAGGTATGGATTGAGAAGGTTCCTAAAGAGCCTGACGATATGGATTGAGGATTTTCGAGTAGTATGTCGAGCCAACGACATTAACTAAGGCGCTGATCGGGAGGCAACCCGATGTTAGGTAGTTTATTTCCCTTCCCTTAGTCATTTTCTTTTGTTTTTCCTTTTTGTGTCGAACTAACCTGCAGGAAGCATTTCAAAGTGAAGAAGGAGTTCACGGCGCCCGCCGCCGACCTTACGGCGCCCACCGTTTTCCCCTCCCTCGCTCACTCTGCTTGCGGCAAATGACGGCGACCGCCGTGTAATCACGGCGATCTCCGCCATTTTCAGGTTCGACTCCTTTCCTTATAAAAAAAAAAAAGTTTTACCGAGCTGTCCAAATTCCCCACGGAGAGGTGCGCATCATGTTGCTAACGGAGGAATACATTCGCCCTACATTTATTTGGCAACGATGATGGCCCTGCAGTCGACAGCTGGAGATGAGGAATACCAGGGCCCAACCACGATGACATCTGGGCCCATTTTTGAAGGCCACGCAACCCTGTTCCCTTGATTGACCACTACTTCCCCAGAGTGGTTCCTTTTGATTGCATGGTAGGAGTTGATGGAGTTGAAGACCGTGCCGCCCTGATTTCCTGAATAACCACCGCACTTTACAGTGGTTTCCTATGGTTTCACGGTATATGAAGGTTATAGCGTTGATGCAGACATCCAAGACAGGAACTTTCATGAGTACACCACCAGCGACAAGGAAGTGTCCAAGCCAACTCGGCAACGTTGTGAGTTATTTTTTGCTTTTCCCTGTGCTTTATTCTTTTGTCTTTCATTACACTGAGGACAATACAATTTTTAAGCATGGGGTGGGGTTTTATACTTGCTACGCTGTTGAGGAGAAAAATGAAAAAAATGAAAAGAGCCAAAAATTTGAAAAAGGCTATCATAAAAATCCTGGGATAGGTCGAAAACCCGAAAGGGCGGCCTAGGTAATAAGCAGGTGGCTTAGACCAGCATTAGGCTGGGGTAATATGTTGTCAAGAGTGACTTGAGCTTATGTGAGTACATCTATTGGAAAATGAAATGAGTGGCTTGGTGAAAACCCGAAAGGGCGCCTTGGCAAAATGAGCGAAAAGAAGAAGAGTGATTTTAGGATTTCTCATTATTCTTGGCAAGGCGTCATAAGAAGAGAAGTCAAAGAAGGATTGTCGGGTAGGTCACTCTGGGAGACATAAGGAGCAATAGATGGAGGCTAGGATTAGAGGTTACTCACACTTTTGAATGTCCGGGTCAGCTTTGGGGAAGTACTCTGCTTGCCCCTTAAGCTTGTTGAGTTGTGGATGTGTTGTGAATGAGATTGGTGCCAGGAGCTTTGGCATGGGTTAGGTGACTCTTAGTTGGAGGATGCTTCCTGAGACCTTGGGTGCTGCATTGGAGGAGTGGACTCTTATTTGGTTTACTCGTGGACGAGCAAAGGTCTAAGCATGGGGTGGTTTAATAAGTACTACTTTGTAGGGCTTAAGTAAGAGTCATTAGAGGTTTTATTGGTGCCATTCGGGTAGATTTAGACACATTCATGTGTATGGCGTTTGGAGGCGAAGTTGGTGTATTTGGAGGTGCTGAAGACACGCTTTCGGGAGCTGAAGAGACAAAGGAAGAAGAAACGAGTTCACGGAGACCGCCGTGCAACTTACGGCGACCGCCGCCAATTCCCATCCAACAACATTGGCTACGATGTAATTACGGCGCCCGCCGTGGAAAGACGGTGCCCGCCGTGGAAAAACGGCGCCCGCCGTGGAGGATGCAGCGCCCGCCGTGCATGTCTGAAGCTTGCCGCGCCGTTTCCTTATTTGCATTATTTTATTACTTTTTATTATTTCGTTTTAGGTTAACTTAGCTTTATTTCCTTTAGTATTTAAGGGTTGAGAAAAGGCTTGTTTGCCTATCTTGGATTCTCTCTCGAACCCTAATTAGTTTTTACGTATTTGCTATGAAGAACTAAGCCTCCTTGGCTTAGTCAGACGCTGAAGCTTTCGTTTTGATTCAGTTGTGAGATTCTCGTTCTTAATCTATTGCATGGTTTTTATCTCTTCTCTTGCTTAAGTTGCTTATGATTGATATTGATAATCTCTAGTCTGATCATCTAGGGTTTGTTGTTATTGGTCTATTGCTAGATCTAGATTGTTACTGGTTGAGCATATCTATTTCAGAGTAGCAACTGCATCGTACTAGTATCTGGTTGTGCTAGTCTTATGCAGAAGAGAATTGATTTACATTCTAGGATAAAAGCTAGTTGTTTTATGCTAGAATTGTATCCAACTATATTCCTATCCATAAAGCTGCTGTTAAACTGAATCTTGATCATTTCAGGGTTGTTTAATTAGTTAGTACTAATAGTATCTGGTTGTGCTATTAGTTATATCTGAAAAGGAATTGGAATCACCATTGCATGAGATTTTGAATGAGTATCTATGATCAACTTGTCATACGAATAGTGGATATTGTTTGACTAAGTGCTTTTCCCCATCACGGATTTCATCATATTTTACTTTGTTTACTTTTGCATGCTTAGGTTACTAAAACTCACAAAACCCCCCTTTGGTTACTTTGGTTTGACATATAAATTGCATATTAAGATAGAATTCGCCTCCCTGTGGATTCGACCTTTACTTACCTAGGACTACGGTTTAGGGTTTGTTTGGATATTTTGCATAGCAGTTTTTAGAACGACAAAAACCTGTTATCAATAAGCGAGGGTGATTGCTGGAGAGCTAGACGGGCAGTGAAAGTGTTGTTTTGTTTTGTTTCTGAACGAGAATGCTTGAGTGTGTAACGTGCTTGTATCCGTCCCCCTCTTATCTTCCTCTTCGTCCATATATGGTAAGTTCTTCGTGCCTCTGACCGTTATATTTCGATCCCATCCTTATCTTCAACGTCGGGATTTAATTACGGAGATTTTGTCACTAATTGCTGCTATTATGGTGTTGTGTAAATGTTGTGGCCGTTGATCAATCCTGGCATTTAATGCTTGGCGGGATCTTCGCGATCTTGTCGGAGGACGTTCGACTGGAGAAGCCTCGTCGCCTTCTCTGGGTTTCTCTTCTGTTCTTCCGATTCCGCTTGGATCTTGGCCCAATTCATTTGATCCGTTTTCATGGGATGAATCTGGGCTAAACAATAGCCCCAAAATTAAACTGGGCCAGAGCGTCAAGTGATGGAACGGTTTAATTTTATAACTTCTCTCTCTTCTGGCATGATTTTGATTCTATTACAGGCGTTCTGGCGACAGGGCCGACATGTGTATTGCTCAAACTGAGAGTTAGCCTAATACAGCCAATAATCGTGTGAAGACGACTAAGGGCGTTTCTTGTGACGATGAAGGGTCAAGGGACCGCTCCTTGTTTGTCATTTGTTTTGTTTTGTAGGTGGACTCGTCAGTCGCTTCCCGGTCAAGTCGTGTGACATTGGTCGTGTGACATTGGTCGTGTAGACTTGTAATTGTTATGCGACGATGGTCGTGTAGACCTGTCGTCGATCATCTAGACCTGTAATTGTGTGCGACGTTGGTCGTGTAGACCTGTCGTTGGTCGTATAGACCTGTCGTCAGTCGTATAGACTTGTAATTGTGTGCGATGTTGGTCGTGTAGACCTGTCGTTGGTCGTATAGACCTGTCGTCAATCGTATAGACCTGTCGTCAGTCGTATAGACCTGTAATTGTGTGCGACGTTGGTCGTGTAGACCTGTCGTTGGTCGTATAGACCTGTCGTCGGTCGTATAGACCTGTCGTCGGTCGTATAGACCTGTAATTGTGTGCGACGTTGGTCGTGTAGACCTGTCATTGGTCGTATAGACCTATCGCCAGGCGTATAGACTTGTCGTCGGTTGTATAGACCTGTAATTATGTGCGACGTTGGTCGTGTAGACCTGTCGTTGGTCGTATAGACCTGTCGTCGGTCGTATAGACCTGTCGTCGGTCGTATAGACCTATCGTCGGTCGTATAGACATGTAATTGTGTGCGACGTTGGTCATATAGACCTGTCGTTGGTCGTATAGACCTTTTGTCAGTCGTATAGACCTGTAATTGTGTGCGACGTTGGTCGTGTAGACCTGTCGTTGGTCGTATAGACCTGTCGTCGGTCGTATAGACCTGTCGTCGGTCGTATAGACCTGTAATTGTGTACGACGTTGGTCGTGTAGACCTATCGTTGGTCGTATATACCTGTAATTGTGTGCGACGTTGGTCGTGTAGACCTGTCGTTGGTCGTATAGACCTGTCGTCGGTCGTATAGACTTGTCGTCGGTCGTATAGACGTGTCGTCGGTCGTATAGACCTGTCATCGATCGTATAGACCTGTCATCGGTCGTATAGACTTGTCGTCGGTCATATAGACCTGTAATTGTGTGCGACGTTGGTCGTATAGACCTATCGTTGGTCGTATAGACCTATCGTTGGTCGTATAGACCTGTCATCGGTCGTATAGACTTGTAATATAGCATGCTTCGTATGTCCGGGGAGGAGTTGTATGTATTGTAGGAAAAGACAAGTGCCTTGGACAGGACAAGTCTTGTAAGTAGTTCGTAGTATGCCGTTTCTCTTTGTTTGCTTGTGATTTATGTATTGTCTGTTGTGTCAGCGTCTCCGGCTGGTCGGGTTGCAGGCGACGTAGGCGCTTTTTACGCGTTGAAGTCGCGTGTCGAGATGATGGAAGAGTTTGAAGAGGGCAAGAAGGGGACCTGAGATTTGAAGGCGGAGAAGGAGACCATGGAGATCTTGTTTCCGAAGGGGAATCCAGGCTCAGAGCTTTTCCATCTGGCAGGTTTCGGAGAGGAATCTCTGGTCGAAAGTGCCGGTAAGGACGAGGTCCATTCTGGTGACTCCGTATCGCTTGAGCCCCAACCTTCTCCCGACTCGGCCCCTGTTGGAGGTGACGTTGCAAACCCTGACCCTTGATTGTTTTTCGTAATTTGATTTGTGACCCCACTAGTGTGTGGGCAGAATACTTTCTATTTTGGCGACCCATCCACCATCGCGGGTCGTAGAGTGGACGATTGGAAGTCCTGCGTGTGTGTAGGCAGACAATGTGCGTTGGCGACCCGTCCGTTATCGCGGGTCGTATGTATGTAAAAAATGCTTTTATCTGATGCAATCTGTTTTATAAGGGATCGTACATTTGTGTGTTCGTACGTTTCGTTGGATTCTTCTAGAGAAGATTGTCGTTGACGCCTTTGATTTGTGTGTCGGGTTTGCCTGTGTGCTCCGTCGAGTAGGGCTTGCCGCATGTATGTCGGGTTTGCCCGTGTGCTCCATCGAGTAGGGCTTGCCGTATGTATGTCGGGTTTGCCCGTGTGCTCCGTCGAGTAGGGCTTGCCGTATGTATGTCGGGTTTGCCCGTGTGCTCCGTCGAGTAGGGCTTGCCGTATGTATGTAAAGAAAGAGGCCTTTATGTATGTGTTTGTGTTTAGTCATGACTTTATGCCGGGGAGGTAAGCAATATGTTTCTATTGCGTAAATGTAATAAGGTGTCTTAACCTTATGTATTGTGTAAGGCAGGCGGTGTGCCGACGTGCCTGTGTTGTTCATCTCCACGTGTTCCGATCGATCGTGTAAATGTAGTGTAAGCGCTTTTTGCGGATGACTGGATCCAGTGTGTATGTCGATGTCGTTCTGTACTCATGTTTTTTGCAAGGAGGATGTCCTTACTTAGTGTCAAATGCTAAATTTCAAGAAATAGAGTTGTGTATGCGACAATAAGCAATGTATGACATGTGAAGATATGTAGTTGCGCATGCGACGATAAGCAATGTATGACATATGAAGATATGTTAGTGTCTTACCTTGTTGGTTCAGAAATGGTATAATTTCATATGTGTCGTGTTCCAACTCCTTGGGATTGGTCTTCCGTCTTTGTCTTCTACCCGACTACTTCAGTCATTAAGTAGGGTCTTTCCCATTATGGTGCAAGCTTTCCGTCGGACGGGTTCTTGGTATTTTGGAACGTTTTCCTGAGGACCCGATCTCCAACTTTAAAGACCTTGACTCGAACGTTCTTGTTGTAACTCCTTGCGACCTGTTGTTGGAACCTGACCATCCTGATCCGAGCTCTTTCTCTGGTTTCGTCTACCGTGTCTAGGTTGTGTGCTAGTTCGGCGTCGTTCTGCTCATTTGTCTGAAGGTTGCAATGGGCGGTCAGAACCAATAACTCAGCGGGAATGACTGCCTCACTTCCGTAGACGAGAGAGAAAGGCGACTATCCGGTTGCGTTCTTTGGAGTGGTCATGTCGGACCAGAGAATGAATGGGAGTTCGCCTGCCCATTTGCCCTTAGCCCCTGTGAGGCGTTTCTTGAGGTTGTTGATGATAATTTTGTTGCTGGATTCGGCATGTCCGTCGGATTGTGGATACCGAGGTATGGAGGTGACCAACTTGATGTTCCATTGGTCGCAGAAGGCTCGAGTCTTACGACTGATGAACTGGGAGCCATTGTCGCACACAATTTCTGATGGGACGCCAAATCTGCACAAGATATTGCGTTTTATGAATGAAATGACGTGTTGATCTTTTACCTCTCTGTAGGCTTCGGCTTCGATCCACTTAGAGAAGTAGTCCGTCATGGCGAGGAAGAAGACTCTTTGGCCTGACGCAGGTGGGAGCTTCCCGACGATGTCCATCCCCCATCTCATAAAGGGCCATGGTGCCAGAGTCGGATGGAGGAGCTCTGAAGGTTGATGATGGACGGGCACGTGCCGCTGACAGGCGTCGCATCTCTTGGTGTACTCCATAGCGTCTTTGTTCATCATGGGCCAGTAGTACCCGTTTCGCAGGGCTTTCCCTGAGAGGCTTCGTCCGCCGGTATGGTTTCCACATTCTCCCTCGTGTAGCGATTGTAGGATGCGTCCGACCTCGGAGGTCTTGAGGCATCGTAGGAGTAGCCCTATGACAGATCTTTTGTACAAGATGTTATCTATGATATCGAAAGAGAGTGCTTGTACCTTGAGCCGCTTTGCTTCTGTTTTGTCGTCGGGCAGAATGCCGTCTTTCAACCATCTGATGTAAGGTAGCATCCAATCGTCATTGTTGTCGATGATGTCTTCTTCTGGTCGGCCGTCGACTTCCATGGCGACGAGTTCTTCAAGCGGTGTCGTTGACTCGACGAACGTCCTGGGGACGGCTGGCGTCATGGTGTGGGCCAATGGTATGTGCGGAAATTCCTTCGGGTCTAGGACGGATCCTAGATTGGCAAGTGCGTCAGCTTGGGAGTTAAAATCTCTGGGTACCTGTCTGATGTTGAATGCTTGGAATTGTCCGATCAGCTTCTTGGCTACCTCCAGGTAGGCTATCATCCTGACGTCTTTAGCACTGTACGATCCTTGTATTTGGTTTACGACCAGCAAGGAGTCGCAAACGACTTTGATCTCTCGGACCCCTAGGTAGCGAGCCAAGATGAGTCCGAATATGAGTGCTTCGTATTCAGCTTCGTTGTTAGTCGCATCCCACTCGCATCTGACGGCCTGAGCTATCTTGTCCCCTTGTGGCGATTTCAGCACGACCCCCTAGCCCCGATCCTCTAGAGTTTGACGCTCCATCTGTGTGGAGCTCCCATGTACCTGTTTCTTCTGTCGCGAGCAGTTGTGTTGCTTCTCTTGTGGCTTCTTGCTCTAGGGTCGGACTGAAATCGGCCACAAAGTCGACTAAGGCTTGCGACTTGATCGTTGTCCTGGGCTCGTACTCGATGTCGTAACCACTGAGGTGTATAGCCAATTTGGTCATTCGTCCTGTAAACTCAGGTTTCCTCATGATTGCTCCCATGGGATGATTAGTGCGGACAATAATAGTATGTGATTCAAAATAGGGTTTGAGTTTGTTCGAGGCCATTACCAACGATAGTACGAGCTTCTCGAGTGACGAATACCTTGTTTCTGCTGGCAACAGCGTCCAACTGACGTAGTATATCGGTGACTGCTTTGCATCCTCTTCCCTGATCAGTACTGCGCTTACGGCTGATTCTGACACTGTAAGATATAGAAATAAGGGCTCGTCGCTTTTAGGTTTGGTCAGTAACATGGGACTGGCCAGGTACTCTTTCAAGTTCTGGAACGCTGCTTCGTGTTCTTCCGTCCATTGAAAGGACTTGTTTTTCCTGAGAGCGTCGTGGAAGGGTTTACACTTGTCGGATGACTTTGAGATGAACCTGTTTAGTGTCGCTATCCGACCTGTCAGCTTCTGCACGTCCTTCACACATCGGGGGGATCGAAGGTTGATGAGAGCCTTGACTTGTTCTGGGCTGGCTTCTATTCCTCTTTGTGTTACCATGTACCCCAAGAATTTTCCTCGAAGTTGTCGCGGAGGTGATCGATGTGATCTTCCTTCTTTTTTGACTTGACCAGCATGTCGTCTATGTAGACTTCCATTGTGTCCCCAATCTGGTCCTTGAACATCTTGTTGACTAGTCGTTGATACGTAGCCCCGTTTGATTTGACTTTGAAGGATCTAGTACGATCTCGTCGAGTTTTTCCATCTCTGGTTCGACGTATCGACTAGGTCCTTCGCCGCTATGTGGTTGCTATGCGATCTGATGTTCGACAGCGTTTTTCATGGAAGCGACGTAGCACTCTTTAGCGGTCCTTTGGTCTCCTCGGATTTCTTGTACTCCCCATTCAGTGGGAAACTTGATGATATGTCGAGGGTACCGCTCTCATAGCGTGTATCCATGGCCTGCCAAGAATACAATTGTAGGGAGATGGACAATCTAGGATCAAGAATTTCACATGTTGGTTGATTCCTCCAACGTATGTGGTTAGAATGATTTCATCAGTCGTATGTTTAACCTCACCGCTGAACCCGACTAGTGGGGTCGACTTTTTGATTAGGTCGTTTTCAGCTAGACCCATTTCTTTAAGAGCGTCGAGGGTCAAAAGATTGGTTGAACTCCCTGTATCGATTAGTACCCTTCGTATTAAGCAATTACCAATAGACAAAGACATTACCAGACCATCGTGGTGACCGTCCGATCCGTCGGAATCGAACTCGTCGAACGTGACTGTCGGAAGGTTGGAGATCTTCCTTGGCCTTAATTCTGACGCCTCGGGCTTGTTGCCCTTTCTTTCCTTTGCGTGTCCCTTAGCCGCGGAGTATGTGTTCCCACATACGTCTGATCCACCTAAAATAGTATTGACAACTTTTGTATGGACGGGGGATGGAGGTTTGTTTTGTTTTACCTGGTCTCGTCGTTCCATGGTGGTTTTTGCCCGCTCCGAGATTACGTCGCGTAGGAGCCCCTGTGCGAGCAGTCTTGCGACTTCCTTTCGCAGGGCGATGCATTCGTCGGTCGAATGACCATGATCGCCATGGAATTCGCACCATCGGCTCATGTCTTTCTTGACGTCCGGTCGGTCGCTCTTTCGGGGCCATCTTACTTCCTTTCCATATTTGTCGAAACTCTTGACGAGCTCCGACACGGAAACATTGAAGTTGTAAGATTGGATCCTGGGAGGCAACGCCGGAACGTCTCTCTAGTCCTGGGATCTGTCTTGGAAAGAGTTTACCTGACTCAACTCATTTCGATTACGAGAGTAGGGATGTGGACGTCTGTCTCTACGGTTGTCGGAGAGATTTTTACGATCAGACGGATCGGGCCCGCGTGAGGCTTTTTGCGACTCACGGTCCTCTTCCAATCTTACCTCGGCCATGGTCTTGGCCTGGACGTCTTCGAAGCTTTTGCATGGGTACTTGGTAATCTCGTCGTAAAGGTTGCTGTCTTTGATCAGACCTTGTCTGAAGGCTTCGATGGAGGTTGTGACGTCGCAGTGGGGGATCGCCACTTTCTCCTTATTGTACATGTTGAGATAATTTCTAAGAGGTTCGTTATACCTTTGTGTGACTCGGTAGAGGTCACTCGACTGCTTTTCGAGCCTCCGACTACTGGCAAATTGACTTTTGAAGGAGTTGACCAAATCCGCAAACGATGCAATCATTCCCTGAGGCAAACGCATAAACCAAGTTAGTGCGGAACCTGCGAGGGTCGTGCCAAAGCTTTTGCACATGACGGCCTCGCGGTTCTCCCTTGAAACAGATGTAGCCATTAACTTTTGTTTATATATAGAAATATGGTCATCTGGGTCGCTGGTGCCGTCGAATGTCGCAATGCTGGGAAGATGAAACTTTTTGGGGATCTCGACCCTGGCGATTTCTTCAATGAACGGGGATTCTTCGAATCCGCCGGTCGCTTCCCTCGCGATTGGCTGCGGGACTCCTGGAAGCCTGTTGAAGCGATCGTCGATCGTCTTCATGTGTTGGTTGAGCGTCTGCTGGAAGAGAGCCAGGACGTCTGGTGGATTGGTAACCTGTGGTTCGTCGATTCGGGCCCCTGCCGACCCGATCGGTGTGGAAAAAGTGACATGGTTAGTCGAAAACGGATTGGTAATAGGAGTTCGAGATGTACCCTCTGCGTATCCGGGTCGTCGCACGCTCGGGGGCGTTGGCTCGACGTTGTCCATGTCGAGGCGTGTTCGGATGTTGTTGTGGATGGGCATACTCCTAGATCTCGAAGCCATTGATTGTACCTGCGACTTAAGAGACTCATTTTCACGGGTTAGTTGTGCGATCTCGGCTTCGGATTGGGTTGACAAGGCGGCGAGAGATTCGGTTTTTTGGCGCTGCTGGGCTATTTCCTCTTGGAGGGCGGCCATTTTTTGAGAAAGTTCTTGGAACTGGGTTGGAGTAGGGTTTTCGGTTGGGTCCCCTGGAGTTTGGGTTCCGTCTTCGAGATGTGGTTCTTCGGTGTTGGTAGATGGGTCGATAGTCATGGTTGGAAAGTTTCGGAAGGATGATCGGCAAGTTGCCCCACGGTGGGCGCCAAATTGGTTTGGGGCAAAAAGATCGGACGACCTAAATCGCCTTAGACGGGGTAACTAGTCGATCGGGTGATAGAAAACAATCCAAACCAAATAGATAATAGACAAGCAAAGAGCAAATGCAGAATAGCGAAATGATTTTATTAGATAATATATTGATCGGATTGAATCGAGATACAACTTATCGTAATAAGGCAGAGTGATCTTATTGGATTCGACCGGTAATTCTTAGGTTGCGACTGGTGGCGAATAAGCGGGGGTGATTGCTGGAGAGCTAGACGGGCAGTGAAAGTGTTGTTCTGTTTTGTTTCTGAACGAGAATGCTTGAGTGTGTAACGTGCTTGTATCCGTCCCCCTCTTATCTTCCTCTTCGTCCATATATGGTAAGTTCTTCGTGCCTCTGACCGTTATATTTCGATCTCATCCTTATCTTCAACGCCGGGATTTAATTACGGAGATTCTGTCACTAATTGTTGCTATTATGGTGTTGTGTAAATGTTGTGGCTGTTGATCAATCCTGGCATTTAATGCTTGGCGGGATCTTCGCGATCTTGTCAGAGGACGTTCGACTGGAGAAGCCTCGTCGCCTTCTCTGGGTTTCTCTTCTGTTCTTCCAATTCCGCTTGGATCTTGGCCCAATTCATTTGATCCGTTTTCATGGGATGAATCTGGGCCCAACACCCTTCGGACTAAAAAATGCAGGGGCTACTTATCAACGACTAGTCAACAAGATGTTCAAAGATCAGATCGGGGACACAATGGAAGTGTACATAGATGACATGCTGGTCAAGTCGAAAAAGAAGAAAGACCACATCGATCACCTCCGCGACGGCTTCGAGTTACTGAAAAGATATAACATGAAACTAAATCCTATGAAATGCTCTTTCGGAGTTTTGTCAGGGAAATTCTTGGGGTATATGGTGACACAAAGAGGAATAGAGGCCAGCCCGAAGCAGGTCAAAGCCATCATCAACCTCCGATCTCCTCGATGCGTCAAGGACGTACAAAAGCTGACAGGTCGAATAGCAGCTCTAAACAGGTTCATCTCGAAGTCATCGAACAAGTGCAAACCCTTCCACGACGCTCTCAGAAAGAACAAATCTTTCCAATGGACAGAAGAACATGAAGTCGCATTTCAAGATCTAAAGAAGTACTTGGCCAGCCCCTTACTGTTATCAAAACCTAAAGACGACGAGCCACTGTTATTGTACCTAGCAGTGTCGGAATCTGTTGTAAGCACAGTGCTGGTCAGAGAAGAAGACGGAAAGCAATCACCGATCTACTACGTCATTCGAACGCTGCTCCCAGCAGAAACAAGGTATTCGTCATTGGAAAAGCTCGTCCTAGCACTGGTAATGGCGTCGAACAAACTCAAACCCTATTTCGAATCTCATACTATAATTGTCCGCACTAACCATCCCATGAGAGCAATCATGAGGAAACCAGAGTTCACAGGACGAATGGCCAAATGGGCCATACACCTCAGTGGTTACGAAATCGAATACGAGCCCAGGACAACGATCAAGTCTCAAGCATTGGCTGATTTCGTGGCAGATTTCAGCCCGACCCTAGAACAGAAAGTCGTCAAAGAAGCAACACAATTGCTCGCAACATAGGAAACAGGTAAGTGGGAGCTCCACGCGGACGGCGCATTGAATGCTAGAGGATCGGGGCTGGGGGTCGTGCTAAAATCGCCACAAGGGGACAAGATAGCCCAAGCTGTAAGATGTGAATGGGATGCAACCAACAACGAAGCTGAATACGAAGCACTCGTATTTGGGCTCATTCTGGCACGCGACCTAGGAGTCCAAGAAATCGAAGTCATCTGCGACTCCCTCTTAGTCGTGAATCAAATTCAAGGATCATACAACGCCAAAGACGACAGAATGATAGCTTATCTGGACGTGGTCAAGAACTAATCGATCAATTCCAAAAGTTCGACATCAGACAGGTTCCCAAAGATCTCAACGCTCAGGCCGACTTTAGCACCATGGCCCTTCATGAGGTGGGGGATGGACATCGTCGGAAAACTCCTAACTGCGTCGGACCAACGAGTTTTCTTCCTCGCCATGATAGACTATTTTTCCAAATGGGTCGAAGCTGAAGCCTATCGAGAGGTAAAAGATCAACACGTCATTTCGTTTATAAAATGCAATATCCTGTGCAGATTTGGCGTCCCGTCGGAAATCGTGTGCGACAATGGCTCCCAGTTCATCAGTCATAAGACTCGAGCCTTCTGCGACCAGTGGAACATCAAGTTGGTCACATCCACTCATCGATACCCACAATCCAACGGACAAGCCGAATCTAGCAACAAAATCATCATCAACAACCTCAAGAAACGCCTCACAGGGGCTAAATGAAAATGGGCAGACGAACTTCCCCTCATTCTCTAGTTCGACAGGACCACTCCAAAGAACGCGACCGGACAATCACCGTTCTCACTCGTCTACGAAAGCGAAGTGGTCATCCCTGCCGAACTATTAGTTCTGACATCCCGTTACGGCCTCCATACAAACGAACAAAATGACATCGAGCTAGCACACAACTTAGACACGATCGATGAGACTAGAGAAAGAGCCATAATTAGAATGGTCAAGTTCCAGCAGCAGGTCACAAGAAGTTACAACAAGAACGTTCGGACCAAGGTCTTCAAAGTTGGCGATTGGGTTCTTAGAAAGACATTCCAGAACACCAAAGATCCGACCGACGGAAAGCTCGCACCTCAGTGGGAAGGTCCATACCTCATCAAAGAAGTAGTCGGACGGGGAGCATATCAACTGTAGGATAAAGACGGACGACCGATCCCAAGAAGCTGGAACGCTACACATCTAAAGTTGTATCACTTCTAAACTCACATGGTAAGACAGTAAAACCCTCTCACTTTTTGTATGCTATTCGTTGTTACAAACTCGATTCTATTTCATAAACCTAACACTTACATCTAGCAAGGATACGTTCTTGTGACCAAAAGTACAGGGCATCACAAAAACAAGTTGGATCCAGTCACACACAAAAGCGCTTACATTATATTAACACGATCGATCGGAACACGAGGAGAAGAATACCAGAGGCACATCGGCACACCACCAGCCTTATACAATACATAAGGTCGAACACCTTATTACATTTACGCAATAAAAACATATTGCTCTCCTCCTCGGCATAAACACTAAGTCATGACTAAACATAAACATATACACTTGTAAGCCTCCCTTTTCTTACACGACGCGGAAAGCCCTACTCGACGGAGCACACGGGCAAATCCGACACAGTTCAAAGGCGTCACGACTATCCTCTCAGAAAGAGTCCGACAAAACACATAGACACAAAACAAGGTCGACCATTTGTAAAACAGATTACGTCAATAAAAGAAAGTCTAACTTTTTTACATCCATGCGACCCGCGATGGTGGATGGGTCGCCAAAACATATTGTCTGCATACACACATGTAGGACTTCAAACATTCTTAAAAACATATTCTGCGACCCGCGATGGTAGACGGGTCACCAAACCAGAAAATGTTTTACCCACACACAGGTGGGACCACAAGTCATTCATGAAAAAGTCAAGAGTCAGGGGTCGCAGCATTATCTTCATTAGGAGTCGGGTCGGAAGTAGGCTGGGGATCGATCGGTATGGTGTCGCCGGAGTGAACCTCGTCTTCACCGGCGATTTCATCTGGGGACTCTTCTCCGACGTCGGCCAACTGGAACAACTCTGAACCTGGATTCCCCTTTGGAAACAGAGTGTCCATGGTCTCCTTCTCTGCCTTCAGATCCCAGGCTTCATGCCTGCCCTCCTCGAACTCCTCAATCATTTCGACACGCGACTTCAACGCATAAAAGGCGCCTACGTCGCCTGCGACCCAACCGGCATCAATTCTGGCTTGCTTAACCCTCTCTTCAACACTAGTCTGACTCTCGCTAAGTTCCCTCCAACAAACATCCAACTCGTCTTGGCAACTCTTCAACCCTCTAGCGAAGTGGCGCTCAGCGTCCTTGAAATGACTTTCGGCCCCTTCCACCTTGGTCTTCAAGGATGCCAGGTCGGACTCTGACTTAGCAGCCCTGTCCCCGGCCTTAGAAATTGAAAAGTCTGAAAAAGACGAGACAAAATAAAAACTCAAAGCCACCGGTTTTTCAAAGGAGAAAACATGTATACTTAAGATGCGACGAGACGATTTACCTTCCACGCAGAGCAACCCGCCTCACCGATGCAGTCCAGAGGAGAGACGCCGTCAACTTCAGACTTTAAAGTCGGATCTTGAGCATGAAACAAGTCGGCAATCGACCGTCCAACCGAATCAATCTTCTCAATTCCAGGAGCGACCGCCGACCTCTTCTGTAAAGTATCCACCACAACCTTTTCGGCGTCATAAGAAACACCCGCCTTTCTTTTCAAGCCGACTTTGACTAGAAGAGACGACTCGGCCGGCGTCGATTTACTCGACGAGGCCCTAGCCGCTGCCAACCTCTGCTCAATCAGACCCTTCCCAGATACTCCCTTCAAGCGAGCGCTTGACCGACCATCAGGAGACGCTGACACACCAGACAAGACGTAAGATACAAAATACAAACGCACCACAGAAGACACATGACTCAAAATGAAAGACTTACACTTAACCCGAGACGACGATAGAGTCGAGATGGCGTCCTGAGTAGTGAGAGCGACGGATAACAGATTGACGTTCACAAACTTCCTCTCCGGCAAAAGGGATCCCAAGGATTATGTTGGTCAGGCCTTCCGACTGAGCATCCACTTCCAAGTCTTCAGCTTCAGGGACTACAAAAAAGAAGAAGTAAGCAAAAGGTTAAACACATGACTGGCAAACAGAAGTCAAATACATACTCTCGACCCGCCACTCCGACAGCAAAAACGAACGGTCGCCCCCCTTCTCCAGAGACTATCGCTCAACGAAGAAAAACTTTGACCCCTATCTGCGGTTGTTTACATCAAGATTAGCCACCAAAGGCTTCCGACCCTGACGAATGCGCAACGTGACCCGAGAAGAGCTTTTCTACCCCAGAGAGTAATTATACCATAAAGCACCAAAATTAAAGCCAGCCCCCGATTACAAGTTCAACAGATCCAAAACTCTGAGGATCTGCCACGCTTGGGGCATAACCTGACACGGCGCAAGCGCCAGAGTCGCCAGAAAGTCCCTGACAAGAGAAGAAAATGGGAACTTATGCCCTATCCGAAACGGGTAGGCATAAAATCAAATCCACCCCTTGTAACGAGCGTCAGCCCTCTCGTCCGGGTGCGGCAACCTCGCGACCGTCTCAAGAGGAAAGCCTCCGACTTGGAGGATCTGCTCCAGTTCTGCCTCAGTCAGCATCCCCGTCAGAGCATCGGCCTCCTTCAGTAGGAAAAGGGGGGCATCATTCTTGCTCGAGTTCAAGCGGGTGGCAGACGACTCGGAAGAATCACTAGAAACCATGTCCAAGACAGAGAGAGGGGGAAATCAGAGAGCAATTTTCTAAAAAACTTAGAAAACCTACCAAGGCAGAAAGCAAAGAGAGAAGATGAATTGAAACCGTCAGAGTCTGCTTCGGATTTATGGAGGGAATCATGAAGGAACAGAGAAGTCCCATCACGCCGCGCGATCGTCGCCACGTTAGCCCTCGCCTATCGCGCCCGAATCGGATGGTGGAGATCGTGCAGAGTGGAAGTCGTTTGGGCTCCCGCCCATGGATGCCTTGAGCCCAAAACAACTTGGGGCTATTGTTGGGCCCAACATGTTCTAATGGAACCGATGCAAACAGATTGGGCCAAATTCAAGTGAAGGAGTAGGCCGAGAAGATTGAAGAATGGCGTCAGACGCTCCTCAAACGTGTGAGATCCGACCAATCCCGAAAATCTCGCCCAAAGCTTTAACTACTCAAAATCCTAAACAACGACAGCCAATTCAAGTACAGAATTAGGGGTGTCATTAAGAGGAAGATCTCAGAGATTACGCTCGGCAATAAATAGAGAAATCTCACAAAAACGGTAACGGTCAAAGGAAAGAACACCATAAGTAGACCCTGAAAGGACGATCGACAGAAGGGACACGTTTTTAAAAATAACACTCGCCAACTCAGCTCTTGAAAAAGCTTACTATCACATCAGTTCTCGTCTAGTTCCCCTGGTATAACATTCGGATGCAGACGGTCGAACCATTAGAGTAGCCGGTCGAACAAGACCTGATCTCCTATTCCTTGAGGATAAGTTGCATTTCGACTCATTTCTGTTATCATTTGGTCAATACAACATAATACAATCTTGCTTCTATTTCATACGTGGTTGATTGTTTATTTGGTTTGGATTTATTATATACTATCCGATCGACTCGTTATCCCATCTAAGGCGATTTAGGTTGATTGATCTTTTCTCCCCAAAACAATTCCCATGATTTGCTTTATTTGTTTGTCTTGCGAAATTCCTCTTGAAATATTTCGGTTGTTGATATTCTAATTGATTTTAAGCATGTTTATGAGAATTTTTATATTTTCTAATGTTTGAGTTGAAGTATGTATATAGTCATTTATTGAGACTAGTTAGGACTGAAATTCTAGACATATTCCCTGTGAGCTTTTGAGCTTTTGAGCCTTAGGAATGTACATCATCGAGTCCTCTTATTTTTTTTCGTGTGTGTGATTCTTGCTTTAATTGCTTTATTTCTAGAACTTGCGTTTAGAACTTATTTTGAGGCCACGTTTATGACTCTTGTGTATGATACAAAAATAATTGGGACATTATTTTTATTAGCCTATATTTCCTTTTACCACCCTTATATGTTATTCCTCTGCTTGAAGCCCGTTGAGCCTAATTAGCCTATTTCTTTGAAGCTTCACAAAAATATTTTAAGCCTAATGATTAGCCTTTTACCCATTCAGGAATTATGATGATTTATTTGTTTGTTTTTATGGTTGCAAGTCAAGCTTGGGAGAGTTAGTTATATGATGTGTTATTGTTGGAAGTGTTTTGACTTTTGAAAAAAAAAAAAAAAAAAAAAAAAAAAAAAAAAAGAGAAGAAAGAAAAAAAAGAGCCAAAAATAAAAGAGTGTTTAGTTGAAAGGAATGTTATCCTCTAAGTTTGGTGTTGTCTTGGTTATTTTCTCTTTCTCAGATTTAGCACCACATGGCCAAATTATATTTTTATCTTTCTTTCGGTTTTTTCGCCTGATAATCCTAAAACTTTGCTTAATTCACATGGTATACCAAAATTTGTCATATTTTACGCGATAATCCTGAAATTTAGGTATATTTCGCCAAATATCCTAAGACGTTATCTCTAACTAGCATCGTTAAGTTTGTTTAGAAAAAACAATCTGTAACAAAAAAGGAAGTCAGTCAGTAGAGAAAGAACGCGGGCCTAAGAGGGAGGAAGAAGGAGCGCTCGGCGGAGGGAACAAACTGAAGTTCGACGACGACGATCTACTCCTGTCGTCTAGGCGGTGGCCGATGAGAGGAGGATGGATGGCGCTGCTGGTGGTCGTGAATGAGAGTGGCACTTACCGAGTCAATTGGTCGTTGCTAGAAATTCCTTGTTTCTGGGCTCGGTGGGCGGCTCTCCAGATGCTCAACTAAGGACGATGGTGGTTGGTTCGATGAATGACTTCGTCGGTCCGACGAATATTGGCATTGGTGGTCTCAATTTGAGGTAAATTTCATAAATTTCTAAAGTTAGGGTTATATACGCCTTCGTTCAAAGGGGAGGTGCAAGAAGACCACAAAGATCTTGAACTTTCTCTTTATGCAAAAATATGGTTAAGAGTAAGTCTTCTAACTTGTAAAACGTCTCTAAGCATGTTTCTTTGTCCCTTTTTTTAATGTTTTGTTAATTTGCAATCAGATTAATGTTTGTTTTTTAGAGGATATGAGAGCTAAAGTGCGTTACTGGCTTTGTATAATGGTGAGACAAGCTTGGATATGAAACAAGCTTGGACTTAATTACACTTTAGGGTTCAGTTTCGGTGTTGTGAGTCTTATGACCACTTTTATTACCAAGTTAATGGATGAAATACAAGAAATTTATAGTTGAATGTGTAAGCATGTGATTTTTATCATGAATCCAAGTCCTTAAGTTATGTCATATTTAGGTATGATGAACACTGCATACATAAGTATGATGCCTTCATTCAGATTTTAATGTCAATTAGTCAGACAAGAATAATTTACTTTAGGGCTTCAACACTTTGCTAACTCTATTAGATATCAACAGGAAGAAGTAATCAGTGGTCAAAAGACTAACATCTAATTAGCTGAAAGATGAAGATGAGAATTGTGTAGCATAGATGAAAGATAAGCAAAGAGAAAATATTACATTTTCTATTGGGAGTTTGAACCCTATCTCATGCATTTTCTCTCAATATGAATTTACAACATTTTAGCCTATTAGCTCAAATGGTAGAGCGATGTGTTCAATACACATAAGATGTGGGTTCAAATCCCACATAGGCTACAAGCTTTTGAATGTCATTAGTGCAATAGAAGTTAATGTATACAAGTATCACATGAGTAAGTTTCCTTAGTTTAACATGACACAAAATACCAGAATCTTTGAATCTTAATAGGCCTATGTGGGATTCGAACCCACATCATCGTGCGTGAGCACATTGCTCTATCATTTGAGCTAATAGGCCAACAACCAACCTTTGAAGTTTCAATTAATACTCTCCCTATTCTTAAGAGTTAATAGACTACTTTGTGCCACTTCAGACTCTACATACTTTATGCTCAATTCTATATGCAATGCTTCACATATCTTGAGACCGCCAATGAAGGGCACAACACCCATGTTTCCTTGCAGGTATTTTTGGTTCTGCATTATTTCTTGGCTTTTCTTAGACTTTTCAATGACTGAAATAATGAAGCTCTATCAGGTGTACAATCAAACTATTGAAGAACTTGGTAACTTTGTGGGAGTGGTGAAAAATCTTCTTAACCACTCAATGTAGGAAGATCAATGACTGCCTACAATAATCATCTTTCCTCCAATTCGAGTGAAAGTTACTAGATAATCATATACTCTGCCTACGCTGTCAACGACCAATTGACACTTTACACTGTTGAGCAGGCAAGTATGGCTAAATTCAACAACACTTAGTTCAGCAAGAGCAGACAAGTATGCCTAATTGGTCAAAAACCTAATTTAGCATAGAATGAAACTAGTCAGAAATGCATCTAACTTTCCAATACTGTCTCAAGAACATAGAAAAGTACACATTTCTATGGCAATCGCAATTCAAACAAATAGAAATATTCAGCAAACCTAACAGTTGCAATAGACGGTAGACAACCACCATATTATCTCATAATTTTAGTTAATAATATTTGCCAATTTGGGTTCAGGTTGCACATGATTCGGACTTTTATTAAGCTTGTATATGTGTTGATAACAAATAGATGATTCCGTGTTTACAATCTTATGATTGTTTCATTTTTTATAAGTTTGAAGAATGTTATTGGTGTGCATGTACCAACAGTAAGTATGAACATCAGTATATTGCTACTAAGCAAGGAATGATTTTTCTACATTTATGAAAATCAGTATATTCAACATTAGCCATTAATTTTGTACATAGCAGCAACTTTGGATTTCTATATTTATGAACATCTATATATCACTAGTAAGCAAGGAATTATATAATTAAAGCCCTGAAATTCCCAAACTCAGAAAAGCCCCAAAATCTCCAAATTTTAAAAAGCACCAAAATCCCCAAATTCATAAGAAAATCCTAAACCCTAAATCCATGAATCCCCAAATCCCTTAAATTCCTAAATGTAAAAGATCAAGATTGGAACATACCTGTATTCATGGTTCGTAAATCTGGTGTGGTCGACTTCAAGTTGAGGCTCGCCGTCGACTTCAAACCAAGGCTTGCTCCAACGAGGAATCGATGAAGGAGATTGGATGAAGGGAGGAAAAAGAAACACCTCGCTCGCACGAGGCTCGCCGACGATGAAGGGAGGACGGAGGACGGAGAACGTGGAATGAGAGGCCGTCGGCGACTGGTTGGACGAACGGAGGAAGAAGACTTCTTCGCTCACAGAGGTCCTTATTTCATTATTTTCATCTACGCTTTTTTTAGATTTTTAGATATTGGATTTTTCTTTTCTTTTCTTTTTAAATAAAGTAAACGGATTCCGTTATGAATTAACATTTTGGATATTTAACGAAAAAAATTAAACTTCAGGGTTATCGTGTGAAATATGACAAACTTTGATACACCGTGTGAATTAAGCTAAATCTCAGGATTTTTGATAAAAAAAACCGTATTTTTTTTTACTTGGCCCCATTACAATCTAATAAAAGTCCTCTTGATTTATGTCATGTACAAAGTCCCTTGTGGTGAAAATCTAGGACGCTGATGTAAGCTTATGGTAGATGAGTATTCAAAGTAGAGGTTTGAGCGAAACACTTAACCAAACACATGAGCGAGAGTGATTCTATTTCTTTTTCCTAAGTGAGGTCTAAGATGGATATTCTACTTAGTCTCTTTGATAATTATTTACATGTTTTGATAATTATCAATTGCGCTGTAGCACAATTGGTGACAAGTGATGCTTTGGCAGCTTGTTAAAGCGTGAGGTCTCAGGTTCGAGACTCACGAACAACCTGTTGGGCGCTATTGGGCCAGCGAGGGATTGGGGTGTATGGACTGCAGTCTTGTGATGGGCCGGACTGCTAAACTGTCGAGGTATTACATGTATTTCTTGTGAAATTTTTGAACTATATTCTTGTTTGAGGATAAACAAGATTTAAGCTTGGGGGAATTTGATAACACATATTTTATATATATTTTAGGAGTCTAATTACATATTAATTTATATCATTTTCATGTATATTTTATATTTTTATATTTAAAATCTACACTTGTATTTTTATAATTAATTTATGTTTTTATATGTTTGAGTCATTTTGAATCTAATTTAAAGGATGATACAAGATTACTTTCAAATGGCTAAAATACAAATGAAGCAAAAGAATGTTAATGGGCCGCACTTGTAATATTCAATTGGGCCCATGGAGGCCGGCGGATCCCTTTGCTCGAAATTGGACGGAACGGAGCAGATGGAGTTTAGCTTAGGATTAGTTTTAATATATTAATCAAACTTTAGTTTGACTGGGAGGGGGTTATATATATCTACGTAGCTTTAGGTTTCAAGGGGGTTTTTGTTTTCAGCTTTTGTTTTATCTTTGTTTTTGGAGTTGAACACGGCCGTACGTAGGGTGGAATTTAAACAAGGGATTTTTGGCCTTTGCACAATTTAAAGACGGTGTTTATTGTTCTAGTATTTATCAATTTGGATTATTTTCTCTATTGAAAATAAGTATTTTTATCCCCAATATTTATTGAATAATTCATATATGTTGTTGGCTAGTTTAAATCTATTGAATATGTCTTTAATTATGTTTGGCTAAATTCCTAGTTTTAAGATTGGAGTGATCTCGACGATATGTATGTAATTAGAATTATTTTTGTGCCTGAATTGAAATAAGATTTGATTCGTTCCTAGATGTTTTATGTCCATATTAGCCTATACGAAATGGATCCTATTAGGATTTGAGACTAAAAAGTGATAACTTTAATAGGTAGTCAGATAAGGTTTAAGACTGAAAGATAATAACTTCTATTAGATTCCTACGAATTGAACTTGAGTGCTATTTGTGCGACATCAACTTAATTACTCTTGAGAATTAATAGGCTATCATAGATGTTCTACGTTTGAGTTGGATTAGCGGAGCGCGACAACGAATGTTACTTCAGTTTATCCCTAGACTCTAAGTGCGTTAACGGGTTAGGATGAGATTAGCTCTGCGCGATAGCGATTGTTAGTTTAGTCCAAACACGTTTACTATCGTCTGAAAGGAGTTAGTAGATTACCTTAGATAGCTTACCTTCAAATAATTTGGACTAAATTCAAGTGAAGTGTAATTTTATTTACTGAAGCATCGTTGCGGTGATCCTTAACCTTAGACACATTTATCCCATGAATTTTATCTTGTCTTATTTATTTATATTCGTTAGCTTAGTTCTAGTTATTTTTTCACCCTTTAATTAAAATGCACCAATGGTGACCATCCATTAATACTCTGTAATTAAAATGCACCAAAAGTGACCATCTATTAATCCATAAAAAAAGATGTAATAGCCATGAACAATTCAATGTCTTATGAAATTTCAATACACAATACATTAATCTATCTATATATAAAAGTTGATATATTTGTCACAATTAATGACCTCCTTTTTATTAAAATCTTTTTTAAATAAATCAATTCTTTTTAATCTTCTATCTTAATAAATGCAATTACTTAATCTTTTTTTAACAAAACTCTTTTCCAACCCTTTTAAACCAAATATTTATTTATCAATTCTCACATTTAAATATATTTTTTTATATATTTGTTTATAGAAGTTGAGTTGGAAATCAACAAATATCTTTCAATATACATGCAAAATGATGAGAACTTAAATTAAAATAATGCAACACTTTGGTTTTGTATTAGCTCAATGTATCCACTTGAAATAACACTTAAATAGTGAATGTTCAAACCACTTCTATATAATAATTTGATATGAGATATAACTTTACAATTTTTTTTATAAAGTTCACAGAGTTATTTAATTTTATCTCATTTTACATTAATAACATAGTAATTAGTAAGTATAATGGAATACTTTAGATAAATATATCATCTCGCTATTTAAAAATTGATCATAAATTACGATAAATCTGATTGTATAAAATCTATAAAGTACACAAATATATTAAAAACACCAACTAATCTAATTATAAATAAAATAGAATTAAACATATCACGGATAGGAACCGTACATAGCACGAACACATATTTAACTAGTTTTACAAAAAGGTCAACATTCTTCACCTAATTTGACAATGTTCTAGAATAAATCAACTCAAGAAAAAGCTAGTAATGCATAATCTAAGCCATGACATAAAATGCACAACCACAAAGAAATTTTAGTATATTACTTATAATCAAGAAAAGGACTTTTGACAAACACTAAAAAAGGTCAAATCAACTATTAACCATCCCTTCATCTTCATTCCAACTCTATAGGAGTTCTACGGCTATATCTTCCACCAAGCCATGGGTTCTTGCTCTTCACCAAAAATATATAAGCCACACCTGCTACCACAGTCCGCATACACAAATAGTAAGCCTTCTTAAGGGTCTATTAAATGGCTTTCTTGTGTCTATTATTAGTGTTTTCTGTGTGAAAATACAACGATTATATATTAGTTATAACATCAACACCATTTAAAAATAATAAAGGGGGGAAATTAGAGCATGACAAGTTGAGGCTTCTGAAGTGATAATGTGCAGCAAACTCAATCTGATGCCATAGTTGGCAATTGGATGGGACTTAAACATACAACAACTTTAAGCAAAACAAAGGATGAATTGGGAAGAAGCAACTAGCTAGAGAGTGAAGATTGTATTCTAATGATTCCCTTCTATTCTAAAGCCCAGAATTACACTCAGAATCTCAAATCAGAACAGAAGCTCATAACAACAATGCAATCAAGTGAAAAGTACTGAAATAGGCTAGACAAAACGAGCACATAAATGGATGTTGGATTACTTCATGGGCTGTAGGTGCAGGCAGAAAGTCATCAACATCAACCTCTTTGTTCTCATTTTTTTTGTCTGATGCTGCATTACTTCATGGGATGCATAGGTGAGAGTTTAGTTTTTATAACACTTCACAATGGGTAATATAAAAGTAATATGCACCTGATCAATCATAGGCATAAGCCCTATAGCTTTGGCTTGCAAGAAGCAACTAGGAATCACAGGCTCCTAAAGAGGTTGATGTTGATGACTTTTTGCCTGCACCCATGAAGTAATCCAACATCCATTTATGTGCTCGTTTTCTCTAGCCTATTTCAGTACTTTTCACTTGATTGCATTGTTGTTTTGAGCTTCTGTTCTGATTTGAGATTCTGAGTGTAATTCTGGGCTTTAGAATAGAAGGGCATCATTAGAATACAATCTTACGCAATTGAGTGAAAAGTCTGGACTATTTAACTCATAAACAAATTAAACTGAAAGTCTGGACTATAAAGAACGAAGCATTATAATGTCTATATGAAGCCAATGATTAACCCGTTAAGTATTTGAGGTTTTAACTTCAAGGTAGAATGCATATAATGTTTGTACAACGTGTTCAAGCTGCTTACTTGCATGATAATCAAAACATCCAAGGGATCATTGTCCTTACAGAGAGTTCGATGGATGAATCCATAGTTGTGTGGGTATACGACTGAGGAGTAAAGAATACGGTGAACCTGGACATGTACAAAAATTTAGTACCCAAATTGAATTTAATTGACCTCTGCTAACAACAAATATAGCAATGCACTCATTTTTTTTTATGGAAATAGCAAATATTATTAATTAACTGAAGAGAAATGTTACATGTCAAACAAGAGGCATCAGATTAACTAAAAACATGAAAACCATTGCTGAACAGAGGCAAGGACAACCAAAGGAGACATCAAAAACACCAGGAGAGATAGCAATATCCGCGAATCCATTCGAGATCCTCGATGGGGAGGCAACGACACCCGAACAGTCGGGACAAACCTCCAGATCAAAAACCCCTGGCAAACTGAAAGCCCCGAGTCAGAGCCACTGCATCCAATCGATTCACAACAGTACCTGGTTTTAAAGATTTACTCCCAAAAACTGTAGCGAATCCATCAGACAGAGGAAGTGGAAACTACTGACCAGCAGAGCCAACACAACTCAAACATATATGTACACCGAGGACAGAAAAGATCCAAAAAACACCAAAACAACCATCAAGAACAAAACAACAAGGACCCAAAAGTCCATCAGAGCCAACCTGCAAACTGAAGACATCCAAAATCAAAACACACATAGACAAAAAGACACAACCAACAACCGAGAGGCAAAAGAACAAAGGAGTCGTCCCTGAACGAAGGCAAGAAGCAGAACCCCAAAATTGTCTCAGTTCACCGTTTGCAGAGAAGACGGAGACCAGGATCTGCAGAACCAGTCCACATGCAGCAGCATAATGAAACCCAAAATTGACCCAACCAGCAGCATCGAAACAAAGCAAATCAGATTTGGAGCAAGGCTTCGAATCTAGGAAAAAGCTTATCAGAGCGGCTACTCGCGCTGGGAACCGTGGTGGAGGAGCGGTGGCGGCGAGGGAGAAGCAATGCACTCATTTCATTACCTTGATAAGTCCTGTTTTTTTTTGTCAAGTTCATATTTGACCTTGCTCCTTTTGGCTATTTCAATCAGCTGCATGAATGAATCCCAACTTAATTAGGACCGTTTTTTTTTTGCAGAGGCTAAAGTACATTAATGATAATTTTAACATGTGTCATAAATATATCAGAATCCTCTGTGCTATATTTCTCACTTAATCATTAAGAGGCAATCTTAAAATGCATTCTCAAAGCTTATAAAAGTCTGCAAAGACCAAATATGGAAAAAAGGATCCTTCGAAAAATCAAAAAGAATTGAATATTTAATAGCACAACTTATTAGACAGAGTCTTGCAACAACTATATGTTACATCAAGTTTACACTTTAATTCATGAATTCCTAGCATCTCGAGGGAATACTGATTCAACCTTGTTACACTAAATCTTAGCTCATCTAATTATCCATTTAGATCCATAGATACGTTTTAGCATATTAGATTTGAAAAAAAAAATCGTGTTTAAATGAACAAAAGAACATTGTCCTTACACAGTTGAAAATCTTTGGAGCTCCAGGACATGCATCCCTAAAACAAAAACATAAAAAACATACAAAGTCAATTCTCAACACTATATATGGTCCTGCAACAATGTTCCATCACACTTGCCATTTACCTGAATCGAAAGATCAGGCCCGTAGATTAGGGTGTTCAAGTGGGCCGATCGAATAGGGTCCCAAATTTCTTGGGGCCCAATATATTTTTACAAAATATCTCCATGTCAGAATAACAACACAGTCTAGTTGGAGAAGTACACGACAGTATACACGAGTCACCCGCGTTCGACGCCTCACTAAAACAGATTCTCTTGATTTATTTTCCTCGTGGGCCCCTCCGTTTCTCACCATCTTGTATTCCATTTAGGCGTAATGGCAAAAGTACCGAATTTCTGATAACTACTTGCAAAAAACCCGTTGTTTAAAAAGAATGACAAAACTATCAGTTTTTTGGGATTCTTGTAATTAATAAGGGTTGAATTTAACTTTTTTTTTAAATTTAAAAATCAGATAATTCATTAAAATTTATGAAAATAAAAGGTAAAAGAAAATCTTAATCCTACTAATCTAGCCCTAATTAATCCTTCTTCCTCCTCTGCTTCTCTCTTCCTCTGACCTTTGCGACTCATCCTCCTCCACTGACGCCGATGACTCTTTCTCCGCTGACGCCGACGATTCGTCCTCGCCGATAATGGCGAAATTCGAGTTCTGAAGCAAATTGCGACAGGGCTGCACTATCGGCGCCGTCGTCATGGTTGTCGTCGCCGTAGCTGTCGCCTCTTTCCCTTTCCGCTTACAAGACGAGCCCTGTCACTTCTCACAGGTTCTTTATCTGTTACTTTTCTCTGCCTCTATTGTTAGGGTTTGGACTATAGAGCTCCATTTTGATGGAATTTATCAACGCGGTGTTGTGTTTATGTGGAATTTTGCAGGACGGAGGGATTGTGGATGATTGTTGTTGTGATTATGAAACTGTTGATTGCCTGAACGAACAAGTGTTGCATCCGCTGCTCCAGGAGCTCGTCAAGACTTCGTACTACCGATTCTTCAAGGTTTATTTTTGTGCTTTAAGTTTCTGTGAATTGCTACACCATGTGTCTTGAGATTCTTGTTCTAATCACATGTATTTGGTTTTGGAGTCCGAAAATGAAATCGTTATCTCGTTCCGTTGTCGTTTGGATTTCAATTTAGGGATGGAGATCGAACGTGGTGGGCAAAAGTTGTATGCTAGTATGAGGTTGTGGGAGCTCCCAGATCAGTATGTAATTGAGCCTAAAGATGGTGTCACTGGTAACATTTTGACAGTCAGCAGGGCAGATGGATCTATGAAGCTTCTCGGTTCACCTTTTAGTTTCCCAATTGATTCCAGAATTCTTAATGCTGGGTTTTTTTTTTATTTAAAAAAAGTATCTCATTTGTTGATTTTGTTATATGTCGTACACAAATGAGCTTCCACATAGCAGCTTTGTCCGGGTCCCCAAGATTCAGACTGTATATGGTGTCGAACAAGGCTTGAATCGAAAGGTGCTTTCAGATATTGGCAATGTCATTAAGCCTTTGGCAATAACGGGAGCCAAACCGAATGGGAGTAAATGTGAAGGGTTCTTGGGAGTAAATGTGACAGGAAGAAATAAGCATGGTGAGTCTTTGCCTTCCAAAGATTCAAAACAGAGCTAACACAGTATTTGTCGCTTGAGAAAGGCAATTTGTGGTTTGTTGCTCAAGTCTATGGCCGTGAGGTAATTGCCTTTATATGTATCCGGTTTCAGTTCTCCCAAATTTATAGTAGTTTTGACTAAATATTTTTTTAATTCAAATGTAGCTTGGTTGGATTTCAATTTAGGGATGGAGATCGAACGTTGGGTTTGTGGCACTGCAAGGTTTCTCCAAAGATGGGTTACAGAGTCTAGGATCTTCCACCGACGTTGGAAAAGAGCTTCAAAGTGGCATAGTTACCGGTTTTCTATGCACAACGCGGGCCGATTTGGAGGTGATTCGATATCGTTCGGAGATGATTTTAAATGATTCAAGATTCGGGTTTAAGTAACTTGAGCATGGCGAAGACGATGGTGTGGTTAGATTTTGAATTTAATGAATCAAAAGGTGTTTTTCTTGGGGTCGAACAAGGCTTGGTGGTGATACAAATAAATGAAAGTAAGCATAACGGAATAATTAAATCTTTCTTCTACTAATAAAGGCTTGGTGGTGATGCAAATAAAAGCTTGGTGGTGATGTAATCGCATGCCGAATGTGATCGCTTCCTCAGGAAGTATAGCAGGAGAGAGTCTTCCAAGAATTCCTACCACAAAGTTGCTTACGACAGTTTCTCTGGCTTTGTATTGTTCAGATAGATCAAAAGCATGTATTGATGCTTCTCTAGCTTGGAACTACACTAGAGACATCCTGCTTATGTGCTCTTTTTCCCACAATGACATTGCTTGATTGTTTAAGACTTCATTGTCTGTGTAGATGTGCCCCCTAGGGAAGTCATGCTTTCATTGTTTTCTGTGTAATTTTCCTGTAGAATACATTTTATTAGCTTGTTGTTTATTTTTTTCAGTTCTTCTATAAAACTGATGAGTTCTTGAGTTATAGTGGTTGTCTTTGTAATAACATCTACCCTAATGAGTTCTTCTAGTTTTCATCAATGGATGATTAAGGGTCTGTTCGGTATGACTGAAGCTTATTAGGGCTGAAGCTGAAGTAGGGGCTGAATTAGGCTGAAGCTGATTGAAAGAATTTAAGTTGGGGGCTGAATTGAGCTGGTGCTGAAGCTGAATGTAAGAGTCTGAAGCGTAAATAACTGTTCGGTATAAATGACTTATTGAAACTTAATTTTACCCAAAAATTACAAATTTACCCTTATTAAAAAAATTATATGGGTATCATGTGCAATGCACATGATACATTTTTATACCAAATTTTAGGGTTGAATCATCTCATCCCTTCATCGTCTTCCTCCAGCAGCTGTGCTTGGCTCCTTATTGAGCTCGTCTCGATCCAGCAGCGAAGGGGGGCTTGGATCCTTGCTCGTCTTCCTCCAACAGCGGCATCGTCTTCCTCGTCATCTTCATCGTCTTCCTCGTCAGCTTTGTCGTTCCAGCCCGTTCCAGCCCGTCATCTTCATCGTCCAGCCCGTCGTCCTCTTCACTTCGTCCATCGTCTTCCTCGAGCCCGTCGTCCTCTTCACGCTCCTCTGGTTTGTATTTGCCCAGATATCCTCTTTACGCTCCTCTTTTACTTGGCAATGTAATTGTTGAATCATCGTCTTCACTGTACTGTTGTCAATTTGTCCATAGAACCCGTCATCTTCATTTGCCCAGTATTTGGCAATTTGTGAGTATTTGCATCCTTAAACAATGTACTGTTGTCCATAGAACCCGTCATCTTCGTTGTTTCTCTTGCAATTTGTGATTATTTACTGTTTTACTTGTCTACTGCCTGCATTCGTAAACAATTTGTGAGTATTTGCATCTTCACTGTACTGTTGTCGTTGTTTCTCTTGCAATTTATGAGTATTTGCATCCTTAAACAATGTACTATTTGTGATTATTTACTGTTTCGTGTATTTGTGGTTAAATTTTGTTTGACAATTTGTTTAAACAGACCCAGACTGGTTCGTCAATTTTTTTGTCAATTTGCCTCTGGTTCATGTATTTGCATCCTTAAATCTTACTGTGTCATACAAATTATTTAATTGTTATACAATTGATAGTGTCATACAAATTCTTTAACTTTTCCAGTTGTTTGACAATTTATGAAGTATCTTGTGTTATTAGTAGGTGATTGTTAGCATATGTTATGAAGTATATATCATATATGTGTTTAATTTTCGGGGAATGGTATGTTTAAGAGAAATTACAATTGATTTGGTAAATTGTAATGATTGAGTAGATGGCCGGTAGTAGTCAAGCAACTGGAAAGGAGAAGGCATTTACGTGGACCGATAGTGATGGCCCTTCGGATATATGAATGCCTCGGTGCAAGTATTGCTCTTGGTGTAGACGAAATTGGCAAATCTCCAAGGTTGAAGAATTAGGGCAACTTCGGCACTTTTTAGGGATTTTTGTGGAGTCGGTGGGGGCGATTGAATGGCTGGTGATTGTCGATGGATAAGCACTCCCCAAGGCTTAGATATCACACACTAAACCAAGGAAAAGCGACCAAGAAAGATCGGAGATACTACGCACTCAAATCTCTCAAGGAAATCAACTCGATTTAACTCACAAGTTGAAGAACTAAACTAAAAGCTTGGAAACTGATAACTTCTCATTTCAATCTGATTTCAACGTGTCTAACAAATGCCAAAGAGTTTCTCCTAATAACCCTAGCTTACGGTTACTAAAAACAATAAAGGAAAATCACTAAAATTAACCCACTAAAGCTAAAAACGTGCCCACCTTCTTAACAACTAATGGGCTGATTAGGGAATTAAAAATAATGTTTAATAATGTATGAAAAACCACTAAACACAGCAATAACATGATCGGGCTTCACTTGGGCTTCAATTGGGCTCCAATTCGGGCGTAGCCGGCGCCGGGTTTTGCGGAAAGGTTGCATTGCTTGGACCCGGGCTGGGCGCAGTTTGGCTCCGCACTCCCTGAGCCAAAGGACCTCCCTTGAGCTGGTGGTGAGGTGGGTCTGGTCGGGCTCGAGGGATTGAGCCAGATGTGGGCCCGTGCCTATACTCCTTTTCCATTGCCGCCGCAAATCTAGGGCAAGTCAGGTGGCTCGGCAAAGGCGACAATGGCTCAGCCATGAGGACTCTATTGGTCTTGGGTGACACCAAAGGAGTTGTGGGAGCCTTGGTGGCCGAGAGAAGTGGAGCCGTGCCTGGTGAAGTCTCTATGCCCCTTGTATGACCCGGCGCGGTTTTAGGGTTTGCCCGGGTGGCCTTCGCCTTGATCTCGGCTTGGGGCATGTGCTTCTCTTGCATGTTGGGTACCTCATTGACCTTGAGCATAGTCATATCATCCTCCCTCCCTTGAGAGGGATTCGACCTCGAATCCAGCTCGTCCAAGTCTCTTTCTCCTTCCAAGTAGTAGCTTTCCTTGTGCGGGACACCTCCTTGGCCTACAATAGAGCTACACGACAAACTATGCAACACCACATCCTTCACATTAGTAGGGTTAGTCTCATCAAATGTAATGAAAGAGGAAGGGTATGCAAAAAGTGAAGGTATTAAAGGCTTAACCAAGAGCATATGATGCGAAGCACCACCTTTGTTTCCAATTGCCATCTTCTTACCTTGGCTTTGCTCTATGGGTGGGCTGGCCTTTCTTTGCTCTCTAGCCACATGGTCAGCCATGATTTCGTGTGGCATCATAGGGTGGAGAGTGATTCTCTTACCATTCATGATAAAAGAATACTCATTTGTCACCCCTTGATGGATGACACCCCTATCGAATTGCCATGGCCGGCCTAGGAGAAGGTGACATGCGGTCATGGGCAAAACATCACACACAACCTCATCCACATATTCTCCTATGGCAAACTGAATGGTGGCTTGGTCCTTGACCTTAAGGGGGGTGTTGGAGTTCAACCAACAAAGTGAGTAGGGTTGCGGGTGAGAAGTGGTCAATAAATTGAATCTATTCACCACTTCTTGATCAATTAAGTTGCAACAAGAGCCACCATCAATGAGGACACTACACACCTTTCCTTTAATGGTACACCTAGTGTGAAAGAGAGTCTCACGTTGACTAGGTATACTAGGAGTTTCCGAGATGGTGAGTGCTCTTTTGACCAAAAAGCACTCACCCTCGGCTGCCACAACATGTAACTCCTCTAAGCCATCCTCATTCTTAACAAGTTCTTCTTTCCATTCATCTTCGGACTCAATGTCCCCAATAGTGTTGAGAAGAACTTGCCTTTTTGAAGGGCAATCCTTGGCAAAATGGTCATGACCGAGACACTTAAAACACTTAAGATCCCTAGCTCGGGGCTCCCCCTCCTTTCGTTGGGTTTGATCCGAATTAGGGGCATCTCTTCTAGGGTGGCTTGGGTTGTCACCTCTAGTGGGTTCTAAGCGTCTTGGCATAGGTGGTGGCCCCTTGGAGCCACTTGGTGCACTTTGCCAAGGCCGTGAGCTTGGAGCTTGGGGACGCTTTGAATGAAGTGCCTTATATATACGATTAGTATAATGAAGCACTTCTTCCATAGGAGTCCCTCTAGAAAAGTGTTGCTTGCTCACTATGGCTCGGAGCTCGGGACTAAGGTTGTTAATGAACTTAGAAATAAGATACCCCTCGGGAACTCTAAGTCTAGACCTAAAGACCAAGGTCTTTAGCTCCATATAGAACTCATCCGGGGTCTTATTCCCTTGCTCTAACAACTCCAACCTCTCATGCACTCTATTCGAAAAATCCTCCGGGACAAACCTATCTCGGAGAGCTTGCTTTAGTGCTTGCCAAGTAGTGATTTGGGGGTTTTCGAGGTACTCTCGTTCCTCTTTGTCCCCAAGCCACCATTGGTAAGCAAACCCCTCAAATTTTATGGTCGCTATAGCTACTCTTTGAGCTTCCGAGTAGTTATAGTACCTAAAAATTTGATCGGTCTTTTGCTCCCAATCAAGATAAATTTCCGGATCACATTGAAGACCAAAGGATTGTACCTCTAACTTGATGCCATGAGGCCATTGTTGATCATATGCAAACTCCTCACGTTGACCACCATAGTCTTCCTCATAGTCTTCAAAAGCTCTTCGGGGTGCATATGGCATTCTTCCTCCTTGGTATTGACCTCGGCCCATGCCTCCTCTTCCGGCCATCCTCCTTCCCGGGTCTTGGTACCCATTGTATGCATTTGGAACTCCCCTTGGCTCCTCTCTATAGATGGCATTCGGCACTCCTCTTGGTTCTCCTCTATGAGTAGTACTTGGTCCTGCCATGTTAGTACACAAGGGAGCCATACTAGTAGTAAGAGGGGCAATATAAGGAGAAGAGGTATTAGAGATCAAACCGAACTCTTCCCTTGAGGCGGCCACATTCGGTGGGGGGTGATGGAACCCTTCACGTAGAGTCACATGTGCTAGTTCTTGAGCTAGAAGTGGCACAGTCACTTGGACCTCTTGAGTGCCGCTTGAGGGTCCGGCCATTGGGAGGAATTGGGCTCCACTTCCTTGAGGTGCGTTTTGATGTAGGCTCGGAGATGGACTGTGGGACAACCTCCACTTCTCCTCCATGGTCTTCATGAAGGTGACTTGCGCATCCCTCAAGGCTTGCAATTCTTGGCGAATTCGCTCTTCAGCTTGGCGCTCTCGCTCTTGGGCCTCTTCCTTTGATGTTTGGATAGCCAAGAGGATGGCATCCAATGTCGCTTCCGAGACATCCTTAGGGTCCTCCGCAGCCACATTCTTCTCCTTGGCTTTCACCATGATTTCCTACACACAAGCAATACCACACAACAGCCCACAAGGTCAAAAGACAACAAATGCTACCTAAGCTAGCAAGTAAGCCACAAATCTGATTTTAAATCAAAGAAAAATTCGTGACCTTTACTAGCTCAAAATATAGGTCAAGGTAGGCTGTCTAATATGCTCAATATGACCAAAGACAAGATAAAATTGCACTACAACTTTTAGGCTAATCCTTGTGCTAAATTCCACAACTTTCACAACACAAATGCAAGTACTAAGCCTTTGAAATTTTCTTTACAAAGTTGAGTGACAATTTCCGGCCGAATATCCACAAAAGAACAACTCCACAATGTATCAAAAGAAAGAATAATCCCACACAAGATAACAAACTTTGAACAACCACTTTTCCAAGCCAAGTCTTTTTCTTTTGTTGTTCAATGGCTTGACTCTTCCGGTTTTGTTTTCCTTTTGATCTTTTCGTCTCCTTTTTTTTTTTTTTTTTTTTTTGAACACTAGAACAACTTGATAAACTGAAATTACAGAATTGAAAGTCGGAATCAACACTTAGGAAAATTCAAGACTTTTCCTACACAAGAATGAAGATCGGTTGCTTCGGTTTGCACAAGAATAACCCTAGGTTGATTAAATGCCAAATACAAATATAAAAGACTCAAAATAACCTAAACTAAATGAACTAATGAGGGATCGGCTGGTTCATGCAGATTGGAAGTCAAAAATTTGAAATTCAAAGCATGCAACAACCGTAACAAGAAAACCCTAAAATCTAGGAAGAAAATCCTAACCTCTCTCTATTGTGCACAGCTGATTTCTCCTAAAACAAACTGCAAATCTCGACCCCTTTCTTCCCTATGCAGACTCAAGACTCAATGCAAACGAACAAGAAGGAAACACAAGACAAACCTACGAACAACTACACATGAATTGATGCAAAGACACGAAAAAGTGAGCAAGTAATTGTCCGATTTTTCTATAGATCTAAAGTCAAATTTGAGAGCAATACTTACGTAGCTCTGATACCAAATGATGGCCCTTCGGATATATGAATGCCTCGGTGCAAGTATTGCTCTTGGTGTAGACGAAATTGGCAAATCTCCAAGGTTGAAGAATTAGGGCAACTTCGGCACTTTTTAGGGATTTTTGTGGAGTCGGTGGGGGCGATTGAATGGCTGGTGATTGTCGATGGATAAGCACTCCCCAAGGCTTAGATATCACACACTAAACCAAGGAAAAGCGACCAAGAAAGATCGGAGATACTACGCACTCAAATCTCTCAAGGAAATCAACTCGATTTAACTCACAAGTTGAAGAACTAAACTAAAAGCTTGGAAACTGATAACTTCTCATTTCAATCTGATTTCAACGTGTCTAACAAATGCCAAAGAGTTTCTCCTAATAACCCTAGCTTACGGTTACTAAAAACAATAAAGGAAAATCACTAAAATTAACCCACTAAAGCTAAAAACGTGCCCACCTTCTTAACAACTAATGGGCTGATTAGGGAATTAAAAATAATGTTTAATAATGTCTGAAAAACCACTAAACACAGCAATAACATGATCGGGCTTCACTTGGGCTTCAATTGGGCTCCAATTCGGGCGTAGCCGGCGCCGGGTTTTGCGGAAAGGTTGCATTGCTTGGACCCGGGCTGGGCGCAGTTTGGCTCGGCACTCCCTGAGCCAAAGGACCTCCCTTGAGCTGGTGGTGAGGTGGGTCTGGTCGGGCTCGAGGGATTGAGCCAGATGTGGGCCCGTGCCTATACTCATTTTCCATTGCCGCCGCAAATCTAGGGCAAGTCAGGTGGCTCGGCAAAGGCGACAATGGCTCAGCCATGAGGACTCTATTGGTCTTGGGTGACACCAAAGGAGCTGTGGGAGCCTTGGTGGCCGAGAGAAGTGGAGCCGTGCCTGGTGAAGTCTCTATGCCCCTTGTATGACCCGGCGCGGTTTTAGGGTTTGCCCGGGTGGCCTTCGCCTTGATCTCGGCTTGGGGCATGTGCTTCTCTTACATGTTGGGTACCTCATTGACCTTGAGCATAGTCATATCAGATAGTTTGTGTGTTAGCTTTTTTACTGCGATAAAAGTGTTTCAATCGAAAAATGGTTATACTACTCCATTCGTTTGGTCCACTATTTTAGCTGAGTTTGAGAAAGTAACGGGAAAGCATGTTGAAGTAAAAGTCGCGAATAACAAGTTTACCCATCTAAAAAAAATGGAGTTTGTGGAACTACTTAAGGCATAGGGTCACCGGTGCAGGGTGGGACCATGAGACTGGATTGATCACCGCTGACGATGCATGGTGGGAACTCCAAAAGGGGGTACGTATTTGAATCACGTAGTTTATATATTATACTTAATAGCATTTTTTAGGTATTTACTAATTGTACTCTTTTATCTTTTATAGGAAGAGTTTTATCAGTTTAGAAAGAAAGCGACATCTCTTGAGATAAGTGATTTGTGGGATGACATTTTTTGCCAAATTGCTGCAACTGGTAAGCATGTTGTAGCACCGTCTATGGATCCTGATTCTGTTCCAGGCTTGGATGTCCAAGGTGAGGAAGGGAACGGGAAAGACAACGATGAAATGAACTCAGAGGATGCATTAGACCGACAACTACTATTTTGAAAAAAAAAACTATCATTTTGGATATTAATGGGATCACTGATTTCCTAATATATTTTACGTAACTTAAGGCTTCATCAAGTAAACCGGCTCGACCAAGCATGTAAACCATACAAACGTGATGCTCTATACAAGGCCACCAACCATAGTAACGAAGTTACCAAACCACACATATCATACAAGTACGTACTCTTAAATAGGTCCGAATTCACTACAACTGGAGACAAGTTACAACAAGCCGAGAAGGTAGATAACGAACAATCCGTGAAACAGTGTCATCATGATTACGCTAATCATGTTCTTAGGAAACAAAGCCCTAAAGAAAATGCAAACGAAATGGAAAAACACACATGTAGTACGAAGGTAGATAACGAACAACAATAGAGGAGAGCACATTAATATCCAAGGACTCGTGCACACAGGTCTTTGGTGAGAGGAGATAAGGGGTGGTTGCGGAACTTTTTGTAACTCTCGTCGATCTACAACAAAACACAACACCTAGAATCAATGAGGTATGTAGTATGAAAACAAAAATTCATAAGAACATAAATACCGATTTTCCTAAACTCACCGCAATCTTTGATTCCCACCAGGCAGCATCCCCCAAAACGGCCCCAGTTACGGGGTCACATTCAACATCACCACTTGATTCGAATCGGCGCCATAAGTTAACCCTTCTTGAGGAAGCTGAACTGGTTCTTCACCGAATTTATCGTAATGGCTCTTTCAGTAGAGCCCTGCACACGTTCGGCTATAACATGAAAGTTTAGGGCACCGCAACGACCCCATTGATCCTGCCAAGTACAAATTGCCTCTAGCAATGCTTTTGTTTCCGCAACGGTCCAAGATCCACGCGACATACTACATAACCGAAAATACAATCAAGGTATACAATAATTCCTAAGTCCAACACATACAATCTTTGTCTTTCTTTTTCCTTTCTTTGCTACTGGAATCCTGGGCTTCTATATATATAGAGGGATAAATAATATTATACTATTTTGAATTTGACAAGAGGCTAATAAATATTACTCACGTGAACTCTTTAATTTTGCCACAGTTTCTGCAATCCGTGAAGGCTAACAGTTCGAGTTCGTGAAGGCTAGTCACTCATGTGAAGGCTAACTGGTGTTTCCTGGAGAAAGCACATGCAACCCTTTGTACTGGTGTTTCCTGGAAATGGGCAGATAAAAGAGATGATGGGAATCCAAGGCTTTTGAGTGCAAGGCTTTTGAGTGCAAACCAGCATTTAAAAAACCAAAGTCAAGCTAGCAAGTATGTCAGATAACATATACAGAATGTTAAGCTCACACCAATTCACAAACTTCACAGCTTGTCAAGCTAATCTATTCTACTGAAATCAGCATTTACAAAACCAAAATTTCAGTTTCTCAGATTTTCGGACACAACCAATGTATACTGATAAGGTCCCTGCAAAGTCAAGCTAGCAATTTTGAATAATGACAACACCCATACAATACGACAGAACACATCCCTGCAATTTGATTCATAATAATAATTCAAGTCCGAGCCTACATTCATCCAATTTCAAACCCATACAATACAAATGTATGTGTGCATATTAACAAAATAAACACCCACAGTAACTGACATTTGCTAGGTGATTCATGCACACATCATTACTAGTAAGTTACGAAGTTCGGACATCTCAATACTACATAACAATCATTTCATGGATTAGACGACCCACGACAACAAAGATCATAGCAAATATGATGACCCAACCCAAGTATTTGAACCTCTCCCTTGCACTGTCACGTTCTAATGCCACTTGAACGTATGCATTCGATAATTCACTTACTCGTTCGGTAAGTTCTTGGTTGATCATATCCAATTGTTGAACTTGATTGGTGAGCTCGACAGTTCGATCTTGAACTCTAACTTGTTCCCTATCATCTTCCTCACTAATATAAATCCTAAGCTCCCTTGCAATTTGTTGAAACATCAGTGCCCTAGGCTCTGTTTCGTCGACCCTATAGATAGAGTCATCAAACCTAGTCATGTCATACGACTTTATAAAAACAAATTCAGACAATGCTTCCCTCTATTATATATATAGAATTTGATTTCAAAATAGAAAATCATAACAAACAGAAAATCACGTCATTTACCTCAAAATAAGGATCGAGCCACACCGACTCGTCGCTATAATCAGACAATGCTTCCCTTACAAAGTCAGGAAGTTCGTCGTAGCCATCGTTATCTCCTTCACTAGACATTACGGGCTACGAAAGGCAAAGAAAATAAATCATATAGCATTCAATTTGTATACAAGTGAACTACAATAATTGAAAAAATCATAGATATCTATCAGTTTGAGCGAAACAGATGAATAGATCCAGAGAGCAACAAAATACTTGGCAATTCCAGTAGCAGGGAAAGGAAAAAGAAAAAATAGATCCAGAGAGCAACAAAATAGATCCAGAGAGCAAATAGATCTAGAGAGCAACAAAATACATCAGCTTCTGTATACAGATTATTTTTTGTATACACAGAATAATTTTTATACATCAGCTTCTGTATACAAATAGATCCAGAGAGCAACAAAATAATTTGTATACACAAAAGCTGATGTATACAAATTAATTTGTATCCAGAGAGCAACAAAATAATTAGCAGTCAAGCACATGGAAATCAAAGAGAGGAGACAAGCGAGGGTGAACCAGAAATCAAACATGATTATCATATTCCTTCAAGAATACCTATGTTTCAGCATCCCAAATTATTATTTTAGCAGTGAAGCACATGGAACACAAATAAAATTGATTTTGAAAACATAATAATGGCATTATTCAATAGACTATTGATTTTCAGAGAGCAACAAAATACTTGGCAATTCCAGTAGCAGGGAAAGGAAAAAGAAAGACAACTCGAAATTCATCAGCTTCAGGTTTTACTAGGCATGTTTTATTGTTACAATTTGTATACAAGTGAACTGCAGGCATCCCAATATACTCTTGTGTTCCATGTTTTAGCAGTCAAGCACATGGAAATCAAAGAGAGGAAGCAAGCGAGGGTGAACCATACAATCAAACATCCCAAATTATATTATTTTAGCAGTCAAGCACATGGAACAACACAGGACTGTGCAGTACCAACCTCAACCCCAGCATCTAACAACACAGGATTGATTTTCGAAGAAGAAGCAAGCATTCAAACCTGTTAATGCAAAGACTATAAGTGAAAAGAGCAAAGACGAATTGATTTTCTAGGGTTTGTAAGATCTGCGAAGAAGAGTGTGAAGAGACTGAGCAAGCAAAATTTTCTAGGGTTTGTAAGATCCGCGAAGAATAAGCAAGCAAAATTTCACTATGATTATATACTACTGGGCAAATACGAACCAGAGGAGCTTCTAGGGTTTGTAAGATTTGCAAAGAAGAAGCAAGCAAAATTTTCTAGGGTTTGTAAAATTTTCTAGGGTTTGTAATAGATTTGCGAAGACGAGTGTGAAGAGAGGGAAGAAGAATACTTACAGATCTTCTAGATCTTGCAGCAAAGAAGATGGTAGCTCTCGAAGAAGATGACAACTCTTGAATCTCTCGGTTGGCGATGAAGAAGAGAGCGAAGAAGATACCAGCTCTCGCTCGGGGGCAATCTGGAAATGATTTTCGTAAGAATCAGATAAGCCTCCATAAGTCCCCATAAGCTGGCGGATGAGGCTGAAAAATTTGGGGTGATTTCAGTCCCCATAAGCCTCCATAAGTCCCCTATAAGCCTCTTGAACACCGAACGGGGCAAATGAGGAGGATGATGCTCCGTGTCTGATTTTAGGGAATAAGACCCGTAAGTCCCTAAAATCAGACGCGCCGAACGAGCCCTAAGTGTCTGTTTGGCTGAGTTGGTGCATTGCTTTTGGTAGCTCTTATGTGTTTTTGGGGTTACTTTCTGTATAAGAAACTTGGTAAAGTTGATGGTGGAATCCTTGCAATGGATATTTATAAACATTAGTATTTTTGATGTTGTGTTTCAACGTTTTTATTGGTGTAAATTGAGCTTAGTGTTGAATTGCTAACAAAAAAATATTAATAACTGGATGTAGAAGTGTGATTTTATTTATAAAGGGCGTTTTTTTGTACAAATGACTTGAAGGTTGTTTTTATTTGGCGCAATTGCACAAATACCAGAAATTTCAGAGCATTATGTACTTTATCATACCACATATATACGAAGTTAGGTCAATTCTCTATTATATCATAAAATTTCAAATGTTAGCCAATTTCAAATTTCAGATCAATATTCACATTAGCAGGCCACATTTGTACGTAGTCAGGTCTTTACTCTGTTATATTGACTTTAAATTTGAAACCAACGTTGGTTGGTTCTGTAATAAGAAATTATTAAATTTGCATTTATTAGTTGTGATCCCCGTTGAATTGATAACCACTCAAAATATTTACGAGTTTTGATAAGAGAAATATGCCTTAAACCAAGCAAACCATTCAATATAAATTTACAAAAATATTGTTTTAAATGTGGCTTGATAAAGTACATAATGCTTTGAAATTTGAAACCTCATAACATTTGAAATATCATGTCTGTAATTTTTTTTGGTAAAAAAAGACACCGTAGAATAAGTTATTCAAGTAATTGAGTAAATTGATTAAAGAAATTTTGATCAACCTATATGGGATTCGAACCCACATCATGTGTAACAAACACATTACTCTTCCTTTTGAGCTAATAGGTTTTAAGTTATTTTGCAAGATAAAAGATCAAGCAAAGATACTAGTTAAAAATACAAATACATGTTTTCCTAAATCTAAAGCTAGGAAAACAATCTTTACTATAATATGGTATTTGCTTTCCAAATTGAGAAGCAAAACTCATATAATTTACTTTATCAGACCACATTTATACTTTATCAGGCCACATTTATACGAATTCAGGTCAATGCTCTGTTATATCACAAAATTTCAAATGTTAGCCAATTTCAAATTTCAGAGCAATATCTACTTTATCAGGCCACATTTGTACGTTGTCAAGTCATTACTCTGTTATATTAACTTTAAATTTGAAACGAACATTAGTTGGTTTCGTAATGAGAAACACTTAAATTTGCATTTATTAGTTGTGATTCTCGTTGAATTGATAATCACTAAAAATACGAATTTTAATAAGAGAAATATACGTTTAAACTAGCAATCATTTCCCGTAGTTAAGTCTGTAGAACCCAATTATAGCTAGTTCATGCTTATTTCCATTTATAAGAAAAGTTCAGAAAAGAAACACCAACTTTGTTCAGACCCATAACATATGTTTCATAATCCACGCATTCAACACAAAGCGTAGCTTTGCAGTACTACCGATTCATATTAGAGCAACAAGCATCTTATTGAAAGACCATAACTTAGGATATCAAATCTTGCATATTACAGATAGAATCCCCAACAGAGTAGCTTTGCAGACAGATTGGCTCAGAAACCATGAATCTTTATGTGATCCTTCTTTACAATTCCAACATGTTTCAAAGGTAAAACAATAGTACTTTGATCCAACACTAGAGTCCTCAGCACTTGCATCAACAAATAGATCTAATGCAAAACAGACATCATTCACTAATCATAGATGATAATACATATCATGAAAAAGAAACAAACACAAGTGACATTTTTTTAATCAGTCGCGCTCAATATGACCAATGAATGAGTTTGTTAAAGCAGTTTTCTCGGCATAACAGAGTAATGACCTGACTACGTACAAATGTGGCTTGATAAAGTGAATATTGCTCTGAAATTTGAAATCGACTAACATTTGAAATTTTGTGAGATAATAGAGCATTGACCTGACTTTGTATAATGTGGCTTGATAAAGTACATAATGCTCTGTAATTTAGCTTTTAGATTTAGGATCAATTACCGGAAACCACTCGTTCAATAGGCCATATTGCCCAAAACCACCCCTTTAATTCGATATTACTGGAAATCACTTGTGTATTACATGCCGTTAAACACTCGCCACCCACCCACCCTTGACTTCTGTTTAAAATCCGTTTAAGCTCGGGCCCACATCCTTATTTCTGGTTTATTTTTAAAGTAAAATAGAAAAAAAAGAAAATTAAATTAAACCCTTCTGCCATCGAGTTTTACAGCGATCAAGTTCCAAGTCTGAGGGTCAAACTGGGCAACGAGTTCTTAAGTTGTGCATCTTCAGCGGGTCTCCAATGCCCTCTCGAACAAAGCTTCAAATGTGAATCGGCCTTTGCTTCTCGTTTTGGGTTGTCATTGTTTGCAGGGTCGACGGCGAGCGGCAGTTGGAAGGTCCAGCAATGGCAGACGCTGGTTGGCGGAGGTTCGGCGAGGGGAAATGGAGGCGGTTTGAGCGTGAGAGTAGTGGGTGGAGGAGGAAAAAAAGTAGCCGCCATGGAAGGCGGTGGAGAAGAAGAAGAGTTTGGGATTCAGTAGAAGTAGAAACAGGGGACTGAAGAACAAAGGGTAGAAAACAGGGGAATCAAAGGGGAAACGAGGACGCCTAAATGCTGTTTTTTCTGTAAAAATTTTTATTTGGGTGGGGTAGAAAACGGGAGTTTTTATGGTTAGGTTGAGGAAGATGATGATTTTGGGGAAAAAGATGAATAGTGATTTTTGGGGAAGGGTTTAATTTAATTTTCCTTTTTTTTCTTTTAATTTTGTTTTCTATTTTAATTTAAAAATAAACCAGAAATAGGGATGCGGGCACGGGTTTAAACGGATTTCAAACGCAAGTCAAGGGTGGGTGGCGAGTGTTTAAGGGCATGTGAAACACATGTGGTTTCCGGTAATATCGAATTAAATGGGTGATTTTGGACAATATGGCCTATTGAACGGGTGATTTCCGATAATTGATCCTTAATTTTATGAGTGTATCAATTCAATGAGAATCACAACTAATAAATGCAAATTTAAGTATTTCAAATTTAAAATTAGTTAATATAATAGAGTAATGACTTGACTACGTACAAATGTCGCATGATAAAGTGAATATTGCTCTGAAATTTAAAATCGGCTAACATTTGAAAATTTGTGATATAACAGAACATTGACCAGACTTCGTATAAATGTAACGTGACAAAGTACATAATGCTTTGAACAAGCTACAACTCTGTTTTCGGCTATGTATCAAACTAATCAAAGTGATAGCCTTAGACTATGCATAGTTGATTAAATGTTTCCGCTACGTATGTTGGTGACTGTATTTTGCTTGTAATTATTGAGGCTTCGTCCCGTCAGAGAGAACTCAAGTGTTTACTCATGCCACCTCAGAATACATTCCCAGAAGGTACTACTACAACTCTCTTTTTAATTGAGAAAATAAAATTATATTTCTAATTTTTTTCTATGGAAGGAAAAAATAGTAGCTTGCAAAAAAAAAAAGTAAAAAACTACTGATGTTATACACTCTATGGAGGATGGGAATTTCATCCTTTACCTCTGAAGATGGAGCCTTTAAAGCAATGTCCTCATTGCGTTTGTACTTCTCAATGCAAAAGTTACTGAAAGGATGGACAATTCATTCATGGTTGTTTTCCTTAACTTCACCCTTACCGCATAACCATAGCCATGTCTAATCCTGCCCCCAAATAGGGGCAAATCTGATAAGTGCGGCATCAGTCCCTTATAAAGTTGCAAGTGCAGTTACAGACTCTGTTTCAGTAGGATCTTGCAAATTAAAAATGATCCACTGACATAATACATGGAAGATGAAGGATTTATTTACCATTTCTCATAGTCCACTGCGTTACAAAGCTAAAAGCACCACCGACTGGGGAATCATATTAACCATATTGCTTCAAGGGGTCAATCTGCATTCTTCTTTCGACATTTGTCTGCACCACCCTTGACAAGCTATAACTCTGTTGATCCCTTGGTAGATCCTATCCTTTGGACATCTCTAATGCCCGTTTTTATAGGGCACTGTGTAGGATCGTACGTTGTTAGTTATCGAGGGAACTGAAAGTTCAGTTCCCTAAGCAGCGGAATAAGTAAACACGAACAGATTCAAGACAAGTTTCTTAGAGTGGGAACCTTTGATAACCAACTAGTTATCCAGGATAAAACTCACTACCCCTTTTGCAAGAGGATTTCAAAGTCTACTTCTTGTATTAATGCTTCGATTACAATCAACTAGAATAGAACACACAGATTAAAGTCTTAGACACACTAAAGACTCTCTACCTAGTTCGACCTAACCAAGTAAACAACAAGCAAGCAACTTACTTAGTTCTTCTTCAAAGAACTTGGCACGTTTTCTTCTTAGCACTCGGAATTCTTCTCTTGGTGAATGCGTGAGAATGAGAGAGGTTTGACTATCTTATTTATATGACCTAATTACCGAAAGAAACAAGTCTTCAATAATAAGATCACATAAATAAAATAATCAAAAGAAATCGTTAAAGATAACATTTGTTTCCAAATATTATCTTTACCGATTTTTACAACTTTGTTTCCATAAAAGATAATCCTTTTAAGCTCCTAAAATATATGGAAACTGGATAGGATCTTTAGTTCTCTCTCCAACTAAGATCTACCCTAATTCAGCCCGCCGCCGCCTTCACAGATGCATCCAAGCGATTCTGGCGCCAGCAAGCTTCAGTTCCTTCCGCCAGTTCCCAAGTCTGGCGTCACTGTCTCTGTTCCATGCTTTCAAGTCCAAATGTCCCTGTTTGTCCCACTTAAGCAAACATTAATAGCAAAGGAGTTTGTCATTATCAAAACTAGGAGAACTGAGGAAGGGAACTCAGTTAGGGAACTGAAGTTACCAAAAGTTCACTTCCTAACAATTTCCCCCTTTTTGATGATGACAAACTTTGTGGAACTGGCACATCGAAATAGGCGTAAGTAATATGAGATAAGGAACAGAGAATGACTAGAAGTAGAAAGAACATTAGTGAATTGCATATTCCCCCTTAACACCAAACCTAGTTCCTTAGTTCCCCCTTAACGAGACAACTAGATTAGATTTCCTTTCATCCTATTAGTTCCAGATTGCCAGATTCATTCCCCCTTTTGACATCATCGAAAAGAGTCAGTTAGATGAGTAACACACAGAAAATAGAGAGATGAATAATCTGATGCTGAACTCTAGAGAAATGGCACCGTAATAAAGATTGAAAACAGATAATAAACGGAGCATGTAGCACAAGATAAGTTCATTAAATATTAAAGGGGCAGGAACTACATAAGCATAGCAGTAAGCAAAAGAAAACACTCAGAGACACACAAAAAGGGATCATGATATGGAAGGGTGATCCTAAGGGAACTAAGAGTTCCGTGTCATCTGAGAAGGGAACAAAACATTGTTCCTTGCTACTCTGTGCCCTTGGCCCTGTGGGCTCTGTCCTCCGCAATCTTGTCATCAACCAGCCTTCGAATTTCCTTGGCGAGGGCGCCAGTGCACTTCCACAGATCCACCATCATCTCTTGGGTGTTGTGGGTTCCTTTCTCCACGGCAGCAGCAACCTTGTCAAAGCCGGTGATCAAGGCGTGCTCGATATTGGTCAAACTGCTGAGCAGCACATGAGTATCCGGCACCAGACGAGGATCAGATCGGCCAGGCAGCATTTCCTCCTCAAAATCTTCTGCCTCAGACATCTCATCAATATGGGCTTTCTTAGCCAGGCGTCGAACTGTGGACATGGTGAGGATGTGGGAGAAGTGGGTCTCGGAGATATCATCAGGGTAGAGACCAAGATTGGAGAGGAGGAGTTTGATGACGTATGGGTAAGGGAGGCCATGGGTGGAGTGGGCCTTGCAGAATTGCATATGGGCCAGGATGATGCGAGGGAGGTCAATGGGTTCTCCCAAGATGAGCTTCTCTAGTAAGACATCATCAGAGACATCCACAGTGTCTCTCTTTTCTTGGCGGGGGTGATATTTTTAATGAGAAAGGTGTGGAGGATTTTGCGGTCAAGGCCAAGTTGTTTGGTGAAGAGGGTACCTTTGGCAGGGGCATTTCCCTCAAACACAGTGCGGAGGATGGAAGCCTTTCGTTTCCCTGGCCAGTTCCTTTTGATGATGACCCAAAATCCTTCACCGGTCTCCAGATCGAGAACGGTTCCTATCACGCCAGCAGAGATAGGAAAAAGCTTTCCGCCCCAGGTGAGTAGAGCATCATGGGCAGGCTGGTCCTCCTTTGCAGAGACAAACTGCAGATTCTGAAAGAAGCGACGCACCATATCCTCATTTACGGCAAAAGGGGAGGGAACCAGCGAATCCCACCCCTGGAGTTGCAGCTTGGCGTGAGCAGCAATGACGCTGTCGTCATCGGAGGAGGTCCAGAACTCATTTCCGACGATGAGGGGCTCCAGAACATTCCTAGATGCCAGAGAGGCCTCCAACTTGGGCATCGTGGTGGAGGAGGGAGTCGGAGAAGACAACAGCGGCTTCTTGCCTTTGGAGGAGGGGGAGATCTTAGCTCTCTTTGCTGCTAGTGTCTCATCCAGTTTGAGAGAGGGGACACCAAAGGCGCCTTTAGAGGCACGGCGCTTAACACGGCCAGCGACAGATTGCGAGTCGCCTGGTTTCGGAGCAGAGGAGGTTGGTGTCGGCAAGAGCTCCACATCAATGGGGGCACTCTTCTGAGAAGGGGAAGAGTGGTGAGAGCTCGCCTTTGTTGGTGGAGCGACGGTTGGTCGGGAAAGGGTGTGCCCCGAAGAAGCCGAGAGACTGGGCTCCTTTGCCGGGGATATCACCGGCTCAGAGGGATCCACCGTAGGTGTAGACACTGCAGGAAGTGTCTTTGGCGGGGAAGTCACCTGCGAGGAGGAGGAGGCAGCCTTTTTCTTTAGAGTTCAGTTTTAACATTTTTGCAGGACTCACACATTTTTTTAGAGTTGGCTAATAGTTTCTCAGCTTCATCTAATTTCTTACCCCAGACGGAGTTTTCAGTAGTTAAGCAAGAAATTTCATCTTCATATTCCTCCAGTTTCTCTTGTAGGGAACTAGTTTCCTTTCCAAGTTTCTTAATAATTTTGACTAATTGCTTTTTGTCATATTCTAGAAGAGACTTAGTGAAGTCAGAAGAAGATACCTCAGAGTCGTCTGATTCAGTTGAATCTTCTTTGGCCATTAGACATCTTCCTCTGGTAGTTCCCTTCATCTCTGGTTCCCCTTCAGAGTCTTCTGAGTCATCTCCAAAGGTTGCAAAGAGAGCCTTCTTGTGATGAGATTTGTCATCGTCGTCAGTGTTCTTAGGACAGTTCCTTGCCAGATGTCCCCTTTCCTTGCATTGATAGCATTGATATTCAGAGAGGTCCTTCTTTTGGAAATTCTTCTTGAACTTTCCTTTGGTGAATTGCTTTCTGACGTGCTTCGTAATCAAGGCAGTTATCTCGTCTTCTTCTTCCTCGAGGTCGGAATTTTCCTCTTCCATTTCTAGTCTGGAAAAAGCCTTTGAGATTTTTAGGGCGATTCCCTTCTCCATTTTCTTGGAAGAACTGGATTTTTGTGCCTCTCTTTCGTCAACTTCAAGTTTCCCTATGATTTGAGTTAAAGGGAGGGACTGAATTCCAGGGGTAGTCTTCAAAACTCTTTTGATGAGGTTAAATTTTGAGTTGAGACCGTTGATGATGACAAGGGCTTTAGACCATTCGTTGAGTTCTACTCCAGCAGTGGTGAGTTTCGTTACGAGCCTTGTGAAGCGAGAGTAATACTGAGAGATGTCTTCAGTGTCAAGCATCTCAAAAGTGTGGTACTCTCCTTCTAGAGCAAACTTCCTACTCTGTTTCAGTTCCTCACTGCCTTCGTGCATTTCCTTCAGAGCAGTCCAGATCCCTTTCGCAGTTGGAATTCCCATCACTTTGTCCATATCTTCTCTGCTCAGCCCATTGAGAATGAGTTGACGAGCCTTAGCATTTTTCTCCTTGATGACATAGTACTCCGGCTTCCATTGGTCTTCAGTTAAGTCCTTAGGAATAGTTCCATCCCCATTTTCTATCACGCGCCAGCATTGATAGTCTATGGTTTGAATGTGGTTTTCCATGCTTTTCTCCCACCATTCTTCTTCTCCTTTCTTGCGGATGTGAGGCTTGTTGATGGAGATTCCCAGACTAAATTCACTTGAGGTAGACATCTTGAAATCTGTAAACTAACACAAATCTAGAGCGCCTGCTCTGATACCAATTGTAGGATCGTACGTTGTTAGTTATCGAGGGAACTGAAAGTTCAGTTCCCTAAGCAGCGGAATAAGTAAACACGAACAGATTCAAGACAAGTTCCTTAGAGTGGGAACCTTTGATAACCAACTAGTTATCCAGGATAAAACCCACTACCCCTTTTGCAAGAGGATTTCAAAGTCTACTTCTTGTATTAATGCTTCGATTACAATCAACTAGAATAGAACACACAGATTAAAGTCTTAGACACACTAAAGACTCTCTACCTAGTTCGACCTAACCAAGTAAACAACAAGCAAGCAACTTACTTAGTTCTTCTTCAAAGAACTTGGCACGTTTTCTTCTTAGCACTCGGAATTCTTCTCTTGGTGAATGCGTGAGAATGAGAGAGGTTTGACTATCTTATTTATATGACCTAATTACCGAAAGAAACAAGTCTTCAATAATAAGATCACATAAATAAAATAATCAAAAGAAATCGTTAAAGATAACATTTGTTTCCAAATATTATCTTTACCGATTTTTACAACTTTGTTTCCATAAAAGATAATCCTTTTAAGCTCCTAAAATATATGGAAACTGGATAGGATCTTTAGTTCTCTCTCCAACTAAGATCTACCCTAATTCAGCCCGCCGCCGCCTTCACAGATGCATCCAAGCGATTCTGGCGCCAGCAAGCTTCAGTTCCTTCCGCCAGTTCCCAAGTCTGGCGTCACTGTCTCTGTTCCATGCTTTCAAGTCCAAATGTCCATGTTTGTCCCACTTAAGCAAACATTAATAGCAAAGGAGTTTGTCATTATCAAAACTAGGAGAACTGAGGAAGGGAACTCAGTTAGGGAACTGAAGTTACCAAAAGTTCACTTCCTAACACACTGGCAACCTGATAAAAGGATACCATTATATACTAAGGAAGATGCAGGCTTACCCAGCCAAGGAGACAACAAACATTGGATCTCCAGGAGAAGATTTTCTAAACTTGTTGTTGGGAAGAAAAACATCAAAAACAATTTTTCCTCCTTTATGCTGCAAGTCACTAAGCAGCTCAACAAGGATTGCTCCTCTTTGCATGTAGGGCCGGCCCTAAGGGTAGTTTAGGTAGGCGGCCGCCCTAGGGCCCAAGGTCAGGAGGGGTCTAAATCCAACATCAAATAGTAGTAATATAATTATTAATTTAGAGAAAAATAATAGAAAGTGAAGTTGGTCTAGTGGATAAGTATAATTGTCTTTTAAAAGGTAACTCCACTTTTACATTTATGTAGGCCCATTTCTTTTTTAGTTGATTTTTATTTTTTTAATTGTGCTAGTTATTTTATATAACATTTGTTCTTTAATATGTGTTACGTTTTTCTCGTTTCTCAAATTTATTTCATTTGATATGAGTCAATTTCTTTTCTATTTGAATTTGGTTTTTATTTAAATTTATTCTTTATATTCTTTGTGAGGTTTATTTTTCATTTTGAACATAAATAAAAAATTTATTTGAATGTTATTAATTAATATTTCTTTCTTATATTAATTGTTTATCATAAAATCTCATTCTTCGAAAAAGATCAAACTTGTAAGTTGGACATAAAAAGTGGTTTAATTCTATCAAAAAATTACTTTATATAATTATCATATATAATACTTTCTTATTATTTTATATATTTTTTTAGTTTTTAAATTAAAAAATTTATTTAAGCGTTACTTTTATATTTACGAGGACATTCATTTTTATTTTACCCTAGGGCCCACCAAATGTTTGGACGGGCCATGTTTGCATGCCTTTTCTACCACCTTGTCATCTTCCACATTTTGCATCTTCATATGCTGCTTCTCGCAGTTCTTCATAGCTAGTATCACCCGAAATGTCACATGGCAAGCTGCAAAATTGTTTTTCAGTGAAAGGCAAGAGAATTAAGCATCGTTATTTTCGTCACTTTCTGCATCCATCCATCTATAATGAAGCAATAGTAGAAGAACAATTTGGAATGTAAAAGAATGCACTCCAGTATAGCAGTAAAAGACCTCTTGTTGACCACACCGGCACCACCACAATCAAATTCCTCTGCGACTATGGCGGAAAAATCCTTCCCCGTTATTCCAACGCCAAGCTCCACTACGTCGGCGACCATCAGTAATGAACAAACAAAGTGCAGAAAAATAAAAAAACTGACAGATTCACACATATGAAAGATTTAGACATCAATGAGTTAAGATGGTGTCCTTTTTCATACAAAATTCAAAGTGAAACCAAGAATTAATACTATCCTAAAGATAGAGACAAAGACCTTCTTAGTTGAAATGGCATTTTCTGGGGAGCCATCATCTTCTTGAGCAATTTCATCACACAACAGTTTGATATGTTCAATCTTTCAATCTAACCCATTTTCTTCAACCCCTGTAACAAACACATCCAATTCCATTATTAAATCCCTCAGAACCAGAATCAAAGAAGACATCAACTTACCTTTGGCGACGGGGTGTGTTGAGCAAGAGACAAGCCTCCAAAAGATCCGCTGGGTAAATTCGGGTCAAATCTTGGACCGACGACATAACCTGGACCCGAATTCTTCTCCTGGTTGGAAAAGACCGGGCTCTGAAATTGAGACAGGGGAACCGAGTCAGAGGTCGATCGAGCGAGCCGGCGAGACGGGAAAGCCGCCGGAAGCATCTGAGCAGCGGTGCAAGGAGAAGGAATCGACGATCTCCCACGGTTCAAGGCTTTCGCCGGATTGTTGCTGCCGATTGGGAGTTGGAGGGCCCGACCGCACCGGAGGGACTGGTTGGAGGAGGAGGCAGTGAAAGGAAGCGGACGAGTGGGGGTTGGGTCCGTCGCCAAGGTCTCAAGGGTTTTGCATTTGTCTGTGAGATGAGTAAACATTTTATTAAGTGTAATTAACACTTGTTAAAATAGAATTTTCACCAAAAAAAAGGTAAACAAAAATATGAATTTATCTTTTTCTTATTTTAGAAATCTGACATTTTTGCTACATTTTTTGGTACTTTTGCAATTCTTTTAAAGCGTCGGTACTTTTGCAAAGAGCTATCAATGATAGTTTTTTGCAATTCCGCCTTCTATTTATCACCCATTCCTATTTCCATTTTGATTTTTCTCTTTAGCATGGCCACTTTTTTTTGTTGAGCAGGCCTTCTTTTCTTTATTTTTTATTTTTTTTGATAAGGTAAGAATTCGAGTTACCGACATAAAATGTCGGATAGCTCGAGAGGCCGATAAATCGGCAACTGGAAAAACCAATTAAGAACAACACAGACAAGCAAATGAAAATACAACAGAGCAAAAGCGAGTTATAAGACTAGGGAGAGAAGTGAGTCCAGCACAAACGAACAGTGCCACCAGACGACGGGTCAAACAGGAAAACAATCCTGGGAAGAGTTGAATGGAAAACCATGACGTTGCCCCCACCTAGATGAGGGATCTTCAGGAGTCTCGACCACCCTGACGTTGCCTTCGGGATCTTCAGGAGCCTCAACACAACCACGACCACAACTGGAACAACTCGATCTCCACCCTCAATCAGCTCAACAGAAGAAAAGAAGTACAACACACAAGCTTGCACACAAAACACGAAAAAAAAATTAAAATAAAATTTGGGAGCCAAAAACTACAATAGATCCGGGAGCGATTGAGCAGGGCCTCGGAAGGGGGTCCGGCGTCGGCGGGGGCTCGGTCGGAGCGGGAGCTCAGTACGGAGTGAGAGGGAATGGTTCGGAAAAAGTCCGATGGAGCTTCTCGCTCAGGGGAGTAGCCGGAGCTACTCGGTTCAGGGGAGTGTCGTTGGAGCTTCTCGCTCGGGGTTGATCAGAGCCTTTCGAAGGACAGCTACGGGTTTGGGTTGTTGTTGATCTCTTTTTTCCTACTCATTATCAGATCACCAAAACTCTTCGACGAAATCGAAAGAGTAGTTCTTGCAACGAGAGCTTCCCCAAGTGGCGCCCTGCTTGGCCTACCGCGGCCTCGGACGCCAGCGCCGGTACATCGACGGAAGGCAAATCAACACCGCCAGCCTCCACAGCCACCTCGCTCACCATCGTTGTTTGTGATACCGTCTCTTTTTCACTCCGTCGCCATTGTTTTTTGTGGAAGCGCACCAACAACGATGGATCTGCGTGCGTGCCATGGTTCTCAAACGTCGACGGCAGAGGTGGGTCACGTTCGCCGGATCTGGGTACGGTGGAAACGCACCAGCAATGGTGGACCTCGTCGGACCTCATCAGGGGTGTTGTTGCGGTGTGTGAGGGGTTCGCCGAAAAAAGACCGGGGTTCGCCAGATCTGGGTGCGGGGGAGGCGCGCCGGCTCAGAGGTGGTCCTTGTCAGGGCAGTGCAAGCCGGATCTAGAGCGGTGGGCGGAGGCTGGTGTGTAGGGGTAGGCGGCGGAGGCCATGAATTTTTAGGGTTTTGTTGGGTTTAGGAAGGGTTTTGCTGGGTTTCGGGAGCGTTTCTCTCTCATCGGTTTTGCTGGGCCTTCTTTTCTTATTGTTTTGGTTAGTATTGTATAATTGTATATCACTCCCTCATTCCCTTCCTATTTTCTTTTATTTTGGGGCCTTTTGTTCTCCTTTAATTATATATTTTTAGCATTTAACTTGTTTTATGTTGAGGTTTAGGTAATTTTTTTTCCAATATAGAACACAGGTAAAAGAGATCATTATTTTGTCAAAATAAAATGATTTTATCCATAGAAAATTATAAAATTTGAAAATACGTGTAAAATTTGTCTAAATTGTGTTTACTCCACCAAAAAACATTATACTTTTACACGAGAAGAGATATCAAGATTTTTTGTAAAAATAAACTATACTTAATTATTGTCAATATATAAAGTGAATAATTAATTAACATACTAGTTTCAATGTTAAAGTTTGATTTTTCTTGTCTCATAATTATTATATAGTACTAATTTGTTCATTTTCTAATAATAAATATACATCAAAGTTCATATTATCCTCAAAGAAGTGTCAAATAAAAAAAAATTACAAATACTATTTTATTATTATTTTCATTGTAATTAACAAGGCTAACTAGCTATAAGCACCAATTTAAACAGTCTCTTATAAAGGACCGAAAAAAATTCTTGTAATGGGCCCTGAAAAACATTGAGACGGTCCTGCTAAAGATTCAAAAAATAATTGACCTTTACGAAACCCACTTGATCCGGTCATTTGCCACTTATTTATAGGTATTAGATTAACTTATTATAAATATATATCTAATATATTTAAAACTATAAATATTTTACTAATTTAATTTTGAAATAATATACTTATATTTATAGATGTTTAACTTATACAATTACATACCATTTTCCACAAAAATGAATATATTTATGCAGTAACTTTATTCTGTCATAAAATTATTTATTTGTTTGATAAAATATAATATATTTTGTTAGTGTGTACTTCATAGGATCGAATGTACAAATTTTCTTAGTTGCAATAATGATATATCTTATAAAAATATATCTTATGAAGCAAATTCTCTTATGAAGCGGTGCAGCCCAAATTCTTATGTAGCCCAAATTCTCTTATGAAGCGGTGCATCCCAATAATGATAAGCAAGGGCAAGCGCAGAAGGAGTGAAGGACGCTTGAGGGAAACGGAGTTCAATCTCTAAGCGCAACATCAAATCCTTCATCTTCGGCGAAGGTCGGGGTTCCATCGGAGGGAGCGATTCATGGCCAAGCGCAGAACGACGCTTGAGGGAATTCGGTGGTGCATGCGTAATGCGTTGTATAGGAGGACCAGATGAAGGGGTCGATCGGGTGGGCGGTGATCGGAGGTTATGCGCTTAATTGCCGTGTTTATTGTGGATTCCTGCTATATGCCTCTACCTTAATTTGCTTTGGTGAGCTCATTCTTAATTTGGGTTCAATTTTATACTTGTCTGCCTCAATTATAAATCCTTGTTTTTATTAATAATTGAAAGATTTAGCTTTAATTTTTCATATAATTGAAATAATATGAAGCAGAAGTTACTCCACCTTTTCATTCTTTTCACACTTTCTCCGCCCACTCTCTCTGCTTTTACAGTTATATCAAACCAGTTTGTTTCTCTAGTTAAACCAAAACTCTACTTGTAGGGATTTTAGATGCGTAAAGCGGAATTTCAGGAAACGATTTTCTAATATCTAACCAAGGATCTCATGCATAAATCAAATAGATCATAGATAAGAAGAATCAAATACCTTTTGATGCGTGTTTTAATCTGCTGGAATGAAGAGAATAGAGCCTCACGTGTGACTCCTCTATTTGGTCCACCCGAGCTTGGATCTGGATCGCCTAGGACTCGGTTGCTAGAGCGAGGAACGAAGGCGAACGAGGAGAGCTCCAAGGAGAAGGAGGAAGCCGTGTGGGTATGATGTTGGATTAGGGTTTTCTCCTAGAAAGCCCTCCTTTTATATTACCATGTGTACATATCTTATTTCCTAAATAAGTATATCTTTTATTGTTAATAATAACTCTTTATTATCAACAAGCCTTGTCTCCCAAGTCATATCACATATAACTTTATATCATATACTTTATATAATATGTCTCCCTATTAAACTGATCCAATCCAAACTCTAAGGGTGTGACCTCGTAGGATCCGATAATAATAGCAATAGACTTTATGACATACTTTATAACATATAGTCTATAAATCATAGTTGGCTTCTAGCAAAGCACTATGACTATCTAAAATCATCGGATTAAATATCTCCATAAACGGTCCCACTTCATAATCAGTAATTGCACCTTTGATTAAATGACACAATTCATTCAATCTCTCACTTGTCCTTAAAACAAGTGTGCAATGTTAAAATTCCTTTGTCACAAAGTGTCTTATCTGACTATATGATGAAACTCATCTTTACCGCCAAATACGTTTCTTGAACTCTTGAGATCAAACTGTCAGTACGGATGATTACTAATAATCCATCCGAGCATGGCCATGCGTTTTCACAGTTCTCTCTCTTCAAGTGGCCGAGACACCAATCCTTTCCAAATGTATCATTGTATACATGGAATAGGAGGACATATTCAATCTTGTAAGACTACAGCTCCCACTCAACTTTTGGCAATCCCAATCACTGCCTTTATAACTGTCTATTACGGTCAGCGTTTGACAGCGTCAAAGACACACCAGCAGTCAAATGATAACTATATCATACTCATGTCTAAGGAACTCACTAATCATGAATAATCCTAGAACTCCGCAGTAAAGTCCCGATGAATCCTAAGATCGGTCTGTCCGATGCGTATCGGTATACACATCTATGTAATCGATTAGACATCTCCATGTCCCTATAACACATGAAACCCAGTGTTATCAATCAATCTCACATATGGTCTTTTGATTAAGTCATTTGTATCCAAGTTAACAACTTAGACCATGGACTTCTAACAATTTTATAATTTCAGTTCACTTAATGGGGTTTCATTCACCAAAACAGTTTTGATGAGCCCATTTGATAACTATTAAATTATTTGGATACTTTATCTAATCCCAAGCAATGATTAAATAATAATATGAAATTCATATATAAGTCAAGCATAAATGTATGTGATAACAATAAACAAGGTTTATCATAAAACAAACAATGTCTCAAACGAACTCTCTAATGTGCTTGAGTCCCTTGGCCCGAGTGTGATTGTCATGCTTGGGCCTAGACATGGGCTTGGTCAAATGATCTGCAATGTTATCGTATGTGTGCACCTTGCACATCCTCACATCTCCTCTATCAACATAGAGTCTGATCATGTGGTACTTCTGTAGAACATGTTTGTGTGCACTTTGCACATTCTTTCTTCGAGCTCTTCCAACTGACGGCTCCTTCATTCAGAATGAAGACATATCCAGACTAAGATTCAAAAAATCATCTTTGTCTGTTTGGAAACTTGCATCAGTATAGCCTTTGACGACCATCTCGTCATCACCTCCAAATATCAAGAGATCATCCCTAGTCCTTCGTAAGTACTCCAGGATGTTTCTTGGCTGCACACCAATGTGCATCACCCGGGTTTGATTGGTACCTGCTACACATACTCAAAGCATATGCAACATCTAGGCGAGTACAAGTCATTGCATACATGATGGATCCTATGGCTGAGGCATAGGGAATCCTGCTCATCCTTTTAGTCTCACCGTGTGTCTTAGGACACTGGCTCTTGCTGAGATGTAAGTCATGCTACATAGGCAAGAACCCTTTCCTAGAGTTTATCATATTGAATCTCCCAAGGACCTTATCTATATAAGTTCCCTGACTCAGACCAATAAGTCTCTTAGATCTATCTCTATAGATCTTAATGCCTAATATGTACTCATCCTATCCCAAGTCCTTCATTGAGAAATAATTCTTAAGCCACTCCTTAACTGTCTCCAGCATAGGAATGTCATTCCCAATGAGTAGTATGTCATCCATATACATAACTAGGAAGGCCACTTTGCTCCCACTAAACTTCTTGTCGACACAAGGCTCTTCTTCGCATCTGATGAAATCAAACTTTTTGACCACTTCATCAAAACAAAAATTCCAACTCCTGGATGCTTGCTTAAGTCCATAGATGGACTTCTTAAGCTTGCCCATTCTTCTAGGATTTGCCAAATCTCATAATCATAATAAGCGACAATCGCTAGGAGTATCTTAATGGACCTGATCATAACGACCGATGTGAACGTTTCATCATAGTCAGTACCATGAACCTGTCTAAATCCTTTGGCAACTAGTCTTGCCTTATAGACAGAAACGTTTCCATCCTTGTCTGTCTTGATCTCAAAGATCCATTTGCATCCAATAGGTGTTACCCCATCAGGCAAATCTATCAAGTCTCGGACTTGATTCTCAGACATGGATTCCATTTCGAATTTCATGGCTACCAACCATTTCTTAGAGTCGGGGTCCGTCATCACTTGCTTATAGGTCGCAGGCTCGCCGTTCTCTAAAAGTAGAACGTCAATGCTAGCAGTCAAGACGTAATCCTCATAACGTCTAGGCTGCTGCCTTAGCCTGTCTGATCTCCAAAGTGGTCCAACAATAGGAGAGACTTCATCTACTGGGTTGACCACATCTGTATGCGGGACCTCAGGTGCTTCATCAACTTGAGGAATTGCATCTTGAATCTGGGCGATTTCCCTTTGAGAAGATATGCCCCCAAAGTCAAGTTCCTCAGTGACATCATCTATGTCCTCGTGTTGTTGGGTTTGTTGCTCAGCTTGAATCTCGTCAAGCTGAACATTTCTCCCACTTGGCTTCTTGGAAAAGAAATCATTTTCCAAAAAGACACTATCCCGAGCAACAAACACTTTGTTCTCAGCGGGATTGTAGAATTAATATCCCCTTGTTTCCTTGGGATAACCTATAAAAAAGCATTTGTCTGATTTGGGTGCTAGCTTATCAGATAGTAAACACTTTACATAAGCCTCGCATCCCTAGACCTTCAGAAATGACAAGCCAGGAACTTTTCCATACCATATCTCATGTGGTGTCTTATCAACTGATCGTGATGGAGTCCTGTTTAGTGTGAACGCAGCAGTGGTGAGGGCATATCCCCAAAAAGATGTAGGAAGATCAGCAAAACTCATCATTGAGCGGACCATGTCTAACAATGTCCTGTTTCTCCTCTCAGATACGCCATTCAACTGTGGCGTGCCTGGTGGAGTCAATTGTGTCAAAATGCCACAACTTCTCAAGTGATGGTCGAATTCTTGGCTCAGATATTAGCCCCCTCGATCTGATCGGAGTGCCTTTATCTTCTTGACAGTCTGTGTCTCAACTTCATTCTGGAATTCTTTGAACTTTTCAAAGGACTCAGATTTATGCTTCATTAAATAGATATACCCATATCTACTAAAATCATCAATAAATGTAATGAAGTATCGATAGCCGCTCCTAGCTTCTGTGCTCATAGGTCCACACATATCGGTATGTATGAGAGCTAAGAGCTCAGTAGTCCTCTCACTCGTACCAGTGAAAGGTGACCTTGTCATCTTGCCCATCAGACATGACTCACATGTTTCAAATGATTCTAAATCAAATGACTTTAGGCTACCAACCGTTTAGAGTTCCTTCATGCGTTTGATGCTAATGTGACCCAAGCGACAATGTCATAGATTGGCTTCACTTATATTCGACTTTTGCCTCTTTGTATCAACGTTATAAATTTCAGATTTGAGATCCAGCATGTATAGTCCACTACTTCTCACATGGGCTCGAGCATAGAAAATGTCATTCTTATAAATGGAAAAACAATCCTTAATGACAAATTCATAACCCTCAAGGTTCAAAATTGAAATTAAAATCAAATTCTTAGTAATAGAAAGAACAAAATAACAATTATAAAGTTCTAAAACTAAGCCAGAAGGTAGAGGTAGACTATAATCTCCAATGGCAAGTACAGCAACCCTTGCTCCATTTCCAACGCGGAGATCTATCTCACCCTTCTGCAACCGTCTCCTATTTCTTAGTCCTTGCACATTCGAAATAATGTGAGAACCACATCCTGAATCTAATATCCAAGAATGAGACTTGGTTGATAAGATTTCAGTAACGTAAATACCTGAAGTGGAAACTGTTCCCCTCTTCTTTTCTTCCAGGTTTTTGTGACTTGCCTTATCCTCATCAAATGAGGTGGCAGTCAACTCTGGAATGGGGGTTTCAAGGACATCCTCTTGTCTCTCAGACCTGAGACTGATTCTCATATGTCTTTCCCAATCAAGGAAATTTGTGTCGTTCAACTTGTTTTTCTCAACAATTGAGCGGAGAGTGAATTTGAGGTGTTCAGAAGACATAGTAACTACAAAACGGAATAAAACATGCAGATAAATTATGCTTGACATGCAAGAACTTAAAATTTAGACCAGCTATAAACAGTAAGTTATTGCACATTCTACTCAGTTAAATTATCCCTTGTGAGTAAAATGATTCCAAGATCCTATATTAGATGAAACTCGAGCGTACTAAGGCACTTCCCCAAGTCTCATGTAATCAAGGTAAGTAAACTCGTTACTAATTATAACACCTTATAATTCTTGGTTGATGGCCACATCTTATGTAAGACTCATCCTTATGCCTCAAGATCCAAAACTGAGCCTTTTGGTCTCTTATTGAGTGTAACCATACCAAGGCAGCATGCCCCTATTAGACATACCCGCACTATCCCAAGGTCAAGGAAGTACACCTCACTAGGGCGAAAACTATTCAACGAATCCCAATGGCCTCATGGTTATGATATGGAAAGGCATGATCTCAATATTCTGTTAAGGGACTTAAGCATGCAATGGTTGTTTATTTACTAGTGAATAAAATAGCATAAACAAACAAGCAATCATGACAAGTGGGAAGTAAAGCATTCAAGTAATGCAGTAATTAAATGTGATCCTAGTATGGCCCCTAAAAACCAAAATTAAAAATCTAATCTTCATGGATCTTGTTACTCCTGGATCTCCATCCTTAGTATCCTCTATGGATCTTCATCCTTTGGTCTTCTTAGGATCTTCTTCTTCTTGTCTTACATATAATTGAAATAAACTCTCTTGCAGAAATTTAAATTACAAAAATACATAACGATACGCAGATCGTGTACAAGAAAAACATAATGATACGCATATCGTATTTATCTATCCTAGTGTGGGCCATACTAGTCACCTCATGCAAGCAAGAATATCATAATATCATAAAACATGCATGCAATAATATTAATCTAATTAATAGTGATAACCAATTTAACTAATTTAAATAAAACCATATTAAATTAAATGAATCATCTCATGGAACAAATAATTTAATATCAAATACTTAATTCAAATTAAAAATAATATATAGAATTAATCATAATTAATCATTAAAATGCATTATTGGATAAATATGCAAAAACAAGATAAGATATCAAATATCCTTATCTTTATCTAGTGAGAAACTATCCTAACAACTTTTAGGAAATTATATAATTTAGATGATATCAAATATTATCCAATTAAATAAATAAGATCTTATCTTATAATTTAGGAAATTATCTTAAAACGCCAAATCTACCCAACCGGACCGAGTCGCGCCCAAGTCAAACTCGGACCGACCCGTGCCTACCGATCCATGCGGCCGAACAGTACTGTTTGTTGACCATCCCCTTATCAGATCCGAATAAATAAATAACAATTAATAATTAAGTAGATATCAGATCTGAAACCGATCAATTCTACAATTCATATCACTACTGCATTCACAATTAAAGCAGAATTTTATATTCTAAAGTAGATATGATAGTTACTGTAGGGATTAGTGGATATGATTTTATATTCTCCTCCCTTGACTCTAATTAATTGTTTACTTTAGAGAAAATACGTACATGAGATTACTTAGTTCATATTGGACCGAACCAATTACTTTCATAAAAATTCAGAATTTAACAAAAGTAGTATTTAGGTAGTTGATTCATCTTATGAAAATCAAAATCTTCATTTAATGATTTAAATATGTCAAAAAATCATATCTCTTGCATAATTAAATCATATGAATCAAGTATGGGTAGATCAATTTTACATGCATATATGTTCATAAAGTTCTTCAACCTTACTAATCCAATCAATTAAAATCAGAATTTTAATCATGCAAATTAACATATACATCAATTTACCACTTAATTTGAATCAAGACAATTATGAACATGCATCAAAATTTAAAACTTTAAATTTGATCTAATCAATTTATGCAAGAGGCAACTGATACCACTGTAGTTGGTCCACCCGAGTATGGATCTGGATTGCCTTTGATGTCGTCTGCACGAACGAACGAACGAAGGAGAACTTGGCTTTGCTTTTTGGGAGATGGTTCTGCCGTACTATTTCCAGGAGGAGGAGGAAGGCTTTATTGTCTCCTACTTTCACGTGTACAACCGTGCTTAATTTTGGAGGAGGATTAGGTTTCTTTTAATGAGATACAAATCATATATATAAGATCATATCTTATCCTAATTAGATGGATATAATATCTTTATATTATTTTCATATATCTTCTAATAAGATACCTCCTTATTAGAAGATATATCTCCCAATATAAACCACATAAGCCGAAATCCATGTCTAACATGGACTTTCGGTTCGGTTTGATCCAGCCCATAAACTCTAAGGGTGTGACCTCGTAGGATCCGATAATAATAGCAATAGACTTTATGACATACTTTATAACATATAGTCTATAAATCATAGTTGGCTTCTAGCAAAACACTATGACTATCTAAAATCACCGGATTAAATATCTCTATAAACGGTCTCACTTCATAATCAGTAATTACACCTTTGATTAAAGGACACAATTCCTTCACTACGTTCTCCCATTCACTCTCTCTTATCATTAGGTGTTTTAGTATGGATCCTAATGGGGATGATGTGTTCATTGGTAGTCCCGAAGCACTAGAACTCAATCAAGCAAATGAAGAAGAGCCCAACCCGCAGGAGAATGATGGTGAATTTCCAATATCAGATGAGGAGAATGGTGGATTTCCATTAGTAGAAGAGGAGTCTGAAAGCTCAGGTGGTGAAGAGACAGATGCTGCAGACCGAATCAGAATTCGCCCATTTGGAGACACGTGGAATACTCAACTTGTTGTACTAATGTGTTTTTGTTCTTACATTAGCTTATGATTGTAAATTAATATTTGGTGTTTATTGGTAGGATCAAGGCTACCAAGGATGTGTTATTTTGCAAGGTCTTTACACCGGGCCATGGATTAGTTGGAGTAAAGTTCCACCTGATACAAAGAACATGTGGTTTGCAGAATTCAAGGTTCGTGTTTGCCTTTCATGCTCATGTTTCTTATTTGTCCAGTTCCATATCTTACTGCTTAATATTTGGTTTACTTTATCATGTTTTGCAATAATCTATAATAGCTTGTAGGGGAGAATTAGTGAATATCGTTCAATTATCAATGCAATGGAAACATGAAAAACAAAAAAGATTATTTTTTCAGTGCTTATATTTGACAATACTATATTAAGAGAGTTTGTGGAATTAAAGTTTGAAGTTTGATTCCAACTTTCTACTCTATTGGATATTGAGCATGACATCGTGGTCTTGCCATGGTTTAGTGCCGCAACTAAATTAGTTGCCTAGGTGCCACTCTTTAGGTTGCATATAATTTGACAATACTATATTAAGAGGGTTTGTGGAATTAAAGTTTGAAGTTTGATTCCAACTTTCTACTCTTTTGTCAGGGTATTACCAACTATATAAAGAAGGTTATTCACCTGAAGTGTTAGATTTTATTAGTGAAATAGTGTTAAACTTGCTCGATGAAAGTTAGTATAGTCTATAAATATTTATTCATAATATGCCGTTGCGTGGAAATAAGGTCTACCAGGAGCGAGGATCTCAAATGAAACAAGATTTTATCACTTTTTTTTCACAAGGAAATTGCTGCAACAGTGAGAGATCGCAAAACAGATCACCAGATTTCCTTGGATAAAATTAAGAAATAGATCATTCTCAAGAGCAGTAGACATTTCATTTTTCATTTGAAAAAACTTGTCATACAGAGCAGGAAGGTGGAATAACGCCAAGTGACTTTCAGTTTAACTAATAGAATCTGACACTAGCTGAATAACCTTCTTTTTTTCGTGCTTATGTTTGACAATACTATATTTCTGCTTGTTGCATGTTGCCTAACATAAAAAAGTGTTGATAATATCAAGAACAATAGAGCCTTACTACTATTAATATATTTGCTATTATTCATGCTAGCTTGTTCTTTTTTATTAATATTCATTCTTAAAATGGGTTGAACTATTTTCAGGGGGCAGTAGACTGCTTGAGTAGTGCAACTATAACTCCAGGGAAATTCTAATTTAGTTGCAATGTTCTTTAATAGTTATAATATTAAGTAATATCATCTAATGTTTTATCAACATGCTAAAGGTTCTATGACGCTATCAGATTTAATTTTTTTTATTATATAACATCTTTGTTTAATATATTAAATAACATCTTTCTTTTCTTATTAAATACATCAATATGTATTTGTGGTGCAGAAATATTTTTTTTGGAAAGACAAACATTCTCAAGGTGTGAGGAGGATCTGGGCTAATAAATGTAGTGAACACCTTTGATATACTTTTTACATGGCGAGAAACAATGGTAGGAAACCCAGTTTTATTAGGCAAACAATTTGGAATGAGATGCTGAAACAATGGGAGGATGAAGATTTCAAGAGCCTATGTGAGGCAAATAAATCTCATAGGGCATGTCTTAAAGGTCTCTATACTGGAGGCTCAAGAAATATTCATGGACATGTAGCTGAATTTGTAAGTAATTTCATTGATATGTTATTTTTGTATGATTGTTATTGTTTCTAGAATTTTAATCTATTAACATGCAAAAGAAAAAGCATAATAAGAGAATGACACAAGCAGATCTCATGAGAAGGACGTTTCGAAAGAAAAGAATAGGGGAAGCTATAATTGTATGTGTTTTATTCTTTCATATACTCCATGTGAAATTATGATTTTTGGTATGTGATACGTTTCTCTCATTCAAATATGTTATTGGATATGTTTGTATACATAGATGTAAGCTAAAACATAGGTGCCTAATGCCTATTCATGATTAGGATTTTGCACTAGCAAAGAATATGATGATATAATATATTATTTCAGAACTAGGATGGTGATAAAGCAATGTTGACGGACCTGCTAGTTTCATGAGTAATAGTTATATTGTAACTCGTATATTAAAAGAAACCTGCTTGTAGTTTTTCTAAATCTGTTTTGCTTCATGTGTTTGGCTTTGTAGGTTTTGTAATATTTCTATGCACTTGTTGCACTTACTATATGTGAATATAGCAAACTACTAAATATGACCTTAAATGCTTAGCCTGACTGGTGATAGAACAATGTATTAGGTTACTAACATGATCATTTAGTACTGCTAAATAAGTTTGTGTTGGACTTCTGATGCTTGTATTATACATGTACTTCAATTGTTTATTTATTTCAGGATCATTTCAATGATCTAAGCAATGCATTTAAGGAGGCATATCTTGAGGAAATGACTGAAGAAGACAAACATAGGCTATGGCCTGAAGCGGCTGAAGTTAATAGCGAAGGACAAGTGTTTGGTCAAGGATCTCTCAACAAAACGCTACCCGACTTTAGAAATACAGCGAATCATCTTCCTTCTACGACACTCATTGTGAACCTTAATACTAACCAAGTGGAGGACCTTCGAAAATCAATTGAGTATGACCTTCAAAAATCGATCGAGGAAGACCTTCAGAGATCAATTACCGAGGAACTTCAAAAAACTATAGATGACAAGATTCAACACTTATTGATACAATCCCGACAGCAAGAGACACGCACAATACAGCAGCAACGCGCTCAATTTAACAAATGCAAAGGTTTGTACAAACTTTTCAGCCGACACCATATGTAGACACGATCCTGCAAGTTGACACGCCATTCATCGCATTGCTGAACTCAACATCAAATCCTTCAACATCAAATCCTTTGGCGAATCCTTCTCTGCGTGTCGGCTATATGCCACCACAAGGTCCACAACCTCCATTTGATTCTGCTGATTATACCACTTCTGGTGGTGGGAAGAATTAAGATATTAAATATCTTTACTACGTTAGTTTTCTAAGATTTTTATTAGTTGGACAATTTTATGTAATCTTCACTTTGCAACTTCTAGGTACCAAATACTTGTAAATGCACATTATGTTTTATATGAAGTTTCTTATTAAATTTCATTATTAAATTTCATTATTAGTAGAATTTATTTTATTATAATATTCATTAGTGTAATTTGTATGAAGAGGTCAAATCAGATTTACTTTTATCTATTATTAAAAATAAAAGACATACGTTTGACATATATATAAATAAAAGCCAATTAAAATAAATATAAAAAAAGTTATTTAAAACAATTTTTTATTAGTACATATATGCCCGCACATTTGATTATTGGATAGTTTTTTTACACTTTTAACATACCCTACAAGTTGTTATATATTCATATTTAATTATTTATTTATAGAAATTTTGTATTTATGTTAAGTGTTATATTTTGCAACACTAAAATTTGTAAAAAAAAATTACAGATACAAGCGTGGGTTTTTTCTACACTTTTAAATGTTGGATAATTTGTGACACTCCATATCCCCACACTTTGTTTCAACTAAATTAATTGTTGCTTTACCAACATCAAGTAAACAAGTGTGACTAATCTTTTCATTCTTGATTGTTGGTATGAAAGCTTTTTCTTGTAGTATATAGGGGGAGCTATGAACCGACACCAAGTGATAGGGGGAGTTCGACTGACTCCTCCTCACCATCGCCAGCTCCACCTAGTGAGCCTACTGCCCTACGCCGTCGACTGTGGTTCGCCAGAGCACATGCCCTCACCAGCCTTCTATTCGACTTCAAGACTACATTTGCCAGACTGCCTTTTCTAATGACCCCACCACCGTTTCTTCATCACCTCAAGCTAATTCACTGTCTTTAGGTACGCAATTCCCAATTGCTGCTTATGTCTCTTGTTCTAAGTTTTCAGTTTCGCATACTCGTTTCTTAGTTGCATTTATTGTTGGCTCGGACCCCTCCATGTTTGTCGAGGTCGTCTCCCGAGAGCCATGACGCAAGGCCATGACGGCCAAACTCGACGCCCTAGAACGGAACAACACTTCGGTGTTGTCTTCACTTCCTCTAAGCAAATCTGCCATTGGATGAAAGTGGGTCTTTCGCATCAAATATCACTTTGATGGGTCCCTTGAGCGTCACAAGGCCCATCTTGTTGTTCTTGGCAACATGCAAGTTGAAGGCATTCATTTCACTATGACATTCGATCATGTTGCAAAGATGGTCTCACTTCGAGTAATTCTTTCTGTGGAAGCTATCAAGGGTTGGGAACTACACCAAATGGATGTTCACAATGCCTTTCTGTACAGTGATCTAGACGAGGACGTGTACATGAAGCCTCTTCCAGGATATTCTAGAGCGTCTCCAGGGCAAGCTTGTAAGCTTCAGAAGTCCCTTTACGGCCTACGTCAAGACCCTCGAAATTGGTTCGTCTAGCTCGTTGCGGCCTTGCGCCTGTTTGGCTTCGTCCAGGGCTATACAAATTACTCGCTATTCTCTTTTACGAGAGATCAAGTTACCTTGTAGGTTTTAGTCTATGACGATGACTTAATTATTACTGGTGATAATTCTACTACTATTCTATGTCTCAAGAACCACTTGAGTACTTGTTTTCACATGAAGGACTTGGGCTCTCTCAAGTATTTTTGGGCACTGAAATTGCCCGTAATCCGTCTGGTGTGTTCTATCTCAAAGGAAATACACGTTAGATATCCTACTTGAGGCAGGTTTTCTAGTTGAGAAGCCCTACGAGTTTTCGACAAAGCAACAACATCAGTTGGCAATGGCTGATAGCCCCCTGTTCGAGGTGCTTGATCGTTACAAACGACTTGTGTGTCACCTGATTGAACTCACTAATACACGTCCTTGGATTTGCTACTCTGTGCATACGCTGGCTCAGTTCATGCAATCTCCGCGTCTTGCCCACTAGCATATGTTGTCTTGTTGGGTCGTTCACCTGTTGATTGGAAAACGAATAATCAACCTATAGTTTCTCGTTCACCAGTTGAGGTCGAGTATTGGTCTATGGCGGTTGTTTGTTGCGAGCTTATCTGGCTCAAGTCGTTATTACTCTCCTTGGGCGTGAGACACTCTCCGCCAATGCATCTCTTTTGCAACAGTCAGGCAGCCCTACACATCGTTACAAATCATGTTTTCCATGAGAGAACCAAGCACATAGAGATTGAATGTCACTTTGTTCGCGATCTACTATAGGCTGGACAGATTGTTACTCGACAAACTACTAATGCACATCAACCTGCTGATATCTTTACAAGGCGCTTGGTAAACAACAGTTTATGGATCTTCTTGGCAAGTTGGACATTCCTGACTTACATGCTCCAACTTGAGGGGAGTATTAGATAGAATATTATATATACTTATCTTAGGGTAGAAGATATTATATTTCCTTGAGATAGACCCTTGTAATTAGTATATATACTCTACCATTATCAATGGAATACACAAAGAATTATTTTCCCATATTATTGCCTTCTCTAATTTTAGAGGTACCCATACAAAGAATTAGGCTATTCTAAATAGTATTTTTGTAGCATATTTGATCTAGAGCAGACGTTTTTTTCTTCACCACATTGTATTGAATGTATAAATTCCACTACACTCTTTGTTGTGATTAGATGCGTATAAGCGGAATTTCAGAAAACTATTTTCTTACACCTAACAAGGATTTCATGCATGAATCAATAGGAATCAATTAGAAGTAGAGTTACATACCGTTTGATGCGAGCCTGAAACGTTCCTGTAGGATTTCAACGGAGATCGAAAGCCCTAAGTGTGGCTTCTCTAATTGGTCCACACGAGTCTTGAAACTGGATCGCCTTTGGTCTCGTTTGCTAGAACGACGAACGAAGGAAAACGAACGTGGCTTGCAAGAGGAGGGTTCGGCCGTACGTTGCTTGGAGGAGGAGGAAGTTCTCACCCTTTTCAATAATGATCAATTCCTTATATAAGATCATATCTTATAATAATTGATAGATATCATAATTATATATTGTTTCCATATATCTTCTAATAAGATACCTCCTTATCAAATAATTATTAATGGTAATTTTTATCCATTAAAAATAAAAACCAATCTCTCAATTAAAGCCAATGGGTCGAAATCCATTTCCCACATGGGCTTCCGGTTCGGTTTGATCCAGTCCGATAACTCTATGTGTGTGACCTCATAGGACCCGGTTATTATAGCCATGGGCATAACCCGATTAAGCACATTGATCGTAGTTGGCTTCTAGCAAAGCACTACGACCCATAAAATTCCCGGATTGTAAATCTCCATTAATTGTCTTATTCCATGTTCGGTAATTGCACCTTTGATTAAAGGACACAATTCCTTCAATCTCCCACTTGTCCTTAAAATAAGTGTGTAATGTTAAATCCCTTTGTCTCTTAGTGTCTGATTTGATGATATGATGACATTCATATCTCTTATCAAATGTGTTCCTTGAACTCCTGAGTTTGAACTGTCAAATAACGGATGATTATAAATAATCCATCCAAGCATGGACATGCATTTTTCAGTTCTCGCTCTTCAAGTGGCCGAGACACCATTCCTGTCCATGTATCACTGTATACATGAAGAATGAGGACTTCTCCAGTCTTGTATGACTATAGCTCCCACTTAACTTTTGGCAATCCCAATCACTGCCTTTATAACTGTCTGTTACGGTCAGTGTTTGACAGCGTCAAAGACATACCAATCATCAAGAGAAACCATATCATACTCATGTCTAAGGAATCTACCAATCATGGTTTAACTTAAAACTCTTCAATCCCTTTTGGAGAGTCTTAAGGTGGGTTAGTCCTATATGTATCATCCATACATATCTATGTAATTGACTAGACATCTCTATGTCTCTATAGCCCATGAAACCTAGCGCTATCAGTCAATTTACAATATAGTCTTTAATGAAGTCATTTATGTCCTAGTTAATGACTCAGACTATGGACTTTGGATAATTCATAACTTCAGTTCACTTAATGGAGTTTCATTCACCAAAACACTTATGATGAGCCCATTTGCGAATTACAAATTATTTGGACATTTTATTTAATCCCAAGCCACACTTGGGGCTTTCGATCTCTGTTGAAATCCTGCAAGAACGTTCCAGGCTCGCATCAAACGGTATGTAACTCTACTTCTAATTGATTCCTATTGATTCATGCATGAGATCCTTGTTAGATGTAAGAAAATAATATCATGAAATTCCGCTTATACGCATCTAATCACAACAGTGGTATCAGAGTCTCTTGCATAAATTGATAGGATCAAAATATTAAAAGAGTTAATTTTGATGCATGTCTTGATTCAAATTAAGTGGTAAATTAATATGTAGGTTAATTTGCATGATTAAAATTCTGATTTTAATTGATTGGATTAGTAAAGTTGAAGAACTTTATGAATAAATATGCATGTAAAATTATTCTACTCATACTTGATTCATGTGATTTAATTATCAAGAGATATGATTTTTTGGCAAGTTTTAAATCATTAGATGAAGATTAAGATTTTCATAAGATGAATTAATCCCCAAAATTCTGTTTTTTATTAATTCTATTTTTTATGAAAATTCTGAAGGAAAAAAAAAAAAGAATGGACCAAACCGGATTGGATCCAGTTCGGCGCGCACCCCGGCTCGTGCGCAGGGTCCAGCGGTGTGGACCGCGGCTTAGCACGCGTGACTGGAGCGGCCAACAGTGGCTCGTGCCGCCCAGCAGACCGTGAACTGTTCGCGGGCCTGCGCGGCTCGGCGTGGTGGACTCGGGTTGGTCTGGTCCGTGTGTGGGCTCGGGTCTGGTCCGCAGTGGGAGTCGTGGTTCAGACTGTACGAACTTGGCTCGGTCTGTGCAGTGGTTGCGCGGTTCGGTGGGCACGTGTCGGTCCGGGTTTGACTCTGGCACGACTCGGTCCGGTTGGATAGATTTTGGGTTTTAGAATATTTTCCTAAAAAGTATAAGATAAGATCTTATTTTCCAAATTGGATAATATTTGATATTATCTACAATTTAATTTCCTAAAATTTGTTAGGATAGATTCCCACTAGATTAAGATAAGGATATTTGATATCTTACCTTGTTTATGCATATCTTATCCAATAATGCATTTTAATGATTAATTATGATTAATTCTATATATTGATTTTAATTTGAATTAAGAATTTGATATTGAATTATTTATCTCATGAGATGATTTATTTAATTTAATAATGTTTTATTTAAAATTAGTTAAATTGCTTCTTGTTATTAATTAGATTAATATTGTGATAATATTTGATATTATTATTGCATGCGTGTTTTATAATATTATGATATTATTGCTTGCATGAGATGACTGGTATGGCCCACTTTAGGATAGAAAATATGATATGCGCATCGTTATGTTTTCTTGTACACGATCTGCGTATCTGACAGAGGCTAAAGTCGTATCACCTTATCAAAATAAAATCCTTAACAACCTAAACTAGTAGAATAGGCAAGCAAGGGTCAAATCCCACAGGGAGGAGTTGTCTTTCTTTATGCAAATTAGTGTGTCAAAGTAACAAAGGGGGGTTTTGGTTGGTTGTTTGTAAACAAAGGAAACAAAAGAAAAGGTTTGTAATCAAATTGGGAAAAAATACTTAGCCAAACAAATATCCACCTTTAGTTTGGTTGATTGATCATTGATTATTCCTAGTCTTCAATCCTCATGAATGTCCTAATCCCTGTTCTAAATTAGTTATCAGTCCAACTAGTCCTGATAACCCTAACTATTAAACAATCAAGAAACTATCAAGATAAATCTAACAGCAGCAGTAGGCTCAGGAATAGATAGGCTCATGCAATACTTAACAACTCGTCAGTACTCGACATGCAATCAATTCTCTTCACAATAAACATTCACAACTTGTTCCAGTAAATCGTGGTTGATACTCTGAATTAGGTATGAACAATATTAATCTTAACAAGTTGACCAGATTAAGGTAACTAGCACTATAGATAATATCAATCTCAACTAGTTTGTCAGGCTAGGGAAACTAATATTAATAATAATAATCACAATAATTGATGAACTAGATCAACCAATAGAATTCAAAACCCTAATCCTGCAATATGAATAATATCAATACAACTAGGTAGCTAATCTAGAGAAATCAATATAACTCAATGGAATGAAGCATAAGAGAATCAATAACATTCAAAGATAGAGTAAATGAATAATCTCACAATCAAATTCAAACCAAGGCTTCAATTGTCGGACTAAGCAAAGAGTGCTTAGTTCTTCATAGTCTTGAAAGAAAAACAATACTGAATGGAATAAACGATGATGTAAACTGAATACTGAAAAGCTGCTAGGAAAACTAGGTTAAATAACCTAACCCAAAATCTAATGTAAAAAGATAACAAACAAAGTCTTAAAAGGAAATAAAATATACGGAATAAAAGAAAAGGTAAATAAATAAAATAAATAAAATCTTCGGAAAAACTCTTCAGACGCGCTGATGCAGATTTCCGCGATCGCGGAAAATACCTTGATGCTCTCAAATTAACCGCGACCAAGACCTTGGAATTCCGCGACCAACCGCGCCCGCGGATGGCTTCTGTTGCGCCTTCTTCATCTGGCTCGTGGTCTTCTTTCGTGGTCTCCTCTCCATCTTCAATTAGTCTTCATTTAGCTTCTCCAAACCACTAAAGTCACACTTCTTCTCCTCAACTACATACTCCACAATAATGCTCTAAACATCTCCAAATGGTACCCAAACACCGGTAACAACTCCTAGATATGCACTACAAAGTAGCGCTGATCAAATTCCCCCATGCTTAAACCTTGCTTGTCCTCGAGTAAGCTAAAATAAACTACTCCTCCAATCAAATCCCCAAGGTCTCAGGAAGCATAGAAAAATCATCTCTACTAAGAATTGCACCTAAACATGAATCTCCAAGGCACCAACACAATACACAACACAACACAACATACAAGATTAAAGGAAAGCAGAGTACTTCCCCCAAGCTTATCCCGAACACCATAGAGTGAAAAAAAAAAACATCTAATCCTAGCCTCCATCTATCTCCTTATCGCTCCAGAGTGACCTACCCGAATCCTCCTTATAACTCCAACACTTATGTCGCCACGCCATGAACAATGAGGAATCCTAAAAATCACTCTTCTTCTTTTCACTCATTTTGCCAAGGCGCCCTTTTGGGTTTTCACCAAGCCACTCATTTCATTTTTCAATAGATGGGCTCACATAAAACTCATATCACTCTTGATGTAATACCCCGGATTTGTAATCCTTTATAAGGATTAGAATGCTACCCATGTCAACAATAGCTCTTCCTTTTCCTGGTTCAAGTGAGGACAAAGAACTAGGAAGTTAATCGTGCTAGGGCGGGAGTAGTCTTGGGATGGGTGACCTCCTGGGAAGTTCCCGGTTGGCATGGGGACATCGTCTCTAAGGCTGTGGGCCTTACAAATGGTATCAGAGCCGACTCTGGGTTACGAGTGGGCTTGTCCTGGATGGCAGTCGCTCGACCCAGAGGGTGGTCTTTGGGACTTGATGGGCCTTGACGAGGTCATCAAGAGTTTAAGTGTGGGTGATTGTAATACCCCGAATTTGTAATCCTTTATAAGGATTAGAATGCTACCCATGTCAACAAGAGCTCTTCCTTTTCCTGGTTCAAGTGAGAACAAAGAACTAGGAAGTTAAGAGTGCTAGGGCAGGAGTAGTCTTGGGATGGGTGACCTCCTGGGAAGTTCCCGGTTGGCATGGGGATAGCGTCTCTAAGGCTGTGGGCATTACACTTGACCAATTATTACCCCAGCCTAATGCTAGTCCAAGTTATGTGTCCTTGCCTCCGATGACAAGCCAAATTGTCAAAGGTGACGCCATTGGATCTAGTCTTGGTTGGGAAGTCACTCGATGTTGTGATTCTGCTGTGGAACACGATGCTGGGGATGATCGCGAGTGGAAGAACGCGATGAATGGAGTTGTTTACGTCGGTGACTGGGAAGACGATGGCGACAACAAGGACTCGGTGGTGATTGAAGCGATTTGATGGGAGAAGAGTTAGCGGTGGCGGAAGCGATTTGGTGAAGGATATAAGGCTTGAAAAGACAAGTCTTTGGGGTGTTGTGGCATCGACTGCGGATGAAGGAGATGCAAAGATAGACTTTGCTTGAGAAGATCAAGCGATTGCCGTAGCGTTGGCGGCGGAGGGAATGGGGATGAGAGGGATATGGATGACGTCCGATCAAGGGAAGGAGGAATTAACACTCGACTTGAAACCTTGAACTTTAACTTGAACGTAAGAAATAACAAGAACATAGGAGACTTTAAATAGCCAAGGTATCTCGACCAAGACCTAATGGGCTTGGGCCGAAACGAGCCTAAGGGCTAGCCCATGCAAGCATGCAAAAGGCACAAACCCTAAAAGATAAAAAGACATAAAAGGAAACTATTTAAACAAAGCTGGAAATACCAAATATAGAAATTGTCTTAAAAGAACGCGTTATAGGTATTGAATACGAGAATCTTCAGATAGAACGCAATCAGCTTTGAAGGAGGTTGAGTCGCTTAAAAGAGATTGCGTTCAACATTGAGTCGCTTGAAGGAAGACGCATTGAGGCACGCGATCTTTGGTTTTGGATAGAGATGGTTGAATGAGATCGCGGTCTCTGTTCCAGAGGTGAGGAGTATGACGAAGAATGCGGTCTTCTTATTTGGCTCTTCTGAGCTCTCGGTCATTGCTTCGTCCTCGTCTTGGGCCGTCATGGGAGGCAGGGTCACATCACCCTCCCCCACTTGGTTGTGAAGCATCCCCGCTTCACCATCGTTGAACTTGTGCTCGACATTCCTTTGCAAGTGCTCCCACGCGAGGATTCCGGTGTCGAACACGAATCTTGTGCCGTCTCGTGGCGGATAGGCACCAAACACCCAGCGGAGTATGTGTTGAAGGCGACACAAAGGGGGTGGCGTGTGTGGTGGTTTTGCTGGCAAATCCGCCGTGAACTCTGCTGGAAACGAGGCGACAGGTTGGGGCAAATGCGTGGCGAGGAGGTAGTTGTGCAGGCCCGTAGGTGTCACCTTGCTGTTCAAACGGGCGAAGAAGGCCCTAGGTCTGGCGAGAAGCACCTGGTGAGCACAACGGTCCTGCAACGCAGTGTTCGGTGGCACGTACCCCTTGTCTCGGCAACGCGTGGTATCCGGGGGCGCGTCGTGGTTTGAGACGAGTGGTGGCCTCAATGAAGAATCTTCGTGATCTGAGGTGGGTGGCTTTGGTGTTGACGCGGTTGTAAGAGCTTTCTGGCGATCGCGCTCAACCTGGTCCTACAGGATCTCATGGGGAGACTGATAAGCACTACTTTGTATGGCTTAAGTAAGAGTCATTAGAGGGTTTATTGGTGTCATTCGGGTAGATTTAGACACATTCATGTGCATGGCATTTGGGGGCAAAGTTTGGTGTTTTTGGAGGTGTTTGATCTGTTTTGGAGATCATAGGAGACACTGAGGAAGAAGCCACTAGTAAAAGACGCAAAGGAAGTGAAGAGAAGAGTAGAAGAACAGTGTGCTGAATTCAGTTGGTTCGTTTTCTCTACTCAGATGTCCAAATGGAGTGATTCTAACTCGAGGAGTTAGATCTTGAAGTCTACTACAAGTCCTCAAAATATGAGCGCAATCCGAGTTGGGAATCAAAAGTTATGGCATTTTGCCTGAAGTGTCGCAGATGTTGAAGGCCAATGAAGACTGCCGCACCCCGCGGCATGAAGGCCACCGCACCCCGCGGTGGCAACACGTTGACGAGATTTATTTCCGAGTTTTTATTTCGTTCTATTTTATTTTCGAGACTTAGTTTCCTAGTTTGTTATTTTATTTTCTTTATTTCTGAATTATTACTTTATTATTTAAGTTAGGTTTAAGACTCTTTTAGAGCATCATCTACTCTTTACCCTAGTTGCCACTTTTCATATTTTTCCTCTCACAAACCCTAATGGAGAACTAAACCTCCATTGTTGCACTTGACAGTTTGAAGCCAGCAATTGATTGGTTGTGAGTTTTCTACTCTTGTTCGATTTCCTATCTAGTTGGATTAATTCTCTTGTGCTTGATTGTCTATTGGTTTATGTTGATTTATCTAGAGTAGCTACCTAGGTCTATTGATATCTTCCTGATTGCTAGGACTTGTGATTCCGGGTTCGGGTTGCATATCTAGTGGCAAGCACGATTTACATAAGCGGGTTGCGAGTGTTCATCGTGAGAGAGAGTTAATTGCATGCTTATAGTAACGGGTTATTTCTATTGCATGTATCTTGTTGAATCCTTGTTTGATTGCTATTGATTTATTGAGTCTTGAAGGTGTTCGGATTTGATTTAGTAATAAGTACTATTAGGGCTGGTAGAACTAATAGTTATCTAAGATCAGGATAAGAACAACTATAGGAAAGTTAAGAACTTGAGATTGATAGAATTCCGTGATCGACCATTCTCTTGTTGTGTGGATCTTTGTTAAGTGTAGCGCTTTTCCTCTTCATATTCACAACCTTTACTTGCAAACTTGTTTACTTGCTTACTTGTTACTTTGTTTCGAGATTTCTACAACCCCCCCCCCCCCCCCCCCCCCCCCCCCCTAGTTCCTAGTTGGTGACATGAATTACAAGAATAGATAACCTGACTCTCTGTGGGATCGACCCTGACTTGCTTGCTATACTCTGTTTAGTAGGTACTTTAGGATTTCTTTGATTAGGCATACGACTTTAGCCTTGTCAAATTTGGCGTCGTTGCCGGGGAGTCAAATTTTCTGTTTTTTTTTTGTGGTTTGTTTGTTACCAACCTTGGTGTGGACCTATCTTATGGTCCACACTCGTGCTACTAATTCACCTCTTCTTGATTTTGATCCAGAGATTGAGAGAACTTTGTCCCAGGATCGCAGAGTGAACCGTACTTTGGTTTTTGACAACCCTGTATTTGAGATGGGTGACGCGGATAGAACGTTGAGACAGTTGACTGCGCCCGACCTGCAACAGCAACCTTTGGCTGTGACTATTCCTGCTATAGGAGCGGGTGTAAACTTTGAGTTGAAGTCGGGGCTGATTCATTTGCTCCCATCTTTCCATGGAATGGCTGGAGAGGACCCAATCAAGCACATGGGTAAATTTCATACAGTCTGCATGAGCATGAAACCGGCGAATGTTACTGAGGAGCAAATAAAGATGAGAGCTTTTGGGTTCACCCTGAAGGACACTGCTGATGACTGGTACTACCATCTGCCTACTGGAAGCATCGATACGTGGAACAAGCTGCATAAGGCGTTTCTTGAAAAGTATTTCCCTGCAAAGAAGGCAAACAGTTTGAAAAAGGCTATTAGCAACATTGAGCAGGAGGCTGACGATAGCCTGTATGAGTACTATGAGCGGTTCAAGAGACTTTGCTCAAGCTGTCCGTTCCACGGGTACTCCAATCAAGATCTGGTGCTCCACCTTTACAATGGTATGCTGGACAATGAAAGGAGGATTGTCGACGCTGCATGTGGCGGCAATATTCTCAACACAACACCGGCAACAGATATGGAGAAGATTCAGGAGATGGCAGAGGGCACAAGAAATTTCGGCAGAGCTTCTACCAAGAGAGGAGTCAATGCTGCTGACTCTAGTCGCTCTGCGTATGCCAGTGATATTGCTGAGTTGAAGGACATGGTGAGGAGACTTACGCTGCAAGGAACTCCTCAGCAACTCAAAGCGTGTGGGGTCTGTGCCGATCAATTCCACCCCACTGACGCCTGTCCTCAACTACAATATGATTCGCCTGCTGAAGTAAACGTTGTAGGAGGTTATGGAGATCCAAGACCTCGGCATGATCCCTACTCCAACACTTATAATCCGGGATGGAGAGACCACCCAAATTTTAGATGGAGGGATCAACAACAACAACCTCAGTTTCAACAACAACAACAACCAAGACCTCAATTTCTACAAAGGTCGTAAGATCCACAACCTGATGCGTCTCCTTCAACTGCAGATATGCTCCAAGCCTTGACGAAACATTTCACTACTCATGTTCAAGCCACAACGTCAAGCATAAAGAATTTGGAAACGCAGGTGAGCCAAATGGCTGAAGCCATCACGAGGATCGATGCAAAGATGTCGGAAAATCTACCATCTCAAACGGTAGTTAACCCATGGGCAAATGTTAGTGCTGTGACCCTTAGAAGTGGAAAGCATTTGACGGTCGCTCCTAGCGCTGATGGAGACGACTCAGAAACAAGAGAGCAGAAGGAAGAGGACTGCCCCCCGTGGCAGATTCTGGCCGCACCCCGCGGTAAGAATGAACCAGAGAAGGAGGATGTTTTATCGAGTTTGCCGCCCCCCGCGGCAAACGCTGATTCTCGAGACTTTTCTGCTGATTCGCCGCACCCCGCGGTAACTTTTGGCCGCACCCCGCGACAACCTTCTGGAGCAGTTGACGAGCCTTATGTGGACACTTACGTTCGTCCATACTTTCCTCCTCTCGGTTCCGAAAAGCCACCCACCCCATTCCCAGAGGCGCTCAAAGAGAGAAGGGTAGTCGACGACAAGGACCTCTTCGAAACTTTCAGCAAGTGTGAGGTTAACATCCCTTTGCTCAAACTTGTTAAAAGCATTCCCAAGTATGCTCGGTTCCTGAAGGAGCTCTGCACGATCAAGAGGAACCAGAAGCAGAAGAAAAAGAAGCAGGTCCAGGTGAGCGAGCAAGTATCTGCTGTATTTCAAAAGCGTTTGCCCAAGAAGTGCAGTGATCCAGTTATGTTCTCTATCCCTTGCATCATTGGTGAGACAAAGATTGATAAGGCTATGCTATATCTTGGTGCTGCTATTAATGTCTTACCATTGTCGTTCTATGAGTCCCTTAGTCTGCCACCACTATAGGACACTAGACTAGTTATTCAATTAGCTGATGGAACCAATGTCTACCCGAAAGGGGTTGTTGATGATGTCCTTGTTATGGTAGATACGCTGATTTTTCCCACTGATTTTTATGTTCTTGATATGGATGGTGGTACAGGTGCACATATGCTGTTAGGTAGACCTTTCATGAAAACTGCAAATACCACAATTGATGTTAGAAGTGGAAAATTAACTATGGAATTTGATAGGGATGGAGTTGAATATAACATATATGATATAAAACCCGTCATTAACACCTCTTTGAACTTTGTTGATGTATAGAGTCCTAACCCTTTGGATGAATTGCAACCTATACTAGAGGATCCCATAGTTGACTTGCCTGTCGATATTACTGTATCTTCTAATCTGCAGAAAGTCACGGCTTTATTGGATGAGAAGGGTGAGTCTCCTACTTCTCTTTTGGGCATTGGCCCCACTGTGCTAACTCCGAGCGAGAAGCTCGTTCCCTCTATGGTGCAGGCCCCTGAAGTTGAAGTTAAACACCCCCCTGATCGATCTAAGTATGGGGGGAAGGCGACTACGAAGGCCAAGGTGGAGGAGCCGTTGAAAAAGAGGAATGGTCTAAGGTTCGAACCTTTCCATGATTGGTTCAGGAAGGAGGTGATGAATGAGAGGGTACCTAAGGAACCCGATGCTGTGGATTAAGGTTGTTCGAGTCGTATGTCGAGCCAACAACATTAACTAAGGCGCTGCTCGAGAGGCAACCCGAGGTATCGTTTTTCCTTCTTTCTTTTATCTTTGAGATTTCATCACATAGCTAGGTAGTTTGTTTTTGCTTCTGTTTCGTTTCGCCTGTGCACTAACACGCAGGTGCATAAGAAAATGAGCAAAATGAGGTTCTGGAGAGCTCACCGCACCCCGCGGTGAGCAGCCCACCGCACCCCGCGGTGAGCAGCCCACCGCACCCCGCGGTGAGCAGCCCACCGCACCCCGCGGTGAGCAGTCCACCGCACCCCGTGGTGGGCACCCTTTACTTTCTGCTTGTTCTAAAAAAAAAATTTAAAATAAAATAAAGGGCCCCGAAAAAACCTTAAACGGGGAGTAAAAAAAAAAAAGAGTTCTACCGTAGGCCAGCTGTCCGGAGTTTTCCCTGAAGAAGGTGCGCATCATGTTGTCAAGGAGGAGACATTCGCCCCACACATTATTTGGCAACGATGATGGCCCTACAGTCGACAGCTAGAGAGGAGGAACACCAGGGCCCACACCATGATGACATCCGGGCCCATTTTTTGTGTTCCTAGAAGGCCGTGCAACCCCGATATCATTGTTTTACCACTACCCACCAAAGTGGTTCCCTATGGTTGCACGGTAGAAGAAGACTCCCGCTCAACACCAGAGACCTGTGCGTATATTGAATACCGCCAGCAACAACAAAAGTGTCCAAGCCAACTCAGCGGCGTCTGTGAGTTATTTTTTTTTACTCTTCCCTATGCTTCTATTCTTTTGTCTTTCATTACATTGAGGACAATGCAATGTTTAAGCATGGGGGAGGGTTTTATACTTGCTATGTCATTGAGAAGAAAAAATTGAAAAGAGCCAAAAATTTGAAAAAAGGCTATCATAGAAATCTTGGGATAGGTCGAAAACCCGAAAGGGCGGCCTGGATAATAAGCAGGTGGCTTGGACCAGCATTAGGCTGGGGTAATAATTGGTCAAGAGTGACGTGAGCTTATGTGAGCACATCTATGAAAAAATATGAGTGGCTTGGTGAAAACCCGAAAGGGCGCCTTGGCAAAATGAGCGAAAAAGAAGAAGAGTGATTTTAGAATTTCTCATTATTCTTGGCGAGGCGTCATAAGAAGAGGAATCAAAGAAGGATTGTCGGGTAGGTCACTCTGGGAGACATAAGGAGTCATAGATAGAGGCTAGGATTAGAGGTTACTCACACTATTGGATGTCCGGGTTAAGCTTGAGGAAAGTACTCTGCTTGCCCCTTAAGCTTGTTGAGTTATGGATGAGTTTGGTGCCAGGAGCTTGGCATGGGTTAGGTGACTCTTAGTTGGAGGATATGCTTCCTGAGACCTTGGGTGCTTCATTGGAGGAGTAGACTCTTTATTAGTTTACTTGAGGACGAGCAAAGGTCTAAGCATGGGGGAGTTTGATAAGCACTACTTTGTAGGGCTTAAGTAAGAGTCATTAGAGGGTTTATTGATGTCATTCGGGTAGATTTAGACACATTCATGTGCATGGAGTTTGGGGGCAAAGTTTGGTGTTTTTGGAGTATTTGAGCTGTTTTGGAGATCATAGGAGACACTGAGAAAGAAGCCACCAGTAAAAGACGCAAAGGAAGTGAAGAGAAGAGTAGAAGAACAGTGTGCTAAATTCAATTGGTTCGTTCTCTTTACTCAGATGTCCAAATGGAGTGTTTCCAACTCGAGGAGTTAGATCTTGAAGTGTACTGCAAGTCCTCAAAATTTGAGCGCAATCCGAGTTGGGAATCAAAAGTTATGGCGTTTTGCCTGAAGTGTCGCAGATGTTGAAGGCCAATGAAGACTACCGCACCCCGCGGCATGAAGGCCACCGCACCCCGCGGTGGCAACGCGCTGACGAGATTTATTTCCGAGTTTTTATTTTATTCTATTTTATTTCCGAGACTTAGTTTCCTAGTTTGTTATTTTATTTTCTTTATTTCTGAATTATTACTTTAGTATTTAAGTTAGGTTTAAGACTGTTTTAGAGCATCATCTACTCTTTACCCTAGTTGCCACTTTTCATATTTTTCCTCTCACAAACCCTAATGGAGAACTAAACCTCCATTGTTGCACTTGACAGTTTGAAGCCAGCAATTGATTGGTTGTGAGTTTTCTACTCTTGTTCGATTTCCTATCTAGTTGGATTAATTATCTTGTGCTTGATTGTCTGTTGGTTTATGTTGATTTATCTAGAGTAGCTACCTAGGTCTATTGATATCTTCCTGATTGCTAGGACTTGTGATTCCGGGTTTGGGTTGCATATCTAGTGGCAAGCACGATTTACATAAGCGGGTTGCGAGTGTTCATCGTGAGAGAGAGTTAATTGCATGCTTATAGTAACGGATTGTTTCTATTGCATGTATCTTGTTGAATCCTTATTTGATTGCTATTGCTTTATTGAGTCTTGAAGGTTTTCGGATTTGATTTAGTAATAAGTACTATTAGGGTTGGTAGAACTAATAGATATCTAAGATCAAGATAAGAACAACTATAGGAAAGTTAAGAACTTGAGATTGATAGAATTCCATGATCGACCATTCTCTTGTTGTGTGGATCTTTGTTAAGTGTGGCGCTTTTCCTCTTCATATTCACAACCTTTACTTGCAAACTTGTTTACTTGCTTACTTGTTACTTTGTTTCGAGATTTCTACAAACCCCCCCTAGTTCCTAGTTGGTGACGTGAATTACAAGAATAGATAACCTGACTCTCTGTGGGATCGACCCTGACTTGCTTGCTATACTCTGTTTAGTAGGTACTTTAGGATTTCTTTGATTAGGCATACGACTTTAGCCTTGTCAGAGACATTGGATGCAAGGTGACGCGCTTCCCATGGTAATTGAACACATAAGTGTTCAAATAGCCATCATGGAGCACGCGTTGGTCGAATTGCCATGGGCGCCCAAGCAAAATATGGGTGGCGTCCATTGCAATGACATCACAAAGTATAGAATCACAGTATTGCCCTATGGAAAAAGAAATTAAGCATTGGCGAGATACGGTGTTACCTGGACTTGAAGAAATCCATTGGGGGGAATAAGGCTGGAGATGAGGCGTCGTGGGTAACTTGAAGTTTGACACGACCTTCTCATTGACAATGTTAGCTCATGATCCTCCATCAACAATGACACTCAAGGAAGCTGTTTGGACGAGAGCTCTAGTGTGGAACAAGTTCTCGCGTTGATCATGTAGGGCTGCTTCCTTGACCGTGAGTAGACGCCTAGTCACCAAGCTTAATGGTGTGCACGCGTTCAGAGCAGATGGTACGCAGTCATAGGCGTCGTTCTCCTCGTCGGTGCTTTTAGCAATCGCGTTAAGGGTGGCCTCCTCGTCGTCACAGGACTCATAGCCGGCGGCGGCGGCGGAGAACAACACCTTGTATGCATTGGGGAAATCTTTCTTGTAGTGGCCTCGCCCACCACATTTGTTGTAACACCCCCGACTTACATCGGTAGTGCCACACGCCAGTGACCTCAGACGTTGTTGTCCGATGTCACCCAAGGCTTTAATCGGAACAATTAATCTTAAATAAACATAATACATAACGAAATGTTAAACATCGAAATACATTTTTAAATGGAACTCAACCATTTTTATTAAAAGATTTCTCCCAATACGAGAGGAGTGTTTTACAACAGAGTGAAATCAGAGCGGAAAACTTATAAATTACACAGCGGAAGACTTTAAGAATAAACCTATTACATGACTTAGTGATAAGAATATATTACAATAATATTTGACAATCTTAAAACACTAACACTTGAACCTTCAACTGCAAGTCTCTTCTCCAATTGGTTACTTCAAGTCTTCAGGAACCAACCACTGATGTGCCATATAGGACGGATGACACCAGCCAACCACGCAAGGAATAAAACTCAGTTGGTTAGTCTAATGAAAGACTATGCAAGGGTGAAAACAGATGGTTCTAGTGATCGTAACCGTTTACTATCATTGTCCCTCGAATAACAACCGAAGGAACGATATATAACCCGGAACTTTTACGGAATTATTAAAGTTTAGACATGCACTAAAAAGGAAATGAGCCTTATGGGAAACGTATGAAGAGAAGACTCCAAAAGATTGAGTCTTACGGGAAAGTATGACAAATGTTTGGGAACGTTATAATTTCACACAAGCGTTTAAAAAGACTTGACCATTTGGGTCCACGACCAACCTCACCGCGTAATACGAATTCAGATTTGGAAGGAGGACTTACTCTAATCGAAGTCCGAGCGGTTTCCACGTTGTACTCCTCGCCCGAGGGTATATTAATTATGTGCATAATCACACTTATCTTATTTAATTCCAAAACGCACATTTACGTTATAAGCTTTTAAGATATATCATCTCATCATGAGAGATATCAGAGGGAATAAATTCCGAATGGCGGCACCAGCTGTGTGCACCTACCCTGAGTAAGGGTATAGTCATGACCAGAGAGAGTATTAGGGAAAAATCCTCCTAATACCAGTTATAAAGAAACGACTAGACCTCGCAAGGTACATAGCGTTCCTACGAATACTCGTTCTAACTATAATGTATAAGTTCACACATAAAATCCACACCAATACCATCATGGTAATAACATATATAATAGCGTTGTTTCTAGCAATATATACAACCTATTATAATATCACATTTTAAATCATATTGTTTATAAAGATCTGTTCCCAAACGAAAACAACAATTCATCCCAATTTAATTAACAATTCGAAATAATTGATAATTAACGGAAACATGGAATGATAAGCAAGAGCGAACCGCCACTTGCCTTAGTCTAGACGAACGATTGAGCGACGACGGGTTTCTGGGTCCGGAACGGGAACGGAAATCGGATTACAGATTCCTATGACGACGACCCACAACGAAACCCTAGGTTAGATTCGACAATAAAATGATACGAATCTAAGAAAGAACGAACGAAATCGAAAGAACGAAAGTCCCGCCCGAGACCGGATTGCCCAAGGCCACGATCGCGATTGCCAAGGCAATCCGCGGTCGCGGTAGGGATTCCGCGGTCGCGGCCGTCGAGGACATGGCGTCCGCGGGCATCGAGGACAGCGTCCGCATCGCAGCCTCAGTGTCATTGCCGCGGTCGCGGCAGTTCATGTCCGCGGTCGCGGCCATGAACTCGGCGACCACAGATCGGGAGAGAACTCACTGGCGACGTCGCGAGAGGGCTCGAGACGAGGGGGCTTCCACTCCGGTCCACCTTGCGCCTCCAAAGCACCACTCCTCGGCCACCACCACCTCCGGCGAGAGCTCCGATGACTCCACAAGAATTCCGGCGAGCTCGAAACTCCGGCGACTAAGGAAAACGAGAGAGAGAGAGGAGATCTGATGTTTGGGTGCTCAAAACCCTCCATCCCGGCCTCCTTTTATAGCCAAAGAAGGAGAGAAGCCCCCAACCAAATCAACGGCGGCTCAAAAGATCGACGGCGACGAAGAACACGCGGCACGCATGCCTGCCTGCACATTCTGCACATTTCTGCGGTCGCGGAAATGCTTCCGCGGTCGCGAAAAATTCCAATGCCCAGCTCCTCTGGGAGGTATTTTTCTGCGGTCGCGGCAGAGGCATTTCGCGTCTTTTTGCCCGGGGAAAGGTTTGGCATGGGTTTAAACCCCGGAAATTATATATTTGTACCCAAACAAATATTCTAAGCCCCGAAAATACGTCGAATGTATTTTATACCACTCAGGGAAATATTACAGAGATCATACATGATACAGAAAATCCAAACTTCGCCTAACGTGTCCCGAATAATTGACGAGGGTTTGGGAAATTACCCAATTACCCTTACTAAAAAAATGAGGGGTATTACATCATTACCCCCTAAAGAAAAGTTTCGACCCCGAAACTTGGCTGGTAACAACTCGGAGATGCTACCTTATACTAAGCTAACCAAACTATATAAGTTTAACCATACCTAACCCATATAACACTTTGTAAATTGGTTCAGGCATTTCTATGTTAAAATTCATAAGTTGGTTCGAATTACAGTTAACGTCAGGTTAACCGTAATTTAGACTATTCACTACCTATGAGAATTCTATAACTTGCTTTCACTAGACATACCTCCTATCACCTGACCCTTCTATGATAAAATGAGGATTATTACATTACTACCCCCTTAAAATAGTTTTGACCCCCAAACTAGCATTGATAACTAATGGGACCTGTTTCACCATAATCTCACTACCTGATCTTAACTTCCTTAATCATTGGATCAAGTACTTGTTCCTGGAAAACGATTTGTTTCCTCAACCATACCACTATCTCGCATAGCCTACTTCCACGTACTATTCTTGTACTAACTCGTGACCATCCTCAAAGTCATAATTATCTTAGGATAATTGTCTCCTAAAATCATCGCACTAGTCTCGATATACCTTAAGCATGAGATTATACTTATTTCTCTTTCACTTTTCTCTAAACTTCTCCTAAAGTATGTACCTTATCTTCATTAAGTCGATATCCTTGAATAAATTTGGTTTTCGAAACCTGTACCACCAAAAATCGAACTATTTACTCGATCATGATTCCACTTACAACATACTGCCTACATTCCTTACTCTTGCTAGAACAGATGTGATCATTCACAAGATTACCATTGTCTCGCTTAGAGTATCCATTGTAATCTCCAGTATAACATCGCTATGTTGCCCTATTCCTCAAAAAGACCTTGATGTCCTCAAATAGAAGAATACATCATTTTTCTGCTAACTTTCCTTCGATGATCAGATCCTCAAAGTACATACATAGAATTCCACTGTACCTCAACTTAGTACCTCTCTTGTCATATAGACCTTACTCCTTACATACACGACTCACCTATTACATTGGTTACCTTACTCACATTTGGCCCTTGTGCCATATCTTTAACTCAAAATCTCCACTCCTGTGATCCCACAATTACTCACACCACAGCCTATGTCTGATTACCTCAACATGATTTACTAATCCTCTCCATAGGATTATACTCTCGTCTTACCCAAACGTGTCATACGATCACCTTAATAAACGTGGGTCACCTTTTCCTCAAGTCCACTTGATATCATCTACATACTTAGTTTATGCCACACTATTGACCTTCAAAACCGTAACAACTTTTACCGGTCGAGTTTGCTATTCACCCAAAAATCCTTAGACAATCAGTTGTCCTCATGCGATTTATTATCCCAAATCGAGCACCCTTTTGCTTTACGGATATTTACCATATATCCAAGATTAACCTAACGTATTCCATTATTCAGTCTCTAACTTAAGCCTTTAAGGTTCTTCAATTCCATTTACTCAAAAATACCATATTGATGAATGACGCCTTGCCATGAAAATCACTCACTTTATGTCCTAATCCTTCAATGAGTACATACAAGTAACATTGTCACTTCACTCCTTAAACGTACATACGACCATTTTCCATGCTACATCCTTTTGGTTTATCGATATCCTCCGAATATCTAGGCCCTACACCATAATCTTTCAATTTCAAGTGGGCTTTCTCCCAATACAATCGTTCACAACTTAATTCTTCAAAAAAGTGTTATACCATAAGCTTTATAGACGACACACTCACTTAAAATCCAAGTATCAAACTTTGCAAATTCCCAAGTATCATAACTCTCTATTCCCTGAAAGTACAATTCCCTGATTCAGTTCTTTGGCCCCTATTAAAACTGACCCAAAAGCTCACTTCCAACTCAAAACCTCTAGTTTCCTCAAAACAAGATCGTAATAAATCAATTAGCACAATTGCGGCTAATCACGTTATTTTCCTAAACGTGACATCAAATCGCCTTAACAGACATCAATCACTCTCCATCCAATCCTTATGTCGTTTCTCTTAAGAAAGCCTCCTAACGAAACTTCAGATAAATCTTCCAAAATAATACTTATGGCTTCACACCCTTAGCCTTTCCGAAAGTGTAACCCTCTGGTCCATAATGAACATACTCACTTACAACTTCCATAACCAAAATCCCTTGAGATATTACTCCTATTTCCTTAAGGTATCATCCTAATAAATGATTCATTACCAATTGTATCAGTCACTTCTATCAGAATCCTTTAATAGCTTTATATGATTAACGCTTGCTACCTTACTCCTTAGGCGCACATAGACAATTCTCTCCACTAAATCCTTTTAATTTATCGGAATCATCAACATAACCTATCCTTAAACTATAATCTTTCCATTTAAGTGGCCTCCTTCTAACACAATAACTTCACAACTTAGTCTTCTCCAAAGAATTGCACCATAAGCCTTCTAACTGACAAACTCACATAAAATCCAAATATCAAACCTTACAACCTTACAAGTATCATAACTCCTTATTCCCTGATCGTACAACCTACCAATTTCAATCATTTGGTCCACTTAGATTTGGCTCAGCCGCCCTTTTCCTGACTCACATCCCAAAGGTTTGTTTAACTGACTCAAATAACTTATCTCTAACTTAAGATCCTTATACTCCTCACACAATCTACTATCCCAATTAAAGCAACCCTTTTTTGCATTATGGATACTTACTATCTCTCCAAGACTTAATCACATCATTTCCTGATGGGCCTCAAAACGAAACTTCGAATAGATCTTCCAAAATAATACCTATGACTTTGTACACTCGGCTTTTCGAAAAGTTATAACCATTGGCCCTACACTGGTCGTACCCACTTATAAATCTCATAACCATAACTCTGGACTCTAAAGTCTTACTCAAGGTCGTAATAGAGGAAACGAGTTCCCTATGAACTATCCCTCTTATACATTCATTCCCTTCTCAACAATCTATCCACATCAATGCCTACAGCATGACCTCATAACTAGGAATTCTGGACTTCGCCTTAGTCCATCCCTACATACTTTTACCAGAGCAAATGTTCAGGGTACATGTATTAGATTTAGTTCTTAAATCTCATAGAGCATTAACCACACACATATGTTCCTACACCCTAAGAAATTTTGGAAAACTCAGCTTACGAGATAACGCTCGTCCGCTCAACGAAGGGAGTAATTAATGTCATACCGTTGTGACATTACTCCAAGAACAAAGATAGATTCCTAAGAATGGATGTAGGAATTCAGTAATGGAGTCGATCCTGGTGTTAAACATGTAGGGAACGAACACCTCGGTTCCATACGTTACCCCTCCTTTGTGAGTCCTGACAGCCCTTATCCACACGTGAGATAACTGTTTTTGGCACTCACGGAGTCCCGTATGAACGAACAATTTGCAAAAGTAATGAATTTAGTAATTTCCGGAATAAGGAAACACTTCTTTATTGTTTGAAACATTACATAAACCAACTGATAGAAAGTCGAATAGACAGATTACTAAACTATGGAAACTATCGACACAAGTCTCTTCTCTAATTGGTTACTTCAAGTCTTCGGGAACCAACCACTGATGTGCCGTATAGGACGGATGACACCAGCCAACCATGCAAGGAATAAAACCCGGTTGGTTAGTCTAATGAAAGACTATGCAAGGGTGAAAAACAGATGGTTCTAGTGATCGTAACCGTTTATTATCATTGTCCCTCGAATAACAACCAAAGGAAGGATATATAACCCGGAACTTTCACGGAATGATTAAAGTTTAGACATGCACTAAAAAGGAAATGAGCCTTATGGGAAACGTATGAAGAGAAGACTCCAAAAGATTGAGTCTTATGGGAAAGTATGACAAATGTTTGGGAACGTTATAATTTCACACAAGCGTTTAAAAAGACTTGACCATTTGGGTCCACGACCAACCTCACCGCGTAATGTGAATTCAGATTTGGAAGGAGGACTTACTCTAATCGAAGTCCGGGCGGTTTCCACGTTGTACTCCTCGCCCGAGGGTATATTAATTATGTGCATAATCGCACTTATCTTATTTAATTCCAAAACGCACATTTACGTTATATGCTTTTAAGATATATCATCTCATCATGAGAGATATCAGAGGGAATAAATTCTGAATGGTGGCACCAGCTGTGTGCACCTACCCTGAGTAAGGGTATAGTCATGACCAGAGAGAGTATTAGGGAAAAATCCTCCTAATACCAATTATAAAGAAACGACTAGATCTCACAAGGTACATAGCGTTCCTACGAGTACTCGTTATAACTATAATGTATAAGTTCACACATAAAATCCACACCAATACCATCATGGTAATAACAGATATAATAGCGTTGTTTCTAGCAATATATACAACCTATTATAATATCACATTTTAAATCATATTGTTTATAAAGATCTGTTCCCAAACGAAAATAACAATTCATCCCAATTTAATTAAAAATTCAAAATAAATGATAATTAATGAAAACATGGAATGATAAGCAAGAGCGAACCGCCACTTGCCTTAGTCTAGACGAACGATTGAGCGACGATGGGTTTCTGGGTCCGGAACGGGAACGGAAATCGGATTACAGATTCCTATGACGATGACCCACAACGAAACCCTAGGTTAGATTCGACAATAAAATGATACGAATCTAAGAAAGAACGAACGAAATCAAAAGAACGAAAGTCCCGCCCGAGACCGGATTTCCCAAGGCCACGATCACGATTGCCAAGGCAATCCGCGGTCGCGGTAGGGATTCCGCGGTCGCGAGCGTCGAGGACATGGCGTCCGCGGGCGTCGAGGACAGCGTCCGTGTCGCGGCCTCAGTGTCATTGCCGCGATCGCGGCAGTTCATGCCCACGGTCGTGACCATGAACTCGGCGACCACAGATCCGGAGAGAACTCACCGGCGACGTCGCGAGAGGGCTCGAGACGAGGGGGCTTCCACTCCGGTCCACCTTGCGCCTCCAAAGCACCACTCCTCGGCCACCACCACCTCCGGCGACTCCACAAGAATTCCGGCGAGCTCGAAACTCCAGCGACTAAGGAAAACGAGAGAGAGAGGAGATCTGATGTTTGGGTGCTCAAAACCCTCCATCCCGGCCTCCTTTTATAGCCAAAGAAGGAGAGCAACCCCCGACCAAATCAACGGCGGCTCAGAAGATCGACGGCGAAGAAGAACACGCGGCACGCATGCCTGCCTGCACATTCTGCACATTTCCGCGGTCGCGGAAATGCTTCCGCGGTCACGGAAAATTCCAATGCCCAGCTCCTCTGGGAGCTATTTTTCCGCGGTCGCGGCAGATGCATTTTCGCGTCTTTTTTCCCGGGGAAAGTTTTGGCATGGGTTTAAACCCCAAAAATTATATATTTGTACCCAAACAAATATTCTAAGCCCCGAAAATACGTCGAATGTATTTTATACCACTCAGGGAAATATTACAGAGACCATACATGATACAAAAAATCCGAACTTCGCCTAACGCGTCCCGAATAATTGACGAGGGTTTGAGAAATTATCCAATTACCCTTACTAAAACAATGAGGGGTATTACATTTATAACACTCCAGGTCGCGCGCGCGATCTGTGCCCACTGGAGCTTGGCTGGTCGCGGTCTGGCGCGGCGCGGTGTTTGGCGTCGACGGCTTCGCGTGGGGAGCTTGTCCAGACGCGGCTGTGGGAGACACACTAGGGCGAACAATAGTAGAAGAAAAACCACTAGGGATAGAAGCATACCTGGATTGGCCACTTGGAAAAGTGTAAGACTTGCGGTGAGAGAGTTGTGCATGGATTTGCATTGTCGTATGTGTGAGTGTGTTCAAATCTTTGATGGGCAAAATCTCGAGTTGATCACGGATGTTGGTGTTCAAGCCACTCAAGAATTTGGTCCTCAAAGTCGATGGTGCAACGGAGATGGTGGCCTTGTAATACATGTCTTCAAGCTTGGAAAAGAACTCGAGTGGAGTCATCGATCCTTGGCGAGCCATGGCAATCTTCAATCTCATTTGATTCCTGTAGTCTGAAGGCACGTATTTCTTGGTCATCACGTAGACTAGTTGATGCCATTCTGTGACTCTGGTCCTGTGGCGACGCACGCAGTCATCCTCAAATCTATGCCACCAAACGCGGGCGGCTCCTCGGAAGTTAAGCGTCACAGCATCGACATGCTCCTCAGGTGGCACTCGACAATATCTAAGGGTGTACTCTGTAGCCTGCACCCATTCAAGAAAAATAGAGGGCTTGTATTCACCATGAAAATGCTCGATTTATACCTTGACTTGGTGTCGCTGGTATCGATGCTGGCCAGGTGCTTGGTTGAACGCATTGTTTGGTGCGTCGTCGTAGAGAGGGTTCTCAAAGGCGTGTAATCCTTGTGGTCTATCGCGTCCAACCTGGTGTCTATCGCGTTGTTGGCGATCTTCGCGGACGTACTCAGCCCTTGGCGCGTAGGCGTCATCGCGTTGACGTCTTCGCGGTTGGGCGTCATAGTTGTCGCATCGAATGTCCCTTTGTATAACATCGCGGCGCTCGCCGCCAATGTCTCGAACGTGTTCTCCTTAGGGCTGGAGACGCGGTGAAGGTATCCAATCTGATGGGTGATCCTGCAATTCAAGTGGATCTCCAAGAGCGGGGTGAAAAAAATTAGGGTTGACCATACCTGAGTCCTCGATCTCTTCGTCATCATACTCGTCGAAGTCATCTTGGACATTGGGCGTGATCGACGCGTAGCCATCAGATCCGTAACGCGATGTTCGAACACTCTGGTGTCGAAGGTGATCGCAGACATCATGGCTCCGGGGCTGGGTAGGGGGGGTCCTCAATTGATCATCGCGTCGCGTATGCCCACTTGGCATGCGACTGGGTCTCCTTGGTGTCGCGTCGGCTTGCTCGGCTCGGCGAGGGCGGCCTTCGCGTGGCGCTGAGACCGGTATGCGTCTCTGGGTTCTCCTAGAGGCATAGCGATCATCGAAGTTGTATGGTTCAGAATACTCACCTTGAGTGTCCCCGGCGTCGCAGTCGTAGTCGAATTCGTTGTCAAAGCCAACAGTTGTGGCTCTGGGAACATAGCGGTCCGCTTGGGGAACAAAGCCTTGGCGACTCTCAATGACACTCTGCATTCTGTTGAGTTGTGGTTGATGTTGTGAAGTGAATTGCATAATTCCTTTGCCTTTGTCTACTCTCATCTTAGATGGACCCGTGTCGGTGGCTCCAGGTGGAGGCGGCGCGTCCATAGCACTCAGTGGTGTGGGAGTTGGCGCGGTGGGTACCACTGGTTGTTGAGCTCTCAATGCTGTGACCTCTTGTCGAAGAGCTTGGATCAAGATTTGATATTCCGTCAACTCCAAGATGTTATCTTGTTGTGGGGGGTCTTGAACGCGTTGGTCCTGGGGTAGAGCCAATGGCGGTTGTTCTTGGGTTGTGTTGTCGACGTCGCGTTCGTCGTTACTGTGTCCAATCGGCATGGTACCTATAACAAGACGGCCAGACATGGGAGTAAAAACGAACCAAAAGACAACGAAGAACAACAACCAAGCAAATCACTAGTCAAGTCACAACGTTCACATAGGTAGGGCTTGTTTGGCTTGTCGTGAGGGCGGCTGGCTTGCACAACAGATGGTGTATCAAGCAAGTTGCAATCAAACAAACAAGAACAAATTGAAACCCTAAAACAAACGTAAACAAAGCAACCTATTTAGCAAGAAAGTACCTTCTAGGAAGCGTGACCTAGACGGTGGAGAGGTTGAGAAGATGAGCTTAGACCGAGAGTGGGTTAGGGTTGCCTTATTTTGGCTTTTCCTAACTTTGGAAAGTTTTTTTTTTGAATATCTTTTGGATATCTTTTTTTTTTAAATCCGAGATCTTATCTTTTGATCTTTTCGGATTTGCAAAAGGAAATAAAATAAAAAGGTCTAAGTAACAAGAATATCACAAGTGTGATCTTAGATATAGGAGAGAGAAGATAAGATTAGATGATATCTTATATTAGGAAATTCGGTTAACAACCTCAAAAGCAAGATCTAGCAAACAAGGAAACTCTATCCATGCATGAAATAAGGAAACAAAATATTCTAGCATGTAAGATAACAAAATACCTAACACACCAAAACTTGGGGAAAAAGAAAAAAAAATCGGCCAAGGTGGGACCTTGTAGAAATCGAAAGGTGAGCAAAGATTTGATTTTTATGGTTTTTCTCTTCTTTTCTCGTGAGATGATGCGAAAGCAAACGAATGGAGTTAGAAAAAAAAATCCGTGAACAATATGTAAGCTTGAGTTCGTGACTTACAAGACTGCTGGGCTCTGATGCCAGTTGATGTGTCCTTGCCTCCGATGACAAACCAAATTGTCAAAGGTGACGCCTTTGGATCTAGTCTTGGTTGGGAAGTCACTCGATGTTGTGATTCTGCTATGGAACACGATGCTGGGGATGATCGCGAGCGGAAGAACGCGATGAATGGAGTTGTTGACGTCGGCGACTGGGAAGACGATGGAGACAACAAGGACTCGGTGGTGATGGAAGCGATTTGATGGGAGAAGAGTTAGCGGTGGCAGAAGCGATTTGGTGAAGGATATAAGGCTTGAAAAGACAAGTCTTTGGGGTGTCGTAGCGTCGACTGCGGATGAATGAGATGCAAAGATAGACTTTGCTTGAGAAGATCAAGCGATTGTCGTAGCGTCGGCGGCGGAGGGAATGGGGATGAGAGGGATATGGGTGACGTCCGATCAAGGGAAGGAGGAATTAACACTCGACTTGAAACCTTGAACTTTAACTTGAACGTAAGAAATAACAAGAACATAGGAGACTTTAAATAGCCAAGGTATCTCGACCAAGACCTAATGGGCTTGGGCCGAAACGAGCCTAAGGGCTAGCCCATGCAAGCATGCAAAAGGCACAAACCCTAAGAGATAGAAAGACATAAAAGGAAACTATCTAAACAAAGCTGGAAATACCAAATATAGAAATTGTCTTAAAAGAACGCGTTATAGGTATTGAATGCGAGAATCTTCAGATAGAACGCGATCAGCTTTGAAGGAGGTTGAGTTGCTTGAAAGAGATCGCGTTCAACATTGAGGCGCTTGAAGGAAGACGCGTTGAGGCACGCGATCTTTGGTCTTGGATAGAGATGGTTGAATGAGATCGCGGTCTCTGTTCCAGAGGTGAGGAGTATGACGAAGAATGCGGTCTTCTTACTTGGCTCTTCTGAGCTCTCGGTCACGGCTTCATCCTCGTCTTGGGCCGTCATGGGAGGCAGGTTCACATCACCAAGCCACCTGCTTATTACCTAAGCCGCCCTTTCGGGTTTTCGACTTATCCCATGATTTATTTCTGTCTTTTTTCAATATTTTTGACTTTTTCATTTTCTTCATTTTTTTCTTTCTCCTCAACGACTAGCAAGTATAGAACATTCCCCCATGCTTAAACATTGCATTGTCCTCAATGTAATGAAAGACAAAAAAGATGAAGCACAGGGAAAGGCAATGAAGTACTCACAACTGTCGCCGAGTTGGCTTGGACACGGAAATTGTTGCTGGCGGTGTATCAATATAAGCACATATCACTGGTGTTGCGGCGTCTTCAAACTCAAACTCTACCGTGCAACCAAAAAGATCCACTGTAAGGTGTAGTGGATATCAAAGAAGCGGGGTTGCACGGCCTTCAATGAACACATATGGGAGCCTAGATGTAATCGTGGTGTGGGATCTGGTGTTCCTCCTCGCCAACTGTCGAATGTAGGGCCATCATCGGTGTCAAATAAAAATTATGGGGCGAATGTCTCCTCCTTGGCAGCATGATGCGCACCGTCTCTTCAAAATAAAACGCAGACAGCTGGGCCTTCGGTAAAACTTTTTTTTTCAATTTTTTTTTTTCGAGCAGGGATGAGGAGACTTACAGTAACTTTTCCGCGATCGCGGAAAAATTTTTGCGCCCGCGGAAAAGACTCTGGTGTGTAGTTCACCGTCTTCAAATTTTCTTCGGGTCTCCTACCTGCAGGTTAGTCTAATGCAAAAATAAAAGCAAGAACAAAAACAAAGTAACACAAAAATTACTAAAAACATGGAATGAAAAGACAAGGAAAGAACTACATACCTCGGGTTGCCTCCCGGACAGCGCCTTAGTTATTGTCGTGGCTCGACTTAGTACTCTTCCACTCAACTTGGGTTGCTCACATCAATTGAGAACTTGGGGTTTCCATCCGGAGGGTGTCTCTTTGAATCATCTATGTTGAATCTGACCCTCACCCCATCAAGTTCCATTGTGAGCGAACCGTTGCTCACGTCAATCTTTGTTCCCGCCGTGTTCATAAACGGCCTTCCTAGCATCACTGGGGCTGCATCCTTATCCTGCCCCGTATCCATCACAAAGAAGTCCGTAGGGAATATCAATTTGTCAACTTCTACCAGCACGTCCTGCACCACTCCCTTGGGATAAGCATAGGAATTGTCCGCCAGCTGGATCACAATTCCTGTCTTCTCTAATGGTCCGACCTCCAGAGACTCGTACATCGAGAGAGGCAACACATTAATGGAGTTAACCAAATCTAACATAGCTTTCTCGAATAAGGTGCCCCCAATCTTGCAGGGAATAATGAACATGCCCGGATCACTTGCCTTCTTAGGTAGGCACTTTTGCAGCATAGCGGATACATTCTCGCTGACCTAGACTTTATTCTTCTCCTTCACAGTCTTCTTCCTCTTTATCTTGCAGAGCTCTTTCAAGAATTTGGCATAGCGAGGAATACTTTGAACAAGTTTTAGCAAAGGAATATTTACCTCGCAGTTGCTGAAGGTCTCAAATAATTCCTTGTCATTCGCCGGCCTTCTAGTGTCCTTTAGAGCTTCGGGAAAGGGAGCGGGAGGCTTCAATGAACTGAGCGGAAGGGAGTTGGGGCGAACATATTTATCGCGGGTGTCTTCGAGAGGATCTGGAGCTCCATGGAGTTTTCCGCGATCGTGGATATCTGTCTGCGGTCACGGATCGTCTTCGATCATGCCCTCGTCTCCAGTGAGTTTTCCGCGATCGCGGAATTCTACCCGCGGTCGCGGAACAACGACGATTTTATCCTCTGCTTCAGCGCGAACTCCGCGGTCGCAGCCTTCTTCTTCGCGGTCGCGGATTTCTCTCTGTTGCATTCGGGTTTCCTCCACTTGTGTACCGCTCCTCAGCGTCATAGCGCATACATTCTCCCTCGGGTTGGCTACCATTTGAGATGGTAGTTTTCCCGAGTCCCGAGCTTCCAGTCTGCTCACTGCGATGGAGATTTGCCCCACTTGCTTCTCCAAGTTCTGAATACTCGCCCGCATCTCTTGGTTTTGTTGGACCATAGTGTTGCTCAATGTTGCTACAGTCTGAACTAGTGACTCCTGGTTCTTGACCACCGTTGATACGGTCTAGGTGAGGGCCTTGATCTGGTCTTCACTGAACATAGATGAACTTGAACCTTGGACTTGGGGTCTTTGATCATATGGAGCTCGATATTGCTGTTGTTGACCCCCAGGCTGTTGATATGGTTGTGGGCGTTGTAGGAACTGTCTAGGTGAGGGCCCTGATCTGGTCTTCACTGGACATAGATGAACTTGAACCTTGGACTTGGGGTCTTTGATCATATGGAGCTCGATATTGCTGTTGTTGACCCCCAGGCTGTTGATATGGTTATGGGCGTTGTAGGAACTGTGGAGGCCTCTGTTGATACTCTTGATTCTCCTGGCCTTGAGGAGTACTCTGTTGATTTCCGTACCTCAGATTGGGGTGATCTCTCCAACCTGGATTGTACGTGTTGGAGTATGGGTCATATCTGGGCCTTGAAGGGCCGTATCCCCCAATGGCATTCACCTCAGCAGTGGGCTCCTGTAGCGTGGGACATGCATCGGTTGGATGCGTCGTGTCATAGCATATCCCACATGATTTGACTTGCTGCTGGCCACCCTTCATCATGTACCTCCTCATCATCTCCTTCATCTCAGCCATGTCAGAAAGTAGTGAAGAATTTGCCGAGAGTCCACAGCTCTGATTGTTTGGGCGCTCGCCCTCCTACTGAACTGTCTTGAGCCCTCATATAGCTCAAAGAAAACTTCATATGCCTCAGCTGGAGTCTTGTTCAAGATGTTCCCTCCACAGGCAGCGTTCACCATCCGACGCTCATCATCAAGAAGACCTCCGTACAAATAAAGTACGAGGTCTTGGTCGGAATATCCATGGTAGGGGCAGCTAGAGATCAGCCTCTTGAACCTCTCATTGTACTCATACAACGATTCAACATCCTGTTGTTCAATGTTGTTGATGCTCCTCTTCAGACTGTTGAGCTTGGTCGCAGGAAAGTACTTCTCCAGGAAGGCCTTCTTCATCTTGGCCCACGTGTCAATGCTCCTTGGGGTCAAGTAGTAGAACCAGTCATTGGCCGAATCCTTCAGAGAGAAAGGAAAGGCCCTCAGCTTGATCTGGTCCTCAGTCACTCCTCTTGGTTTCATGCTGGTGTAGACGGCATGGAACTCCGACAGATGCTTATTGGGGTCTTTTCCACTCATCCCATGAAAGTGGGGGAGTAAGTGGATCAACCCTGACTTGAGCTCGAAGTTGACGCCATCGGCCAGCTCAGGAAACTGCACAGCTAGAGGTTGCTATTGCAGGTTAGGGGTAGTTAGCTGCCTCAACGTGGGTGCTTCCTCGGCCATCTCAAAAGTTGGGTTATCAAAGACCAAAGATCTGTTTACTCTACGGTTCAGAGAGAGTGTTCTCTCAATTTCTGTATCCAAAGCTAAAAGTGGAGAGTCAGTAGCACGGGTGTGGACCATAAGATAGGTCCACACAAAAAATTGGCACACAAACACACACAAAGAGAAATCAAAACTTGCCTCCCCGACAACGGCGCCAATTTGACAGAGGCTAAAGTCGTATCGCCTTATCAAAATAAAATCTTTAACAATCTAAACTAGTAGAATAAGCAAGCAAGGGTCGAATCCCACAGGGAGGAGTTGTCTTTCTTTATGCAAATTAGTGTGTCAAAGTAACAAAGGGGGGTTTTGGTTGGTTGTTTGTAAACAAAGGAAACAAAAGCAAAGGTTTGTAATCAAATTGGGAAAAAAACACTTAGCCAAACAAATATCCACCTTTAGTTTGGTTGATTGATCATTGATTATTCCTAGTCCTCAATCCTCATGAATGTCTTAATCCCTGTTCTAAATTAGTTATCAGTCCAACTAGTCCTGATAACCCTAACTATTAAACAATCAAGAAACTATCAAGATAAATCTAACAGCATCAGTAGGCTCAGGAATAGATAGGCTCATGCAATACTTAACAACTCGTCAGTACTCGACATGTAATCAATTCTCTTCACAATAAATATTCACAACTCGTTCCAGTAAATCGTGGTTGCTATTCTGAATTAGGTATGAATAATATTAATCTCAACAAGTTGACCAGATTAAGGTAACTAGCACTATAGATAATATCAATCTCAACTAATTTGTCAGGCTAGGGAAACTAATATTAATAATACTAATCACAACAATTGATGAACTAGATCAACCAATAGAATTCAAAACCCTAATCCTGCAATATGAATAATATCAATAAAACTAGGTAGCTAATCTAGAGAAATCAATATAACTCAATGGAATGAAGCATAAGAGAATTAATAACATTCAAAGATAGAGTAAAGGAATAATCTCACAATCAAATTCAAACCAAGGCTTCAATTGTCGGACTAAGCAAATAGTGCTTAGTTCTTCATAGTCTTAAAAGAAAAACAACACTGAATGGAATAAACGATGATGTAAACTGAATACTGAAAAGCTGCTAGGGAAACTAGGTTAAATAACCTAACCCAAAATCTAATGTAAAAAGATAACAAACAAAGTCTTAAAAGGAAATAAAATAAACGGAATAAAAGAAAAGGGAAATAAATAAAATAAATAAAATCTTCGGAAAAACTCTTCGGATGCGCTGATGCAGATTTCCGCGACCGCGGAAGAATTTCCGCGATCGCGGAAAATACCCTGATGCTCTCGAATTAACCGCGACCAAGACCTTGGAATTCCGCGACCAACCGCGCCCGCGGATGGCTTCTGTTGCGCCTTCTTCGTCTGGCTCGTGGTCTTCTTTTGTGGTCTCCTCTCCATCTTCAATTAGTCTTCGTTTAGCTTCTCCAAACCACTAAAGTCACACTTCTTCTCCTCAACTACATACTCCACAATAACGCTCTAAACATCTCCAAATGGTACCCAAACATCGGTAACAATTCCTAGATATGCACTACAAAGTAGCGCTGATCAGTATCGTTATGTATTTTTGTAATTTAATTTTCAGCAATTAGATTATTTAGAAAAATATGTAATACAAGAAGAGAAGATCCTAAGAAGACTAAAGATGGAGATCCATGAAGGATACCAAGGATGGAGATCCAGAAGGAACAAGACCCATAAAGATTAGATCTTTAATTTCGGGTTTTAGGGGTCATACTAGGATCACATTTAATTATTGCATTTTGAATGCTTTATTATTTTAAGCCTTGCATGATTGTCTGTTTATGCTATTTTGTTCACTAGTAAATAGACAACTATTGCATGCTTAAGTCCCTAAAAGAATATTGAGGTAATGTCTTTCCATGTCATCACCCATGAGGCCCTAGGAATTCGTTGGATAGGTTTCGCCAAAGCGAGGTGTCCTTCTTTGACCTTGGGATAGTGAGGGTGGATCTATATAAGGGATTCATAAATCTTGATATGGTTATACTCAACAAGAGACCAAAAGGCAAAGTTTTGGATCTTGAGGCATAGAGATGAGTCTAACATGGGATGTGGGCCATCAACCAAGAATTATAAAGAGTTATAATTAGTAAATGTTACTTACCTTGATCACATGAGACTTAGGGAAGTGCCAAAGTACGCTTAGGTCTTATCTGAGATAGGGTATTGGAATCATTTTATTCACTAGGGACAAACTTAATTTGAATAAAATGTGCATCTGCTTAAATTTTAAAGCATGTTTAATTTTGAGCTTTTGCATGTCAAGCATAAACTTATCTGCATGTTACTTCCTTTGTAGAAATCATGTCTAGCAACAATAACTTGAAATTCACCCTACGCTCAATTGTTGAGAAGAACAAACTCAATGGAACAAATTTCCTTGATTGGGAACAGAGCTTGAGAATTGTTCTCAGATCCGAAGGACGTGAGGATGTTCTAGATAACCCTATCCCTACCTTGACTGCTGCTTCTTCTGCTGAGGAGAAGGCGAAAGAAAAGGAGATGAGATCTAACTCGGTGCCTGTCACATGCCTTATGCTCACTGCTATGGAGCCTGGCCTTCAAAAGTGGTTTGAACGCCAGGATGCTCATACAATCATGACCAACCTGAAAGTGTTGTTTCAGGAACAGGTCAGGATTGAGAGGTATGAGACACACAAGGCCATATTGGAGCACAAACTTAAGAAGGGTAAACCAGTGAGTGCCCATGTATTTGACATGATTGGTCTTTTTGACCAAATGGCAGCACTGAGTTCCCCATATAGCCAAGAATTGGCTATTGACATCATATTACACTCCTTGCATGATGGATTCTCTCAATTTAGATTGAACTACCATATGCATGGAATTGGAAAACCCTGAATGAACTACATGGCATGCTCAAAATAGCTGAGCAAAACATCCAAGTTGACAATAAGAAAAAAGTTCTTTTGATCAACAAAGGGAAAGGGTTCAAGAAGGGGCCTAAAGGAAAGCAACAAAACCAAGGAAAAGGCAAGAAAGTTACCCAACCCAAGGCAGCTGAGAAGCCAAAGGTGGTTGTTGAGCATGACTGCTTCTACTGCAAGGCCAAGGGGCACTAGAAAAGAAATTGCCCCAAGTACCTGGAAGAAAAGAAGAATGGAACTGTGAGCTCCACTTCAGGTATTTTTGTTATTGAAGTCTTAACAACCAAAGCTACTACTTAGGTATTAGATATCGAATGTGGTTCTCATATTATTTCGAATGTGCATGGACTAAGAAGTAGGCGGCAGTTGGAGAAGGGAGAGATAGACATGCGCGTTGGAAATGGAGCAAGGGTTGCTGCACTTGCCGTAGGAGATTATAGTATGTCTTTACCTTCTGGCTTAGTATTAGAATTGAATAATTGTTATATTGTTCCTTCAACTACTAAGAACCTTATTTTGACTTCAGTTTTGGATATTGAGGGTTTTGAATTTATCATTAAGAATGGCTGCTTTTCTACTTTCAAGAATGATATTTTCTATGCCAATGCTTCTATGAGTAATGGACTATATGTATTGGACCTCAAGTCTGAAATTTAAAACATTAATTGTCCTATTCCGAGTTTGGTAATTGCACCTTTGATTAAAGGACACAATTCCTTCAATTAGAGAAGCCACACTTGTGTAGAATAGGACAATTAATGGAGATTTACAATCCGGGAATTTTAGGGGTCGTAGTGCTTTGCTAGAAGCCAACTACGATCAATAGGCTTAATCGGGTTAGGCCCATGGCTATAATAACCGGGTCCTATGAGGTCACACACATAGAGTTATCGGGCTGGATCAAACCGAACCGAAAGCCCATGTGGGACATGGATTTCGGCCCATTGGCTTTAATTGGGAGATTGGCTTTTATTATTAATGGATAAAAGTTACCATTAATAATTACTTGATAAGGATGTATCTTATTAGAAGATATATGGAAACAATATATAATTATGATATCTATCAATTATTATAAGATATGATCTTGTATAAGGAATTGATCATTATTGAAAAGGGTGAGAACTTCCTCATTGGCTTGCAAGCCACGTTCTTTTTCCTTCGTTCGTCGTTCTAGCAGACGAGACCAAAGGCGATCCAGATTCCAGACTCGTGTGGACCAATTAGAGAAGCCACACTTGGGGCTTTCGATCTCCGCTGAAATCATGCATGAACGTTTCAGGCTCGCATCAAACGGTATGTAACTCTACTTCTAATTGATTCATATTGATTCATGCATGAGATCCTTGTTAGATGTAAGAAAATAGTTTTCTGAAATTCCGCTTATACGCATCTAATCACAACAGTCTTCACTTGTAAGGTTTCGTTTAATGCTAATCCAAAGTAAGTGGATTTGGAAAGCGATTCTTGACCAACAAACGGCCGATTGGTTGCACAAGTTTGCCTATTGGTTGGTTCATCACTAACGTTTTTATCGAACCGAAGACTTCTGAGAACTGGCAAATAACAAGGAATCAATTCTATGGTTATTTGAACTGTACAATAAGAGGTTTTTGATTCATACAAATGTGTAGAAAAAGTAGAATGCTAATTGAGTAGGACAGCAGATAAACTGGTGATTTGATTCAACAATTGATAAATTCATAGATAATTATGTTTGTAAAATCGATCATTAAAAAGTTAGGATCATGAATTGCAACAAGAAAGGTTGTGAATGTGACTAGGAAATAAACTGGAATCATTAGCACCTATAGTGTAGGTGTGATTTATCAAAATTTTATTCCATCCAACAATAACTTTCAGTTTTGACAATAAACTTGTACCAATTTCAAACTATCAATACAGTAATAACAACCAATACCCCCTTCACTAACCCATTTGCATATCTACCCTACCCTTTTTGTTTTTTGCAAACATACTCCGTCCAAATTTTTTTCCTTTTGTTTTTGTAAAAATACCCCCAAATAAACAGGTAAATTGAAATTAGACTTTTCTTTTTCTTTTGGAAAACAAAATATGACATGGCAATGGTTTTGTTGTTTAAAAAAAGACAAATTTAATTCTGGCCAAATTTAAAATTGAAAATGAAAAGGGGTACAAAAACTGAAATAGTTTTTCAATTTTCACTTCATCGTCTCCATCCTCCTGTAAAGGAGAAGTTCCTGAAGAACCCAAAATCACCCCCGAAAGGTTTCTCATGAAGCTCCATCGTCTCCATCGTAAACTCGAAAGGTTTCGCCTGCTGTAAAACTCCATAATCTCCTGAAGGTCCATCGTTAGCAGGATTCGCGCTTCCGATCCTTCCTCCTCCGACGACGCCAAATTACAGGTGTTCCACTGACGAAGCCATTCAACGTCGTTGGCTCGCGCTTCCGATTCTTCCTCCGACGACGGTGCCAAATTGCAGGTGTTCCACCGACGACGCCATTCGGCTCGCGCTTTAGATTCATCTTCCTCTTCTGTCTATCTCGTTCGAGCCTTCGAGGTATGTCCTTCATTTTAGGGTTGCATCCATTCAACGCCATTTTAGGGTTGCTTCACTGTTGTTCATTGGGTTTTAGGGTTGAGCCACTGTTGTTCGTTTTAGGGTTTAGTCACTATTGTTCTTTTGACCTGAAATGAACTAAACTTCAATGTAGCGATTATATAAACCTGTGAAAACTGGGTAAAAAAGACCCTTGTGGTAGAAATGGGGATGGTAACTTAAATTGATTGATATAAACTTGTGGAAACCTTGTATGTAGACTGACTGTACTATTTCTTAAGTTATATTGTCGCAATAGACAATGAGAATGTAAGATAAGTTTTTATTTTTGTCATATTTACACGAATTGCACGAATTACCATTGGTTGAAAACTTCATGTCAGTGTTGTTCATATTTTTGTCACATGGTATAGTTATATTGTTGAAATGAACAATTAATATGTAAGTTTGTGAAACATTGTTGTGTGTTAGAAGTTAATGTTTTTATTTGTCTCACTTTATAGCTATCTTCCTCTCGCAATTTCCTTCTATTTTCCTCTGATCTCTACATCTCAGTATGTTTGTTTCAAATTTTAAGCATTTGTTATGAAAATTAGAACCGTTTTGTGCATAGAAAAAATTGAAATGTTGATATGCTTTGTTGTTTGTATATGTCCACCCGGCCAACTGAAGTGATGTAGTCGATTAAAGAATACACGGAGGAATTTGAAATGGCTAGAAAGGTAAAATTTGGTTTAGCTCATTCTGACTAGTTTTTTTATATTTCACATCATGTCATATAGTTTTTAAGTATATGTTCCTTTTATATTTATTGACCTCGTATAATTTGTATTGTTTAGGGTCATTTATTGAGATTTGAAGGGAAAAAATTTCAAGGCAGAGTCAACCAAAACTGTCGACGTGAAATGCTAAAATATACTGAGAAATGCCTCACCCCTGTGGACTGGCAGAGGATAATAGATGGTCCACTTGGACCTACTGTGAAGATGGTTCGTCGACAAACCTTTTCATGCCAGCTTGTGCATTACGTTTTATTTCGTCAAGTAGAAACGAGCAAGTTGTGGGAGACGTGGTATGACCTACAAGGATATCTGCTGCGTTTTTCAATGAAAGAGTTCACACTTGTGACGGGATTAAACTGTGGTAAAATTAATGATAATGATCTGAGGCCGGATAAGAATGTCGTGAAAGAGGTATTTGATGTACTTAATTTGACCATGGCTGAGCTAGAGATCCTATTTATGCGTACACGGGATGAGAGCCCTTTAAAATATAAGATGACATTATTGATTATATTAGAGGGCGTCATTCTTGGGGTTGAGAAAAAGGTTCGCATAAGCACGGGTCATGTCAAATTATTGACGGATATCGATCAATTCACGAAATTCCCGTGAGGGCAGGGTTAGCTACATTGAAACTCACTAGGGATTGAGTTCAACGGTGAAGAATAGATTGGAGATGGTACAAACAAGCAGAGACTCAAGTGCAAGGTTGGGTTACAAACTCATGGGGTTGCCAACGGCCTTTCAGGTAACGTATTTTTACGTAATGTATATAGTTTTGAAGTTGGTATTGTAATTACAATATATTGATGGTTTCTTATAAGAAATAAGAATCATACTGACAAGAAAAAATGCGCTTCAGGTATGGCTATTTGAAGCTATAAAACCAATTGCTTCAGCGTTTGCACATTTGGTGGATAAGGAGGCCTATCCACGCGGTCTACGATGGTCATCTGATTCACAACCTGATGCAACGGCTGTGGAGTCTTTCTTGGGGAAGACCGCATCCCATTTTATTCCAAATGTGGTGTTAATAGAGGAAGAAGCTGAGGTGGAGGACTTAAAAGGATGCAAATTTGTTAGAGAAGTGAAGGACACTTACTTTGACAAGGCAGTTGAGAAATTCGAGCTAAGTAATAAGAGGTCTATCAATGGTAGAAGAAAAGGAAAGAGTGTTTCGGCCCCTGCCCCGGCTGCGAAGTCCTCAGACGTGGATGCAAGACAGGTGATGTGCGCTATGAAAGAGTTTCATGGACGTATGAGTAATTTGGAAAACCAAGTGGAAGAAGGATTTAGTGCTATCAAAAAAACCTTGGGCAAAATGGAACAGATGATGAAGAAGAGGACATTCAACAACTCAGATATCCACAACAACTCAGATGCAACAAATGATGAAGAAGAGGACATTGAATAGGAGGAAGGGGAGGTAAGATAACTGTCAACAATTGTTATTCTGTTTTGGGAACTTAGATTTTTATTTCCTGCAAGCTGAAGCAGTTTTTTGTCGGAATGTAGAATAGGAGTGTCAAATTAAAAAGTTAAAATGTCACTGTTTTTCAACTTGATATTGATACACTTAGTTATATTTCTTGTAAGTTAAAGCTCTCTTTTTGCCAAACACTATAACAGGAATGTCATAGTAACAAAATAGAAAGTCATTGTTTTTAAGTTGGATGGATGCATAAAGCTCTCTTTTTGTCAAACTGTATTTTAGGAATGTCATTATTTCAACTTAATATGTTTAGACTGATGCACCTAGTTATCATTCTTGTAAGTTAAAGGTAATTTTTTATTTATTGAAGCTGAATGTTGTACATGATCGTGATGAGGATGTCGAAATGGATGGAATGGGGGGGGGGGGGCTACTTCAAATCCCCTATAGGATGACGATGATGATGGTGACATTCAAGTCGACAATGGAAATTTAGGATATATGGTTGTTTTTCGAAAGCAAAAGGATGAAGATGATGATGGTGCAGGCGAAAATGCCAAGCTACCAGCTGAAGGTAGTGTAGAAAAGTAGAAGGATGATGATGTTGATGGTGCAGGAGACAATGCCAAGCTACCAGCTGAAGGTAGTGTTGAAAATGAAAAGGATGATGATGGTGCAGGCGACAATGCCAGTGTAGAAAAGCATAAGGATGATGATGATGGTGGTGTAGGCGACAATGCCAAGCTATCGGCTGAAGGTAGTGTAGAAAAGAAGAAATATGATGATGTTGAGGGTGCAGGCGACAATGGCAAGCTAGCAGCTGAAGGTAGTATTGAAAAGGAAAAGGATGATGATGGTGCATGCGACAATGCCAGTGTAGAAAAGCAGAAGGATGATGATGATGATGATGATGGTGCAGGCAACAATGCCAAGCTATCGGCTAAAGGTAGTTTAGTGAAGCAGAAGGATGATGATGTTGAGGGTCCAGTCCAGGATGAGGGGAAATATGGAGAAACGATGACAGAAGAAGAAAGCAAATGTGGAAGGAGAAGAAAAGGCTTGTGAAATTGAAGAAAAAGATAAGAAAGAACGAAAAGTATTCGCAAGGAAGACTCGTTCAAAAAAGCAGATAGATGATGAAGATGGTGCAGTTCAGAATGAGGGGGAAACTACAAAAGGGGCGACAAAAGAAGTTGAAGTATGCATTAGTAATTAAAGATGATTACATACTTTAATAAATCTTCCAACATCTTATTTATGAAAAAACTTATTTACAGACGCTAGTTGTAGCGACAAAAGAAGTTGAGGTGGAAGAAGACACTACCAAAGAAACAATTGGAGTCTCAACAAGAAAAACCCGCTCCAAAAAAAATAATACAACTGTTGAATAAAGGGACCGTCCTGTCAGGAAGAAAGGACTGTCCAGACAAGCCGATAATCCCAAATGATGCAAGGTTTCAACGTAAAAAGGTATTTTAGACACGACTAGATTATGCCGTTGGTTAGACTTGAAGGAAATGTTAGGAAGCTGTCCCTCCTGTCTTGATGATATGAACGCGTATTTGAGATGTTAATTAAATCATCTTATGATATAGTGAGGAATTTCAGTCTCCAACTGGAGAACATCTACAGAAGGATTGTTTTGAGATATTGTTGTAACCAATGGGGTGCATGAGATCTCCGGTAAGCCTCTTTCTAATATAATTTTTTGTGCAGCAAGTCTTCAATTTCTGGTATGACATCTATTATATTTTTTGTTTGTAGCAACCAATTGGGTGACTGAGATCTGCGGTAACCCTCTTTCATTTTTTATATAAATTTTCGTGTTGCAAGTCTTCAATTTCTGGTATGACATCTATTATATTTTTTGTTTGTAGCACTTGGATGAATGTATGTATTATCTTGATTGTCGTGTACGTGACAAACCAGTGGCAATATTGGACACCTATTTTCAACGGAACTTGGACAAGAAAATGAAGAGATGGTTGTCAGATAAGGAAAATTATGTTGCTGATCCATCTAAGATGAGATACCTGCGTGGGGAACTGTCTGCACTTTATGGGAAGGATTGGAAGGACATGCATCGTATATACATCCTCTTTAATTTCAAGGAGAAACATTAGGTAGCTCTGGAGATACAACTGAGTAAATGGTATGTCACTGTATACGATCCCGACGTCAATTTGTTCAAATTGTCGAACTTCCATAGGTTCCTTTGTAGAGTTGAAATTTATTCTGCCTATCATGATAGCACAGTATGAGCCTTGGCAACAATTTATGATGATAGGGGGAAATCCCTTAAATGTGACTCGTGTTCCTATATTGGAGAGAAACAAGAGAGGATAAGTTATTTACATCAATTGTTCAATATTTGGTGTGAAAGTGGTTATAATATCAGGAAACTAACTATATTTTTACTTGTGCAAGGGCGATTGAGGCGTCTTCACGATCAAGTACATAGAAATGCTAAGTTCCGGACGTCAAAACATCGTCAACGTGGGTGACAGTTTTGTGGATCACTATAGAAAAAGGATAGTCGTTAGTATTTTCGATATGAAGTGGTTTGACTAGTGAAGGATATCTTATTTCATGTAATGTTTGGGGTAGTTGGGATAGTGTGGTATGATTCCGATTGTGTAGTTTTTGCTAGAATTAACTTGTCTTGGTGACAATAAGTGGTGTTCAAATTATTTTGGAAATCTAGCAAAATTGGTTGGTGCATTTCTTCATGGCTAGATGTAGCTATAAATTTTCGTTGTAGATGCATACTTCTTATCAATTGTGTTCATAATTCTTGTCAGTGAAGTTTATAGTTTGCATACTTGCTGTCAAATGTGTTCATATTTCCTGTCAGTGAAGTTTATATTTTGCATACTTCGGATTTTTGTCACATTGTATAATTCTATTGTCGGAATTATCCTTTTCTTGGTTGTTTTGGGGCATAAAAAAGAGTTTTTTTAATAATATTTGTTTGTGTTTACCTTTTTAATAATAGTTATTTTTGAATAAAAAGGTAAGACTAAGCCCTGTTATCCCCCAAAGCCGTTCTTCCATTTATCCCCAAATTCCCTCCAAAAAGTGTATTCCTAAAGCTTATTCCCCATTAAAGCGACTCTGCAACTTCCATCATTATCATCAGACATTTTCTTCTTCCCCAGAACGCGACTCTACAACTCCACTTTTTCTTACTCCCTCCATCTTTCCCTATTAACACGACTCCACTTTTTCTTACTCTGCAACCCCACTTTTTCTTACTCCCTGTAACTCCACATTTTCTTACTTACTCCCTCCATCTTTCCCCATTAACGCGACTCTGCAACTCCAGTTTTTCTTACTCCCCCCTCTCCGAACTGATCCTCAACCTCTTAACCGCGTAACAAAAAAACCCTAGAAAATGGCAGTGCTTAGAGGCAGTAAAGAATCGAGCCCAATGAAGAGCGGAGAGAAAAGGAAGAGAAAAGAAGACGACAGCCAGGGTCGAAAGAAGAAGAAGCAGAGAGACGAAGTACAGGTGAAAGGGAAAAAACGTCTGACAGTCCCATAGCCAAAAATTTTGGGAAGGGCAGGTCGATGAGCCCAAAAGCGAAAACAATAAAGGCGAAAAACCCAAAATCTATAAAGGGGATGTAAGTTTTCTACATTTTGTCCTGTCACGCTTCGCAAAGGGTTCAATTTGTATATTTTGTGTTTGTTTAGGGTATTTTTCAATTGTCATGTCAGGCTTCTGAAATGGTTCAATTTGTATATTTTGTGTTTGTTTAGGGTTTTTTTCAATTGTCCTGTCAGGCTTCTGAAATGGTTCAATTTGTGTATTTTGAGTTTGTTTAGGCTTTTTTTCATTTGTCTTGTCAGGATTCGCAAATGGTTCAATTTGTATATTTTCTATTTGTTTAGGGTATTTTTCACTTCGTTTGCAGATTAGGTACAATTATTACAGATGGGAAGCATTCTACGGAAGAATTAACATTAATTGTAGGATGCACTTTGTTCGTGAGATTGAAAACAAGTTGACACATGCGGATTGGCAACGGATTTTGGATGGCCCGTTTGGAAAATAATGAAAATGTTACAGCAGGTATCATTTTCTTCACAAACATTGCATGTTGTTCTATTCAAGCAACTTGAAACAAAAAAGAAGTGGGAGTCTTGGTATGAGGTGGCAAGGAAAGAGTTGAGGTTTTCGATCAAGGAGTTCGCTCTCATCACTGGACTGAATTGTGGGAAAATTCCAGTTGTGGATACTAAAGTTGACGGGCTAGTAATGGAGCGATTTTTTGGTAGTCCTGTTGGTCCTAAGATGACAGTACAAGATGTTTACAACAGATTCAAAGAACATTGTGAGTTGGACAACTACAAACTGAAGTTGGCATTGTTGTTGATAGTTGAGGGTATGTTGCTTGGAGGGGATAAGAAGAGGTTGGTGAAGCCGCTGCATGCTAGGTTGTTGCAGAATATGGATAAGTTTTGGGATTATCCACGGGGAAGGGTTACTTATGAAGAGCTTCACAAGTCATTGACCACAACACTAGCCAAAAGGATGCAAACAGTAGAGAAGGCAAAGCTACTCTCCAACCTACCATGAATTCCATATTTCATTCAAGGCATGCCAGTTGTGTTTCAGGTAGTTATATTATTAATTTTTAATGGTTCAAATATGAATTACTGAGTTCTGTGGTGTCTAGATGGAGTGGTACTCATAGTGAAACAACAGTGTGTTTTATTTGCAGCATAGTAGTATGATTTATGCTATAGTGTGACCGGATGTTTGAATACAGGGTGACCGGATCATCGTGAATATGCCAGATGTTATTTGTTGTTTGATTGAAACAACATACTAATTTTCCATCATAGTTTTATGTGCATTCCAGATAGGTTTATGTGTATTCCAGTCAGATTTTTGGTTACACGGTGACCTGATTTAAATTATAGGGTGATAGGATATCATGATTTAATGTATCATAATTTGCTAATACTCAAACCTCTTGTTATTGTAGATATGGGTATGGGAAACTGTGCTAACATTTGGTCTCTAATTTGCATCAAAAATGAGAGAATCTACAATGCCTCGAGGTCTTCATTGGTTTTCAGATGAAGCCCCTGATAATGGAGTGTTGGAGTTCTCTTTTGGATGATCCTACAAATGTGGTTAAGCCCATTCTTATTCTCGATGAGGATGAGGTGGATAAGTTGTCCGACTACTACTATGCTGATGAAAATGATGACCCGCATTTTGACAAGATTGTGAAGGAAGCAATGAAGGGTTTGAAAAAGAAGGGAAAAGGGAAGAGGAAGCAAGGAAAAGATGGAGCGAGCCCGAGTAATGCATTTATGCATTCATCAAAGGTGATAAGTGAGATGTTCAGAATGATGAAGAGGATGGAAAAAGGAGTGCTTGAGAGGATAGAAAGGCTGGAAAAGAGGGTATCAAACCAGAAGGAGGTGTCTAAGCGTAAGAGTAAGGGGAAACCAAAGAGGCATTGCAGAAAATAGAAGATGAAGAGGTAGAGGATAAGGAGGTTGAGAGTGAGGAGGTTGAGAGTGATGGTGATGAGAGTAATGAGAATGAAGAACTTCGCCAGGGTGGTGACAAAGAGAAGGATGAGAAGGTAGAGGATGATGATGATGAACTTCGTCAGGGTGGTGACAAAGAGGAGGAGGAGAAGGTTGAGGTTGAGAGTCATGATGATGATGATGATGATGATGAGGGTAATGAGAATGAAGAACTTAGCCAGGGTGGTGACAAAGAGGAGAAGGAGAAGGTAGAGCCTAAGGTTGAGGAGGAAAAGGTAGAGGAGGAGGAGAAGGATGATGACAAGGCGGATGAGGTTGAGGGGGATGGGAAGGTAGAGGATGAGGTTTAGAAGGAAAAGGTAGAGGGTGAGGCTGAAGACAAAGAGGTATAAAATATGCTCCTCTGAAAATCTTCATTACTACTTTGACAGTCTTATTTGTACCATGGTGACAAGATTTTTAGTGTCTCTGTCAGGATGGGAGTTTATATGTTTTACAAGAAAAAGTATGGCATGGTGACAGGATTTTTAGTCATGTATGTCAATAGTTTGACTTGGTTATTATGATTGCAGGATTTTGATAATTCTATTAAAGGTAACAATGATGTTGAGGGTCCGAATGTTATAATGGGCATTGTTCAAGACCTAAATGAAAAGGTTGGCGATGGCAAAAAGGACCAGGACCGGGATTTTACTAATGATCTTGAAGGAGCATCGGAGGTTACCCAGCAGGAGGTTACCCAGAACGAACCTCTTGAAGTGCTAGCCGCTATGGTTGATGTATCCAGCAAGGGGAAACCCGAAAAGAAACGAAAGCAGACTCCCCCACCGAAGAGGGTCCTTCCTAGCCGTATCATGAAGCCATCCGCCAAAAAACTAACACCTTACACAGATGAGAAAAGGGGGGATTTGTGAAGAAGATAACCAAGAATTCACAAGTGAAGGAGATGACTGCTTTGCTGCAATAGATGAATGATGAAAGGTTAGTATCTCATGATTTAATAATGTTGAACTATGTCATGGATTTAATTACGCCTTCGTTATTTTTCAGTTATGAGCCAAGAGTTGGACTAAGTGGTGAATCGATGGACAAGGACTGGTTTCGCCTATTACTGGAACCAAAAGCTTGGCTGAATGATGGTATAAGTTATTTAAATAGGATGTCAAATTAGTTCACTGTTGGGATTTGTTGCAATGTCTGACAGGATGATTTATATTTTTTTGAAGAAAATGGATGAATTTTGTTGTTATATCCGTAAGGCGCTTTTGGAGTCTGAAGTTAAACACAAGGCCATAGTATTGAACGTTTTCTAGGCTGATGATTATAAGGATGCATTGAAATACTATGTCAAAAATCATCAAACTATTCCACCTGCACCTGGACGTGCACTTGAATACTTTAGGGGAAATAGGCATGTAGTGTATGGGTCTAGTTGGGATGATGTGGAGTTCATTTATGTCCCCTACAACTTCCTTAATGAACATTGGGTGGCTCTAGAGATCGATCTGCAGTAATGGCGGACAAATGTATATGATTGTAATATGGATTTGAACAGTAACTTGGACGTAGAGAACATGGTGTTTAGGGTGAGCAAGTTTCTTCATCAGACAGTACCCGCCACTTGCCAAGAAATTTGAACATCGGGGTATTGAAGAGTTTACATTTTCAAGAATTCAAGGAGTGAAGCAGAACAAGCGCAGGTAAGTCGAAATATCATTCCCCTTACCAATTTTATTATATACTTCATCTAACTAACTTTATTGCATTTTATGTTCGTAGTCATGACTGTGGGATATACACTCTGAAACACATAGAGTTGCTCAGTGTTGGTTGGAAAAATATTAACGTTGTGGTAGACAAATTTATCGACGGCTTCAGGAGCGATATGGCTCACAGCGTGTTTGACGAGGTATGGAGGTCGAACATAAGGAACCCGGGGGTTTAAATTGGATGTTTGGATAAAACATTAGGTTCTTTTTGTGTTTTGGATGACATTTGTTTAGATTACGTAAAATGTTATGACAACTTGAACAAATATGTGGTAGTTGATTGGCAGTTATGTGCATGTAGGTTAAATGGCAGTTAAATGGAAGTTACATGGCAGTTGAATGGCAGTTATGTAAAATAATATAGAGACATTGACTGACTTTATGATATACATATTATAAAGTAGCATGACAAGATGAATGTAAGAGGGATGTACATAAATTAATGTGACATGACATTAACACTACTAACTCCTTTTTAGGAGAGAAAAGAAAAATATCATAAATATATCTGTAACTGCCAACCAACGCCTCTTCATATACCCGTAATTGTCATCCAACTCCGATTTACGAAAATAAGTACATATCGGACATGATATATAAATTACCATGACAGGATATTAACACTACAAACTCCTTTTTAAGAGAGCACCCTAAACCGTCATAAATCTATACGTAACTTCCAACCAACGCCTATATATACCCCTTCTTAGCCACTTTTTCTCATCCACAACTCGTCCCAACATCTTCCTAATCTACACAAATCCACATTCTCTCCTCTTCCTTCGTTCCCATAGATGAACAGCCGGCAGAACATAGGGTGTTTACCATGGTCCATACCGGCAGGAGAATCATCCCTACGAGGGGACAAATGGCCAGAATTCCACCCACTTCTACCAGGGTGGCATTACCCAAAACTGGTCGTCGTTGGCTAAAAGGGTAAGAGACATTTGGTGGCTCATTGGCCAACTTTATAATTTTAACAATTGTGAATGGGACGATTGCTACTTCTTTGAAGTAGTACCTCCGCACGGCGGCCCTCGTACCTTGAGGGCCTTGCAAAACCGTGGAGACGCCGCCGCCCTTGCCACCCTTGGTAGAACATTGGCTTTCATTAATATATATGTTGTGATCGGAGATGTCACCAACGTGCTTCAGCCACCCGACGTCCCAGCCTCATCCGTCTTCTCCGCATGAGATGTGTTTATGTAATATTTAGTATTTTATTAAGTACTTTAGTGTAGTGACTATGTAATGTCACATATTAGTACTTTATGAAGTATTTTGGAATGCATTTTAGTGTAGTGACTATATAATGTCACGTAATGTAGTGCTTTATGAAGCATGTTATGTATTTTCGTTTTATATAATATAGTATTTTATGATAATGTCGCATAATTTCAAACCATATTAAAGACGACGGGCCAAGTCAGTGAGTATGACAGGATTGGTTATGTTTTTCCTATGTGGTTTTCATATGTCACTCATGTTGGTCGCTAGGTTATTTAAAACCATATTGAATCTGTCATGATATATATGGAAGAATAACAAGTGGGTAAAGGGGTACAAAATGGAGGGAAACTTGTGTCATATAAATTTAACCTAAAGTAGTCCATATTGAACTTGTCATGATATATGTGGAATCACGACAGGATTGTATTGCATCTACTTTCGACTAAATATTATTTCTACCAATTCGAGCCATACAAATTACATTAACTACTTTTAAACCATACCGACCATGACTTGCTTCTGTTCTTGAAGAAAAGCAAGTTCACAAGAAAAAGTCATAAGCAAATTACATTAACTAGGTTCAAAAGTAATATGAGTGGTAAGAGATCCTTCAAGAGTTTGGATCACTTACTACACATATTAACAAAAGAGATCTTTCAAGAGTTTGCATCTCTTACTACACATATTAACAGGATGCGTTCAGTATCAAACGAGAAGAAGCATCAACATCAAAAGTATTCGTGGTTCAAAAAACCATTAAAACAGTTAACCTGATCATGGGGCGGCTGCAGGGTTAGGACAATTTCGTGAGTTATGACCGAGGGTTCCACAACTTTCACACCTTCTCCTCGAACCCCTATATTCTCCACGTGATAGGATTCTTTTCTTCATTGGTCTTCCTGATTTCCTCCTAACTTTTGGGGGCAAGCATGCTTTATTCAAGACAATGTCAGGAACTTCCCAACGCTCAAAGGCAGGGACTGGATACAATGTTTCCTTGTATACTTCCTTCCACTTTTCAGTCGTAAATAAGGGATGCACCAACTGTACAGGATCGACACCACAATCCTTTGAAACCGCTATGGCATACACACAAGGAATTTGGTCAATTTGGAATGTGTTGCAGTAGCATGTTCGAGCATGGAGGTTTACCAAGAATGTAGTTCCATTGGCATGCACTGGAAACTCATATTGATTCAGCCTAGTCACAACCATTGTCAACGATCTCAAATAATGAACTTGTAGCTCACGACACAATGTCGGGGTCAGCACTTCTGAACAAGATTCTCCCTTTTTCCTCCGTTCACAAAACCACTAAATCATGACATTCACTATACCATCAAGCAAGCCAATCAGCGACATTCGACGCGACCCCATTAATCGACTATTAAAGGATTCCGTATTGTTGGACGTCATAATATTGATCTATTCGCGGGCATATGCGACCTTGTCCATGCTTCAAATCCAACACCCCTTAGGTAGGTACCCACTTTCGGGGACTGGGCGCAAAGTCTTGCAAACTCACGGTTGAACTCATGTTTGGTGTAGGTTTGATTTGCCTTTTGGTACAGAATCCACAAGTCATTCCTTTTTTAATCTGGCCTTCACGTTTTGAAATAGGTAAAGTGTGCAACAACCATGCTTCGCGAAGATGTAGTGCTCTCTTAAACCTTTGTAAATGCTTCCATGACGGTCAGACACAAAGACGAGGTCATGCTCGTCGGCTACAACAGAACGTAGGTGTCGGAAATATATGACTGTGAGTTGTCATTCTCGTTGTCAACTACAGCAAAAGCCATTGGATATATCTGTTTGTTTCCGTCTTGTGCCACTACTACTAGAAGTGTGCCCTTGTACTTTGATCCCAAATAGGTATAATCCACAGTTATGACCTACAATAAATTTCACTCAACTTTACAAAATGACAGTCTACACATGACAATATAATACTTAAATTCTACCGGATAATACATATATTTGACAAAAAATACATTGACTGTGACAAAACTTATATTTACCTTTCTTAAAAATTGCATTCCATTGCGCCAAACACCCAAGCTGAAAAAACAATACTTGAATCGATTATTAGAATCTACTTCAATATGTGTGATTGTCCTTGTATTCATCATTTCCAACATGTACATGTATTTATGAAGCCGCTTGTAGCTTTGCTCAGTTGTGCCTCTTATCATGTCTATGGCGGTTAAACGTGCTCGATTTGCCTTGTCGTAACTAACTTCCACTCCCATTTTCTTCATTAAGTCTTGAATTTGTGCAGCACGAGGTCCATTACATGTACTGATTGTGTTAAAGTTGTAACAGATTAAGGTTAGTTAATATACATACTAATAAATATATATGATCGTACTGACAGGATTGTTTACTTACCTTGATATTATGTGGTAAGCAATTACGCTTGAACTTGCATGTGTGTGGTGGTTATGCTTTAGCTTCATGCCACATGTGTGTTGTCCACAATACTTCCTTACTTCAAACAATCATGTTTTGCCAAGAGCGGCCCCACGACAAAAAAAAGGTGCAACTAGGATTGATGCACCTTACGACATATAACTTCGTATCAGACTTCTAGACATGTATCTGAAAGTGCCTCTGTAATGCCATCAAGGATAAACGATCCTTAAGATTCTTCTTGCAATTAAAATGTTCTCTAACTTTTATTTCCATATCATTGCATCTCACCCCATCACCCTCCATTGGCTCTTCCAAATCATCCAATTGTCTTTTACTAAACGTTTTGCTACGATGGTACTCACCTTCAATCTCTTGGAGAACTTCCTCATCAATGTCTATAAATAAGTTGTCCACTTCGTTAGTGTCATCCAGCAATGGCCCTTCAAAGTCACCTTCCCTGCAATCTTCTTCAACGTCTTCCTCAAAATCATCCTCAAAGTCATCCCAAACATCATGCACAACATCTTGCCCAACGTCTTCCCCACAATCACTGTCAATCTCAATACATTCATGTATTCTTTTCCTTTATGTGGAAGACCTTGTTCCTCTCCCATCAGTTTCCAAATCTGCCACAGATTGGCTCACCAAGTCAACTATTTGTACTTCCCCATTGTTGTCACGACAAATTTTTGGTTTCATTTCATACATGTCACAATCAACTATATTCAGGACAACTTCGGTGGTATAATTGTCGCTTACCACATTTCTCTTGTCCGATTTGGTACCATTTGTACTTGGATGACCACCCATCACAACCTCGGCCTCTGCCTCTTGACTTTGTGTTAACGGTGGTGGAGTCATACACAATGTGATGTCGGCCTCAACATTAGGCCTCACATTTACATACTCTGTGTTTGCAAATTCTTTGTTTCCTTTCATTTTCAAACTCGCATATAACTCGATAGGCCAAATAGCATCTTCTAATTGCAAGTTCAAAAATTTGAAAGCATCAAGGTCCTCATCATCTTTGACATCGAATGGTTGTAACTTTGGTTTCCGCAGTGACAAATATTTGAGCTCCATTTCATCTATCTCGTCAATGTATTTTATCTTCTCAGCCAACATTTTTCCTCAGATTTGAGTAATTGATATCTTCAGACACAACAAGTGCTTTTGTCGTTGTGATCCCATCGAAAACCCACTTGTTTCCCTTACATATCCATTCACCACATGTTCTCATAGTCAAGTAGTATGATCTTGAACCTGTTATATGAAGAAAAAGCAAACACAAGGACAATTACTTTATGACAAACATTGACAGTATAGTGTCTAACACTGACAGTATTATGACGGACATGACTAACACCGACATTAGTTATAGAAAGTTAGGGTTCTAGCCCATCCTGAATTGAAGATAGAAAGTGTTTTCTAGCCAAACGGGACAAAATTGTATAGGAAAAACAAATATTTTAGAATCAAGGAACAAATGTGAAAGTCAGATTCGAGTAATGCTCAAAAACAAGCTGAAAGGTTGTTCTTTCTTTTTTAGGGAACCACCGAAGAATGTCTTGTAAAGAGGAATAAATGTTAAAGTCATAACTCACCCATTATTTAATTCTTCTATTCTAAAGACATTGAAGATGCAGCGAAAGCCTTTTTGAAGATTTGTGGATTTAAGGTTTTGTGGTGTTACGGTGGTTTTGTACAGGTTTACAGTTGGGGTAATTTTAGGTGAAGACTAACAAGTGGGTAAAGGGGAAGCAAATGGAGGGAAACTGTTCACTTTTGGAGGGAAAACAGAGGTCAAATCATGGCATGTACTATATTAACAAAGGTCATATCAAGTAATTATTTTTGAAACAATATTAATAAAGGAATGACATGGCCAAAAAATAAAAACCTTAAATAAATGCATGACCGACCTTTCCCCTTCTGATTCTTTGCCCAACAACCAAAACCCTCTCCTTCTTGTTTGTTTCGCTGAGCCAGGGTCCTTCACTGCGCCGAACACAAGGTAACTACATGGTGATGCTTTATTGCTGCTTAACTATGTACTATTGAGGCTTAAACGAGGTTGGAAACCCTAAATAAATAGTTATATACTATGTACATAGCTAATGTTTCTGTTGCCACTCGTATGGACCTTTTCATGGTTTATGTTGCCAATTACTTGCTATTTAGTATGTACAATTTCGTGAGTTTTTTTTGTGCTTTTCGTAGTGGGTCAATCTGGTTATTAGAGGGTCATATAAGCAAGCATGTAACAGGTTTTTTTTGCTGGAATTTGGCTTTGTTTCTGTAGTTCAACTAAAGTCCAATGTCAGACAGCGACACCTCAAGTTATCAAAGTGGAGACCCCAGAAAATATGAATTTTCACCTACATCTCCTACATGTTCTGAAATAGAGGAGAAGTTGCAAGAAGAGTTAGAGATGTTGCTAACGAATAGCCCACGTTCCCAAATGTTGGATGAAATAATCACACGCTTACGTACTGAGAAACATGAATTTGGACAAAGAATTATGGGACTCAATACAAATGAGATGCACTTCGAGGCTACAATTAGGGAACACTATGCAAGGGTGGCAGAACTTGAAGGTGAAAACAAGACACTACACTCCTAGAAAAAATTGAGCAAACTTGTATTAAATCTTATTTGTGCGTTTGGTGTTGGTGTCATTGTAGGGATTAGTGCTTTTAGCATTTGTTATCGATTATAGGTCATAACTATGAAGTATGTACCTGATGACTTTGGTTTTTTATGTAAGAGGATGAATTAAATTTCGAATAGTATTTCTTGTAAGTGGTATGTATCATGGTGTAGCATGGTTGATTCTACATGTCAGAGTGCCAAGACTTTGATGTCGCTCTTCATGTAAGTTTTGCAAATTCAAAAACAATGCCAGCACTAGACACACCGACAATAGTTGCCAGTACACTGGATACCATTACATTACTAGAAAAAAGGATAGTTGCCAGTACTCAAAAAACTGATTGAGCAACACTAGCATCACATCGAAATTTTATGGATCCTGCTCCTTCACGCGAAAAGCACAGCCTTCATAGGCGCTATTTGAAACACAATGGCATAACATTTTGCGCTAGTGCCAGTCGCCCAGTCCTGTCAATGGCCAACAACACGGTTACACAACATTTTAATGCATTTGATAAACAACTATTTTTTTACCGAGAAATACCTCTCCAATAATATAAGGGTTTCCAACAATAATAAGCAATGATCTGGCACGAGTCATGGCAAAATTGAACCTCTTTAGGTTGCTCATAAATCCCAAACAGAAAGTCCTGTCAAATTCGTCGTGTTTCTTGGTTGATCTGACGGTTGACAAGATGATCATTTTCCTTTCTTTACCCTGAAACTGCTCAACCCCGCCTATCTTAATATCAGTCATATGTAGAGACCTGAGAGCCTTCCCTATCTTTAGTACTTGTTGTGGGAAAGGGGTAATAATCCTGATGTCGTGCTCAAAGACATTCCTTTTTTTGAGCTTCTGTACGAGCTCAACCACCTTGCTAGCTTCAATCCTATTAAACCATGAAGGGCTGCCCTTTTCCCTCTCATCCAAGCCTTGGATGCCACAGAACATTACAGGGAAGTTCCCGTTGGGAAGCAGATCATCCCAAAGGTAAGGGAGATGTGTCACTTTCTTCTCGGTATGGAATCAATGCTCCTCTATAAAACAGTTTTGAAGGAACATAAAGAATTTCAGGGTGGCTCCGGTAATTCTTCACCAACATTGTGAAATAATTGTGATCCCCTATCTGTAAACTTCAAAGTCCAACAACCTCTCCAGAAAAGACCTTCCCAACCCATAAGCCTCAGCTTGCTTTGAATGAATATCAGGGCCAAGTTGCTTGGGATCACCAGAAAGAACAATAACTGTGTTGTTTTCGTAGAGGGTTGATATGGGGATCATTGTATCTGGCTCTGAAGCTTGGCTTGCATCATCTAAGATGATGTGGGAGAAGTGGCCACGATTAACCCCTTGAGCATAAAGGTAAGATGCACTCATGTATATCGTTATTATTATTTTGTAGTTGTAGAGTGCATCTCGAGAAGGGCAAGTGAAGAAACCTTCACTGTAGGTACAAAACCTCAACAATGCAGCGTTCATTTTTTCTAAGGGACGATGTGTGGCGTTCAACCTAAAAATATCTTCCTCGCTAAGTTTCATCCCCTCACAAAGGATTTTCTCTAATATGTGATCTGTCGCGCAATTTGAAGAAGCACATACCAGTATCTGAGAATTTTGTCTAGTTTTATATAGTTGGAGGATCACCTCCACCAGTGTTTTTGTCTTTCATGTTCCTGGGGGTCCATAAATCACATAAGGAGCTCCTCCTCTGCACCCTAAAACTAAACGAACAACATTTTTCTGCTCCTCGTTAAGAAGACGTGAGATAGGCACAAGATTGTTTGTTATAATCCTCCGATTTCCATGATACTCATGGGGAAAGATAACTTTTCGTGTAATGCCTCCGCAGATAGAATGACTTGACGGAGCCTACTGAAATTTACCCCGTTGTACACAAAATAGATTTCATACAGATTGCTATCTTTGTGCCTTTGGTAAAATTCATCATGAAATTGCAATAATACTTCATCAGTCTCAACACGGTGGATCCAGCCCTGTTAAAACAACATTGGCAAGTTCAACATGAGAAAACAACATTGGCAACGATAATTCGTGCAACTATGACACAAAATATGAACTTCTATGTCATTGTTCCTTCCGACAATAACACATAACCCTTTGGAAAAAAAATGTCAACACCATTGACATGAAGTAAAAAATTACCTTCACCCAGTTTACCACACATACCTGATCAAGAGAATATTTCCCAAAAAAATTTACCACATCTTCCACGGACAAGTGAGGGCCTTCTTTCAGCAAGTCATGGCACTTTAAGTGCAAAGAAGTCAAAATCCTTTTGTCTCTAAGTAACAGACATCATATTATAAGCTTTCACGTAGTCTTGTAAACAAATATAAAAAGAGAATCATTCAATAAGTTGGTACTACGAGATAACCATGCCATCTAGCTATCCCCTAAGTCGCCCCACCCCCATACAGAGAAAATATAACAATTACCATAATGAGAAGTTCCTCCATCCCTAACAACACAATGAAATACGACGCATAATTTTCCTCTGTTAAGCCTTGTAAGACAACTTCAGGGATTTCCTCAAACTCAATCGCTTTCCTTATTTCTGGTGGTATGTTATATGGTTTCTCAGATGCCAAAGTTTTGGAGACTTCATTTTCAGCCAAGAGGAAGACAACACGTTCAATAGTCACTGACTCAGTGTCGATATGCACAATAGATGTGAAAACACCAATCTCCTTGGGCACATAAGACAACCATATAGTCAGGCTACCATGTGGCCTCAACGTTCGGTCCTCCATAGAAAAAGAACCCACAAAATCTTCCTCGGGTATGTCATCTGGCTGGCCAGATAGAGGTTTCATCAGTGACAAAACAAATGAATCTTCGGGATTTGAAGCATAAATGCTCACACCCCAAATTACCACATCTTCTGAAGTGGTGTTTTCTATGGTGAATGACGTCGCGGCAACCTCGTTGACAGGCACCAATTGAGGCTTTCCTCCAGCAAATGGAAATGGCACAAAGACAATGACAAGACCCTCCTCAGTAGGAGTGAAAGTAGTGACTGAGGGAACATCCATGAAGCCAACCTCTCCCTTGTCTCCAATGGTGGAGTATTCATCACCCATACCTATTTGGCACTCAATTAAAATCCAACAGAAGTTTGTGAGTCCACAAGCAAAGAACACAACCAGACGAGTTGCTTTAAGGATTTGAAAGAGAGATGAAAGAGATAAAGACTCGAAGGAGATAGGTGAGATGAAGTGAAACAAAGAGAGAGTAGGAGTGGAAGCATGTAGATAAAAATACTCAAACAAGAGACACTTGAAGGAGATGGGTGAGATAAAGTGCAATTAATATCTCTGTAATTAAGATCTCTGTAAAGTAAAATAGTCAAAGAAGCAGAGCATCGGGAGAGGGAAATGCAATTAAGACATGGAGCATTTTGTCAAAATAGCGGTCAAATCTACTAAATATGTACAAACATGGAGCATTCTGAATACGGTCAAAATTGTCAGTGGTACAGTATGAATTTGTCAAAATAGTATTCAAGCAATGTCACAATACTCATTTAAAATGTCACACGTCCAAGTAAATATAAGAGAATTGAGGGATTGTGAGTAGAAGTATTCAACCAGATGTCACACGTCCTACAAATTAAGTGGCAAGCATTATCATGTAATATGGTAGAATGCAAATTATGTACAGACATGGAGCATTCTTCATGTAATATCTGGAAATTGACAATAAAATTTGCATTTAATACTATCAACCTTAAAGTTTAGTGTTGATTTTTGCATTTAAACTTTAATGTCACATTACATACTAAAGTTTGCATTTAAACTTTAATGTGACATTAGATACTAAAGTTTACTGTTGATTTTTGGGTGTTGAAATCACTATCAGTAGAGGAAGATGTGAAATTTTTATTTGTAGTTCTGACATTATTATTCGTAAATATGACATTCGTTTTCCGAAGGCTGACATTAGTTTTCGATAATAGTAGAAACAACCAAGTATGACGTATTAAGTTTTGCCGCTTGTGAATATTTGGTTTTATATAATTTTGGCTCAAATTTTGTTTAACTTGGAAATCATTTATTTACTTAAATCTAAATCAATGTGTACTTTGGAATGTTGAGTTCATCGGCATAACTTTGAAATGTTGAGTTCATCAGTTCAAGATAATTGTGAAATGTTCAATTCATGATAAAAAGAACAGAATTTGGAAGATGGAGGTTTGGAATTTTTTCATAACTGATGGCGGTACAGTTCATCGCCAGTACAGTTCAGCAGTCAGATGGGAGGGAGAGGAGGTTTGGATTTTCTTACAACTCATGGCGGGAGAATGGGCGGGAGAATCACTACCAGTTCATCGGCATTCTTTCAATTCAACAGTTCATCGGCAGGAGAATGTACAGATGAAAGTTTGGAGAATGGGCGGGAGATGGGGGGAGAGACTACAGTAAAAGGAGGAATTTTTAGGGGTTTTGGAGGGAAATAATATATAATGATATTTCTGTATTTTTTTATTTTTTATTTCCTTTTTCTTTTCTCCAATTTTATTGTTTTTATTTACTTTTTTAATTTAAAAAAAATATTATTTTACAAAAATACACCAAATAATGTATATATAAAAAAAAAATACAAACATTTATTTTTACAAATTACATACCCATTTAGGATATCCATGCAAATCCGTGCGTCACGTCCATAACTTACACGATAGAAAAAAAATCACCTCTTCAATGACATTCCAATTAAGCAACCCATAAATTTCTCCTTATATACTAGAAAATCCTTCCAAATTAGCAAAAAAAACACAATTTGTAAGGACAATGAACCGAATTATTTGCTTGCACATGTCATTCATTCATTCATCCACTCTTAACATACTTCACATAACCAAGGCTTTTGTTTGGAGCATCTATATGAACAACAATATCAATTTACTCATCTTTCCCTCTCAATCGAAAAGCCCCTCAAAGTAAGTATAGTTAAAAAGGGTAGGGAGAGAATCGAATCAAATATAAAGCAAGTATGGAAAGTATTCGTCATCTTGGACCCGAGAGTTCCATAGCTTCAACCACGAGAGACGACTCTTCTATGTAGTCTGAGTATCTTTGAGGCGGGTATTCACATGCCTGGTTCGTGGTTTGTCGGGGCGTTTCGGTTCCTAGTGACGCCTCCCATCTCTCAGCCAAGCCATCGCCTTCCAACATCCTTAGTACTTCTGACATCTTGGGGCGGTGAGAAGGGCTGAAATGTGTACACAAGAGGGCAACTTGTACCATTTCTTCTAGCTCTACCCTGTCAAAGTTGTTCCTCAAGTCTCTATCTATTAACTCGTTAAGCCTGCCTTCATGGTGCAACTTCTTCACCTGTTTAACGCGTAAATCCAATAAGCCATCAAGTAAATGAGAGTGACACAAGAAGAACACGAGCTTTCAGTTTGGGAAAACAGTACAAAACCACCCGTAACATTGGCCACTTTGCATTCAGTCACCTATTATTCCTACTTCTGTACTAGTTTGAAACCTATTCTTAAAAACGTAAGAAAAAACAATGTCCAAAATATTCATATGAATAAGTGACATATTTTGGACCTTCATATAATCTTAACGTTTTACCAAGGCAAAACAGTATTACTGCATTAGCTAAAAGAGTATGGAAGATAGGTAGCTAAATGCAATTTCGTTATTAGTTTTTATGGACTTACCCAGTCAAGCATGACCCCCTTCTCATCAGCTGCTCTCCCAAAATCCATCGCCTTCTGGCCAGTAATGAGCTCGAGGAGCAATATTCCGAACCCAAAAACATCGGTTTTCTCTGACGATTGGCCTGTCGATAGGTACTCTGGCGCAATGTGTCCAACTGTGCCACGAACCGCTGTTGTTACATGGGATTCCCTGTGATCCAGAAGCTTTGCTAACCCGAAATCTCCAACAACAGCCTCAAATTCCTGGTCAAGGAGAATGTTTGCCGCTTTCACGTCACGATGAATGATTTTCGGGTCAGATTGTTCATGTAAATACACCAGCCCCCTTGCTGTGCCTAAGGCAATTGTCTTCCTCCTAGACCAATCCAAAACCGGCCTACCTTGAATTGTATCTGCAAGAAACAAGTCATCATGGAGTGAGGTCTACGAAACTCCTAAAGAATTCTTGAATCCGAGAATATTGGAAACTTTATACGAGCTAAGCCGGACCTTTTAATCTAGATGCGACACTCCCATTTGGCATGAAGGGATAAACAAGAAGCCGTTCGTTCTCAGCCATGCAGAATCCGTATAAGCGGAGAAGATTCCTATGCACAGCCAAACCGATTGTCTCTACCTCAGCCTGAAACTGAGTTTCCCCGGTACCTATGTTGTAGTCTTTCAACCTTTTGACTGCTATCAAGGTCCCGTCATTTAAACAACCCTTGTAAACGATTCCATATCCACCTCTCCCAAGAATGTTCTTCATGTTGAAATGGTCAGTGGCAGATCGCAGCTCCTTGAAGCTATACCTCTTCAAATGGCCAAGGCATACTTCCGGGTCATATGGGTCTGCAATGAAATAGATGTACGTTTAATATACATGAATACTTTAAGGTCCATAACTTGTTTGCAAAACCACATGAAATGAGATGAAACCAAAACCCCTCCTAGCTATTTTGATTAAACAAGATCAAAATGCAGGGAAAAGGTACCAGCATGACTTTTTGCGTCCCTTATCCTTCACAAGTTTCTCATTAGCTTCAAGATGTTGAACTAAAGGCTCCTAACAAAACTCTAATTGACGACTGTACACTAAGTTCCCAATGACTTGAGATGACATTGATAACACACTCAATCAGTTCGGATTCCATATGTTCAGCATAGTAGTCACTCTTTTTTCCTCGGTGACACTGCTCTTTAACACATAGTTCACATCAGACGCAAAATGTAACAAAAAGCATGAGCACAACTAACCATTGACATCAAAGAAGACTTGACGGTTACGCCTGTAACACCACCAAAATGCCAGGCCTATAACTGCTATGAAGGAAAGGGCAACACCAATGCCAGCCCCAAACGCAATTGCCACTCGGTGACTTTTTGCTCCAGAACTTGATTGAGCTGCAAAGTCAATAAAGCAATCAGCACTGCGGAATAAAATAAACTTGACATAGACTCATAGTGAAATAATACAGTTCAGCTTATTCAACTGATGATTTTCAGTATAAAAACCTCTAAGGGCATCTGGTGGGAAATTGAGTGGCTCGGGAGAGATTATGGAGCATTTGTTTGCAGAACTTGCTCCACAAATTAAAGGGTTGCCTATAATTCTAAGTGAGCAGGGAAAACAAAAGAACACATTAGATAAAAATAAATGGATGTTAATGGAACAAGAGCAGTTTAGATTTAATCCAAAGTATTAAATTGGCTGTTTACTTGAATGTTCTGGCAGAAATTTTAGGCAATGAACCGCTTAAGTTGTTGAATGAAAGATCACTGGGAAATGACAGACACAGAAATAATCAGTGTTGCCATTTAAACGATGAATGAGTTCATATGGGTATGCTGTCTGTAAAAGCAAGAATCGAGTGAAGATGTAAGAACTTACACAAGAGTAAGACCTTCAATCTTGGAAAGGGAATCCGGGCAGGGTCCAGTAAGGCTATTGCTGTTTAGACGCCTGAATATTCAGAATCTCCAATATATGAATCACAAATATTTTAATAAAAAAAGAACTTATGGCGATTTACATGGAGCATACATTTCAGCTCATACTTGGAAACTTGGGTGTGTAAGAGAAACTTATAAAACCAAGTTTCACCGTTATAGGTCTAGCATCAGTTTTTAAACGATGGGCAATAAAAGATCATATTATTGTATAACATTGGGACCAATTAATGTAATTCTCAAAATTTTGATAAAGACCTTAACATGAAGATTTGAGCTCAAAATTAGCTATTTAAAATAGATCAAACTCGACATTGTTTTAACGAAAAGAACGTGTGGAGAACTTACAAGTAATTGAGGTTACTCAAGTCACCAAAAGAAATGGGTATGACACCATCAAACATATTGTTGGAGAGATCTAAAGTCTGAAGCTTCTTTAGCTTCCCAATCTCAGACGGGATTTCACCAGTTATAGCATTATTTTGAAACAACCTAGACAGAAGTAACCGGGAAAGCGGTTTTGGAAAACGACAAATAATCAACTTTAGAGCTTTTCAAACTTCCTTAATGATGCAATATAGTTTGAGAGACATCCAAATAAACCGCAATCAGAAAACCCTCAACTGTCTCCCATGTAACTTACACTGATTGCAAATTGGATAAATTTCCAATTGCGGGAGACAATTTCCCTGATAAGCTCAAACTCGGCAGCCCCCTAGACAAAGGTAGATTTTCTTAAGTAAATTAGCATTGAAACACACGGTGAAACTAGCTAACAAAGGAACTGATGGAACAAAACAAAAAGCACTCACAGAGCTGAAACAGAGCCATCCCCCGTGCAAGTAACCATTCTCCAGCTACAAGGATCCACAGAGTTGCTATCCCAGTTCTCCAACACTTCATATGGATCCACCAACTCACTCTTAATGGCCATCAAAGCCACAACTGCATCCAATTACCATATACCAAGGCAACAAAACCCAGATGATTGATAAAGATTTTTGAACTATTCTGTATCTTACATGAACACAGATTAGTTATAAGCCAAAAAAAAGACATGGGTATCAAAGAATTAAGTGAGAATTACCAAAATACATGCTCTAATGGTTAAACAGAATACTAACACAATAACAAGAACATACTATATAAAGTTGAACAAGAGTGTTGAATGACAAAGTGTATAAGAGGGGAGTCACTTTTTAGGTTCCAATTAGAATTATTATTCTAAAAATGTAACTTAAAAAAAGCATCAACCAGAGAAGAATAATGCAGACAAGGTTGGGTTTCCAGAGATGCACTGACCTTCATAGTTGATACCAGAAGGAGAAAGAATTGCAGAAGAAGCCTCCATTGATGCCAATAGCAAGACCACCAAGCCCATGCTCCATCTAAACACAAACCGTCTTCTTTCCATCCTCTAATTTGCGCTGCTTACTCCCAAACCAAGTTATTGCCTTTGAAAAAAACCACAACCCACTTCTCAAAACCAGCAAGCGCATTCCATTCTCAAATCGATTAATCTGCCTTATCCAGACCAACCGAAAGAGGCCTCACAATCGGAATCCCACAAGGCAGACCATAATTTAGAACAAATGAACCTTGAAGCCCTCTTTGCGCTTTCAATTTGCTTGAACTGAAACAAGAGGAATCCCAAAAGAGGGTTAAAAGCAATTCAGCCCATCAGTATGAATAAGCACAAAGCATAAAAATTGGGAAGCCAGAGCCAATACCGGAACTACTGCGCCCCTGAAATTCTCATAGAAACCTTGAGATCTGAGTTAAGTGCCGGCTCTGGGTATTTTGCTCTACCTCAATCCTTTCCAATTTCAACCCTTATGTTTTTACCAATCCCCACAAAATTCTATATGCTTCTACCTGTTTTTCACCCTCAGGCTCATCAGAAAAGAGAATAAAGGAAAAACAAAAGGATCAAGAAGCGTAATCAACCAGTAAAAGGCCCTCCTTTCCCTCTCGCAAAGGCCAACCAAACACGAGAAGGCCCGAGACAAAATGCCAAAAGCAGGACACTGGGACAAGGAATACATATGCAGAGAGACCGCATCAACTTAGGTGTATTTGATAGGTATATTTATAAAGATTTTTTAATAAAAAAAATAATTTTAAAAATTTAAGTGTTATGAAAAAAATTAAGTGTTATCAATAAGGTGTCAAACAAGCCTTCATTTAATTTTCAAATAATAACTGTTAAAAAGAAAAATTGTTTTTTTACTTTTTTGTGTAAAAAGGCAAAGGTCCCTCCTAAATTTTCAAAAGTTTTCTAACTGGAATTGAGTGATTGGATTGAGGTGATAGTACGCGAGGATTTTTTTTCTCTGATAAAAAAAGATGGGAAAAATTAAAAATCTTGATAGAACGTACGGAGTAGTATTTTTCTTTATTTTTCCTTGTTCAGAAATTAGCAGAATACTCAATTAGCAGGTCACGTGCTAGAGTTCTCTACCATTTGTTGGCTTATTGAATCCAAAAAAAACAAGAAACAAAGTAACAAAAACTTCATTTTTCTGCAAAAGCAAACATTTGCAGGAAAATGTTTGAGTTACGCTTAAGGTGGACTATCCTGAATGAGTTGGCTATTAAAATGTACTCCCTCCGTCCCATATTATAAATAATATTTGAAAACGCGTCACTGTTCATCGTTGAAGTTTCGGTTTAAGATTTCTTTCAATATATAAGAAAAAATATAGTCGTGTGGGGTCTTGTTTGATTCGTCTCAATGAGTACTTTAACAATATCAAAAAATTATAATTTTTAGGGTTATGTAATTAGAAATATTAACGATATAAAATCCGTCTCGGCGGATGTGCCCGGATCAAATGGGGCTTATATTTTGGGACAGATGGAGTATTTATTGTGGTGATATGACAAAGGGTTAAATTTTATGTTTTATTTATTGATTGGAGAAATAAAGTGCCTTAGATATGCCGATTTTGGTAATTATTAGGAATTCGGTGGAGGGTGAAAGTTATGAAAATATGACAAGTTAAACATCTTGTATTAGTGTTTTTTGTGTTGGGGTTTGTGTAAAAGAATACAAATTGGTCTTTTCTATATTTATCTGTTTTTATTAAAAGGAAATTGAAAATGTTATATCATATAAATATTTTTTTTAAATATGTAATATAATTGAAACGTTTTGTTTGAGGTTAAGTTTTTTATTAGCTAATTGTATTAATAAATTGTTGAATATTAGTTATTTTAATGTATTTTTTTTGAATTGGAGTTTTATTTGTTTATGCTTAGGAAAATTGATATGTATGTTACTCGAAGTAAGGGAAATCCAATTTTAAGTTACGAGTCTCAGATTTAAGTGTGAATAGATAGAATGAACAAAATGTTAAATTTTCTTTAAGCGCTTTAGTTAAATTTTTCTTGCATAAGTTTCCTGAATCCACCACTGGATGTACATATTAAAGTAAGGCATATAAATCACATAAAATGAGCAAATAACACTAGTATAACCATATATATATATACTAATGTGATAGTATATAAATCATACGGAGTATATCTTACAAAGAGATGTATCATTATATCGTCAAATTCATACTGTAATCATATAAGGTATATATACTAATGTGATAGTATATAAATCATAACTTACATTAGTACATCATGTATATATCTTACTTTATGAATATATATATTAAAGTAAGACATATAAAACATGTGAAGTTTGAAATAACAATGTAAGTGATTTATAATTTCATTGCACAAATTAAAATCTAATACTATGTACATAGTTCATATATTTTATATCAAACTTAGTGATGTATTATTGGATCATTATATTCATACTATAATTATATAAGGTATATATACTAATATGATGCTACATAATTCAGAATTCTTTTATCTTAATTAAAAGTACGATATGTAATCACTAAAAAATATAATAGTACATATCTCACATAACGTACTTTACTATAACACGCATATATCTTACTTAATGTACCAAATATCTTACTTAGTAATTTATTATTAAATTTTTATATCATACATCCAATATATATAAAGTAATCTTCACACTTTTGTGTCATGAATAAGTAAACATTATATCCATATAATTTTATGAATATAAGAAAAAAATAAAATTTTAAAGCTCACATATAATTAACCTATATTAAGAAATACAATGATTAACATATATTATGAAATACAATGTCCCTCCGTATCAAAAAGTTTGTCATTCTAGAGTTTGACACACTTATGAAGAAATACAATGATTAACCTATATTCTCATAAATTGATCTTAAATTTTATAATTATTTAATAACTCATTTCAATTGTAACCAATAAACATAGAGAATTTGTATAAAAAGAGACAAAAAATACAATTTTCGATATCAAATCTCGTAACTCACCAATAAATTATTACTTAAACACCTAAAATGATAATATTTTCTTTACAAAAAAATTGACATAGTTTCAAGCAACGCCAGTGGGAGGTGTGAAGAGTGGTGGTGGGCGGAGTATCATTTTTCTAATTTTACATTAACTAGTTAGACTTACAAAAATACATTATCAAAATAAGTCTAAGATTTAATAGACAGAATGAGCAAAAAAATATGTTTAAATGCGAAGAGATTTAGTTTCTGTTGTAATTCATTTTTCTAATTTTACCTAAAAATTTCAAATAATAATGGAATAAGATATTCAATCACAATCATATAACTAATATCCAACGGTTAGAAATTGAATCATAATTCACTATTGACCAATAACAATTTTTTTTCCTTTTCAAAATTCTATCTTCTGTTCTCCTTCCAGAAGTCCATTAACGTGTTGCTGTAATTCAATTTCTTCTATTTACGAACCCCCCCATCAACCGACAATCTATGTTCGTTCCTTTGACAGAAGTAGATAGCTCTTCCCACCGCCGCTCTTCACACCTCCCACCGGCGTTGCTCGAAACTACGGCCATCGTTTAGACAATCCGGCCACCTCTCGAAAAAATTCTGGCCACCTGCCGAAATTATAATCCGGCTACCTGCCGAAATTATAATCCGGCCAACATTAGCTCTCGGCTAATCTGTTTTTGAAAAAAGAAGTATAAGATGTGTTCAAAGAGGAAGGAGATACATTGTTTCAAAATTAATCTCCACTCCACCATTTATTGTGGGATTTGTACGTGGGAAAGAATAAATCTTCAAATTTATCTCCCAGCCACCATTTACATTGGAAAAGAAGACTCACCATGCTGGCCACAACTTACTAGACTCACCATGCTGGCCACAAATTTTTGCAGCTATCAAATTAATTATTTATATAACAAATTTTTTTTTTTCACAAGGCAATTCCAGCTCCCACAATACTTAAATGATTTGGCATATTATTGATGACATGGCATGGTGGGTAGCCTACCTTAAGGGCAATGTTCTAAAAGTCGTTAGTCAGGAGTTGGGCGGTGAGGGGTGGCCTAGCGCCTAGGCGGAGACCTATGCGGATTAAAAATTAATGCGTGATTCATGTGATTATTTGACTATGTTCTCCCAAATCAATTAATCTTTATAAAACTATGTTGGGATGATGTTTGATTTATAATAATGGGCCTTATTTTACAAAGCCTCACTCAAAACTATGTTTTATGCATCTGTCATCTCCTAAGATGTTGTCGCTTCCACAACATTTGAGACTTCGATCTTCTCGCCTAGGCAGTCCTAGGCAGGGTCCTAGGCGGTGGATGACCGCCTAGAGTCTAGGCGGGGCCTAGGCGGCCTTAGGCGGAAATTTTTAGAATATTGCCTAAGGGTAAAACAATCAGGCCCCACATTTGCAGCTTGCAGGGTGGTACTATAGTAGAGTGAATGGTGGCTAAAATACGCCAGAAATTTGAGAATTTAAAATGGGGAATTTGGGTGGGATTTTGGGGTTTGATGAAGTGACAGCCACGTCTCGAGCATTGAAAGAATTATCTTACCTTTATGACCAAAAAGTAAAATTATTATTGTTGTCTTTTTTGGGTTTGTTTGTTAGGTGTGTTTATAAAGAATTTTTTATTTATAAAGAATTTTTTTTAAGTAGTATTTAAAATTTAAATATTTGGTGATATAGAAAAATGTGAAGAGAGGGAAAATATATTTATTGTTTATAAAGAGTTTATAAACTCCTTGCTAAACAAGTCATTTGTAGAATTCAGAACTTAGGGTTGTGGGATAATAACTTTGTAAGGGTTGTGTGGTGGTGGTGTCTCTTCTTGGAGGCGATGATATCCTGCTATTTGCGTTACATTTATTTTGTACAGATTAGACCAAATCAAACACTTTACTAGTCTAGGATCAAAGTCGAACCAAACTAAACATATAATGTGTAGACACATTTGTTATATTCTATTCACTTCAAATAAAAAGCCGTAATAGTTACACCATGTAGCTACGGAGCAGTCATGGATAGGCAACAAAAACAACCATAGATGGGCCATGGTTGGTGATCTGCCACATATTTAGGGACGGTTAGCCATAAACGTGGCTAAATCGGACGTAGCAAAGTGTGGAGACGGGCCAGTCGTGGCCGTCTGCCACGCATATTTTTGACGGATAAGTCATGGGAAAATCGCCACAGTTAGGCCACAGTTGCAACATGGGCGAGTCATCATCCATTTTCACGAATGTTCTACTGCCTGGTTGTGGCCTTGTTTTATGCTTTTTTTTTTCTTCTTGCAATATCCTCTTCTTGTGTTTTTTTCCTAATAGTTATTTTTTTTGCATAAGTACCCCCAAAAGGTGGAATTAGCAAATTTGCACCATTTTTTAGTGAATTAGCATGCATACCCAATTTGGGCATTTGGTTTTCCTTTTCTTTTAAATCCAATAAGGTGAACAAAGAGTTTTATTTCCAGAAAAATAAAATAAAATTTGAAAAGCAAAATAATAAAAATAGAGGGAAAGGAAACAAATCTTAAAAAACCGGAAAATACAAAATCACATTCCCTTTACCAAATCCCATCAGTTAACCGTATCGTACTTGTTTTCTTTATCCTTCCAAGTAATCCTATAGACCTTTGAACTTTTCATAAAAAAATAATAAAACTTCTCTAATTATCATATAATTGTACTTGTTATCTCCCATGTTAAGCCTAAAAGATTTCTATTCCTGCCACACATCATTCGTGTTCTTCCTTCTGTATTTGGTGGTATCCCAAAAAACAATCCTGTCATACATCTGTTTCGTGCTTGAACGAATTTGAAGACAAAAAAAAGTTGAAGTTATATATTCTGAACAATCACTTAGAAGCCATGGGTAAGCTGTTGAAGTTCTCTATAATCTTCACATGTTGCGATAAAGTAACGGTAATCTCGCTCATGTATTCTTACATTGTAACCATTATATTTTCCGTTAGGTCGATCGAGCTATATGATGACGTTGGCGAGGATTGGAGGATATGTGGTAATACTTGGGCCTATGAAGGCTTGAGAAGTGCAAAAGGAACTATGAATTATGATACAATAGTTTATGAAGATTTGAGGCACAAAATATCCGAAAAGTTGTTGGTTAATAATGAAAGGTTCGAACTAAAGTTGAGGTATATACACTTCACCACATAGTCCCATTTTACCGCCTTTCGATCTTACCGACGATGATGACCTTGATGCATACAAGTTTTTGAATCTGAAATTTGCTAAGTATGGGGTCAAGCCTATTGAGTTGTATTCAAGCTTGACAGTGAAGAGGGACAAGAACTTTGTTGCGAAGTATTTTGAGATGAAACCTGGTGTGGAGAATGTATATTTGAATGAGGCTCGTGAAATGAAAGTACCGTCAAGTGCTCCAGAGGTTACACAAACTCGACCTTGGGTCAAGAATTCCGTGCTAGTAGGTGAAGAAACAAATGGTGACAGGATGTTGGGTGATATATTGCAGGATGATGTTGTACATGATGAAAAGGGAACACCTTGCACATGTGACAAGATATTTAACTAGGGTGACCGGAAAAGGAGGAGAGATTTTGTTAGAGAATGGTTTTGCCAGACATCAACCTCATCAGTCGTTGTGTTACTAAGTGGCGACGATGAAGAAGTTGTTGTGTCCGCAATGAAGCATAGGGGGCGCGACCTAGTTGTACTCGCTGACAATGATGAAGAAAATTAAAATAAAGGCGGTGAAGATGTAAACCTCAAATATGGTCACACAATGGATGAGAAATTTGAAGGCATGTGTGAATTCGAGGTGGGTATGGATTTCAAATTTCTAAATGTTGTAGATAAGGTAGAAGACAAGTATTACCGATTAGTGGATGAGGAAGGTGAATGGGCTACTTTTCATAATGTAGAAGTCGATCATGGGGCTGATAGGGTTAGAGAAATAAGGGATTGAGATTTTTTTGATACCAAGAAGGAGTTGAAGGATGCTCTAACTGCAATAGCTTTGCAGGATTGTTTCAAACTGAATGTGAAAAACTCGGATACAAAAGACATATGTAGTAGGGTGCATCGACAAGGCATGCACATTCGGTTGTTATGGTTCAATATATCATCAAACTGATATGTTTGCAGTCCAAAAGTTTGTTGGGACCCATAGTTGCGGATTGCGATACAGACATGATCGAAACAATGTCACAACTACAGGTTTATCCACATGGTCGAAGAATATAGGAAGCAGTTTCGAAAACTTGAAAAGGACTCAACCTAGATGGCGAGATATGTCACAACTACAGGTTTATCCACATGGTCGAGAGCACACTTCCCGACAAAAGGTTTAACATAATGACAATGAACAATGCCGAATGTATGAAATTCAATGTTTAAGGAGGAGCTTGCCTGGCCTATTGTTGCATTGTTTGACATGATATTACAGACTTTTGCAAGGTGGTTCTGTGAACGAAGGGAACATGCGAGTAGATGGGTTGAGGTTTTACGAAGGAAATCACAAAGATTTTGGACTTCATGTACCTGAGATCTATGACAATGAAGGTGCATAGTCTCAGTCAGTTTGAAGCATAGGTAGCCGATGGTAATAATAGATTTGAAGTCAATATTCACACTGGGACATGCGAATGAAAGGTATTCCAGATTAATAGAATTCCCTGCACATATGCCATTGTTGTGGCAAAGGATAGGAGTGCTGATGTTTCAGAACTTGTGAGTCCCTTTTACAAGAATGATACAATCAAGAAAGTTTATAAGGAAACTTTGCACATGGTGCCCTCATCCAATCGTTGGGATGTTCCTCTAGTTGTGGCCGATAAGCCTTGCCTTCTACCCCAAGTGACAAGGTGAGTTGGAAGGCTGAGGGTTAACAGGTTCAAGGCTCAATGGGAGAGGAATCATGTAACAATCAAGTGGTGTTGAAGGTGCGGGTTGAGAGGACATATACAAAGAACATGCTACAAGTGTATGCCAGACTCATCCTTTTACACTCCATCATCAAACCAGTTGTTTAGCTTGCCTTTTTGCTTAAAATGTGGTTACCACATGCTTGAAAATCAAAAGCATTCCCTTAATATGTGTAGTCAAAGATCCATGCTCTACATACATCTCTTACTACTCATATTATATTTTGGCTTTTTTTTTGTTGAAACATCTCAAGTTTATGGTTTGAACCTGTCAGGTACTAGTTGCTTGTATGGATGTTTCTCAACTGCAAGAACAAATGAAAACATCTCAACTGAAAGCACAAATCATATTTTCATATTTTTATGCATCTCAAGTTTAGTGATATAACCAATCGTAATATATACATTATTCCAAGTTGTTGTTATATCTCAGTATGGTGTTATATCTTATCACGGTTCAAATTTTAACCTATCGGGGTACCAAAACATATTATAACTAGATTTATATTAGAAGGAGATTTCGATACATGATTTATGGCGGGGTTTCATGAAATCCTGCCAGCTACAGTACATAAAATATTAAAATATGAGTGGTATTACATAGTTGAGACAAAAGCAAAGGAGGTGGTCACACATCTTCTTCTACGGAGTTGACGGAGGAGGGTGGAAGAAATTGTGGTTCAAGCACGTTCACGACCTCTCCAGTCACGACATATATCTTGATGAAGGCCATCGTCCTACCAAGCTCGACAAGGGCAACAACGACATCGTTGTTTTGTATTGACCTCAAGGTACGGAGTCCACCGATCGAGGGTACGACTTCAAAGAAGTAATCCGTGTCATGCTCGCAGTTGTTGAAGTTGAAGAGTTGGCCGTACAACCACCAGATATCGGTAACTAAGTCTCTTTGAGGGCATAAGTTTTATGTGATTCCACCCTCATGCACATGGGTAGTGATGCTGGCCATTCGTCCCCTCGTTGGAACGATCCTGCCCCTTGTATGGGCAGTGGTGTACACCTTGTGACCGCCCTGGAAATGCATGTTGAAATAGGAAAGTGGGTTAAGTAGATAAGGAAGAGCTTTAGAGTTGTTTGGGACATTGTGGAGAAGTAGATGAGGAAATATAAAGTCCTATACCTTGTAGTTATAGTAAAAAACGCATCCCCTAATAGGATTTATGTGGAGTTGGATGGTAGTTTAGAGGAAATTTATGGCGGTTTTTTACCCTTTACTCTTATCATATCAAGCATTTACTTTTTCATCATGTCATGTACGTTTATAGTGAACTAACAATACACAAATCCCTTTTTTATTATTCATGTTTCATCCTGTCAGTATTGTGATACGTGAAACAAGGGTTAGCAGTGAAATAGAAATGGGGTAGCATTAACTACTTCTGTATAGTTATTGGATGAAGATCATGTCAAATCCATGGTAAATATTTTCCATTAAATACTCGAATCAACCACAAAATATTGATCTCAATATCCAAAAGGCAAATACTATTGGATTAAATAACATGACAAATGATTGACACACCCAAGTGTTTATTTGTTATATTGTTCTATTAAAGGGGGTCATTATCTGGATATAACAAAGTTTGTAGTCACATAAGAAGGAATATGCAATGATATTATGTATATCCTAATTGTGAATTAACTGCTTTTAACTAACATGTTCAATACGAGTGTAACTGTAAATTAATGTATTCAACTAAAAATTTCTTCTGAACTTGTGTAAACCATCGTTTCCAATACGAATGTAAATATGAATTTATTGTATTCAACTAATGTCGTTAAACTATTGAGCATCTAACAATCAATTAATCGTTCGAGTGTTATTTATCATGTCATGCTCTTACTTATACCCTATCATGTTCAACATGTTGCATGTATCTTGGATCATGTCACCTTTGACATATTCTATCCATAGCAAGACATAAACTAAGTCAATCATAGGTTCAAACGTTCGAGTGTACAAAGTATCTAACAAAGTACTCATAAGACAACCAAGAAAACCCAAGAACATAGAACAAGTATTATAGCAATTTTTTTTCTCTTCTATCACTTGAAGTCATTTCTTTCTTCAAGGTATAGTTTCCAGTCTTCAATGATGCATTATCTTCCGCGAGTTTCTTGACCTTCATTTTCAATATCCTCTTCTTCTCTTTCATCTTTTCAATCTTCTCCTCAAGCATCTTCAATTTGGTATTTGCATCTTCAAATGCATTATCAACTCGTGGTATACTTGATCTCGAGATGGAATTATCAGTCTCACCCATTTAAAAAGGCCACAATCATATTTACCTTGAAACCAAATCATTAACTAAATAATTGTTCATATTATTTAACATGTTTCTGTTAGTGAAATACATACCTTCCACATAGGATACCTATAAAACTGTTTTCGATAGCTAGCTTTGTTCTAGTAAGTCAACATCACAACTATAATAACCCTCATTTTATCATAAGGGTATTAATGTAATTTCTATAAATTTTATTATGATAAAAATAAAAGTTATGAAATTTATTTTATTCCTTTTAGAGGAGTAACTTAAATTTTTATTAGCTTAAGTACAAAAGTTAGTTTAAGATAATTTTGTACAATTATCTAATGGGCTATAATAGTATGGTGTGAAAATAAATAAAGAAGTATAAAAATGAATGTAGCTTTAGAATTCTAAATATAATAATAAATGTTCTATGATTTATTATATTTATCCATGAAAGAATAAAAGAATAAATATCCTAAGTATGTTATCTCTTTAAGTTAAGAACGGTTTAAATTATGGTTAACCTTATGTTAATTATAGTTTAAATAAACTCATCAATATTAACCTAGATTATTTTAGTTAAGATTAACAAAGTATTAATCAAGATTTAAATATGGTTAATTTTATAAAGAGATGTGACCTAAGCTTAATTTTAACCTAAGATAATTTTTCTACATCTTAATTTTGGGTTAAAAGAATTATATAAACTTTGAATAATAAAATAAAGAAGTTTGAGTAATTTTAAGAATTTTTTAAAAGTTATTTAAGGGCACTTTTGCCGCGTCTTTAGAAAGTTGGGCAAACACATGTAAATTAGCCAAATAGGGGGGCGTGTGCAATTTCTGGAAATAAGTCTCCTTCAACCTCCAACCCATCATATTCACGCAAGCTTCAAGGTGTCTTCAATGGCGGATTTTTGGGCCGATTGGAGCTCGATTTCTCCAATTAAACATTTGGAATTTAAGTGGGAAATAATCCGCATCAAATTCGTGGATCAATTAGGATTAAAAGCCGCGAGATTTGCGGGAGTTGTTCGAACAATTAAACCGCGTCACTTGAATGGGGGAATTGAAGTTTGGAAAAACTCGATCGTTTTAGCATCAATTGGAGGGAGAAGATCACGGGATATTGTTGAGGGAATTCAAGGCTTCAAAATCCCTATATAAACCCCTCAATCGACCTCTCAATTCACCCAATTTCATCCCAATTCCCCAAGGTACCTTTAGCTTCATTTGTTTGTCCTCTTCAAAACCCCTCTTGCCCCGACGCTGGATAACCACTGTCGCGCCTCAATTTGAGCCATTTACGACGAGGTGCCAAACCGCGAATCCGGTGGGTATTTGGGTTGTCCAATTTGCGAATTGGGTTTTGTTTTAATATATTTTTGGCTTAATTTGATTAAAATTAATTAATCTAGGTTAATTAAAATTATGTTAGTATTAATTTGATTTTATGAATATTAAAATTAAATTAATTATAACTTTTCTAATATTATCTTATATTATGAATGGGTAAATTATAACTATTCATTTAGATAATATTTTGAGTTAGAAATTTTTAGGGTTATAAATAAAATTTTGGATTAATTTATTTAGAATATGATTATTTAGAATATACAAATAATTAATTTTTAATCGCATAGATAATTGTTTTATAAAAAGGCCTTGAAATTGATTTATTTATGAGTTAAATAAATTCAATTAGAAACTGATACATTGTATCCTTCAAATTGTGTTATTAAATAAATTATCTAATATAATTTATTTATTGTGTATGATTTGGGTACGTCTTGGATTGACATTTGGAACAGAATAAAAAAGGAGATTAAGTGTTAGTCAAGCAATCACTCCCGTTACACCGTTCAATTTTTTTTGCGATTCAAGGCAAGTGGCGGTTCACTCTTGTAATTTATTCCATATTTTTATTATTTGACAATTAATCTATTATCTTAATTATGTTGGGATAAATATTCCTAATTTTTGTTTGGGAACTTGTAAGCTAAATTGATGTGAATAATGAACCTTATTATTAGGTTGTATAATTGCTAGCAATGACCCTTATATATATTATTATTATTATTATTATAGGGTGCTAGATGAACTTTGGTGTGGATTCGTTGTGCATTTGGTGTAGACTTAACTGCTAGTTAGCACGAGTATTCGTAGAAACGCCATTAACCTAGCAAGGTTTAACTGTTTCTTTATAACTTGGTATTAGGAGGATTATTGCCCTAATACTTTTGGTCATGACATACCCATATTTTATATAAGTGGTGGTGCACTTAGCTAGTGCCGAAATTCGAGATCCGTCCCATGTTATATATCTCATTGCGAGATTGGTGTGGATTAAAAGCTTTACCGTTAATGCACGTTTTGAAATTAACTAAGATAAGTGCCGCGTGACACATAATTAATATACCATCAGGCGAGAAGTACAACGTTGAACCGCCCGGTTTCTTGTCTAAAGTAAGTCCCATTTTCAATCTGGATTCGCATTATACGGTGAGGTTGATCGAGGACCCAAATGTTCAATGAGGCATTTTAAATACTTTGTATGATAATGTTCTTAAACAAATTCAATAATTTTCCATAAGACTCACTTCCGTTGGAGTCTTCTCTTGAAGCATTCTTTTTCTATCGTTTTAGTGAGAGTATCCGAATTATGTATTATCTACCGACTATTATTTGAGAGACAATGATAGTAACTGGATACAATCACAAGAACCACTTTGTTTGAGCCCTTGCGTAGTCTTTCATTATTCTGACCATCCTTTCATTTTCCTTGCATGGTTGGCTGGTGTCATCTGTCCTATACGACACATCCGTGGTTGATTTCAGACAACCTTGAAGTAACAAATCGAAGACAAAGGCTTGCAGTTGAAGATTTAAAGTGATATTATTTTAAGGTTGTTTAGTATTAATTTAATTTTCTTAAATAAATGTAATACATAAATAAATTAGTCATGTATAGGGTTTATTCAGAAGTCTTCCGCTGTAAGTTCACATTGTTTGTAATACCGTCCTTCTCAATTTACAAGAGGAATTTTAAATAAAAGAATTGAGTATTTGTTATAAAAGTCTTTCGTTGGTTACTCTTTTATTATTTAATGTTTATTTATTTATTTACGCATAATTGTTCCGATTAAAGCCTAGGGTGACTTTGGACATTAAAGTCTGAGGTCACTGGCGTGTGACACTACCGACATAAGTCGGGGGTGTTACAATTATGGTATCAGAGCAATGGTTTTAAGATTCTTGGCTTATTGTTAGGTTTTAGAATTTTCAAAATTATTTTCGAAACTATTTTGAAATTATTTTATTTTTATTAAGGAATTTCGAAAAAATAAATAAATTATTAGTATTAAATTTAAGGTTTTCAATTTTCTGAAGGTTTAGAAAAAAAATTTTAAAAGTAATGGTTTAGTTATAAAGATACTTATATTCGTTATAATATTTATTTTACATGATAATAGTACTTTAAAGAGTAATTTTATATTCATTTAATTATTTCGAAGTGTAGTTTTGAATATGGTTGTGAAGTTGAAATAAAGGAATTAACTTTATAAATATTTGTTTTATAAAACAAAGATGGTGTAAATAGTTGATTTAATGTGTGATTTAAAGGATTTGAAAGCGTGTTTCAAACTTCTACAAGCTGTCGATTCCGTTACATAATCCTTAGATCCATTCATAAGAATATCTCTATATTCTCGGAATGATGTCAAGTTGGGTATTGCCATTATTTGTTTCCTTTGCTCGAGTTGACGAGCATTGTCTCGTGAGTTTAGTATTGTAAGGATTCCTTGTTATAAGAAATTAAGCCTATGTAGCTTATGCTCTATGGAGTTTGAGATTATTTCTCATGTGTATACTCCAAGCATTGATTGTGGTAAAATTTGTGTGGTGAGCTAATATAAAGCTTAAAATACTTAATTGTGAGTCTTATAAATTATTCATTTAAATGAAAAGTTTGTAAAGAGAGGTATTCCATAAAGAGTTGGTTTTCTCTAAAATGATCGTGCTCTAATACGATTTTGAGTTAAAATTTTAAAATTTAAGAGTTATAATTATGGGGATTATAAGCGAGTGTTTTCGTTGTGAGACTAGTGGCTTAAAGCTTTTGGAAGAGCAAAGTGTGTGAAATTATTATTTTGAAAATCTACTTAAGGTGTCCTTATGAGTCTTTTTTAAGAAAATGAAATAATGATACGAGGAGTATTAAGGCGATTTAGTCCTAGGTAAATAGTAAATGTTGGTTAGGCAAAATGTTTGCTTAATTTGGGATAATAAATTGTGTGAGGACAATATGGGTGAATAACAAACTCAACTGGTAAAAGTTTGTTTTGATTTATGTGGATTAATGTGTGGGATAACGTAAGTGTATGGATTTTTATCAACTGGACTTGATGAAAAAGTGATCTATGTTTATTAAGGTGATCTTATGACATATTTTGGAGAAAATAAAGTGATTGATCATAATCATGTTAAATGAATTATCAAAATCATGCTTGAGGAAAATATGAATAAAATGTTGTGTGATTATTTGGGAAAAATTAAGAAATCCTAAAGGTTTTATGTTAGAGCCTGGTTAATGGAATGATTTAAATTATTCTTGGAAAGATTTTGGGTTAGAGATGATATAAGGGTCAAATTTAATTGAAATAAATAATGGAATTGGTAAGATGTACATGTAAGGAGTAAGATGATATAATATTTGGAGGTACTAAGATTGGATATTTGGGTTATAAGGAGATAATGTACAAACTATGGGATTTGATTATAAAGAGGAAATTGGAAGAGAAAGGTGTGTTCTCACGCTTAAGTATATTAAGATTGTTATGATGATTTTGGAGACTATTATTCTAAGGTAGTCAAATCTTATGGATAGATTTATGAGCTAATACATGAGATAATATATAGAGACGAGATATACAAGATAATGTCATGATTGATGAAACATATTGACTTTCCTAGGATTAATTTCGAGTACAAAATAATTGAGGATACTAAGATCAAGTAGGTAGGTTAATGTGAAAACTGATCCCTCTATCTTGGTAGTGCTAGTTTCGGGTTCAAAATTATTTTTCAGGGGGTAGTATTGTAATAACCCTCATTTTATCATAAGGATATTAGAGTAATTTCTATACATTTTATTATGATAAATTTAAAAGTTATGAAATTTATTTTATTTCTTTTAGAGGAGTAACGTAAATTTTCATTAACTTAAGTGCAAAAGTTAGTTTAAGATAATTTTGTACAAGTATCTAATGGGCTATAATAGTATGGTATGGACATAAATAAATAAGTATAAAAATGAATGTAGTTTTAGAATTTTAAATATAATAGTATAGGTTATATGATTTATTATGTTTATCCATGAAGGGATAAAATAATAAATATCCTAAGTACGTTATCTCTTTAAGTTATGAATGGTTTAAATTATGGTTAACCTTATGTTAATTATAATTTAAATAAACTTATCAATCTTAACCTAGATTATTTGAGTTAAGATTAACAAAGTGTTAATCAAGACTTAAATATGGTTTTTTTTATAAAGAGATGTGACTTAAGCTTAATTTTAACCTAAGATACTTTTTTTACATCTTAATTTTGGGTTAAAATAGTTATATAAACTTGGAATAATAAAATAAAGAAGTTTAGGTAATTTTTAGAAATTTTGAAAAGTTATTTAAGGGCACTTTTGTCACAACTTTAGAAAGTTGGACAAAAATGTGTAAATAAGCCAAATAAGAGGGCAGGGGCGTGTGCAATTTATGGAAATAGGTCTTCTTCAACCTCCAGCCCACCATTTTCACGCAAGCTTCAAGGTGTCTTAAATGGCGGATTTCTAGGCCAATTGGAGCTCGATTTCTCCAATTAACCTTTGGGAATTTAAGAGGGCAATAATCCACATCAAAATCGTGGACCAATTAGGATTAAAAGCACGTTGTGGCTAACACATGTCATACCTCTTTTTGCTGACTTCAACCTCCTCCTCACCATTGTCATCACTTTCATCCACATTGTTATCATAACTCCCAGCCTCCTCCCTAGAAGTGTCATTAATTGTTTCCACCATTACTCTTATGAAGTCTTTCATTCTCGTCACCCGCATCACCACCATCATCCCCATCATTATCATTGTTATCATCCCCAACTTCATCATCATCCATGTCCCCTCTTCATCTTCAACTTTTTCCTCCTGCTCAAGTTCATCGTCCTCATCGTCTTCACCTCCATCCTCCTCCTCAACTTCCTCATCCTCATTAGAGTCGTCACCAAATGATGCAAAATCCTCCTCATCCTCACAATACTTCACTTTCTCCTTGGCCTTTTCATAAGCTTTTCTTCTGGGCACCTCTTGGGGTTCAATCCTCTTTTCCAGCCTTTGCATATTCTTAAGCATTCCTTTTTCCATCCTCTCCATCATTTTAAATAATTATTTCTTAACACACATTATCTCTATTGAATCCATATAAGTAATACCCGGCCCAACCCCAAAGCACCATGTTTTACTTGCTTTTTCCCTTTTGCATTCCTTTTCATACTTGCCATTGCTTCTGTCACTATTTTGTCAAAGTACTAGTCATCCCTTTCATCAGCATAGTAACAGTTTGATAGCATATCATCCTTTTCTTTTTCTGGTATAAGAATGGATCTAACCTCGTTGGTAGGATTAGAAAAATCCTTCTCCAACACTCCATGTTTAGGGAGTTCCTAAAAAAACCAACGTATAACCCGTGGCATTGCAAATGGCCTCAACTTTGATGCAAGTTGCATCCCAACTGTAGGCACGACTTCAAATAACCAAAGTTGCAGTAATAAGTGATTTGAGTATTATCCAATAATCAAAACACATAATCAATGTATTGATCATGCAAAACTTCCTGTCAGCCTAAACTACAACATATTGTCATCCTATATTATAAAATCTCACTCTAATGCAGAACACATCATACAACAAGTTTGCAACACAACACATCCTGATATTTCTTTATGATTTTTTCCATCCAAATAACACAAAACTCAACAAATCATAATTGATCTACAAATAACATAATCCAAATCTAGCAGTTCACATTCTAAATAAATCACCTACCACATATAACTATTTACCCTTATACTCATCTAGTGTAACACCCCCAACTTATTGTTGGAAATGCCACACGCCAGTGACCTCAGACATTACCGTCCAAAGTCACCCCAGGCTTTAATCGGAACAATTAAACTCAAATACGTATATATTAAATGAAAGATTGAACAGCGGAAGATATTTGGATAAGAAACTCAATCCTTTTTATTAAACGATCTCTCATCAAACGAGAGAAGTGTTTTTATAACAGAGTTAATACAGCGAAAAACTTATAAATTACACAGCGGAAGACTTTTAAGAATAAATCTATCACATGACTAGGTTATAAAAATATACATTAAAGTAATGTCTACCGACCTTGAAAGACCGGCACTTAAATCTGCAACTGCAAGTCTCTTCTTCAATTGGTTACTTCAAGTCTGCGGGAACCAACCACTGATGTGCCGTAAGGGACGAATGACACCAGCCAACCATGCAAGGAATAAAACCCGGTTGGTTAGTCTAATGAAAGACTATGCAAGGGTGAAAACAGATGGTTCTAGTGATCGTAACCGTTTACTATCATTGTCCCTCGAATAACAACCGAAGGAACGATATATAACCCGGTACTTTCACAGAATGATTTATTATTTAGATATGCATTGAAAAGAAGACTCCAAAGGAATTGAGTCTCAAGAAAAATATATGAAGAGAAGACTCCAAGAGATTGAGTCTTACGGGAAAGTATGACAATGTTTGGGAACATTATAATTCACACAAGCGTTTCAAAACGACTTGGTGTTTCGGTTCACGACCAACCTCACCGCACAATGCGAATTCAGATTGGAAAGAGAACTTTACTCTGACCAAAGTCTAGACGAGTTTTCTTAGCTGTACTACTTCCTAGCTGCACTACTCGCATGAGGGTATATTAATTATGTGCATAGCGGCACTTATCTTATTTACTTCCAAAACGTATATTCACGTTATAAGCTTTTATCATAATCATCTCATCCCTCAGGATATAGAGATATATAGTCGGGAATAAATCCCTAAAGGTTTGACGCCGGCTAAGCGCACCTCCCCTATATTCGGATAGGGGATAGTCATGACCAGAGAAACGGTGTTAGGGCTTGGACATCTTATCCACCGGGTTATAAAGAAACGGCTACCTCTCAAGGTAAGCAGCGTTCCTATGAATACTCGTGCTAACTATATCTCAAGTTTGCATAAAAATCCACAACAATACCATCACGGTAATAACAGATATAACAACGTTGTTTCTAGCAATATATACAACCTATTATAATATTCATTTTAATCGTATCATTTTAAGAAAATTGTTCCCAACGAAACCAGTAATTCATCCCAATTTAATTAACAATTAAACAATTGATAATTAATAGAAATATGGAATGATAAGCAAGAGCGAACCGCCACTTGCCTTAGATTAGATGAAGCTCAATGAAGCTCAAAGACAATGGGTTTCCGGGTCCGAAACGAGGACAGACTCGGATTATGGATTCCTACGAAACGACCCATAACGAACCCTAAGTTAGATTCGATAATAAAATATACGAATCTAAGGAAAGACGAACGAAATCGAAAGAACGGAAATCCCAATCGAGATCACAAAGCCCAAGCCACAACCACGAGTGCCCAGGCACACCGCGGGTGCGGCGGCCTTGACCGCGGGTGCGGTCAAGCCACAGTGGCGAGACGACAAAAACTCACCGGGGAAGACGACGGGGGTTCGACTCGTGGTGGCTCTGACTTCTGGATTCCTTGGACCACCCAAGCACCACCTTGAGAGCACCTCCTCCTCCTATGAGAGCTCCGACGACAACTCCGGCGAAAACTTGCAAATCCGACGACAATGGAACGAGAGAGAGATTGGGATGCTTCCTCCTCCAAGTCCCCTCCTTTTATAAGCCAAGCAAGGAGCTCAAGCAACCAGCTCCCCCACTGCCTCAGCTCCGACAGGGGTGAAGCAGCTCAGGCACACGACGACCGAAGTTCGGCGAAACAGAAAAGTGATGATGATGGCGCGGGTGCGGTGTGTTTGACCGCGGGGTGCGGTGAAGGCCAAATCTGACCGCGGGTGCAGTGGGTATGACCGCGTGCGCGGTGGAGGCCAAATCCTGCCTCTTTCACCCTCTTTCGTCCGGGAAGAATTATGGGTATGGGTTTTAACCCCGGATTAAATATATTCGTATCCGAACAAATATTCTAAACCCTAAAAATACGTCGAATGTATTTTCTTCCACTCAGGGAAATATTACAGAGATCAAGCATTTTGCAGAATGTCTGAACTTCTCTGAAATTAATCCGACTGTAGTACGAGAGTTTGGAAAATTACCAAAATACTCTTTACTAAAAATGAGGGGGTATTACATCACTTCCCCCTTAAGAGAAGTTTCAACCCCGAAACTTGGCTGAACAAACCAAAAAAAAAGTGAGGCGTTTCAACACTACCCCCCTTAAGAAGGTTTCGACCGCAAAACTAGACCGAAAATAGCTCGAAAAAGCGTCTAAGCATATCCTCCTCAGTCTCCCAGGTTTCCCAAGTAACCTCCTCAATTCCTGACTTGGACCACAAAATCCGTACCAATGGTACCACCTTGTTCCGTAACTGCTTCTCACGGCGTTCGAGAATACGCACCGGTATCTCCTCGTAAGTACCATTTGTCTGAATCTCGATGTCTTCATAACTCAGCACATGAAACTCATCTGGCATGTACTTCCTCAACAAAGATACGTGGAAAAAGTTATGCACTGGATGTGCCGACGACGGCAATGCTAAACGATGTGCTAGAGACCCCGCTCTGTCAAGGATCTCAAATGGTCCCACATAGCGAGGGTTAAGCTTCCCACGCTTACCGAGCCTAAACACACCCTTGGATGGTGACACTCTGACAAATACTTTGTCACCAACCTCAAACTCGACATTCCTACGATTCAGATATGCATAAGACTTTTGTTGACTATGAGCGGTCAACATCCTCTGTCTTATCAAAGAAATGTCTGAGGCAGTCCTTTCGACTAACTCCGGTCCTCGAATACATACATAGAATTCAACTATAACTCAACTTAGTACTTCTTTTGTCATATAGACCTTACTTCTTTCATACACGACTCATCTATTCATTGGTTACCTTAATCATATTTGGCCCTTGTGCCATATCTTTAATTCAAAGTCTTTACTCATATCATCCCACAATTGGTCATACCACAACCTCTGTCCGATTATCTCAACATGATTCATTAATCCATTCCTCAGGATTATACTCTTGTCTTACCCAAACGTGCTATATGATTATCTTAACATGGGTCATCTTTTTCCTCAAGTCTACTCGATATCATCCGTAAACCTTATCTCTATATTATGCCATGTAATCATTCTCACTATATCCACAGACCCTGACTACTTTGTAATGATGGTCTCCAAGATCATCATATTGACATTAATGTACCTTAAATAGGAGAACACATGTTTCTCTTCCAATTTCTTTATATAAACAATCCCAAAGTTCACACCTTAACTCCTTACAACCCAAATATCAAATCTTAGTAACCTCGAAACATTACATTCCCAATTTCCTTAAGGGTACCTCCCACAATTCCATCATTTATCTGAAAGTAAGTTTGACCTTATACCATCTTTAACCAAAAATCCTTACAAGAATAATTTAACGCACTCTCTTAAGCAATCTCTAACTTAAATCCTCTAAGATTCATTAACTTTTTCCAAAAATAATCACAACATTTATTCATATATTCCCCAAACAAATCACATGAGATCTTACTCCTATTTCCTCAAAGTATCATATTGCTAAATGATTCATTATCAACAGAATCAATCACTTGTGTCCTAATCCTTCAATAGATATACACAAGTAGCATTGTTACCTTACTTCTTAAGCACACACAAACTTAATCTATGTACTAAATCCTTTAGTTTATCGGAATCATCAATATGATCTATCCTTAAACTGTAATCCTTCCATTTAAGTGGTCTCTTCCTAACATAGTGACTTCACAACCTAATCCTTCCAATAAGGGTTGTACTATACGCCTTATGGATAGTCCATTCACATAAGGTCCAAATATCAAACCTTGTAAATTCCCAAGTGTCATAACTCTTTATTCCCTGAAAGGACAACTTCCCAAATTCAATCATTTGGTTCACTTAAATTTGGCCCTAAAGCTTATTGCCAACTCAAACTTCTAGTTTACTCGAAACAAGATCGCGATAAATTGATTAGTACAGTTGTGCCTAATCACTTTATTTCCCTTAACGTGACATCAAATCGTCGTAACATACATCAATCACTCTCTGTCCAATCCTTTTATCGCTTCTTTCAAGGAAGCCTCATAACGAATCTTAGGTACATCTTCCAAGACAATACCTACGACCTCACACCCTTAGCTTTTCCAAACGTCTAATCCTCTAGTCCGCAATGGACATACTCACTTACAACTTCCATAACCAAAACCCTTGGGTTCTAAAGTTCTACTCAAGGTCGTAACAAAGTACGATCGGTTTAGAGAAACTAAATTCCCTATGAACTATCTCTTATATATATTTCCTCTTCCCAGCAGCCTATCCATATAGACGACTATAGTATGACCTCACAAGGTATTCCGAACTTCATGCAGTTCACTCATACGTACTTCTACCAAAACAAATGTTCAGGGTACACATATGAGAGAAAAAAAAAATTCCATCCCATAGAGCATTAACCACATACATTTGTTTCCTCTATAATACGGAATTTTGGTAAAGCTCAAATCACGAGATAACGATCATCCGCTCAACGAAGGGAGTAATTAATGCCATACCGACGCGACATTACTCCAAGAATAAAGAGAGATTCCTAAGGATGGATCTAAAAATTTCATAGTGAAGTCGACCCTGGTGTTAACCATGTAGGGAATGAACACCTCGGTTCCATACGTTACCCTCCTTTGTGCGTCCTGACAGTCCTTATCCATACGACATAACTGTTTTTGGCACTCACGGAGTCTCGTATGAACGAACAATTTGCAATAGTGACGAATTTAGTAATTTCCGAAACAAGGAAACACTTCTTCATTGATCGAAACATTACACAAAACATCTGATAGAAAGTCGGATAGACAGATTACTAAACTATGGAGACTATTGACACAAGTCATCGCTCCACATCTAAAAAGCCTTACTAAACACTACCACTTGTACAAAGTTTCACTTCCGTCGGGGTGACGTATCACAAAGAGTTGCTGTTCTTGACCCGAAGATTCCATATGTGCCTTGCCTTTATCACGAGTAGTGGACTGCCCTGGAACAGATACTTATGCCCTTGGATTCTGTCCACTGTCAAAATTTGAGGCCTGATTTACTTGCTTTAGCTTTAGGTCTTTCTTCCTGCATTATGTCTTCATGTGGCCTTCCCTTCCACATTTGTAGCATACCCGCTTCAACTTTTGGCAACCAGGGCTCTTGTGCCCAGCCTTACCACAGTTGTGGCATACAATCCCGCCGCTATTCCAGCATGAGCCCTTGGCGGAATCAGACGGAGTCGTCTTGATCCTAGCACGACCAGACTTCTCGATCTTGGTGGGCGACGCCAGGCGCTTGAACGAGTCAGCCCTGCGATTCTGTTGCCCGCTCTTTGTCTTAATCTGTGCCTCCACACTAGCTGTGACTTGAGGTATGGGGGCCGCTTGGGCTTATGGTATCACTTGGGCCATTAGTACTTCGACCACTAGCCCCACTATCTGTCCAATGGTCGTCGCATTTAGCACGATCGGGGCAGGAGGTGGAACTCCCCTTGTAGCTTGGGGGTCCGCTTGTCCCTGAAGAATATCCTGCCGTAGGGTCGGGTCACTGCTACGTGAGTCAGATCCAACTTCCTCCCCTTGTGGAGTAGCACTCATCAGCCGAACTCGAGAACCGTTGCTAGGACTCTCGCTAGCTGCTTGGTTAGTGGATCGGGTGTCCATCACCTGTTGATGAACCGTAACGTTAGTTGGGGACTGTTCCAACCTTGTACATGACACTGAGTCAATTACGTTATGATGCAGATTATAAGGGTTCAAACTAATAACTTTATATTAGTCTGACTAACCCTCCACTGTTAACCACATAAATGATCTTCTTCTTTTTATTTGAGAATGGGTATTCTAGGAGAAATGTCAACCTTCAAGTGACATTAAACCTAAGAATAGACAATATCCCTAAGAATGGATCTAAGGAATAAGTAACACTTGAATCTTGCAGAAGTTTGAAAAATCTCTTAAATCTTATATCTTCAACTTCATACATTATATCTTTAAACCTTATACAAAAAAAATAGTTATTCATGAAGTTAGTTTCTCCAAAACTAGTGATATGATTATCACAAAACTTCTTACTAATTTTTTTTTTGCACTTTTAAAGTTACAATCATAAACTCAATTTGATTGCGTATAACACTCCTTTTATAAACCAACGATAATTAACTTTTGAAGTTCACAATTAGCTAAATCATTAGTTTAAATTAAATTCCAAGAAATAATTAAGACTTTTAACTTTTAACATCTAATTTCTCTAAATTCCTTTTTAATAGAAAATAGTTTGAAATTCGTTTTCGAAAATTCTCAAACCTAACAATAGGCCAAGAATTTTAAAACCGTTGCTCTGATACCATAATTGTAACACCCCCAACTTATTGTTGGAAATGCCACATGCCAATGACCTCAGACATTACCGTCCAAAGTCACCCCATGCTTTAATCCGAACAATTAAACTTAAATACGTATATATTAAATGAAAGATTGAACAACGAAAGATATTTGGATAAGAAACTCAATCCTTTTTATTAAACGATCTCTCATCAAACGAGAGAAGTGTTTTTATAACAGAGTTAATACAACGGAAAACTTATAAATTACACAGCGGAAGACTTTTAAGAATAAACCTATCACATGACTAGGTTATAAAAATATACATTAAAGTAATGTCTACCGACCTTGAAAGACCGGCACTTAAATCTGCAACTGCAAGTCTCTTCTTCAATTGGTTACTTCAAGTCTGCGGGAACCAACCACTGATGTGCCGTAAGGGACGGATGACACCAGTCAACCATGCAAGGAATAAAACCCGGTTGGTTAGTCTAATAAAAGACTATGCAAGGGTGAAAATAGATGGTTCTAGTGATCGTAACCGTTTACTATCATTGTCCCTCGAATAACAACCGAAGGAACGATATATAACCCGGTACTTTCACGGAATGATTTATTATTTAGATATGCATTGAAAAGAAGACTCCAAAGGAATTGAGTCTCAAGAAAAATATATGAAGAGAATACTCCAAAGATTGAGTCTTACGGGAAAGTATGACAATGTTTGGGAACATTATAATTCACACAAGCGTTTCAAAACGACTTGGTGTTTCAGTTCACGACCAACCTCACCGCACAATGCGAATTCAGATTGGAAAGAGAACTTTACTCTAACCAAAGTCTAGACGAGTTTTCCTAGCTGCACTACTCGCCTGAGGGTATATTAATTATGTGCATAGCGACACTTATCTTATTTACTTCCAAAACGTATATTCACGTTATAAGCTTTTATCATAATCATCTCATCCCTCAGGATATAGAGATATATAGTCGGGAATAAATCCCTAAAGGTTTGACGCCGGCTAAGCGCACCTCCCCTATATTTGGATAAGGGATAGTCATGACCAGAGAAACGGTGTTAGGGCTTGGACATCCTATCCACCGGGTTATAAAGAAACATCTACCTCTCAAGGTAAACAACGTTCCTACGAATACTCGTGCTAACTATATCTCAAGGTTGCATAAAAATCCACAACAATACCATCACGGTAATAACAGATATAATAGCGTTGTTTCTAGCAATATATATAACCTATTATAATATTCATTTTAATCGTATCATTTTAAGAAAACTGTTTCCAGCGAAACCAGTAATTCATTCCAATTTAATTAACAATTAAACAATTGATAATTAATAGAAATATGGAATGATAAGCAAGAGCGAACCGCCACTTGCCTTAGATTAGACGAAGCTCAATGAAGCTCAAAGACAACGGGTTTTCCGGGTCCGAAACGAGGATAGACTCGGATTATGGATTCCTACGAAACGACCCATAACGAACCATAAGTTAGATTCGATAATAAAATATACGAATCTAAGGAAAGACGAACGAAATCGAAAGAACGGACATCCCAATCGAGATCACAAAGCCCAAACCACAACCACGAGTGCCCAGGCACGCCGCGGGTGCGGTCAAGCCACAGTGGCGAGACGACGACGACGAAAACTCACCGGGGAAGACGATGGGGGTTTGACTCATGGTGGCTCCGACTTCTGGATTCCTTGGACCACCCAAGCACCACCTTGAGAGCACGTCCTCCTCCTATGAGAGCTCCGGCGACAACTCCGGCGAAAGCTTGCAAATCCGGCCACAATGGAACGAGAGAGAGATTTGAGAGAGAGAGATTGGGATGCTTCCTCCTCCAAGTCCCCTCCTTTTATAAGCCAAGCAAGGAGCTCAAGCAACCAGCTCCCCCACCGCCTTACCGCCTCAGCTCCGACAGGGGCGAAGCAGCTCAGGCGCACGACGGCCGAAGTTCGGCGAAACAGAAAAGTGATGATGACGGAGCGGGTGCGGTGAGTTTGACCGCGGGGTATGGTGAAGGCCAAATCTGACCGCGGGTGCGGTGGGTATGACCGCGGGCGTGGTAGAGGCCAAATCCTGCCTCTTTCACCCTCTTTCGTCCGGGAAGAATTATGGCTATGGGTTTTAAACTCGGATTAAATATATTCGTAATCGAACAAATATGCTAAACCCTAAAAATACGTCGAATGTATTTTATTCCACTCAGGGAAATATTACAGAGATCAAGATTTTGCAGAATGTCTGAACTTCTCTGAAATTAATCCGACTGTAGTACGAGAGTTTGGAAAATTACCAAAATACTCTTTACTAAAAATGAGGGGTATTACATCTAGTGCATAATTAAAATATCTAAAACACCAATGGCATTCCTTGAATTGAGTATGGAAGTCTTGGTTGGTTGGACAATAGCTTCACCTTCTATATTGTGTCCATCCTTTTGGCCAAAGAGTTTGTCAAAGATTTGTGTAGCTCTTGATATGCAAGCCTTCCCCAAGGATACTCATAAAACCTATCCATGTTCTCCAAAAGCTTCACATGTTGATCCTTCACATGCCTCTTCTTATCCCTTCACAGCAATAACCCATCCACTATCAACAAAATAGTGCCAACTTTAATTTGTAATTGTCCATCTCACGATAATTGTTGAATCTGTTGTACAAATCTTGTACGGTTGTCTTAGGACCAACATGTCCACCAAAAAACATATTACATCACTAGCTTGTCTCATCTTGTATCAACCCATGGAAGTTCTCCATAATTTAAACCAGTGATTAGACAGTTTTCCTTCAGAGAAAACCTCAACTCTTTTCCTGCAACCTCGTACCAGGATTCCCACTTCTTCTTTGTTTCAAGTTGCTTAAAAAGAACAAAATGCAGTGTCTGTGATGAAAAGGACACATGTTGGCACATCTTTAGTACCTTCCCAAATGGGCCATCCAAAACCATTTGCCAATCTGTGGGGGTCAGTTTGTTCTCGATCTTACGAACAAAAATAGCCTAGAATAGTGTTAATTCGGTTGTAGAGAGGTTCCCCTCTGTAATACTTGTACATGACCTACAAACACATAAAACTCCCATGAAACCCCAAATTGCAAATGGAATCATTTACGGAGCCTTTGGAATATACAAAAACTTACATCCTCTTTCAAGGCAATGGTTTTTGTTACCTTCAATCCCTTAGACTTTCTCTTAACGGGTTTTTTGTCGACTTCGCCTCTTTCGTTTTGGACTTCATCAGGCTTATGGATGTCGGATGCTTACCTGCTTTCTCGTCTCTATCAGACTTTACTTTTTTCCCTTTCCCTTTACTTCTTCTCTTTGCTTCTTCTTATACTTCTTCTGCTACTCTGCCTCATCATTTGTCCTCTTTCTTTTCCCGAACCTGGTTGCCTTGAACTGCAATCTTTACCGCCTCTTCAAATCGTCATCGATTTCTAGGGTTTTCTGAAAAAGTAGAAATTTGATCGGAAATGGGAGACAATAATGGATAATAAACAAGAATAAGGGTTTTAGAGATTCAAAGGGCGGTCACGCTCGTAGGTTTACAAAGCAAGATTCTTGATGGGGAATGGAGGGAAGTTCAGAGCGGTTTGAAGCTTGATGGAGAATAGAGGGAAGTTGATGGACAATGGAGGGAAGTTTTTTTTTGTTTTTCTAATGAATGATTTTAAATTTCAACTTCATAATTTCATATTGTTTTTATTATGTGTAATTAATGTAAAGCAATTTAGTTTATCTTTTCATAAATTCAAAATAATGAAAAGAAAAGTTAAAATGAAAAAGGAATTTACCTTTTTTAAAAAAACGAAAATCGGGGGATTTGGGTACTCATGCAATTATTTTGGACAATTTTACCCCTAGAAAGAGTACCCATGTGATAAAAATAATGGTTGAGTGTTATGTGGTAAAAAGTGGACCTATTCTCGCAATATATGGTTTATTTTGGGGTAAAAATTGCTAATTCCTCACAATTTATATGCCAAACAGATCCAAATTGATGGCCCCCAAACCTTGATGGCGAAGGACGAAGAGGAGATGATGAGGCTGAGGAGCAACGGCCCCGTCACTAGGACTCACGCTCATGCCATTGCTCGAGCCACTCAGTCCATTGTCACGAGAGCCCTATCCTGCAACGACTCCATCCAGGAGTCAACCTCATCCCTTGTGACATTGTCCACCATCGAGGCCACAACTCCGATGCTTAACACACTAGCGCCTTCCCCAACGCACCCCCCCCGACGCTCTCTTAGCGCCCGACGCTCACCGAGCGACGTCTCTCGCGACGCTCTCACCGTGAGCCTATGTTTCTAAGTTGTTTCCATTTTGAGGTTATTTTCCCGGATATTTTGAGACTTCCACTTTGAGGTTATTTTGCTATTTTTAGTAGTTTCTAATTAAGGGCGTATGTGTTTCTTGTGTTAAGAATATCGGCCCATCAGTTGTTGGATTAGCCCATGGCCGAGTGCTCTTGGCTATAAAAGCCAACCCTTGTCATTTTTATCATTACGTTTAGTTGAGTTTTAAAGTGCAGTTGAGTTTCTCCTCCATTAAAACCCTAGGCGTCAATTTTGTGTGTTGATCAACTCTGAGACCATCACGTTGGTCTTCAAGTTTAGGGTTCATCACGTTGAACTCTCTAGTGGCTGCATATCTCTTCCTAATCTCACGCATATATTCTAATATTGAGTTTCTTTCTTGCAATAAGTCAAAAACATCTTGTTGCCGTAAATTGTTAAAAAAAAGAAGTCGTCTATTAAAAAAAACAAAAGTAAAGACGAGTAAAAAGAAAGCCAAAGGCAAAGGGTAAGTACTCTATCACCACGGCAACAGGTTCACTAAGCTTACAACTCCATCTTCTGTTGCCCTACTTGAGGTTTTAAACTTGTGTTGCATGATAACTTGTTTAACTATCCTCGACTATCAACTTGCGACTTTTATTTCGAATTGATTGTTTGGTGTCACATAATTGATATTGCTTGATTGTCCTATTGCTTGCCCTAACCCCCTCACGGATAGCCATACTATTGTCCTAAGTCGAGTGAGATTTGAGTTGTTGTTGAGACGAGGTTCAACTTGTCTTATATTGTTATGTTTGATACCTTTTTGGTTATTCTTGATCCTTGCGTGTTTACTATGGTCACTATAGGTACAATATCAACCACACGCAGACGACACTGCCCCTCAGGTCACAGCTAGTATGTAGGCCAAGGATGCCAAAATACAAGAATTGAGGCACCAGTTGGCCGCACTCTAGGCTCAATAGGCGTCAACGCCCCAAGTGCACATCGACCCTCAAATTCGGCATCAAGCTGGCGACTTTGGTGCCCGGTGTGACCGAGGCAAGGGCCCACTAGATCCATCCACATCGCAACACCCCCCGCTCTAGCGACTCAACTCGGTCATCGAGAGTCACCGGGGTCAAGTGCTTACAGCCGACCGCTACCAGCCTAGGGCCACCCCGTCGGACCATCCGTTCAGTTCAGATGATGATGAGATCGACGACGCTCGCTCGGATGGCTATGTCCATAGCGACCCCCTCCGCTTTGTCAACACCAATGACCGGCACCGTAGAACAAGCCGCCAACATTGACGGTATATTTCGTGCCATACCCCGCCTCGCGACGACTACCATGAGTTTGCGGATGGAGATGGTGATTTGGAGCAGGCCGCAACCTAGCGACCTTGGCACCCTCTAATCCAAAATCCATATGAAGTCATGGATAGAGATGAGGAATGGGTCCCCGGATTGGCGCCCGAAGTCGGCGCTCATGACTACGAGCGCCATAACAACAAGCACTGCGACCTTCTACGGTGCCAGCGAGGGAGGCGCCTTGACATGCATCGCGATGACCATGATGACCGACGCTATGAAGAGCGATGCCCAGCATCCCCACAACACAACTCACGATGCAACATCAAAGTTAAAATTGATCCCTTCGTCGATGAGTACGACGCTGCAAAATTTTTAAAGTGGGTTGAGATGATGGAATATGTGCTTAGACATTGTCACTATATAGAGCACGAGAAGGTGGAAATTACGACATTTCACTTCACCTAAGATGCTAGGTCGAGGTGATGTCGCTTCAAGGAGCAACATCGTCAGCGTAGATGGGCTCAATCACCACACAAGAGAAATTGGTGTATGTCATGACACAGTGCTATGTGCCGGACGACTACAAGGAGGACATGCGATCGAAAATCGTACTCACTCGGCAAGGCACCAAGACCCCATTGGAGTTATTTTCGGAGATAAGGAATCTCCACCATAAGGCCGGCGTTAGTGCAACCCCATCGGCCCTACGCACCAAATTTTTGAGCGGTCTCAACATGACCATCCGAGACAAACTTGAGGTGCTCCCTTTCAAGGACCTCAATGAGCTCATACATGCGACCATGAAGCTGCACGAGCAACTAATGCACAAAAAGCGTGAATCATGGAACTAATCGGATTCTAACAGGTACACTTTTAACTCTAGTCGATTTGGTTCACCTAATGTGCAATCTTCTCCGCAGGTTAAGACAAGTGATCGCAATGGCTGCCGCAACGTTCACGCACCCGCACCGCCCGCCCGTAGCGCCGCGCTTCCTCCATAGTGTGACAACCGAGCCCCCAACCAAGCTTGCTTCAAGTGTGGCGGACGTGGTCAAATTCAGCGTGACTACCCCAACTCCAAGAAGGTCTTCTATATACAAGCCGCTGGCTATGAGTCATTCGAATAGGAGCCATTGGAGAAGGCATACACCCACTACGAGGAGGAAGGCAAATAAGAAGAGGACGCCTACTCCTGCCTTACTGTCGATCCCAATGTTGGTGTGTCGTTATCCTTAGTCACCAGGCGGGTCCTTACCGTGAAGGAAGGCGAACTCTTAGACCCGCGTGAGAATTTGTTCCACACACGGTGTTTGGTCCAAACCGCCGCTCTAAATGTCATGATCGATAGTGGCTCATGTTGCAATATTGTAAATGAAAAGGTGGTCAAGCACCTTAATTTAGTGAAGACTCCCCACCCTCAATCGTATGGTCTGCAGTGGATATTCGAGGGTAAGGGTGATGTAGTAAGCAGACAATGCCACATTACTTTTCAAATTGGTTATTATAATGATACAATTTTATGTGATGTCATTCTGCTCATCTCTTGCTTTTTATTATGTTTCATTGTTTTAGTAGTATTGATGTAAGGGGTGTGACTATCCCTGTTTTAAAAACTAATTAGCTAATTTAAATTATTAATAAAGTTATGGAGAGTTCCGCCTCTCTTTTAATAACGTAAGTTTTTATATCTTAAATATTTTTAGTCGATTAGTCATTTTTTATATAGAAACTTATCAACTCCTATAATAGTCATTACCTTTATAAACCTTAATGAAAATAAATGAAACATATACTAAATTATAATATTTTTACAAATGTAAGAAAAAATAAACAGATCTCGTGCCTTGCACGGGTACTACACTAGTTAGACACTAAGTGACAAAGGAATTGATAGCACACTTGTTTAAGGGCAAGTGGGAGATTGAAGGAACATGTCCTTTAATCAAGATTTCAATTACTAATAATAGAATAGGATTATAATGGAGATTAATAATCCGGATATTTTAGGTAGAATTAGTGCTTTTCTAGAAGTCAACTATGACTTATGTGATAAATTAGATTTGACCCATTGCTATTATATCCGGGTCCTATAAGGTCATACACAATAGAGTTATTGGGCTAGATCAAAGCAACCCGATGCCCATAGTGAGACAAGGTAATTTCGGCTATAAGGTAATATTGGAAGAGTGGATTATTCATCAAGTAATAATAAATTGTTATCTATTTACTTAATGACATAAGAAAAGTTATCTTTTAGAAAGATAATGATGAGAGTTATGATCGTTGTATGCTCAGTATCAAGGAAGATCGCTCGGGTTGATGCGTCCCCTAAAGCTTGGAAAACTCCTTGGAAGTTCGGCGGATGGTTGATGTGTTTTGGAGGCAGAATTGGTGAAGTATTTTTGTGATTTTTGGAGAATAGGAATTCTGGAAAATGAAAGGGATAGGTGACCTTCTCCAAGGTGGATATCACGCACCACAAAGGATAAGGACAAGGCTCAAGTGGTTTGGGATATTACGCACCCAAAGAACACAAGAACAAGCTCGATATGACACACGAACTTGGAGGAAATTCTGGAGAGATATTTCCGATTGAAAACTGAATGTTACTTGATGTTTTTTGATTGATTTCTGAGTGCCTTACAATGGGTAAAGATGCAGCTATATATAGCCCCCAAGTCAACCCAAACTCCCAACCCTTCAAGTTTCTTGGCACATGAAGAGCCTTATCAGTTAAACTACGAAATTCAAGTCGGAAAGACTTGAATTTTTGGCATCACTTAAATAACTACATAATAAAGTCCGCATTAAAATATCAGCCAAAAATCTCGAGCCATTTGAGAGTTAGCCTTCAAACACCGTTCAGACTAGCCATAAGCAGTGTCACCGAGCCAAGTTGAACTTCTGGGCTGTTCGGGGTAGATTTCGTGTAAGTAATTGTCACGAGAGTTATAGCCCTTTCTCTTAGATTTCCAATGACTACTCATGGACCTCTATTGGACATTAGTAGCTCCCAAAATAGCCAAAATACTGAGGAGGTGTCGGAGGGACATATTCTTCGGTTTTGTCACCTTCCAACATCCAAGCGATTTCTTTGTTTTAATCTTTTGTTTTTCCTCAAATATGACGCCATACATAGTCATATCATCCTCTCCTCCTTTAAGAGGATTCGTCCTCGAATCCACATGCACTTCAAGAGTTAGAGGAGATGTACTAACTTTCTTTTCCCCCATGGTGCCGGTTTTGACAAGTGGTTGTTTGACAAGGCATTTTACCTCATCTTCTTTCAGTTCTGACTCCTCTTCAACAACTTGCTCTTCAAAAACTTTGGCCATGGAAGTTTCACAGACTTCTTCCTTAGGTGCTTCATCACCATTGAGTGACTTCTCCATTTGTAAGGGTTCCTTGACAAGCTTTAGGGCAGCCTCTGCCGCATATTGGTGCAACATGTTCTCAAGGTTCCTCCAAGAGTTATTGTTGATCTCCATAAACTGAATTTCTCTCTCCTTTGCACGATGATCTTGATCCTCTAGCAAGCGCTTACAATCGGAAAAAAATGACGCGGTACTCTCTCGCCAAATTTGTCGAAACTCCGAAATGGTGATCGGCTGGTGCTTTACGTGGTTAAACATGATTCCTTTTGAAACTTCCTTGAAGGTAGCTCTGATACCAAATGATGAGAGGTAGGATCATTGTATGCTCAGTATCAAGGAAGATCGCTCGGGTTGATGCGTCCCCTAAAGCTTGGAAAACTCCTTGGAAGTTCGGCGGATGGTTGATGTGTTTTGGAGGCAGAATTGGTGAAGTATTTTTGTGATTTTTGGAGAATAGGAATTCTGGAAAATGAATGGGATAGGTGACCTTCTCCAAGGTGGATATGACGCACCACAAAGGATAAGGACAAGGCTCAAGTGGTTTGGGATATTACGCACCTAAAGAACACAAGAACAAGCTTGATGTGACACACGAACTTAGAGGAAATTCTGGAGAGATATTTCCGATTGAAAACTGAATGTTACTTGATGTTTTTTGATTGATTTCTGAGTGCCTTACAATGGGTAAAGAGGCAGCTATATATAGCCCCAAGTCGACCCAAACTCCCAACCCTTCAAGTTCCTTGGCACATGAAGAGCCTTATCAATTAAACTACGAAATTCAAGTCGGAAAGACTTGAATTTTTGACATCACTTAAATAACTACATAATAAAGTCCGAATTAAAATATCAGACAAAACGCTCGAGCCATTTGAGAGTTAGCCTTCAAACACCGTTCAGACTAGCCACAAGCAGTGTCACCGAGCCAAGTTGAACTTCTGGGCTGTTCGGGGTAGATTTCATGGAAGTAATTGTCACGAGAGTTGTAGACCTTTCTCTTAGATTTCCAATGACTACTCATGGACCTCCATTGGACATTAGTAGCTCCCAAAATAGCCAAAATACTGAGGAGGTGTCGGAGGGACAGATTCTTCGGTTTTGTCACCTTCCAACATCCAAGCGATTTCTTTGTTTTAATCTTTTGTTCTTCCTCCTTTAAGAGGATTCATCCTCGAATCCACATGCACTTCAAGAGTTAGAGGAGATGTACTAATGTCCAATGGAGGTCCATGAGTAGTCATTGGAAATCTAAGAGAAAGGGCTACAACTCTCGTGACAATTACTTCCACGAAATCTACCCCAAACAGCCCAGAAGTTCAACTTGGCTCGGTGACACTGCTTGTGGCTAGTCTGAACGGTGTTTGAAGGCTAACTCTCAAATTGCTCGAGCGTTTTGGCTGATATTTTAATGCGGACTTTATTATGTAGTTATTTAAGTGATGTCAAAAATTCAATTCTTTCCGACTTGAATTTCGTAGTTTAACTGATAAGGCTCTTCATGTGCCAAGGAACTTGAAGGGTTGGGAGTTTGGTTCGACTTGGGGGCTATATATAGCTGCCTCTTTACCCATTGTAAGGCACTCATAAATCAATCAAAAAACATCAAGTAACATTCAATTTTCAATCGGAAATATCTCTCCAGAATTTTCTCCAAGTTCGTGTGTCACATCGAGCTTGTTCTTGTGTTCTTTGGGTGCGTAATATCCCAAACCACTTGAGCCTTGTCCTTATCCTTTGTGGTGCGTCATATCCACCTTGGAGAAGGTCACCTATCCATTTCATTTTCCAGAATTCCTATTCTCCAAAAATCACAAAAATACTGAGAAGGTGTCGGAGGGACAAATTCTTCGGTTTTGTCACCTTCCAACATCCAAGCGATTTCTTTGTTTTAATCTTTTGTTCTTCCTCAAATATGACGCCATCCATAGTCATATCAGATAAAATATTGTATCAACCACAAATATCTCTTTCTAGTTAAAAGGAGATTTATCTTATAAGATATATATGATATAAGATAAGATAACATATATATATTAATATATATTTCTTCCATGTATACAAAAGGATGAATGGCTTTACGTGAGAATACATATATCAAAGGCAATTGTGTGGCTTTGTAAGACATACAACCGAACTCACATATTAAGTCTCACATTCGGCCGTACATCAATTTGGTGGAACTTTGCTTGTCTTTCTCGTTCTAGCAAACGAAGGCAAGGCGATCTAGTACCGTGTTCGTGTGGACTAAGTAGAGGAGTCACAATTGAGATTCTATTCTCCAGGGTGATCCCGAAAATAAATTTTGCATCAAAAATGTATGTTACTCTTTCATATGTGATTCGTATTAAGTTTATGCATGAGATCCTAAGTTAGATGTTAGAAAATTATTTTTTGAAATTTCGCTTAAAGCATCTAAATCTCTACAAGTTGATATACATATATACATTCAGAAACATTAGTAGAATACATAAGTCAGAGTTTATTAGGATGATGTACGTAAAAATATTTGATGTTGATGTTCATAGAGCAAGGGTACACATCAGATCCAAACCATTAAAGTTAGATAGGAAACAAATAAATAGCATCTCGATCAATTAGGGTAGTCAATTCAAAGCTTTAAACAAAACTAGTGACTATGCCTGTGCGTATTTATTAATATTTTATTATATTAATTTGTATAATGTTTGACAAGTTGTATAACATTATATTATTATAATGTTGTATGAATTTTATGATTATTACTGTATAGATTGTGTGGAAATTTGTTTTTATAACTTCTTGTATACATGTTCATATCTTTAGGACTAAATTAGTGTTCAAGAAATATGCAATATTTTACATGCATTTATAGGCAAGTGATCGATTAAAAATTTTAAGGTTAGATCAAGTTAAATTATTAAACCAATTAGTTTACAGTATATGTTTCCAATTAGCCGGCTATATATATTTATACGATTATACATTGGTAGTTAATGTATTGTGTCTCATACTACGAAAAACTACAATAAATTGCTTGATGTGAAACTACTAAAGAATTTCGACATAAAACGTACCACAATAAGTCAATAAACTTAATATAAAATCGAGTATTTATTAATATAAGTCATATTAATCTCATTCTGCTTCCATGTAATTAAATAGAGTTTACATGCATAAAAAATTAAATATTTGAGGATGTGTAGATCTTACGTAATGTTATCAATGTATGTCATATCGATAGAATAATCCTAACAATGATCTATATATAATCATTGCATGTTATTTTAAAGTTTCAATACTTGAGTTTTATTTTACCTATAACAAACTAAATGAAAAAAATTAGAAGAACAACAACATACTTTAATATGCTTTCACGCTAATTTCTAATTAAGGAGTGAGGATCAACCGTTCCCCTTTATTTGTTTTTAACAATTGTTTCTCTTAAATAATTACCGTAAATTGTAAAAATAATAGATCAAGTTGATTCTTTCATGAATGAAAATATTTTATAATAAACAGTAAATATCTTAAAAAATATGCATTCATATTGGAAATCTCGTAATCGATATAATATACATTTAAATATTGACTAAACATAATAGTAAATTGTAACTGGAATTTTCCACATAATTAACACAATGGAAAATAACAAAACTAATTTGCACAATCAAGAGGAGCAACATCACAAATTCACAATTTAATCATTTATAACTTTTTCGTTCTATATTGCCATATAGCGAATAGAGATTTCTCTGCTATTAGCTTTATTACTTAATTAAAGCTATTACAATGTGGCTAAAAAAAATTATATTATATATTTTTCTTGTTGATTATAGATTTTTATGTATTATACATATGCATGTTTAGTTTTAAAAAAAATCATTTTTTTACTTGCATTTTCAATTAAAAAATATATTATATGTTTTTATATATTATTGAGAAGCATAGTACAAATTAAAATTTATACTAAATTTGATAATTGAACTAATTTTTTTTATTAAAGCTCTACAAAAGCAATTTCGTGAAATAAGGACGACAATCGATTGGGGAAAATACTACATGATGCATATTTATTTAGAAATTTCTATAATTATTAATGTTATAAGTCATTGTTATTCCATCATTGGCTTGATGCAACAACATTAATAATACATAAATATGAAAACTAATTATAAATGATAAATATATTATTTACAAACATACAACTAAATTTTATATTAATGAGAATGACAATTTAATCTTATCTTGATGATGCAATGAAGTTTTTCTTCACTTGATGTAGAATATGATGTTTATAAAATAATGATACGATGTATATCAAAAAGAAAAATTAACAGTAAAAGAAAAAAAATAAAATGAATAATTACAAAATACGAACCCCTAATGCTTGAATTATACAGAAACTGTTCCAGATCATCCAACCCTAAGGACAAAAAAACAATAAATAAATTAAAATAATATATAATAAAATTAATTCCAATACTGAACATAATGGTGTGAGGTGTGTACTTACTTGGAGTTGTGTTCCTCCTTTTTTTAGTACATTGAGATTCTTCATTTAGAAGAAAGTTGGTTGTATGGCTAATTGGATGCCAGTAAGATGGCCACAATGTGGAATGGTTTTTATAGTGGGAAATTTGTATGCGTTAAGAATTTGAAAGATTGCTTAGTTGTAATTATTATTTTTGGTTAGTGAATAATTCTTAAATAGACGTTACAACGGATCTTTGAAAATATTGCAATATTTAATCGTCCGTTACAAACTCATAGAAATTCTATTAAATCATTTAATTTGTGTTAAATATAAAGTAGATACAAACTGTTTTTTTGATCTGGTTAGTTATCCATTCCCGATTCATATAAAGGGTTATTTGATCAGGTTAACTCTTTTTTATTCCCTACCCTTTTTTAATATTATCTACCCTTAATATTAAAAGTTAAATAATTTCAATAGAATATTACTTTATAATACTTTTTAGTTTACACTTTAGATAGTGATATATTATTTATATTTATCTCCTAAAAGAATAAACAATTTTGATTAGTTTAGGTGATAGTTTGATATCATATATATTTGTTTATCATACATAACTATTTTTTTATATATATATTTTTCATTTTATAATAGTTAGCGCGTTATAAATATACAACTTGTGTAAAAATGATTTTAAAAATTTATAGGAAGTTAGATAGGCATTTGGGTCCATTTCAACATAAGGTGAATTTTGCAATTATTTTGTATTTAAAAGTTAGCATTCAATGCACAAGAATGCTAACTTTTAAATATATATACATGTGAGATGGGCATAGAAGTGTTATGATCGATCTTAAATTTAAGTCGGGGTGTTCATAATTAATTACTTTCTTGAAAGACATATATAAAACATTCAAAGTCCAATATGCAAGACACGTCGAGACAATCCGGAAAGAGTTAATAGAGAGGAAAATATATTGAACATATTATGGAAGTGTTTAAATGGTAATAAGTATGTTTTACATGTATAATATAATGTCACAAATTTGAGTTGAGCAAAGTAGCGGTTGTAGGTATGTAAATGCTTTTAGCAGAATTTTTGAAAAACACTTTTCTAATATCTAAACAAGATCTCATGTATAAATTAATAAGAATCTTATAATAAGTAGTAACATACCTTTTGATGCAAATTTTCAAGTTTAGATGAATGTACCTGGAAACGAGAATCTCAAGTGTGACTTCTCTACTTGATCTACACGAGCACAGTGCTAGATCACCTTGCTTATGTTTGCTAGAACATGATGAAATCTTCAAGATTTTCCTTCACTAGGATTCAGCCGAACTCTAGGGTATATTTGGTGTGTATATTTTTCTCAACACATGAGACAATGGATGATTCCATGTATCTAGAAAGGAATCTATACAACAATTATATTATATTATTTCATAAAGATAACTTTTCTTTTATCATCAAATAAATAGATAATACATATTATTACTTGATGAGCAATCCACATGCCACAAATAGCCATCACATGACCGGCCCCCATGGTCCCATTTACGGGCCTCGGGTTACATTAGTCTAGCCTAATAACTCAATTGTGTGTGGCCTTATAAGATCTGGTTATAATTAGCAATGAACCCAATCTTTTTAACCTATAAATCTTAGGATTTGGGTTCGCGTGAAACGACCTTTTCCTGTGCAATTTGCGAAGCAAGCATGGCCGTTCGTTTCGGATGCGCGGATTTGTCTCTGATGCGCATGAGTTTATTTTAATTTGTTCTCTTAATTAAAAACTAGAGCCTCATAGCCCAGCTGGTAGTGGAGTGGGGGAAGTACCATGAGGTATTTGGGTTCAACTCCACCTAACAACACTCCTTTGTAAATTTTGATTTTGATTTTTTTTTCCTAATTTCGTGCACCAAAAATATTTTTAAATTGTTTTAAATAAAATCTGGGAGATAGGAGACATTATCATATATTAACATTAAATGACAATAAATGAACATCAACACACAACATACAAATCTCTAGTTTGTGAACCTTACAGGATTAATATAGAAACATGTGCATGCTACATATGAATCTTGACGTTATTAGATATGAACAACGACACATAACGACCAGCTAAAAAGAATTTAAAACATATGAACATGTGCATGTAACATATGAACCTTACAGAACAAATATATGAACGTGTGCATGTTACATATGAACCTCAAAGACCAAGTAAAAAGAATTTCAAACATGAAGATGTGCATATTACACATGAACTTTACATTACTAATATATGAACATGTGCTTATTATATATGAACCTCAAATACCAAGTAAAAATAAATAAATGTAAAGCGTGATGAATTAATAATTATATTTTATGCTTAGGGTTTAGGGGTTTAGGGTCTTGGGTATAGGGATTTGGGGTTTAATGGTTTAGGGTCTTGGGTTTAGGAATTTAGGGTTTAATGGTTTACGGTTTAGGGGTTTAGGGTTTAACACAATATAAGTCCATACTTGATATACTTAATGAATCTCTAGTATAAAATATATTTGTACATCTCTAATTCACTTTAGTTTGTAAACTTTCAGTACAAACTGTATGAACATTCAATATTAATATGTGAACCTTGAAGTACAAATAAATGAACATTTAGTGTTTATATGTGAACGTAAAGATAACAGTTTAGAACGATTAGAGACAAAAAAAAAAATTTATCGACAGGAAGTTCGCAATATTTACGAAAATACCACCGTATCACTATTAATCTCACCCCTTTCTCCCCCTCATCCAAGGGCTTATAATATTTCTCATATTGTCTAAATTTTAGTTGATTTCTAGCAAAATACTACGACAATTTAAAATATTCAAATAATAAATCTTCATTATTAATATACTCAATTCTATTAATTGTGATCTTGATGGAAGAAAATATTATTTTAGCGGTTACATCCCTGATTAAGATCGAATCATAAACATGAAGTCAAGAGCAGTTAGGCTACCTAACCACGTCATATATGTCAAATTCAATAAAGTAGTTACTGGTTAGGTGAAGCACACGTCAAAGTCTGCGGTGTTGCTTCTTTCAGTTCGATAACTTCGATTTCGACAAATAGGTTATCGGTTTATCACCTCGTAGGTGTTTCGCTTTTGGCAAGTCTTATTCATCATTTTCTTGCTACCGTAACTATTTTAATGAGTTTTTTTTTTTTTTTCACAAGGAAGGAAATTCGGATTTTTCGCATAGTACCTTGTGAAATGTTTAAAACATTAACCTATTTTACACGGTACTCTTAAATTACGTTTTTTTTTCAACAAATGCCCAAATATTAAATATATAACAATTCCGTTAGTGTAAGGCTAAAAAAAAAATAAAAAAATCGACCTCCTCTTCCGATTCTCCTTTCTCCTTTCACCCCTCTTGCAGACCTCCTCCATCCTTCATCAATTCTTCACCCTGCCGGTGGTCCTCCTTCCCCGGAGTCGGTGCGGACCTCTCCTGTTTCGTTACTTCCATAACAACCGAAATTAAAACTTGGCCTGTCACATTGTAAGCTCACCATTATCCCCTTCCTTCTTCTTTGTGTCTTTTCTTTTGGTAGAACTTCTCATCCGTCTGTCTGTTCTGTCTACCTGTATCTCTCCTCTCTCTCTTTCCCCTTCTTCCAAATTGTTTCTATTTCACCATTATCCCCTTTCTTTTGGTAGAACTTCTCATATGACGATGTTCCATTTCGGGCGTTTCGTAGATTCATTGGCTGATTGAATTTCTCAATATCACCATTTTTGGGGTTTCCAGTTTTCATACCCCCTTCTCTTGATTCCCTCTTCTGGCATCGCCTTTAATTCGCATATTCTTTTCCTTGGGTGTGTATCTCTTATGTTCAATTTTGATTTGTTTTTTTACCAACATATAGGTTAATTTGTTGATGTGATCTAGAAATTGGGGGTTAATTTTTATTGATCGGTGGTGATGAAGGTATTGCAATTGATGATTGTATTTATTGAGTTTTTTGTTGTTGTATGTTCAATTTCAATCTAAATGCAAGATCGCAATGGTAGATCTTTTGACTTCGGGAAATTTTTGTTTAGTGGGAACAAGAGAAGAAGTTTCAAAAGTGGGTTCTTTAGGGCAAAGGAGGAAGTTGGATATGCTTTTTACTTGTCTGATTTTGGGAAGATAGGAAGGGTTAAGCTAAAGATAAAGAGATTAGAAAACAACATCAACTATCAAGTTACTTATTCAAAAAGGAAATGTGGATTCTCCCGACGAGTTGTTGATATTGTGTGACCTTGACACAATCTTGCCGTCAAACTAGGAGAGGACGACACCGGTGAAGGAGGACCGCTGACAGGGTGATGAATTGATGAGGGATGGAGAAGGTTTGCTAGAGGGGTGAAAGGAGAATCGAGAGGGTAGGTCAAAGGGTTAATTTTTTTGAGCCTTATACTAACAGAACTGCTAAACATTTAATAGTTGGGCATTTGAAAAAAAAATGAAACTTAGGGGTACCGCGCGAAATAGGTGAATGTTTGGGGCACCTCGCTAATTTTGCCTTATCTCAGGGGCACCAGGCAAAAAATCCAAAAGTAATTCGATGTATGAAACACACCTGGTTGATCAAGAGGCCGAGAAACACTCGCAAATAGACAAACCGTCATGAGAAAGAAATTAAAAACAATAAAATCAAGTCAAATAAGAAACTAACAAACCAGCCAGGAAGCTTAGAACATCGAGAATGGAGAAAGAATGACACGAACACGTGTTGCACTAAGGCTAGCAAAGGCGTTGTGTCGTCGGGGAGGATGGAAAAATCATTCTTCTGGAAGTGTGATATAAGTATTTAACTCCTGGAAGTGCTTCATCTCAAGAAGACAATCCAAACCACACAGCCATGACCGTAATCTCTCTGGAACAACATCTCAAACCAACAAATCCGAACACAACTTCAAGCAAGAAACAAAAGTGTCTGAAATGACAAATATTGTTGATATTTAGAAGGATACAAAATAAAACATCGATAAAAAGTTTAGTTTTGTATTTAATATCCTAAGATAGGATGTAGGTAATAGGCTTTATAGCCCATTGAATTTTTTTCAAACTTGCAAAGCAAGGTTAAGATACAAGGTACATCAAATATGACTGACATCATATTAATGTATATAACTATTTTTAATGTAATAGCTTTGTCTTGTCTTGTCATGTTATCTTGAAGAGAAAGACAATAGGGTTGGCTTGTGTTGAAAGTTTAAGTTTTAATATTTTCTTCTTCTTTTTATTTTTTAATTTGCCATCTTCTTCCTCCTTGTAGAAGACCAGGAAAGAAAGAAAAAATGCAAAAATGGAGGTGGCTATTGATGAGCATGGGATCAACTTGCAAGGGTAGCTGAAGATTGGCGAATTGTGAGGGAAGCCGAAAACTGGTAGTTTTGGTATGTGCCAAGCCAAACAAAGGGTCGGATATGGTAGTTGATGCGAACAACCCCTGAAGTGTTGTCTGCAACACAGGATCTTTGATTCCTCAAGCTTGAATTCGATTCCTTCTCTTCCGTAGCCAAAGTGATGGCTTTCCTAGGGTTAAAGATATAACCCTCAAACGCGTTCAAAGTGATGAACGAAAGGATCAAAGAGATGATCACAAACACCAAAGAGACGATGAACAATTACTCGAAGCGACGAGCTACGGGATAGACGATCCGTGGGATCGAAGAGTTGACGTTGGAACTCAAGGGAAGGAGCGTACTCAACTTTACTACTCAAATTCAACGTAAGATTACAAACTGGGGTTTCTGGGTTTAAATAACGACTAAAGAAATAAGAAAAAATATAATAATAAATTGTTCAGCAAAATGACGAAATTGAGAGCGCTGACGCGGGCAGAAACTCGGTCGAGTTCTTGGCCGAGTTTCGATCTGGAACCAGAACTCGGTCGAGTTCTGGGTCGAGTTCTTGGCTGGAGCAATAAATTGGTCCAGAACTCGGTCGAGTTCTGGGTCGAGTTCTTGGCTGCTTCGTTCTGCTTCCGCGATCTCGTCGTCTTCGTCTTCTTGGCGGGATCGGCTAAGGCGGAACCTCACCTAATCCTTCATAGGTCAAGAGGAGGACCCATTTAGGACTAGATGAACCCGCTTCACTTGCGTGCGCTCGCGAGACTAATGATTGTGTGGTTCGCTCCATTGCCCTTGTGCGGGCTCTTGTCACCGGGCCATTCGAACACACCTTCATTGCTTCCTCTTCGTCCTTCGCCGTCATCGAGGGGATCATGGAGCTATCAATATCCCTTTCTTGGCTGCGAAGCGTCCCCGCTTCATCCTCGTCGTCAAAAGCAAGAGGCGTATAAGGAGAAAGGTCAGCGACATTGAAAGTTGGATGTGCGCCATAGTCATCAGGTAAATCCAAGCGGTAGGTGTTGGCCCCAAGGCGTTGTAGCACCTGGAAAGGGCCATCACCTCTCGCGTCCAGCTTGTGGCGTCACTTCAATGGAAAGCATTCCTTGCGCAAGTGTAGCCACACCAAGTCGTCGGGCTCATATGCAACGGGGCGGCGGTTTTTGTTGCATTGAGCGGCTACTTGCTCGGACCTCCGCTCCAACTGCTGTCTCATCCTCTCATGCAAGGTCTTGACCTGCTCCGCACGCTCCACTCCCTTGACGCTTTCCTTTTCCTTCATTGGCCGTGGAACCAGATCCAAAGGGGTGAGCGGATTGAGTCCGTAGACAACCTGGAAGGGAGTCTTCTGCGTAACCGAGTACATGGACATGTTATAAGCAAATTCAACAAAAGGAAACCACTCTTCCCACTTGCAGAGGTTAGACTTTAACATAGTATGCAGTAAAGCACCTAAAGTTCTATTAGTAACCTCCGTCTGACCATCCGTCTGGGGATGATAGCTAGTAGAAAACAACAACTTAGTCCCCAGCTTGGACCACCAAGATTTCCAAAAATAACTCACAAATTTAGCATCACGATCTAACACTATACTTTTAGGAATACCATGCAACCTAACAATATGCTCAAAAAATAAAGAAGCAATCTCAGAAGCATTGTTAGTAGTCTTGCATGCAATGAAGTGAGCCATCTTAGAAAATCTATTAACTACCACAAATATCGAGTCCCTCCCCTTCTTAGACATGGGCAAACCAGTGATAAAGTCCATACTAATATCTTCCCATGGGACGTCCGGGATAGGCAAAGGGGTATACAATCCTTGGGGACTCGATCTAGACTTAGCATGCATACAAGTAACACAAGCCTTGCAAAAACGTGTAACATGATGCAACATTTTAGGCCAAAAGAAATGTTACTTTAATGCAGCCAAAGTCTTAGGAATACCAAAATGTCCTCTACCCTCACGAGCTTCTTGAATTAGCAACCTACGTATAGACGTTTTAGGGATACACAGTTTCCCTGCCTTAAAGAGGTAGCCATTATCAACATAGAATCCACTAGACTCTCCCTTTTCCATGCATGTTTGAAAAATTACAGCAAAGTCATCATCATGCATATATACATCTTTAATCAAGGAGAAGCCTAAGATAGAAGTATCAAGATGGGTAAGTAACACATACCTGCGAGAAAGGGCATCAACAACCACATTCTCCTTACCTTTCTTGTATTTGACCACATAAGGGAAGGTCTCCATGAACTCTACCCATCGTGCATGGCGTCAGTTGAGGTTGTACTGGCTCTTCAAGTACTTCAACGCCTCATGGTCCAAGTGAATGGCAAACTCCTTAGGCCATAGGTAGTGCTGCCAAGTCTTCAACACCCGAATAAGAGCATAGAGATCCTTGTCATACGTGGGGTAGTTGAGTTGGGCGCTTGTGAGCTTCTCGCTAAAGTACGCAATGGGACGCCTATCCTGCAGCAAAACCCCTCCAATTCCATGATGAGAGGTGTCACACTCCACCTCAAAAGTCTTGGAGAAGTCCGGTAATTTCAGCAAAGGAGCGTGGCACAATCGGTCCTTCAAGGTGGTGAAGGCAGTCTCGTGTGCGGTCGTCCACTCAATGGACGCAGCCTTCTTTGTAAGCTCATGCAATGGGGCTGCAATGGTGGAGAAGTCACGCACAAATCGGCGGTAGAAGCCAGCCAAGCCCAGGAAGGAATGAACCATGGTTGGAGTTGTGGGCCGTGGCCAGTCCTCTATGGCGCGGACCTTCTCTTGGTCAACTTTCAGCCCATCCTTGCTTATAACAAAACCAAGAAAAATAGTGGAATCCGAGCAAAAAGAACATTTACCAAGGTTAGCATAAAGTTTCTCATTTCTAAGACACTCTAAGACCTTCCTAAGATGCTCAACATGCTCATCTAATGACCTGCTGTAAACAAGGATATCATCGAAGTAGACAACTACAAATTTGCCTAAGTAAGCCCGTAAAACATGATTCATCAATCTCATAAAAGTTCTAGGAGCATTGGTCAAACCAAAAGGCATAACTAACCACTCATAAAGGCCATACTTAGTCCTAAAAGCAGTTTTCCACTCATCACCCTCTTGCATCCTAATTTGATGATAGCCACTCTTAAGGTCAATTTTAGAAAATAATGTGACACCATGCAATTCATCAAGCATATCATCAAGTCTAGGAATAGGGTGTCGATACTTCATCGTAATTTTGTTGATTGCCCGACAATCAACGCACATGCGCCAACTACCGTCCTTCTTAGGCACTAGAATGACCGGTACGGCGCAGGGGCTTAAGCTCTCTCGGACGTGGCCCTTATCCATCAACTCTTGTACTTGGCACTGCAATTCCTTGGTTTCTTCCGGGCTCGCACGGTATGCAGCTCGGTTAGGTAGAGAAGCGCCTGACACAAAGTCAATTTGATGCTCAATTCCACGTTTAGGTGGCAATCCTTCGGGCAGCTCTTCGGGCATCACATCCTCAAATTCCTGCAAAAGAGAAGTCACTGCAGGGGGTAAGTCAACAAGATCTTTAACATTTAGAAGACACGCGAAAGGAACAAGTAAAAAGCAAGGAAGACGTCCCTAAATGATTGGAGAGACATCCCGAGAACGAGCCAATAGAAGTCGGTTCTCACACGAGCCTTGAATGCCATTTGTGGACGGCTTAGGGGGCTGTTTTGGAGCCGATTTTTGGGGTGTCTCATGGCCAGCTGCCTTCACCTTGGCATGTTCAAGGGCCTTGACGCGGTTCCTTTCCACGTGATCCTGCATAATCTCTTGAGGGCTCATAGGAAGCAATGTCACCTTCCTTCCATTGTGCATGAATGTTGAGGAACCCGTCATGAAGAGCTCGCTTGTCAAATTGCCAAGGTCGCCCTAAGAGAAGATGGGTTGCATCCATGGGCACGACGTCACAAAGCACCGAATCTGTGATACCCCGTAATTTCGTAAGGTTATATTGGGAATTATGGAATTTTCCCGGGTACCCGTTGTGTACGTCGGATTTAATTCAAGTAACTTGAGACATTCTGTAATGTGCTCTGTATCTGTAATATTTTTCTCAGTGAAATAATATACAGACAAGGTGCCTTAGATTTTAATTGTCGTTCGCATACGATAATTTTTATCCCGGTTTAACGTCTGGTTCGTTCAAAGCTGAACGGGCGGGAAAAGGGAGAAACGGCGACCGCCGTGGTTGGGCCCGAGGAGTCAGTGTGTCAGCTTCTAGCTGGCCGCGACAGACCTGGCAACGGCGACCGCCGCATTTACGATGACCGCCGCGTGCCCGCCGCAGGCAAAAACGGCGACCGCCGTGATTGTCCAGTGGGCATTGCCCGTTGGTCGCCGGCGGAAATCGAGGGCGCCGATCTTGCTTTCGACCGCGTCTCAGGGTTTGGTTGAACGCTTCAGACACTTTGGCTATAAAAGGAGGTGTTGGGGGTGAGGTTTTGAGCCATCCCAGCACCAAACCTCTGCCAAATTCGCCTCTCGCCGGAGTTGTGTTTTCACCGGAATTTGAAGGTCTCGCCGGTGTTGCTTTGGTGTGGTTCCTGAGTGCCTTTGTGAAGCTTTTGGTTAGCCTTGGAGGTTAGAAGCCAAAGCAAGTCGAAGGAGGCCGAACCGCTCGTGTTTTGGGGTGAGTTTTCTCTCGTTCTGTGTCATCTAAGTTCGTCACGGCGACCGCCGTGATGAAGACGGCGACCGCCGTGTTCTTCATGGCGACCGCCGTGATGAATACGGCGACCGCCGCCAAGAACAGCGACCGCCGCCAGTGCCCAGAATGCCTTCGTGGCTTTGGCTTGGTCGGTTGTCGTCGTGGCGTCTTTCCTTTCGTGTTCTTTTGCCGTGTTTAGATTCGTACTGTTTATGTCAGATCTAACTTAGGGTTCTTTTTATGGGTCGACTCAAAGGTTGTTGTGCTGTCGGAACTATACCGTGTCGAGCCCGGAATCCAGTGACGTCTTTAGACTATTCTACGGAGTAAGGCAAGTGGCGGTTCGCTCTTGCTCATTTGTTCCATATTTACATTAATTATCAGTAGTTTATCTGAGTAATTAATTTGGAATGAATATTCTGTTTGTCTGGAAACGGTTTTGTTAAACTGTTTTGAAAATCATATAATAGGTTGTATATCTGTTAGAACAACGCTATTATCTGTGATCGCCTTTCGGGCCTTTATGTGGATTTATCCAGTAACTGTTGTTGTGCTATACTATTTAGTTAGCACTAGTGGCTAGGAACGCTATGTACCTTGAGGGGGTTTAGCTGGTTCTTTATAACTGGTACTTGGTGGTTCATCCCCAATACTTTCTCTTTGGTCATGACCATACCCTTTCACAGGGTAGGCGCACTTCGCTAGTGCCAAATCTTTCAGGGTTCATCCCTTCTATAACTCTTGTGAGGAGATCTGATATCTCTTGTGAGGAGATCCGATATCTCTTGTGTGGAGATGTAAAAGCTTATAACGTAATGCTCGTTTTGGAATTAAATAAGATAAGTGCCCGAGTGCACATGATTAATATACCTTGGGCGAGTAGTGCAGCTAAGTTAGTGCAGCTAGGAAAACTCGTCTCGACTTTGATCATAGTACGTTCTCTTTCCAATCTGGATTCGCTGTGCGCGATGAGGTTGGTCGTGAACCGAAGCATCTCAGTCAACTTTTAAATCATTGTTGTATGATCCTGTAATCATTCCATATTTGTCATATTTCATTACAGACTCAATCTCTTGGAGTCTCGTTTCGAGTTGATTTCTGTGAAGATTCAGTCTTCCAGAATCTTCTCTTGTGCATACCTCTTGTTTATTCCAGTAGGAGTATGGTGGTTGACAAGCGTACTCGATTATCATTCGAGGGATGAGGAGTCTAACCTAATACAACTGCTTCGAACCATTCTGCTTTTTACCCTTGCTAGTCTATTCAAGTAGACTAACCCATGAACTTTGTTCTTCGCATGTGGGCTGGTGTCATCCGTTCGATTCGGCACATCAGATAGAGTGAAGATTTGAGGAGACTAGATTGACTATGAAGACGACGGTTGTTTTTGGATGTTTTAATAATTGCTTTTAATCAGGTTGAGATCCTTGGGCAGGTGATCATCACGATCACAACCCCGTTTGTAAAATATTTTATTTGTCTTCCGCTGTACTTTGTTTAAACTCTGTATTTGTCCTATTCGGGATTGGGATGTAATCCCGTAACTCATGTTTCATTTGATTGATGTTTTGATTTGGATACTTTGATCATTATGTATCATTGTATGCCTTAAATTGTATTTAATCCGGTAAAGCCTTGGGTGATCTCGGTAAGGAACACTGGGGTCACTGGCGGTAATACCTTTCCAGATGGGTTAAGATTTAGGGGTGTTACAGAATCCTTGTAATGACCAATGCTGAAATGCATGGTGCATTGTTGCTTCACAACATTGGAATCATCACCCTCAGAGATCCATTGTAGGCTATATGATTGTGGGTGCAGAGTTGTATCGAACTTGAAGTGCTTGATCACCTTTTCATTGATGATATTGCAATAACTCCCACCATCTATAATGACACTCAAAGAAGCACCCTGGACCGCACACTTAGTATGAAATAAATTTTCACGTTGGTCAAGTAAGGTACCTTCTTTGGCGGTAAGAACGCGGCGTGTAACCAAGCTAAGAGGCACGTTGCCTTGCTCATCCATGGAACTGCAGATGTAACCTCCTAACTCCTCCTCTTCATCCTGGCCGTACGTGTCAAAGACTGGCCCGGCGTCGGGGGTGTCCTCATCAAAAGACTCGTATTCGGAGGTGTGCGAGAAGAGGACTCGCTTATTGTTGGGATAGTCCCGCTGTATGTGGCCATGCCCTTGGAACTTAAAACAGATCTTGTCCCACGCCCTTTCATCGGAAGGAGGCGCTCGACGCTGCGGTGGCTCATTGATGCGCGCCGGAGTGTTGCTCGGCCGAGTGGCCGGCGCCGACAGTGTAGTCGCGGGAGCGGACTGCGAAGAGGAGCACACATGAGAAGAAAAAGAACCAGAATTAGGGGAAGGAACATACCTTGGATTAGTGCGGGACCAAGACGCTCGCTTAGCCTCTTGAGCTTGCGACCATATCTCTTGTGCCGTATGTGCGCACTTTTGGAGGTCTCGAATGTTAAGCACCCGGAGTTGGTTTCGAATAGGCTCATGTAGGCCATGAAGGAACATACTCCGAAAGTCCTCGTCAGTGTGATGCATACCTGCCTTGTGGGACAATTCTTCAAGTTCAACATAAAAGTCAAGGGGAGAACGGTTACCTTAGGCCGCTAGTTGTATCTTTAGGTGCATTTCAGACGTAAAGTCCTCGGGGACATACTTCTTTCGCATGATCCGCATAAGATGGCGCCAAGAAGTGACTGGACGCTCACGGTGATGCTCACGGTCAGTGCAAAAACGATGCCACCAAGCCTTGGCGGCGCCGTCGAAGTGCAAAGCGACAGTTGCAACCCGTTCTTCTTCCGGGTAGCGATAATGATTCAAAACATACTCCATGGACTGCTGCCAATCAAGAAACTTAAGTGGATCAAATTCACCAAAAAAGTTTGGGATTTTTACCTTGATGTCAGGGCGACGCGGTCCATAGCGCCCGAGGCTCGGGCGGCGCCGTTCCGGCGAGTGCCGGCGGTAGCCACGATGCGTGGGGCGCATCTCCTCGAGGCGTTCCATCTCATACGCATCCTCGTCATCAAATCCGTCCCAAGAGTGGTCTGAGGCACGGTCATCATCATCATCACGCTCGGACTCGGAATCATCATACCGCGTATGTTGTCGACCTCGTTCCCGACGGTCCTTGGTATTGACATACTGTAGGGGATCCTTGGAGACGCGGACACTACGACGGGAGCGATCCGAAGTGTAATCCTCAACTGTCGGAGCAAAGGTGGGATTGTATCGTATGCGGGACGCGTCACACTTAGGGGGGTAGCCTTCGATTTGAGAGCGAAGGCGATCATGCGGGGTAGACAAGGCGCCCTTACCCTTGCGGTCCAGTGGTTGGCTGGTTGTGGCCGTAAGGTTCAACATGTGGTCGGTCGTGGGTAACTTCATGTCACTCATGGCCCGACGAAGGTGAGCAAGCTCAGCAGCCTGCGCGGCGAGTTGCCGGGCTTGATCTTCATTTGAAGCGTGCAGGGTGTCATTCGCAGCATGAAGCGAGTCATTCGCATCATGAAGCGAGTCATTCGCAGCATGAAGGTGATCAAGTTGCTCATAGGCGGAGTCCATGTGTCCGGGGCTGCGGTGGCCCATAGAAGGAGAGACGCTCGAGGTAGGGACATCCATAGTACCTATACGAAGCATGCAACACTAGAAGTAAGATGCACCAAGCAAAAGAACAAGTCCATACCAAGTCCTTGTCTCAAAAGTGAACCAAATTTTTTTCCGTTGGGCGTACTAATTTTGGTTGCTCGTGAGGAGGGAGAGGCTTGAACGGAATGCAACAAAGCAAAAACTAGCAAATCACGTCCTAAACAACACACAAAATTTCCAAGGTCAAGTAGATCAAGTCAAGTTTCGAAGAATTAATCACAAGAAAGTTGAAAATATTGCCCTTTTCAATGAGTGTTGCGTAGAGACATGAAAGAAGAGAAGATGGAGTATGACCGTATGGTGCGTTCTCTGCCCTTTGTTTTTTTTTTTTAAATTTATGACTTCCGTCTTCCCAAACCTCTTTTGTTTGATGGAAGGTGAGAATAGTATGTATGTTTTTGTTTATACGGTCACACTGTCTTTTTTGTTGTTGTTGATATGATGGAGAATCAAGCAAGAAAGAACCACACAAGCAAGTGTAGGAGAAGAAAGAAGAGACAAAGCAACTATGAGGGAATCAAACAACTAATCTAGCAATTAATCCAAAGATAAAGCAAGACTTAAGCAACAAGAAACAAGGAAATCAAGTATGCAATTAAGGAAACAAGGTTTGCTAGAGGATAAGGTTTAGGGCTGTTGGAAAAGTAACCAAAACCTAAGGGAAATTAGGGTTCAGCCGTGAGAGAGAAGTGGCGAAAGGGGGTGGTGGCGGCGGACGGTGGTGGTGGGAAAATCCGGTAATGGTGGTGGTGAGAGAAAAAAAAAATCTGGGTTTGCAAGCGGAAAATTTCAAGAATCACAATAAGAGAGAAGACCAAACTTAGCTTGGATAGGCTCTGATGCCAGTTGATGCGAACAACCCCTGAAGTGTTGTCTGCAACGCAGGATCTTTGATTCCTCAAGCTTGAATTCGATTCCTTCTCTTCCGTAGCCAAAGTGATGGCTTTCCTAGGGTTAAAGAGATAACCCTCAAACACGTTCAAAGAGATGATCACAAACACCGAAGAGACGATGAACAATTGCTCGAAGCGATGAGCTACGGGATAGACGATCCGTGGGATCGAAGAGTTGACGTTGGAACTCAAGGGAAGGAGCGTACTCAACTTTACTACTCAAATTCAACGTAAGATTACAAACTAGGGTTTCTGGGTTTAAATAGCGACAAAAGAAATAATAATAAATATAATAATAAATTTTTCAGCAAAACGACAAAATTGAGAGCGCTGACGCGGGCAGGAACTCGGTCGAGTTCTTATCCGAGTTCCGATCTGGAACCAGAACTCGGTCCAGAACTCGGTCGAGTTTTGGGTCGAGTTCTTCTCTGGAGCAACAACTCGGTCCAGAACTCGGTCGAGTTCTGGGTCGAGTTCTTGGCTGGAGCAATAACTCGGTCCAAAACTCGGTCGAGTTCTTGGCTGCTTTGTTCTGCTTCCGCGATCTCGTCATCTTCGTCTTCTTGGCGGGATCGGCTAAAGCGGAACCTCACCTAATCCTTCATAGGTCAAGAGGAGGACCCATTTAGGACTAGATGAACCCGTGTCACTTGCGTGCGCCCGCGAAACTAATGATTGTGTGGCTTGCTCCATTGCCCTTGCACGGGCTCTTGTCACCGGGCCATTCGAACACACCTTCATTTCTTCCTCTTCGTCCTTCGCCGTCATCGAGGGGATCATGGAGCTATCAGTAGTGATATGGGTTTAAGGTGGTTCGCATCGTAAATCTAGGAGACGAGCTCTTGTACAATCAGACTGGTGAGGTCCGGTGTACCAAAATCAAGCCGAGGCAGATTGAAGAGACTCCAAGTTCATGACTGAAATTGGTTCATGGGTATTTGTCGGCTAGTGATTCAGATCTCGTTGGTGCACCACAAAAATGACCAAATCCATTTGAATATAGATTGTTGAACGATGAATCCCAATAATACTGTTAATTTAAGGGTTTATTAAAGGCATAGGTTAGAGGATTTCTCATTTTTAGTGCCTCTTCTTGGATTGAAAGGAGATTCTCTTTCTTCCTCTTGTTGTTGTTGTTTTGTTGAAAGAACAACTTATTTCAAAGGAGACATCCTTTTGAAATTTATGAGGTTATCCCTTGATTTATATGGGTTTTTAGAAAGAGGGAAGGCCCTTTTTCTACGTCCCAAAATTTATAGTTTGTTGTTGATAATTTGTTGTTGTTGTTGTTGGTGGTGGTGGTAATGGTAATGGTGGTGGTGAAGTTTTTGGTATTTTTGTTGATGGGGGTTGTCTTTTGGGTTTTTGAGCGTTTGATACTTTTAGCTATTTTAATGAGTTTGGACTCGTTTGGTATTTAACAACATCTCAAGTATCGTATCACTTATCTTATAAATATATGTACATATTTTAACTCTCCTTCATGTGTTGATGTGATTTGTGAAGACACTAGTTACATATATCCGTGCCTTATACGTGCCTTTTTTCATTAAATTTTATTTTATTTTGAAGCATAATCTAATTACTCGTTTTCATTGATGTTATAAACAATGTTCTAAACAATAAAAACTATTAACTATCAACTAAGCACAATACTAATTTTTTAATCGTAAGTTAGTTGCCAAAATATAGATTTTGAAAATTAAATTATTAAATTTTTCGGTTACAATTCCAATGAAAGTGATATCATGAATTTCGGAAATATGACCGGACTTATGAAATGACATAAGAAACTTGAATTGTGATTGAACATGTTTATAACACAACATATTTTCTTTGGCCGTGCCATCAGTTCGGTCTTCTAACGTTCATGTCATCACTTTTATGGGAATTGTCACCAGAAAAAATGGATCATTTTATTTTCGATAAATATGCAATAGTTTGACTATCAATATAAAAAAATGTGAATTTCTTATTATTTTAGTTTAGAGTTGACAATTTGTATTATTTAAGGGACTTTGTAAATCTAAAGTTATTTTTCTTTTCTATTACCAAGTTAACATAAAATCATCAATTGATAACAACAAAATAATATAAGTTTGATATGCGCTATATTACATAAACTAATCGCAAATACCAAATAAACAATTAACATGTTACAACCTAAGATAATATCCTAAACTAAGATAATATCCTAAACTATGTTTAATTTAATTTTAATAGTCATGTAATTAAATTAACCCAATATGTATCTAATTAACCCCAATTAGCAAACCTAATTGGTCGTTACCGAAAGGGGTCGAACGACACTCTTTGAAGATTGGTTCGATTCTCCCTTGTCTGACCACCAAATGGCTCGTGGTTGGTGTCTCTAGATTCTAGACTTCGAGACGAAGATTTTGGTACTTGAATCTTAACTAGAAGTGCCCTAACAAAGGAAAATTTTCTTCTGGAAGTTCCTGAAATTTCTGTGGATTGCCGAAACCTAAAGCTTGAAATATGATAAATTACTTCCATGGTTGAGAGGGTATTCCAACCCCGCAAGTTTCGGCCCAAACCGATCTCAAACGAGATCGAATTTCAGATTTTACCCGAAATTCGTTTTTACCGGGCTGTTTATCTTTGGGGATAAAATTCAATCAATCTAGGTGGTTAAAAATCCCAATTTTGGTGGGATAGGATTTAAGATAAGTATACCTTCAAAGCTTATGGGCCAATTGAAGAAAACAGGACAAAAAACCGAGCCAAACTCCATTAAAATGGAGCTTGAAGCTCACGGCTACCTTGGGGAAGAAGGGCTGATCATGGCTACTCCACTTTTGGCTTAATTGCACATTTTTGCCCAACTTTTCAAGTTGTGGAAAAAATGCCCTTATTTCACCTTTTAAAAGTTACGAAATTTGCCCAAACTTATATATAATCTTACCCAAAGTTTATATATACATTCTAAGCCAAATTTATGAAGAATGAAAATTTAATTTTAATTAATTCATATAATTTGAATTAATTCAACCTTAAGTTGTGAATCCTTATAACTTAACCTTAATTAAATCTCAATTTACATTTTGTTAATCTCAATTTAACTACTTTAGGTTAAAATTAATAAGTCTCACTAGATTATCATTAACATAATGTTAAGATAATTTTAAGTGCCAATGACTTAAAATGTAACATACTTGTATGGAATAAAAATTGTGCTTAACTTATTCCCTTGGAATAATGTAATAAAAAATCATTCCCTTTATTTAAAGTAAAATTACATTCATTCAATCATCTAAAAATGAGTGTTATTACAAGAATACCTCCCCCTTGCGAGAATAATCGTTAACTTGAGAATACATATATGTGTATTTGAATTTGTAATATATGTGCATTTTGAGACAAGCATCATTGATAAATATTTTTTTTCATCAACCTTTTGTTTGTATTCAAAAGTTCAAAAAGGAAACATCCAAGATTTTTCCCCCTCTGCATAACTTGTGGTTGTCTTAAAATTAATAACGCACATACGGCTTATTCAAATGCATATATGGTTCAACCGAGATATACTCTATCTGCATTTTAAGTTTATAAGGAAAACAAAAATGGTCTTTTAAAAAATTATATAAGATGTGAATTTGAATTGTACTATATATATATGTGTATTTTGACTATATATGACAAACAAAAGATAGCCTTCACGAGTTCAAATCTCACATCCCCCGTTGTAATGTCCTTGTACCTCCTATGGACCAAAAAAGAGAATTACACTGCGCCCTGTAGTCAAATGCCTACATAGGTATTCTCAAGTTAACTTTTTTCTCGTCTAAGTGTATTCTCACTCGAACCATCCCCTACTATATTAACATATTATAGACAATATATATTTTTAGAAAATAAGGTGATAACTGTAACACCCCGAACCAAAGGTATTACAGTGCCATAGGCCCGAAGGTCTATAAGGCGATTTTAGAAAAGAGAAACCCAAAACATTTCCAATATACAAAAGTTATAACATCAAAATCCCTACTTCAAGTTTGAAACAACAATTCAAACCTTGCATCAAGTTTAGAATATCAATTTACATCCCAAACCAACATATAACAGATAAAACATTTTCAAATCCGATGCCAAAAACTAAATCTTTAACTTTGAAGACAAATCTGTGATCCAGAACCCCCTTGCTGCCGCTGGACCTGCGAAGACAAGTTGACTGGTGGACCCGATATACCAGCCAACCGCGGAAACATAAACCGAGGTTGGTTAGTCTAATGAAAGACTAGCAAGAATCATCAAGCAAAAACAAAAGAACATAGGAAATAATTATCATACCATCCATCTAACGCCAATTCATAACACATCTAAATATATACCATCTCCATCACATAACCTTTAACCATTCGTAACCAACTATTAAACGTACTAAACTACACCCAATCCGATCTCAACCACACAGAGAACATACACGGGTGAGACTATCATCACCCTAAGTAACCATACGAACATATAAACGGGTGAGACGATCATCACCCTAAGTAACCATACTATCCATATATAGACTAAAGATGGGACACTCACCATCCAATTGTGGCCTTGAACCAACGTAAGGTCACACCCTCACGTGGTCGGGTGAGGCGATCATCACCCCGGCCCAGCTAGACTAAAGATGGGACACTCACCATCCAATTGTGGCCTTGAACCAACGTAAGGTCACACCCTCACGTGGTCGGGTGAGGTGATCATCACCCCGACCCAGCTATAAGGAGTCATGCCCTCCTTATAACTGAAACAAACAATTCAACCAACAACAACCAACAACAATCCGACAATCAACGGCAACCGACAGCTACAACCAATGGCCAACCATAACCCACAATCACAACTAACTACAACCAACAACAATCGCATAATGATCCAACATGAATCAACAACAAAACCAATAACCAACAAACAACCAATATCTAACAACAAAACCAATATCCAACAACAAAACCAATAACCAAGCAAACAACCAATATCCGACAACAAAACCAATAGCCAACAAACAACCAATATCCAACAACAAAACCAATAACCAAGCAAACAACCAATATCCGACAACAAAACCAATAGCCAACAAACAACCAATATTCAACAAAAAAACCAATAACCAAGCAAACAACCAATATCCGACAACAAAACCAATAGCCAACAAACAACCAATATCCAACAACAAAACCAATAACCAACAAACAACCAATATCTAACAACAAAACCAATAGCCAAGCCAACAACCAATATCCATACATTCAACCATTAAACTCAATGATTGTTAGTCCAGATCAGTATAACCAATAATGTAAAATCAATTACTGAACATTCATATACAAAAATAATTATAATAAAAGATATATGTAAAGTATGAGCAAGAATCAACTTGCCTTAAACTTAACGGCAACGACCCTAGAAATTTCACCAACTCCACAATCTAATCTCGGACGAACCTGCGACGACAAACTGAACAATTTCTTGCGTTAATCAACACATATCATGCCCTCACTTGCAACCCCCAAATCAGCCCCTTAATTAGTCTAAAACAGTCCATCTCAGCCCATAACTTTCAAAATTGAAATCAAACACCCAACATATACGTACCACCCTTAGCTGAACAACAAAAATGGCTGACCAATTCCCTGCAAATGCCAACCGAACTGCCCAGAATTTCAAATCTGTCCAAACCCCCAATGCTATCAACAATTTCATTCTGCCCAAAATTCCAATTTGCCGACAACAGCAAAAATCAAGAGAATTTCATCTGGCATAAAAAAAAATCAGATTGAAACAGTCCCCAATTTACCTTGTCGTCACCGAGCTGTCGCCGCCGGAATTGGGTTTCTCGTCGCCGGCAAGTGCAATCACCAGCAACAGCTCACGGCTCCTCGTTCGACAGCAGCCCGCGGCTCGCACAACAACAGATCGCGGCTCACACAGCAGCAGCTCGCGACCTCGTTCAGTGGCTCGCCTTGTCGCTGGGAAGGTGTTGCAACAACAGCAACGGACAGAAGCTGGCGGCTCTCTACCGGCCGTGCAAGAGAACCAGGTTCGACGACGGCCGCGCAGCAACTCGAACCTTCGCACCATCAGTGTAACACCCCGGGCCAGAGGTGCTACAGTGCCATAGTCCCGAAGGACTATAAGGCGGGTGAAATAAAAATTTGCGAAACATAACCCATATAAATTATAAATATCAAAAGCAGCACAGCGGGAAAAACCTGTACAACCTGTAAAACCTGTCCAAAGTTTGAAACCACAATCAAACTTAACATACCTAAAATACAACACTTTATAAACCAAAAACCAATACAACAAGTTTGACCCATACAAGGTCCAAAACCAAAACGACACGTTCAATCAAGTCAAAGTCTCCAACCAAAAGTAGAGTTCTCGACTCCAAAACCGACGGTGATCAGGATCCTCCTTGCTGGCGCTAAATCTGCAAAGCCTGATTGACTGGGGGACCCGATACCCCAGCCAACCACGGCACATAAACCGAGGTTGGTCAGTCTTTTGAAAGACTATGGCAAGATTCCTCAAGCCAAAACAGTTCAAAACACAAACATATATCACCAATCAATTCACAACAATGACAACACACCACACAATATATAATATCATAACTATACTTAATCATATCAACCAACCAATGCCAACCACACGTCAAAACATATACACACTATCACATACCATTCATTACACATCCTTATCCAACTCTTCACTATACTAACCTCAATCAATCCATCCTCAAACTCATCACAAGCATAAACGAATAAAACGATCCAATCCAACTTCACTGACACGTCCAATCCATCCTTCTCTCTATTACTAATACCTCAATCAACAACTCTATGCACATACGCATCTCTTACTATTGACTTACAATCAAAGCTAACCAATTATACTGAACTCACTACTGCACTAACACAACAAAATCAATTAACATTCACATCAACAAACACATAAGCATCAACGAGAATCATTACATAATACAATCATAACCAAAATAACGACCAATTCATACATTCAAACCCAACTCATGCATTTAATTTCAAACCATGTTAACCCACACCCTCAAGATGGGAAACCATCCTTCACACTCAATCGACACAACCGACCTTCATAATCCACTAGCTGTCACCAACAACCCCACCAACATAAATCCACATCACCATAGCTAAAATAGATAATATTTAACAAGTCAACTAGCCAACAATCAATATCCAACATAAAACCAATAACCAAACACACCGTCAATATCATCACACAACTACTTAATCAAGTACACAACTAATAATCAACACACAACCCATAACCGAGCACCCAACCAATAATCAAGTACACAACCACTATTCAACACACAACCGATATACACACACAACCAATAATCAACACACAATCCATAACCGAGCAGACAACCAATATTCAACGCATAATCACTTAATCAAGTACTCAAGCAACCATTACACATAATTAACACATCACAACACCTCCGTCTCCACCACCACATCACCGGGTGGGACCATTCACAACATCTCCGTCTCAACCACCACATCACCGGGTGAGACAATTCACAACGTCTCCGTCTCCACCACCACATCACTCGGTGAGACAATTCACAACATTTCTGTCTCAACCACCACATCACCGGGTGAGACAATTCACAACATCTCCGTCTCAACCACCACATCACCGGGTGGGACCATTCACAACATCTCCGTCTCAACCACCACATCACCGGGTGAGACAATTCACAACATCTCCGTCTCCACCACCACATCACTCGGTGAGACAATTCACAACATTTCCGTCTCAACCACCACATCACCGGGTGAGACAATTCACAACATCTCCGTCTCAACCACCACATCACCGGATGAGACAATTCACAACATCTCCGTCTCCACCACCACATCTCTCGGTGAGACAATTCACAACACCAAACCAACTATCCATCACCATACCAACCAATCAAATAACACGACGACAGTCAAAATCACATAACCACACCTCATCACACATTATCACATATCATCACACACACATCATCACACATTATCACCTATCCTCACACACACATCATCACACAATATCACACACATATATATATATATTCACCCAAGTAACTTTAAAATCAATAATCCTATCAAACCACATCAGTCCATCTACAACACGGGACAATTACTAATGTACCCGCACATTCACACACACACAATCCAACACACGCACACACACATTCAATCCAACACACACATACGATCCACACACACTCACACACACACACATTCAATCCAACACACCCACACGATCCAACACACACACACACACAAGTGTCAACAGACACTATCAACAACAATCAATCACATTTAGTCACAATTGACTACCACGTCAACATTTAATCAAATACGATACAAGACAAATCATATCACACGCACATACCCATATTCAACCAAACAACGGTAAACTTAATTATGAAATAAACTGGGCATAACACAATTTATAAAAATATAAAGTTAGCAAGAATCCTCTTGCCTCAAGTCGAACCGCAATGACCCCAGAGGTCTCCAAACCACTCGAACGAACCTGCGAAATCAATCCGAGCAAAACCCTGGCGTTAATTAACTCATACCAATCCACAACCAACAAACCCCCAATTTAAACCCTAAAATCAAACCCTTAATTAATTAGGCAAATCACACCCCAAAATCAACCCAATCTCAGTCCAACTCCCAACTACACACATCAGCCAAAACGACCCCAAAATTCAGCAAATAAATTCAGTCCCCACAGGACAACAACAACAATCAACCACAATTCATCAACAACACAAATCAACCCGAAAATTCAGATTGGAGGTAAACCCTCACACATACATCGATCTTACCTTGTTGTCAACCACTGTCCTCGCCGGAATTGAGCACCACGTCGCCGGAATCGCTGCAGAACTTCAGCAGAACAGCAACAGCACGCAGCAGATCACCAACAGCGGCTCCGACTTGTAAAAATTCGTTCTCCCTGCTCAGGACTCCGAATGCGATGATTCCAACTCGAGGAGTTAGATATACGAGTCTAGTTTACCTACTCAAAATTTCAGACCAAAAGAATAAGTGAGCAAAACGTTATTACCATTCTCCTGAGATGTCGCAGACGGGGCAACAAACATCAGCGGACAGCAGAGGAGACGGACGAACGGCGGCGGTCCGGTCTGGGTCGAGCTCGCCGGAGGGAGAGCGACTTCGGGTGGGCACAGGGGAGGGAGTCGGAATCGCCGGGGAAGAGAAGGGAGCAGCTGCTCGGTTGAAGAATCGCACGGGAGAGAGAGACAACCGAGAATGTGTTTTAGGGATTTAATCCCAAAATTCCATTTCTCCCCCTTTTATCAAAATCCCATAATTAATTTACCACTTTGCCATTATCAACTTATTTGGGGTATTTCAAGCAGCTCGTCGCGACCCTACACAGCAGCACATCGCGGCCTCGCACAGCGGCTCGTCGCGGTCGTGCCCACCGGCGGGAAGAACAACTGCTGACGGAGAGCTGAACTCTCTCTCTCTCTCTCTCTCGTGGTGCACCCAGAACGAAGGAGGCAAGGGTTTTGACCCACTTTTCTGCCTTGGCTGACTTTATAATATAATAACTATTTTAACATAACATGGGGTATTTCAATAACAATGAGACGTAAACATTTGTATTTATATCAAAAGAAAATAATTGAAATTTGGCATTAACACATCTACTAATTCGGTTTGGTATTTAATAATACAATAAGTTTATTTTGGTATAAAAAAACAAATTCCGATCATCAACCTATTTAAGATTGAAAATATCAATGGTTGGTAATACAACTTCCGTAATAACTGAATTCGGGTTTGGTTTATAATAATATTAAATAAGGAAATTTTGTAATATAATACTATATTACATTATTATTTTCAATATAATAAAAATAATTAAATGTTCAGATATGTTTATTGGAAAGGGATCTATGCTCACTTTATATTATTTATTTTTATTATGTGAATAAGACAATTATATAAAATATGTATATTATATGAATAATACAATGATTATGGTTCATTATATATAATATGTATGAACAAAACAATTTTGTAAAATATGTATATTACATGAATAAGACAATTATTATGGTTCGATATAATGAAAATAATAAAAAAGTTCAGATATGCTTAAAGGAAAGTAATCTATTCTCACTTTATATTATTTATTTTCATTATATGAATAAGACAATTATGTAAAATATGTATATTATATGAATAATACAATTATTATGGTTCAATATAATGAACATAATTAAAAGTTCAGATATGTATAGAGGAAGTAATCTGTTGTTATATGTAATGGGAGATATTTGATTGATAATTAAGGAAATCAATATAATTAAAAGTTAGAATATGTCTATAGGAAACTTATCTATTATTATATGTAATAAGAGATATTTGGTTGGTAATTAAGAAAATTTGTATAAATAAATGATAAAGTAAATCGTAAAATAATAGAAGGGTAAATAGCTAAGTGAATAATTTATTTTGATGATGTGACATACTTAAGAGGGTGACACATAAGAGATATTAAAAGGGCTTTAGTATGAGTATATAGATTAGGGGTTCGTCTTCATTCATTTGATGAAGTTGGTGTTAGTCATGACTCATGAGTGAATATGAGTAAATGTTAGCTCACATACAACTAGACTAGCCGTAGAGGTTGAGGAGAGTTTGTACCCGTTGATGTATTCCCGAACTTTTGTAGAAAGAAACATAAAAATGGGCCTTCTTCAAGTTATTTTATCGAAAAGAATCCAACTTGCAGGCCCAAATCTACCATAATCACGGGGTCGAGGCCCAAGTAAATAATTATGTAATATTGCAAAGTATTTCTTCTGGCGCTATACGAAGCCTTGATCCCGTGCGAAGTACGAAGCAATCCTGATTGCTTATCGTGGCGCACATCCGTAACCCCCTTCTGTGATGCCATATTTATTTTGCTTCCTAAATACACTATATATATTGCTTGGCTCAACTGGTTTTGGAGTGTGGGAAGGAAGGAGAGGTTACAGGTTCCACTTCCTCAACAACACGCACATCTTATCTTTATTTATTTATTTATTTTGTTTCTCTTTTCTCTTAATCATGTAGTGCATAAATCTTACAAATTGTTTCAGCTTAAAAATGGAAGGAGGGAGACGTTATCATATATGAACATTAAATGACAATGAACATCAACACATAACATATGCACCTCTACCTTATGAACCTTTGAGAATTAATATATGAACATGTGCATGTTACATATTAACCCGACGTTATGATATATGATCTCTACACGCAAGACCAAGTAAAAACAATTTCAAATATACGAACATGTGCAAGTTACATATGAAACTTAGAGAACTAATATATGAACATGTACATGCTATATATGAACCTCAAATATCAAGTAAAAAGAATTTTAAACATGAATATGGGCATGTTACATATGAACCTTAGAAAACGAATTTATGAACATATGCATGTTATATATGAACATTGCAAAACTAATATATGAACATGTGCATGTTACATATAAACCTTACAAAACTAATATATGAACATGTGCATGTTACATATGAACCTCAAAGACCAAGTAATTAAAAAGAAATAAATGTAAAGACGATGGATTAATAACTATACACTTTGCTTATGGTTCACATTTAGCAGATGTCCATACTTGATTTGCTCAATGAATTTTTAGTATAAAGTGTGTTTGTACATCTCTAGTTTACTTTAGATTGTAAATTTCTTGTACAAACTGTATGAACATCTAGTATGAATATATGAACCTTATAGTACAAATAAATGAACATCTAGGGTAAATATGCGAACCTAAAGATATCAACTTCGAGCTCAGGGAAAAAAATAATAATATAACTTTGTGGACCAGAAAAAAAGAGTTCGCAATATTTACGAAAATGCCATAGTGTCATGCTATCTCACCCCTTCCTTCCACTGATCCAATGGCTCACAATGCTTCTTACATCTTACTTTAAGAGCCATATGTATGGGAACCCCTACTAGATTTCATAGTCACGGATAATTAACTTCCAATTCCAATGGGTCAATGAAGCAGTGTAAGTGTAAAACTCCAGTACGTTCACATTTAAAATAATTTTTTAACAGAAATTTTGTCAAATAATCATAAAATTTTACAAAATTAGCCTATAACCTTAGGGTATAAACAAAAGGTTTTTTCTAGTGTGAGTGTATGGACACACAATATGAATTCCTTTTTTAGCAATAATATTTGTTAGTTAGTAGTTTAATTTTTTTCCTAAGGATTTATTCCTTCTACTTTATGGAATAATTTGGGAATTATTTCCAATTTAAGCTCTTAGGAGTGCCCATGGACACACTATAGCACACCTAAAACTGGGGCGTCACAGCACCGTGGATTCCACCTGGAACTCACCAGGTGAAGAAGAAGAAACGAAATAATAACGACGACGGAAGCGACTTATGACCAGAACTCATTACAATTAATGGTGAAAATGAAATGAATGTATAACACAATGTTAACTAGACTCAACAATAATGCTAGATACAAGGCGAAATACAAAAGGAAACTCCAAAGCTAAACTAACACCACTATCGAGCACATCCAACTCATTCATGTAGCTTTCCAAATTATGCGGAACTAAAACCTGTAATTGAAAAAAACGAAACCAAACAGACAAACCCTAGAGTGACATGGGATAGGAAATGAGATTTAAGCAAAGAACCTGCAATCGAATCACAAATCAAGAAACTAAATAGACAAATTACAAACAAAGTTTAACCAATGTTTACACTCAATCAACGTAGAAACTTTACTATGATAATCAAACAAATACAACGAACTCACAACTTAGTAACAACACATAAAATAACACACACATACAACAAAACACACCTGACACATAACAAACAACACGCAACATCGATTGACCGACCACAACAACGCCATACATACAAGCAACCTTTAAGCTGCCATGAGAGGCTAAATCACAATCCTAATATATTGTGTGCCACAAATAAGACACATGAAAAAGGTAACCACGAAAAACATTCACACGCTACAACTAAAGCATAGAACATGAAAAAATAGGAATTTCAGATAGAATCTCGAAATACAATTGTCATACAGGTCAAGCTAAGGCAATTAACTAAATATGTCTAGGGCACTTACCTCGAAACCAAGCAATAATACTCAACGAAGAACAATCCTCATTCAAAAACCGGACTAAAAAATCCATAGAAATATCAAACACTTATCACTACAACAAACATTGAAACACAATTATAAATAAAAGACCCCAAATTTCAGAATATGAGAGTCAACATGATAAATATAAAAACCAGACTAAACGATGTCCTAAAGTTCTCATATTGTACAAATATTTATACTTAAGCGTATAAATCTAATGCCTGAAGAATCACCTCAATCGGACTTCAATCGAAAGAGATATTACTAATATACTCCACTCCTATCCATTGTTTTTCAGATTCGAACCCTAACTCGGTTTTCCATACAAAATCATGACTTAACTTTCCTTAAAAATCATGAAGTTCCACATACAGAATCTATGTTTCAAGATGAGTCCATTAACGTATCAACTCTTCATTTATGTTCTATACTCAATTTATAATGAATTTCCAAAGTACATTGCTGATACAGGTTTTCCATGAATACCAAGAATCCCTTAAAGATTTTTATCGCCTTCTATATAGATCCAAATGTTATGAAATTTTAAATACATGTTCTACTATATGTAACCTATCATCCATAAAAGTTTTATAAAATTTTGAGTTTAGGAACGTACATTGATCGATCTTATACTATTGCGCAAATAGGGAAGAAGGAGGATGAGAAGAAGGAAGAGATTGTGGAGGGTAGGGTTTGAACGGACATTAGTATATGTAAGGGTAGATTAGGTTAGGTTAAGATAATAAATTAGGTCTAGCACAACACATCAATTAGACATATAAAATATTACTAAAAATAAATACTATTATCCATAAATAATATTCTTTAATTTCCTATAATTGTTAAATACAAACTTCCAAATATAGTACCCTGACATGCTATATATTCATATAACCCAAAATATTATATATATATAAACTATAACCCAAAGTATATATATAGCCTATATAGTTTATATATATATATAAACTACAACCGAAAGTATATATATATATATATATAAACTATATATATACATATAACCCAAAGCATATATATATATATATATAAACTATATATATATATATAAACTATAACTCAAAGTATTATACCAAACTTAAAAATTAACTAATAATTTCCATAATTTTGCAATATGACAATCAATTCAAACTAGTTCGCTTAATCGTCGAAATATATATGATATCTCTTATCCAAAAACAAGACTAACAATATCCATACAAGATGTTTAGTCTGATTCTATATAGTATCGATTGCAACACCAAGATCCAACGTACTACCTCCACTAAAACAACCAATAAATGGAAAAGAATGTGATCCACTTTTCTAATTCAACTTTCAAAACCATTCAAACAAATAAAATTTCAACCGAAATCGGGGATCTTACATATACCCCCTTAAATATAGTTTCACTCTAGAAACTAGAAGCAAGCAATCGAAAAAAACAGAAGCGAAAAGGCCACTCGTTGCGTGGAGATGTCAATATGTGTATGTAACTATAAGTTATCCAAATAAGCCTATATGCATATGCTCAAAATAATGCATAATTAAAATAATGCTAGACATCTACGAAGCAACAATCATCTAGCATAACTCACACCAATTTTATCACAGCAACCAATCGACATAACATACACCAATTTCATAATTATAACTATCCAATATAACTCAAAGATTGAAACCAATCACGTGGAACCCTCCTGCCTCAACTCATGATACACAATGATCAGCGCGCATCTCTACACGTTGCCTATTATTAAATCATCAACTTCTAATCATGGCTGAGTCCATACTAGAGTACCTGCCAAAACATTTTATTAATTTCGAGCAGTAGTCCCTCCTAGCCGCATGGGTATACCCGGGGGTCACTTCCTCAACGACTTACCCCATGCCCTTAACCATACCGGTGGAAACTAATGCAATCAATCGTTCAAGCATTTCAAAATATCACTAAATAATTAGGGAGTACTATGTCCCAAAGTATGGCCCTACTTACATGCCTGCAATTTATAACACATAGAGAAATCGAACAACCAATAAAGAAGTAACTTACTATGCACCAATCACTTGGAAGATGTTGGCGGCTAAACAATCCTAGCTGTAGACAAACCCCCTAAAAAAATTGCCCTTCAAGAAACACAAAATTTTCCTAAAGAAGCGGAATGAGGCAGACCAATCTTAAACACATGACTCTGATACCATTTCTGTAACAACCCCAAATCCGGGGCGTCACAGCACCGTGGATTCCACCATGAACCAACCAGGCGAAGAAGAACAAACAAAATAGTAACGACGACGAAAGCGACTTAAACTAGAACCCAATACAATTAATGGTGAAAATGAAATGATTGTCTAACACAAGGTCAACTAGACTCAACAATAACGTTAGATTACAAGGAGAAATACAAAAAGGAAACTCCAAAGCTAAACTAGCACCACTATTGAGCACCTCCAACTCCTTCATGTAGCTTTTTAAATTATGTAGAGCTAAAACATATAATCGAAAGAAAATCAAAACCAAACAGAAAAAACCCAGAGTAACATGCGTTAGTAACTGGGATCTCAGCAGAGAACCCGCAATTAGAGCACAAATCATGAAACTAAACAGAGAAATTATAAACAAAGTTTAACCAAAGATTAAACTCAATCAACGTAGAAACTTTACTATGATAATATAACAAACACAACAAAATCACAACTTTGTAACAACACATAAAATAACACACACAACAACAAAAACAACAACAACACACCCAACAACAACACACCCAACAACAACAAAAACACACCCAACAACAACAACAACAACAACAACACACCCAACACACAACACCTAACATCGATTGGTGGACCACAACAACGCCATACATACAAGCACCCTCTATTCTGCCAGGAGAGGCTAATCCACAGTCCTAATACACTGTGTATCACAAATAAGACACATAAAAAAATGTAGCCACGAAAAGCATTCACACACCACAACTAAAACAGAGAACATGGAAACATAGGAGTTTAAGATAGAATCCCGAAATGCAATATATTGTCATGCAGGTCAAGCCAAGGCAATCAACTAAATAAGTTTGGGGAGACTTACCCCGAAACTAATCAATAATACTCAACGAAGATCAATCTTCATTCAAGACCCTAAAAAAGCCATAGAAATATCAAACACTTATCATTACAACAAGAAACACAATTTTAAATGAAAGACCCCAAATTTCAAAACTGAGAGTCAAATTAAAATATAAAAACCAAATTAAACGACGTTATGAAATCCTCATATTTTACAGAACAATAGACTTAAGCTCTATAAATCCAATGCCTCAAGAATCACCTTAATCGGACTTCAAACGAAAGAGGTATCATTAATATACTCCATTGCTATCCATTGCTTTTTAGATTCAAACCCGAACTCGGTATTCCATACAAAATCATAACCTAACTTTCCTAAAAAATCACGAAGTTCGAAATACAAAAACTAGGTTTCAAGACGAGTCCATAGACATATCAAACTTATAATTCTGATCTATACTCAGTTTATAATGAATTTACAACATACATCGCTCAACCAAGTTTTCCATGAATACCAAGAATCACTTAAATTTTTTTATCTCCTTCGATATAGATCCAAACGTTATGAAATTTTAAATACATGTTCTATAATATGTTACCTATCATCCAAAACATGTTCTTTATATTTCGTATTTAGGAATGTACCTAGATCGACTTTATACTCTGTTGCACAAATAGGGAATATAGAGGCTGAAAAGAGGGAAGAGATTGTGAAGGGTAGGGTTTGAACGTACATTTGTATATATAAGGGTAGATTAGGTTAGGTTAAGATAATAAATTAGGCTTAGCCTAACACACTAATTAGACATATAAAATATTAAAAAAAAAATACTATTTTCCATAAGTAATATTTAATTTCCTATAATTTCCAAATACTCAAGCTTCCAAATATAGTACCCTGTCATGATATATATATAAAGTGTAGCCCAAAGTAATATACCAAACTTAATAACTAACAAAGAATTTCAATAATTTTGCAATATGACATTCAATTCAAACTAATTTACTTAATCCTCGAAATAGATATGATATCTCCAAAACAAGACTAAAAATCTCCATAAAAGATGTTTAGCCTGATTCTATATAGTTTTGAATGCAACCAAAGATCCAACGTCCAACCTCCATTGAAACAACCACTAAATGGAAAAGAATGTGATCCACTTTTCAAATTTAATTTTCAAAACCATTCAAACAAATTAAATTTCAACCGAAATATCCGTATATACAATTCGCCTCGTTTCGGATTTTGGTAAACTTAAAAAAAAGTTCATTAAAATTTAGATATAAGAATCTTCTTGGAAAGATGTACTCGTTTGAAGTTGTTTACTCATAGCTAAAACATAAATTTAACACTTATCAAGTAACCAGATCTATTTGCTTATCAAAACCAGAACTTAATCTCCAACTAAGTTCTCAATTATTCACAAATTATCATTATGATTCTCGAGCTAGTGGTCATCACATCATGATTTTGATCCACTGCACAAAAACAAAATCACTCCTCAAACACCAACTCAAAGATGACAAACTGAAAGAGGATGAGAATTCACATGCCAATAATCATGGTTGATAGTGAGTAGCTTGGTCACTGCAAAGCTCTCGCCAGTCAGAACAATTGAAGCGTTAATCTCCCTATCAATTAACTTCTCTGTATTCTCTTGATGCAAAATGATTCCGTTGCATTTTGGAGTAAGTCCCATCTTTGAACCGAAGTACCTTCCTTCAAGCCTCACAAGACGTTCTAATCCACTCCCGAATCTTGGAGGTTAGGCTCGCAAGTCACATTCTTGTGGCGTGACACTTCTTGCAAGAACAAAGGCAACCAATGTGATGGCGCCTAAGCAAATCTTCACCTTTTTTTCCTTCTAAACCCAATGTTATGGATCTAGAAGACTCCCGTTTGTGTTTAAAACTCCCAAGAACAATCAAACAAAACCTTGCCCACGCGAGGGCTAAGGTTAGTGCAAGAATGTAAGAAAGCTACACTAGTACAAAATTGCTTTGGCATAACACTTTTTTTTATAAAGAGGATAGCGGTTTTACGGCCACAAAATATGGAATGGCGGTATTACACATTTATAGCGCTTTCAAAAAAGTGCTAGAAGGAATTACATTCATAGCATTTTTTTTGAAAAAGTGCTATGCTTGTTTTATTTTATATATAATATAAATACGACTTTAGCATAGCGCTTTGCGTTTGGTTTATTACTCATAGCACTTCCTTGAAAATGATTGTGTTATAACTCATAGCTCTTTTCTTCAAAAGAGGTAATAACTGGTTTTGTACAATTTAAATGTCGATGCTTTATTTATTGCTCTTTTGCAAAAAAAAAAACTATGTTTTTGTAAGAATCCATTTCCTTGTTCGAGCATCTTCTGTTTTTCCATCTATATTTCTAGATCCAGTTCTGCAACTAGTATTTCATCAAATGAGCCATACTCAATAGGCAATACACAAACCCCGTTTTCATAACTAAATATTGCCAATTCATGCATAAAACAAAGCAAAATACAACCCAATTTTCATGTATCTCCTCCAAAATAATCATGGAGCCATTTTCTATACAAAACATTAAAAAATAAGATATACCCCCATTTTCTATGTCAACACTTAGCCTATCTTTTCAAACAAAAAAGAGCAATATGTCCATAAAATAGAGCAACATGTCCAACAAAATAGAGCAACATGTCCACAATTTGTCCAACTAATGTCTACCTATTCATGATTAGGAACTATATCATTAACTAGTTAGCCTATCAAACTACCATTTACAAGTGAGGTTTAAGATGTTGAAGCCATTCATCCATTACCTCATCGTCCCGAGTGTATGAGTTCAATTAATCCAAGAAGTATTGCATAAATACATAAAATTATATATTAAGTTCACTTATGGAGTTAGACTAATTTGTACAATTACAAAACATAAAACAAAACATACTTGATTCCAGGATAGATTTGGCACCTTGTTCAATAATGTCCCTCATCATCCGACATATATAAAAACCACAAAGCACAAAGTTTGGTTGGAGAGGACATTTCTACACAAATGAAATAGATGACCTCGTGTCAGATTTTGATACTATAATGTACAATGATATATAAAAACAATTTACTGCAAGGGCATATAACTTGATAACCTTTATATTTATCCACGATATGACGGTTGGTTTTGATTTGAGTACCTTAACTTGAAAGGTCTTCAATGCCCTATATAGAATATTTATGAATATTATAATTCACTAATATATATTAATTATATTCTTATTTAAATTAAATATATTACAAAAAACTTAATGCGTACACAGCTTGGCCAAATCTACCGTAATATCTAACCAATAAACTGTATTTAATTAGTTGTGGAATGATCATAGCTAACATCCAATGATTCCTAAAAAATACATTGATCACTTACACTAAAAGAAAAATAAACATTTGAGATGTAATGATAAAAAGTCATTATGACGTGGATTGGACCTCAAATAATTGTTCTGACGTCGAAGGAAGTTCCAATTCCGCTTGGTCTTGTAGAATAATCGAGCAATCAACCTTTGTTTTGTGTTTTTTGGATTATTTATAAACGGAATGAAGAAGAACTGCAATACAAACCAAAGTAAAGATAATTTGAAATTTGTGATAAATATATGAGAGATAAGCAATCGAAAGACCAAGGTAATTCGAAAGAGGGATTGAGTCTCTTAGGATATAACGCACCTAAAGAAAAACAAAAGTTTTGTTTGGATACCACTCATCGAATGCGTTCGGATACAATTCACTGAACATGTTTGGATATAACTCACCAAACAAGGGAATCTATCCCAAAACACTATCAATTGTTTTCTCCACTCAAGCCTCTCTAAAACTTTAATAAAAGCTAGTTTATATAGAAAGTAAAAACAAGCAAATGGACTTTTGGTGTTACATGCATTAACTTGAAGATGGATTATTCATGGAGATGCATTCATGTAATAACTTGATGACACTTGATCTTTATGATTGGGCGACCCTTGATAAAACCAAAACTTTAAACTCATGGGTTGAAAATCCCGTAAGAATGAAAGTTACTGCAAATATCGACATGGGATAGCATATTCGGACTTGTTCTTGTTTAGTGGTGCAAGTTTTCGAATCACATCACATTATAATTTGAAATACAAATCAATTAATTTTCTAGAAGTTGCATATCAACGAGACCCAAAACAATGACTAAATTGATTTAATTCTAATTTTACTCACCATTTCACACAATGATGGCCCTAAATTTTTAGCAAGCTAAGCAAGATAAAATGAAATGAAAGAGCATGCTATCAAAAGGTCATTTTTATATTTAGTGTAGGATAAAAGCTTACCTACTATTGTATGGGGCAAATATAGACGTTGTCTTGCATTTGCTTGATATATTGAAGTGGTCATATATATTTCTCTTATATCTTGACCACCGTCTTTAGATTGAAGAATTCTACCATTTTCATCAAGAAAAACACCCAAGCATGTAGGAAAAAGAAAAGAATGCGAGGCCGCCTTGTACTTGTCAAACAAGAACTTATCATGTATATCCTATTGCACAAAGCTAATATGTAATACTTTAACCTCCTCTTGTTGTAGCCATATTTCAAGCTCATTATTTACCGTGGACAATTTTTGTGTGTGTTGTAAAATTCCTTTCTTCATGTCAATATCCATGATAAATCTTTTGTCCTTGGATAAAAATGATATACAATGATCAACCCAATCATATTGTTGTCGTGGTTGAGGATGGTCATCATTGTCAACTTGCATCGGTTTAAATATAAATGCTCTACTATCTTTTGTGCTCCCAATTGATTCCTGAAATACATCACTTAAGTATCACAATTTAATCCCAATTTAATGTCAATATTCTCACACATAGAGTAAGTTTCCTTTTCGGCTTGGACTTGACAAGCAAATTTAGAAAAGTAACTAGTAAAATATAGTAGAAACAAAAATGTCTACATACCGAATCAAGAACAACCAAGGATGAAGGCCATCCAATTATATATCCTAGGGCATATCAGAGACGACTGATGTCGTCAATTGTTGGCAATAAAGTACCGAGGTGTATGAGGGATAAATGCACGTCCTTTAGCCACCACACATTTTTTATGGGGCCAAAATAGTGTACATGGTTTCAAGATTTCCTATAAAAGATGAATTTTTCAAATATATTAATTGTAATGTGAAAGTTTAACTCCTCATAATCATGCAACAAATACCTTATACCTGTGATTTCTCTAGTAAATGAGGATCTATTTCTAGGGGATTAATAGTTTTGATTGGACGAGGTTGTGACACTTGTGATTGTGATGAAACTGGATTCTGCAACTGTCTTTGTAACTCTGCCATTTGTTGTTTCATATCTATGACTTCATTCCTAAGTGATATAACCTCTTGCTTAGTTTCAGATTCTCTAGGGTTAGGTGCACCAAAGAACCTGTTCTTACTTACTCAAAAACATGCAGCCCTTACCCGACCATAATGCTCGTCCTTCTCTAGAGCCAATGTTAAAGCATCTTCAGCTGGTGTGAGTTTATGATGCCCCAAGATTATTGTTCAGTATATATGTCCTAGAATCACACCTGTAAGTAAGGAATATTATTTCTATAATATACATGGAAAGTACCCCATGATAAGGGGATTTGTTTCATGAATGATGAGAATTGTAAAACATCTTGGCCTTATTAAAATAAATGTTTTCAAATTTAGCCTACTCACAATTTTTTTAGCCACTTCAGCTATATCATCATGATACAGTCCATTGAGATCATGCCTTGCAACTTTCCACAACTCAGCTCTTGATATTGTACAAGTGTTTGGATCTTTGTTTTGTTCTTTCAACTAAATAACATTGGTTGATAAATCTAACACAAATATTAAAGTATAATTGTTTGAAACAAGTGGCAATAAATGACTTATAAAAGATAAATATACTATTATAATTTTCCTCTCTTTGCGAGCATATCCCATTCTAGAAAGCCTATAAACATAATTATTTTTCTTTTGCATGCTCGATATTAGTACGACTTAAATCATGCACATTAGAAGAACAATGATAATTATAAAAAGAAATATAACATTTGATATTACAAATACATTAAATAATACATTACATGGAAATTCTTGGTACACGGATGTTGAACAAATTCTTCCCATGCTTCTTGATTGACATAAGGATACTTTGAAGGAGGCTCCACACAGAATACTACCGTCGTCAACTAAATTCTTGCCCAAACCATTTTTGACATTTTTCCACTTATCACCAGCACTTCTACGGACCATCTTCTGAGTCAGGGCATATGGGATATTGAATAAACTATGAAATTTTGTGAATATTGCATTAACAATAACATATGAATTAAGTATATATTTAAATATGTTTAAGTTAAACAAGATAATATTGAATTACCTCAATGGTTTGATAGAGTTTGGTTTTTATATCTATCGATACTTCTTTCCAATTTGTATATTCAATTAAAACACATCTACGAGCTAAGTACCCAATATAGCTCTGCATAAGTGTAGAATTTTTGTCGACTCCTTTTCCAAGTCTATTACACTTCACAGAGATCTTCTTCAGCCAAATTTTTTGTCAACTCCTTTTTCATGTCATATTATTAATTTTGGCTATCATCTTATTTCCTATCATAGACTTGTTAGACGATTCTCTCGGATGTGTAGCATCACCATAACCACCATCACGTACCATCCACATTAGTAAACTCATGATTGTCATCACCATCTTGATTATCCATTTTCCTACAAGAATAGTAGTTACCATATGAGTTACAAATGATAATAAAAGAATAAAAGATAAAACACATTCATATATATGCTTCGTTGAAGAGAAAATCAAGAAAAATAAAAAAAAGTACAACACAAATTGAATTATATATATAAATTTAAGCACAATGTTATTCACCTTTTACTTGTTTTTTCTCTTTCTTTTAGGATCTTTTCCTTTCTCAATCACTATTCATTCTTCCTGGTCTACACACATGTATATCTCACTTTGTTTAACATTGGTTTCAAGGGATGGCATGACCATTAAAGTTTGAATCACCTCATTGTCCTTTTCACTGTGCTGACTACAACACTTCTCTATTGTTGATAACACAATGGACCACTTTGGATCTTTCAGATCGGAAACATAAAATAATTGTTTGGCTTGTGATGCAAAAATAAATGGGTGGTCCTTATGACCCAACTTATGCAAATCAACTAGAGTAACGCCCAAGTCATCATTGCGTACACCATAAGTAACATCAGCAAACCTACAACGAAAAACTGGAACCTTGAACGACATAATTCAGCTCCCATATATGTTCAATAACTCCATAGTATGCCATGTTAAGCACTAATTAAACCGTCACTTAATATTTTTGGATTAATTTATGTATACACCAAAAAATTAAAATAAAGTATATGCTAAATTATTTCATGACTATTTTACTTAACATTTTGTTACCTTATATGGAATAAATCATTCTCATGCATATGTGCAAGAGTATCTTAATTTTTTAACCGCCTAATCCTTACTTTTATATTATATGTAATTTACCCAATTTTCAACATCTTAAAACAACATAATTATTATAATATTGTATATATGTTAGTCAATAACATGATATCTAACAAAATTTGATTATTGTTAAATATATAATTTATATTTATTCAAATTCGTGCAAGACACGATCACATATGCTAGTATTATAAATAAAACTGCAACAATAGGTTTGCATTTAAACTGATGTTGCTGAAGGAGCAAATGATGCCATTGAGTTGAAACTAGCATAGAGGATTATGTTAACATTTAATAGTACTATTAGTTATGCATTTGCTACTCAGAGTTTTTTTTTTTGATAAGGTAAAAATTAGTCCGATTTCAAGAATATGAAAACCCGCCTATAGGATCATATCAGATGAGAGGCATGAACTCTAAATTAGTCAGAATATTCTTCATCGACGTATGGTGGCAAAACTTAGCAATCAAATAAGCCACCTGATTGTTCTCTCAAAACACATGGTTAATCTGGACAATCTCAAAAGATTTTAGAAAAAAATGGATATCAAAGTTCATGATATCGATTTCACAAGGACATTGCCAGATACCTTTAGTAACATTAACAATTGTGACATTGTCACTTTCAACATCAATTTTCTTAAACCCCAAATCTGTAGTTGATTCTAATGCATTTCTAAGGGCTAAAGTTTCATTCATGAGAGGTGATTTCATACCACATCTACCTCCCCTAATAAGGACTCATTCTGCATTATTGTTTCGTAGAATGTAGCCAAATGTGGACATGACATCTAATTTAGTCTATCCATCAACATTGATTTTAATCATGTTTTTAGCAAGTTTTTTCCATTTAATATATAGTTTTTTCTTATAAAGGAAAGAGGATTTTTGAGTTTTCTCATAAGTGCAATCAAGAATCCATTTTTGAACCTTAATCCATGTTTTTAACTGATTACTTGTGTATTTTGTAAGATCTTTACCCATACCAGTGTTATCTGTCGAGCAAAATAAGCATTGATTTCTATTGAACCAAATACTCCGCCAAATTAAGGATAGTTCAAAAAACTCCTTCGTGTTCATTTTATTTCGGGTTTCATCAATTATTTATTCTATTCGTTTGTTGTAATAGTTAATTTGTTTTAGTTTTCTTCAGTTGTCCGATTTTTTTTACAAGTTGTAGTGTTTTAGGGCATTTGAAAAGGATGTGTATGGACTCTTTAATTAGGCTATTGCAAGAATTACATCCTACCGGGATACTAATCCCTTTCTTGTAATCTTGTAATGGTAGGTAGTCCATTTTTAATGATTTTTCAAAGAAAAATTTTCAGTTTAGGGTTAGTGTCAAATTTCCAAATCCAGGAGGAATCATAAGTAGAGTAATTGACGTTTTTGTTAATCAAGGTCATAGCAGAGTTTATAGAGAAACAATTCTTACTTTAAGACCAATAAAGTCAGCCAGTAATTTCATAATTGGTAGGGGATTTCTATAATCTTTCTCATAATTTCCTCGGGGACTTCATCAAGTAATTTATCTTTGTTTTAATTTTTATCATTAATAAAATTAGCAACACAATTTTTCTGGTTAATATTGGGGTGAACATGAATATAGTCACAAAGTGGTTTTTTGAATATCCAGTTGTCTTTCCAAAAGTTTCACCATGTCCAATCTGCTAGATAAGTCCCTTTTTAAAATAATGTTGCGAAGAGTAATTTTTTTTTTCTCATAGTGAAGAATGTGTTTGTCCTTAAGATATTTTTCTGAGACAATCCTAAACCAAAAATTGTCGGGTTTCGCAGTAATTTTCCATAAGAGTACGTTTAAAATGTAGAGCATGGTTAACGTCCTTAGTTTTCTGAATACCAAGTCCACTTTTATCAAGTGGTTGGCAAATCTTAGTATAATTAATAAGTGGCGAGACGGAGGGTTCTTTTTTCCAAAAGAAGGTTCAATTGATTCTATTTATTTTCTCATGGGTAGAAGTAGGTAGCATGAAACTTTGCATAATAAAAGTTGGTTTTGCTGCCTGATTAGATTTGATCAGAGTTTTTCTCCCGACTTGGGAAATGGAGCTCACTTTCAATTTTTAAATATTTATTTGATTTAGTTATTACTTCATTAAAGGTGTTACTATTAACTTTGTCGTTATTGATAGGGCATCCCAAATATTGTTTTGATAGATGTCATGTTTGGTATGGTGAGGGTCCCTCAGATTAGTTGGATTGGTGAATTTGTGATGCCTTTTGTAACCTGAAAGGCATATTTGTGGAAATTAAATTTTTGGCTAGATAATTCACAATATTTGTCAATGATTTGCTTCATTTCTTTACAGGAATTCTAGTCCCATTTCTGGTAATATGGAAGCCAGTGGGTTTTTTTGTCTATCTGAAGCCTTCTAAAGCTGTCTTGCAAGGATCTCAAATCCTAAGATAAACAGAAAAGGAGAGAGTGGGTCCCCTTGTCCTAGTCCTCTTTCAAGTGTAAATATTTCAGTTGGTCCATTGTTGACAAGAATAGAGAAATAGACAATAGAAATTCCGTGATATAGTTAACGAAAGTTGTGCATCATCCAAATTTTTTCAAAGTAGCAAAAATAAAAGACCACTCAATTCGGTCATAAGCCTTTTCCTTATCTAGTTTAATTACGATGAATCCTTCTGTTCAATGAGTGACAAATTTCATGTGCGATGAGGATGTTGTCTTGGATTTCCCTATTGTTTTCGAAATTGGTCTACAATGATTTGTTGAGTTAAGGTTTTCACATTTTGGAATAAGTGTTATGAATGTATGATTAACTTGTCTAAGGAGACTCACGGAATGAATAAATTCTTAACATCTTGGATGACAGATGGGCTGATATTGTCCGATATATTTGTCATCAACAATGGAAAAACAAGAATTCTAGTCCCATTTCTGGTAATATGGAAGCCAGTGGGTTTTTTTGTCTATCTGAAGCCTTCTGAAGCTGTCTTGCAAGGATCTCAAATCCTAAGATAAACAGAAAAGGAGAGAGTGGGTCCCCTTGTCCTAGTCCTCTTTCAAGTGTAAATATTTCAGTTGGTCCATTGTTGACAAGAATAGAGAAATAGACAATAGAAATTCCGTGATATAGTTAACGAAAGTTGTGCAACATCCAAATTTTTTCAAAGTAGCAAAAATAAAAGACCACTCAATTCGGTCATAAGCCTTTTCCTTATCTAGTTTAATTACGATGAATCCTTCTGTTCAATGAGTGAAAAATTTCATGTGCGATGAGGATGTTGTCTTGGATTTCCCTATTGTTTTCGAAATTGGTCTACAATGATTTGTTGAGTTAAGGTTTTCACATTTTGGAATAAGTGTTATGAATGTATGATTAACTTGTCTAAGGAGACTCACGGAATGAATAAATTCTTAACATCTTGGATGACAGATGGGCTGATATTGTCCGATATATTTGGTAAAACTCCGCTGTCATACCATCAAGGCCAGAAGATTTGTCATGTCCAATAATAAAGGTTGCCTTTTTTTATTTCTTTGTTTGTTGCAAGCTTGATCAATTCCAGATATCATCACTAGTAACTTCATAATTGATCAAATCAAGGTAAGTTGGCAGAGTTTGGTTGTTGATGGGTGATGATTTAAACCTTTTCATGAAATCAGAATGAATCTCATTAAGAATATTTTGCTGACCAATTATCGAGGTTCCTTCTTGATTTCAAATTTCCTTGATAATTTTTCTATTTCTTTTCTCGGAAGCAATTTTATGACAATAACTAGTGTTTGTATCAGTTAATTTTGGGTGTTTTGTCTTGGCTCTATGATTCCAATAATTTATTTGAAACTTTAGGATTTGTTCTTTTTTGGCCATAAGTCTGGATTGTTTGACAGCTAGTGAATGAATAAGACACGAGACAAGATAAATTTTAATATTTGTCAATTCATTTTCAATCTTTGGTAATTGGGTGAAGATATTTCAAAAAGAGTGTTTATTTTATTCTTTTCCTTATTTTTTCAATAATTTATTTTTCTAACCAGGTTATACATTTGTGATATTTCATAAGTAGTTCTCCAAGCTTGTTTAACAACATTACGAAAGTCCTTCCTTGTCATTCAGATTTCTTCAAATTTAAATGGTTTACATTTAAAATGAGTTGTTTTTACCAGGTCAATAAAAAAGGGGCAATGGTCCGAAGTAGAAAAGGCATAATTTCTTGTGGCAATATATGAGAACCAGTGGAGGATCTGATCTTGAACCAGAGTTTGATCTAATTTCTCATAAATCTATCGATTCTAGTTTTTTTTTTGCCAGGTAAAGGTATTACCTTGGGTTGGAATATCAAGCAATTCACAAGTTTTTTTGAAACGGATAAGTCTATCAAAGCCATTTGGATTCGTAGGACAACCCCCGATTTTTTCATCGGGGTTTTAAATTTCATTAAGGTCTCCCATGATAATACATGGGAACGAGGCATAATTAATGAACCTAGTGTACACCATAGAAATGTTTTATTCCATTCATTTGGTGGAGTATAGACAAGTATCAATGTTAATGTATCATTTGTTGTGAGGTTAGTATATTTAAAGGCAATAAATCTACTTTCTATGGTATGAATTTCATGTATTTCATTTTTTAGTTGGTAACTCTTCCACATGATACATATCCCCCCTAGAAACTCGTAGCAGGTGAGGAAACAAAATGGTCAAAGCCAACTTTTTGCCAACATCGTTCATGTGGTGTTTTATCCGTTCTTGTCTCATAGGAAGGGGCAATATGGTAGGGGAAGCAAGTTTAGTAGGTAGAGCAACATCAGGAGCTGCATGCAGATATTCCTAAAGGGCATGAATGGTAGGGATTTCAATTGGTAAAGACGATTGGATGATAGGGATGGATACATTTTCTGGATTGGTTTCAATGGTTGGGGGTGCATGGAGAATAAGAGTTAAAGCTAGGATACGTATAATATTCTGGTAGTTAACCTTGAAGCCATTGTTTCTGGGAGTATTAAGAGGAGTAGAGGTAGAACATGAGGGGTTTGGAGAAGATGATTTCTTATGAGCATTGACAATTTTCCAAATTCCATTAGAGAAGGAATCAAGGTCAGATTCAGTTGCAGGGCTAGGGGTCACAAAGAGCTTTTGGAATGTGACTTGAATGGATTGTGGTTTGGAGATTCTCAGAGGGAAGAAATCAAAAATATGGTTTTGGTTACCATAGTTTCCACAACCTTCAAACATCTCCTCAAACCGAACACGAAAAGTTTGAGTCACCCCATTTTCATCTAGGATGATCACAGTTTTCTGGTCAAGCTATTCAAGATCAATGTTCACACACATTCTAGCATATTCCACACGTTGTTTTTTCTCAGTAAAAGGATTAAGTTTAATGAGATTGCCCATATGGTTCATATCCAATATAGTTTTGAGTACATCAAACCTAATATACTCAATGGGAAGAACATGGATTCGAATCCACATATCCACAGTGGTAATTGGTTTAGAGCAAGGATCAAAGGTAGAACTCCAAGGTTTCAGAAGGATAAGCTTCCCAAAAATGCGGTAAGGTCTACCTTGCCACACTCTCTTTTGATCAATAGGTTTGGAAAATATGAGTTTAAACCAATAGTTTGATCTCTTAATAATGTCAAAATCTCCTTTTATGAATTTCTAGTCATTTTTTTACTTTATTTTTCAGGCGAGAAAAGTCAATGGGTTCCCCAGTGACATACCCCCTAAGAGACGATTCTTTGAGTCTGTTGATGTTATCTCTAACATTAGAGAGTTTGTAAAGGTAAGATGCCATGTCAATAGGCAATTTAGCCTTTCCTTTCCTAATGGATGAAGATGGGTTCAGGTATAGAGGTTTAATTTCAACCCCATTTCCAGAATAGTGGAATCTGGGTTAGGTTTAGAAATTCTCAAAGAAACAGAAGAGGGGTTAAAAGATATAGTTTTAGCAGAAGGATTGAAGAAAATAATACCTTTCAATGACCGCTTTCCCTTATCCATGGCAATGGATAAGAAAAAACAAGGATAAAAACCAGAAACAAAGATTCAAGAAACTATAAGATTCAGAGAAAATAGATAAGCATGTGATTGATTTGTGCATGTAATAAGACTTAATCTAGTAGTAGTTATAGAGTAAATAATTTTTCCCACCACTTAGAGTAAAACATGAGCAGAGAACAGAGGGGTGAGGAGAGAGGGTTTATAGAACACCTGATTTTCCAGTTGAGATGGTACATCTGACATTGTCTAGTAAACCCCTTTGAGCACACCGATGAGTCCCCCACCATGACTGCACAAGAGGAGCTAGACGCCTTGAGTGTCAAGTTTATTGGCCCCATGACCCGCAGCCGCTCTCGCGCCATTGCTCGCGCAACCCAAAGCGTCGTCACCCGGACACTTGCGTGTGACAGCGCGCTCACAACTCCGGAGCCCCGCCTCCTCACGTTGTCTACGCTCGCCATCACTCGCCAGCCTTCCGAGCCCGATGCCTCACCATTATGACTAGAGCACGGCCCCTTGCCATCGCTCGCGCTCCACGGCGCCATGGCCTTTATGTCCGCGGTGCCTCTTTGGCATTCCATGCCATTGCTTATCCTAGCACTTTCTATTATTTTGAGCTTATCTTCATAGACTTGATATCTGTGAACTTTCCACTTTTAGCACTTGCTTGTTTTGGCTTATTTACATTTTAAGACTTTCCTTTAGTGGTATTATTGGGGCGTGCGTGTTCTTATGCTTGAGATACCGGCCCACCGTCATTAGTGGGCTTGTTTCGGCCCAAAGCCAACTCTCTAAGGCTATATAAGCCTCATCATGTATCATTTGCAAGACATGCTTAATCATATGGTTTAATTTACAAGTTAAAACTATCTCCTTCTTAAACCCTAGGCGTCACCCCCAAAATGGGGTTAATTTGTTTATGCCTCCATTGATTCATCACGTTGAATCATCTTGCTTGATCATCACGTTGATCTCGCCCTTGAAGCCTCATCTCGTTGAGACTTCCATGCCTCCAACAACCTCGATCACGTTCGAGCTTGGAGATACGCTTGGATTGCCATCACGTTGGCTATCCCAAGAGTTTTGAGAAGATCTGAACAAGAAGAGTTGACAACTTAGATCGGTGAGACATATGTCAAGGGGACTCATCCGAGACCACTAACGCATCACACACAAAGGTCCAAAAGCCATCGAAGAGAGGCCACCAACTCTCAACAATCACACAACGGAGAGAGATATGGGATCTTTCAACACCATGAAATTCGGGCACACCAGCGAAAGGAGAAAGGGAGAAAGCCAACAACTCCACGAAATCGCCCATAACCAAGGCATAGACAAGATCCACTAGGTATTCAGTCCAAATCCAGTTTTAGAGTGAAGGATATAATAGATTAGGAGAATAGTTTTAGCTTAAGCAAAACGCCAATTCGCTTGAGTAAATCAGATAAAGAAGGAAAGAGTTGAGATAAGGGCAGATCTGGAGAGGATGGATTTAAAAAGCTTAGTTTTCATCAAAATGGGAAGAGGCGGTGGCATAGTAAAAAAATAGAGCCAGTTTCGAGATCAGTCTCGAGAGCGTTTTCTCTCTCATCCGTGAGTTTCACATAGGTTCGATGATTTTTTTACTCAAAGTCGTGTCTATTGTTTCATATCATTTTATTTATCTTAGTCAGTAAATTATTTACAAATATCTTAATAATATTTAATATTATTATGGGATGTTATATTATTATTGTATTTTTTTAATGCAGATACGTTCTTCTTGTGCATCAATATATACCATCAATGTTGTGGGTTCCAGAATGGATTTGTCGAAAGCCCAAATTATTTCTAACAGGCTTGGGAAGATAGGCCCATTATGGTAGCAAATGACCTAGCTTGGATGGTATAAATATACCCCAAAAAGGAAAGAGAAGGATCCTTTTTTGAGCCATTTCTTCCATTTCAATTCCCAAAATAGATATTTTTGGCAGAGGGAATATCAACGTGACATTCATCCTCCATTAACGTAACCAATTTGTCACTAGCAGCATGAAACACTGTGACGGATTGTCCTCCCTTTCTCTATTAGCTTCTTGAACTCCCCTCCTCTCATCTCTACATTGTCATCTCCTTGATCTCAACATTAACTTGGGCGTCAGATTCTCTATCCTGAGAAAGATCTCTTCTCGGGATTTTTCAAAAATAAGGTGAGCACGAAGAGGAAGGTAGAAGAGGGTCAATCCATTTTTTAGCTCCTTGATCTTGTGGAAGAGTCCAAGTGGAAAAAAGCGAAGAAGGGTCCACTCCGAGATCTCCGAGATGTTGATCGGTAGTTCAACTATACGACTCTTGAACTCCCATGTTATAATCCATGAAGGGATCTTCCCCGCAGGCAAGCAACTATTCCAATTCCGCAAGCCCTTGAAGAATTAGCGTGTATGGAGTCCCCACTCGTATTGTACGAAGCCACCACCTTCACGAAGAACATCTTATCGGCGTCGCCGCCTCATGACTATAAGCTACATGTTATGAATGATTACAATGGAAATGAAGATCCAGGGGACCACCTATTGATGGCCCTGTCCCTCCGCAGATAGACGCTCTAGGGTGTTCCCGTCTTCGCAACACTTGGAACGAAGCTCATGAGCCATGGGAGTTGTAGTAGAATTGCCTTCTTCACTGCTAGATTCACTCATGATTGTGAAATTCCTGAATAACCCCCAACGGATGTGGACAAACTACAAAAGGGGAACAAATCTCCCGAGCCTGTGTGCAAAGTAGTAAATGATTACAAGACGGTAACAACCCCTTTCATAACGTCAGAGTTAATGTAAAAGAAAACAAACAAATAGCAACAACAATGATGGTTTCAATCTAGAATGACAATAATGACATGTAAGCAACTCGAAAAATAAAAAGAAGAAAAGAAAAAAGAAGAAGATGAAGTAAGACAAAACCGTCGTTTCAAAAACTTAAACCAAGGGCGCCAAAAACCAAGGGGTGAAGAAAAACTCATCAGCCTGAAATTTGAGAGAAGAGCCACCGGATGCGCAACGATGTCGAACGGTTCAAACCAAATGAAATCCCAAAGAAGAGGAAGAAATTAAGGAGGAAGAATATACTATTAGAAGATGGTAACCATGACAAGAATATTAACGGGGCAACATTGGATAAAGGAAAAGGAGTTGGAAAAAGAAAAGAGAAATGGAAGAATTACCATGAAAAAAATCGCCGGAGAAGAGAACGACGGCCGACCGGAGGTAGAAGGAAGAGAGAACGACTAAATTCTGGAGAGAAGACAAGGTTTAGAGAAACCAAAGAAAAGTATTTGTCTCTTGATGATCAGAGTCCTTATATAGCACAAGGGAAGACGAAGAGTCACCGCCTAAAAGGGTATTTTGAAAACCGTGCCCATTTTTAAAATTCAAAAAGAAAGAGTGTCACTTGAAAGAACTATATGTAGAAGCCTTTTGCGGATAAAGACCATTGTTCGCTAAGGCTGTGCGCCCCATCACACTCGTATCATAATCAATATCCCTTTAAACCCCATAGGAAGGCGGGCGTGAATAGATAAAAACGAAGCCAAGCCTTCACTATGCTTTGCGAAGTGAATGGCTAGTTGTTTGATCTAGAACAGATTTGTCAAAAGCCCAAAAGCTTCCTAACGGGCATGGAAAGATAGGCCCATTATGGTAGCAAATGACCTAGCTTGGATGGCATAAATATACCCTAAAAAGGAAAGAGAAGGATCCTTTTTGATCCATTTCTTCCACTCCAATTCCCAAAATAGATATTTTTGGCAGAAGGAATGTCGGCGTGACATTTTTCCTCCATTAAGATACCATTTTGTCACTAGCAGCATGAAACACTGTGACCTATTTTCCTCCATTTCTCCTTTCGCTTCTTAAACTTCCCTCCTCTCATCTCTACATTGTCATCTCCTTGATCTCGACACTAACTTGGGCGTCGGTGTCTCTTTCCCGAGAAGGATCTCTTGTCTGGAATTTTCATGAAGAATGTGAGCATGAAGAGGAAGGTAGAAGAGGGTCAATCAAATTTTAGCTCTTAGATCGTGTGGAAGAGTCCAAGTGGAAGAAAGCGAAGAAGGGTCCACTCCGAGATCTCTGAGGTGTTGATCGACGGTTCTACCACTCGGAAATACACAAATGTGTTTTTGGAGTTGCAAAGGAAATTTATGCTTCTGTATTCTCTTGCTACATTACATACATAAAAATGGATGACGATGCTCATATATATGATGTGAGGTGTCCCAATGGTACGTACTATATTGTGCGGATAGTTTTTTCCCTTCCCCAATTCAAAGGCCACACACTTTACATATGTCTTTTCCCCAGTTCATAGGGAAAAAAACCCTAAAACACTAAATACATAAAGGCAAATTTGTGAGTGGATTTTATCACATCATGTGGTACACAAACAAAGGGGAAGCACTGCATAAATAATGAGGATGTGATGCACAACAGACGTTTATGTGCTACACTTGTAGGACACTTAAAGGTAAAATGGTGAATAAAACAAAGAGAAAGTAGTGCACCACAATGAGATCTATAAACAAGGTAGAAATTGTACTAATAACAAAAAATCTAGAAATGGTAATAATAACAAACAAGCCAGAAACGGTAATAATAACTAAAAAGCCATAAATGGTAATAATAAAAATTACCTATATATGCAACAACAACAACAATGCTATCTATATCTGCAAAAACAAATATCTTATATATTTAGAAATTACTTTCATTTGCAATCGACTTCTCCTTTATGTACTCTAGGTCGTTTTGTAGTTCAACTTTATCCACTTTGTAGAGATAAAATCCACTCACAAGTCCGCCATTATGTATTAAGTGTTTTAGTGTTTTTTCCCATTGAACTGGGGAAGGGACATATTACAATGTATGCTCTTTTATGTTTTTTGAACTAGGGAAGGGACATATGTACAGTTTGTGCCCTTTGAGCTGGGGAAGAGACATATGTACGGTGTGTGCCCTTTTATGTTTTCTGGTGCACATGATACAGTAATGTGTTGCACAACTTACACTAGTTTAGTGCACAACAAGAACTAATGTGGTTGATGACATCCAATTTGTTACACGTTTAGGACATGCATTTGTGTTATAGTCTAGGTTGTTTTATGCATTTTGTGTTGCATTTATAGCTAGTTGCATTGTTTTCTTTGTTATAGAGGTCTACATGAGAAAATATGTGTTTTCAGGTACTTAGGTGGATTTTTAGAGCTTTCTATGGATGTTGCAGGGACCTCGGATGTCGTTTGGAGGCTAACGAGACAAACCGTGAGGAATTCGGACCAGATTCGAGCTAAAATCAGAGTTGTGCAAGATACGTGGGAGGCCGTGCATTTGGATCAGATTTTCTTCAAAAGGCCGTGCATTCTACCGCACGCCGTGCATGCGGTGATTTCTTGCAATTTGCCTATGTGTTTGCCTGTTTGTTTTCGCCTACGGAGACTTTTGCCTATGCGTTTTGTGCACGGCGTGTGTTTTCTCACTTGTAGCATTTTGGCCATGCGCTTGACCTTGCCTTCTCCGCACAGTCAAGACACGAGCCGTGGGTTCTACCCGGATTATTTTATTTTTGGAAACGTTTTGTCTTAGGTATAAATACTTCGTTTTAGGTTTTTGGATGTATCTTTAACCACTTTTTCTAACTCTCTAGACCTAGTTGTTTGCCTCGATTTGAAGATTTTAACTTTGGAGATTGTTCTACTGGATTCAAGACTAAGTTTCCCTTTCTCTTTAATCTTGTTTATGATGTCCATCATTAATATGAATTTATTGATTGTTTCTGCAATTATGTCTAGCTAATTCCAAATTTCTAGGGTTGGGGTGGTCCCATCTATGTATAGGTAGACTTGTTTGATATTTGCCTGAATGGAAATCTGAAACCTTGTTGATTCATTCCTAGATGTTTAATGCCCATATTAGCGTTTGCGAATTGGATCCTATTAGGGTTTGCAACCGAGCGGTAAAAACCTTAATAGTTAGTCAGATAGGGTTTGAGACCGAGAGTTAATAACTTCTATTGGAATCCTATGAATTGAACCTGAGATTTTATTATTGCGAGAGAATCTTAATTTCTCCTATGGATTAATAACTATCATAGAAACCCTAAGATTAGGTTGTATTTAGCAAGTCACGAGAGTGGATATTAATTCAGTTTGACCTTAGATTCTAAGCGCCCAAAGGGTCTAGATCTTGATTAGCAAGTCGTGAGAGTGGATGTTAATTGAATCTAGGAACATTTGCTATCATCCGAGAGGAATTAGTAATTACCTAAGATAGTTACCTTCAACAAAGACATACTAAATTCAGACATTTATCTAGTTGAGTCTACCGAAGCATAGTTGTGGGGATCCCTTGTCTTAGGAACTTTCCCTCCAATGATTACAATAATCACTTGCATTTGTTTCTTAATTTTAGTTATTAGTTCAACGAAAATTTCCATCTTTTGGCTTAGCTTACTAGTCAAAGTTACAAATGATACTACATAGTCCTCGTGGGAACGACCCTTGAAACACTACAACTGATCTCATACGCTTGTGGGTTGGTTTATGTCCTATTAAGTTTTTGGCGCCGTTGCCGGGGACTATTGCTAGTATCAATTGTTTTCCTATAACTGGTTCGACTTAGTCTTTCTTTAATTTTTGATCTTGTTTTTTGTTGCTTTGCTTTCAAACTTGTTTTCTTTAGATGCCAAGAGCCCTGAGCGCTGGTAATCTCAATAACTACGATTCCGAACCTGAGCGTACTTTTTGTGTTAGAAGAAGACAACAACGCAAAGCCAGAGAACAAGCAATGGCTGACGATAGAGCGAAGAATGATCATGCTTTGCAGGTTCATGCACCACGCATGACGCTTGGTAATTTTGGGATGCCAAATCACCTTGGTCCTATTTCTGGTGTGGTACGACCTCCGGTGCAAGCTTGTAACTTCAAGGTGAAACCTTCCCTAATCAATATGGTTGAACAAAATCAGTTTGGAGGTCTACCTTCTGAGAACCCACACCAACATCTTGCCACTTTTATTGAGCTAATGGATACTGTGAAGATCCATGAGGTATCCCAAGATGCGCTTTTCCTACGAGCTTGTTCATTCTCTCTACGAGATAGGGCAAAGGCTTGGTTCAAGGCTCTACCTCTTGGCTTTATATCAACTTAAGAAAAGTTAACAAAGGCATTTCTCAACAAATACTTTCCACCAAAGAAGACTGATGAGATGAGGAATCAGATTCTTGCATTCAAGATGAAGGGTGAAAAGTCTCTTTACGAGGGGTGGGAAAGATTCAAGGAATTGCTGATGTTGTGTCCCCATCATGGTCAACAAAAATGGACCCTGCTGCATGTCTTCTACAATGCTGTTGATAGTTCTACCAGGCTAATCATTGATGCTTCAACGGGTGGTAGAATCATGAGTATGGAAGTTGACGACGCTTGGGACTTGATTGAGAGTACTGCTCAACACTCTCATTATTACAGTGATCCTCGCTCTACTTCAAGTTCTAAGAAACCTGCAGGGATGTTTGAGGTTAGCTCTGAGACACACCAACAAGCTCAAATAGATGCCATGGCACAGGAGATCAAGAGGTTGAATTTGTTAGTGCAAAAGTCTCAGGCGCAAAGTGCAGGGCAATCCACACAGAATATTTCTGGTGTAGCCTGTCAGTTTTGTGGAGAGGGTGACCACACAATATCATCATGTCACATATTTTCTTCTCAAAGTGAGTCCCAGGGAGAGGCGAACTACATAAATAACTTCAACAAGGGCCCTAGAAATGATCCATATTCCAAAACTTACAACCCTGGTTGGAGGAATCATCCAAATTTCTTTTATAGGAACAACCAGGATGCGCAAAGACTATCCACTGGATTTCAACAAAGAGCCTTTCCACCTTAGAATCAAGCTCTTGCTCAATCAACTGATGATTCCAAGTTTGACATCATATTAAAGTAGCTTCAGAACCTCTCTAAGATAGTGAAAAATCAATAAAAATTGGTGGAGTATGCCCTGAAAGCTCCAAGGCCACAAGGTAAACTTCCAGGTCAACCTAATGCTAATCCAAAATGGAAAATCAATGTTGTGTCCTTATGGAATGGAAGGCAACTCGAGGATCCTAAGGTTGTGGATCCTAAGCAGAAAATCAAGGTCGTTGCAGAGCCTAAAGAAGTGGTGATCCAAGAGAAGGAGCCAAAGAAGGAGCCTAGATATGTGCCACCACTTGCTTATAAGCCACTTCTTCCATTCCCACAGAGAAAAGCTCAAGCACAACTGGATCAGCAGTATGAGAAATTTGTGGAGGTATTGAAAAAGCTATACATTAATATACCCTTCACTGATGCTCTTAAGCAGATGCCAACTTATGTGAAGTTTTTGAAAGAGATCTTGTATAACAAGAGGAAGTTGGACGACTACCAATCCGTCTGAGCCAGGAGTGCAACGCTCTATTTTAGAATAAATTACCTCATAAGTTAGAAGATCTAGTAGCTTTTGTGTCCTTATGGTAATTGGTACTAGCACCTACAATGCTTTGTGTGATTTGGGGGTCAGCGTGAGTTTGATTTTACTCTTCATATGCAAGAAGCTGGATTTGGGAGAGCCAAGGCCAGTGAGGATGACTCTTTCATGGCTGATAGATCCACTACGTGTCTGATAAGTATTTTGGTGGACATTCCCATCTAGATAGGTATGTTCTACGTTCTTGTGGATTTTATTGTCCTTGATATTAAGGCTGATTTTCCTATTCCTTTTATATTGGGAAGATCCTTTCTAGCTACTGCAGGTACACTCATTGATGTTAAGCAGGGTGTTCTTTCCTTTACTATTGGGTATGAGAAAATTGAATTTAACTTTTCCAAAGCTATTAAACAACCTGCTTTTGAGGATGATGGTTGCAGGGTAGATGTAGTTGACCAGGAAGCTCAAGGATCTATGATGTTTATTATTTCTAAGGATCCTTTGGAGTTTTGCTTGACTGAGAGTGTGACCCAGGGTGATAATCTTGAGCTACTTGCTGATGTGGTTCATGATTTGGAGTCCACTGGAGAGTTCCCTGATGCCGTTACTGAGGTCCTGAAAAGAGATGACCCAGACTCTACACAAGAGTCTAAAGATGCAACTAAGGTGGAATTGAAGCCACTACCACCCACTTTGAGGTATGAGTTTGTAGGACCCAATTCTACATATCCTGTGATTATCAATGCTAGTCTATGTGAAATTGAAGTTGAGAAATTGTTGCATGAGCTTAGATTGCATAGAAAAGCATTAGGATATTGTATTGATGACTTGAAAGGAATAAGTCCCTCAACGTGCATGCATAGGATTTTGATGGAAGATGATCATAAGCCCTCTGTTAAGCATTAAAGAAGACTCAACCCAAACATGAAAGAAGTTGTGGAAAAAGAAGTGCTGAAATTGTTAGATGCATGCATTATTTATCCTATTTCTGATAGTGAGTGGGTTAGTTCAGTTCATGTTGTGCCTAAGAAAGGGGGTATGACTGTTGTGAAGAATGAGAAGAATGAATTGATTCCTACTAGGACAATCACGGGTTGGAGAATGTGCATTGATTATAGGATATTGAACAAGGCAACCCGAAAAGACCATTTTCCCATTCCCTTCATTGACCAAATGTTAGAGAGGTTAGCTAAGCATTCATACTTCTGTTATTTAGATTGTTATAGTGGATTTTTCTAGATCCTTATTCACCCTGATGACCAAAAGAAGACCATATTTGCTTGCTCTTATGGCACATTTGCATATAGGAGGATGCCCTTTGGTTTGTGTAATGCTCTTGCTACCTTTCAGAGATGTATGATGGCTATTTTTTACTGATTATATTGAGGACATTATGGATGTATTCATGGATGACTTTTCTGTATATGGTGCTTCTTTTTATGCTTTTTTATCTAACTTGTCAAGAGTTTTACAACGGTGTGAAGAGGTTAACCTTATATTGAATTGGGAAAAATATCATTTCATGCTAATGGAAAGTATTATCTTGGGTCATTTGGTTTCTAATCGTGGTATTGCAATTGACAGGGCAAAAATTGAGAAGATGCCACCTCCTACTTCGGTTAAGGGTATAAGGAGTTTCCTTGGACATGCAAGATTTTATAGGAGGTTCATTAAGGATTTATCCAAAATTGCCAAGCCTCTTACTAATCTGCTCTTGAAGGATGTTTCCTTTGATTTTGCGAAGGAGTGTCTTGATTCTTTTTGCAGGTTGAAGTAGGCGTTGATTTCAGCTCCAATTATTCAGCCCCTTGATTGGGATCTCCCCTTTGAGATCATGTGTGAGGAATGAATTGCCTCTTAATAACATCCAGGAGGAATGAATTGCCTCTTAAAAACATCCAAGAGGAATGAATTGCCTCTTAATAACATCCAAGAGGTTTAGATTTTTGATGTGTGGGGAGTTGATTTTATGGGATCTTTTCCATCGTCCTGCAGTAACAAGTACATTTTTGTGGTGGTTGATTATGTGTCCAAGTGGGTTGAAGCCATTGCCTCTCCAACCAATGATTCTAAGGTGGTGTCCAAGTTCTTTAACAAGGTGATTTTTCCTAGATTTGGGACACCTAGAGTTGTGATTAGTGATGGAGGATCACATTTCATTGAGAAGAAGTTTGAGGCTTTGCTGAAAAAGTATGGGTAACACACAAAATCGCCACCCTATACCATCCTCAAACAAGTGGTCAAGTTGAGGTTTCTAACAGGGAGATCAAGAGCATTTTTGAGAAGACAATGTCCTGATCCCGAAAGGATTGGTCTTTGAAGCTTGATGATGCTTTTTGGCCTTACATGACTACTTTCAAGACTCCTATTGGCACCACACCATTCAGGCTCGTCTATGCGAAGTCTTGTCATCTCCCTATAGAGTTGGAGCATAAGGCATATTAGGCAACTAAGTTTTCAATTATGATATGAAAGAAGCATGTGAGAAGAGGAGATTGCAATTGCAAGAGTTGGAAGTGCTAAGATTGGATGCTTATGAGAATGCCCGAATTTACAAGGAGAGGACAATGCGATGGCATGGAAAGCGTATAATTCCAAGGGAGTTTCATGAAGGTGATCTTGTCTTGTTATTCAATTCTAGGCTCAAGCTCTTCCCTGGAAAATTGATATCAAAGTGAAGTGGACCTTTCCAAGTGCATAAGGTATATATCCATGGCACAGTTGATGTGTGGAATGAAGAAAAAGGGGAATTTAAAAGTGAATGGTCAGTGCTTGAAGAAGTACATAGCTGGGAATCCGGTTGAGAAGAACGTTTCCATAGATCTTCTTAATCCGAGTACGTGATATTGATGGAAGGTCTAGCAAATGACCTTAAATAAGCGCTGTGTGGGAGGCAACCCAAGGTATGTGTTTCTCCTTTTCATTCATTAACTCTTCTAAAAAAGAAAACAAAATCTGAAAAAACATTATCCGAGAGCAGCGCACGACCTGTGTGGTAATACACACGGCCGTGTATTTGTTTTCCCGAATTTCATCCACTCACTTCAAGAGCGACGCACGGCCTGTGCACTCAAGTGCACGGCGTGCTATTTTTCGCGCTAAAATTTTAATTTTAATTTTGCTCACTTCGAGAGCACCGCACGGCCTGTGCACTCAAGTGCACGGCCGTGCGTTTTTTTAGCAGTTAAAATTTTTAAACATTTTCTCACTTCAAGAGCAATGCACGGCCTGTGCACTCAAGTGCACGGCCGTGCGTGTTTTTAGCTGTTAGTTAAAAAAAAATAAAAAATCAAAGGTCGAGAGCAATGCACGGCCTATGCGGTAAAACGCACAACCGTGCATTTTTCTCAAAAAAAATGGATATATGTGTTGTTTTTCTTCTTTCATTCTTCTTCTTTCTTTTTCTTTCCCTCCCAACCCTATCTGCCTCTTTACACCTGCCCACCATACAAACCCCCTATTCTCTCTCTAACACACCTCTCCTCCAATCACCTCTTGCCTCTCTCTCACTCAACCGCACCGAGCCGTGACCTATCGCCGACTTAGACCATCCCCTATGGACAGCCGCTCGGACCTCCGCACACTCCGAGCCACGTGAGCCCCCACGAGCACCAACAGACCACCACCGCCCTCAGACCAACAGACCCCCACGAGCACCTCCGCACCACTCCCTCCTCCTAGGTTTCTCAATTCCTGGATTCAAGGTAACATCCTCTTTGCCCTTGTTCTTGTGTGTTTGATTTTGGGTTGTTCCTTATTGAATTTGTGCTCATGCTTTGTTGATTTTGAGTCTTTGTGTGGTTAATTTTAGGCATTCACTAATTTATTTGAGTTTGGATGATTTGATTTTGCGCGGGAACAATTGATTGGACTTACTTGTTCACAATTTTGTCGTTGACCTGAATTTATGACGTCATCCATGCTTATTATTTATTAGCTGATTTAGGCTCTTGGCATGATAGAAATTCATGTCTTAGGCCCTTGGCAGGATAAACTATTACTTGGATCCTAATAATTTGTTGCTGGAATTTGTCTTGTTTGTTCGTTTTTCTTGTGTTTGACACTTTTTCTAGGTCCCAATTTGTTCACCTAGTCATTATTGCTCCGCGTCCATCGCGTCGTTCCCAGACGTAACAAGGTGTTGATTGTATCCTCTTACTAGATGAGTTCAAGGCTATTTACAAGGAGCTTGATAAGCGGACATGGCAAAGTACTAGGTGGATCAGTCTTCGCCACCTTGAGGACTTGGGTCTTAATGACGAACTAATCCCATACGCTTATGGGTAGGTCTTTGTCCTATCAAGTTTTTGGTGCCGTTGCCGTGGATAAAGCCGTTATTTGCATAGGGGGCATGATCACTCCCATTGCCTCATACTTTGGCATTAATCTAAATCAATACACTAAGACCCACAACAACCTCTTGATGGACCGTGATTACTTGAATTCTTGCAAGTGGATTGTGACAGATCGGCCTGGCAATTACCTTCTCACATTCACGCAGACCAGTAAAAGGAGATGCCTTCCCGATCCCGAGCATGTTAGCACCACTGATGTGAACAATTTGTACTGTAGTTGGATTCCAGCTCACACCTCTTCGTCTGAGGAGGAGTCTGATGATGATGAGATGCATGCTGCTCAGCTACCCTCTCATGGCCCATCTGGTAGCATGTTAGAAAAGCATTAGGATATTGTATTGATGACTTGAAAGGAATAAGTCCCTCAACGTGCATGCATAGGATTTTGATGGAAGATGATCATAAGCCCTCTGTTGAGCATCAAAGAAGACTCAACCCAAACATGAAAGAAGTTGTGGAAACAGAAGTGCTGAAATTGTTAGATGCATGCATTATTTATCCTATTTCTGATAGTGAGTGGGTTAGTTTAGTTCATGTTGTGCCTAAGAAAGGGGTTATGACTGTTGTGAAGAATGAGAAAAATGAATTGATTCCTACTAGGACAATCACAGGTTGGAGAATGTGCATTGATTATAGGAGATTGAACAAGGTAACCCGGAAAGACCATTTTCCCATTTCCTTCATTGACCAAATGTTAGAGAGGTTAGCTAAGCATTCATAAGGTTACAAGCATTGGAAAGGTACAAGTGCATCACCTGAAGTTACGTTGTGTACTACTTTCTCTTTATTTTGTTCACCTATTTTTGGTGTAAGTGTCCTACAAGTTCACCACATAAATGTGTATTGTGCATCACCTCCTCCTTTTTGTGCACTGCTTCTCCTTTGTTTGTGCACCACATGTGATTGTTCATCATCAATTATAGGTTAGCTAAGGATGAAGGGGTGAATCTCCCGGACTTGATGACTTCTTAGACTTTGGTGGCTCTTGAGATTGTTCATCATCAATTATAGTCTTTTCAAACTCCACATCCTTCTTAGAAGCTTGGTGGATTGAATGATCTCTTCCTTTCGTTCCCCCTTGGATACCTCCTCCTCCAAATGATCGTCTTTCCTTTCTGCCTCCTTCATCACATCCTTCTCTTTCCTCATATCCTCAACCATCTCATCCTTCCCCTGTTCTTTTCCTTTTCTTTCCCTTGATCAGCTCCTCTCCGTCAGAGCCCAGATAAAGCCTCACATCCCCTCCCTCTGAAGATTCAATCTCAACAACTTCCTCAATAACGGGAGCTTGTGGTTATGGAAGAGCAATAAGAGGTGCAAGATTTTGTGGATCTATGACAAGCCCTATACGAAAACCACCAAGATGAAGCTCGACAATCTACCTCTAATTCAACAAATGAGACATGTAGTTACATATTATAGGGTACTCACTCAGATTGGTCTCTCCCATGAATCCTAGTCTGTCACAGTACATAGTTTGCACAAATAAAACAAAGATTACAAATACACTGAGGTGCACAACTTAAGAAGAAACAAGTGCACAAAACTAAAATATTATGGTGCATAAAGATTACAAATACAGAAGCACAAATAAATGATACACTCGTGCACAAAGATCAAATATCAGGAGCACAACATAGTTGCATACTAGTGCACAAAATACTATATCACGGAGCACAAATCCGAAACACCAAGGTGCACTAAAAATAAACATCATGCTGCATAAGAAAAACTTATATCATGGTGAACAACAATACATCAAGGAGAAATATTAGAGGACCCATGTACGACGCTATATTGGGAGCATGAATCCTCAACGCACATTGCCTCTTACAGAGTAACTCACACCCGTTATTGTCCTCCTTACGGTAAGTTAGATCTCAGTTAAACCACTTCAGGATTTTTGTTGTTGTAGAATCATTCACATTGCTCTCTATAACAAAAGAGTGAAAAAGAACAACGAACCCAAATCAGTAAGTTCTTACTCAAGTCCGTTGGTAAGACAAGACCTGTTTTGGAATACCCTCCCTCGAATTCCGAACTAAATCTTGGCTGGAGATGTAGTTGCGAATAATCTTCATTAAACCCCTTGGCAAACCAAGGTACTTCTTCGTCTCCTCCTTCTTCTCCTTCTTCTTCTACTTCTCCTTTTCCTTCTCCTTCTCATTCTCCTTCTTCTTCTCCTTCTTCTTCTCCTCCTTCTCCTCTTCCTCCTCCTCTTCCTCCTCCTCCTCCTCCTTCTCCTTCTCCTCATTCTCATTCTTCTTCTCCTCCTTCTTCTTGTCCTCCTCCTCCTCCTCCTCCTCTTCCTCCTCCTTGATGTGACCCTGGGTCCCAATAAGATAAGTCAAGTGATGTCCAAGATCAAGAAAGCCAAGAAGACCGTGGTGATTCAAATGATGAAGAGCCAGAACCAAGCCCGGAAGATGCAACCGCAAACCCTACTCTGGCGCCGGCGTCCGAGAGCTCTCCTTCAAGTCCTACGGTCACCAATCCTCTTGAATCGGGCACCAAGCCATCCATGGTTCCTCCATCACCACCTGAACCTATTGGGACCAAGAACGCCGACGGAAATGAGCTCAAGTCAGTTAAGTTCAGAACTCCTACATTTCCACCCGGCGCCACTAAGACATCATTGATGGAGTCCGATGAGGAGTCACCACCAGGGGCCATCACACGAGCTCGAGCAAGGCAACTTCAAGAAGGGCCTATGAGCCAGAGAGCGCCGAACCAACCTGCCTTTAAGCTGGTGACATTAATCTTGGCGCGCCTGGGAACTTCGGGTGCCACTTCTCACTTTGATTGAAGTCCGAGTTTTCCAAGTGTTGAACTTTGTTATTTGAATTACTTTGGGACATTTTAGGATTAGATTTAATTACTATTTCTTCATTTTAAGTCCCTAAAATAACCAAGTAGTGGTTAATGTAGTGCCTAGTTAGTGGGCCGAGTTAGTGCTAGAATTAGTTGATTTTCTTTTGATTTCTTTTGTAGCTTATTTAAGTGCTGCCTTTGCCTTTGTAATTGCACGGTGAAAGCATAAGAAAATCAGAATTAGTCTGGACAATATGGTCTCTCTTTCTCCCTTAAACGTGTGAGTAAAATCAAGTCTTCACCTTGTTTGTGAGTAGTATCGAACACTTATCCTTGATCGTGAGTCCTATCGATCAAACCCCTTGATCATTTGCCTAGGCTGAGTCATATCCCTTCGTAGAAGATCATTTCTTTCTTCTCTAAGTGGTGAGTCATATTCACTTGTTGAAGACTGATTATACTTCACTTGTTCGTCCATCCTCACCATCCATTCGATCATCCACATCCACAACAATCATCTCGCTGAATTCCTTCCCGGCTCTATCAGCGATCTCTCAGTTAAAACGCCATAAAATTCAATTCCCAAATCCGTGCTTTCGGAAATGTTGAGGGCTTAAACTAAACTTCATGATCTATCTCCTCGATTTGGAATCACCCAATTTGGATTTCGGAGCCGAGAGAACGACCCCGTTGAATCCAGGGAAGATTTCTGGAAGTTGCTGACGATTCCTTGGAGGTCTAGGGGGCTTTACCTTGCACTGTGGACTTAACGGTCCTTGATCTTATCACGTGGTATCAGAGCTACGTAAGGTATTGCTCGAATCCTTGACTTGAATTGATAGAATTTCAGATTTGCAAGCTCTAGATTTCGTGCCTTCAATTTTGGTTCTGTTTTTGTGCTTTTTTCGAGTCTAGTCTTTGTTTTTCCTTTGCGTTTTGTTGATTTGAGTCTTGAATCTGAGTAGTGTGTCGTCCTTGTTGTTTTCTCTTGAATTAGCAGTCCATTAGAGTCAGTTTTGTGTCGTCGTGAATTCCTAGGTAGGTTGTTAGTCAGATCCTATAATCTAGGAAACTACTTTGACTAATTCTTCCAACACACCCAGGTTGTTAGCTGCATTTGAAAGAGTCAAACAAGATCCTAAAATCTAGCGATTTCATTTCTGAATGTTTTTGAACGTCTAGGCTATTAGAAGTAGTAGAAAGAGTCAAAGCCTGTTCTTTATTAATACCCTCGTCTAGTTGAGTCTTGCAATATAATTCTTATTTTGTATTTTAGAACTTGAGCAATCTGAATTCATCAAGTACACGTGCAGAATTTAAAACTTGGACATTAACGCGTGGGAAAGACTTCTTGTTCTTAAGTGTTGCTGGTTATTAGTTAAATTATGTAAAATGGTATTATCTTCTATTGCAATCTGCTAGTACTAAGTACCAAACAAAAATATTGGAAGAAAGATTGAATTCAGAAATTTTCAAGGCAAGAAAAGGTGGTTGAATCGGAAATACCCGACCCAAATTGAAGAAGGGAAGGCTATAGAAAAAGTGATTCAACAATTTGCCAAAGTGTGAAGAGTCAGCCGAGTGGAACACCTTGAATTACCACATTGGAACATCATAAGCATCCATTGTAAAAGTGCAAGAGAGTTTAGTACCTGCATTGACGTTACTTGATTTAAATTTACACAAGTACCTTGGGTTCACTTTGTGGTGTGCACTTCTTGTTGTTTTGCTTTCTTTTGTTGAGTCTATGAACCCAAAGCCTACCCTGCGAAGGAAAGCTTGCTTAGCTAAAAAACTTGATGTTTAATTCAAGAGTTTAAGTTGTCTTACTAGCTTAGGATCCATTGATTGATCTAGTTCTGTGGGAGCTTTTGTGTTTGGTTGTTGTTTGAGTCTTATTGTCAAGGATATCACCAATAGAGCCCCAATACAAGAACTAATGGAGAAGTCTAGCATAGGCCGCATGTCCCAAAGGGAATTTTTTCCACTATCAGGCCTATGGAGCTTCATATAAGGAGGCCCGACAACGTGCTTATCCAGGATCTAACCCATATATGAGGTACGAGCCTAATCCCTATTTTTACAACTCTCATCACTATTGTTCTTCTGAATCTTCCGTGCAGACCAAGGGAGTCTATGACTAACCTAACTTATCTTTTAGCACGTCCAAGGGCACAAAAAAAGTGAGCCAACAACCCCGAGTTAAAGCACGTGACATAGTGTGTGTCATGTGTGAAGAGAGAGGCCACTTAGCTAAAATTTGTCCAAACCAATAATACACTTACAAGGATAAAGGATCCTTTGAGAGTGAAGCTTTGGTTGATGATTGTGTGGGAGAGGAGGTCAAGAGTGTACCAAATGCTAGTTCCCTTCCCCTAGTCTTAAGCAACAAAGAAGAGCCACCTCAAGAGATTGATGCCAAGGAGGGTCAACAACCCATATTTGTCAAGAACAAGGTGGAAGAATCTCCTCAAATGGTGGAGCCAAGTGCCATCAAAGAGCCAATGCATATGGTCAAGTCTCCTATCTTTGAAGGAGAAATCGAGGAAGAATCATGTGGATCTCTTTTGCCTATGCTCGTTAAGGAGGAGAAAGAACTATGGAAAGAGGTCGATGCCATGGATGTTAAGCCCTCCGAGGACACAAATTTTGGCCATGAAAAGGAGAAGACTCATCTAAGGGAAGTATCACGTGTCTCTACTTTTCGTATTCCTTCCCCTTTGCTTGTATATGAATATTTTTCTATGGGTAGAGAATGTCATGCGCTAAATTATGTTTTTGCATGTAGAACTAGATACGCGTGTATGCATCATAGCTCTCATTCTCAATTCTTGTTGCATGCGAGATATCATGTTCAATGCATTACTTTTGTAGATAAATATGTCATGTGTATATCATGTTCCATCACTAAACACATATTTAGAAAGAGATTGGGCAATACTTGTGCATGAAGGTTCATTCATGGACATTCTATAGATCTAAGTAGGTTGGCTATCACATTTCCTTCTTTCTTATGTATTTCTTGGTGGCTCACTTCTATACTTTGCGTTTGTGCAGATTCATGCGAGTTAAGACTCTTTCTCAAAGCGCATTCGGATTCGAGGACGAATCCCTTCAAAGGGGAGGGGAGGATGATGTGACCCTGGGTCCCATCAAAAGAAGTCAAGTGATGTCCAAGATCAAGAAATCCAAGAAGTCCATGGTGATTCAAATGATGAAGAGCTAGAACCAAGCCCGAAAGATGCAAACGCAAACCCTACTCCGACACTGGCGTCCGAGAGCTCTCCTTCAAGTCCTATGGTCACCACTCCTGTTGAATCGGGCACCAAGCCATCCACGGTTCCTCCATCACCACCTGAGCCTTTTGGGACCAAGAACACCGACGGAAATGAGCTCAAGTCAGCTAAGTTCAGAACTCCTACATTTCCGCCCGACGCCACTAAGACATCATTGATGGAGTCCGATGAGGAGTCACCACCAGGGGCCATCACACAAGCTCGAGCAGGGCAACTTCAAGAAGGGCCTCATGAGCCAGGGAGCGCCGAACCAACCTGCCCTTGAGCCGATGACATTAATCTTGGCACGCCCAGGAACTTCGGGCGCCACTTCTCACTTTGATTGATGTCGGAGTTTTGCAAGTGTTGAACTTTGTTATTTGAGTTACTTTGTGACATTTTGGGATTAGATTTAATTCCTATTTCTGCATTTTAATTCTCTAAAATAACCAAGTAGTGGTTAAAGTAGTGCCTTGTTAGTGGGCCGAGTTAGTGCTAGAATTAGTTAATTTTCTTTTGATTTCTTTTGTAGCTTATTTAAGTGCTGCCTTTGCCTTTGAAATTGCACGGTGAAAGCATATGAAAATCAGAATTAGTCTGGCCAATATAGTCTCTCTTTCTCCCTTAAACGTGTGAGTAAAATCAAGTCTTCACCTTGTTCGTGAGTAGTATCGAACACTTATCCTTGATCGTGTGTCCTATCGATCAAACCCATTGATCATTTGCCTAGGCTGAGTCATATCCCTTCGTAGAAGATCATTTCTTTCTTCTCTAAGTGGTGAGTCATATCCACTTGTTGAAGACTGCTTATCCTTCACTTGTTCGTCCATCCTCATCATCCATTCGATCATCCATATCCACAACAATCATCTCGCTGAATTCCTTCCCGAATCTCTCAGCGACCTCTTAGTTAAAGCCATAACATTCAATTCCCAAATCCGTTCTTTCGGAAATGTTGAGGGCTGAAACTAAACTTCAAGATCTATCTCCTCGATTTGGAATCACCCAATTTGGAGTTCGGAGCCAAGAGAACGACCCCGTTGAATCCAGGGAAGATTTCTGGAAGTTGCTGACGATTCCTTGGAGGTCTAGGGGGCTTTACCTTGCACTGTGGACTTAACGGTCCTTGATCTTATCACGTGGTATTAGATCTACGTAAGGTATTGCTCGAATCCTTGACTTGAATTGATAGAATTTCAGATTTGCAAGCTCTAGATTTTGTGCCTTCAATTTTGGTTCTGTTTTGTGCTTTTTTCGAGTCTAGTCTTTGTTTTTCCTTTGCGTTTTGTTGCTTTGAGTCTTGAATCTGAGTAGTGTGTCATCCTTGTTGTTTTTTCTTGAATTTGCAGTCCATTAGAGTCAGTGTTGTGTCCTCGTGAATTCCTAGGTAGGTTGTTAGTCAGATCCTATAATCAAGGAAATTACTTTGACTAATTCTTCCAACACGCCCAGGTTGTTAGCTGCATTTGAAATAGTCAAACAAGATCCTAAAATCTTGCGATTTCATTTCTGAATGTTGTTGAACGTCTAGGCTGTTAGAAGTAGTAGAAAGAGTCAAAGCATGTTCCTTATTAATAGCCTCGTCTAGTTGAGTCTTGCAATATAATTCTTATTTTGTATTTTAGAACTTGATCGAGCAATCTGAATTCATCAAGTACACGTGCAAAATTTAAAACTTGGACATTAACGCGTGGGAAAGACTTCTTGTTCTTAAGTGTTGCTACTTGTTAGTTAAATTTTGTAAAATGTTATTATCTTCTATTGCAATCTGGTAGTACTAAGTAAAAAAAAAAATATTGGAAGAAAGATTGAATTCTCAAATTTTTAAGGCAAGAAAAAGTGGTTGAATCGGAAATACCCGACCCAAATTGAAAAAGGGAAGGCTATAGAAAAAGTGATTAAACAATTTGCATAACTGTGAAGAGTCAGCCGAGTCGAACACCTTGAATTACCACATTGTAACATCATAAGCATCCATTGTAAAAGTGCAAGAGGGTTTAGTACCTGCATTGACGTTACTTGATTTAAATTTGCACAAGTACCTTGGGTTCACTTTGTGGTATGCACTTCTTGTTGTTTTGCTTTCTTTGGTTGAGTCTATGAACCCTAAGCCTACCCTGCATAGGAAAGCTTGCTTAGCTGAAAAACTTGATGTTTAATTCAAGAGTTTAAGCTGTCTTACTAGCTTAGGGTCCATTGATTGATCTAGTTCTGTGGGAGCTTTTGTGTTTGGTGGTTGTTTGAGTCTTATTGTCAAGGATATCACCAATGGAGCTTTATATAGGGAGGCCCGACAACGTGCTTATCCAGGATCTAACCCATACATGAGGTACGAGCCTAATCCCTATCTTTACAACTCTCATCACTATTGTTTTTCTGACTCTTCCGTGCAGACCAAGGGAGTCTATGACTCACCTAACTTATCTTTTAGCACGTTCAAGGGCAAAGAAAGAGTGAGCTCTACAACCCCGGGTTAGAGCACGTGACATCGTGTGTGTCATGTGTGAAGGGAGATGCCACTTAGCTGAAATTTGTCCAAACCAATACTAGACTTACAATGATAAAGGATCCTTTGAGAGTGAAGCTTTGGTTGATGATTGCGTGGGAGAGGAGGTCAAGAGTGTACCAAATGCTAGTTCCCTTCCCCTAGTCTTAAGCAGCAAAGAAGAGACACCTAAAGATATTGATGCCAAGGATGGTCAACATCCCATATTTGTCAAGAACAAGGTGGAAGAATCTCCTTAAACGGTGGAGCCAAGTGCCATCAAAGAGCCAATGCATATGGTCAAGTCTCCTATCTTTGAAGGAGAAACCGAGGAAGAATCATGTGGATCTCTTTTGCCTATGCTCGTTAAGGAGGAGAAAGAACTATGGAAAGAGGTCGATGCCATGGATGTTAAGCCCTCCGAGGACACAAATTTTGGCCATGAAAAGGAGAAGACTCATCTAAGGGAAGTATCACTTGTCTCTACTTTTCGTATTCCTTCCCCTTTGCTTGTATATGAATGATTTTATAGGGGTAGAGAATGTCATGTGCTAAATTATGTTTTTGCATGTAGAACTAGATACGCGTGTGTGCATCATAGCTCTCATTCTCAATTCTTGTTGCATGCGAGATATCATGTTCAATGCATTACTTTTGTAGATAAATATGTCATGTGTATATCATGTTCCATCATTAAACACATATTTAGAAAGAAATTGGGCAATACTTGTGCATGGAGGTTCATTCATGGACATTATATAGATCTAAGTAGGTTGGCTATCTCATATCCTTCTTTCTTATGTATTTCTGGGTGCCTCACTTCTATACTTTGCGTTTGTGCAGATTCATGTGAGTTAAGACTCTTTCTCGAAGTGCATTCGGATTCGAGGACGAATCCCTTCAAAGGAGGGGGGGGGGGGGGGGAGGATGATGTGACCCTGGGTCCCATCAAGAGAAGTCAAGTGATGTCCAAGATCAAGAAATCCAAGAAGACCGTGGTGATTCAAATGATGAAGAGACAGAACCAAGCCCGAAAGATGCAACCGCAAACCCTACTCCGGCACTGGCGTTCGAGAGCTCTCCTTCAAGTCCTACGGTCACCACTCCTCTAGAATCGGGCACCAAGCCATCCATGGTTGAACGCCGGCGGAAATGAGCTCAAGTCAGCTAAGTTCAGAACTCCTACATTTCCGCCCGGCGACACTAAGACATCATTGATGGAGTCCGATGAGGAGTCACCACCAGCGGCCATCACACGAGCTCGAGCAAGGCAACTTCAAGAAGGGCCTCATGAGCCAGGGAGCGCCGAACCCACCTGCCCTTGAGCCGGTGACATTAATCTTGGCACGCCCAGGAACTTTGGGCGCCACTTCTCACTTTGATTGAAGTCTGAGTTTTATAAGTGTTGAACTTTGTTATTTGAGTTACTTTGTGACATTTTGGGATTAGATTTAATTCCTATTTCTGCATTTTAATTCCCTAAAATAACCAAGTAGTGGTTAAAGTAGTGCCTAGTTAGTGGGCCGAGTTAGTGCTAGAATTAGTTGATTTTCTTTTGATTTCTTTTGTAGCTTATTTAAGTGTTGCCTTTGCCTTTGAAATTGCATGGTGAAAGCTTATGAAAATCAGAATTAGTCTGGCCAATATGGTCTCTCTTTCTCCCTTAAACGTGTGAGTAAAATTGAGTATTCACCTTGTTCGTGAGTAGTATCGAACACTTATCCTTGATCGTGAGTCCTATCGATCAAACCCCTTGATCATTTGCCTAGGCTGAGTCATATCCCTTCGTAGAAGATCATTTCTTTCTTCTCTAAGTGGTGAGTCATATCCACTTGTTGAAGACTGCTTATCCTTCACTTGTTCGTCCATCCTCATCATCCATTCGATCATCCACATCCACAACAATCATCTCGCTGAATTCCTTCCCAAATCTCTCAGCGACCTCTCAGTTAAATGCCATAACATTCAATTCCCAAATCTGTTCTTTCGGAAATGTTGAGGGCTGAAACTAAACTTCAAGATCTATCTCCTCGATTTGGAATCACCCAATTTGGAGTTCGGAGCCGAGAGAACGACCCCGTTGAATCCAGGGAAGATTTCTGGAAGTTGCTGACGATTCTATGGAGGTCTAGGGGGCCTTACCTTGCACCGTGGACTTAACGGTCCTTGATCTTATCACGTGGTATTAGAGCTACGTAAGGTATTGCTCGAATCCTTGACTTGAATTGATAGAATTTCAGATTTGCAAGCTCTAGATTTCGTGCCTTCAATTCTGGTTGTGTTTTTGTGCTTTTTTCGAGTCTAGTCTTTGTTTTTCCTTTGCGTTTTGTTGCTTTGAGTCTTGAATCTGAGTAGTGTGTCATCCTTGTTGTTTTTTCTTGAATTTGCAGTCCATTAGAGTCAGTTTTGTGTCGTCGTGAATTCCTAGGTAGGTTGTTAGTCAGATCCTATAATCTAGGAAATTACTTTGACTAATTCTTCCAACACGCCCAGGTTGTTAGCTGCATTTGAAATAGACAAACAAGATCCTAAAATCTTGCGATTTCATTTCTGAATGTTGTTGAACGTCTAGGCTGTTAGAAGTAGTAGAAAGAGTCAAAGCTTGTTCCTTATTAATAGCCTCGTCTAGTTGAGTCTTGCAATATAATTCTTATTTTGTATTTTAGAACTTGAGCAATTTGAATTCATCAAGTACACGTGCAAAATTTAAAGCTTGGACATTAACGCGTGGGAAAGACTTCTTGTTCTTAAGTGTTGCTAGTTATTAGTTAAATTCTGTAAAATGTTATTATCTTCTATTGCAATCTGCTAGTACTAAGTACAAAAAAAAAATATTGGAAGAAAGATTGAATTCACAAATTTTCAAGGCAAGAAAAAGTGGTTGAATCGGAAATACCCGACCCAAATTGAAAAAGGGAAGGCTATAGAAAAAGTGATTAAACAATTTGCATAAGTGTGAAGAGTCAGCCGAGTCGAACACCTTGAATTATCACATTGTAACATCATAAGCATCCATTGTAAAAGTGCAAGAGGGTTTAGTACCTGCATTGACGTTACTTGATTTAAATTTGCACAAGTACCTTGGGTTCACTTTGTGGTATGCACTTCTTGTTGTTTTGCTTTCTTTGGTTGAGTCTATGAACCCTAGCCTACCCTGCATAGGAAAGCTTGCTTAGCTGAAAAACTTGATGTTTAATTCAAGAGTTTAAGTTGTCTTACTAGCTTAGGGTCCATTGATTGATCTAGTTATGTGGGAGCTTTTGTGTTTGGTTGTTGTTTGAGTCTTATTGTCAAGGATATCACCAATAGAGCCCCAAGACAAGAACTAATGGAGACGTCTAGCATAGGCCGCATGTCCCAATGGGAATTCTTATACTATCGGGCCTATGGAGCTTCATATAGGGAGGCCCGACAACGTGCTTATCCAGGATCTAACCCATACATGAGGTACAAGCCTAATCCCTATTTTTACAACTCTTATCACTATTGTTCTTCTGACTCTTCCGTGCAGACCAAGGGAGTCTATGACTCACTTAACTTATCTTTTAACACGTTCAAGGGCAGAGAAAGAATGAGCCTACAAGCCCGGGTTAGAGCACGTGACATCGTGTGTGTCATGTGTGAAGGGAGAGGCCACTTAAAGAGATTGAGTCTACAAGCCCGGGTTAAAGGATCCTTTGAGAGTGAAGCTTTGGTTGATGATTGCGTTGGAGAGGAGGTCAAGAGTGTACCAAATGCTAGTTCCCTTCCCCTAGCCTTAAGCAGCAAATAAGAGACACCTAAAGAGATTGATGCCAATGAGGGTCAACAACCCATATTTGTCAAGAACAAGGTGGAAGAATCTCCTTAAATGGTGGAGCCAAGTGCCATCAAAGAGCTAATGCATATGGTCAAGTCTCCTATCTTTGAAGGAGAAACCGAGGAAGAATCATGTGGATCTCTTTTGCCTATGCTCATTAAGGAGGAGAAAGAACTATGGAAAGAGGTCAATGCCATGGATGTCAAGCCCTCCGAGGACCCAAATTTTGGCCATGAAAAGGAGAAGACTCATCTAAGGGAAGTATCACTTGTCTCTACTTTTCGTATTCCTTCCCCTTTGCTTTTATATGAATATTTTTCTAGGGGTAGAGAATGTCATGTGCTAAATTATGTTTTTGCATGTAGAACTAGATACGCGTGTGTGCATCATAGCTCTCATTCTCAATTCTTGTTGCATGCGAGATATCATGTTCAATGCATTACTTTTGTAGATAAATATGTCATGTGTATATCATGTTCCATCATTAAACACATATTTAGAAATAGATTGGGCAATACTTGTGCATGGAGGTTCATTCATGGGCATTCTATAGATCTAAGTAGGTTGGCTATCATATTTCCTTCTTTCTTATGTATTTCTCTGTGCCTCACTTCTATACTTTGCGTTTGTGCAGATTCATGTGAGTTAAGACTCTTTCTCGAAGCGCATTCGGATTCGAGGACGAATCCCTTCAAAGGGGAGGGGGGAGGATGATGTGACCCTGGGTCCCATCAAGAGAAGTCAAGTGATGTCCAAGATCAAGAAAGCCAAGAAGACCATGATGATTCAAATGATGAAGAGCCAGAACCAAGCCCGAAAGATGCAACCGCAAACCCTACTCCGGCACTGGCGTCCGAGAGCTCTCCTTCAAGTCCTACGGTCACCACTTGATGTAACCTTTCCCGACGGAAAGACTACAAATTGTTGTCAAGGATCCGATGAACACGTAGTAGGGCAAAGCAACTCTTTGGAAGTGAAAAGAGGTGGTGGCGGGCTGTAGGAAGTCGGAAGCACTGTGGTGGTCGGCGGACTGGTGGAGGCGCGGCGGCGATGGGGGAAGATGCGAAGAAAATAAGGGCGGTGGTCGTGAGGTGGTGTGAGTGGAGACGGCCGTGTGGGATGGTGTTTAGGGTTAGGGTTGCGGAGTTATAATGGGTAACCTAATTAACGCACCGAGATAGTTCGACTAGAAACGCGTTAATTGTTGACGTCAGGGCCCGGGTTTCAGGAGATTACTCGACTGTAAACAAAAGCTCTATTTCGACGTAATAGAAAAGAAGACAAGAGTTCCTATTTATACTAGAGAGTTGACCTAATGGGCCAGACTCTCTAGTTACTAAATCCGGCGGCCCATTATTATAAATAGAAACCACCCAGAACTAGCAGCTACTAAAAATAGAAATATTGTAAACAGAAAGTACTAAAGAAGTAATGTCTAGAAATAATAAGAACTAGAAATAGAAAGTTTCCTAAATCTAGCTCGGAATGGATGTAGCTGTAGAGGAGTCAGTCACGGCTAAGCTGACGAGACACAGAAGCTCAGACGATGTAGTGATCTGGCCGTGGCTGGCTACAAGTCTGGTCATCAAAGATTGTGTCGTTGCTTAGACACTCTTTGCTCTGGCGCGGGTGATAGGACCTGTAGGTGGAAGTCTCATGTCGTCTTCCTCTTCTGTAGCTGACATGGAGGGCTAGGTCACATCACCCTCCCCCACTTGAGTGTGAAGCGTCCCCGCTTCACCCTCATCATACTCAGGCTCAACATATGGTGCTAAATCAGCGACGTTGAACGTCGGGTGCACCCCATACTTGTCCGGGAGCTCGAGCTGGTAGGCGTTGTCACCAATGGCCTTGACGACTCTAAAGGGACCATCACCCCGTTGGTTAAGCTTAGACTTGCGGACGGAAGGGAATCGCTCCTTCCGCAAGTGAAGCCAAACCAAGTCGCCCGGGGCAAAGATCAAGCGTTGCCTGCCCTTGTTCTTCTGGGCTGAGTACTACATGCTCCGTGTTCTGCAACCACTCAAGGAAAATAGAAGGGTCATATAAACCAAAGAAGGGTTTGATCTTTACCTTAATGTCTCTGCGGTGCACAGGTGGTTGGGCCCAACGGTCAGGAAATGGTGCTGCAGGGTCGTCATGGTGCTCGAAGTGACAAGCTGCATGTTGGGGAAGAGCTGCAAACTGACCGTATTGTGGTCCGACATACGGCGGTGGGTCACGAGCAGGCCGTCGCTGACGCTGATGGCCAGCGGCGGGGCGTTGGTGCTGGCGAGCCGACTGTCGGTTGCTGTATTGTACATCATTCCAATACGCTGCCTGATTCTGAGGCAAGCGAGAAGGTGAAACATAGCTGGTAGGGTGCTGCTGTAACTCAGAGGGATCCTATAATGGTGGGTGAAAACCATGAGCATACCCAAACTGACCCTCATCCTCCTCTTGGTCGTACTCATCGAACTGATCCTCCTCATCATAATAGATAGGAGTGCGGACACTCTGATGATCCTGAAAAGCATCAACATCAAACGGCACAACAGTAGATTGCCGGTGACGAAGTTGACGCGGAGGCTGCTGAAAATGCGAACCTGACGGCTGGCGGGGTGGTCGACCTGTAGGAGGCTAGAATGTTTGACAGCGGGCTTGCCTATGTCGACCACTGGAATGAACTTGATCGTCCTCATGTTCCTCTTGGGAACTTTCATCATCTGCCTCTGCGGCTTCAGGGTCCTCCTCCCGGATCACGACCTGCGTAGACCATCGTTGTCGACGACGCTGCAGGATGACAATGCTTTCTTTCTGCGACTTGAGGCATCGCAGTTGGCCTGGAGTCGATGTTGAGGGAGGCATCACAGCTTTACCGTTCGCCTTTTCCAAGGCTAGGGCGCTTAACTCATCTGCATGTAACTGACCCTGATCGATCGAAGACGGTTGCTGTCGAGCTAAGTGCTCTGCATTCTGACGCAAAAGCTCGGCTATCTACGCATCTCTTACTTTGTTGGCAGCAAGCAACTCACATAGCATCTTCTATTCTGCAGTCTTAGACCCGGTGTCGCGGCCAATCTCGTCGGACATGGTACCTGACAGCAAAATGTAGCAAACAACAGGATCAAAGCGAACAACAACAAAAGAGAAACAACGAACATGTAAGCAGAACCAAACTCAACAAGCAATCACTCAAGAAACTAATCTGGCTGGCCGTGTGGGCGGTTACGAGCTGGGTAAAGCAAGTCACAAAACAATCAACAAAATCAAGGCAATGCTCAGCAAAGAAAATGTCGAAAGTAGATATTCAAGGATATAAGCACAGAAGCAAGCACAACACAATCAACCAAGATATGCAGCCCAGACAGTGAAAGAGATAGAATACGGTAAATGAATCACTTGCGAAGACGGTAAATTGAAGGTGCCGGATTCAAGACCGGGGTCTCCTTTCTTGTACTGCGAAGAGACGCACTTGCCTTATTTTGGCTTGTGTGGTCTTTTTTTTTTTTTTTTTTAATCTGCGAGCAGCTACTGTATTTTTTTCTTTTTTTTAATACCCTAGGACTGCTTCAACAGAATTGCAGAAGAAGCAGCCGCAACAGCAGAACACAACAGCGCAACAACGCAACAGGGGAAACTTCAGCAAATGGACGAACAGCCCACCCGAATTTTCAACAGCAAAAGTTCAGCAGAAACACGAACAGTACAACCAGTAATTACAGCAGCCAGAATTCAAAAATTCAGTGATTCAAGTGGAAAAAGAAGGAGATTCAGATGATATAGATTGTTGGCGCAAATAAGGCAAACACAGTTGCAAGCAAACTATCTAAGCCTATATGAAAGCAGATCTACAATAAACACAATCACAACCAAGCAAAAACACAAGAAAGTGCTGAAAAACTGTGTGAAGTGGTTCGGCACTGTCCATATTTTTTTTTTGTTTTGATGATGGCCGAATTTCTCAACCACCAAACCTAGATTTTTTGTTGTGTTTTTCAGATTCAGATTGCAAGGGAATTTTTTTTTTGGGTTCCTAGAGCAAGATCTAGGGTTTTTTTTGATGCAGGAATTGATTTACGGAAGCGAAGGAGTGATTGAAAGAAGAGTTGGAATGACTTACGCGATTCTTAGGCTCTGATACCAGTTGATGTAACCTTGCCCGACGGAAAGACTACAAATTGTTGTCAAGGATCCGATGAACGCATAGTAGGGCGAAGCAACTCTTCGGAAGTGAAAAGAGGTGGCGGCGGGCTGTAGGAAGTCAGAAGCACTGTGGTGGTCGGCGGACTGGTGGAGGCGCGGAGGCGATGGGGGAAGATGCGGCGGAAATAGGGGCGGCGGCCGTGAGGTGGTGTGAGGGGCGAAGGCCGTGTGGGATGGTGTTTAGGGTTAGGGTTACGGAGTTGTAATGGGTAACCTAATTAACGCGCCAGGATAGTTCGACTAAAAACGCGTTAATTGTTGACGTCAGGGCCCGGGTTTCAGGAGATTACTTGACTGTAAACAAAAGTTCTATTTCGACGTAATAGAAAAGAAGACAAGAGTTCCTATTTATACTAGAGAGTTAACCTAATGGGCCAGACTCTCTAGTTATTAAATCTGGCGGCCCATTTAACATAAATGGAAACCACCCAGAACTAGCAGCTACTAAAAAAAGAAATATTGTAAACATAAAGTACTAAAGAAGTAATGTCTAGAAATAATAAGAACTAGAAAAAGAAAGTCTCCTAAATCTAGCTCAGAATGGATGTAGCTGTAGAGGAGTCAGTCACGGCTAAGCTGACGAGACACAGAAGCTCGGACAATGTAGTGATCTGGCCGTGGCTGGCTACAAGTCTGGTCACCAAAGATTGTGTCGCTCCTTGGACACTCTTCGCTCTGGCGCGGGTGATAGGACCTGTAGGCGGAAGTCTCATGGCGTCTTCCTCCTCTGTAGCTGACATGGATGGATGGGTCACATCACCACTCCTCTTGAATCGGGCACCAAGCCATCCATGGTTCCTCCATCACCACCTGAGCCTATTAGGACCAAGAACGCCGACGGAAATGAGCTCAAGTCAGCTAAGTTCAGAACTCCTACATTTCCGCCCGGCGACACTAAGACATCATTGATGGAGTCCGACGGGGAGTCACTGATGAAGATCAAGGATCGAGAATGACGCGGTGCAAGGAAAGGCTCAAAAGTTTTCCGTGGAAGCGTCAACCCAAGGCCAAAAAATAGGCCTGATTTCAACCGGCTCGTTATCCTGCACCTGAACTCGGAATTGGATGATTCTGGCGACAGTAGTTAGATAATGAAGTCTAGTTTCTGTCCTCGAAATTGGAGAGCAATTGGATCACGGAAACAAAAGTTATGACGATTTTATTGAGAAGTCGCGGTCGCTGCCTGAGATGCCGCGGCACGGTTTTCCTTTGCCTTTGGTGCGGGCGTGGCTGTTAAGCCTTCCTCGCGCTCTCCGAGCACACAAACATCCCCTCGCCTTGAGATGACTTTGATACCAAATGTTTTGCGTACGCACATGCCAAGATCCGTACAGTACAAGACGAAGGGCACCAAGACTTTGGTTTTGCAATCTCTTGGCTAAGCTCTCTTAGATAGGACATTTGGTGTGTTTTTATTGTGACTCTAAACAATAGCTTGATAGAGATTTGACTCAAAACGGGAAATGGATATAACTCTCATGAACGAGGTTCATGAAGAGTTTGGGATAGGTATCTCATGACCCTCGGATGCAACTCACCAAGAACCATGAGACGAGGTTGAACACTCATGGATATGACACACCAAGAATACCCAACCGCCTTCGGATATGACACACCAAAGGGGTTTTGGATACGACACACCGAAACAAGACTAAGACACTCAAGGATATCACACACCTTGAAGCCATCATCCAATGAAGCTCAAATGAACAAAACACTCACGTTTTTTTAATCTCCAATTCAAGCTTGAGGAATTACAATGCATGGCCACCATTATATAGGTGCCAAAATACAAAATAAGAAAATCAACTAATTAACTCCACTAACCTACGTAGTCCACTAACTTAATAACTAAGCCTAGCACTAAGCCACTAACCTAGAGCACTAGTTTAACTACTAACTAATTAACGTAAAATAACAAAATAATAAAACACAAATCAAACATCTTTCGCGGAGACAGTTTCTGGCCTAGTTTCAGAAGGTTCGTTCTCTCCCGTCCGTGATCGGAATGGAGTGATTCCAACGCCCAGAGATAGATCTTGAAGTCTAGTTTCACGCCTCAAAATTTGAGAGTGATCGGAGTTGGGAATAAGAAGATACGGCACTTTTACTGAGGTGACCCATGGTCACATTCATGCAGCTCGATTGCTTCTTCCTCTTCATTAAACCGACTTTGGCATGTCCTTGAGGGGTGACCCATGGTCACATCATCCTCCCCTCCTTTAAAAAAGATTCGTCCTCGAATCTTCGTTGTCTTTGCTTGCCAGAAAATCGAGGAGTGAGCACAACAGGGCCGACAGCAAAAGAGTTTGCTCGACAAGGCGCCTCGGAACTCAAGAACTCAGGACAGCAAGCTCCTAGCAGGATTCCAGAATTTGTCCTGACTTCAGTCGGGTCGTTCTCCTTGATCCGAACTCCAAATTGGATGATTCTGGCGACAGTAGTTAGATAATGAAGTCTAGTTTCTGTCCTCCAAATTTGGGCGCAAATGGATCACTCGATCAAAAGATATGACTATTTTTCTGAGGGGTCACTGGGAGTTCCGGGAAGGAATTTCAGTGAAATGGTTTGTTGTGGATGTGGATGACCGAATGGTGAATGAAGATGGATGTTGTTGGTGATGGATAGGTATCTTCCTAAGCCAAGATATGACACACTGGACCAAGGAAGACAAGTCAATGAGTTTGAGATTTGACTCACTCAAACACAATTACCGAACAATTGATGTAACACACAATCGCAATCAATTGATATAACTCACAATTGAAGAAGGAAGAGAGCACAATGGTACAAACTAATTCTGCATTTTCATTTAGTCTTGGACGTGCCTTACAATGAAACAACCAAGCCTTTAAATAGGCTGCAAAGAAAAATAAAGAAAAGCTTAAAAATAAACCACTAACACTTACCCACTAATACAAAGCACTAGTGAGCATTTTCGGAAATTAAAATTAACCACTAAAATGTCTTAAATTCATTAATAATAGGATTAAAATAAATGACCCTAAAATGGCCAGCCTTCTGCTGAACTGTCGTAAAGACAACAGTTTCTGGGTTTCTTTGCCGGGAATTTGAGGAAGACCTTAACATGATAGTTGTAGATATTTTCCTTAGCTTTCCAATGACTATTCATGGGCCTCCATTGGACGTTCGTAGCTCTGTATATGGCCAGAATACTGAGTAGGTGTCGACGCGACAGATTCTTTGATTTTGACACCTTCCAAGTTTCGAACCATTTTCTTGGGACAAGCTTTTGACCTTCTTCAAAAATGACGATGTCCATAGTCACATCAGTCACCACCAGGGGCCATCACACGAGCTCGAGCAAGGCAACATCAAGAAGGGCCTCATGAGCCAGGGAGCGCCGAACCAACCTGCCCTTGAGCCGGTGACATTAATCTTGGCAAGCCCAGGAACTTCGGGCGCTACTTCTCACTTTGATTGAAGTCGGAGTTTTGCAAGTGTTGAACTTTGTTATTTGAGTTACTTTGTGACATTTTGGGATTAGATTTATTTCTTATTTCTGCATTTTAATTCCGTAAAATAACCAAGTAGTGGTTAAAGTAGTGCCTAGTTAGTGGGCAGAGTTAGTGCTAGAATTAGTTGATTTTCTTTTGATTTCTTTTGTAGCTTATTTAAGTGATGCCTTTGCCTTTGAAATTGCACGGTGAAAGCATATGAAAATCAGAATTAGTCTGGCCAATATGGTCTCTCTTTCTCCCTTAAACGTGTGAGTAAAATCAAGTATTCACCTTGTTCGTGAGTAGTATCAAACACTTATCCTTGATCGTGAGTCCTATCGATCAAACCCCTTGATCATTTGCCTAGGCTGAGTCATATCCCTTCGTAGAAGATCATTTCTTTCTTCTCTAAGTGGTGATTCATATACTCATATCCACTTGTTGAAGACTGCTTATCCTTCACTTGTTCGTCCATCCTCATCATCCATTCGATCATCCACATGCACAACAATCATCTCGCTGAATTCCTTCCCAGAACTCTCAGCGACCTCTCCGTTAAAACACCATAACATTCACTTCCCAAATCCGCTCTTTCTGTAATTTTGAGGGCTTAAACTAAACTTCAATATCTATCTCCTCGATGTAGAATCACCCAATTTGGAATTCGGAGCCAAGATAACGACCCCGTTGAATCCAGGGAAGATTTTTGGAAGTTGCTGACGATTCCTTGGAGGTCTAGGGGGCTTTACCTTGCACTATGGACTTAATGATCCTTGATCTTATGACTCCTCCTTATCCTCCTTCTCCTTCTTCTTCTTCTTCTCCTCCTCCTTTTTCTCTTTCTCCTCCTCTTCCTCTTCCTCCTCCTCTTCCTCCTCCTCATCGTCTTTGATTTAGTACATATACAATGAGTGATAACACAATATAATCAAAATGGTGCACAAACATATAATGATGTGGTGCACAAAATGAATGGTGTTCTAGTGCACTGTATACAATAATGTGGTGCACAACATCACAAAGGCATGTACTAAATACACAATGTAGTAATGTGGTCCATAAATAATTATTGTAGTGAACAAGATAAAGTATTGGGGTGCATAATAAGAGAACAAGAAATGCACAATAAAAGTAGGTGCACAAGAAACGGTGTTGTGGTAAACAAGTTGAACTAGTGTAGTGAAGAACAATGACTAATGTGGTGCATTGAAATGCAGTAATGAGGTGCATAAGAAATCGTGTTGTGGTGCACAAGTTAAACTAGTGTAGTGCACAACAGTGACTAATGTGGTAGACTGAAATAATGAGGTGCACAAGAAACAATGTTGTGGTGCACAAGTTAAACTAGTGTAGTGCACAACATTGACTAATATGGTGCACTGAAATGCATTAATGAGGTGCACAAGAAACAATACAGAGGTGCACATGTTAAACTACTGTAGTGCACAACTATGACTAATGTTGTGCACAAAGACATTTTAACTAGTGAAGAAGTATATAGTATAATGGTGCACAAGTTTAGAAAATAATGTGAACAACAAAAGAAAAGTTGGTGCATCAGGATCTGAATATGCGTGCATCAAAATACAATAATTTGTTTACCACTATATCTCACCTTTGTGCACTTGACTTTTTGAAAGGATTATTTTTTTCATTTTGCATTAAGTTGAGCCAGTACACAAAACTTGAACACAGTGGTGACTTTTTCATAGGATGGAAGGTGCACAATGTACTAATAAAATAGTGCACTACATGAGAAAAACCGGTTTCTATAAATCCCCGCCTAGGACCCCGCCTAGAGTCGCCTAGGCGAGAAGAAGCTTCCGATGTTGTGTAAGAAGAAACCTCGTAGGAGATGAAAAATGCATAAAACATAGTTTTGGATTATGCTTTGTAAAATAAGGCACATAATAAAATATTGAATGTCATCCCAACATAGTTTTATAAACATTAATAGAATTGAGAGAACATAGTAAAATAATCATATGGATCGTGCATTAATTTTTAATCAGCCTAGGCGCTAGCCCTCCCCCCCCAACCATCCAGCTCACGCCTAACAAGTTTTAGAACATTGAGAAAAACTAGTGCACAAACATAGTGAACTGGTGAGCGGGTAGACTTATTGATGGCCCCGGTAAGCCCTCGTGCCCCCATGGCGCGCCCCCCTGACGTGCACCAAGGCATGCCCCCCTGACATGCCCTTTGGCGCGCCCCCGTGTGGCACCCCCAGTGTCACACGTCTATCCCCTTTCCCTTTATTTGTTATTTCCTTGCTTTATGTTTTGGGAGTGTTGGCCACTTCTAATAGACGAAGCCCGTTTGCTATTTTAGGCCCATGGCCAAGTTGTGTAAGACAATTTAAGCACTCTATGTGCTCCCTTTGAATGTTAGGTTTTAGATGAGGTTTATTGAGAAGAGTTGAGGTTTTTCTCCTCCCATTAACCCTTAGGCCTCAAGCTCCAGGGTTTGGGTTCTATTGCTTACATCAATTTCTCTCACTCTTTCAATCTCTCTCTCATGCTCCAAGGCCCTCATGCATCCATCGCTCCCAGCTCAGTCGTACCCCGTGTTTGAGCCCAGGCGCCGTCGTGCTCCACTATTGCTCGCGCTCAGATAACCTCACCCGCAGAATCTCAAGGCGTCGTTGTGCCCCCACAGAATCTCATTTTGTAGTTATTCCCAACTGTGCATCTGGAGAAGCCCCACAGAAGAAATCAAACCAAGAAGAAAGAGGCCCTTGCTTGAGCCACGGTCCGAGCTCACGCACCCGAAGCGCATCCCCGCGGGGGCGTTTTGCATCAATTGGTATTAGAGCTCAACAGCCAAGCTAAGTTACTTCCTTCTCACTTTCATTTCTTAGTTTCACTCATTTTCCCATCCCCTTGCATTTTCCCCATTTTCTCTTATTTTTGTGCTTCTACCACCGCGCCACCACCACCGCAACCCCGCCCACCTTGCGTCCATAGCCAGCCGCCACTCTTCCTCTCATTGTCCCATTTTAACTTAGAAAACTAAGGTTTCCAAGATCCAAGACAAAAGGGGGACTACTACCCTCCCAAACTAGAAAAAAGATAAATCACCTTTTCAAAAAGTAACCTTGCTTTGCTTGACCAGAAGCGGAAAGGAGACAAGACCACTTTTCTTTTGTTCTGCCATGTATTCCTTCTAGGAAGCTTCTTAGTTAGTGGGTTAGTGATTCCCACTTGTGACCTTCTTTTTACCTCTCTTTCCCAAGTCATCCTTTGCCACCCAAAAGTTCAAAATTAGTTGACCAAGAATGGAATTTAGATTTGTTGTGAAAGGTGGTAGGTTTCATAATCTTTGATCTCTTGTACCTTGGTGCCTTGATGTTTTGCTTGAGATGATGTATTGCATAGGTGATCATGGATCCCCTTTTCGGCGCCCCCACCATGGTTCGAGGTTGCACCTTCACACCTTTGACAATTACGAAGACGAGGAGGAATTCTTGGAAATGGCGCGCCACACGACGTATGTGTTTGCCATTCCAACTATGATTATTATGAGCAAGTGCACATCGCCACCGGGTGCTTCACCGACTATGCTCGTGATTGGTGAGTTTGGCTCAAATACGATATGTCTAGGCACGGTATGCACCCCGTTGACACATGGATCCATCTCGTCTATGTCATGGCTAGGCGTTAAGCCCCCGAGTCCACGTTGGGATGCAAGAGTACCAATGTCCAAGGCGCACCCTGCGCCTTCTGATCGCGCGCCCCTAGCGCGCCCCCGACGCGCTCCTAACACGATCTCTGGTTGCGCTCCCGTCGCGCTCCCATTGTGCCCCCCAACGCACTTTGAGAGTGCACTCCTATTGCGCCCCCATTGCGCTCCCTGAGTGCACTCCCATCACGCTCCCAGAGTGCACTGCCATGACGCCCATAGAGCTTCCAGAGCACGCTTCTATCGTGCCCAAAACGCTCCTAGAGTGCATTGCCATCGCGCCCACATCATGCTTCCAGCGTTGTGCCAGCACCATATCTAGCGCCGCGCGCCATGACAGTGCCCCACACTGTGATCACGTCAGGTCTCAGCCTGGTGCCCACGCTTGTGCTCATCTTTGTTGTCTCAACTACGTCGTCCCTATTGCCAATGCCAACGATCCCACGTGTTCCCTCACTGCCGCACCCCCTTGAGTTATATTTTTTTTTTAAATTTTCAGGTTGTGGTGCCGAAGAAGCCCCATAACCTTGGCTCTCCACCGATACACAACCAGCCCATGGAACTCCGTCGTGCCCACGAAGGAGAGCATGATGCGCCTCTCCAGTTTGTCATGGTTCAAGACTGGCGATGTGCTCCCACTGACCACGGTGGCGTGACCCGAGGTCTCCTATCCCAGGCTCCGATGTCGGCTTAGTGAAGGCGCAAGTGCGAGCTAGGAGATGACGAGTCCCTTATGCTTGCGGCCTCTTGTGTTTATGGCGCGCTCCCTCACTTCACCTCCACCTTTAAAAGGGGAGACATGCCATGGTGACTCACCCGTTCTCTCTCCATCTGCCATGAGCGAAGCGAGGGCGCTTCACAGCTAAGAAGAGGAGAATGATGGCCCCGACAAGCCCTTGCGCCCCCGTTGGCGCGACCCCATGGCGCTCCCCCCTTGGCGCGCCCCCATGGCGCTCCCCTCCGACGTGCCCCCAGGCGCGCCCATGTGTTGCACCTCCGGTGTCACATGCCAATCCTCTCTCCTTTTACTTGTTAATTCCCTGCTTTATGTTTTGGGAGTGTTGTCCACTTGTAGTGGACCAAGCCCATTTCCTATTTTAGGCCCATGGCCAAGTTGTGTAAGATTATTTAAGCACTCTATGTGCCCCCTTGAATGTTAGATTTAGTTGAGTTTTTATGTGTAGAGTTGAGGTTTTCTTCCTCCCATAAAACCCTAGGCCTCAAGCTCTATGATGTGAAATGCCCCCGCGGGGAGGCGCTCTGGGTGAGTTAGCTTGGACCGTGGATCAAGCAAGGGCTTCCTTCTTCTTCTTGGTTGGATTTCTTCCTTGGGCCTTTTCTGGATGCACAACAGGGATTAACCTCAAAATGAGAGTCTATGGGGGGCGCGCCTCTACGGGGCGCGACATCAAGATAACCTCAAAGTGAGGTTATCTAGGCGCGTACTACAGTGGATCGCGGCGGCGCCTGGGCTCAGACATGGGGTGCGACTGAACTTGGAGCGATTGTTGCCGATGCCCTATCTAGGAGATACATTCTTCTTACTTCTCTTGATGCTAAAGTGTTAAGATCTTATTGCATGAGAATACTCCACCCTAATGATCATGACTTTTGTGATATCTTTCATGCTTGTGTTGCTAAGGGCAGTTTTGACATGTATTACGTGCATGATGTGTGTCTAGTGGATTAGTTCGTAGGTTGTTTATAATGAGGCTCATGGGAGAGGGCTAATCAAACATTTTGGTGTAGCTAAAACCTTAGGAATTCTTAAGGAGTATTTCTGCTGGCCTCGTATGTATAAGGATGTTGTGAGGTTTTGTGCTTCTTGTGCTACTTGTGTTCGAGCTAAGGCTAAGCTTAATCCCCTGGGTTTTATACTCCTCTCCATATACCTAGTACTCATTGGGAGGATATCTCTACAGACTTTGTGTTAAGGTTGCCTAGGTCTAAAAGAGGGAGAGACTCTATTTTTTTGGTGGTTGATCGGTTCTCTAAAATGGCTAATGTTATTGCATGTAATAAAATCGGCAATGCATCACATGTAACTGACTTGTTCTTTTGTCAAATAGTTAGATTGCATGGTCTACTAAAGATTATTGTTTTGGATAAGGATGCTAAGTTCCCTCGCTACTTTTGGAAATCAATGTGGTCTAGGATATGTACTGAACTACTCTTCTCTACTTCTAGTCATCCCCAAACTAATGGGAAAATAGAAATTTTCAATAGGACTGTTGGTGCTTTGTTATGTTCCTTATCGCGTACTAACCTATGCACGTGGGAGGAATGCCTTGCTTTCATTGAATTTGCTTATAACACGATCATTCAGTCCGCCAACAAGAAGTCCTCTTTTGAGGAAGTTTATGGGCGCAACCCCATTACTCCTCTTGGCACGGTGGCTTACACTTTGAAGAACCCAGAAAGCAAGGAGGGCATCGACCATGCCGAGTACATCAAGGATCTTCATAAGGAGACTTGCCAAAGGCTTAAATAGTGCACGGAGCAATATGTCAAGCAAGCCGGCAATGGGAGAAGAGAAGTGATCTTTGAGCCTGGTGACTTAGTGTGGATTCACATAACAAAGGAGAAGTTTCCAACCCTATGGGATTCCATCCTCAAGCCACGGGGATATGGTGTTTTCCAACTCATCAAAAGGATTAACAACATTGCCTACCAACTTGACATTCTAGGTGATTATGGTGTCCGTGATATATTTAATGTGGCTAACCTAATGCCTTTTGTTGTGGAAAAAGAGGAGGACGAGGGTGAGCTAGAATGGACCTTTGATTCGATGTCGAATCCTTTTCAAGAGAGGAAGGATGATGCGATCGAAGTTGTCCCACATCAATGAAAAGAATAATCCCACCTAGGATGGAGACCAAGGACATGGCACCATAAGAAGCCCCGAAGCGACTGCCTACTGCCGAGCAATTGTCGACGCAGACGATGCCCAAACTAGGGCATGAGAATTCGCCCCACACTTCTCATCCAATTTATGGACCAGTTGATCCACATGAGGCACTTGACCAGGGGGACCCATTCACCCCAAGAGCACCGGAGAAATCATGCCCATCTCCGACACTTCCACTCACACGTGCTGGCGCTCGGGTGCTAGCACGCGTCAAAAGAGCACCAAGTCACTAACCATGAATGGGGGCTATTGATAAGTACTACTTTGTAGGGCTTAAGTAAGAGTCATTAGAGGTTTTATTGGTGCCATTCGGGTAGATTTAGACACATTCATGTGTATGGCGTTTGGAGGCGAAGTTGGTGTATTTGGAGGTGTTTGAGCTATTTTGGAGATCATATGAGACACTGAGGAGGAAGCCACCAGTAGTAGACGCCAAGGAGTTACGAAGTATTGGCGAGGAGGTGCTGAAGACACGCTTTCGGGAGCTGAAGAGACAAAGGAGGAAGAAGCAATCACGGCGACCGCCGTGGAATTACGGTGACCGCCGCCAATTCCATTCCAGCGACCGTAGCTACGACTTGTCCACGACGACCGCCATGGAAAGACGACGACCGCCACAATTACGGCGCCCGCCGTGAAGGTTGCAGCGGCCTCCGCCCGTGTCAGAAGACCGCCGAGCCGATTTTTCCTTATATGTTATTTCGGATTATTTTATTATTTATTTATTTATTTCGTTTTAGGTTAACTTAGCTTTATTTCCTTTAGTATTTAAGGGTTGAGAAAAGGCTTGTTTGCCAATCTTGGATTCTCTCTCTGGAACCCTAATTCCCATTCTACGTTCTACGTTATGAAGAACTAAGCCTCCTTGGCTTAGTCAGACGCTGAAGCTTTCGTTTTGATTCAGTTGTGAGACTCTCGTTCTTAATCTATTGCATGGTTTTTATCTTTCTCTTGCTTAAGTTGCTTATGATTGATATTGATAATCCCTATTTGGACGCAACTAGGGTTTGTCGTTATTGATCTATTGCTAGATTTAGATTGTTACTGGTTGAGCATATCTATTTCAGAGTAGCAACTAGCAACTGCATCGTACTAGTATCTGGTTGTGCTAGTCTTATGCAGAAGAGAACTGATTTACATTCTAGGATAAAAGCTGGTTGTTTTATGCTAGAATTGTATCCAACTATATTCCTATCCGTAAGGCTGCTGTTAAACTGAATCTTGATAGTTTCAGGGTTGTTTAATTAGTTAGTGCTAATAGTATCTGGTTGTGCTATTAGTTATATCTGAAAAGGAATTGGAATCACCATTGCATGAGATTTTGAATGAGTATCTATGATCAACTTGTCATACGAATAGTGGATGTTGTTTGACTAAGTACTTTTCCCCATCACTGATTTCATCATATTTTACTTTGTTTACTTTTGCATGCTTAGGTTACTAAAACTCACAAAACCCCCCTTTGGTTACTTTGGTTTGACATACGAATTGCATATTTAGATAGAATCCGCCTCCCTGTGGATTCGTCCTTTACTTACCTAGGACTACGATTTAGGATTTGTTTGGATATTTTGCATAGCAGTTTTTACACGACAAAAACCTGTTATCAAATTGGCGCCGTTGCCGGGGAGGCAATATTCTATTTTGTGTGTGTGATTTGTGTGCCAATATTGGTATGAACCTATCTTATGGTTCACACCCGTGTTACTAATAATCTACCTCTAGTTTTTGATCCAGAAATCGAAAGAACTTTTCTTCAGGCTCGCAGGGCTGCGAATTTACTACTTGAGGAAGCTGATACGATGGTTGATCGTGTTACTCTTGAATCTTTGACAGCTCCTAACTTGGAGCAACCAACTCGTGCTGTGCAATTCCCTGCCCTGGGTGATGGGGTTAAATTTGAGCTCAAGAGAGGAGTAGTTCATTTACTCCCGAAATTCAGTGGAACCCCCCTTGAGGATCCGATTCAGCACCTGGATGAGTTCCTTGAGGTCTGCACCAGCACGCGGCCATCTGATATTACTGAAGATCAGATGAGGTTGAGGGTATTTTCTTTTTCTCTGAAGGACTCAGCGAAGGACTGGTATCATTCTCTACCCCCAGGAAGTATCACTACTTGGGTGAATTTGAAGAAAGTATTCCTTGACAAGTATTTCCCAGCTATCAAGTCCAATCATCTTAAGAAGAAGATCTGCAACATTGAGCAACTGTCCAATGAGTCTCTCTACGACTATTATGAACGCTTCAAGAAACTAGTGAAGAATTGCCCTTACCATGGTTATGCTAATCATGATCTGATTCTCTATCTGCATGAAGGACTCCGTGAAGATGATCGTCCGATGGTGAATTCTTCATGTGGTGGAAACATTTTGAAGAGGACTTATGAAGAAGCTCTGGAGATTTTTGCTACACTGGCTGATGACTCCAGACAATACAGTGGGAGAGGTTCCCAAAGCTTGGTAGTTGCAAGTTCTCAATCCAAAATTGATCAAGCTGACTTTGATGTGCTGAGAGAGGAGGTGAGACGTTTGAAGCTGAAAGGTACATCTCAGCAGGCTAAGGCCTACGAGATTTGTCATGACAACTTGCATCCTACTGATTCGTGTCCTACCCTACAAGAGGAAGTGAATGCAGTAGGAGGATATCAGCAGAGGCCCAGGCATGATCCCTACTCCAATACTTACAATCCTGGTTGGAGGGACCATCCCAATTTCAGATGGAGAGACCCGGAACAGAATCAAGGTCAAGTCCAACAGCAGGGTAACCCTCCACAACCTAGGCAACCCTATGTGCCAAGACCGCAAGGGCAGAGTTCGAATCCTTCATCGTCTGTGGAGGATATGATGAAGATGCTGATGCAGAGCAATGTGAACCTTAATGAGAATGTTGCCAAGTTGACCAAGAGCCACATACAGTTCCAGGAAAGTACACAAGCTAGCATTCAGAACCTGGAAAGACAATTTGGTCAAATCTCTCAGGTGGTGAGCAAGCTTGACGCAAGGGTCTCTGGTAAACTTCCATCTCAAACAAAAGTGAACCCGAACATTAGGAACGTCAGTGCTATAACTCTGAGGAGCGGGAAGAGACTCGAAGATGATGATTCTGAGGTCGACAAGGAAGCGGATCAGGAGCTGGAACATAACAGCAACGGCGACCGCTGTGCCTCTTACGGCGCCTGCCGTGACATCGACGGCGACCGCCGTGAATACCACGGCGCCCGCCGTGAAAATGACTCCGCTCTCGAATTTTCTGATGAAAATTACGGCGACCGCCGCAATAATCACGGCGCCCGCCGTGACGGTGAGCAAAATCCCAAACTTTCTGATGATGTTCACGGTGACCGCCGCACCTCTTACGGCGCCCGCCATGATACTATAGTCGATCCTGAGGCTGAGAAGGAGTATGTACCCATAATTTTTCCTGAGTGGAAGCCCGTTGCACCGTTCCCATCTGCTTTGAAGCGTACCAAACCACTTGCGCAGGACAAGGACATGTTTGATATGTTCAGAAACGTTGAAGTCAACATGCCTCTCCTAAATTTGATCAAGTCTATCCCTCGTTATGCCAAGTTCTTGAAGCAGATGTGCACCACAAAGAGGAATCAGGATAGGAACAGCAAGAAGAAGGTGAAGGTAAGCGAGCATGTCTCTGCGATTTTTCAGAAGCGTTTACCCAAGAAGTGTGGCGACCCAGGTATGTTCACCATCCCCGTCACTATTGGAGGTACTAAGTTCAATAAAGCTATGTTAGATTTGGGTGCCTCTATTAATGTTTTACCTTCATCTCTTTGTGAATCCTTAAGATTAGGACCCATGCATGCGACCAAAATTTCCATTCAGCTAGCTGATAGATCTAGTGTGCGTCCCCTATAGGGATAGTGGAGGATGTTTTGGTTAGGGTTGGTGATCTCACTTTTCCTGCTGACTTCTATGTGCTTGATATGGAACACGATATGCATGTAGCCCATATTCTGTTAGGGAGACCCTTCTTGAAAACTGCCAACACTAAAATCAAAGTGAGTACTGGTTCCTTGACTATGAAATTTGATGGCCAAACCATTAATTATAACATCTATGAAGCCGTGAAATTCCCCTCTGATGGTCATTCTTTGTGTGCAATTGATGTACTTGAGCCTGTGGTGCAAGATGTTTTTGATGAGGACCACCTAGATGACACACCACCTATTGTTGATTCTAGCTTAGATATTGTTATATCTGTTGACTTGCAGGAAGGTGTTGCTGAGTGGGACGCTTGCTATAAGCTCCCTCCGGAGCTTCTAGGTAAATCACCTTTGCTGCTAACTCCGAGCGAGAGGCTCGTTCCCTCTTTAGTGCAGGTCTCTGAAGTCAAGGCTAAACACCCCCATGATCGATCTAAGAATGGGGTAGACGCGACTAAGAAGGTCAAGATGGAGGGGCCGCTGAAGAAGAAGAAGAATGGTCTAAGGTTCAAACCTTTCCATAATTGGTTCAGGAAGGAGGTATGGATTAAGAAGGTTCCTAAAGAGCCTGACGATATGGATTGAGGATTTTTGAGTAGTATGTCGAGCCAACGACATTAACTAAGGCGCTGATCGGGAGGCCCCCCGTTGTTAGGTAGTTTATTTTCCTTCCCTTGGTCATTTTCTTTTGTTTTTCCTTTTAGTTTTTCCTTTCTGTGTCGAACTAAGCTGCAGAAAGCATTTCAACGTGAAGAAGGAGTTCACGGTGCCCGCCGCCGACCTTACGGCGCCCGCCGTTTTCACCTTCTCCGACACTTCGCTTGCGGCAAATGACGGCGACCGCCGTTTAATTATGGCGATTGCCGCCATTTTCAGGTTCGTTTTCTTTTATAAAAAAAAAGAAAAAAATGGGCCCCGAAAAAACCTTGAACGGGGAGCAAAAGACGAAAATAAAATACCCCGAAAAGACCTTAAACGGGGAGAAAAAAAGTCAAAAAAAAAGTCAAAAAAAAAAAAAGTTTTACCGAGCTGTCCAGATTCCCCATGAAGAGGTGCGCATCATGTTGCTAACGGAGGAATACATTCGCCCTACATTCATTTGGCAACGATGGTGGCCCTATAGTCGACAGCTGGAGAGAAGATACACCAGGGCCCAACCACGATGACATCTTGTCCCATTTTTGAAGGCCATGCAACCCTGTTCCCTTGATTGACCACTACTTCCCCAGAGTGGTTCCTTTTGATTGCATGGTAGGAGTTTATGGAGTTGAAGGCCGTGCCGCCATGATTTCCTGAATAACCACCGCACTTCACATTGGTTTCCTATGGTTGCACGGTATATGAAGGTTATAGCATTGATGCAGACAGCCAGGACATGAACTTTCATGAGTACACCGCCAGCAACAAGGAAGTGTCCACGCCAACTCGGCAACGTTGTAAGTTATTTTTTGCTTTTCCCTGTGCTTTACTCTTTTGTCTTTCATTACATTGAGGACAATGCAATGTTTAAGCATGGGGTGTAGTTTTATACTTGCTACGCTGCTGAGGAGAAAAATGAAAAAAGAGAAAAAGCCAAAAAATTGAAAAAGGCTATCATTGAAATCCTGGGATAGGTCAAAAACCCGAAAGGGCATCTAGGTAATAAGCAGGTGGCTTGGACCAGCATTAGGCTGGGGTAATATGAGGTCAAGAGTGACGTGAGCTTATGTGAGTACATCTATTGGAAAATGAAATGAGTGGCTTGGTGAAAACCCAAAAGGGCGCCTTGGCAAAATGAGCGAAAAAGAAGAAGAGTGATTTTAGAAATTCTCATTATTCTTGGCGAGGCGTCATAAGAAGAGGAGACAAAGAAGGATTATCGGGTAGGTCACTCTGGGAGACATAAGGAGCAATAGATGGAGTCTAGGATTATTGGTTACTCACGCTATTACATGTCCGGGTTTAGCTTTGGGGAAGTACTCTGCTTGCCCCTTAAGCTTGTTGAGTTGTGGATGTGTTGTGAATGAGATTGGTGCCAGGAGATTTGGCATGGGTTAGGTGACTCTTAGTTGGAGGATATGCTTCCTGAGACCTTGGGTGCTGCATTGGAGGAGTGGACTCTTATTTGGTTTACTCGTGGACGAGCAAAGGTCTAAGCATGGGGTGGTTTGATAAGCACTACTTTGTAGGGCTTAAGTAAGAGTCATTAGAGGTTTTATTGGTGCCATTCGGGTAGATTTAGACACATTCATGTGTATGGCATTTGGAGGCGAAGTTGGTGTATTTGGAGGTGTTTGAGCTATTTTGGAGATCATATGAGACACTGAGGAGGAAGCCACCAGTAGTAGACGCCAAGGAGTTATGAAGTATTGGCAAGGAGGTGCTGAAGACACGCTTTCGGGAGCTGAAGAGACAAAGGAGGAAGAAGCAATCACGGCGACCGCCGCGGAATTACGGTGACCGCCGCCAATTCCATTCCAGCGACCGTAGCTACGACTTGTCCACGGCGACCGCCGCAATTACGGCGCCCGCCGTGAAGGTTGCAGCAGCCGCCGCCCGTGTCAGAAGACCGCCGAGCCGATTTTTCCTTATATGTTATTTCAGATTTTTTATTTATTTATTTATTTATTTCGTTTTAGGTTAACTTAGCTTTATTTCCTTTAGTATTTAAGGGTTGAGAAAAGGCTTGTTTGCCAATCTTGGATTCTCTCTCTGGAACCCTAATTCCCATTCTACGTTCTACGTTATGAAGAACTAAGCCTCTTTGGCTTAGTCAGACGCTGAAGCTTTCGTTTTGATTCAGTTGTGAGACTCTCGTTCTTAATCTATTGCATGGTTTTTATCTTTCTCTTGCTTAAGTTGCTTATGATTGATATTGATAATCTCTATTTGGACGGAACTAGGGTTTGTCGTTATTGATCTATTGCTAGATTTAGATTGTTACTGGTTGAGCATATCTATTTCAGAGTAGCAACTAGCAACTGCATCGTACTAGTATCTGGTTGTGCTAGTCTTATGCAGAAGAGAACTGATTTACATTCTAGGATAAAAGCTGGTTGTTTTATGCTAGAATTGTATCCAACTATATTCCTATCCGTAAGGCTGCTGTTAAACTGAATCTTGATAGTTTCAGGGTTGTTTAATTAGTTAGTGCTAATAGTATCTGGTTGTGCTATTAGTTATATCTGAAAAGGAATTGGAATCACCATTGCATGAGATTTGGAATGAGTATCTATGATCAACTTGTCATACGAATAGTGGATATTGTTTGACTAAGTACTTTTTCCCATCACTGATTTCATCATATTTTACTTTGTTTACTTTTGCATGCTTAGGTTACTAAAACTCACAAAACCCCCCTTTGGTTACTTTGGTTTGACATACGAATTGCATATTTAGATAGAATCCGCCTCCCTGTGGATTCGACCTTTACTTACCTAGGACTACGGTTTAGGATTTGTTTGGATATTTTGCATAGCAGTTTTTACACGACAAAAACCTGTTATCGGCTATCACTCAGACTCGAGCTCGCCAATTGCTTAAGGACCTCAAAGGAGGACAATTGACCTTTTGAAGCGCCGAACAAAATGTCAAATGGTCTGGTGATGATGCTTAGCCAAGGAAGCTCCCCGACGCCGGTGCGAGGGCCAAATTGAGCCATGGCTCATTTCCAAACGGATCATGCCTTCGGGCCCATTTTTGGTAGTGACATGGAATATGAGTCCCACTACTACATATCCCAAATTTATAGCATTTAGAGTTGATTTGCTACCAGATCACCAAGAGGCATGCATTTAGTATCTTCATTAAAGTCTAGTGAACATTTTTTCCTTTAAAAAGTTTGGCTTATAGCAATTGTTACTTACTTAAAACTGAAGAATATCTTGGAGATTTCCATTGTTAAAGCCTTGGGGATAAGAGAGTTTTGGCATCAACAACTCAGTGAGTTTACCCGAGTTGGTAGTCTTGAGAGTGGTGTGGTTATCCATTGTCAAAACTACCTTTCTTTTGAATATTATTGGTGAGTTTATGCAATTATATCTAGTTGCTTATCTCTTCAAATTTTCATTCACAAATTCCAACATTTGTTCGAACAAACACCTCAAATCTTAATCTAGTGATTGTGCGGCACCGAGAACTTGTCTTCACCGGAGCTTTTGGAGGCAAACTTTCCTTGACCAGTTGGGATCCCTAGACAAGGGCCACCACTAAGACCGGAGGAAGGGGATAAGACACCAAGCTGATCATGTAATCCCAAAAGTTAAACTGAAGTTTGCTTGCTTTCGACGAAGAAGCGTTATTCTTAGCACATCGTTTCAAGTTCTCTAAGCAAACCAATGACGCCATCCTGGTAGATTTCCGCTTCTTTATCGGTGTCCTGTCATATAGTCATTCCAAAATTGATGTAGACACTCCCAAAACCCCTTTGCAGATAATTATATTGTTGATTGGAGAAGGAAAATTCCTGGATTTTGATGCTACCACTTTTGTCACCAAGTTTACTTTTACTGTGGTTGTCTTTATGACAACGATCTCACTCATTTTTAAACTTCAATTCAGAAATGTAGAATCCCGGAAAGAAGGTGAATAAAATCAAGCGATATACTTGGCCAAACGTTAGATATACCGTGAACTAATAGAACACTATATGTATGCGTGCAAATGAATCGTTGTTTCGTTTTGAAAAAAACAGGCCAAAAAGTTTAAAGATTATGAATCAGATCAAAATCTACACTATAACTAGCAACAAATTGAAGAAGTGAGCAAGGAGTATCAACAATTGTTAAAATCATAGTCATAAAACAATTTTTTAAATTTGTCTCAATTATAGAACTACTACGATTGAAAGTCACCTTATCGGTACTCTCGCTATACTTGTGAATTTTTGCCGTTGGACGCAATACTTATTTACAAGACCGAAAATTCGAAAGCCGAAAAAAAGTGGGATGAAAAAGATTATTCCATTTTAGGTGCAAAATAAAATGGACTGAGAAATGAACAAAAAAACATTTTAAATACAACATTACTTACCTGAAGAGTGAGGGAATTGGCTGTAGCCAACTATTGGAAGTCTTAGAGCAGTCGCCGCCTGAAGTATCAACTGATGGAATAGAGAGATGGAAGAGATAAATTTGATATAGCGCCTTGAAGATGGTGTAATTTCCTCTTCTATCTCAATTTAGAAAGCATATTTTTATAAAGTCCTTTTTTTCTCTTTTGACCACTCGTTTTAAGATAGATGTCCCAAACCTGAGAAAGCCCATTAACACGAATAGCCCAGTTGTACCATGAATAATGTGATATTGAAATTTCATGATGAAGCTTATTTCTTGTTCTTTGGAAATGGTAATTTGTGTTTATATATCAAATATAAACATCATGAGATATACAGCTTTTAATCTCTCTTAGAACGTAGTTACGCCTGTTAGACATCCTCCTAACAGATATGTTTTTGAATTGTCCAAGTTACTCTAATATATGATAATCATTAAATTTCTTGTTCCTTAGACATGAGCTACATGTAACAAGGAATACTTAAATATATGTAATCTATGTCATAGTATACAAAAAGGGGGAGATTTTTAGAGAGATCCAATGTCTTATGTAACTAAATGATTTAAATAAAATAAGGAATATTCCTCTAGAACTATTCATGAGCAATGTGGCTGTGTAACAACATTTAAAACGTGGTTAGATGCTTACATAAGAACAAAGGTACTATTTCATGAGGCGACACTCGTATTATAGAACAACAACGAATACAATGGTCACCAATACTTAGTGTATGTGAACCGTTGAGAAAATTAACAAGGAAATGGATACATTGTAGGAATTTAAAAGATGCATTTTTTTGCGACAATATTATCAACTTAAAAAGTAACAAAAACGGTTACAATTTGTCGACACATGACATATTATTTTGAGTATTATCGTACATGTCTTCGTTCTTGTGTCGTTGCCATTTTTACCAAAAAATAAAAATTGCACCGATTCTTGAGATCTCGGTCCTTTGTTTGAATTCATAATCAAAGGATGTATTCGTACAATTCTATCAATCATCAATATTCGTCCAAGACATTATTGGACTTGAGTCCACAAAAAAGAAGGAACACGTGGGATCCTCCAATAAAACCACCATTTGCCCGCATACACACAAAAGAAATTCACATGATCCTTGTCATCACAAACAAAGGCCTAGCACGGAACTGTTGGGATCGTTGGATATGAGACACTAGAGCCATGAGAAAAGTCAAGACGAGTTGCACTAGATCATCACCGAAGAAGACACTATGAGCTTGGAGGATGCGTTGGAAGATGAGCGACGTGTTTTGGAATGTGATTAGAGAAGATCTTGTTTTCTAAAATAGGATTGGTGAAATATGAAGATATATGGGCCCGTCTAATTAGCAAGAAAATAGAAAATTCAGGTGGAAGATATGAGATAAGATATCTTTAAGATATATATTTAAATTAATAAGCCTAGATTATCTAATATATCTATTAGCATACAAAGAAAGTTTTATCTAGTAATTATGGAAATTTTATATCTACTAGGAAAGGCCATACACCCCTATATAAGGGGGGTATTCTTCTCTGGCAAGCTGACATTACAATTCGATCTTTCCATACAAAGAATGCTAAAACTCTCAAGTGTTATCTTCTCTTTTTACCATTCTCACATATTCTACCAAAAGCGTATTGCATTGACCCCCGTACTCCAGAAAATAGAGTGGATTGAGTCATCTTACTTAGTTCGCCCAAATCAATTGGCGCCCACTGTGGGGCTGGGAGTCAAAATCTCACACCTATCGACAACTCTTGAGCCACCATGTCCACCAACAGACATAATCACTACGTCACACACCTCAGGGACCTCTCCGCCACTAATGACACAACACAAACACAAAGTCAGAACGACCATGCTAGACCTTGTGGACTGGGGAACCCTCAAGCCGCCGACATAGTGGAGCTCGAAGAAAAGATGAAGGCCCTAAAAGAATCTCTCTCTATGTTGAAGGCTCAATCAGAGGCTAGACTCCAAGAGGTGGAGCAAGAAAATTATACACTTTGTTCCTAGAACACGACTATGCCACCTCCGGTGCCGCGATCAAGGCTTCAGTATGTCCGCGAAGACAACACCGTCAAGCGTTTAGATATGGAGTCCCATATGCTTCCATCCATGGGGATAGAGGGCTCTCACCATCCACCGATGCCAACGTCCATCCACCTAGCCAGTGATCAAGGAGTGACCGACTTGATAGGGGAACCACCCATGGAGTCATTTGACGACCTTATGGAAAACAAAGGGGCGTGAAAAGCTCAAAACTTTGGAAGAAAAATGTGCCAAAATCCTACGGGTCCATAGACCTATCGAAGAAGAAGGTGACGACTTCTACGCCGACTCGCCTTATATCGATACTATTGCTCAAACGAAAATCCCTATGAGGTACACTGTCCCTGACATGATGTCATATGATAACAAGGCATACCCATATGAACATATCTTCATATATAAGAAGAAGATGATGACAAGAGCGGTCCCAAAACATGTATTAGAGGCGATGATGTGCAAGTGGTTATGGGACACTCTTAAGGGTTCCGCCTTTACTTGTTTCATGCATTAACCAAACAAAAGTATCTCCTTTTATGTCGGATTGATCAACATGTTCGAAATTTGATTTTCCAGTAACCAACAACTCTATAAGTAATCCAACGATCTCTACTGCATCGCTCAACTCACAAAAGAGACATTAATTGAGTTCCTCAACATGTTCAATGAGGAGAAAGTGTCGATACCTCAGTGTGAAACATGAACCACTATAGAAGCATTCCGGAGAGGATTGTGCAAAAAGTCGAGTTATATCGAGATTTGACCAATTACCCGTGCCAAACATTTGAAGACGTCTAAGCCAAATCCGTGGTTGTAATCCAGTTGAAAGAAGACAATCTATGCCAAGAGGAGCCACGTAACCAAATACGGACCAGAAAACGTGTCAACAAGGTGATTCGCGTTACAATACCTACCCTCGCTAGAACTCCTTTGACATAAATAATTATTCACAATAATGAACACGATTGGAGAACCTACCACCATACACCAGCACTCCTTTATCATCAGCCCTGCCTGTGTGGTCAAATCCATGACTAAACTTGGAGATGCCGTAAGATGGCCTTGGAAACTGGATAATCCCATGAACAAGAGAACCGCAGACAAATGGTGTGATTTTCATCGTGATAGGGGACATAGTACTCTCGAATGTGTTGCATTGCAGAGTGAAGTAGCATTGTTGCTCCATAAGGGGTACATCATGGAATTAATCTCAGACAGAGCAAAAGTGACCTAAGATCAAGGCAAGCGGGATGAGGCGTCGCCACCTCCCACGCACGTACAGATTGTGAGCAATATCTCCGTAGGCTCAAATATTTGCGGAACATATGTCTCTACCGCCAATGATCACCACCAAGAAGGTGTTCAACAACATCCATATCATGTTCGACAAACCTGACACTATTGTCATCTAACATCAAGATAGCCTCGCCATATTTCTCACAGTCGGTTATTTCTTGGTAAGACGTGGTTTCATAGTCAACGACAACTCCATGAACTTAATGATCATCGAAGCCCTACACAGTCTTGGCTTGAACAAAGTAAATATTATCAAAAAGTCAACGACCTACGCAAGCAAAGTAAATTAGCAAGTTAAGTTCCAGATCATGGATTGCCCATCATCATTCAACGTAATTCTAGGACGACCATGGGTACATGAGATGAAAGCATTCGCCTCAACATAGCATCAAACCATCAAGTTCCCAACCAATTGGGAAGTACAAGAGATAAAAGTAGAACAAAGGCTAGAAAAGGAGTGTCATAGAATTTCCATGAAAGCAACAATCACAAATAAGCAGCAAAATAGGAAGTTAGCAAGGCATTGACGCATTACACCAAGCTGAAGCCTTTTGAACTCAACAAGGTGATCTTGGATCCAAATAAGCCCAATCGTGTAGTGAAGATAGGTTTCGATATTCCTAACGATATAAAAAAAAACTAGTTGATTTCTTACGGTCCTAGATAGAGTGCTTCGCATTGACTCAAGAATACATGACAAGGATAATTCCCAACTTTATCGTGGATACAGTCAACGTGGATCCGCAACACCCACCGGTCAAGCAAAAGCGAAGAAGTTCTCACCAGAAAGGAACAATGTGATAGATGAAGAGGTACGTGCCTTGTTCCAAACTGGAAAATTTAGAGAAGCCAAATATGCCGATTGGCTAGCCAGAGTTCACCAATCTGAACAAGGCCTTCCACAAATATGCCTTTTTTTGCTACCAGACATCAACGCCATGGTCAATGCCACTGTAGGCCACAAGATTCTCCCCTTTATAGACGTCTTCAGTGGCTACCATTAGATCCAAATGAGCCCAAAAGAAAAGGAAAAGATCGCCATCATCACTAATCAGGAAATATATTGCTACGAGGTGATGTCGTTTGGCCTAAAGAATGTCGGACCAACATTCCAGCGGCTAGTGATAAGATGTTCGAGACCAGATCGGAGTCGGAAAAAATGACCGACCACATTGCACACCTAAGAACGGCCTTCAACATTCTAAAAAATACGACAAGAAGCTTAACCCTACAATTTTTTTCTTTTGGAGTAACGTCGAAAAATTCTTAGGCTATATGGTGACGCAAATGGGGACCGAGGCAAGCCCAATAAGACCAAAGCCATCCTTAACTTGCAATCTTTCAGGTGGGTGAAAGATGTCCAAATGTTGACAGGTAGGGTTGCCGCTTGTTTTTGGTAGATTTGGTATCGTGACACAATCCGCTTATTTGTTAAGTATAGGGTCAAATGTTACACGCTTAGTAAGGAAAGAACGAGTTGATCGTGAGAAAAATATGGTACCGCTCTTATATAAAGGTCTAAGGGTAGTCCTACAAGGAATACGATCATACCATAAAGATAGATAAGGAAAATATGTCTCCTAAAAGAGATATGCCTTGACGCGTAAGTGATGACAGCTGTCGTGATCCTCCAAGATAAGGGCACACTATATTAGGAAACAAAATCTTCTCCAATGCGTTGTGTAGCGCTCAGTCTTCGCGGTCCTATATGATGGTCATAGCTAACATGTCTTCCTTTGATCAGTGCTAGGTTCAATCCTTGTCTCTCAATCTCAACACTTCTAGACCTCGCACGTAGACACGATCCTAGGGCCCTAAAAAACCCCTAAGGTGTTTAGCGGGTGAATCGTCATGCGCATGGGAAATGTCTTCATTAGGTTGTCTTGGAACTTGAAGCCCAGTCAAATCAAAGGTCATGTCAAATCTTTTCAAATTTCAAACGCCGATTATATCTCCATTTAAGTCAACGTAATCTCACTTTTCTTCTCTACATTTCTTAAGCACCCCGCGACTTCACACATACATTTTTCCCATCTTTGCCTTCATATTTTTCACTTCTGTTCTCCTCGACAACTCTGATACGAATTTGATGCTCGGATCTCGTCTGAAGCCGGATCTAGGTAGGAAATGGTCTCGGATCCTTCTCTTGGTAACCGGATAAGTACGAACCACCGGGAAGGATGGTCCGCGATTCTCTTATGCTCGCTTGGGTGAGAGTGGGGCGAGAGTAAAGGTTGTGTTTGTGAACCGTGACGTGGTTCAATCGGGTCTAACCAGTTTTGTGACGCTGAGGCCTAAGGGGAGGAGTTCAACTCAACTACAAAGCTTAGGCATAAATTTCAACGTGAAGAATAATGATTACAACAAAGGCTATTTATAGCCTTTATGCTCGGCCAAGAACCCTAATGGGCTTGCGCCGCAAGACACACTAATGGGCCGGCTTCTCTAGCAAGAGAAGACACACGCCCGAAATAGAAAGTGCAAAAATAGAAAGTACTAAAAGTGGCAACATGCCAAAACGGGAAATAACGGAAATAGAAACTAATATGACTAAACTAGACTAAGTCCTATGCCAAGGGGGACGCCATGGTCTTGGTCGTCTAGGGCTCATCGTAGCCCGGCTTGGGTCGAGCCCGGGACACATCATTCTCCCTCCCTTAGAATTGAAGCATCCTCGCTTTGAGCTGGGTGGGGCCAGGGAGAACAGGCGCTCGGCAGCCAGCGAGAGTGCAACGTCATATTAGGGCTCGGGTCCGGCTCTCGGCATAAAAAATATCAGCAAGAATGGCTCAGATGCGGGAGCGGGCTTGGTGTCGGGTGCCTTAGTCATCATCTTCGCGCGGAAGCCCGGATCTGGAGTCGACAACCTCAGAAGGGCCGGCGTAGGCACGTTGGGCACGTCGGGCTTGCGCGCGGGCATGGAAGCATTGGGCTCGGGAGCAGGCGCACTGGGGCACGGACCCACTACCATTGACACGGGGGCGGGCGCACTGGGTACCGGGCTCGCAGCAACGGGCACGGTGGCGGGTGCACTGCATGCAGCCGCCTTGGGCACGGAAGTGGGCGCGTCGAAGGCTGGCACGCTGGACCAATGAAGAGCGGCTATGGGCATAACAGTGGGTGCGCTGAAAGTCGGTGCGGAAGGTGGCGCGACTGTGGGCTGCGGTGTGACTGGGCACGCGGGTAGGCATATGTCAAGGACCCTGTCTGGAGACGTGGGTGCGGACCTACGCGGAGCGGCCACGCTGCGGGAAGTGGGCACGCTACGTGTCGGTATGGGTGAGCGGGGGTGCTGAGGCGGCGGTGCAGGGGCGTAGTTGATGCGCATCGGCGGGTCTCGTCGGCGCCGCGGCGGGGAGTTGTAGGCATAGTCAAAGTCGTAGGCGCTGCGCCGGGGCGGTGGGATCCAGTCCGGGTCATAGTCGCGGGTGTGTCGCCGGGGCAAAGACGTGTGGGAGCGGGATGCCAAGTCAGAGCGTCGACGCGGCGGCGGGGGTCCATAGGCGCGGGGCGGCGGGATCCAATCCGGGTCCACCTCGCAACAAAGCTCGTTGTAGTACTCGGACCATCCATCAATGTCTTCGCCTTCATAGTCCCATTGGTGGCGCCAGTAGGCCATGGAGTGGGCTCGGCCAAGGCTTAGGCGTGGGCCATGGTGTGGGTTTGGGTGGATAAAGTTGGTTGGAGAAGGCAATCGAGGAGATTTGGAAAGATATGGATAAGATCTTCGGTTAAGGAAAGATCTTGTTGGGAAAGGATATGGCCGAGATCTTTGGGATTCGGATAAGGCAAGTGCGGATTAGGTGGGATTTTGGATAAGGAAAAGGGAAGGGGGCCGAACTAGGGCTTCACGAAGGGGCGGCGTCTAGGGCTTTGGGCAGCGGAGAAGGGTTTGTAATTTGGCCTTTTGAGGGGTCAAACGATGTCCGTTTTGGGTGCATTTTATATGCCTGGACTTGTATCGAGAATCTCCATAGGGTTATGGAAGAAAATTTAAGAAAAACAGAAAACAATGTCCATAGCGAGAATGAAGAGAAGGAAAGACACACCTTGTACCCCTGGCGCTCTGATACCAATTGATACGAATTCAATGCTCGGATCTCGTCTGAAGCCGGATCTAGGTAGGAAATGGTCTCGGATCCTTCTATTGGTAACCGGATAAGTATGAACCATCGGGAAGGATGGTCCGCGACTCTCTTATGCTCGCTTGGGCGAGGGTGGGGTGAGAGTGAAGGTTGTGTTTGTGAACCGTGACGTGGTTCAATCGGGTCTAACCAGTTTTGTGACGCCGAGGCCTAAGGGGAGGAGTTCAACTCAACTACGAAGCTTATGCTTAAATTTCAATGTGAGGAATAACGATTACAACGAAGGCTATTTATAGCCTTTATGCTCGGCCAAGAATCCTAATGGGCTTGGGCCGCAAGATACACTAATGGGCCGGCTTCTCTAGCAAGAGAAGACACACGCCCGAAATAGAAAGTGCAAAAATAGAAAGTACTAAAAGTGGCAACATGCCAAAACGGGAAATAACGGAAATAGGAACTAATATGACTAAACTAGACTAAGTCATATGCCAAGGGGGACGCCACGGTCTTGGTCGTCTAGGGCTCATCGTAGCCCGGCTTGGGTCGAGCCCGGGACGCATCAAACTTCTTAGATGACTAAAAACCCGAACCTCCTTAATGCTCAAAACCCAGAGGGTGACCTTCCTCGTTTCTTCCCTTAATATATTTTGACTGATCCTTATAAATGCCCATCTTTTGTAACCTACCACGTAGCTTTCATTGCAACCATTAGATTATCTAAAAATACGAAGGTGTTGGTGCATGACGCTTATGTTTTCCCCGATCACTTCTGCAAAGGTTGGGTTTGTATGTTTGAGTACCCGTTCTAGATAAGTGATAAGCGTTGTCGAGGCGCCTAAACAAAATAATCCTAAACAAACCTAAACAAAGAGCAAAGACAAGCAAGGGTCGAATCCCACAGGGAGGAAGTAATCTTTCAGAGTGCAGAGTCGTATGTCAAAGGTAACAAAAGGGGGAATTGGTTGATTGTTGTGAAACAAGTAAACAAAGCAAAGTAAACAAAACAAAAGGTTGAAATCAATTGGGGAAAAACACTTAGCCAAACAAATATCCACCATTAATTTGATTGGTTGATCCTAGATTCTCTCTAATTCCTTCCTATGAATATTCCTATTCCTTTTCATAAGTTATAAACAGGGCAAACAGACCCTGAGAATACTAACTATTAAATAACTATGAAAACCTCACGCGTCAATTCAATAGCAGCAATGAGCACATGAATTTCGATAGATACATACAAGAGTAGCAAACAGTCATACTATTGCATGCAATTAATTCTCCCTACAATAAACTAGTCCCAAACAGTTCTTAGAGTATTACAGTTGCTACACATGAATTAGGTAACTCAAACAGTAATTACCAAACCCTAGCAATAGACAATTACTAATAACAACTAGTTGCGTCCAACAAGCAAAATCAGTAAGAATCAATGGGATGAAGAACAAGAGAATCAATACATTCAAAGGGAAAGAAATAGAATTAGAATCTCACAACCGTATATCAATTGAAGGCTTCAATCGTCGGACTAAGCAAAGGGTGCTTAACTCCTCATAGTTCTTGGAAACAAATAAACTTTAAAGGGAAAACTGCTGAATGCTAAAACGTGATTATCCGTGATGATGAACAAAGAAGGGAAACTAGGTTAAATAACCTAACCCTAAAACTAAAGGGAAAAGATAACAAAAGTATTCTAAAAGGAAATAAACTATAAAGTTCGAAATAATAAAATAAACAAAAAACGGAAAATAATAAAATAAGAAAAACTCTGAAATCCTCGTCGGGCTCGCCCCCGTGTCCTTCCGCGGTCGCGGCACCAAATCCGCGGTCGCGGAAATTAACTTTTTGATCTCGGCTTTTGCACAACTCTGGAATTTTCCACGGTCGCGGCCAGAAATCCGCGGTCGCAGAAGTGGCACTCTTCGCTCAGCGCTTCGCCTTTCGCCGCGGTCTCTTCGTGTCTTCGTTCTTGGTCGCGGTTGCTCGCGGCAGAAGCCTTATCCTCCTTTGTGTGGATTCTTCCTTCTATTTCCTTGGTCTCCTCCAGTGGTTTACTCCTCGTCTTCTGGTTGTCTTCAATTAGCTCCTCCAAACCACCATATCCACACTTCTTCTCTCCAACTACATACTCCACAGTTGTGCTCTAAATCCCTATAAATGACACCCTAAACACCGATAACAACTCCTAGATAAGCACTACAAAGTAGTGCTGATCAATAAGCCATGATAGTCTTCCTTACTCACCCCTTGTGCACTCCTATCTAGCCGTCTTGGAGATAAGAATAGGCCAATTTCTCCCACAAACTTGGAGGATCTTCCTCACATTTGATTGAATTATTTCCAAACACATCATCCCTTTTTCGGACCAGGATCTCCTCCATTTACACTCATTCGCACTTTGCGGACCGGGTCGCATCACTTTAAAGCTTCGACCCAAAAAACCAGCCTTGGTGATTGACGCGACAAAGCACGACTGCGGATTGTCTAACCTTTTTTGTCAAGACGGCTTTGTTGGGAGAAGAATGTAGCTTTCTAAACGATTCATGGAGGAAAGAGGGTAAATTTGACCTAATTTTTATGCATTTCTCGATGCTTGATTAACCATGTCCTCACTTCTCTTTGTTGATAGTGAACTGCGACGGAATTGTAATAAGAAAGGAGTCAAAGGAGATTGTGGAGAGAATCCTTGGGCCCACCCCTTGTGGGTAGCTTGACAATGTTTTGACCTCGTCCATGGGGACGAGGTTTAAGTAGCAATTGTTCTTTCTTTATAACTTTCATGCTTGCTTATATGCATTGTATGCCTTGTCTCTTTTTTTGTGCAGGTATACCAAGATCTGGACAAGCATCAAAAGAAGGGTAGGATATGATCACGTTCTAGAGGTAACGGTACTCAAGCTTCTCGCATTGCGTCAATGATGACAGGATCAATCGAAGACGTCGGAGATGTCGTTGAAGATGTCAAAGATGTCGTTGAAGCAATAGTTGACATACTTGATGTAGTAGACTCTTTGTACAACATAAGTCAAGTAGAGTAGAAAAATGTATCTCCCATGAATGAGTATTAAAATTTGCTTCTTATGAACTCAATACTTGCTCTCTCATTGTTTCACCTTCTATATTCCTCTCGACGCGTATATCAAAAGTTAGCGATGGTGTCTATTCGCATGGAGACTTACAATAGACATGATCAAAGAATGATCTCTTCTTGGTTGACTTTCCCTTACAACTTGGTTAAGAGATAGCAGGCACAAACACTTGTACTTTCTGAAGCAATGCGTATGATATGTTACCTGGAGTAAATATGTCATTGTCGAGTGTAGATAGAGAAGGCGCTGTCATAGAGACATCAATAGTCACAAGTTTAAGAGTCTTACAAATTGTAGCTTGTTCACAAAACCTGCGTCATGATCTATGTAGATGACCGTCAGGGCTCAAGTCGTTATAGGAGACATTAATCATAGAGTTAGTGTTGCACTATTAATAAGTTACCATCAGGGGTCATGGCATCGTAGAGACGAGAGAGATCGCGATATTCGTGTCGCGATAGAAATATATGACCGTTAGGGGTCATGGCGTCGTAGAGATGTGACAGGTCGTGGGATTTGCTTCGCAATAATAATAGGTGACCATTTGGGGTCATGGCATCATAGAGATGAGAGGGATCACAGGATTCACGTCACGATATTAACAAGTGATCGTCAAAGGTCATGGCATCGTGCAGACGAGAGGGATCGCGAGATTCGTGTTGTGAAATCAACAGGTGACCGTCAAGGGTCATGGCGTCGTAGAGACAAGAGGGATCGCTGGATTTGCGTCACGATATTTAACAACTGACCGTTAAAGGTCGTGGAGATAGCGTCACGGCCTAACCCTGAGGGTGTGACCGATATAGCCGATGGCGTCACGGCGTAACCCATGCGAGGAGTATGACCAGTCTAGCCTTGGGGCGTAATGATATAGCCAAAAGGGTGTGATGTAGCTCAACCAGGCATAGCCGCAAGGGAGATTGCGTAAAGTCGAATGTCGGGTCAGGGACCCATGTGCATAAGCCGAAAAGTTGGTACAGAGAATGTTAAGGAATCGTTTGAAGAAGTTTGATACGGCTGATCCAGTGATAAGCACTACTTTGTAGGGCTTAAGTAAGAGTCATTAGAGGTTTTATTGGTGCCATTCGGGTAGATTTAGACACATTCATGTGTATGGCGTGTGGGGGCGAAGTTTGGTAATTAATTAAATGCCACATGATTGATGGGCCGATTTGGATGAAGAAAGGCCCATAAAATCTCGGCCCACGTAAAGATACCCGCATGAAGAATTTGGAAAATGAAGGCTGGAGCCCACGTGAAGATGCCATCGTGAATTGAAGCTGGAAATGAATTAGAGGGTGATGTCACGCTGATGTGGGTGTTGCTGCTATTGGAGGTGGGCCGTGCATGTGCTGATCGAAGTGGGCCGCTATTGCTGCTGAATTGGAATTGGGCCGGTGATGCTTTGCTGGAGCAAAGTGCCAAACGAGGAGGCTGTGTTGAGCTGCTGAACGAAAGTCGTGCCAGACGAGCTGCTCACGGGAATTGCGAGAGAATTACGGGATTAATTTCCCTATTTAGTTTGTGCAATTATTATTATTTTATTAATTCGTTTTAGGTTAATTTAGATTTTATTTCCTTTAGTATATTAGGGTAGAGAAAAGGCTTTTTGCCTCTCTATCATCTTTTTATTTGAACCCTAATTTCTCTTTACGTATTTGTTATGAAGAACTAAGCCTCCCTGGCTTAGTCAGACGCTGAAGCTTTCGTTTCGATAAAGTTGTGAGATTCTTGTTCTTAATCTATTGCATGGTTTTTATCTCTTCTCTTGCTTAAGTTGCTTATGATTGATATTGATAATCTCTATTTGGACGCATCTAGGGTTTGTTGTTATTGATTGATTTCTAGATCTAGATTGTTACTGGTTGAGCATATCTATTTCAGAGTAGCAACTGCATCGTACTAGTATCTGGTTGTGCTAGTCTTATGCAGAAGAGAATTGATTTACATTCTAGGATAAAAGTTGGTTGTTTTATGCTAGAATTGTATCCAACTATATTCCTATCCGTAAGGCTGCTGTTGAACTGAATCTTGATAGTTTCAGGGTTGTTTAATTAGTTAGTGCTAATAGTATCTGGTTGTGCTATTAGTTATATCTGAAAAGGAATTGGAATCACCATTGCATGAGATTTTGAATGAGTATCTATGATCAACTTGTCATACGAATAGTGGATGTTGTTTGACTAAGTACGTTTCCCCATCACTGATTTCATCATATTTTACTTTGTTTACTTTTGCATGCTTAGGTTACTAAAACTCACAAAACCCCCCTTTGGTTACTTTGGTTTGACATACGAATTGCATATTTAGATAGAATCCGCCTCCCTGTGGATTCGACCTTTACTTACCTAGGACTACGGTTTAGGGTTTGTTTGGATATTTTGCATAACAGTTTTTAGAATGACAAAAACCTGTTATCATGCAGCTAGAAATAATTTTTTTCTTTGTGGGTGTCCCCTTTTTTTCTTTTCGTTTCTTTCCCTAGCTGGACCACGTAAACACCTAGATGATGTCGCTCATTCCAACATATGTTGGGTTTAGGGGGAGTCACGACGTAACTTGAGGGGTGTGACCGATGTAGCTTGGGGGTGTCATGATGAAGCACTGATATAGCCTGGGGGCGTCACAACAAAGCTCCAAGGGAACAACGTCGACATTGCCTAGCGTCATAAAAAAGCTCCTAGGGAACAACGTTGATATAGCATAGCATCACGACAAAGCTCCGAGAGAGCAACATCGATATAGCCTAGTGTCACGACAAAGTTGCGAGAGAACAATGTCGATATAGCTGGTGGCATCACGGCACGACCCAAGGAATATGACCGGCATAGCCGGATTCGTCAGCGTGGAGGATGGTGTCATGACAAAGCTCCAAGGGGCAGCATCATTATAGCCAAGCGGGTACGATGTAGCTCGACCAGGCGTTGCCCTAGGGGTGTGAACATGATAGTCTAGTAATAAGAGAAAAGTTTTCTTTTATAGAATGAATTAAGTTTCAGAGTAACATGCATAAAATGAGGGCTACATTAGAAATAGTACTTATTAAGATGCGTCACGTTCGAGCACTAGATGACGGGCACACCTTCTGGATTTGCTAGCTCGTAAGCGCCCTGTCCGACTACCATTGTGATTTGGTATGGACCTTCCCATGTGGGTCCTAGCTTTTCAACGTTCTCGTCTCTCGTGTTTTTGAAATACTTTGCGCATGACCCAATCTTCAACTTGAAATGCTTTTATCCTTACATTGCAGTTATAGCTCTTGGCGACCCCAAATTAGTAAGTCGCCATCGACGATGTCTAGCATGAACGTCATAAGTGACGTATTTCTCTCTTTTGTGTGGAGGCAACAACAAGTTGTGGGAATCTGCACTTTGATGGGTAGGATAACTTCACTGCTAAATACCAAAGAAAACGGTGTTTTACCTATCGTGGTCTTTGGAGTTGTGCGATCAGACCATAAGATAGACGACAACTCATATGCTCATGAGCCTTTTGATGTGGTTCGAGTCCTCGGATGAGTCCTAGATTGCCTCAGGGCGGATTGTGATCAAGACAAATCATCATCTTCCCCGGATCTACTCAAACACACTCGTATATGAGGCTTCTAACGTTATGGCAGCCTCGTAAGGCCTATGGACTCGAACGTGATTGAGCTTAGCGAAGGCGGGGACAAAAACACCGGATGAATTCGTCAAGGAATTGAACCAATGTGATGGAAAAATCAATGGAGGAAACGTGATGTGATGTAAGCCCAACCTCGATTTGGGACTCAATTTCAAGGTGAAGTCGGCCTCCAAGTTGTGCTTGAGTCGAAGTAGAAATGAACCTTCTCTCGGCAGAATTTTGGTGGTTGGTTTGAACTCAGTTTTGATCCGATTGAGGGGGTTTCGTTTTGAGTTTTTGATAGATGCATAAGTGGACATAATTTGAGGATAAACTCACCACAACCGCTTGAACAAGTCATCTCTTTTGGTTGAGGCTAAACGCACTGCAATTGAAAGAGACATGGCTTCGATAAACTCACAAAGGCAAGGTTTTTTGTTGGAATCTCTCCAAATGATCTTGATTAAAACTTCAAGGTTTTTGATGATAACAAGATGAGAGACTAAGACCTTCAATGCCGGCTTATGAATGCATGAAAATGACAAGAGATGCAACTCTTGATCTAGCCTAGTAAAGACAACAACAACTCTTCACTTGTCCGACTTAAACCCAACGATTATGGCATCGGTTCGGGAAGAAATTTCTAGGAGAGTTAAATGATGAAGTTATACATGTTTCCATCAAATTTGAGAGCAGTGGAGTCATTCTGGTGCGACGTCGGCGGGACTGGACAGTTGCTTGAGAAGAACCACCGTGTCAAATGCAATTTGTCTCGACAATCAAATGCAATTTTATTGTCTAAGGAATGTTGACGAGCTTTGGTTCGAGTGGTTGTGCTTGGAGGGTGGTCGACGTCGTGCACACTTGGAGGAACCGTAGTGAGGGCGCTCGTTTGGCTTCTGGTAAGTAGCGGCGTCGGTGCAACTGCATTTTCCTTCGTCACTCTTGACTTCCCTAGGCCAATTTGGTCCCTAGAAGACTGTGTAAGAGAAGCCATGTCATTTGGAGGTGATTGGCTCGGTGAGTTACGAGGAGAGTGACTTATAATGTGGGTGTCGGTGCTTGCTCTAGCGATGGGGCGATGCTTGGGGTGTTTGGTCGTGGTCTTGCTTGTCCTATGTCTTCTTGTTCCTGATTGATCATAGGGATGATCACAACATCCTCCCTCCCTTGAAAAATATTCAACCCCGAATCTTTCTCATCATTTGTGTCTTCATGACTTACACAAAAGGTAGCCAAGTCAGCCACATTAAACACATCACGCACACCATATTCATCTGGTAAATCAATTTTTTATTAATTATTATTGATCTTCTCAAGGACTTGTAAAGGCTCGACGCCTCTTGGTTTGAACTTTGAGTTGCGGGGGTTGGAAACAACCGCTCCTTCCTAAGGTGGATCCACACAAGATCTTCGGGCTCAAAGAGGACTTCACGACGACCTTTGTTAATTGGCTTGCTTGGTGTATTGTGTCGTGTGCTTCTCAAGTTGATGCATAGTTGTCTCATGTGGGCGTTTGATGTAGGCAGCGTGTTCAACACCATCTTTGCTTTCCGGGTCCTTAAGTGTGTAAGGAACCAAGTCTATAGAGTTGTAGCCATAAACCACTTCAAAGGGAGACTTATTGATGGCGAAATGGATGGTCCTATTGTAGGCAAACTTGGTGCATGCAATGCACTCTTCCCACCTGTGCAAGTTAGTGCTTAACAAAGATCGAAGTAAAGCACTAAGGGTTCGATTTACTACCTCAATTTGGGCATCCATTTGTAGATGACAAGTGGTGGAGAAAAGTGTCTTGGTGCCCAATTTAGACAAAAGAGTTTTCCATACGTAACTAAAAGTTTCACATATTGATCGGACACAATGGTCTTTGGCACACCATGAATCCTTACAACTTCATTGAAGAACAAATCTGCCACATGGGAGGAATTATCGGTTTCATGGCAAGTGAGGATGTGTTCCATCTTGGAGAAACAATCCACAACTACAAAAACTGAGTCTCAACCTCTTTTGGAACTACGAAGGCCCAACATAAAATCCATAGACACATTTTTCCAAAGTAGCATGAGGAATAGGCAAAGAAGAATACAAGATGTGGGGATGCAATTTAAACTTCACTCGTATGCAAGTCACACATGAAGCACAAAACTTTTCAACATCTTTAAGCATATGTGTCCAGTAAAAATGTTCTTTTTGCATGCTCAAAGTTTTAGATACCCCAAAATAACCCAAATGTCCACCCCCGTGAGCTTCATGCAAAAATAATCTCCTAAGAGATCCTTTTGGAACACATAATTTGTTACCATTGAAAAGATAACCCTCATAAAGAATGAATTGTTCCATGATACCTCTAGTCATGCAAGCACTAAATACATATCCAAAATCAGCATCTTGGGCATACAAATCTCTCAAGAAAGAAAACCCAATTGTAAAACCCCCGACTTAGGTCGGTAGTACCACACTCCAGTGAGCTCAGACTTTAAGTCCAATGCCACCGTAGGCTTTAATCTGAACAATTTATGCTTAAATACATTGATAACAAATAATAAACAGCGGAGACTCGTGAAATAAATATGCCATCTTTAGTAAAATTCCTCTCGTAAATTAAGAAGACTAGTTTTATAAAACAATACGAAATTACAACGAAAGACTTCATATTAACCATATATACATGACTAGGTGATCTATATATTATAACTTATTACATTTAGTAGGAAAATTAAATCCATATCAAGCAACTTCAAAATATTACTTTGAATCACAACTTCAACTACAAGCCTTCTTCTTCAATTCGTTAATTCAAGATAGCTTGAGACAAACGACTGATGTGCCGTATGGGACGGATGACACTAGCCAACTATGCAAGGAAAATGAACGGTTGGTTAGTCTAATGAAAGACTATACAAGGGCATTTATGTGAGGTTATGTGTAGTCGTATATAGTCACTACCCTTTTTCTCGAATAAAACTCGATAAACGATATACGACTACTATACTTCTATTGAAACAAAGAAAAATGCATGATTCAAGGGAAGACTTTAATGAGATTGAGTCATATGGGAATTATATGAATTTGTTTGGGAACATTTATAATTATCACAACAAGATTTTAAAAACGACACCTTTGACTATTTAGGTCCTTAACCATCCTCACTGTATAAGGCGAATACATATTGGAAAGGGAACTTACTTTAGACAGGAGCCCAAGCGGTTTCCACATTGTACTTCTCGCTCGAAGTATATTAATTATGTGCATAAGAGCACTTATCTTACTTAATTCCAAAACTTACATTACGTTAAAACTTTTAATCCACATCAATCTCGTTATGAGATATATCATGGGACGAATCTGGAATAACCGCACTAGCTAAGTGCACCACATCTTATATTCGAATAAGGGTACGGTCATGACCAAGAGTATTAGGACAATAATCCTCCTAATACCAAGTTATAAAGAAACAGCTAAACCTTGCGAGTTATATAACCTAATATATGAATACTCGAGCTAACTAGGCATACAAGTCCACACCAATTTCCACACCAAAGTTTAACTATCACCCAATAATAATAACATATATATAAGGGTCATTACTAGCAATATGTATACAACCTAATATATGATTCATTTTCCACACCATTATATCACATAAGCTCCCAAACACAAATTAGGAATATTTATCCCATACTAATTAAAACAATTAATTAATTGTCCTGAAAGGTGTTAAATATATAAAATAAGAAGAGTATCTATACAAGAAACCCCAACATAAAGAATGAGGGATGCAAAAGACAAAATGGCAGCAAGGCAGACACCCTAAAGAGCTAGAGTCGACAAAAAAAGCGAGATCCACCGAGAGCCAAAAAACCCAAAAGAAAGCCAACAAGTCCACCCTAAGAAACCCAAAAAGAAGGCCAATAAGAGAGCAAGGCGAAAGACCGATTATACATGCAAACTAATTAGAAGCAGCAAAGGAAGTACAAAATTTTGCTTCCAGACAACACATGGCAAAATCTCTAGTTGTAACATCCATACACCTCTCCAAAGGCTGACCTATCTGTAGATAAATGAAGCAAGTACCGAAAATCGACCCGATGGATAGGGCACTCAATAGGATAGCACACTAAGTAAAGTAAAGACCACAGAAGATCAAAAGATCAAACTCCAGTAGTTGTTCGAGATAGGGAAATGGCGAGAAGGGTAAGAAGGGGGGGAAAAGAAAAGAAAAGGGAAGAAAGAAGGTGTGGAGGAAAATGGAGGGGAGGGGGGAAGCACCAAAGTCAAGAACTAAAAAAGCAATGAGTGACTAGATAACTTAGTAAAGCAAAGACTAATTCAAGAAAGATAGCTAGAACACAAGAAAACCCTAGAGTACTATGGAGAAACAAGTCAAGAATGTGCTCGTGGGATCCGAATTTTTCTAAGCTCAACTTCTTGGTCAACTTTTCGTTGAGTCCGAATTTTTCCAAGTCCTACTTCTTTTCTTCAGCACAAAGAAATATAAGATGAAAGAGCAAGAGAGCACATGGAAAATCTTGAAAAAACAAAATGTGGGATCCGTATTTTTCTAAGCTCAACTTCTCTTCCAACTTTCGCTGAGTCCGACTTTTTCTAAGTCCCACTACTTTTACTCTTAGTGAAAATGCAATATAGAAAGGAGAAAATCAAAATCCACAAAGTACTAAAGAGTTAGTTGGAAATCGCTAGCTATCGGTATGAAAGAAGTCACGCAAAACTGAGATATCCATACACATAAGCAAAATTAGATCTGACAATGGTGCAAGAGAAGGGGAGGGGAAAACAAGGGAAATGTGAGGGAGAATCCAGGACCAACAACAATCGAAGAACAACGACAAGGGACAACCAGGTACCAAGAACAAGGGACAACACACGAAAGCAACACAAGGAAAAAGGGAACAGAAAGGGTGACAAACAACACACTGCGAGTTTGAAATCAAGACAAGCAATGGTTTGAGACTTTACCTTGACAAAGCACAACAACCCACTGATTGCAAAAATCCAAGGATCAACGAGGTACACCCCTTTTATATACAGAGAGGCTCACCACAAGAACAAGAGTTTAGAGAATAGGATTGGAGAAGAGTAACATCCTGCGGAAACTATCATCCCTTGGATTCTTGGGCTTCTTCAATCTTAATTTGTCCTTGCAGAAAGAGACAATGGTAGCAGCTAGTTGTGAGGACGAGACTGACTCATTTCTTTAGATCTTGTCATTATGGGCAAGCCAAGAGAAATATACAAGAGCATTTAAACTAAGCAGTTTAGCAAAGAAGATAAGCAAAGACCTACCTGATGAGTTATCGAACCAATGGAACCAGTCTAGAAGAGAGTTTTACAATGTGAAATAAGAGACCAGACAAATACTCTACGGGAAACGTCCTTATTAAAGGAGCATTTAAACAAAAGATGAGATATATTCTTAGAAGGATGGTTGCAGAAAGCACATGCAGTTGTTGGTGAGAGGTTCTAATCATGGAGTTTCTGACGAGTAGAGAGCCTATTTTGAATGGCCATCCAAACAATTTATCCCCATTTTCTTGTCTGCCATGCTTCTTGATAAGAGGGACCGAGAAGATTTGGTTGCAATGAGAGCGGATAAGATTTTAAATTTTGGAAGTGTCCATCTTTCCATCCGCACGCACAATTTCAGTCATAATATTCGTCTCCACAAGGCGATTTTGGAGAATCAGAGGGTTTAGGTCTTTTCTGACTCTAATTAGTACACGCCATATTAAGGAGTCCGAGTGCCTCTTGGGAACTTTCTAGAAATTATCCCATTTCCCGATATTCTCATGATACCACTTTGTCCAAATGTTAACCCTTCTAGCCAGGATATCCAAACCAAGTTTAAAGAGAAGAGTTTTGTTCCAGGAAATAGCTTCTTTAATACCCAGACCTCCTTCCTCAAAAGGACGGGTGATATTCTTCCAAGCAATAGGACTTTTGTGTCTTTCGTTTCTACCACTCTAGTGGAATCTACAACAGGTCTTGTTCATACACTTGAATACAGCAACAGGAAACAGATTGGTTTGACTCCAAAAAGATTGAATACCTCCTAGCACAGCCTCAATGATTTCTACTCTACCAGCAAAGGAAGTCCGTTTACTTGACAAGTGAAGAAGAGCAGAATCAAACTTACGAATGATAAGGGCATATTCTCTGACTTTGATCCTTCTTGAATGCAGTGGGACACCCAGGTAGGTAATGGGGACATAGCCCTTGGAGAAGCCAAGGAGGGAAACAATAGCATCCGAGGTTCTCAAGTCAACTCTAAAAAGAAAAACCGCACTTTTGATGACATTAACAGCAAGACCGGAAAAAGGGCTTCAAATTCACTCAGACATTGCTTGATAAAAGCAATATACGACACATCACATTTACAGACGACAATTAACTATTTGTCAATTAAGGAAAATATGAAATAAATGCAAGAGCGAACCACCACTTGTCTCAGATTAAGATGTTGATTGAACGGCGTAATGTCGTTCGGAAGAATGTTGCTCTAAGCCAACAAACTGGATTCTTGATTCGTTTCCGTCCAATAGCGTTTCCGAGACGTATCCAATTCACACAAAAAATATTCATAAACAAAAATTGAAGAATACTTGTCTCGGTTTCTAATTGAACTTATTTAAATCTAAATAAATCAATTATCAAAGTTACACAATATATAATTATTTATATAATACTAAAAATCCTTTACTTGCATATTCTAAATAATCTTAACAAAATAACTTATTTATTTAAATAATTTTCAACACTAATTAATTATTTAACCAAGTATTTTATCTATTCGTAATGTTAAAAAATAACATTTTATAATTTAAGATAATATCATATCAAATTAAGTTTAATTTAATTTTAACTTTATTAAAATTAATTTAACCTAATATATTACTAAATAAATCCAATTAGTCTAATTTTAACATTATTAAAATTAAAAGCTACCGGCGGTTCGAAATGGCACCGATAAAATAATGGGTCGATTCGGGCTCATCGTGGCACAAAATGGGTCGGCTCAGAGGGCTTTGGACCGAGACTTCTTGGTTGTGCTAATGATGTTGCTAGCGGGAGCGGATGTGCACCGTGGTGGTTGGATTTTGCCAATTACAGCCACGAACGAAAACATAGAAACTCGGTTGTTTTCACTCGAAATTAGATGGGATTTGACCATAGGTGAGGCCACATTTATAGTGGAATGATAGAGATTTAGGAGAGCTTCGCAATGGCGCAAAAATCGGCCTTAATTGATCGATTTTAAGCTCGAATTTCCCAAAATACGCAAAACACGCATAATCCGACCCGACCTTCCTTCTCGGCTCAAATTCGAGAAAATTATGAGGATTTAACGCCCGGTAGTTGGTAGATTAGGTGCGTGTCATCTTTATCTAAACAGCCCATGGCTTAACTGAAGAAAAACGAGTGAAAATCGAACCAAAACCGCAATGGAATGCTCGGTTGGAGCTGCGCATGAGGCGGTAGAAGAAAATGGCTGTTTATCACAATCGCTCACCCCCCCTTGGCTTATTTACACATTTTTTTCCAACGTATCAAGTTGTGGCAAAAATGCAATTATTTTACTTTCAAACAATTACTAAATTTATCCAAACTTATTTCTAACTTTATTCCAAGTTTATATACATTCTAACCCAAATTTATGATAAAGGAAAAATTAAATTAAGTTAATTCAAAGCTTAAGTTACATATTTTCATAAACTTAACCATATTTAAATCCAAATTAACTCATTGTTAATTTTAATTTAAATAATTGAAGTTAAATTGATAAGTTTATTTAAGTTATAATTAACATAAGGTTAACATAATTAAAATCATTCATAGCTTGAAGAGATCACATACTTAGGGTAAGTATTATTTTTTCCCTACATGGAATAAACTTAATAAATCATATAACCTTTATTATAATATTTAAAAGTCCAAAACTACATTCATGGTTATACTTATTTATTTATTACTACACTATACTATTATAGCCCATTTGATAATTTGTACATAAATTATCTTAACCTAACTTTTGAAATTAAGTTAAGGAAAATTTAAATTACTCCTCTATAAAGAAATAAAATAAAGTTCATAACTTTTATTATTTTCAAAAGAAAATTACCATATTGCCCTTCTAATTTAAGTGGGATATTACAATACTACCCCTTTAAAGATAGTTTTGACCCCAAAACTAGCGCTTAACAAGATAAGGAACAACCACACATGTCCCAACACATTACACCATCCTTTATGAGTCTAGTTAGTTGTTATCAACACGTGACTTGCACTGTTTTGGCACTCAAGAATTCCCGTATGAACGTAGAACATGAAATAATAATGAATCTAGTAATTTCCAGGCCAATGAAGTACTTCTTTATTATTCGAACATTGAATTAAAATCAACTAAAGGGATGTCAAATGAACAAATTACACAACTACGGAGATTATATACACACACGTCATAGCTCCTTATTTTTAGAAAGTCTTAAGAAAATTAATTGTTCAACGGTTTTGGTTACTAATTTGGTTATCCGTGAGGTAGTTAGGGCAAGCAATAGGAAAATCAATCAATATCAATCAAGCAAATACCACAATAACAATCCAAAACAAAAAAGTTGTAAGTTGATATTCAAGGATAGTATGACGAGTTAAATGCAATCAAGTTAAAACCTTATTGTGGTTGCTAGACGATGGGGAGGTAGGCTTAGTGGACTCGTTGCAACATGATAGGGTATTACCCTTAGCCTGGCTTTATTTTTGCTCGACTGTGATTTTTGTATATATTATTTTTTAAATAGCCGACATTTTTTTTATTTGTGTTCGGCAACAAGTTTAATTTATGAAAGAAACACAATATTATGATGATGCGTATAAGATAATAAGAGAATATTATGCACCTAATTTTGGTAAGTACAATATATGTTTAAAATAAATACTAAACAAGAGAATGAAATAACAACTAAGTAAATCGGGAAAGATCTTGAAATGCGAACAAAAGATATTGCAAGATTTATGGGATATGGCCGATTTTTTTATGATTTATTTTCTTGATTTGTTTGATGGAAGCCAAAGACTTGCCTTAAGGGAAAGGCTCGTCTAAACCTATGGAATGGAAGAGGGCGGCAGCGGTGGGGGAAGAAGAGGATGGTCGGTAGATCAAGATTATGGATAAGAGCGAAATACGAGAAGAGTTGAGAGAAGGATAGGCTTAACTTGACTTCTGGAAGCTAATACCATGTGATGTGATACGAGTCCTCAGATGAGTCCTAGATTGCCTCGCAACATATCGTGATTAAGCCAAATCGTCGTATTCTCCGGATCTACTCGAACACAGTCGGCTTTGAGGCTTCCAACGTGATGGAAGCCTCGTGATGCCTACAGACTCAAACGTTATCGAGGCTAGCAAAGGCGGGGACTAGAACAATGGGACGAACTCGCCAAGGAATTGAACCAACGTGATGGAACAATCAGTAGAGGCATTGTGATGCCTCGAATCGAACAAGAACAAAGGGTTATGATGCCTAGGGTTTAATAAGGACATGCTCTCTACTTCAATAAAACTCAAATTAAACGTGATGAAGAAAATGACAACGGTTGGCTTATATAGCCAAGAGTACTCGGCCATGGGCCAATCCAACAAAAAATGGGTCGATGCTCTTAACACTAGACACACACACGCCCTTAATTAGAAACTAACAAAAATAACGAAATAACCTCAAAACAAAAAGTCTAAAAATATTTGGGAAAATAACCTTAAAATAGAAACAGAGGCTCGCGGCGAGGGCGCTGCAAAAGGCGTCGTTAGGCGCACGCCAAGACATTGAACGTCGGGCACTAAGGAGCCATGGCGCTAAGGGAGAGCCATTGTCATGAGCATTGGGGCACGCGCTAGACATGTAAGCGAGGCCGGTGGCCTCGATGGTGGACAATGTCACAAGGGTCGAGGTCGACGCCCGGACGACGTCGTTGCAGGCTAGTGCTCTTGTGAAAATGGACTGAGTGGATCGAGCAATGGCACGGGTGTGTGTAATATCCCTCATTTTTATAAGGATATTTTGGAATTTTCCAACTCCCGTATTACATGCCGGATTAAATTCAGAGAAGTTCGGACATTTTGTAATATTGTTTGATCTCTGTAATATTTTTCTGAGTAGTATAAAATATAGTTGACGCATTTTCGGGGTCGATTATTCATTCGGGTACGAATATATGTAACCCGGGATTTAAAATCCATGCTCATACTAGCTAAAGCTAGTAATATAGCTAAATATGGGATAAGGTCTCAAAACAGACAAGGTAAGCGAGCTGTTTCCCTCGAACGAGCTGTTGGAGCAAAGCCTCCAACGAGCTGTTGGAGCAAAGCCTCCAACGAGCTGTTGGAGCAAAGCCTCCAACGAGCTGTTGGAGCAAAGCCTCCAACCAGCTGTTGGAGCAAAGCCTCCAACGAGCTGTTGGAGCAAAGCCTCCAACGAGCTGTTGGACCAAAGCCTCCAACGAGCTGTTGGAGCAAAGCCTCCAATGAACTGTTGGAGCAAAGCCTCCAACGAGCTCTTCAGTGAGCTCTTCTTCAACGAGCTCTTCTTCAGATCGTCATCATTGATGTCAGCAGGATAAGATTTCTGAACTCCACTGTGGCTCGCCGGTGTCAGGCCTAGGCCGCCTGAAACCCCCCTAGCCGTCCCATCTGTCCCTTGCAAGTTGAGCTCCTTTCCCTTGCAAGTGGAGGCTTGCTTGGCCTATATAAGGGGGAGAAATCAGAGAAGAGAATGCTCATTTGAAGCTCTCATCATCTTCCTCTAAAATTCCCTTGAGTGGTAAGGGTGCTCTCAAGTAATAATTGAAGAACACAAGGTGTGGGAGATCGAACCATAACCGAATCAAGGCAAATGAATCGAAGTGGTAAGTTAAAGCTAGTGTCGTGTTCTCGCCCTATCAACCGACCGCACCTGCGGCCGAGCCACCGCACGGGCTATGTCCGTGATGTGTGTGGTCTTGGGCGAGGCTTGGCTCCTTCGATTCCTTTCGTATTCTTTTAGATTCATTTATGTGATATTGAATCTAATGTAGGGTCTCGTTATGGGTCGTTCCATAGAGATTTGTTATCCAAGATCTGTCCCTGCTTCTGACCCAGGAACCCGTTGTTTCTAAGCTTTGTTCAAGCTCGACTAATCTAAGGCAAGTGGCGGTTCGCTCTTGCTTATCATTCCATATTTCCATTAATTATCAATTGTTTAGTTGTTAATTAATTTAGGATGATTTATTGTTTTCGTTGGGAACAGTTTTGTTAAATGATATAATTAAAACATGATATTATAATAGGTTGTATATTTGCTAGAACGATGCTATTATAAATATATGTTTTTGTTGATTGCCTAAAGGGCATGGATGTGGACTATTGCTGTGTTGAACTGTTTAGTTAGCACGAGTATTCGTAGGAACTTTGGGCTCTATGTGAGGTCCATTCGTTTCTTAATAATTATTGGTTGAGAGGGCAACGGAGACCCTGACACCAACTGGCGGATCATGATCTTCCTCTATCCGAGTATAGAGGTGGTGCACTTAGCTAGTGTCACAAACCTTGGGAATGATTTCCCTTCGATATATGTCCCTCATGATGAAACATATATTTAAAATCTTATAACGTTGTGCGTGTTTTGGAATTAAATAAGATAAGTGACATTGTCGCACATAATTAATATACCCTTGGGCGAGTAGTGCAGCTAGGAAAACTCGTCTTGACCTTGATCAGAGTAAAGTTCTCTTTCCAATCTGGATTCGCATTATGCGGTGAGGTTGGTCGTGAACCAAAACATCAAGTCGTTTTGAACGCTTGTGTATAATTGTAATGTTTTCCAACATTTGTCATGTTTCCGATAAGAGTCAATTCGTTGGAGTCTTCTTTTGGGTTGATTGCTGTGAAGACTCGGTCTTCCAGAATCTTCTCTTGATCATGTCTTTTCACATATTCTAGTAGGAGTATGGTGGTTGACTATCGTTATCGACTTTTATTCGAGAGGCGATGAGTCTAACCTAATACGACTACTTCGAGCCACTCTGTTTGTACCCTTGCTTAGTCTTTCATTAGACTAACCAGCCGTAATTGTTCTCTGCATGGTTGGCTGATGTCATCCGTTCGATTTGGCAAATCAGATAGATCGCAGTTCCGAGAAGGCTAGAATGACTATGAAGGCAAATGGTGTTTTTGATAAGTTTATCCAGGTTAAGATCCTTGGTGGATGATCATTACGATCAAGACCCTTTTTGTTAGTTATTTAAAAAGACTTTCGCTGTGTTAAACATGTTTTGTATTAAGACTTCCGCTGTATTTCTGATTATGTTCTAATTCCAAGACTTTGGTTTTAATGAAAATTATGATATGTTGTATTATAACTGTTGTTTTGATGATTTATATCAACTGGAAAAGCCTGGGGTGACTTCGGATGTGGAATCCGAGGTCACTGGCAGTAATACCTTTCGAGGAAATTTGGGGGTGTTACAGAGATGGTATCAGAGCTGATTTTTTTTTTTTAAACAGGTTTGGGATTTTATAAACCATTTACTCATTTTGAACTGAGAAATGTTTTCGAAGGCTCTGGATTTTCGAATAAAAAGCCGTTCATAGTCGTGCCTTCTTTAGTCTGATATGGAAGTTCACTTCTATATTTAGAAAGACTAACTCTCTTCTTGTTGCCCCGTAGGAAATGGGTGCATGCCTTTCTCTCAAGAGGGATTTGGAAGATGTCGAGATGGCTCCACCATCTCCAGTAAGGCCTAACTTTCCAGTTCCCCCGCAATGCTTTGAGATCGGAGGACCTAGCAATCCACCCGAAGAAGTGAAGCATGTACTTCCTGAGTCGGTGGTACTTAGATCCAATGATGTTGTGACTCGGGTAGTAGAACATGTTGAGCTGTCAAGGTACGCTCAAGGATATTACAACAACGACTTCACAATAGGGACGATTTCTGAAGAAGAGGAAGAGGAGACGTCAGAGTATTCAGGAAGATACCTTGACGACAACCTCGAAATTGAGACGGTTCCCGAGGAGGATCCGGAAGAGGAAGATCCAGAAGAGGATTCAGAAGAAGATCCTGAAGAGAACCATGAAGAGCAGGGACAAGAGCCCGATGGTTTAAGGCACTTGTTGGTGGACCATGAGGACACGGGGATGCAATTCCTCTACCCAAGTCCACCACCCAGACAAGTATACTCACCATTGACTGATGTTGATTGGGAAGCACTCTATGTCGAGTATGACATTAGAAGAAGTGGACCACAAGAGGTATCTGAGAACTCTGAGCCTAATCCTGTTCAAAGGGGACAGAGGTCGAGTTCTGAATTACAAGAGATCCTTCGCCAAAGTCAGGAGATCTCTTTTAAAGAGCAGCGTTTGATGGACAAGATGGCTGATCGTGCTCAAAGGTGGGCAAGGCCAAGAACACCAGAGCCAAGGGACGAACCATGTGTTCCCGGGCCGAGTAGGGTAATGAGTCTGTCATTGGATTCCGACGATAAACCCCGCTCAAAGAAACCTTGTGTGAGGAGTTTGCCATACATGAAACGTTTTTAGGGCACCTAGATATGGGCCAACATTAATGTAGTAGTGTTTCTTTTGCTAGTATTCCGATGTATATACGGTGAAATACAAAATCTTCGAGCAATTTTGTCCAGAAGCTCGGAAGATTCCTTTTGTTAAACCTTATGACTCAGTTGGAAGTTCATATATATATAAATTACCAAGTTGATCTATTCTGAGTTGATTTTATTACATTAAGTATGTTGGAATGATATTAATGTATAAAATACTTGGAATTTGATCGGTAAACAGATGGTGAACATTTAGTGGGCACCAAGCGTCTGTCAGAATTTCCGATTAGCATTCAGGGTAAGAAATTTGAGGCAGATTTGATCTGTATAGCCATGGCTCCATACGACATTATTCTCGGTATGGATTGGCTGACGCGTCATGGGGCGGTAATCGATTTTAACTTAAGAACTGTGACGGTGTCATCTAGGGCCAGTGTGTGTGCAAATTCAAGGGTCGGAATGACGCAGATAACGGCAGGCTTATCAATGTGATGGCTGCGTTTAAGCTACTTCGACAAGGTTGTGTCGGGTACCTTTGCTACCTGGATTCGCCCATGAAAGATGAACCAACAATTCTTGATATTCCTGTGATTAATGAATTTCCTGATGTTTTTCCGAAAGAGATTCCTGGATTACCCCTGAAACGTGACGTGGAATTTTCTATTGATCTCGAGCCTAGTACCGTGCCGATTTCTAAAGCACCATACCGGATGGCTCCTGCGGAGATGAAAGAGTTGATGAAGCAACTCGAGGATCTTCTCGACAAGGGTTATATAAGGCCGAGTGCATCGCCTTGGGGTGCTCTGGTTTTATTTGTCAAAAAGAAAGATGGATCGTTTCGACTTTGTATCGACTATCGTGAGTTGAATAAAGTCACGATCAAGAACAAATATCCTTTGCCAATGATTGATGATCTGTTGGATCAATTACAAGGAGCAAAAGTATTTTCCAAGATCGATCTGAGATCTGGTTACCATCAACTCAGGATTCGTGAGGAAGATATTCCAAGGACTGTATTCCAGACGAGGTATGGTCACTACGAGTTCGTAGTCATGCCATTTGGACTTACCAATGCTCTAGCAGTTTTCATGGATCTGATGAATCGATGTTTTCTCCAGTACTTGGATAAGTTCGTGGTGGTCTTCATCGACGACATTTTGATCTATTCTCCGAGCGTGGAAGCTCATGAGGAGCATCTTCGGATTATTTTATCAGTCCTTAGACAAAATCAACTATATGCAAAGTTGTCTAAGTGTGACTTTTGGATCAAGGAAGTGGCTTTCTTAGGCCATGTGATCAATGAGAATGGGGTGATGGTTGATCCCCAGAATATTGAGGCGGTAGCCAATTGGGAGCGGCCTCAGAACGTGAAGGAGGTGCGCAGTTTCCTAGGACTTGCGGGATACTACAGACGGTTCATGGAGAGATTTTCTAAGATCGATCTACCTATGACCGGTCTGCTCCGCAAGGTCCATAAGAAATTTGTCTGGGATGACAAGTGCGAGGCCAGTTTTCAAAAGCTGAAGCAATGTCTGACCTCTGCACCAGTGTTAGCACTACCAGAAGGACATGATGATTATGTGATCTATAGTGATGCTTCAAAGTGTGGGTTGGGATGTGTGTTGATGCAAAGAGGCAAGGTTATTGCTTACGCATCAAGACAACTAAAAACCTATGAAGAAAACTATCCGACGCATGATCTAGAGTTGGCAGCGGTAGTGTTTGCACTGAAGATTTGGAGGCACTATCTCTATGGTGTGAGATGCCATGTCTTCACTGATCACAAGAGTCTCAAATATATATTCACTCAGAAGGAGCTGAATATGAGACAACGACGCTGGTTAGAGCTACTCAAGGACTACGATCTCAAATTGTTGTATCATCCGGGCAAGGCTAATGTGGTAGCCGATGCACTGAGCCGGAAGACGCCGCACGAGACTGTAGTGGCTTTGCTTATTGCTCAGACCAAGCTGAACCATGAATTGTGCGAGATTGAAGTCTTGTACGATCAACGTCGAAGATACCTGAGTATTCTTGAGATTCAAGCTACACTTCTTGATCAGATTAGAGAAAAGCAGGTCGATGATATGATCTTGGTGAAGCTAAGCAGTGAGGTGATGGACGAGAAAGCTCCCGGTTTCGTGATTCAGGAAGATGGATCACTCTGGTTTCAGGACCGGATTTGTGTGCCTGACGTTGATGGTCTTCGCTAGTTGGTGATGAGGGAAGCCCATTCGTCAGCCTATTCTGTACATCCAGGCTCTAGCAAGATGTACAAGGACCTCAGAATAAAGTTCTGGTGGCCCAACATGAAGTGGGATGTGGCAGAGTTTGTGGCGAAATGCTTGACTTGTTAGAAGGTCAAGATAGAACACTGAAGACCCGGTGGTGAGTTACTGCCTCTTCCAGTACCAGAATGTAAATGGGAGGATATTGCTATGGATTTTGTCACGGGGTTGCCCAAGACTCGTAGTCAAAAAGATGCTATATGGGTTATCATTGACAAGCTCACGAAGAGTGCTCACTTCGTGGCTATCAAGACAACATGGGGAACCCAGAAGCTATCAGAAGTGATTTTACACGAGGTTATCTGTTTGCATGGTGCTCCGAAGACCATTGTATCGGATCGTGATGGCCGATTCATGTCAAGATTCTGGAAAGAATTACACAAGGCCATGGGAACCGAGTTGAGGTTCAGTACTGTGTTTCATCCTCAAACGGATGGATAGTCTGAGAGGACCATTCAGACCTTGGAGGATATGATGAGAGCTTGTGTACTCGATCGTTCGACTAGCTGGGAGGATAGCCTGAGTCTGATTGAGTTCACATACAACAATAGCTGGCATGCTACTATCAAGATGGCTCTATTCAAGGCTTTTTATGGTCGAAGGTGCAGATCTCCGATTTGTTGGGATGAGAATGCCGACAAGATTCTGCTCGGACCAGAACTAGTTGAAAGGACTGCCTCGGACATTGCCTTAATAAGACAAAGAATGTTGACAGCTCAGAGTTGACAAAATTCTTACGCTGATCCGAAGCGTAGGAATATTAAGTTTGAGGTCGGTGACAAAGTCTTTGTCAAAGTATCGCCATCCAAGGGTGTGTTCAGATTTGGTAAGCGTGGGAAGCTCAACCCTCGCTACGTGGGACCATTTGAGATCCTTGATAGGGTGAGATCCCTAGCGTACCATTTGGCATTGCCGCCATTGGCACATCTAGTGCATAATGTGTTCCACGTATCCTTGATAAGGAAGTATGTGCCTGATGAGTCTCATGTGCTGAGCTATGAAGACATCGAGATTCAGGAAAATGGTACCTACGAGGAGATGCATGTGCGTATTCTCGAGCGTCATGAAAAGCAGTTACGCAGCAAGGTGGTACCGTTGGTACGAATTCTGTGGTCCAAGTCAGGAGCTGAAGAGGTTACTTGGAAAACTTGGGAGACTGAAGAGGATATGCTTAGACGCTTTCCCGAGTTGTTTTTGGCCTAAGTTTTGGGGTCGAAACTTTTTTTAAGGGGGAGGTAATGTAATATCCCTCATTTTTATAAGGATATTTTGGAATTTTCCAACTCCCGTATTACAGGTCGGATTAAATTCAGAGAAGTTCAAACATTTTGTAATATTGTTTGATCTCTGTAATATTTTTCTGAGTAGTATAAAATACAGTTGACGCATTTTCGGGGTCGATTATTCATTCGGGTATGAATATATGTAAACCGGGATTTTAAATCCATGCTCATACTAGCTAAAGCTAGTAATAGAGCTAAATATGGGATAAGGTCTCAAAACAGACAAGGTAAGCGAGTTGTTTCCCTTGAACGAGCTGTTGGAGCAAAGCCTCCAACGAGCTGTTGGAGCAAAGCCTCCAACGAGCTGTTGGAGCAAAGCCTCCAACGAGCTGTTGGAGCAAAGCCTCCAAGGAGCTGTTGGACCAAAGCCTCCAACGAGCTGTTGGAGCAAAGCCTCCAACGAACTATTGGAGCAAAGCCTCCAACGAGCTCTTCAGCGAGCTCTTCTTCAACGAGCTCTTCTTCAGATCGTCATCATTGACATCAGCAGGATAAGATTTCTGAACTCCACTGTGGCTCGCCGGTGTCAGGCCTAGGCCGCCTGAAACCCCCCTAGTCGTCCCATCTGTCCCTTGCAAGTTGAGCTCCTTTCCCTTGCAAGTGGAGGCTTGTTTGGCCTATATAAGGGGGAGAAATTAGAGAAGAGAATGCTCATCTGAAGCTCTCATCATCTTCCTCTAAAATTCCCTTGAGTGGTAAGGGTGCTCTCAATTAATATTTGAAGAACACAAGGTGTGGGAGATCGAACCATAACCGAATCAAGGCAAACGAATCGAAGTGGTAAGTTGAAGCTAGCGTCGTGTTCTCGCCCTGTCAACCAACCGCACCTGCGGCTGAGCCACCGCACGGGCTGTGTCCGTGATGTGTGTTCGTGGGTGTGTGGTCTTGGGCGAGGCTTGACTCCTTCGATTCCTTTCGTATTCTTTTAGATTCATTTATGTGATATTGAATCTAACTTAGGGTCTCGTTATGGGTCGTTCCATAGGGATTTGTTATCCAGGATCTGTCCCTGCTTCTGACCCAGGAATCCGTCGTTTCTAAGCTTTGTTCAAGCTCGACTAATCTAAGGCAAGTGGCGATTCGCTCTTGCTTATCATTCCATATTTCCATTAATTATCAATTGTTTAGTTGTTAATTAATTTGGGATGATTTACTGTTTTCGTTGGGAACAGTTTTGTTAAATGATATAATTAAAACATGATATTATAATAGGTTGTATATCTGCTAGAACGACGCTATTATAAATATATGTTTTTGTTGATTGCCTAAAGGGCATGTATGTGGACTATTGTTGTGTTGAACTGTTTAGTTAGCACGAGTATTCGTAGGAACTTTGGGCTCTATGTGAGGTCCATTCGTTTCTTAATAATTATTGGTTGAGAGGGCAACGGAGACCCTGACACCAACTGGCGGATCATGATCTTCCTCTATCTGAGTATAGAGGTGGTGCACTTAGCTAGTGTCACAAACCTTGGGAATGATTTCCCTTCGATATATGTCCCTCATAACGAAACATATATTTAAAAGCTTATAACGTTGTGCATGTTTTGGAATTAAATAAGATAAGTGCCGTTGTCGCACATAATTAATATACCCTTGGGCGAGTAGTGCAGCTAGGAAAACTCGTCTTGACTTTGATCAGAGTAAAGTTCTCTTTCCAATCTGGATTCGCATTATGCGGTGAGGTTGGTCGTGAACCGAAACATCAAGTCGTTTTGAACGCTTGTGTATAATTGTAATGTTTTTCAACATTTGTCATGTTTCCGATAAGACTCAATTTGTTGGAGTCTTCTTTTGGGTTGATTATTGTGAAGACTCGATCTTCCAGAATCTTCTCTTGATCATGTCTTTTCACATATTCTAGTAGGAGTATGGTGGTTGACTATCGTTATCGACTTTTATTCGAGAGGCGATGAGTCTAACCTAATACGACTACTTCGAACCACTCTGTTTGTACCCTTGCTTAGTCTTTCATTAGACTAACCAACCGTAATTGTTCTCTGCATGGTTGGCTGGTGTCATCCGTTCGATTCGGCACATCAGATAGATCGCAGTTCCGAGAAGGCTAGAACGACTATGAAGGCAAATGGTGTTTTTGATAAGTTTATCCAGGTTAAGATCCTTGGTGGGTTATCATTACGATCAAGACCCTTTTTGTTAGTTATTTAAAAAGACTTCTACTGTGTTAAACATGTTTTGTATTAAGACTTCCGTTGTATTTCTGATGTATTTGGGATTATGTTGTAATTCCGAGACTTTGGTTTTAATGAAAGTTATGACTTCGGATGTGGAATCCGAGGTCACTGGCAGTAATACCTTTCGAGGAAATTTGGGGGTGTTACAGTGCGAGCCCTAGTGACGGGATCATAGCTCCTCAAGCTCATCATCTCCTCTTCGTCCTTCATCATCAAGGGTGGGGGACCATCACCTGTTGCCTTCTTGAGCATTTTCTTCAAATTGTTGATAATAAATTTGTTATTGGATTCGTCTTGACCATTGGCTTGAGGGTAGCATGGCGTCGTTGTGACAAATTTGATGCCTTTCTCATTCCAGAACTCATATATCTAGTTGCTTATGAATTGAGATCCATTGTCGCACATGATGGTGTTAGGGACACCAAATCTACTCAAGATGTTCCCCCGTATGAAATAAACAACTTGTGAATATTTGATTTCTTTGAATGCTTTGGCTTCGATCCACTTAGAGAAATAGTTCGTCATTGAGAGCATAAAGACGCGTTGACCGGACGCAACCGGTAGCTTTTCGATAACTATGATCCCCCATTTCAGGAAATGTTAAGGGGATGACACTTGATGTAGATCTTTAGATGGTTGATGGGACACTTGACCGTGTCTTTCACAAGCATCGTACTTGTTTGCATAGTTGAATGCATCCTTCTTCATTGTGGGCCAACAATATCATGCGTTGTGAGCACATAATGCAAGATTTCTTCCTCTAGAATGGTTGCAACATTCTCCGTCATCGAGTTCATTGCAACGTGTTCTGAACTTCTTCTTCTCTAAGACAGCGTAGATAATATCTAGTGGTGGACCACTTGAGCAACATGTCGTCTTTGTAGACAAAGGTGGATGCCTTGGCGCGAAGTTGCCGTGCCTTATTCTTGTTGAGTGGAAACTTGACATGCTTGAGCCAATTATAGAATGGAGTGATCCAAGAATCAAATTCGTTAGAGTAACTGACCTATATGGGGATTGACACGTTGAATAGTTTTTTGATGAAGGACATTTCTACTTCTAGAAAAGGAATATACTGCTATTCCATGGGATCGATGATGGAACGGGATCGATGATGGAACTGAGATTTGATAACGCGTCAGCCTCTGCGTTGTTGTCCTTGAGAACTTGCTTGATACGAAACATGCCGAATGACTTAATGATGTAGCGGACAACTTCCATGTAAGTTGTCATCTTTGAGTCATGTGTAGCATACGCTCCATTGATTTGATTCACGATGAGCATGGAGTCTCAGATTACTTCCATATTCTTCACTCATGTTTCCTTAACAAAGGTGATGCCAGCCACGAGTGTTTCACACTCCTCCTCGTTGTTTGTTGCACGCTTTTAATTCGCATCGCATAGCTTGGGCTATTCTATCCCAGTATGGCAATTTTAGGACAACCCCTAGTCCAACGCCATTTTGATTGGAAGCATCGTTGGTGAACAAGGTCCATTGGGAGTAGGATCCTCGACTTACAATAACTCTCTTGCGATCTTTTCTTCGTAGGTTAGGCTAAAATCAGCCACAAAATCTGCCAAAGCTTGTGACTTGACTGTCGTGCGTGTCTCTTACTCAATGTAGTAGTTGCTGAGATACATTGTCTACTTCTTCATCCTTCCATATAGCTCTGGCTTGTTCAACACATTCTTAATGGGATAGTTGGTTCTAACTCTGATGGTATGAGCCTCAAAATAAGGCCTTTGCTTGATGGAGGCGGTGATGAGGGATAATGTAAGTTTCTCCATGGGTGAATACCTCGTCTCCGCGTCTTGTAATGTCTTGTTCACATAGTAAACGTGCAATTGTTCAATGTCTTCTTCTCTTACTTGGACGGCTCTTAAAGCCGTTTCCATGACTACCAAGTATATGTATAGGGTTTTGCCGTATCTTGGCCTTGAAAGTAAGAGGGGAAAGGTTAAGTACCATTTTAACTCTTGGAAAGACTCCTCATGTTCACTTGTCCACTAGAATGACTTGGTCTTCTTCAAGATGCCGTAGAACAAGCGATTCTTGTTTGACGCCTTATAGATAAACCTATTGAGTGCAGTGACTATGCATGTTAGCTTCTGGACATCCTTGACGCATTTCAGAGATTGGAGATCTAGAGTTGCTTTGATTTTATAAGGATTTACCTCGATCCCCCGTTGCATCATTATGTAGCCTAAGAACTTGCGCGATGAGACCCCAAAGGAGCCTTTGGTGGGATTCAACTTCATATCATATTTCTCTAGGATTTTGATGCATCCTTGGTATCGGATGGCCAATTGTCTTGGTGGCAGGCGGATCTAGGTGCTTGTACTAAGTCGCGGTGTTCTCAAGATTGGAGGTTTGCGTTTCATGTGTTGTCGTGGAACCCTTGGTTGCGAAGCCTTGTTGAATTGCACGAAAACCATGAACTTGTAAGCGAGATACCCCCTATAAAACTTAGAGGTTATCGGTGCGAAAGCGAGGGAAAAGGACGCGGCGGCGAGGCTGTGGGCTTGGCACGACCGGATCAAGTGGCCTCAGGACTAGGCTCTTGATGGCTTGAAGTGACAAGCGGCAAGGTATGGGCTCGAAGCGACGAGCGGCGGAGGTGCAGTAGTGTCTGTGGCGGAGGAAAGGGGAGAAGAATAGAGATAGGTTGATGCCCGGATCTAAGAAGGAGGATAAATTCCACTCAAACTTTACTTAGATTAATTTAGACGTACCAAAACAAGGTTACAACAAAGGCTATTTATAGCCTTTATGCACGGCCAAGAACCCTAATGGGCTTGGGCCGCATGACACACTAATGGGCCGGCTTCTCTAGCAAGAGAAAGACACATGCCCGAAATAGAAAGTGCATAAATAGAAAGTACTAAAAGTGGCAACATCCCAAAATGGGAAATAACAGAAATAGGAAATAATATAATGAAATAGACTAAATTCTATGCCAAGGGGGACTCCACGGTCTTGGTCTTCGGGGACTCGTCGGGTGCCGGTTCAGGACTAGCCAAGAGCGCATCATTCCCTCTCCCTTAGAATCGAAGCGTGCTCACTTCGAACTGGTTGGGGCAAGAAAAAATATGCGCTCGGCAACCAGCGAGAGCGCTGCATCAGAATGGGTCTCATGACTAACTCTTGGTATCTCAAAGATCAGCAAGTATGGTTCGGATGTGGGAGCGGTCTGGCGACGGGTGCCTTGAACATCATCGCACAGGGGCCCGGGTCCAGAATTAACACCTTCGGAAGAGCCGAGACGGGTGCGTTGGCCGAGACGGGTTCGCGCGCGGGCATGGGAGCGAGGGCCGCTGGCGCGATGCACGGTGGTACGGTGACTGGTGCACTGGCTTGTATAGCGGTAGCCAGTGGGGCGACCAGGCATGTCGACACACGGGGGACCAGAGTCGCGTTGGGTGCCTTGTTGGAGTGGACTGACGTGCGTGCTTCCTAGGGAACCAGGACTGGAGGCGGCGGCGGATCCTGGGCGACGACCGCAGGCTCGGTTGCTACGGATGGCGGCTGGAGATGAGCGGTGGTTGCGGCCAGTTGGCGCTTCACATCGGCGAGCTTGGCCTCGAGATCGGCTCTGACCTTGGCTTCGGCCTCGCGCTTCACTTTTTGGGCCGCGAATACTTCATAGGCATAGTAGAAGTCGTAGTCGGAGACGCGGCGCCGGGGCGGTGATGCGTGGACGCGGCGCCGGAGCGGCGATGTGTGGGTGCGACACTAGGGCGGCGATGTATGGGTGAGCCATTGGGGCGGCGACGCGTAGCGTTGTGGCGCCATGTGGTAGGTGCGGCGCGGTGGCGGTAAGCCATAGTCGCGGCGAGGCGCAATGTAGTCCGGATCGGCCTCGTATGGACTCATGCCACCGAATCACTCGTTGTCGCTCCACTCGTCGACGTCGGAGTAGAGGTCGGTAAAGGACCATGGGATGCGCCGGTGAGCCATGGGTGGGCGCGGGCTCGCTAGGATCGGGCCAGGGTGATGGTTGGATATGGACGGATTGGTTAAGGAAAGAGGGAAATTGGTTTTGAAATTTGAATTTGAAATTCAAAAAGGAGATCGGCCAAGATATGGTTGGGAGATTTGGGAAAGATATGGCGGTTGGATAGAGGAAATACAAGATTTGGAGAGAGAAGATCTCGAATTTGTTGGGATCTTGGCTGATTTTGTGGATAGGTTTGAAATTCGAATTTTGGGTAAAAGGCAACTTGGAAGATGTGGGAAAGATATTGCCTAAAATCTACGGATTTTGTGGGGTCAGTTTAGGAAGGCAATACTACGAGATTTGGCAAGGTTTGAGGGGATCGGATTTTGGGGGATTAGTTTGGAAGGTGCGTATTTGGTGGGATTGGTTGGGCTCGGGTAAAGCAAGAAAAAAAAATAGCACAATGGAAGCCGAGGGGAATTTCTTGTGGTGGCGGAAAGGGTGGTGGCGGGTGGTGAAATGGACGTGAACAAATGAACTCAAGAGAAGAGACTTATAAGACCACTGTCGCTCTGATACCAGTTGATGCGTCCTGGGTCTCGGATGCGGCCAATTGTCTTGGCGACAGGCGAATCTACTGAGTCGCGGCGTTCTCAAGAGTGGAGGTTTGCGTTTCGTGTGTTGCCGTGGAACCCTTGGTTGCGAAGCCCTATTGAATTGCACGAAAACCACAAACTTGGAAGCGAGATACCCCCTATAGGACGTAGAGGTTATCGGTGCAAAAGCAGGGGGAAAGGACGCGGTGGCGAGGCTGTGGGATCAGCACGGCCGGATCGAGTGGCCTCAGGACTAGGCTCTCGATGGATTGAAGTGACAAAGAGAAAGGTATGGGCTCAAAGCGATGAGCGGCGGAGGTGCAGTAGCGTCTGCTGAGGAGGAAAGGGGAGAAGAATAAAGATAGGTTGACGCCCTGATCTAAGAAGGAGGATAAATTCCACTCATACTTTACTTAGATTAATTTAGACGTACCAAAACAAGGTTACAACAAAGGCTATTTATAGCCTTTATGCACTACCAAGAACCCTAATGGGCTTAGGCCGCATGACACACTAATGGATCGGCTTCTCTAGCAAGAGAATGACACATGCCCGAAATAGAAAGTGCAGGAATAGAAAGTACTAAAATGGCAACATGCCAAAATAGGAAATAACATAATTAGGAAATAATATAATGAAATAGACTAAGTCCTATGCCAAGGGGGACGCCACGGTCTTGGTCTTCGGGGACTCGTCGGGTGTCGGTTCAGGACTAGCCAGAAGCGCATCAGATCTCAAAGGTTGTCCTTAGATGTTGGATGTGGTCAACCGCATTCTTCGACTGGACCAGCATATCATCGATATAGACTTCCATTGTGTCGCCATTGTGGTCTTCGAACATCTTGTTGACCAGTCATTGGTAAGTAGCTCAAGTGTTCTTGAGACCAAATGGCATAACCTTATAGCAATAGATCCCTTGGTTGGTGATGAAGGTGGTTTTCTTTTGATCTTCTGGACTGATCAGGATTTGGTACTAACCGACATGTCGTCGTACGATGGGAAAACTAATCCTGACGAACACATCTCGTTATACAAGCAAAGGGAGATGACGAGCACTGACAAAAGGCTAAAGTCGTATCGCCTAATCAAAATAATCCTAACAAACCTAACTCAGTAGAATAGGCAAGCAAGGGTCGAATCCCACAGGGAGGAGTTATCTTTCTTTATGTGAATTAGCATGCAATAGTAACAAAGGGGGATTTTGTTGGTTGTTTGAGTTGCAAGTAAACAAAACAAAGTAAAAAGCAAAGGTTTTTAATCAATTAGGGAAAAACACTTAGCCAAACAAATATCCACAATTCATTTGATTGACTGGTCCTAGGTTATCTTTATTCCTTCCTTTGATTATTCTTGTCCCTATTCTGAAATAGTCAATAGTCCAACTCGGCCTGGCAACCCTTACTATTGAACGCACGAGAAACTATAAAGATTTAGAACAACAGCAGCATAGAGCATATGAATTAACCAGGATACATACAACACCGATGTTTCGCAACATTTAGCACATAATCAATTCTCTTTCATAATAAACTAGTCCAACTAGTCCTAGAATATCATTGTTACTACACAAGATAAGGGATTTTAACTCGAAATATCCAAACCCTAGCAATAGACAATTACCAATAACAACTAGTTGCGTCCAACAAGCGAAATCAATAAGAATCAATAGGAATAAGCTCAAGAGAAAAGATATAATCCAAAGGAATATGAAATAGAGTTATAACCTCAAAATCATGAATCAAATGAAGGCTTCAATTGTTGGACTAAGCAAAGGTGCTTAGTTCTTCATAACTCAAAGGGAAAATAATACTGAATGGAAAACTGAATAATAGTATAGATTGATGAATGGAGGCTATGAAACTAGGTTTAAATAACCTAGAAACCAAAATCTAAAGTAAAAAGATAACAAACCTAATCCTAAAAGGAAAATAATATAAAGTACAAAATCAGAAAAGAAAATAAAACCGAAAAAAGTAAAAATAAAGAACTTCGGAGAATTCTCGCGCCTCGCTACCGTGTGCTTCAGCGATCGCGGATGGAATTCCGCGGTCGCGGAAAATTCAACTTCCAGACTTGTGCTCTCGACTTGGCCGCTTCGCTGTGGGATATTTCCGCGACCGTGGATGGAATTCCGCGGTCGCGGAAAATGCAGTTTTCTTCTCGTTGTTCTCGAATTTGCCGCGATCGACCTCCGTGCTCATCCGCGGTCACGGCAGCTTCCTTCTTCTCCTTCTTTCTTCGACTCTTCTCAGTCTCCTCAAGTGGTATGCTCCTCATCTTCTGGATGTCTTCATTTTAAGCTTCTCCAAACCACTAAAGTCACACTTCTACTTCTCAACTCCAATCTCTACAATACGCTCTAAACATCTCCAAATGGTACCCAAAACATCGGTAACAATTCCTAGTTAAACCCTACAAAGTAGCACTGATCAAGCACTGTGCCTAAACACTTCAAAGAAGTCGTGATGTGCAAGTGGTTCAGATCTACTTTGAAAGGCTTCGCCTTGACGTGGTTCATACACTTATCAAACAAGAGTATTTCTTTGTACACTAGGCTGGTCTACTTGTTCAAAACTCAGTTTTCTAGTAGTCGGTAGCTCCAAATGTAATCCAGTAATCTCTATCGCGTCACCCAACGTTGAGGGGAGTCGCTAAGGAAGTACGTCATCAGGTTCAATGATGAGAAGGTGTCGATACCTTGTTGCGACACCCAAACCTCCATAAAAGCATCAAGGCGAGGGATATTCGAGAAGTAAGAGTTGTATCGTGATGTGACGAAGTACCTTTGTTACATGTTCGCAGACGGCCAGGCCAAACCCATGGCGTATATCCGATTGGAACATGACGAGACACGTTACAAGGCCAATCCTCGATCAAAAACCCGGGACAAGGACGATTATTAGCTTCCGAGACAATTGATATGACCGCCACCGCTAATGGAGGCTCTATCCTCCTCTCCATCACCACTCATTTTCCATCGATTCTACTGGAATACTCAATGCCATGACCAGAAGGGTTGCCGACAAGTGGTGTGATATCCACTGCGACGGAGAACATAGTACCGATGAATCGTCACATTGAGAAAAGAAGTCGCCCACTTGCTCTAGAAAGGCTATCTTAGGGACTTGCTAACTGATAGGGCGAAAGCGCTTTGGATAGAGTTAAACTAGGAGAGGCACCGCTGCCTTTTCCTGACGTCAAGATTGTGAATAACTTCTCAAGAGGGTAAGAAATATGTAGGACGTCCATGTCCGCCGCCAAGCGCTACGCCAAGGAATCCAACTTTAACAGACTAGTCACTGTCACCAAGAAGAAGTTGGAGAATGTTCACATCAAGTTTGACGAGCCCAACGATGTCATCGAGAGCATCACGATAGCCTCCTCATATCCCTTCTGATAGAATACTGTCTGGTACGACGCGTCCTGGTCAACAACGGAAGCTCATCGAATCTAATGATGATCGTAGCCCTCCATAGCCTTGGCCTAACCTAAGAAGACATTGCCAAGAATTCAATCCCTTTAGTGGGGTTCACCCACAAAGTGAGCAACTCATTGGGGGAGATCATGCTAACCACCTATGCGAATGGAGTAAATATTCAAGTCAAGTTCCTGATCATGGACTACCCGTCACCGTTCAACGTCATCCTTGACCACCCTTGGATACATTGCATGAGAGTGGTCCCATCAACGTATCATCAGACCGTCAAGTTTCCCACTAAGTGGGGAGTTAAAGAGATTAAGGGTGAGCAGAGACTTGCAAAGGAGTCCTACAGAATCTCCATATAGCTGACCGTCACCCAAAAGCACATAAAAGGGCATACGACATAGCAATTAACGAAATGCAGGACATCAATGCATTACACGAAGCCAGAGCCTCCTCAACTCGAAAAGGTGATAATAGATCCTAGCAAACCCAGCCACGTCGTGAAGATAAGAGGAGACATGCATGGCGAGATCAGAAAATAACTAATCGACTTCATGCGGTCCCTTTTTGAGTGTTTCGCGTGGACACATGAAGACATGACTGACATCAATCCAAATGTAATCGTGAACAAACTCAATATGGATCCCCAACATCCATTAGTCAAGAAGAAGCGAATGAAGTTTGCGCCAGATACGAGCTTTGTTAGAGACCGGCAAAATCAGGGAACCCGTTACCCCGACTGGCTAGCAAACGTGGTAGTAGTAAAAAAGATAAATGGGAAGTGGAGAGTCTATGTCCACTTCACCGACCTCAATAAGGCAGGTCCTAAAGACTCATTTCCACTGCCGCACATCGATTTCATTAGCAATGCCACTGCCGATCACGAGATGCTCACTTTCATGGACGCATTAAGTAGCTATCACCAAATTTAGATGAGTCTGAAAGACCAACAGAAGACAACCTTCATCACCACATAACAAAATTAGTCAACATGATGTCCGTGAACCAACAACAACATGATGAAAGTCTACATTGACGACATGTTGGTTAAGTCGAAGTAGGCGGTCGACCACACTGAAGACAACCTTCAAGATCCTAAAGAAGTACGATAATGTCACGTTTTGTTGTTCTCATTTTACTCGAGACTATGTTAAAAGCTTTAAGGCCTTATTTGGTATGTCTTCTGGAATCGGACTACTATCAAGAATCATAATATATCATTCCTGTAGTTTGGTGTTTGGTATGTTGTCGGAATGAACCTTTCTTGTAATTTAGTGTTTGGTATGTTGTCGGAATGAACCATTCCTGAAAATAATTTTTGGTGGTTTATAAAATCTGGAATGGGGAATTAATTACCTATAAATTTGATTTTCATGCTTTTCACACCCATATATATGGATTATATTTGAAAATAAATATGAAAAAAATAAAGAAAACCAACTTAGGCAAAATTATTATCCAATTCTTAAGTGTCTTGTAAGCACATAATAACATCACAGGTTCACATCCAAACACATCCAAACATGTTATCATAGCAAGCGTCAAACGACCCAAAACATTACAAAGGCTATCAACACAAATGTTACATATAATGTTATGTGACACATAACTCAAAAAGTTCTTGCAATCACCACAAAAAGGACATCAAAACGAACCTCCACTTTAAGCTCCAACTCAGTAAGTTTCAAGACATATCTCTTCATCCACTCGTCATTTAGGAAATTGTAGAAGACATCCAGCTCATTCAGATTGTTACTTAAATACGAGCAGCATCAATGACATCATCCATAGAGAGTCCATCTATCATGGCAATATCGGTGAGTAATTGCTTCTTTTGCTCCATTACTTCAATCTCACGAATTTGTGCAGCTTGTTTACGAGCCTCTACAGCTTGCTCGCGTTCCTCTGCAGCAACCATAGAACTTGCAATCTTGTCGGGATGTGTGTTCATGTCATCCACTATACTTGCCCATTTATCGGTCACGTTACTCTTACCTGATCTTCCAAAAAATGTTTTTCCTTTCTTTAGCTTCTTCAAAGGGGTGGATTTGGTAAATCAGTTACAATTTCTAACTCTTCTTCTTCTTCCATTGCAAGATATACACCACTATAAAGTTTCGAGTTAATACCTCACAAAACTCATCAAATGCTTGCTTTTCACATTGAATCATGTTGTTTTCATCATCCCACTTGAACCCCGCCAAACGTAACATCTCCATAATTATAGCATACTTCTCTTTAAACCACTTGATCTTGGATTCAATGTGAGGATTAGCCTTTATACCCGCGGTAGGAAACTTTTCATTCAACTTTTTCTCTAAGACGGATGTAAATCCAACCTTAAAGCCTCCCTCACATCGCCATTGAGGGTCATTTTTAAGGTCTACCATGAAATTTAACAAAGCAACTATCTCTTGCTTGTTCCAATATCTCTTATTTTTTCCTCGTCCTTATGTACCTTGACAGATTATTTCTCCATCCTATAAAAAAATGACAACTTCAAATACATAACCATTAACTACCAAATTCAAATACATGTTCAAATACATAACCATCAACTATCAAATTCAAATACATAAACCATCAACTAACAAGGTGAAATACATAACAATCAGCTAAACATGCTCAAAAGGATAAAGATCACAACCATAAACAAGTCAATGCTAAGTTGTTTCTAAAAGAAGTCCATGTATCTGATACTACAACATGAGTGATATATTTGGGTTTTTCATCATCACTCTCTTCTTCACAATCAATACTCTCTTCTTCCTCGTCATCAGTCTCTTCAATAATATCTTGCTCAGTTGGCATATGCTTTCAGATCTAGGTTATGCAATGGAGCGCATGCAGTTACAATACGATCTTGAGTTCATATTGGAAAAACTGAAGGGGTGCGAAGAATAGCCCATCTTCCTTTTAAAAGGCCAAAACATCTTTCTATTTTATTCATGTTGACATATTCTTCCGCACTTTGTGCTTATTGATCCCCCACTCTTTCTAGTGATATGAATGGCCTCTACAAGGAGTTAAGAACCCCTTACAATTGGTGTACCCTGCATCAACCAAGTAATAATGACCTCGTCACATTAAAAAAACATTCGTTATTGTATTTTGGTTCCTTAAACTAATAGTTCCCTAAAATAATCTTCAATAACGTAATTCCTAATAATAATCACCTTGTGACACTTTCAAACCTCTAGGTATGAGCATCGCGAAGGACACGACCATCATGTGCGGAACCTTCCCAATTGGGGAATGTATATGAATTCCATTTTAGGTGTACATACACCTAATACATTCATAGCAAGATCACCTTTCCTAGTTCATTATCTTGATCTAACATTGTTAGGCATGTGAACACTAATGAATGTTCCATCTAGTGCTCCTAGGCAATTCTACAAAAGCAAGAAATGACTGTGAGAAAATGTGAGTATTAGTTAAATTGAAAAGTTTATCTAATCAAAAGAATTGCATGTGATACCTTGAAATTTTCCATCTACTATCTTCACAATCTTTTGGTATTGGTGTAGGTATTTTTAGCAAGTGATGATGCAACTTCAAAACCACAAGAAGACAAAGGTTGAATTGTCGGTTTACACTCTCCCCACTTCTTAGAAAGTAATTTCCTATTGACCTATTTTTCTTATTATGAGCTAACGTAAATAAAAACATGGCAACAATTTCATCTAATTGCATATTTTTTTGTTCTACTCAATCCACCTATTTCTTGAGTCATCTCACAAAGTATATCATAGGTGTGTCTATTGACAAGAAGCTCATTCTTACATATAATGTCATTATCTCTTATAATTTTATTCAAATTGTCTATTCTATGACGTATCTTATCTTTTTTCTCAACTTGAATCTCTCTAATTTGGGGAACATGTTCACGAAATGCCATAGTCGTCATAGCAACAAATTTAATAATAATCAATATTACTAGTTGCACACGCTTTTGTCTTTCCTTTCTTCTCCTTTCCGAATCATGCTCAAAAGGATCCATCACTACATTTAATTTTGCATAGGTATATATAAGTAGATGAATTTTTCAATTTATAAATACAAGATTAATTACTAAAAAAGTGATAACAAAATAGTACAAACATCCATAAATAAATTTTCACAATAAACATCCACACAAAGTATTCCAACATAAGCAATTGCAAAAAAAAATCAACCTAAAATCATTGAAACAAGAAATTCATGAATCAATTTACAATTTTATATATAAAAAAAATTAGTAAAGTGTTCAATTTGACACTAGTGGAAAAAACACTTTTTGAGGCTCCCTTTTAGAGGCGTACATAGTTCAAAACGCCTCAACAACGACTTAGGCAATCATTTTTTTTGGTTTTTGAGGCGGATAATTAATTTATACGCCTCAAAAACATCTTTTGAGGCGGGCAAATTAATATACGCCTCAACAAGTATCCGAAAAAACATTTCCCGCTAAAGTATTAGAGGCGGGCCAGGGTAAGGCCCGCCTCTAATGCTAACTAATTGAGGCGGGCCAAGTAGCCCGCCTCAATTAAAGCTTGTTGAGGCGGGCCTCTTAAAGCCCGCCTCAACAAGTATTTCCAATAGAGGCGGGCATATAAGGCCCGCCTCTATTAGACCATTACTCGGCCGAGTCGTAATACTTATAGAGGTGGGCGTGTTAGGCCCGCCTCTATAAGCTCAACCCTAATTAAAAAAAAAAAGCTTCGTACGCCTTCATTTTCTGCTCTAAGGTTTGTGCCGTTTTCAGAGAAAGTGAAAGGAGAAGGCTGGGCTGGGAGAGTGCTCGAAGGGAGTCGATCGGAAAGAGAAGCTCGGGAAGACCAAGGGCGGTGACGATTCCAAGTCCGGTGGTGACTCGGTGGTGTTCGTCGGAGCCGTGTTCGTCGTGGTGTCCCTTGCGGTGGCGCGGTCTGTTGGAGTGCAGAAACGATTTCTGTGGTGCTTCACAGGGGCGTTTTCTTTCGATCCTTGTTCTTGTTCTTCCTTGTTATTGTGTGCTTCAGATTTCTTTAGGGTGTTTTGCTCTCTTGAGTGTGCTCTTGTAAACGAACGATTAAGGCTTTGAATGCTTAGTGGATTGGGTGGATCTCCCTTTTTGAGATCCCGCGGATGTAGGGTAACCGAACCGCGTTACCAATTCTTGGTGTTCTTTCTGTTTTTGTTTCGTTTCTGTTTTGCTTGAATTTGCTTGAATCGGATGTATTAGATTCACAGATTGGTATCAGAGCTTTGACTGCATTCCTTGTGCTTTTCTGATCTGGAAATTGTGTTTTCTGCGGTTAGAAGAGTTTCCTAGGGTTTGTCCTTGCTCGATCCTGTTTAGCTTCCGCTGCTCTTGTGCATTTGTCTGATTCCTGCTTATTCACTGCTGAAAACTGTGATACTGAGTTCTTTACTTGATTCTGATTTTTAGATCTTGTGAACCTGGAAATCTTGCTTTTCGTGTGTTCTTGCATCTGTTTTCAGATTTGGACTGAACTGTAGTGTCTTGTGTTGTCTGAGTTCTGGAATTGTGTTTCTTTGAACTTGGAATTGTGTTGTCTTGAGTTCTTGATTTTTTGATTCTTTGAACCTGAAGTGTGTTGAAGTGCAACCTCTGGTGTTGTACTTGATTGGTTCTTGATATTGTGTTCTTGAGAACTGATTTCTGTATGTGTGATTCTTGGACTTTTGTGTCCTAATCTGTGGTTATCAATTTTCTAGCTTCATTTACTGACTTGTGTGTTTGGTAGGTGATGACAGAAAACATGATGAAAATTACACCATTTGATGGTACGACTGACTTTGCAATGTGGCAAGTCAAGATAAAGGCTATACTCATCAAGGAGAAGTGCTATAGAGCTGTAAAAGGTGACTATCTCTCGGAGACCTCAGCAGCTAGAAAGATGGAACTTGATGAGCAAGCCCACTCAAGAGTAAGTGTTTTCAATAAGTTTCATATATAATTAGTATTTTAAGCAATCATTAATATTTATCAATTTACTTTTAAATGATGCATCAATCATTGGATTATGTACGTGATAGACCTATTTAGAGCATAGGTCTATCTTTTTCGATTCTCTAAAAGGTCAAGGCAACAGAACGACTGATGCATTTGGAATCATGAATTTGTAAGTTATTTTGCTTACGAATTAGTTTTTTTTGGAATATTAACAATATCAGTTTCATGAGTGTATTATGTTGATTTTCTAGGGCATTGCAAGTGTATAAGTATCAAGGTGGGAAGTGCGAGAAATTAATAGGAAAACGTAAGACGTTGAAGTCTGCAATATAGAGGTACATATAGCATTTTATACGCTTTAGGTTTGTTTATTTATAATCAAAGGCCTTGTATCTAAGACAGCCCCCTTATGTTGTGTAATTAGTGTGCTCAACAAAGCGGTGGAACCGAGTGTGGCTATTATGTCATGAAGTTCATGTTAGATATAGTCATGGGACTCTATGACTCTAATGACCGACTAGATAAGGTATGTAACTTAACTAACTATATATTGATAGTATTTGTGTTTTTTGTCAATAATTTCTATGTTTTTTATGAAGCTATATCCTAAGAGGAAGACAACGTATACTTATGAAGAAATGGATGTTGTTCGTGAGCAATAGGCACAGTATTTTACATCGAAGTATTTATTATCGGATTGAACTTGTTTTTACTTGTCATGTAAACTGTTGTTGAGAACCTGACTGTACTCTGATGAAATCTGTTGTTTTTTGTATATTATTCTGTGAATAAAATCAGGAACCTATTCTGCAATGTGTGTATGGTGGATCATAAATCCAAAAAAACATCCAAAAGAAGCGCAAAAGAAGGGACTTATAGAGGCGGACTTGTATGTCCGCCTCTATAAGTACATAGACGATGACTCGGCCGAGTTCTGGGCCGAGTCAGCGTCTACTTGTTGAGGCGGGCTTGTATACGCCCGCCTCTATAAGTATATAGCGCTGACTTGTTGAGGCGGGCCTATAGAGGCCCGCCTCAACAAGTCCCTCATTTTGGTGCCAAAGTGAGGGACTTGTTGAGGCGGGCTTCGGAGGCCCGCCTCAATAAGGTCCGTTTAGAGGCATAAAATGCCCGCCTCAAAAAGTGTCCCTACTTGTTGCAGCCTCCTTAGATGAAGCGAACGGTGTTCGCCTCAATAAGTGTCCAAAGGTCCGCCTCTATAAGGATTTTTTCCACTAGTGAGACAGAGAAATCATCACTTGATAAAATCGTGAATAAAAACTTCAGAATATAATGATGCGACTTAAACCAAATGCTAACTTGCTAAGCAGAATAAGCACAATTGCACAAGGCATTCCAAACTCCAATTAAATAGACACATCAATCTCAAATTTCTTTACAAGTTACCTATTGCATTTCTTTTTTGCTTAATACCTTTTATGTACATAAAATCTTATAGCATCTTCCAAAACTACAACTTAAGGTTAAGGAGAATAGGATGCCATAAATTTGACACAAATAGACAAAGCAAGAAGGGAGTGACCATTAAAGTATCATGCATGAGTGCATGTTACCTACACTGTAGATTATTTGAACTAAACTCGAACATTATAGTTAGCATAAGGTAGCATTTCATAGAAGAAAAGCCGCAAAACCACCCGATAGAAGTCTAGTGCTGCATAGCTTTGTAGATGTAAAGTAGTCAAAATGTCACTCCCAACAAAGCACAGAAAAATATTTCATCTTTCAAAACATACTTACAAGAGAATTCTGTAGAATGACCATTCCACCTAATCCAAAAAATTGATATGCAGCATCTCAGCAGACTAACCAAGAATACAAGCTTTAAATATCCCTCCCTAAGACAAACATCAAAATACCAACACATAATAATTGCCCCAAACTCTCAACATCCAAAAACAAACATGCTGTATATCAGCAATCCGAATTTAGCAAAGCCCAAGATTTCATCACAAATGTTGCCATTATTTTATCTGAAACATGAAGCCTTCCATCTATAGACTACACTTTCTTGTATAAGGAAGAATTCGGAGAAAAATACCTTGAGGGGCTGGAAAGACATCGAGGATCGAGCAAGATGACGCCGAGACGACGCCACGAAGACGACAGGAAATATGCTGAGGAAGACTCTAGGAGTCTCTGCCAGCAAGAGAAGCAAAAGGAGCGACAATGAAGAAACGTATCCCTAATTTTTTAGGAAGGGATGAAACCTTGTGTTTTGATGTGGAATGAAGTTGTTCTTTATGCTTGCAATGGCCCACTCCAAGGTATGAAACAAATTTTTATTATTCACCTAACCAAACATGATTTCAGAATTGTTCATTCCTCATTCCACTAGAATCGTACCAAACAGGCCTAAGATAACTGGGATGTGGTGAAAATTAAATAAGATAAGTGTTGCGAGCACATAATTAATAAATTTTTAGTGAGAAGTACAATTTGGAAACCGCTCGTGGTCAAGTTTAAGCGGGTCGTCTTTCCAATCTGAATTGCCATTATGCGGTGAAGTTCGTCAAACCCAATTATTCAATGAAGTTTATGTATTTTGTGTTGACTTAAAACGTTCCCCAACAATCATAGCTTCTTACCATAATACCCACATTCATTTGAGTATTCTCTTGGTAAATGTTTCTTTTGTCCATCTTTCATTTCAGTGGAAATAGTTTAGTTATTTATTGTCCATTGGCTTTTAATCGAGTAACAATGATATTACCTACATATGACCATACAAAACCTCATATAAAATACACTTGGTTACTCTTCAAACCAACCCTTATTTTTCCTTGCATGATTAGATGGTGTCATTCTTCCCATACGGCACATCAGTCCGTGTGTCCCTCAGGTTATCTAGAAGTAACAAATCGGAGACGAAAGCTTGTAGTTGAAGTTTTGTTTCTAAGTATAGTTTGAAGTTGTTTTGATTATAGGTTTAATTTTATTAATTAATGTAATATGTTAAAATATTAGATAACCTAGGCATGTAATTTAATTTGAAGTCTGTCGTTGTAATTTCAATATCGCTTTATAAAATGTATCTCCTCAATTTACTAGGGGAATATTAGTAAAGATTTTATTTTTATTTCAAAAGTTTTCCGCTACTCTTAATTTGTTAAATGTTTATTTATTTTACGCATAAAATGTTCGGATTAAGCCTCGGGTGACATTAGACATTAAAGTCTGAGGTCACTAGCGTGTGACATTTCTGACATATGTCGGGGGTGTTACCACCACGTCGAGCTCTTCTCGCACAAGCCTTCTCTTCTTTTGTGGTTGGGTCGATGGGAGCCGTAAGGATGGCAAGCAGCGGCTCCGAGCTTCTCAACACCGAAGGGGTGACTCATCTTCTCCAATGGCAGCCTGAGGATGAAGATGATGAACATGTAAGTCAGAAGAGGAGTGTCGAGAGGGAGGAGAGGAATTAGCATAAAATAGCTTGTTTGTAAATAAAATTAGTTTTCTAATTAATTTTTTTAGGATAAATATAAGATATTTTATACTTCAAAAATCTTATTAAATATTTTATGGACTACTAAATTGCTTTAGACAACATGTACATATAAGAAATTATTTTAGTAATTAGTTTAAATATTGTTATAACTAAATATAGTTTTGTAAATATTGTGTGAAAATATATTAATAAATTAGATAATGTTTGAAATTTACATAAAGAATTAATTGAAAAATGAAACAACATTTGATACGGCACATGTATTATATTTAATTCAAATTAACAAATATAAAATAATAGATTATGGTGTGGTTAAGATATTACTGTAAATTTTAATTATTATTAAATTCGGTATAGTTTAAAAAGAAAAAAATTTAATAATTTTTTTATAATAGGCAAACATTAGGGCCCATCTAACATGATGGTTGCCATAAATCATCAGAATGGATTATCTTTACAAACTGAGTTCCAAAAAAATTAAAGGTAGAGTTCAGTTGTAAGAACTCATATCTATCATTAAGTATAGGACGAGTACGATGATGATCAGTGGTGGGGGAAATAAGCTATTGAAACTGTTGAAGTGCAGAAGACGGGATGGGATGCGTAGTCAAGAAATCAGCAGCGCGATTAGCCTCGCGGAAGCAGTGGAAGACCTGAAAGGAAGTAAAAGACGAAAGCAAAGAAGAAATATCCATAATAAGTGAGTGGATTTCCCACATAATTTTTCAGATGCCTCGGATAGAATTAATAACCAATAAATTATTGGCTTTGATAATTAATTGTTTGATATTGAGCTTAGTAGCAGATTGAATACCTGCAAGTGCTGCTAACGCCTCACTACGGAGTACAGAAGTGGAGGGAATCTATTTCCGGTAAAAAGAAAGAGCTTTTTCGTTATGATATCTGAGGATGTATCCAAAGTGTGAACTGTCATCGTTTTTCCTAGAGCCGTCAAAATTAAGTTTTACCCAATTGGGAGGAAGTTTCTTCCATGTTCGGTTTGTAGACAATTTACGGTTTCTTCTGATGGATACTTTTTTTGTGGTGTCAGTGGATAATGTCCAGTCTTGAAAAAACTGTCAAGCTTGTTCTGAGGGGCAGCATTTGAGAGAGGTATTAGATTGTCGAAAGATTAGGTTATTACGATGAGTTAAAATGGACCACCAGAGAAAGAGTAGAGAAATAGGATTAGAATTTGATTGCCTGAAGTACTCAAAATTAAAGTGAAAATCTTATGTAAATTGAAGAGAGAAGGAGGAATGAAGTTTGGCTTCAAGGTTAGATATCATTGATTGAGTGAATGGGCAAGTGAATAAAAAATGATTAAGATCTTCATCCGCAGTTTGGCATAGCTAACAAGTTTAATAAACGGAGTAATAGTGTCGATTAAGACGTTATGTGGTGGGAAGTGCATCTATGACGACTTTCCAAATAAAATTTTGAATTTTTGGAGGGATCTTTAGTTTCCAAATCTAGGAGTAAGGTTGTGTTTGGGGATTGTAAACGGAGCAGTGATTCAATTTATGGGTGGAAGAAGTGGTAAATTTACCGTTAGAATTAAATCTCCAAAAAAATCGGTCTTCCATAGGTGTTGACGGAATGGGTATATTAACAATTTTATCAATGATGTGCTGAGGTAAAAACGTTTGTAGGTAAGATAAATTCCATTGGTTGGATTGGGTGATGAATGAGGATACAGTTATATCAAGGTCAATGTTATTGTGAAAATAAGAAAAAAGATCACAATTGGGAACCTAAGTGTAAGACTAGAATTTGATTGTTTTACCATTCCCGAGTTTACAGCCAAGACCTTTCTTGATTTCATCGTGGATATGTAGAAGACGTGAAAATTGCCAAGATTGTTTGGCCTTCTTACAATAAGAGAATAGGTCTGTAAAAGTAAGATATTTTTCAGTGATGATTCGGACCCATAAGTTGCTCGTGTCGGTCATGATTTTCTATAATAATTTCATCTGAAAGGATTTGTTTATTTCATGGGTGGCATGGAGGCCTAGTCCCCTAAGTGTTTTAGGTTGGCAAATAGAGTTCCAACTTATAAGCAGTGTTCAAAAAAAATCCCCGCCTAGGGCCGCCTAGGCCCCGTCTAGGTGTTAGGCGGTCATCCACCGCCTAGGCGAGAAGAAGTCTCAAATGTTGTGGAAGCAGCAACATCTAGGAGATGACAGATGCATAGAACATAGTTTTGAGTGAGACTTTGTAAAATAAGGCCCATAATTAAACATCAAACCTCATCCCAACATAGTTTTATAAATATTAATGGATTTGGGAGAACATAGTCAAATAATCACATTGATCCACACATTAATTTTAATCCGCCTAGGCGCTAGGCCCCCCCTCACCGCCCAACGACAAAATTAAGTAATACCCAGTTGGGAGGAGGTTTCTTTCATGTCCAGTTTGTAGACAATGCACGGTTTCTTCTGATGGATACTTGTTTTGTGGTGTCAGTGGATAATGTCCGGTCTTGAAAAAATCTCCAAGCTTGTTCTGAGGGGCATGAGTTGAGAGTGGTATTAGACTGTCGAAAGATTAGGTTATTACGATGAGTCCAAATGGACCACCAGAGAAAGAGTAGAGAAATAGGATTAGAATTTGATTGCCTGAAGTACTTAAAATTAAAGTGAAAATCTGATGTAAATTGAAGAGAGAAAGAGGAATGAAGTTTGGCTTCAAGGTTAGATATCATTGATTGAGTGAATGGACAAGTGAAGAACAAGTGATTAAGATCTCCAAAAGAAATTTGTTCCAAAAGAAATCTTTAATAATCTTATCCATTTCACTACAAATTGAGGTAGGGAGCAAGAAGCTTTGCATTAAGTAGTTAACCTTAGGGCATAAGTTTGATTGAATGAGAACAAGAAATCCAACTTCAGATAGAGTGTTGGCCTTCCATTTAGATAGTTGTTTTTTAAGGTTCTGAACGTACTCATCAAATATTGCCTTTTTGACACAACCTCTAACAAATGGAATACCTAGATATTTTTCCATAGATTTAGTGACTTGAAGGTTAAGAATGGATGCAATAGATATGATGCGGGGAATGGTGATATTGGAGGAAGTTTGTAAAGAGCTTTTATGGAAGTTAATCGATAATCCAGAGATGCGGCTAAAAGTGTGTAAGAGGTCCTTAATGAAATGCATAATTTATGGAGTGGCATTAGCAAAAATTAAGGTATCATCAGAAAAAGTGAGAAAGGGAATACAAGTTCCGTTACGAGTTAATTGAATTCCAATTTTCCGATTAAGTTGTTGAGCTTCTTTTGCTAGAGTACGGGAAAGGTATTCCATTACGATAATAAAGTCAAAATGGGGCAATAGGGTCACCTTGACGAAATCCACAAAGAGGTTTAAACATAGGTCCATGTTCATTATTGACCAGTACTGAAAGAAGTAGAAGTGATGCAAGTCATGAGTTTTGTAACCCATTCAACAGAGAAGCCAGACTTTAATAAAATAAATCGAATAAAGTTCTAGTTTAGCTTGTCGTAAGCCTTTTCCATGTCCAATTTAAGAGCCATCCAACCTTTCTGTCCTTTCTTTTTAGCATGAAAGGAATGGAAAATTTCGTGAGCTAAGAGAATGTTGTCTTGGATAGAGCGGCCTTCCACGAATGCATCTTGATTCTATTGGGTTATTAAACTACCAATTTTGTTCCAGTACTCAGTTTTTAACTCTTCACGACTAGGGGCATATACGAAGAAGAGAAGGAATGTTAGATTTTGGAGGTGTAACTGTAGAAGAATAATATTAGATTCATTAAACAGGATTGTAGTATTTTGTAAAATATGAGAATCATTTAGGAGTAGCCAAAGACCACCACGGGACCCTTCAGCCGGTGACATGATAATTGATTTAAATCCGATTTTGCTCATAAATGTCGGACTCAGAACATCATTTTTTTTGTTTCAGCGAGGCATAACATATCAAGTTGATTATGGCATTTCAGAAATGCAATTTCCGTCCAGAAGTGTGGGCGACGAATCCCCCGAGAATTCCAGTATCCAATCTTCATATTAAATTTTGAGGTGAAGGATCAAGAGCTTTAATTTGGGTTATGCTTGGTCGAGTAAACATAATACTAATGCTGATGTTATAAGTAGTCATATTTAGATAGTTTATAAATAAAACTTGTAGGAATTGTGTCATTATATTGCCACGATTAACAAGTGTAGCATGATGATTGACGCCTTGATCAAGATGATGATATGGATAAGTATTGTGGTGAAACAGGGCATGGCAGCGTTGGATAAAAGCATGAAGGTGGTGAAACAGGGGCCAAAACGGAAGCTAGGGAGGAGGCCAAATCAGATTTTGAAGAGTGATTATCATCGAGGACAAGAGCCCCAAATCCATATTGATGGGAAGAGGGTTGATCGATCACCGACAACAAAGGGCGCCGGTGATGGGGATATTTGGTGGTGAGCAACCAAATACAAATCTCCTTGGTGGAATAAAGATTCAGAGAGAAAAGTTCATAGGTTTATTCATGATTAATTTCATGTTTTGATTCAAGGTGAGGAGGTAAATTAATATCAGTAATATATTATCCAAATTTTCTAACTAACTTATTTTAATTTCAACAATTAAGAAGCCTTGGGCCTAATTAAAGAAGCCCGTCAAGGTAAAAAGGCCCATTCATCTTATCCTAGCAAACTAAATAATGACCTATGAGACAAAAAGCATCAATCTTTTTTTTTCTTGGTACGTTCTTAATTTCCAGCCTCTTCAACGTCCTTGATCGAGGGAATTCATTACTGACTTGAGCGTCAGAGTCTTCTGGGGGCAACCACCCTCAGGTTTTTCAGGTAATTGCGGTTGGAGTTCGTCAGAGTCGAGAATGGTTACCAGGAGAACTAACACGAGTCTTGCCGCGGCTGTTGACGGCCAAAGGGCCGAGTTGGAGCAAACACTGACGGGGAGAGACCGAGATCGCGCCACCTTTGAGGCTTCTCTAGTCGAGAGGGATGCGCAACTCCGTGTGGCTAGGGAGGAGGTGGATGAATTGCGCCGGATGTTCGAGCGGGCGCAGGAGAAGCGTCCATTGGAGGGGGTTGAGACGAACGGGGCTGAACGAAGGATGTGAAGTGCGCTTGAAATTCCTACGCATCGCGAGCAAGTCCCCCGGCGGGCTGTGAACGGAGGACAATTCAGAGAGGCTGTCCGCGATGACGCCAGATCTGTCGAGCGCGGGCGCAATCGAGAGCAGCGTCGCAGGGAGTCTAGGGCGTCTTCCTCTGCGTCCCGACATGAGACTCGCCGAGACAAAAGGAGAGATCAAGCCCGTATGGATGGTGTCGGACAAGCCAATCGTGAGGGGCGAGACTATTTAGGTCGCACGAGCGGGGTTTCCGAGCAAGGGCGAAGAGCGTGAACTCTGGCAGGGATGAGGAGCGTAGAGAGGGTGTTGTCAGAAATGCAGAGAGGCGTCTGCTACGTCTGCTATACAATTAGGGAGAGTCCCTGGTTAATGCGCAAGAACATGCAGAGCAGAAACTTGCTCGAATGACTTCCACTCCTTTCATAAGGAGCATCCGGGACCAACCCCCACCAGCTAAGTTTTCGTCCACTTATTTTGAGTTATATGAAGCAAAGTCAGACCCTATGGGGCATATAGCTATGTATTCGCATAAGATGGCGTTGTGGATTTCAAATGATGCGCTGATGTGCAAAATGTTCCCTGCAAGTTTAGGAAAACCTGCTGCAAGGTGGTTTCATTCGTTGAAAGCTGATTCAATCCGTTCCTGGGATCAATTGGCGAAGAGATTTGTTTCCCATTTCATTGTGAATAGCAGGGAGCCTACGTCCGTGGATTCCCTGTTTGCCCTGCGGATGCGTATGGATGAGGGGTTGAGGCAGTTTATTGTGAGATTTCTAGAGTGCTATTCTGATATTGATGATTGTGATGGGAAATCTATTGTTGCTGCATTCAGGCTCGCTTTATCTCCCGGAAGTAAGCTGAGGTAAAGTTTGACACTGAGATAGCCTGCGAATATGACAGAGTTGTAGGAGCGGTTGCGGCAATATGTGAAGTTAGAAGCTGATTTGAAGCTGTCCCAAGAAAGGAGATCCTGGTCCCCTGCCCGCAGGCCACCATTTCCAGAGGCACCGTCGGACCGTAGTCGTCCGCCACATGGGCGTGGGAGGGGATTACCGCCAGTCCCTGCCATGCAAACAGTCCATACCGCTTTTAATTGTAATCCGTACCAGATTCTGACTCAAATTAAAGATAAGTCGTACTTCCGCTAGCCCGCTCCTATGAGGTCGGATCCTAGTTATTGTGACTTGTCCAAATTCTGCTTTTATCATAAGGATAAAGGTCACGCTACTACAGATTGCAAAGCTTTTAGGCGATTCTTGGAGCAGATAATAGAAAAGGGGCATCTGCGAGAGTTTGTTGTGCAGAAAGCGACTACAGGGAACGACCATACAGGGGAAAAGGCCCTGGTTGTGCCGACAAAGTGGGCACAAGAGCCCCCCAGGCAGGTCATCCACATGATAGAGGCGTCTGTAAGGCAGAGTGGCGCCAGCAGACACAGTTTCAGGAAGGGGTGTCATGCTATCAAGGTGTTGAAAGCTGAGGCGGTTGTAAGGAAGAATCCTCGGGTTGACGAAAAGCAAGACCTAACCTTTTCTCAAGCTAATTTGGAGGGCGTGCAGATGCCTCACAACGATCCCCTAGTCGTGACGGTGGGGCTAGGCAGCTTCGAGGTACATCGAGTGTTGGTTGATTCTGGCAGTTCTATTGATATTATGTACTTCAAAATGTTTAAGAAGCTTGGAAAAAAGCAAGAGGATCTAATCCCCATCTCTATGCAATTGATGGGACTCGGTTCGTTCCACATGTGGCCATTGGGGATGCTGAGGGCGGAGGTCGGAGTAGGAGGCAAACTCGTGGAGGCAAAGTTCTTGGTGATTAATGTGCCCTCGTCCTACAATGCAATTCTGGGGCGACCATGGCTACATGCAATGGAGGCGGTGCACTCCACTCTACATCAGGCAATCATTTTCCCCTTCCAGGGCGAGGTGGTGTGCGTCCGGGGCGACCAGCGGGCTGCGCGCCAGTGCTTCGGGGTCGAAGGAGTTGGGGGGAGTGTATTGATGGCCCAGGAAGCGCTTCAAGTTCTTGATGAAGTCGGCACCCACCCTGTTGACAAGTCTGTGGAGGAGCTCCAGAAGGTCCCGGTAAGTGAATCTGAACCAAAGAAATACTTTTTGATTGGTTCTAACGTTTCAGGTGATGAGCTTGAGTCGTTAGTTGGGTTGCTGAGACGAAACAGGGAAGTGTTCGCCTGGAGCCCGTATGAGATGACTGGGCTGAGTCCGGAAGTTGCGTGTCACAAGCTTGATGTTCGGGATAGTGCTAAGCCGATAATTCAGAGGTCCAGGCGGTCATCGGTTCAACATTCTGAAACAGTTTTGCTTGAGTTGGGCAACTTGCTTGAGGCAGGGGAAATTAGAGAGGTTCAGTATCCCACTTGGGTCGCGAACACAGTGGTAGTAAAGAAGAAGAACGGCGAGTGGAGAGTTTGCGTGGACTTTACAGATTTGAACAAGGCTTGCCTGAAGGATATGTGATCAATACTACTTTGCAATGCTTATCTAGGAGTTGTTACCAGTGTTTAGGGTGCCATTTGTATGGGTTTAGAGCACAACTGTGGAGTATGGAGTTGGAGAGTAGAAGTGTGGATATGGTGGTTTGGAGAAGCTTAAATGAATATTTATTGAAGACGAGGAGTAGACCACTGGAGGAGACCAAGGAAGATAGAAGGAAGAAGCCACACGAAGGAGAAGAAGGCTAAACCGCGAGCATGCCGCGACCGCGGGCGAAGAGGACACATGATCGCGGAGAAGTCGAGAGCGCGGAGTCAGAATTGCCATTTTCCGCGACCGCGGATTTGTTGCCGCGCCGCGGAAAATCCCCCAGCGCTGCACAAGTCGATAGAGAAAGTCTAATTTCCGCGGCCGCGGAATGACACGGAGCAAAGCCCGCGAAGATTTCCGAAGTTTTCTTTCTTTTGCCTTTTCCGACTTTATTTTATTATATTATTTCGAACTTTATACTATTAATTCCTTTTAGACTACTTTCGTTATCTTTCCACTGGAGTTTTAAGGTTAGGTTATTTAACCTAGTTTCCCTTTCATTGTTCATTATCACGTTTTAACAATTCAGATTCAGTTTTCATTGTTGTTTTTCGCACCTTTTGCTCAGGCAGACAATTGAAGCCTTTGGTTGATTTGATTGTGAGGTTATTCCTTTACTCTTTCTATGATTGTTTTAATTCTCTCTCGTGCTTAATCTCATTGATCGTATATCGATTCCCCTTGATTTGTTGATTAGGATATCAAATAGATTGATAATAGTAGTTCCCTCTAGCCTGACAATCTAGAGAAGATTAGTATTACGCTATTGGTTCCCCTTTTTGTTGAATTCCTTAGGTTTTGATGGTAACAAACATTCAACTGATATGGGTACTAAGTATTTCAGGAACAAATATAGTTATCTCAGGGAACCATTGCAGTAAAAGATCGCAGAGGGAACAAAGCTCTATTCATGTGCTTTGTTACCTCTCAAGGAACAACAGTGACGAACAAGATCAAAGCTGCGAATGGAAGGAAGAAATCTAGCGTGCTGAATTATGGAAACAAATCATGTAACGCACACGGTAAAGAATTGAAGACTTCGGCTCCAAGGATCAAGCCGGATCGAGAAGATATGGAGAGAGAAGAAGCCCGATCGTGTTATCTTAGTAGATCTTTCCTAAGATAAGATAATTGGAGAGAGGGAATTATATCTTATCCGGTTATATTAATTTAAGGAATCTTTTCCTTAATTAATATAGACGGTTGGGATATTATTCCTTCAACCAAATCATATCTTCTTGTTACCCTATTTGGAGAAATCTTATCTTGTTACAATTAGGGTTTAGCCGAGTTGTATTTAATAGAAGTGTGGATTCATTTCTATGTAACCACGACGACGGAAAACAGAGAGAACAAAACTGAGAAAGAAAAAGAGTGAGGTGTGTGTAAGTCTTTGAGGGCTGAGTTCGATTCATTGTTGTAGAAGAGGCTTCGAGTCTAGCTGGTTGTTTAGAGGTCGAAGTCCAGGATACAAGTGTAATCGAACAAGAAATCAATAAGACAAGTACACGCTTCAAAATCCTCTCAAGCGGAAGCTTGAAGGTAGTGGTTTTTCCTTGAGAAGCTAGTTCTGCTAATTAGGATTTCCACTATACATCGTGAGTTCGTTCGTTATCTTTCTTGCTGTTTTTAATCCGCTGCAACTTCTGTGGGAACAAAGCCTTTGTTCCCTCAGACGTAACTCTAACGATCCAACAATTGGTATCAGAGCCTGGTGCTCTAGATTGTTTTCATTTTAGATTTTGCAGGAAAGATGTCGTCAGGAAATGCCTTGGATGGAGACTCTCGAGAAGGTGATGTAGATGTGGTTCTCATCACTCAAGCCATGAAAAAGATATGGTCTCCAAGCAAAGGCATTAAGGGTTCGGTCATGGTTCACAATGACATGAATGAGGTTGTCTGCTTCCACTGTTATGACAACGGACACTTTGCCAAAAACGGTCTCAACAAAGCGGCAGGTTCTCCTCAGACCCGGAAAGAGGAACAAGCAAAGGGTGCGAAGTGGGGTGACTACAAATCAGATGATGAAGCATCTCCTCTCTCAAAAGATATATGTTTGATGAGCTCAAAAGATCACAACATATCAGAAGATGGTACTCATAAATCCGAGGAGGAAGCAAGGAAAGGCTCATGGCACCTTGACAGTGCGTGCTCGAGTCACATGACAGGGAACAGTGAGTGGTTCACCTCTCTTCAGCCAGCCTCTGGGCATCGATAACTTTTGGAAACAAAAGTAAGGGTGAGGTTTGTGGTATCGGTAAAGTAAGACTCTCTAAACACATCACTGTGAATAACGTAAATCTAGCGAATAATCTCAAATTTGACCTGTTTAGTGTGGCTCAACTATGCCAAAACAGAAAAAATAGAGTAGTCTGCGACAACAATGTTTACAAGGCCGACCCTGCTTTCATCCCTGATAAGGAGCTTTGTCTATCGTCTATTGCTGGGACAACAGACTTGTGGCACAAACGCTTTGGACATGCTAGCCTTCAAATCCTTTCCAAACTTCACAGACAAGGGCTGGTGAACGGTCTTCCTAAGGTTGAAGCTTTGCGAAACGATGTGTGTGATGCATGCATCAAAGGAAAACAAGTCAGATCCTCTTTCAAGTCAAAAAGGGATGTAAGTACTACTCGTCCTCTGGAATTAGTCCACATGGATCTTTGTAGGCCAATGCGCATGAAGAGCCGTGGGGGAAATGCATATGTCTTTGTTATTGTTGATGACTATTCCAGGTACACATGGACTCCATTTATCTCATAAAAGGATGAAGTGTTCGCTGAGTTTGAGTCATGGCTTAAGGCAGCCGAAAGGAGCACTGGACATTCCTTGGGGTCTATTCGCACTAATCATGAAACAGAATTCGAGAACTCTCAGTTCCTATCCCTCTGTAGGAATAGAGGTATTAACCACAACTTCTCTGCTCCCAGGATCCCATAGCAAAACGGGGTTGTGGAAAGGAAGAACAGGACTTTGGAAGACATGACGCGTACCCTCCTCATCTCAAGTGGTCTTCGTAGGAGCTTCTGGGCCGAAGCTCTGAATGCTGCTTGTTACGTTCTGAATAGAGCAACCATTCGTCCTCTCCTGAACAAAACTGCCTATGAGCTTCTTAAGGGAAGAAAACCTAATGTTTCTCAATTGCGCACATTTGGTTGCAAGTGCTTCGTCCACAACAATGAGAAAGATTCTCTTGGGAAGTTCGATCCCAGGAGTGATGAAGGAACTTTTGTAGGATACTCTCAGCAAAGCAAGGCTTACAAAGTATTCAACAAGAGAACCAGAAAGGTAGAGGAAAGCATTCATGTAGTGTTTGATGAATCAGTTATGGCTGGTAACAATGTGCAGGAACAATCAGGCAGTATTCCCTCCAATACCGAGCTATCCGAAGATGATTTCTTTCAGCTTGTAGAAAGCAATGTCGGAGATGGGACCTCTCAAGATCAAGAAACTCAGAATGATCCTTCAACACCAAGAACTCCCAACTCCGCCAACTCAGATGGAAATGAAGAAAATGCTCACCCACCAGAAACACCTCAGGCACCTCAGGGGGAACAGAGCCCAAGTCATGGCACAGCGGAGCCCCCTGAGGACAGCTCTACTGCTGACAGAACTGGAGATGTCAGTCCTAATACTGATGAAACTGTTGGTGAAAGCTCAAACGCTGGCAACGCTAATTCAAAGGAGTTCAACATCAACAACCTCCAAGTTCCAAACTACCAGCAAAAGTGGGCTCATCCAGTCAAACTAATCGTCACAGACTATAGAAAGGGAGCACCTCAAAGCACTCGCTCTTCCCTACATAACTTTTGTGCTTTCAATGCTTTTCTCTCTTTACAAGAACCTAAAATCGTAGGAAAAGCATTGAAGGATCCTGACTGGATAAACGCCATGCAAGAAGAACTTCATCAGTTCGAAAGGAACAAGGTTTGGCGGTTAGTTCCTCGTCCAAGGAACAAAATAGTGATAGGAACCAAATGGGTGTTCAGGAACAAGCTGGATGATCAAGGTCAAGTCACAAGGAACAAAGCAAGGTTGGTGGTGAAAGGTTACAACCAGCAGGAAGGCATCGATTATGATGAGACCTTTGCTCCAGTTGCCAGGTTAGAAGCAATAAGACTCCTAATTGCCTATTCCTCTTTCCATGGATTCAAGCTACAACAGATAGATGTCAAGACCGCCTTCTTGAATGGAGTTCTCAAGGAGGAAGTCTATGTGGAGCAAACTCCTGGCTTAGAGGACACCACCCAACCCGACCATGTCTATATTCTAGTGAAAGCTTTGTACGGTCTCAAGCAAGCCCCGAGGGCCTGGTATGAAAGGCTCTCACAGTTCCTTCTAACACACGGATACGTTCGTGGAAAGGTCGACAAGACATTGTTCCTTCTGAAGGAAGGGAAGCATATTCTGGTGGTATAAGTCTACGTGGATGATATCATCTTTGGCTCTACAAATGATAAACTGGTTCAGAAATTCTCTAAGCTGATGGCCAGTGAATTCGAGATGAGCATGGTTGGAGAACTCAAGTTCTTCTTAGGTCTTCAAGTCTCTCAGGGGGATGAGGGAACCAAAGTGCATCAACAGAAGTATCTAAGGGAATGTGTCAAAAAGTTTGGAATGTCTGACGCAAAACCCTTCACCACTCCCATCTCTCTAAACAACCCAATGGGAAAAGACGAACATGAACAGAGAATTGATCCATCTCTCTACCGAGGAATCATAGGTCCGCTTCTCTATCTCACTGCTAGTAGACCTGATATTATGTACAGTGTATGTCTTTGTGCTCATTTTCAGGCCGATCCCAAAGAAACACATCTTAAAGCAGTGAAGAGGATTATGAGATACTTGAAGGGAACAGATGATCTATGTCTGTGGTATCCAAGGGGAGGAAGCCTCGATCTAGTCGGATACACACATGCTGACTTCGCAGGGAACAAAGTGGATAGAAAATCAACATCAGGAATGGCTCAGTTCCTTGGGCCGTGTTTAGGTTCCTGGGGGTCAAAGAAGCAGAACTTCGTCGCTCTATCCACTGCAGAAGCTGAATACATAGCCGCCGCTGCTTGTTGCACACAACTCCTATGGCTTAAACAACAACTCAGCGACTACGGTATTCTTCTTAACTCTATTCCCATTCTCTGTGACAATACTAGTGCCATAAATATCTCCAAGAATCCGGTGCAACACTCACGTACCAAGCACATCGAGATAAGCCACCACTTCTTACGTGACTGTGTGGAGAAAGTGTTGGTGACAATGGTCTTTTGTGGAACTAAGGATCAAATTGCCGACATCTTCACCAAAGCTCTAAACAGGGAAGCCTTCGAACAGTTTCGTATGGAACTAGGTATGATCTCTCTAAACTAAATGTCTATTTGTTGTGTTCCCTCGATGATTGGCTAAATTACATGGTAAAGTGTGAAAGGTTAATCATCATGTCTTGATATGCATTCATTCTCTTGATCATTTGTTAAACGCCTTGCTTAGACTTATGCTAATACTTCACTAATGTGCAAAATTGCATGCATGATTCTCTATGCTATCTTGTTAATACATGATTCAGCTTTCTTTCGGCCTAAAAGAGTCAACTTGATGCATTGATCCCTCATTGTAAGCCCAAATAATTGTTGACTCTACAGCCTACCCTAGCCATCATGCTTGATGATTCCTATGAGCCTCTCTTATCATCCACATCTGGGAGCCTCTCATTCATGATTAAACATTATTAAAAATTCTCGTATATGTTTATGTGTGATGTTCTTTGTACCCTCTCTGGTAACATTACCCCCGCATCACACTTCTCTACTTTTTCAGAAAGTCGAGAATACGAATTGTCGCCTTTGTGGTCTGTGGCTGGGATTTGACAGGTATGATGTGTAATGATGGCTTACAAAAGGTGGAATCTGATTTGAGGAATGACCGTGAGAAGTTTGTCTCGCGCAATATCTCTGTTGGCAGAACAACAAAGGCGTCTTACGGAGTAAGTGAATGCCTAAATTGCTATTCATATTTCAGCTCCCTCTACAAGCACGAGTGGTGCTTGATTCGTCTTTCTCTGGCTTACCAATCCCTCTTTTGTTCCCAGCACATCTTCCCCTACTACTTTTCTTTTCTTTGCTTCTGTTTCATGTGTTTGCAATGATTGGCATGTTAATCATATGTGTTACATGTGCTCATTTTGTTGTTGTCTTTACATGCAGTCTATGTTTGTGCGTTTCAATCTAATGCAAAAGGGGTTGTTTTGCTTATCCTGCTGTGGTCTTTTTCTCTCTATCTCTTTACTTATGTTTTTGATGATGCCAAAAGGGGGAAAATGACAGGTAGCTTTGGTTGAGGGGGAACAGAACACGGTTTCACATGCTACTGAGTTGAGGGGGAACTAACAGTATCTTAGTGGGAAACCTTTCTCTTCATACTGTCTTTTTCTTGTATGTATATGCTTTATTATTAAGGGTGTTTGTCACCATCAAAAATGGGGAATTTGTTGAATTCCTTAGGTTTTGATGGTAACAAACATTCAACTGATATGGGTACTAAGTGTTTCAGGAACAAAGATAGTTATCTCAGGGAACCATTGCAGCGAAGGATCGCAGAGGGAACAAAGCTCTGTTCATGTTCTTTGTTACCTCTCAAGGAACAACAGTGACGAACAAGATCAAAGCTGCGAATGGAAGGAACAAATCCAGCGTGCTGAATTATGGAAACAAATCATGTAACGCACGCGGTAAAGAATTGAAGACTTCGGCTCCAAGGATCAAGCCGGATCGAGAAGATATGGAGAGAGATGAATCCCGATCGTGTTATCTTAGTAGATCTTTCCTAAGATAAGATAATTGGAGAGAGGGAATTATATCTTATCCGGTTATATTAATTTAAGGAATCTTTTCCTTAATTAATATAGACGGTTGGGATATTATTCCTTCAACCAAATCATATCTTCTTGTTACCCTATTTGGAGAAATCTTATCTTGTTACAATTAGGGTTTAGCCGAGTTGTATTTAATAGAAGTGTGGATTCATTTCTATGTAACCACGACGACGGAAAACAGAGAGAACGAAACTGAGAAAGAAAAAGAGTGAGGTGTGTGTAAGTCTTTGAGGGCTGAGTTCGATTCATCATTGTAGAAGAGGCTTCGAGTCTAGCTGGTTGTTTAGAGGTCGAAGTCCAGGATACAAGTGTAATCGAACAAGAAATCAATAAGACAAGTACGCGCTTCAAAATCCTCTCATGCGGAAGCTTGAAGGTAGTGGTTTTTCCTTGAGAAGCTAGTTTTGCTAATCAGGGTTTCCACTATACATCGTGAGTTCGTTCGTTATCTTTCTTGCTGTTTTTAATCCGCTGCAACTTCTGTGGGAACAAAGCCTTTGTTCCCTCAGACGTAACTCTAACGATCCAACACTTTTCTATACAGCCTGTTGAGATTGTTATTGATCATACTATTAAGGATTGGAGGAGACTGTTTAAGAATCTTGATCCCTTAGTTTGTGTAGAGAATTAATTGCATGCAATTGTATGACTGTTTACTACACTTGCATGCACCTATCTATTCTTGAATTCATTACTGCTGTTAGATTCAATCTAGAAGGTCTTCTAGGTTATTTGATAGTTAGGGTTATCAGGACTGGTTGGATTGATAACTATATCAGAACAGGGATTAGGACATTCATGAGTATTGAGGACTAGGAATAATCAATGACCGATTTATCAATCTGAAGTGTGGATATTTGTTTCGCTGAGCTATTTTCCCGATTTGATTTCAAGTCTTTGCTTTTATTTATTTTGTTTGTTTTTAAACCGAAACCCCCTTGGTTACTTGTTGGTATACAATTACATCGTTGGAATAGTATTTGATTCTCTATGGGATTCGACCCTTGCTTATCAGACTACATTAGTTAGGTTTTTAAGGATTTATTTTGTTTAGGTGTCGCGATAACGCCTATCAAATTGGCGCTGTTGCCGGGGAATCTAAATTACTAGTCTGATTGTGTGTTTGTTTACCAACTGTTGTGTGGACCTATCTTGTGGACCTGTCTTATGGTCCACACCTGTGTTACTGATTCTTTTCATTGAGATCTTAATCTAGAAAGATGGCAGCGTTTGAGAATTTTTATTATCAGCAGCAAGGCTGGCCCCATTACTGTCCCGAACCTCAGGAGCCAAGTATTCAGGATTTGATGAAATCTCTCGCCCAAGGTCAGATGCAATTGCAGCAAAGCATGATGGTGCAACCTCCAAAAGTGAAACAAGAGATGTTCAAGTTGGCTCCTCAAGAGACGAGCCAAAGTTCATATATGTCAATGGAGGACATCATCAAGTCACTTGTGCAGAGCATGATGACTATTCATCAGGAGACGCACTCCAACATCCAACTTTTAACAAATCAAGTTGGAAATTTGGCAACTCAGCTTGGAAGGTTGACTCAAGTTGTGGAAAATATGAAGGAGGGTTTTGAAAGGCCACCACCCCATTCGAAACCGACTTCAGTGGCTAATGTGAATGTCATATCACCGCTGAAAGGAGGAAAGACAGAGGAGCCCTTTTGCTCAGGAACCGTGACCACGGATGAGCGAAAATGGAAAGTCGAGAACCAGCGTCCGCAGGTTTGGACAAAATTTTGTGGGTCAGTTTTTGGTGAATATCCTTTGGAAGTGATTCCTGTTGATTACACTCCTCCACCTCGTGATCCAAAGAAGCCACCTCTTCACTTTCCTAAGAAGCTAAAAGTGAAGAAGAAGCCGGAGCCCGATATGGAGCCGCACAACTCCATAGGTGAGCATAAGATAAATCTCTCTTTACTTAATCTGATGCATGTTGTGCCTAAATTTGCTAAATATATGAGATGTTTATGCTGGCCTAGGAAGAGGAAGAAATTGACAGGAGTAATTAATTTGAATGAACATGTGTGTTGGATCGTTAGAGTTACGTCTGAGGGAACAAAAGCTTTGTTCCCACAGAAGGCACAGCGGATTTAAATAGCAAGAAAGATAACAGAACGAACTCACGATATATAGTGGAAACCCTGATTAGCAAAACTAGCTTCTCAAGGAAAAATCACTACCTTCAAGCTTCCGCTTGAGAGGATTTTGAACTGCGTACTTGTCTTATTAGTTTCTTGCTTGATTACACTTGTATCCTGGACTTCGACCTCTAAACAACCAGCTAGACTCGAAACCTCTTCTACAACGATGAATCAAACTCAACTCTCAAAGACTCACACGCACCTCACTCTCTTTCTCTTCTTTTTTTTCGTTCAAAGTCGTTCTAAGCCGTGAAGTCGTACCTAAGAAATGAATCCTCACTTCACTTAAATACAACTCGGCAGAAACCCTAATTGACACAAATTAGGAAATACTAGAATCGGATTACAAAGATAAGATTTTGTTTGGAAGATAAGATATCACAACCGATTATATTAATTAAGGAAGGAGTTCCCTAATTAATCCAACCGATTGGATATTATTCTTCTCTCTCCAATCGCCTTATCTTATGAAAGATTCCTAGGATAACACGATCGGGTCTTTTCTCTCTTTCCATATCTTCGCGCAATCCGGCTTGATCCTTGGAGCCGAAGTCTTCATCCTCTACCGAGTGGCTTCTTGATTTGTTTCCTTAATTCTACACGCTGTATGACTTCTTTCCTTTTGCAGCCTCGATCTTGGTCTGTCACTTCAGTTCCTGGAGAGGTAACAAAGCACTTGCTAAGTCTTTGTTCCCTCTGAGATCCTCTGCTGTAACGCTCCCTGGGAAAACTCTTCTTGTCCCTGAAACACTTGGTACACATATTAGTTGAGTGTTTATAACCATAAAAACCTAAGAAATTCAACAAATTCCCCCTTTTTGATGGTGACAAACACCCTTAACAATAAAGCATATACCAACTAGAACAAGACAAAACTGACAAGAAAGTTTCCCACTAAAAACACCGTTAGTTCCCCCTTAGTTCAGCAATACGTTTTACATGTTTTGTTCCCCCTCAGACAATGCTACCTGTCATTTTCCCCCTTTTGGCATCATTAAAAACACAGTAAAGAGTTAGAGAAGAAAGATCAATGCTAGATAAACAAAAACACCCCTTGTCATTAATTTAAAAAAAACTGGAAAACATGCAAACACAACCAAAATAGACAAAACATCAAACATTGTCAACTGCCATAATGGGCACATAAACCAGATAACAAGAAAACAGAACAAGGAGGGGTAGACAACAAGGGAACAAAAGGGGATAGGATGGCAGGTAAGCGATCAAGCACCACTGTGACCAGCCGATTGAGCCGATGCGTGGTGAGAAATAAGCGCGCGCACATCTGCCATAAGGAGAGTCTGTTGAGCCACCAGGTCCTTCACTGCTCGGCACAGACTCTTCACATCCTTTCCCAGTGAGGGATTTGTATTCTGTTCCCCCTCGGAGCTATCAGCTTCAGATCCCTCCATTTTCTCAACATCCTCTACAACCACAGAAGCTGCAGGAGCGCCCTCGACCTTCACCCAGCCTTCTCCCTCTAGAAGAGCAAACTGCATCTTGTGCAGATTGCTTGCATTGAAGGGACGAGAGAAGACACTCACATCCTCCGACGCGTCGTAGACTTTGTGGTACTCCAGAATCTTTTTGAAGACACGAGGGAAGGGAAGAGCATGCTCAGTGGTCTTCCGGGCATGGGCCATATGCTGCATCAAAATCATTGGGAGGCAGACGGGCTCCTTTTTCAGCAGAAGGGACAGAAGGACAATGTCCAAGATCAGAAGGCGGTTCCTCTTCTGTCCCCTTGGCGTGATGTTGCTGATGAGGAAGTGGTATAGCACTTTGTTGACGGCCGACATCTATGAGATGTCAAGATCAGCACTCCCTGGAGCATCCGCAATCCCAGCTACAGCCAGCACAGCCTCTGAGTAGGCAAAATCTTTCGGCCACCTGCCCTTTGGGTATTCTCCATACCCTTCATGAGGAACACCCAGAACCATGCCCAGCTCAATACTTGAGAAGACATGAATCTCCCCATTCATCTTGTAGCTCCCCTGGACAGCATGCGACCGCACTTCCATGACAAATGTGGAGTAGAACTCCCTCAGCAACTCCTCATCCATCTCTACTTCCTCCACAAACAGCCTGCTCCACTTCTGTTCCTCCAAGACGTCAAGCACCCCCTCCAGAAAGTTCTCCTTTAGGAACTCAGGGTCCATCAGCAGCTCCCTCACCACAGACTTGTGGCTCATGTCTTTGACATCATCAACCGCCACAGCCTTTCCTTTGGCTTTGGCCGGCAGACGACGCTGGCTTTGTCGGACGGGAGCGGTGGACACCTTGGCTTTCTTCGCTTGGTTCCCGGAGAGGGGTACCGACTCCTCATCGGAACTCACAGTAATCGCCTTCTCAGACTTCTTCTGAGAGCGGGTCTTCCTCTTTGACGAGCATGCAATTTTCACCCTGCCGGACGGCTTAGGAGCTTTAGGGGACTCCACCACGTCCACTCCCTCTTCGAGCTCCTTGGAGAGGTCTCGCACCACAGACTGAATTTTCTCCTTGACGGCCAGGTGCTCCTCCACCGTGACCGGGGTCCCTTGACCGGGTAGTGCCTCTGTCTCCTCCTCTATGGGGTCGGGATGGGTAAGGCGAGGAATGTACCTCCTCTGTGTTAGTAGAGGAGATGGCAGTGGGGACGGCAAGAGCGGTGTTAGGGTTAGGGTTTTGTGGTACGGGGTCTGTGTTTGGGTTTGTGGGGGCTACGTAGGGGACCATGGCGAGTTGGTCCTAGGATGATGATGGAGGAAGGGTTATGGTGGTGGTCGCCGGAGTGGTGGATGTGGAGGGTAGGGATCAAATTGATTTGTTGATTAGGATATCAAATAGATTGATAATAGTAGTTCCCTCTAGCCTGACAATCTAGAGAAGATTAGTATTACGCTATTGGTTCCCCTTTTCTATACAACCTGTTGAGATTGTTATTGATCATACTATTAAGGATTGGAGGAGACTGTTTGAGAATCTTGATCCCTTAGTTTGTGTAGAGAATTAATTGCATGCAATTGTATGACTGTTTGCTATACTTGCATGTACCTATCTATTCCTGAATTCATTACTGCTGTTAGATTCAATCTAGAAGGTCTTCTATGTTATTTGATAGTTAGGGTTATCAGGACTGGTTGGACTGATAACTATATCAGAACAGGGATTAGGACATTCATGAGTATTGAGGACTAGGAATAATCAATGATCGATCTATCAATCTGAAGTGTGGATATTTGTTTAGCTGAGCTATTTTCCCGATTTTGATTTCAAGTCTTTGCTTTTATTTATTTTGTTTGTTTTTAAACCGAAACCCCCTTGGTTACTTGTTGGTATACAATTACATCGTTGGAATAGTATTTGATTCTCTGCGGGATTCGACCCTTGCTTACCAGACTACATTAGTTAGGTTTTTAAGGATTTATTTTATTTAGGTGTCGCGATAACGCCTATCAATATGTTCCCTCTTCCGAAGATCGACCATCTTGTTGACTATACGGCAGGTCATGTAAGAATGAGTTTCCTGGATGCATACAGAGGATACCATCAAATCCCTTTGTTCGAAGAAGACTAGGAAAAGACTGCATTTATGACTCCTAGAGGGATCTTTTGCTACAAGGTGATGCCCTTTGGACTTAAGAACGCATGGGCAATGTTCTAGAGGATGGTGGTAAGCTTGTTCTCTAATTTAATTGGGAGGACAATAGAGGTTTAAATCAACGATATGGTGGTGAAAAGCAAGGAGTGTTCCGATCACCTGGAAGATCTGCAGCAGGTTTTTGATATAATGAGGAGGGCCAGGCTATGGCTCAATGCCTCGAAATGCGCGTTTGAGGTAAGCTCAGGAAAGTTTCTGGGGCATTTGGTGACAAGGCGAGGCATTGAGGCTAGTCCGGATCAAATCAAGGCAATTCAAGCTATCTGAAGTCCTACTAGTGTCAAGGAGGTTCAGAGGTTAACTGGAATGGCCGCCGCTTTAAATCCCTTTATTAGCAAGTTGTCAGACCGATGTGGGGCGTTTTTCAAGGCTCTGAAGGAGGACAAAAGTTTTCAGTGGGATGACGAATGCGAGCAGTCTTTGTCTGAATTGAAGAAATATTTGCAAGAACCTCCTATATTGTCTGTGCCGGATCCTGGTGAGGAACTGGTCATGTACTTGTCTGTGTCAGAAGCGCTGTCAGTGCAGTACTGCTCAGAGAAGATAAGAGGATACAGCGGCCAGTGTACTAATTCAGTAAGACTTTGCTCGATGCCGAAACGAGGTACACACCCATGGAGAAGCTATTGCTGGCATTGGTTATCGCTTCGCGAAAACTGAACCATTATTTTCAAGCCCACACGATCGCGGTGGTGACGGCTTTCCCTCTAAAGTCCGTGTTGGCCAGCTCAGATTTGTCAGGAAGGGTGGCTAAATGGGGCGTGGAGCTTAGGCAGTATGAGCTGTGATTTGTCCCACGAACCTCCATCAAGGGTCAAGTGTTGGCGGACTTCGTAGCAGAATTCGTGGGAGAGGTTCCCGACCCAAAGGAGAAGTCTTGGAGCCTCCAGGTTAATTTGCAGCAAACTTGGGAGCTCCAGGTCGATGGAGCAAAACACAGTAGAGGGTCAGGCGCAGGTTTGGTCCTGAAATCTCCATCCGGGGATATCATCCACACCGCAGTGAAATTGAAGTTCCCAACGACGAATAATGAGGCTGAGTATGAAGCTTTGATCTTGGGTCTAAGGGCAGACAAGAATCAAGGAGCAATAGAATTAGTCATCTATTCAGATTCTCAGCTTATAGTGAATCAGGTGACAGGAGATTATAGGGCAAAATCAACTAGAATGCTTGCTTACTTGGAGAGAGCAAGGAGCCTGCTAACAGAGTTCCGGGAGTTCCGGATGCACTAGATTCCGAGGGAGTAGACTGAGGTGGCCGATGCCTTGGCAACCCTTGCGTCATCTAGCCTAGCAAAGCCTGGAGAGTCTGTTCGTATTGAAGAGCTGGAGGTGTCGAGTATTTAGGGTGAAGAGGTTGCTTATGTGGATGAGGAAGAAAGCTGGATGGATCCCATTTTTTACTACCTAAAAAAGGAGGTATTACCGAGCGACAAAAAGGAGGCCAAGTCGGTCAGGCTGAAGGCGGCCAACTACTGGTTGTCGCCCGCAGGGGCATTGTACATGAAGTCAATTTTGGGGCCTTATTTGAAGCGTGTTCCACCATCTAAGGTACAAAACTTTCTATATGAGATTCATGATGGTGTGTGCGGGATTCATGCTGCTGGAAGGAGCATGGCGATGAGGGCTATTGCCCAAGGTTATTGGTGGCCATATATGCAGAAAGATGTCGAGTGCTATGTTAGGAAATGTGAAAAAAGACAGAGGTTTGCCAAGTTGATCCATTTGCCTGCTGCTGATTTGCATCCATTGACAAGTCCATGGCCATTCTCTCAGTGGGGTTTGGACATCGGGGGACCCTTTCCGAGGGCCCCAGGGAATAAGCGTTATCTCGTGACTGCTACCGACTATTTTACAAAGTGGGTGGAAGCTAAGCCTCTGTCTGGGATCCGAGACAACGACGTGAAGAAGTTTGCTTGGGAATCGATCATCACTAGATTTGGCATTCCTTATGCCTTGATTTCTGATAACGGAACACAATTTAATAGTGCCTCGTTTAAGTCTTTCTGTGTAGGCTATGGCCTTAAGAATTTTTACTCATCAGTAGCGTATCCGCATGCAAATGGGTAGGCAGAAGCAACTAACAAGGTCATACTGGATGGGATCAAGAGAAGGCTTGACAAGGAGAAGAGACTGTGGGTAGAAGAGCTCCCAACCGTCCTTTGGGCATACAAGATGACCCCTTGTAGGTCGACGGGCGAGACCCCTTTCGCCCTCACCTAAGGGTCAGAAGTAGTAATTCCGCTGGAGATGGGTCTACCTACCATTAGGACCGAAGCGTTCGAGCAGGGGGGCAACGACCAGACATTAAGGGTCGGTTTGGACCTGCTGGAAGAGAAGAGGGAAGCGTCAACCATCCGATTGGCTGAGTACCAGCGAGAGCTTGTCCGGGCACAAGGAAATGCATCAGGCCCCGAGAGTTCGTTGTAGGAGATTTTGTGTTGCAAAAGGTCCTCACCAACACCAAGGATCCCAAAGATGGGAAGTTAGGTCCAAACTCAGAAGGGCCATACCAAGTGACTTCCGCTTCAGGAAATGGTTCTTACAAGCTAGAGGATATGTCTGGGAAAGAGGCTCCACGCACCTGGAACGCCTCCCACCTCATAAAGTTCTACATTTAGAGACAATAATGGTATGAGGGTACTCTTTTTCCTCTTCGTACGGTTTTTTCCCATGAGGTTTTGCTGCAAAGAGGTTTTAATAAGGTCCCCCGAGTTTACATTTTTAGCATTTTTGTTATCTACACTGAATTGTTGGTAATGACAAGGTTATTTTGTTCTATATGTTGGTGCTAGCATTTACGGGGGCCGCACGTCCTCTCCAAAGTGTTGTCATAATCACGCCTTCGGGCCACTTCGACATCTCACTGTCGTCGCGCCTTCGGGCCACCTCGACACCTCGTTGCCGTTGTGCCTCCGGGCCAAGTCAGTATAGCAGGGACTCCTCGCCTTCGGGCCACTTCGACATCTCACTATCGTTGCGCCTTCGGGCCACTTCGACACCACGTTGTCGTCACGCCTTAGGGCCAAAATCTAATACAACAGGAGCTCCACGCCTTCGGGCCACTTCGACACTTCACTGTCGTCGTGCCTCCGAGTCAATAGAGAGTGACTTAAAAGCGAGTATATGTGATCATGGAATCTGGAATCAACCAAGGCTCGTCAGCCAAAAATCGCCAGACATCAAAACTGACTGAAGGAGACATCTTGTAAGGCGGCACGGTTTGTTACAAATCGTGCCGAGGACCGTGCTAGGTTTCAGGGGTAGAAAATGTCTCTTTGTAAGAGGGAACAGACAACTAGATCTTTGTAAGACGACACAATTTATTACAAACCGTGCCAATCTGTTGTCGACCGTGCCGAGGTGACGAGAGCCAGAAACTCATCCTCTGCAAAGTGGCACAGTTTGTGACAAATCGTGCCAAATTGTCACAAACTGTGCCGACCTGTCAAGCGTTGGAAACTCGTCCTCTATAAGACGACACGGTTTGTCACAAACCGTGCGCGTTACGCTACAGACCGTGCTTACCTCGGAAGCTCAGCGAAGCCACTCTGTAAAGCGGCACGGTTTGTCACAAACCGTGCCCGCTATGCTGCAAACCGTGCCAGGCTGTTTTGAGCCGAAACAGGTCCAGATAATCCAGTCGATCCAGATCACAGAAGAATTAATCGAACCCTCGACGCTAGATCTAGTCTCGAGAGTCCGAGGGGCAAATTGAGGAGGTAAATTAATATCAGTATTATCTTATCCAAATTTTTTAATTAACTTATTTTAATTTCAGCAATTGAGAAGCCTTGGGCCATTAAAGAAGCCCGTCAAGGTAAAAAGGCCCATTCATCTTATCCTAGCAAGGTAAATAATGAATTCGGAGACAAAAAGCCTCCATCTTCTTTTTTCTTGGTACGTTCTTAATTTCCAGCCTCCATAGCTTCCTTGATCGAGGGAATTCATTACTGACTTGAGCGTCGGAGAGTCTTCCAAGGACAACCACCCTCAGATTTTTCAAATAATTGCGGTTAGAGTTCGTCAGAGTTGCCTGGTGACTATTTATCTATTTGGAATTTCTTGTGGTGAGATTTTTTCTATCACACAAGGATAAGTTCAAAAGAGAAAAAAAAAGGAGAATAAGAAAAAGCTATACAAGGAAGCATAGGCTGGAAAACACCAGAAGCGAAAAAAGTAGTGGGAATTTTAGAGAAAGATCACACCTTCTCTCTCAAAAACTATTCAACCCGTCCTCGAAGATATCTGATAAAATTGGAAGAAATTTCATTTTGTCGGCGACATCCGCTACTTTTGCCACTTGCCAGATCCTCAAGAAATAAACCCGACTTAATTACTCTCGTATAGACCTGAGCAAACTCGGGTTAGCCCGTCCGGCCCGACCCGCCCGCCCGACAAATAATACGGGCTTGGACAAGGATTCTAGCCCGAAAGGGCCATTTGGCCCGGTCCGGACAGCGGGGCCGGGCCCGATTACAGGTTCAGGCCCGTACGGGCCGCTCGGCCCGACCCGCATATTAATTTTAATTAATATAAATATATATAACAAATATATATAATAAAAAACCGTAATCTAAAATTACTTATCATGTTCTTATTAATAATATTAAATAATTAGTTGGAGAATAAAAAATATAAAAAAATTACTTGAAAATGACCACCAGGCCGCCCGCGGACCGGCCCGGAATGACGGACGGACCCGATTAAAGATTCTGGCCCGAATAACGGGTCGGGACAAGATCCGACACGCTTAAACGGGTTGAGAAAATGGGTCAAGTCCAGACCCGTGTTTGATCAGATCTACTCTCGTACATATGCTTTCCGGATCTCCTTGATGGGCAACAGAGGCGCGGGTCGGGCCAAGAAGAAAAAAAGGAATGAAATTTGACATTATGAATTTGACGGAAATGCCCCTGTCTACTCGTCAAACTAAAAAATGCACAGACGATTCAGAAGTGGTAACTGGTACGGTAACCCATAAATACAATAAAATGTTTGTTTTGGGTGTTTAAACTAAGCCACTAATCCTCTTTGGAATCACAAGTCTTTCCTTTTTCTTCGAGATGTTCTCTTTAAATCTTCAACCAAGTTCTTCAACTGTCCATTTCTCCAAATCAAAGCTCCAAAATCGGCCCCTTTTCCACACATTTCAACTCAAGCCAGCTTACAGAGCATTCAATCTCAGGGGAAGCCTCAATGGGAGCCCCGATTCTGGGTTTCCTCCAAACCCTAATTCCCAAATCTCGGATTCACCCTCCAATCTCGGCTCGGGTCGGATCCGCGGCTACCCATTTGGATTATCCGCACAACCCAGATCCGGAATCCCCAAAGCAGCCGCATCTGAATCCGAATCGGGGGAAACTCAGGCGGTTTCTAGCAACACAAACAAGACCCTAAAGCTGGGAATTGTGTTTGGGCTATGGTACTTGCAGAACATTGTGTTCAACATCTACAACAAGAAGGTGTTGAACATCTTCAACTTCCCATGGCTTCTGGCCTCATTTCAGCTCTTTGTGGGGTCCGTTTGGATGCTGTTCCTCTGGTCCACCAAGCTTCAGCCATGCCCAAAGATCTCCAAGTCCTTCATTTTTGCACTCCTTGGCCCTGCTCTTTTCCACACAATAGGCCACATCTCAGCTTGTGTCTCCTTCTCCAAGGTTGCAGTTTCCTTCACTCATGTTATCAAGTCTTCTGAGCCTGTTTTTTCAGTCATCTTCTCAACTCTATTGGGTGAATCATACCCCTTGACTATTTGGCTCTCGATCCTCCCAATTGTGATGGGTTGCTCTCTAGCTGCTGTTACTGAAGTCTCCTTCAACTTCGGAGGCTTATGGGGTGCTATGATTAGTAATGTAGGGTTTGTGTTGAGAAACATCTACTCTAAGAAGAGCCTCCAGAGTTTTAAAGAAGTGAATGGGCTGAATTTGTATGGGTGGATTAGTATATTATCCTTCTTGTACCTCTTCCCAGTGGCTGTTTATGTGGAGGGATCTCAATGGGTTCAAGGGTATCATCAGGCAATTGAGACTATTGGGAAACCAATGACATTTTACTTATGGGTTATGCTTTCTGGTGTGTTTTACCATCTGTATAATCAGTCATCTTACCAGGCATTGGATGAGATCAGTCCTCTCACATTCTCTGTAGGGAATACTATGAAGAGGGTGGTGGTGATTATTTCAACTGTTTTGGTGTTCAGGAACCCGGTTAAACCTTTGAATGCGCTTGGATCGGCCATCGCCATCCTGGGTACTTTCTTGTATTCCCAGGCCAATGCTGCTCAGAAGTCCAAGAAGGAGGAGGTTGAGGGAGGTGAAAAGAAGAGTTAGGATGTGTTCTTGTTTATCTTGCTTCTTTGTAGTTCTATTAAGACATTGAACTCTGTTTGCTGTTGGATTTTGTTAGAGATCAAGTTTGATTGGCTGCCCTGGCATTATTATGAGTTTTATTATGAGTTTCGTCCTCTGCTTGTTTCTCTTGTGCTAGGCTTATTTCATTTTAATTTTTGATGGAAAATAACCCTTAATGATTCATAATTTCATATTGGTGTAAGATTGCTTATTATTTTGTACCTCACTCAAATCTGAATGCCGTCAGGTTGAATTGAAGTGTCTGAAGTGGGGAGATATGAATTGAGGTGGGAATTTGGGGCGGGTGAGAAAAAATGATGGGTTTGGTGAGTAGGTGTGCGTTGGTAGTATTACAAATATGTTACTTGTGATTAATCAATTTAACTTCAACATTATTTATTGATGTATAGTGTAATTAAACAATTGCGTGCAGTTTACTGTCTGAATTGGATTATAAAAGAAGATCCGGGAACACATGCGAAAGGATCTTCGGGTGTGCGAAGTGCGAAAAGATCGTAGCCGTCCGTTTTCTTTTATCAAACACGCGTCTCCTTCCTTGGTAGCGTGTTGTAGTTGGGGTGAAGGAGAAACTATGAGGTCTTGGGTTCAACTCTCCCAACAACACTCATTTATTATTATGACTCCAAATGGCTAAACACTAAGGTGTCGTCTAACCCGATATGCATTCAGGAGCACCCGATTGTGAGCAACGATCCAAAGAATCGTCTTGACATGTTTAGGTGCCCTTTCCTTCAAATATGACTCCAAATGGCTGCCTTAATATCACCATCATCCTTTCAAATAATGTCAATAGCAGAGCAGATAGAAAACTGACCTGAAGAAGAACCAATCCAGTAAAAATTATTTGCCACATTATCATCAACCACCAGAGCTCATCAAATTCCTCCCATTCCACTCCTCGTTGTACCACTCAGCCATTGTTTTACCAAGGACCACTTCATCAACAAGAGTAGTAGCTAAACCCTCTAATGGTGCATCAGAAGCCCAAAGGTGCCACCAAATTAACGTATTACAACCATGTTAGATTGTAGAGCGTAACCCCTGAAACAAAGTAGATTTGGCTTTAATCATGCCATTCTACAAATTGGACACACCTTTTCGCCTCTGAAACACATCTTGGTCACAACGACCTTGACAATATTTGTCTCGAACAACCCTCGACCGTAATGATTCTGGTTCCTTTAGTAATCTCCAACCTAATTTGATAATAAACACATTATTCTCCTACCCCATGCTTCTTAGGCCAAGACCTCCAGCATCCTTGGGCCGTTTCATTTCATCCTAACTGATAAGATGAATTTTTCGTTTCTCATCAATGGAACCAAACAAAGCTACACGTCTTCTTCTCAACATCATCACAAACAAAGCTACACGAACCCTCTAACTTAGGGCTTGAGGAATTAGTGACACACAATGCTGCATCATCAATGGTCCACCACTTACACCAAAGAGGTTTGGATCACGTGGTATCTTTACTAACAACAAGATAAGCCCAATGGAGAGTATTTGACTACTTTCAAATCAGATTTGTAATGTTCAAAATGAAAGAAAGGACAAGGTAGGCTCAAGTGTTTAGGCGATCAAAGAGTGTGCACCAAGAGTCAACACTTGTATTATGTTGATAACCTCCATTTTATACATGTTTAAGTCATGTATTTTTTGTACGGATTGGGTCTTCTCATGCACTTTCTAGGTGTTTTCTAGCATTGTTTGTTAAGATTCTACTATAGATGTCTACACCCAAGTTTTGCATGATTTTCAGGCACCTTGGAAACCATTGGGCTTTGAACATGAATGTTGAAGATTTAAAGACTCGAGGTGTAACTTCTAAGTATGTAAAAGCTAGTTTTGAAGAGCATTGACCCCCAAAATGTTACCGAACAGTAACGCAAAGATTTGGGCTACGCACTGAAGTTGACATTTTGACGTCACTGTCTTGTTACATTTCATTCGGGAGCTACGGTTATCGTATTCAGGTTATTGAGGTGGCGTTGGAAAGCTTACTCAACGAGCTAAATTTTTTCTTTAACTCCGAGTACAAAATCTCGTTCGAAGGGGGACAAAATCACACGTCATTGAGACGTATGGTCTGATGCACGATCGGGGTGCAGTTCGTGCACTCCCCTTAGATATTATGCAATGTATGTTGACAATCTGTGCACTTCACCGCATGGTCTGTTAACGGTCCATGCACGCGTGATATTTCACGGATTTTATGGTCTTCGACCCAATGCTATTTTTAGACACTTTTATATACTTTTCTAGGAGATTTTTAGACCTCTTCTCTCATCTTCTACATTACGTTTCAAACCCTAGTGTGTTTTGGAGTTTCTTTTGAAGTTTTTGAGTTTCCCTGGATCTAATCAAGTAGTTTCTTCTTTTAATCTAGTTGAATAATTTTCTTTGTTCAGAAGATGTTTTTGATTGTTTCTCTAAACATGTCTGGCTAATTCCATATTTCTGGGGTTGGGGTGATCCTAACAATGTGTAGGTAGACTTGGATATGATATTTGCCTGAATTGAGCCTTGAAACTTTGTTTGATTCAATTCTAGAGTTCATAATGCAATTGATGAAAGATGATGAAGTTCAGACAATTTTGAGACAAATATCTAGTAAGTTTACCAAAACATTGTTGTGGAGATCCCTGTTCCTAGATTCTTCCTTCCATTGATTACAATCATCTTTTGCAATTTGTTTCTTGTTTAATAGTTATTAGTTCAAGAAAACTCCCTTCTTTTGGCCTAGCTTACCAGTTAAGGTTAGAATAGATACTACATAGTCCTCGTGGGAACGATACTTGAAAAGCTACAACTAATCCCATATGCTTGTGGTTAGGTTTTTGTCCTATCAAGCTTTTGGCGCCGTTGCCGGGGACTATTGCTAGTATCATTTGCTTTCCTACAACTGGTTCGACTAAGTCTTTGTTTTACTTTTTATCTTCTTTTCTGTGTCTTTGGTTTCAAATTTGTTTTCTTTTGATGCAAAGAGTCTTAAGCGTTTGTATCTCAACGACTACGATTCCGTACTTGAGCGTACTTTTCGCTTGAGAAGAAGGCAACAACACAAAGCCAGAGAACAAGTAATGGCTGACGACGGGCAAGAGAAGAATAATGTTCGACAACTTCAAGTAGCCCCAATAACACTGGGTGATTATGTGATGCCAAATCACCTTGGTCATATTTCGGGTATGGTCCGACCTCCAGTACAAGCCATAAATTTTGAGCTGAAACCGTCTCTGGTCAACATGGTTCGGCAAAATTAGTTTGAAGGTCTACCATCTGAGAATCCACACTGAGTACTTTTACAAAGCTGGTGGACATAGTGAAGATTCATGAGGTGTCCCAGGATGCCCTTCTATTGTGCGCTTTCTTAGTCTCTCTACGAGACAAGGCCAAGGCTTGGTTCAAGGCCCTGCCTCAAGGTTCCACAACGACTTGGGATGAGTTGGCCATGTATTTCCTCAACAAGTACTTTCCACACAAGAAGACTGCTGAGATGAGGAATTAGATTACTACCTTCCAAATGAAAGATGGAGAGTCTTTATATGAATGGTGGGAGAGATTACAAGATGATGTGACTACGTCGCATCATGAACAAGACTCAAGCCATTCAAGCCATGAAGAGTCAAGCGCCGTCGCCGCCGCGCCTAGGGCATGGAAGTTGGCCCGACGATTCTCACAACTCTCCGAGCCATCTTTTGGGGGATGACTCCACTGGTCCTCTAGGAGATATTGAGCACAAGAATGCCTATGAAACTGGCGTGGAAGCAAGGAAGTGCCGCACACCTATGGTAGGCACAAGGGAGGCCGGCGCTCGGGTCTTTCCGGGGCGAATCACTCGGGCTCGGGCTCAAGCATTGCAAGAGGGACTCCAGGCTGGCTTGATGACCATGGGAGCGCCGAGCCAAATGGAAGAGAAGGCCATGTGTGCCTTGGTGCAACAACCGGGCTAGGCGCAAGGTTTCCTTAAGCCATGTGGGGCTTGATTTGAAGAGGCATTTAATGCCGATTTTGTGTGGGTCTTCATGAAATTTTCTACCTTAGTTATTGGCTATGTGATGGCTAAATTTCAGCATTAAAAGTTGGGTATATAAGGGATAGCCGGCCCTTGTTTTCATCATGCAAACTTGAACCAAAAACCTTGTTTTTCTCTATCGTTTTTCAATGGAGTTTTCTGCAGAATTTTAGGGTTTAATTCAGTTCTTAGATAGCTTCAAATCCAGGTTGTGAGTAATATCAACCCCCGTGCAAGGATCTCCTTTGGTGCGTCATATCCAAAGCAATTTCCTTCACTAGTTCTTACAAGGCGAGGTGCGTCATATCCAACCCTTGTGAGTCCATATCCCCTTCGATTTTGCCCTATCTCTCTGCCTCTCATCCTGCCCTCAATCCACTCTTGAATCACCCCAAGATCATCCAAAGAGTCAGCCCAAGGCGCGCCCCAAACTGCCCTCAAATCTCCCTCTCGCCGGTGCCAAGTTCCTTGCGGAACCATCTGCGACACCTCAGTAGATGCGCCATATCTTCCGACTCCGAGATCAGTTCGCGCTCAGATTTTGAGGGAACAAGCTAGACTCCCGGATCTACCACTGGGATTTGGAATCACTCAATTCGGAGCCCATACCAGAGAGAACGATCCATCTGAATACAGAGGATTCCCCTTGCCGGTTTGGGTGTTGTCTCGCCTAATTCCTTTGGCTCTTGTGGACTTCCTCGCACCGAAGGCTTCATCCCGATCCTCATGCATCATGTGGTATCAGAGCCACGCGAGGTATGTCCTAAACTTGGCTTAGAATTTCAAGTTACAATAGTGCAAGTGAAGTTCTAGCCGAATTGTTGTTGGCCTTGTTGTCCATGCGTATTGTGTCTTGTTCTTGGAAATTTTTCTGCAATTTTCTGGGTTCGTTTTCTGCATATTTCTGAGTGGAGATGAAGGTTGAATGCAGCCATAAAAGAATGGGAGTTGTGGTTTGATGAAAGGTCTTGTGCATTGATTGTTTCGGTCCTTTGTTGAACCTTTCACTTGCCGACTTTAGTACCTCTTGTTTCTGATTTTTGACTGCCTTAAACACATTAAAAACAGAACATTTTGAGTCTATAAACCGAGCCTTGTATCCCCTGGACCGCCCTTGCATTTTATGCACATCTTGACTAGCATGCTTGCCTAGTCTTGTGTTTAGGATACAGGAACGGTTGCCTTGATTGATTTTGTTTTGTTTTGTTGCATGATCATTGTGACTTGCCTTTGCTTGTCTTGACTGGTTTAAAAAAAAAAACTCAAGAAAAATCCGGTCTAAGCAGGAGAGACCATAGAAAAAAGTGAGCTCATCCGGCTTGTGTTTGCTCTTGAAAAAACAAAAGGTTCTCAAGAAAAACCCGGCCTAAATAGGAGAGGCCATAGAAAAAAGTGAGCCAACCTAAGAGCTAATTCAGTTTTTAAGTAAAAAAAAAAGAGTTTTCAAAATCAAGTGCGTACTTAGTAGCTTCCTAGATATAGGTCCGGGCAAGCTAGCTAGTCTTTGATCGCCTAGCCAAACCCTTTCCTAGCCGTGACCTACATTCACTTGCATCTTGTTGTGCTTTGAGTTCTAGGTCAGTTTTGGGACTATCTTTGTTTGGCTTAGCATACTACATCTTGTTTGGTTTTGTGTTGTTGCTTTGGTGTTTGGTTGTTTGAAATTGACTAGGGATGGTGGATGATAACCAAGCCGGGAAGGAGCTAGCCACTTCTTCACAAGGGAATTGATAAGTGTCATTTCATGCACCTTTACTAGAAATTATTACCATTATTTAGAGGAGTTTAGGATGAGATTTGTGGCTAAGTCTATAATCCAGAAGTTGTGGAGAGAAGTGAAGATATCCAGGGATTTACAGCTTAGATGGAGATGATGAAGATGGATGAGGTTCTGCTGGAGTTTATTAGAGAAGACTACCAACACTTGGTAGTAATGAAGAGCAGAAGAGCTGAAGAAGGAGTGGGCGAGTGTCACCGCCCCGCGCTAGAGCCACCGCGACCCGGCGGTGGGTCTCAGAGAAGAGCTGGTCGCGCCAGAAGAAGCCACCGCCCCGCGGTGGGCACGTCATGCCTCGCGGCCAGCACAGACTTATTTCCTTTTATGCATTTTTGGATTTCTTTCTTATTTTTATTATTTTATTTCCTTTGTTATTTCCATTAGGTTAACTTATTTCCTAAGCCTATTTAAGACTTCTTTCTAGGTCTTGAGTGGGCAGTCACGAAGCCAGACACTTTTTAGTATCATCGTAGTTTTCTTTTCTCAATTAGGGTTTCATTTGCATCTCAATGGAGCACTAATTTCCCCTTGTTCTACTAGACGTTTGAAGCAATACAGTTGATTCGTTTGTGAGATTTCTATTCCTTGTTCTTATTCTTATATGTGTTGGTTTGATTCTCTTGGTAATATTGAATATTGATTTATTGATATTCTTCATAGCCTGATCAACTAGGTTGAGTAATATTTATCAATTGCTAGGGTTTGCATATAGTGGAATACGAGTGCATATCTAGTAGCATACACGATTGTTGCATATAGTGGAATACGAGTGCACAATCGTGAGTGAGAATCATTTGCATGTTAAATAGTAAGGTTTTCTTCTATTTGCATGTATCCTATATCCTTGTGTGCATTGCTATTGCTTTGTTAGTGGTAAGGTTTTCTTCCATTGATATTGTGATAAGTCTATCAACAACTGTGAGAATTGGTAGTACTTAAGATCAGGGTGAGAACACCTATAAGAATAGATAAAGAACTTGGATTTAATAGATTTCGGTGATCAAATTATATCTCTGTATTGTGGATCTCGTTCTAGTGGAACTTCTTCCCCCAATCATATTCTCAAGTCAACTAAACCTGTTTACTTTGCTCTGCTTGATAACCAAAACCCCTTTCCTTGTTACTTGTTAATCATAATTGCATACTTCATCAGATCTTCCCTGTGGGTTCGACCCTTACTTGCTTACTATAAATCTGTTTAGTAGGTCTGTTAGGACATTTACTTTGACTAGGCCATTCAACGATATTTGCATTGCATATTTCGGCCACGTCAAATTTGGCGCCGTTGCCGGGGAAGTTTTCTGTTTTGTTGTGTGTTTTTGTGATTGACTTTGGTGGAGACCTATCTTATGGTCGACACTCGTTCTATTGACTCTCCTCTAGCTGCTTTTGATCCAGAAATTGACAGATCGTTCCGTGCGAACCTACACGATCAAGGAGAAGAAGAAGAAGAGGTTGAAACAGTTGAGCCAGTTGACATCCCTCCTACTGCAATGGCCAAAACTCCGAGAGATCTTACTGAGCCGAATATTGGGGCACAACCCTCCTTGGCTGTCGTCATCCCTGCACTTGACGAAGGGGTGAACTTTGAGCTAAAATCTGGAGTTGTTGCTTATCTCCCGAAATTCCATGGTTTGAGTGGAGAGGATCCAATATCTCATCTGGGTAAATTCCACAATGTCTGCATGACTATGAAGCCAAGGAATGTGATGGAGGATGAAATCAAGATGAGAGCCTTTGGTTTTTCTTTGCTAGACTCTGCTAGCGACTGGTATTATCACTTGCCGCCAGGGACCATAGATTCCTGGACTAAACTGCACAAGGCGTTTCTTGACAAGTACTTCCCAAGAAAGAAGGCGAATGATTTGAAAAAGGCAATTGCTAACATTGAGCAGGGTGCTGATGAGACGCTATATGACTATCTTGAGCGGTACAAGAGGCTTTGCTCTAGCTGTCCGTTCCACGGATATGCCAAACAGGATCTTGTTCTCTACTTACACAATGGTCTGCTAGATCAAGAGAGAAGGATGGTTGATGTTGCGTGCGGTGGGAGCATTCTTAATCTGACATCGGACGCAACCATGGCAAGATTTCAGGAGATGAGTGAGAGTACCGGGAGCTTTGGTAGGACGTACCAGAGAAAAGTAGTCAATGCTGTGACTCCTGTAGGATCTAGCCCTGTGCTGAATGAGTTAGCTGAGTTGAAGGAGATTGTGAAGAGAATGGCAAACCAAAACACTCCTCAATAAGTCAAAGCATGTGGAATTTGCTATGATCAATTCCACCCTACCGATACTTGTCCTCAGCTGCAGGAGGAAGGTACTGCTGAAGTGAATGTTGTAGGAGGTTACGGACCCCCTAGACCGCAGTTTGGTGGACAACCCAACTATAATCCGAGAGGGCGAGACCATCCAGGTTTCAGATGGAGTGACCCACAGGGTGGTCAACAGCCAGCACAACAGCAATACTAGTAGAGAGTCCCATACCAACAGAGGCCCCAAGGCCAAAACTCTGGTGCTACTACTGAAGAGATGCTCAAAACCTTGACTCAGCACTTCGCCACTTATGTGCAGACTACTGAATCAAGCATAAAGAATATGGAGAGGCAGATTGGCCAATTGGCTGATGTTGTGACAAAGATTGACCAGAGAACATCAAATTCCTTGCCGTCTCATACTACAGTGAATCCGAGGGAAAATGTGAGTGCCATCACCCTCAGAAGTGGTAAGCAACTGATCGTTCCTCCTATTGCTGAAGAGGAGTGCGAAATTGAGACGGAGAATTTGGGTGACCGCCCCGCGGTGGACCCCACCGCGACCCGGCGGCGAATTGGGTCTGAGACCAGTAAAGAAGAGTGCCAGTCACCGCCCCGCGGCGACACTCACCGCGACCCGGCGGTGAGGCCCAGTAATCCCTCCTCACATCTGACGCCCCGCGGCGATGACCACCGCCCCGCGGCGATGACCACCGCCCCGCGGTGAGACCACCGCGACCCGGCGTCCAACATCCCAACTCCGCTGAAGAGGTCTGTGTTGATAATTATGTTCGTCCGATTTCCCCCCCTCTCGATTCTGAGAAGCCACCAACACCTTTTCCCGAGGCGCTAAAGGCTAGAAGGGTCGCCGACGACAGTGATCTTTTCAAGACGTTCCGAAACTGTGAGGTAAACACCCCCCTTCTCAAGCTTATTAAGGCTGTTCCTCGATATGCCAAGTTTTTGAAGGAGTTGTGCACCGTTAAAAGGACACAAAAGCTGAAGGTCCAGAAGAAGGTTCCGGTTGGTGAACATGTCTCGACAGTATTTCAAAGGCGTATGCTTGAGAAGTGCAAGGATCCAGGTACGTTCACTATCCCTATTGCTATAGGTGAGCATCGATTTGAGAAAGCCTTGCTAGACTTGAGCGCCTCTATTAATGTTTTGCCTTATTCATTGATTGAGGATTTAGGAGTAGGACCTTTGCATGATACCAATATTGTGATTCAACTTGCTGATGGTTCTTGTGTGCCTCCTAAGGGTGTTGTGGAAGATATTCTTGTTAAAATTGGCCCCTTAATTTTCCCTGCTGATTTCTTTGTTATGGATATGGACTATGATGAGCAGGTTGCTCCTGTTATGTTAGGATGACCTTTTATGAAAATATCCATGACGAAGATTGATGTGGATAGTGGAACCTTGACTATGGAATTCGATAAAATAATTTTTTAGCATAATATTCATAAGGTCAACTCCATCGAATTGCCTTCCCTTTGTTGCATTAGTGATATTGATGATCCTATTTAGGAAAATGTTAAGACTAGTGTAGTGGAGACCATAGTTGTATACTCTGCTGTTGCTAAACCTTTTGATTTGCCTGAGTATGATGTCTTATTTGATGACATAGGAGATCCTATTCCCTCTAATTTGGGCACTTGCCCCCCTGCACTAACCACACAAGGCTGTAAGCCTTCATCTAGTGTCGTGCAACGTGATCAGATTGAGCCATATCGGCCCCCACATCGCTCTAAGTATGGGGGAGATGCTCCAAAGGCAGCAATCATGGAGTCATTGGCTAAGAGGGAACATGGTCTAAGGTCCAAGCCTTTCCATGGGAAGTTCCAGCTGGAAGAGTTAAGTAAGAGGATTCCGAAAGGATCCTATTCTAGGTGGTGATTGATTTGAAGTACGTCGAGCCAACGACGTTAACTAAGGCGCTGTCCGGGAGGCAACCCGAGGTAGTTTTCCTTAATTTTTATTTTCTCTTAGATTACTTTCGTAGTTTCGTTTGCTTTGTTTCGTTCGCCTGTCACTAACATTTCAGGTACGAAAGTAAATGGAGAAGAGATGTGTTTTCCCAGCTTGTTCACCGCCCCGCGGTGGAGACCACCGCCCCGCGGTGGAGACCACCGCCCCGCGGTGGAGACCACCGCCCCGCGGTGGAGACCACCGCCCCGCGGTGGAGACCACCGCCCCGCGGTGGAGACCACCGCCCCGCGGTGGAGACCACCGCCCCGCGGTGGAGACCACCGCCCCGCGGTGGAGACCACCGCCCCGCGGTGGAGACCACCGCCCCGCGGTGGAGACCACCGCCCCGCGGTGGAGACCACCGCCCCGCGGTGGAGACCACCGCCCCGCGGTGGAGACCACCGCCCCGCGGTGGAGACCACCGCCCCGCGGTGGAGACCACCGCCCCGCGGTGGAGACCACCGCCCCGCGGTGGAGACCACCGCCCCGCGGTGGAGACCACCGCCCCGCGGTGGAGACCACCGCCCCGCGGTGGAGACCACCGCCCCGCGGTGGAGACCACCGCCCCGCGGTGGAGACCACCGCCCCGCGGTGGAGACCACCGCCCCGCGGTGGAGACCACCGCCCCGCGGTGGAGACCACCGCCCCGCGGTGGAGACCACCGCCCCGCGGTGGAGACCACCGCCCCGCGGTGGAGACCACCGCCCCGCGGTGGAGACCACCGCCCCGCGGTGGAGACCACCGCCCCGCGGTGGAGACCACCGCCCCGCGGTGGAGACCACCGCCCCGCGGTGGAGACCACCGCCCCGCGGTGGAGACCACCGCCCCGCGGTGGAGACCACCGCCCCGCGGTGGAGACCACCGCCCCGCGGTGGAGACCACCGCCCCGCGGTGGAGACCACCGCCCCGCGGTGGAGACCACCGCCCCGCGGTGGAGACCACCGCCCCGCGGTGGAGACCACCGCCCCGCGGTGGAGACCACCGCCCCGCGGTGGAGACCACCGCCCCGCGGTGGAGACCACCGCCCCGCGGTGGAGACCACCGCCCCGCGGTGGAGACCACCGCCCCGCGGTGGAGACCACCGCCCCGCGGTGGAGACCACCGCCCCGCGGTGGAGACCACCGCCCCGCGGTGGAGACCACCGCCCCGCGGTGGAGACCACCGCCCCGCGGTGGAGACCACCGCCCCGCGGTGGAGACCACCGCCCCGCGGTGGAGACCACCGCCCCGCGGTGGAGACCACCGCCCCGCGGTGGAGACCACCGCCCCGCGGTGGAGACCACCGCCCCGCGGTGGAGACCACCGCCCCGCGGTGGAGACCACCGCCCCGCGGTGGAGACCACCGCCCCGCGGTGGAGACCACCGCCCCGCGGTGGAGACCACCGCCCCGCGGTGGAGACCACCGCCCCGCGGTGGAGACCACCGCCCCGCGGTGGAGACCACCGCCCCGCGGTGGAGACCACCGCCCCGCGGTGGAGACCACCGCCCCGCGGTGGAGACCACCGCCCCGCGGTGGAGACCACCGCCCCGCGGTGGAGACCACCGCCCCGCGGTGGAGACCACCGCCCCGCGGTGGAGACCACCGCCCCGCGGTGGAGACCACCGCCCCGCGGTGGAGACCACCGCCCCGCGGTGGAGACCACCGCCCCGCGGTGGAGACCACCGCCCCGCGGTGGAGACCACCGCCCCGCGGTGGAGACCACCGCCCCGCGGTGGAGACCACCGCCCCGCGGTGGAGACCACCGCCCCGCGGTGGAGACCACCGCCCCGCGGTGGAGACCACCGCCCCGCGGTGGAGACCACCGCCCCGCGGTGGAGACCACCGCCCCGCGGTGGAGACCACCGTCCCGCGACGACTATCTAGTATACCCTTCTCAACTCCGAAAAAAAAAATAAAAAAAATATAAAGGGCCCCGAAAAAACCTTAAACGGGGAGAAAAAAAAATTGAAAAAAAAAATTTGTTACAAAAGGATTTGACGAATTGGGCCCCCTTTTGGGCCAAGTGTCTCTTTGGGCCTTGTACATGACCGGCCCATCAACCCTTCTTCCCTTTCACCTTCCCTAACCCAGCCCCCACTCTCACAAACCCTCCATACCCAACACCCCTCTCAAGCTTTTCCAAGCCATTCCTCCATTTTCCTACACTTCCATCTCGTTCTTGGTCCGATTCTAGCCTCCAATAACTTTAAACCTTGAGTTCCTTTTCCCAATTTGGAGTCTAGCCTCACAACCGAGCCAAATACAACCCCAAACGCCTCGCATCGCCAGTCACCGCCCCGCGGCGACCCCCAACGCGACCCGGCGAGAAGGCCCAGTTATCTCACCGCCACCCGGCGACTCGTTCACCGCCCCGCGGCGAGACTACCAGGCTGTGTGTTTTTTGCTCATTTGTAAGTCCTCTTGGCCGCCCTTTGTTTTGAGCATCTCAATTCATTACTTATGGCACCTAGAGGTAGGAAGCAAGTCTCTACGAGGGATGAGAATGAGGTGTACAATGTTGTGAAGGAGAGGAAGGTGTTGGCTACTAAATTCTTTGACAAGCCGACGTTGAGTGAGTTTGGTATGTTGGAGTGTGTATCATTTTGTTTAGCAGAGTGTGGCCTGGGGACCATCCTAAACAAGTCCGCTGATGCTTACCCCGAGCTTTGCTACTAGTTCATTGCCTCTTTTAAGAGGTATTCTGATGGTTCCGCTGACAAGAGGTTGATGAAGATCACGTTCACGTACAATGGTCGTGAGTATGCTTTGTCTGCTGAGGAGATTCGTGATGCCCTAGGCATTACAAATGAGCCGTCTGATGGGTGGTTTGGTGGAATAGTTGAGACAGATATGATGGAGTTCTGGGAGGCTGCCACACACATGAAGTTCAAGAAGGGTCAGGAAGTGAATTCGAAGTTGGTGCACCCTTGCTTAAGGTTGATCCATAAGGTGTTAATGAGAGATTTCTCTGGCCATGCTGATAATGGTAAGGTCCCTTTGAAGGATTTCAAGTGGTTTTTGAGCATCTTGTCTATTGTCACGTACACGCCGTGTTGGGCTACCCTCTTTCTAGGCTCCTTGAAGAGGATTCGAGATGGTGAACCACGTGATATCTGTGGGGGTGGTTTGATCACCCTTCTTTGTGCTGAGATTATTGCCACTGATTGTATTCCTCGGCTTGTTGCTCATGCGGTGTATGACATGGCGCACATGAGAATGTGCTCGATGCTGAAGCCATTGGGCAAGGATGGTGATTTAGTTTGGTCTTCATATGATGGTCATATTCTGATTCTTCCTCGGGGCTTTACTTATTCCCCTTCATTTGCGGATTGGTGGATTCCCAGTGATGGCAGAATTATGGCTGATGCTACCCCTGTTGCTGCTCCTTCGGGTCCGTTTGGAGAGGGCCCTAGTGCTGGTGTTGATGCTGCTGCTGTCGTTGATTCTGTGGGTGAGGATGCACCTCTGCCTACTCAGTATGATGCACCTTCATCTTGTTATGGTCCTGCCACACCTTGGCAGGAGTTGTACGCAAGATTTGATGCATTCTCGGTACAACAGACTCACTGGAACACCCGAGTAGAGACCGGTCGACAGACATGGCAGACCCAATTCCGAGCTGATGTAGATGAGCGTCTAGACACTATGGACGCTCATATGAGGGACTACTTTGGGAGGTTCCCATCACCACCACCATCCGGCCCACAGTGAGTTTATTTCTCCTTCCCCTATTTCATTTGCTGTTCTCTTTTCTACATTGAGGACAATGTTCAGTTTAAGTATGGGGGAGGGATTTAGACTTGCTATCTATCTAGCTAGTGTATATAGCTTTGATTCTGTAATTTCCATTCAAGCATTTGAATATTTTTTTTTAAAAAAAAAAAACGAAAAAGCCAAAAAGATGTGAAAAAGGCAATCAAAATCCTGGGATGAGCTGAAAACCCGAAAGGGCGGCTCAGGTAAGAATATGGTAGTCCGACTGGTATAGACCGGTGCAAAAATGGACTAGAGTGATGCGAGTATTTGTGAGATATCTAGCAAAATGAAATGAGTGGCTAGGTGAAGACCCGAGAGGGCGCCTAGGCAAGATAAGTATGGGGGAATTTGATAGGTGTCATTTCATGCACCTTTACTAGCATAAGGAGGACTCGGGTAGGCGTCATAAGAAGAGGTTGGCGTCATAAGAAGAGGAGTCATAAGGAGGACTCGGGTAGGCCACTCCAGAGCGATAAGGAGCTAGATTGGAGTTAAGATTAGAATAATCTTTGCATCACTTGTTTTGGTTGTCTGGAGCTGATTGTTGATATGTTGTAGTTGCTGGTGTCTTATTTTCTTATACTTCCTGAGGCCTTGGTGTTTGATTGAGAGAGTAGGTTTATCATTAGCTTACTCGGGACGAGTAAAGGTCTAAGTATGGGGGAATTTGATAGGTGTCATTTCATGTACCTTTACTAGCAATTATTAGCATTATTTAGAGGAGTTTATGATGAGATTTATGGCTAAGTCTGTAATCCAGAAGTTGTGGAGAGAAGTGAAGATATCCAGGGATTTACAGCTTAGATGGAGATGATGAAGATGGATGAGGTTTTGTTGGAGTTTATTGGAGAAGACTACCAACACTTGGTAGTAATGACGAGCAGAAGAGCTGAAGAAGGAGTGGGCGAGTGTCACCGCCCCGCGCCAGAGCCACCGCAACCCGGCGGTGGGTCTCAGAGAAGAGTTGGTCGCGCCATAAGAAGCCACCGCCCCGCGGTGGGCACGTCACGCCTCGCGGCCAGCACAGACTTATTTCCTTTTATGCATTTTCGGATTTCTTTCTTATTTTTATTATTTTATTTCCTTTGTTATTTCCATTAGGTTAACTTATTTCCTAAGCCTATTTAAGACTTCATTCCAGGTCTTGAGTGGGTAGTCACAAAGCTAGACACTTTTTATTATCATCGTAGTTTTCTTTTCTCAATTAGGGTTTCATTTGCATCTCAATGGAGCACTAATTTCCCCTTGTTCTACTAGACGTTTGAAGCAATACAGTTGATTCGTTTGTGAGATTTCTATTCCTTGTTCTTATTCTTATATGTGTTGGTTTGATTCTCTTGGTAATATTGAATATTGATTTACTTGTTATTCTTCATAGCCTGATCAACTAGGTTGAGTAATATTTATCAGTTGCTAGGGTTTGCATATAGTGGAATATGAGTGCATATCTAGTAGCATACACGATTGTTGCATATAGTGGAATACGAGTGCGCAATCGTGAGTGAGAATCATTTGCATGTTAAATAGTAAGGTTTTCTTCTATTTGCATGTATCCTATATCCTTGTGTGCATTGCTATTGCTTTGTTAGTGGTAAGGTTTTATTCCATTGATATTGTGATAAGTCTATCAACAACTGTGAGAATTGGTAGTACTTAAGATCAGGATGGGAACAACTATAAGAATAGATAAAGAACTTGGATTTAATAGATTTCGGTGATCAAATTATATCTCTGTATTGTGGATCTCGTTCTAGTGGAACTTCTTCGCCCAATCATATTCTCAAGTCAACTAAACCTGTTTACTTTGCTCTGCTTGATAACCAAAACCCCCTTCCTTGTTACCTATTAATCATAATTGCATACTTCATCAGATCTTCCATGTGGGTTCGACCCTTACTTGCTTACTATACATCTGTTTAGTAGGTCTGTTAGGACATTTAATTTGACTAGGCCATTCAACGATATTTGCATTGTATATTTCGGCCACGTCAGGAATGTATCTCCATCCAAGGAAGTAACTTTACAAGACATTCAACAAACCTTGCTATCTATCAATGCATGGCTGGAAATTATGGAGCGCAACCAAGAGGATACAGCCGATCAATTGCTCCATTTGAGTGTTAACCGTCCTCCAAGCCGTGGCCATGTTGTGCCACCAGTTTCAAGAGAAGTCATTGGGTCCGCTCTTAATAATGTGGACCATGTGCAATTCCGGGAGGTAGCGTCTTCTTCTCATGCTCCGAGGGTGTCTATGGCGCCACAAGGGGCATCTGCGGCGTACGAAGCGCCACCATTTGTAGCAACCTTGGGGGTAAGTATGTTTAATGATTTTGCTACATTTCCTAATAATATCCCTATTGGTGCTACTAACCTTCCAGGTTATGGAGTTGGAGGCTATGACTCTTATGGGCGATCTCAAGCTACACCTACGCCCACCGTCAACCTTTTCCCTCCACAAATGGCAATGAAGGGACCTCAAGTCCGCATAGCTTTGCGCCCTCCCATGCCTCCCCAACGTTATGTCCCCCCGGCCTACCATGAAGAAAGGCCACAAGGAAGGGAGCAACACCACAGTGTTAAGCTCCATGTGCAAACATTTGCGGGATCTTCCAACGGGGATGAATGCCTGGATTTGATGGCCAAAACTGAATCCATCTTCGAGTTCTATGGATATGATGATGCTAGGAAGATCGCCATTGCCGCAATTCACTTCACCGACTTTGCCTATCATTGGTGGCAAGAGGACCAGGCGGAGCGGCATCGCATGGGATATGATCCCATCAGGACTTGGCAAGAGCTCAAGGATGCTCTTTCAGAGCATTTTGTGCCAAGGGACTATACCGAGAGAGTGCACGCCAAACTGGAGCAAGTGCGCCAAGGAAGTTGTACCCCTGATGAGTACTTCAAGGAGCTTCGGACTCTCATCTTCCGATCCGGCCTTCGCTTTCCCGACGGGTATGTTATCTCTAAGTTTATCAATGGCTTGAATTCTGATCTTCGTGCTATTGTTAACATGCAGCATTTCGTCCGTGGTACAAGTATTGAGGAGGTTCTACACTACACGAATCATGTCAACAAGAACCAACCTCAAAGGAAGCAAGTTGCTCCACCCACACATGTGGTTCAGCCGAATTGTTGATTTGAACCCTTACAAGTTGTGAAGTGATCCTTTGGTGAAGGAGAGCTCAAGGAAGAACCTCCACTTATAACCGCACCATGTCAGCCTTCTATGCTCATTGAAGATGAGCTAAAGCCAAAAGAAAAGGAGAAGGAAGTTGAAGAACCATCTCTTTCATCTACAAAAGGAACACGTCTACCCATCATTGCCCGTAGTTCACTCAACTCTTTGGCTACTCCATGGATGGATGCAACATCTATGGTTCCTTCATGTTTCCCGTTCCTATTCCAAGAAGAGGTTGACGACAAGGATGATAAGCCTTCTGAACTCAAGAGCACTTGTGACCATGAGAAGAAGGATGTTCAATCCAAGGCTCATTCTAGGGGAGTATCACTTGACTCTACTCAATTTATTCTTTTCCCTTTGCTTCAAACTAAATTCTTTTCAAGGGTTAGAGAATACCTAGTTCATGAATATGTTTTTGTAGGTGAAACTAGATATTCATGCATACATCATAGTTCTCTTGTTCTATTCATGACTTGTTGGATACCGTTAGTTTGTGATCAACATGTATACAAGTCCTTGCATTCAGTTTTTGCATGTAGAACTAGACATTCATGTGTGCATCATTGTTCTCATTCACAATTCTTGTTTCATGATAAAAAATGGTCCTATGCGTTGCATTTGTTGCAAAGTATGTCATGTACATCTCATGTTCTATACTTAAACACATCTTTAGGCTGAAGTGGGGAAATACTTGTGCATGGAAATTCATCCATGGATACTCAATGAAACTAATCATGGTCGCTTACACATACCATGCTTTCCCTGACGATGTATTAGTCCCTCATTTCCTTGTTTTTCTTTGTGCAGTGTTGTGTGCTCTAAAGCTTTTCTTGAAGTGCACTTGGATTCGTGGGAGAATCCTTTTCAAGAAGGGGAGGATGATGTGACTACGTCGCATCATGAACAAGACTCAAGCCATTCAAGACATGAAGAGTCAAGCTCCGTCGCCGCCGCGCCTAGGGCATCCGAGCTAGGGCATGGAAGTTGGCCCTGCGATTCTCACAACTCTCTGAGCCATATTTTGGGGGATGACTCCACTGGTCCTCTAGGAGATATTGAGCACAAGAATGCCTATGAAACTGGCGTGGAAGCAAGGAAGTGCCGCACACCTATGGTAGGCACAAGGGAGGCTGGCGCTCGGGTCTTTCCGGGGCGAATTAATCGGGCTCGGGCTCGAGCATTGCAAGTGGGACTCTAGGCTGGCTTGATGACCATGGGAGCGCCGAGCCAAATGGAAGAGAAGGCCATGTGTGCCTTGGTGCAACAACCGGGCTAGGCGCAAGGTTTCCTTAAGCCATGTGGGGCTTGATTTGAAGAGGCATTTAATGCCGATTTTGTGTGGGTCTTCATGAAATTTTCTACCTTAGTTATTGTCTATGTGATGGCTAAATTTCAGCATTAAAAGTTGGGTATATAAGGGATAGCCGGCCCTTGTTTTCATCATGCAAACTTGAACCAAAAACCTTGTTTTTCTTTGTCGTTTTTCAATGGAGTTTTCTGCAGAATTTTAGGGTTTAAATCAGTTCTTAGATAGCTTCAAATCCATGTTGTGAGTAATATCAACCCCCATGCAAGGATCTCCTTTGGTGCGTCATATCCAAAGCAATTTCCTTCACTAGTTCTTACAAGGCGAGGTGCGTCATATCCAACCCTTGTGAGTCCATATCCCCTTCGACTTTGCCCTATCTCTCCGCCTCTCATCCTGCCCTCAATCCACTCTTGAATCACCCCAAGATCATCCAAAGAGTCAGCCCAAGGCGCGCCCCAAACTTCCCTCAAATCTCCCTCTCGCCGGTGCCAAGTTCCTTGCGGAACCATCTGCGACACCTCAGTAGATGCGCCATATCTTCCGACTCCGCGAACAGTTCGCGCTCAGAATTTCAGGGAACAAGCTAGACTCCCGGATCTACCACTGGGATTTGGAATCACTCAATTCGGATCCCGGACCAGAGAGAACGATCCATCTGAATATAGAAGATTTCCCTTGCCGGTTTGGGTGTTGTCTCGCCTAATTCCTTTGGCTCTTGTGGACTTCCTCGCACCGAAGGCTGCATCCCGATCCTCATGCATCACAAGATCTACTAATGATGTTCCCCCATCATGGTCACCCTAAATGGAGTCTGCTATATGTCTTCTACAACGGTGTTGATAGTTTTACCAGGGTCATCATTGATGCTTCAACATGTGGTAGAATTAGGAATATGGAGGTTGATGATGCTTGTAACTTGTTTGAGAATGCTTCTCAATACTCTTATTATCATAATGATACTCGCTTTGTTTCAAGCTTTAAGAGGTCTCCAGGGATGTATGAGGTTAACTCTGAGACACACCATCAAGCTCAAATAGATGCTATGGTTCAGGAGATCAAAAGATTGAGTCAGTTGGTGCAAAAGTCTCAAGGGCAGGGTGAAGGACAATCCACACGGGTTGCATTTGGTGTAGCATGACAGTATTGTGAAGAAGGTGATCACACTATGTCTGTTACTCATCTTGTAGGCATAATAGGAAATGTTCATGTGAAAGTGGGGAAGTTTTTCATACAAGGAGATTTTGTGATACTTGACATGGATATTAGTGATAAGACTCCCATCATCCTTGGGAGACCATTTTTAACCACCATTGAGGCTAAATTGATGTCAAGAATAGGAAACTTTTATTTACAACAGGGGAGAAGAAGATTGAATATAAATATTTCAAGGATTACTTCCTTGAGATAGACAAAGACACACCCCCAATTCCTACTACAGCTAACTACTATAAGATTGAGGTTGATCCTAAACAGGATGAGATCATATTTGACATTGCTCGATTGCTTGATATATCCCTGGGAGAACAATGGTAAGATGATGAAAAAGGGGAACTCCCAAGAAAAGGAAGAAGAATAGGGCAAAAGTTGAGTTCAAGAGTAGAAATATGGTGATGTTATCCCATGAAAAATCTAACATGTTTTCAGGTCCTAAGGGAACAAGATGGTTAGGACCATATCGGGTGACTCGAGTTCTAAGAGGTGGGATGGTTGAGTTATGGCATAAAAACTCTGGAAAGTTCAAAGTGCAGAGTCATCGTCGCAAGCCAGTAGTCACACCTGATCCGATCAAGCATGTTAGCACCGACCCTCCCGATCCGCGTACTTGAAAGCGGTGGAAGGTCAAGCTAATTACTTAAAACAAGCATTGGTTTGGAGGTAACCGAAGAGACTTGATGTGAGTTTCTTCCGCTTTTTTTTTTTACATTGGGACAATGTAGGGTTTAGCATGGGGGGTGGAATTTACATGTAGACTTTCATATTTCATATTAGGTCATTCTAGATTTAGTTGCATATTTCTTCTTTTCTATTTTTATGCATTTTTTTCCTTCTTCTTGTTGTTTTCATGTATTGCATACTTGCATCATGGATGTTGGATTTTACTCCGTTGCCTGACTCTCTTGTTTTGCTTCTTTTGCAATGCATGACACGAATCTTCTTAATATGCTTTGGTTGTTGATATTGCAATTGATTTGTGTGAGAATGTCAATGCAATTTTGAACTTTTGGCATTTGGCTAGAGCATGCGACCATTTATTGAGTTTAATTAGGAAAAAAATCTAGACAATATGCCGATGAGCTTTTAGGCCTTCTAAGGCCTATAACTGCAAGAGTCCTTATGTTATTCTTGTGTGAATCTCGCTTTATTTGCTAACTCTAGAACTTGCATTAGAATCTTTTTCATGACTGCGTTTATGATTCATGTATGTGACCATAATATGTTTAAGGCACTGTTCTTTCAGTCAATAATCCCTGACCACCTATATATGTATCCCTCTGCTTGAAGCTCATTTGTGCCTAAATTGGCTATTTTTTTGAAGCTCCACAAAAGAATCCCAAGCCTAGTTATTTGTCCTACCCATACGTGGATTAGGATTGCATATTAGATTTTATTGTATGGATTTGAGCCAAGATTGTGAGAGGTTGTATATATTGGTAGTGGAATGTCATTTCTCTTCTTCCAAAAAACAAGAAAACGAAAAAAAGAAAGAAAAAAAGAGAGAGCATGAGTTAGAATAAAAGGGCAAATTTGTATTGTTGTAAAAGTCAGATTGTGTTATTCTTTTTGAAGTTTGGTGTCATCTAGGAAAGCTTATTTTTCCTCAATTTAGCACCATATGACCTAAATATATCCACACCCTACTTCTACATGTTAGCCTCATTACAACCTAATAAAGTCCTCATGATTTTTGTTAGATGCATGGTTCATAGTGTGCAGAATTAGAACGATGCTACAAGCATATGGTAGTTTAGCATTTGAAGTTGAGAATTGAGCAAAACACTAACCTAGACACAAAAGTGTGAGTAACTTTATTTCTTTGTCCTTGTGAGGTTTGGAGTGGAGGGAATAACTTTTTATCTTTCGTGGTTGGAAAATATGTTATGATTGCACTTGCTAAACGTTTGCTTTCTCATAGTCATGCTCACCTATTTCTTGGGTAGAAACAACCTTTTGCATAATTTGTGGAATCGATAGTCATTGTTCTTGCTTGAGGACAATCAATGGTTATGCTTTGATAACATCCATTTTATAAATGTCTAGGTCATGCATTTTATGTATGGATTGGGTCTTCTCATGCACTTCCTAGGTGTTTTCTAGCATTATTTGTTAAGATTCTACTATAGTTGTCTACATCCAAGTTTCGCATGATTTTCATTTTTCAAGCACCTTAGTAAACCTTCGAGCTTAGAAGATGAATGTTGAAAATTTAAAGAGTCAAGATGTACTCTCTGAGTATGTACAAGCTAGTTTTGAAGAGCATTGACCCCCAAAATGTTATAGGAAAGTAACGCTAAAATCTGGGCTACGCAGAAAAGTTGACATTTTGACGTCTCTGTCTTGCTACGCTTTGTTCGGGAGCTACGGTTATCGTATTGGGGTCATGAGGTGGCGTTGGAAACTTACTCGACGAGCAACACTTCGTGTTTTTACTCCATGTCCAAAATCCCGCTCAAGGGGGCCAAAAGCACACATCTTTGAGACGCATGGTCTGATGCACCGTTGTTGTGCACTCCGTGTACAACTCTCAATTGATGTGCATGGTTGGTGTGCAGTCCGTGCACTCCCCTAAAATAATGTGCAGGGTCTATTGATAGTTTGTGCACTTCACTGCACGGTCTGTTGACAGTCCATGCACTTCACCGCACGGTGTGTTAATAGTATGTGTACGCGTGATATTTCTCGAATTTTATAGGCTTCGACCTAATGCTATTTTTAGACACTTTTATATACTTAACTAGGGGATTTTTCAGACCTCTTCTCCCATATTCTACATCGCCATTCTATCCCTAATGTGTTTTGGAGTTTTGTTTGAAGATTTCTGCAAGATTGGACACTGTTTCCCTAGATTAGATCAAGTATTTTCTTCTTCTAATCTAGTTGAATGAATTTCTTTGTTCTGAAGATGATTTCAATTGTTTCTCCAAACCTATCTAGTTAATTCCATATTTCTAGGGTTGGGGTGATCCCAACAATGTATAGGTAGACTTCGATATGACATTTGCCTGAATTCAGCCATGAAACTTTGTTTGATTCAATTCTAGAGTTCTTAATGCAATTTGATGAAAGGTGATTAAATTTCTATTAGGTATGAGACCGACAAAAGATAACCTTAATAGATAACTCAGATAGGGTATGAAACCGACAAGAGATTATTCCTATCAGACCACTACGAATTGAACCTGATTGTTATTTGACATGAACTTAATTACTCTTGTGGACAACTAAGAAATCATAGAAACCCTAGGTTTATCTAGACTTAGCGGAACGCGACGGCGAATGTTATCTTAGTTTATGTTTATCCCTAGATTCTAAGTGCCCTAAGGGTCTAGATTTGATTTTCTCTACGCAACATAAATTGTTAGTCGAAATTTAGGCACGTCTATTATCACCTGAAGACAAGACAAATTTACTACAAGCATTGCACAACTCATAATTTAACACTTAGAACGACATAACACAACACAACACAAGGCCTATGATCGACTTCTTTTTCTCTTTGAGTCCAAATCTTTCTAAGTTCGACTTCATTTTCTTTTACTTTCGTCAAGTCCGATTCTATTTTATATTTGGCTTACGAAATTACAAGGGATTACAAGAACAACAATATGGCAAGACAATTCCAAATTTCTGCGCACGAAAATTACAATGAAACATTCAAGAGTTTACCCATCAAAACGTGGCCTTAGATAGAGTATATATTAAACTTAAGATGCATAAAATAATTGTAACTAATGTGCCACTTATATTAGATACAAAAGAGGGGTCTACTGGCTCAAGAACTCCAAGTATTACAAGCAACAATGAATGGCAAAATTTGAACAACCTAGTTCGACATTCAATTCTACTTTCTTCCTTAATTCATGTGGATTTTTTTTTTCAAATTCAAAGAGTCAAAAGATTGTCTTCAACCTCTATACAATTCAGTCAAGATCAGATCAACACGCAATTGTTTTGGACAGATTATGTATCGTGACGCTATCTGCTTATTTGTGGAGTACAGGTTCAAAGGTTGAACACTAAATAAATAAAGAACAAGCTGATTGTGAGAAAAGTAAGGATTGTATTTACGGAAAAATCTTATGAGAACTTGATCGTACTAATTCGAGAGTGTATGAATGTATATGAATGTCCCCTTTACATTGTATTGGTACCCCTTTATATAGGAGTTGAAGGGTAGTCCTACAAGGATTACGATTTTTCCATAAGGATAGAAAGATATTCGATCTTACAAATTAAGATACGATAAATATACATAGTACAAAATATTTCCTTTGATCGGATAAGGAAAGTATATCTCAAAACGAACATAATCCTGATGCGCAAGAGATGCCAATTGTCACGATCCTCCAGAATAAAGACGCATATTTAGAAAGAAGATCTTTCCCCAACGCGTCGTGTAGCACTCGATCTTTGCGATCTTGTATGACAGTCATAGCTAAACTCTTTTCTTCTGATCATTGCACAACTCAAAATTTAACACTTATAACAACACAACACAATACAACACATGGCCTATGATTGACTTCTTTTTCTCGTTGAGTCCAATTTTTTCTACGCTCGACTTCTTTTTCTTTTACTTTCTTCGAGTCCGGATTTTTCTAAGCTCAAATTCTTTTTCTTGCCAAGTCCAAATTGTTCTTTTTTTATACATTTGGTCTACGAAATTAAAAGGAATTACAAGAACCACAATATTGCAAGCCAATTCCGAATTTCTGTGCAAGAAAATTACAATGAAACATTCAAAAGTTTATCCAACCAAACATGGCCATAGATAGAATATATATTAAACTTAAGATGCATAAAATTAATGTAACTAAGGTGCCACTTATATTAGATGCAAAAGAGGGGTCGGCTGGGTCAAGAACTCCAAGGATTACAAGCAACAATAAATGGAAGAATTTGAACAATCTAGTTTGACATTCAATTCCACCTGCTTTCTTTTTTCATGTGGATTTTTTTAATTCGAGGAGTCAAAAGGTTGTCTTCAACCTCTCCACAACTCAATCAAGATTAGATCAACACGCAACTGTTTTGGGAAGATTTTGAATCGTGACACTATGCGCTTATTTGTGGAGGTTCAAAGGTTGAACACTAAATAACGAAAGAACGAGCTGATCGTGAGAAAAGTAAGGATTGTGTTTGCTGGAAAATCATATGAGAACTTGATCATATTAATTCGAGAGTGTATGAATGTAGATGAATGTCCCCCTTACATGGGATTGGTACTCCCTTATATAGGAGTCCAAAGGTAGTCCTAAATGGATTAGGATTTTTCCGTATGGATAGAAAGATATTCTATCTTACAGCTTAAGATAAGATAAATATAGATGGTACGATACAATTCCTTTTATCGGATAAGGAAAATATATATCGAAACGGACATAATCCGGATGCGCAAGAGATGCCAATTGTCACAATCCTCCATAATAAGGGCGTGCTATATTTGGAAAGAAGATCTTTCCCCAATGTGTCGTGTAGTGCTTGGTCTCTTTGCGATCTTGTATGACAATCATAGCTAAACTCTCTTCTTCTGATCACTGGACAACTCAGAATATAACACTTGGAACAATACAACACAACACAAGGCCTATAATCCGGATGCGCAAGAGACTTCTTTTTCTCGTTGAGTCCAAATTTTTCTAAGCTCGACTTCTTTTTCTTTTACCTTCGTCGAGTCTGAATTTTTCAAAGCTTAACTTCTCTTTCTTGTTGAATCCGAATTTTTCTTTTTTTTATATATATTTGGCCTATGATATTAAAAGGAATTACAAGAATCGCAATATTGCAAGACAATTCCAAAATTCTGCGCAAGAAAATTACAATGAAACATTCAGAAGTTTATCAAACCAAACGTGGCCTTAGATAGAATATATATTAAACTTAAGATGCATAAAATTAATGTAACTAAGGTGCCACTTATACTAGATGCATAAGAGGGGTCGAGCTGGCTCAATAACTCCAAGGATTACATGCAACAATAAATGGAAGAATTTGAACTATCTAGTTCGGCATTCAATTCTACTTGCTTCCTTAATTCATGTGGATTTTTTTTAAATTCGAGGAGTCAAAAGGTTGTCTTCAACCTCTCCATAACTCAGTCAAGATCAGATCAACACGCAACTGTTTTGGGCAGATTTTGTATCGTGACGCTATTCCCTTATTTGTGGAGTATAGGTTCAAAGGTCGAACACTAATAAAGAAAGAATGAGCTGATCATGAGAAAAAAGGACCTAATCCTAAGGTGTGCTAATTTTGGAAAGAAGATCTTTCCCCAACGCATCGTGTAGCGCTCGGTCTTCCCGATCTTGTATGACAATCATAACTAAACTCTCTTCTTCTGATCACTGCACAACTCAGAATTTAACGCTTAGAACAACACAACACAACACAACACAACACAAGGCCTATGATCAACTTCTTTTTCTCGTTGAGTCCAAATTTTTCTAAGCTCGACTTCGTTTTCTTTTACTTTCGTCGAGTCTGAATATTTCTATTCTCAACTTCTCTTTCTTGCCTAAGGCACGGGTTAAGACTTAAATTTTAATATTAAATTATATTTTTTAGTAACAACAAAATTACATATAAATTTCGTATATATATATATACCACTTAAACTTAAGATAAGATCATTATATATCATATAAGGTACGTATCGATATGTAATTATTAGCATAATGATATAAAATAAAAATAAAAATATATAAGAGAAACATGAACAATTAGTTAATTGTAATAATAGGACAATACTCTTATATCATTACATAAATTTGTGTATGAAAACTATGTATTTACGTTTTAATTGACTAGTTATAGTTTTCGTCTTGAAGATTTGATGTGTGTCTTGAAAATGTCGTAGGGAAGGTTTTGGATTGGAAAGTGGGAATCAAATGACGCTTGAATGATTTACTTCATTGATAGTTGGCACCATAGACCTATCGGAGAATTTCATTGGTAATTCATTGGCACTTACATTTATATAGATTTTTTACAAAAATAAATAAATATATGAATTCTTAATGTCAGTCTTTTGAATGGAAAAATGTAGTTAGATTGGATTTTGTTTTAGAAAACAAATATATAGATTTTGTACATTATATTGTCTTTTGAGGGTAAAATAAATCAAACTTATACGTTTGGTCAGTTAATAAATATTTAGTATGTAACATTTATATTAGAAGTGATGATAATATTGGGTATATAAATTGTACATTTAATTAATTTAATATAATTTTTCCTTCCTTTTTCATAACTGCTTCACGTAAAGATCATGATTGTACATGATTTGGTTAGTTTTACAATAGCTGAATTTACTTTTTGCGGAGAAAATATATTTAGGAAGTAACGTACATTAATTATCTATCTTGAAAACCAATTTATCAAAAAAATTATTTTACGAAAGATATAGCTTGAAAACCAATTTATTAATGATCATGGAAGATTTACTAATATTTGATATCATTTTGAGTATGTATGGTATAGCTTCAAAACCATTTTGTAAATGATCATGCATGATTTACTAATATTTGAAATGATATATGATTTTGAGTAGGTAAAATCAATAAAACATATATTTTGGTAGATTTTTAGTATGTAGCATTATACCTCAAGTGACGATACCCCTATATGCAATTGTACACGTATGGAAGATGTTATTATTCAAAAGAATTTATGTAATAAGAATATATACACCCGTATACCTTGCTGTAAAAAGTGATAAAAATTAAATTTGCATGCATGTGGTAAAACATTATACACATGTATACCTTGCTGTATAAATGATGAGATTTAAATTTGCATTCGTGTCGTAAGAAATTATACGCCTGTATACCTTGTTGTAAAAAGTGATACATTTTAAATTTGCATTCATGTTGTAAAAAAATATACGTCCATATACCTTGTAGTAAAAGGTGATGAAATTTAAAATTGCATGCATGTCGTAAAACAATATACAACCTGTATACCTTGCTGTAAAAGTGGTGAAATTTAAATTTGGACTTGTGTCGTAAGAAAATATACGCCTGTATACCTTGTTGTAAAAAGTGATGAAATTTAATTTTGCATGCATGTCGTAAAAAAAATACATTTGTATACATTGCTTTAAAAAGTGATGAAATTTAAACTTGCATGTAATAATCCCTAAAAGTCCCAACTTTCGTTTTGTAAGCAAGACGTGGTAGGCATATTCTGTAACCTTTGTAAGAACCATTTGAACGTGTTGATATACGTTTAATGAAATATATGGGTCTTAAATTATTTAAGGAGTGCTAAAAACCGGAATTTATCAAAGACCCGCGATCGAGGTCCAAGAACCGCAAGCGCGGCAATGCCGCGACCGCGGTTATGAAACCGCAGGCACGGTTTGGCCTTTGGGCAAACCGTGATCGCGGTTCCGAAACCGTGATCGCGGGCACTGTTGCATCGTCTTCTTCCTCTGCTTCCAGAATGACGACGATCGGCATTTCTCCCACGTGCTCCGAACGGCGGGAGCTGGATCGCTTCCTCCACTAATGGAAAAAAGGCTTTTTACCACGGCTATTTTGCAAATGTTACCACGGTTTATGAACCGTGGTAAACTTGGCCATGGTAAACATGTTTACCACGGTTGCACATTTACCACGGTTGTTGAACCGTGGTAAATGGGACAACCGTGGTAAAAATGTAACAGTTTAATAGGTGAATAACCGTAGTAAAATTGTACAACCGTGGTAAAATTGATCGTGGTAAATAACTTTTTAACCGTGGTAAAATTGTATAACCGCAGTAAAATTGAATCGTAGTACATTTGATCGAATCGTGGTAAATCGTTACAACCCCATAAACTGAGGTAATTGTGTACATCTTTTGATACCTAATTTATAGTATTTTTTATATCATACACACAATTGTCATTTATCAAAATGGATCGATCAAATAATGTCAAAATATCATACATTAAAGTATTGTCATAACTTTGAAAGGCTGAAGTCTCACAAGCAAAAATGTTTTTCAAGATAAAAAGTTCTGCTTTGTTCCGCTTACATTAGCAGTATCCACCTTTGATAAGATCTCCTTCATGCTGGATTCATAAGCAATTCCATACTCCTTCATGGCAGATTCAAGTTCATCTGTTGTTATGAAGCTGTCATTTTATTTGACAGAAAATACATTAGGCATTCCAGAGAATTCGTATATACTCTCAAACAACAAGTTTCATCTTTCTCAAGCAAACTAAACTTGAATCACCCAAGCAACTCGGTATCTTATTAGCTAATTTTATCATTTTCCAACCAATACATAATCGCAATTCACCTCAGTTGACTTGGAGAACAGTAAGCAGCAGTTCTTACCTGCTATTGTCCTTGTCAAAATATTCAAATGCTTTGACTAGATTTTCATCTGTATCCATTTTATGTCTGCTCATCATCACGGTGATGAATTCAACATAATCTATCGCCCCATTTCCATCCACATCTGCCTGCAGTGCCCATCCTGCAGGAAACAAAAGCAAAAATATTAGAGATGACTATGTAACAGCAACATAAACATTTTTTGGCCAACTTGTATCCAATCAACTTACCGCTTTCATTAGTTCCTTTACTTCTGGCTCTGATAGCTTTGACCCTAGTCGAGCAAATCCAGCCTTCAACTCATCATAGGTGATCATACCACTCTTGTCCATATCAATGTTAGCAAACATTGCTTTAAGACCTTTAATCTCTTCCTCAGACATGTTTTGTGCAATGACCTATCAAGAGTAGTGCATCGGGATGACTTGACATACTATTCCAACTGTATGACTTCAAACTGCAGTCAATTAGTGAGAAACTCACCTTCAGTGCCAGCTTCTTGAGATTGTTCATTGCTCTGAACTGCTTCATTCTAGTAAGCACCGCACTATCTATTGGCTTATCTGATGCTTCTCCACCCTCCCTCATCCATGGGTGCTCTAATTTTCACAAAAGGATTCATTAGACATGCAAAATATCGCCAAAATGGAATTTATGAATTTGCTCAAAAGTCATCTGATTAAGGAGAAATTGTACTAGGCTAATCAAGACTTAAGTAGGGGAAAGTATTCCCAAATAAGAAGGTAGACAAGAAAATATTTGTTTTCGATGCATGTTGGTAAATTTGAATGCAATATAATCATTTTCTAGTTATTGCCTTCGCTGCATGTGTCTAAAAGGTGATTTCAAGTTTGAAATTTGTGTCATATCTGAAGTAATCATGTGTAACATGAACTTTACTTGGATGCTGGAAAGTGTGAACACATATGCAGAACTATTCATTTATAAATAAGAGATTTTTTCTGATCAAGAAGGATGATGGTACCAAGAACTTGAGCTGTAGTGACCCGTTTCTTGGGATCTTTTGTCAACATCCTTCTAACAAGATCTTTAGCAATGTTTGAAATTGATGGCCAAGGGTCACTTTCAAAGTCAATTTTTCCATCCAATATGGCATCAAAAATACCCTTATCAGTTTATGCAAGAAGTATATTTTTGGTAAGCTACCACAACTACTAAATCAAGAAGCAAAGAACAAACAATTGGGCAATCTCATCTTACCAGCCCAAAATGGAGGTACACCACTAAGCAAAATATACAGGATCTCATCTTACCAGAGGTTGCGATAGTGCTCGATGGTGGTAGGCCAAAGGATACATAGCAGCAAGGTGGGCAGCGGGAAGACCTGTTCGACAAGGGGAAGGATGATGTGTCATCCAAAACAAAAACCAAGTGAGAATAATGAACAACATGAAAATTCAGCAGGAAATAGCCATGGTAAAAATGTAAAGAATCATATAGCTCACAACAAAACGACAGAAAACAGCAAACAAATAATTGCAGCACAAATCAGGAAAGCAACGAACTAACACTAAAAAACAAGAAAAATAGCAGCCAACTAACAATAGTAAATTACTGGATTTTGTTCAACAGAAACAGGAGAATGTGCAAGAAAAAATAAAAATAAAAATTCATGCGATTTTTAAAGCAGATAGACGAAACCCGTCTGCCTCGTCCACCTCTAGGACGGTTTAGGTGTTCTTCCTGTTTCTGGGTAATGTAAATTTCATTATTTCTTCAAAATAACTACGAGCTAGTTTATGTACAAACTCATTTTCAGACCCTTATCAAGATCCAGTGGTTGTGAACTTGAGACACTCTTCTAGTAATCTGCTAGTTTGCCACCAATTTTGCTGCAGAAGCATGTTCAATTCAACTAACTCCACCACAGCCACAGAGCATGTAATTCATGGCTTTGCCTGCAAGAGTGAACCATGTTCCCTCGGTTAGTTAGAGCAAAGCGTTGTAGGAAATACAATCTCAATTCAAAAGTTCAAGAATTTATGGCAAGATAGCAGATTTCAGCACCAGGTAAACTCCAAAGATGATACTTTACCATTGGTGTTTGTTTTCTTTATCATGTTTATTATGGTGAACAATAAATTTTGACACTTCACCATGGAAATTTGCAAACACATCACGCATTTGAATGATTCAGAAATACAGCCAATAATTTTTATGTAGCAAATAAAGAGACCAGATGAAGGGTGCTTTGCTCACATATCATTTAGGTTCATTATAGAGATGCAAGAATAAAGAAACCAATTAGTTGGAACTGTCCTAGTCCAAGAGAGAAAGAGGGTTTTACCTGGGAGTACAAGAATGTTCCAATGATATCTAGCTATAAATTTGTACAAATAAAAAAATGGAATAAATCTTACCTTGGAGCCAAGGGAGAAATCTCCTAATTCGGACCAAGATTTGGCTTGGAGAGTCGGAGACCTCACTGGCCTCACTCCTCGGACGAACGGATGTTTGCGGTCTGCCGACGAGAAGACCGACACGACACCGGCGAGTCGGACTGCCAGAGGCTGAGGCGGATGAGAAAGCGGGGGCTTGCTGGGGACGCACTACCTGATCGAGGTTGTCTCCGAAGGGGGCGGTCAGGCGGTGGATGGTCGGGATGGAGAAAGCCAAAAAGGAGATCGATTGATGGAGGTAGAGGGTAAGAGATCGAGATTTAGATTTTAGGGTTGGAAGATGAGCTTTTTCAGATTGAAGACGATGAAAATTGGACATTTTAACCCAGCACACATATTTACCTCGAAAAAAGACGGTCCTGCAATTTTTTTACTAATGCTAATTTACTACGGTTATTTTGTCAACCGTGGTTTTTTGTTGTTAAATTACTACGATTGTTTGATGAACCGTGGTATTATTGCAGTTAAATTAATACGGTTATTTATTCAACCGTGGTAATTTTATGTAGCAAAAAAATTTACCACGAAAAAAACACAATCGTGGTATTACGATTGTTAAATTAATACGGGTATTTGATGAACCGTGGTAATTTTACCTATCTAACATATTTAACTCGAAAAAAATGCATCCGTGGTAAATTAACCGTAGTCAAAAGCCATTTTTCTACTAGTTCTCTCATTGGCGTTGAGTTTAGGGCTCCAATCCTAGCCTATAAATAGGGCTCGGATTTGGCTAACACCTCCACCATTCTCAAGTTCTCTCTTCCTCTCGGTAAAGTGTCGGTTGTCGTCGCCGGAAGCCGAAGTCGACGCTATTGTGAAATCCCTAGAGTGGTGGTAGTGCGCTTTTATTCAGAAGAAAGGATCCGCACTTTGACGTCGCTCGGTAAGGCTCCATAATGTCGTTAAGCTCGTGTCAAGATGAAATCCTGCGACCGCAGTTCCATCTACCGCGATCGCGGTTGGGCAGAGACCCGCGATCCCGGCTGGGCATGAAACCGCGATCGCGGTTATGAAACCGCGGGCGCGTTTTGCCCAGTAAAGCCGCGATCGCGGCTATGCCATCCGCGACCGCGGCACTGGCCTCTTTCCTTCGTTTTTCTTTGTCTTTTTGTACCTTATCTAATTAGGATTCTTGTCTTAAAACTCATCGTCGTCATAGGCAGCCGTGCTCAAAATCAAGTTTCCGTATCTCGGAACCCGATCTCTCATTCGTCTAGACCAAGGCAAGTGGTGGTTCACTCTTGCTCATTATTCCATATTTCCCTTGGTTATCAATTATTTAATTGTTTAATTAAGTTGGAATAAAAGTTGTTGTTTTGTGTTTGGGAACAGATTTGATAAAACGATGTGTTAAAATATGAATTTATAATAGGTTGTATATATTGCTAGAAACGACGCTATTATATAGTTCTATATGATATTACCGTAATGGATTTTGGTGTGAAGTTATGTGTGAACTTATGTGTAGTTAGCACGAGTATTCGTAGGAACGCTTGCGAGGTCTAGTCGTTTCTTTATAACTGGTATTAGGAGGATTTTTCCCTAGTACTTCTGGTCATGACCGTACCCTTATTCAAAGGGTAGGTGCACTTAGCTAGAGCCAACATTCGAGATTCATTCCCAGAAATATCTCTCGTATCGAGATGATGTGAATTAAAAGATTTAACATGGATGTTCGTTTTGGATTTAAATAAGATAAGTGCTTTTACGCACATAATTAATATACCCTCGGGCGAGGAGTACAACGTGGAAACCGCCCAGACTCTTGTTAGAGTAAGTATTCTTTCCAATCTGGATTCGCATTGCGCGGTGAGGTTGGTCGTGGACCCAAATAATCAAGGTCGTGTTTTAAATTTGTATGAAAACTTAACGTTCCCAAACAATTTCATACGTTTCCCATAAGACTCAATTCCTTTAGAGTCTTCTCTTCAATCATTCCTTTTCTTGTGTTTCCGTAGAAGTATTGGAGTTTACATCTTGTATCGGCTATTATTCGAGAAGCAATTGTTGTAACTTGATACGACTACTTATAACCTTTTATTTGTACCCTTGCGTAGTCTTTCATTAGACTGACCAACCATTGTTTTTCCTTTGCATGGTTGGCTGGTGTCATCCGTCTCATACGGCACATCAGGTAAATTTCCTCAGTTGTGAAGGCCAGATTTCCGACGCAGAAGGCAGTTGATATTTTAAGTGTTTCTTAAGGTTGAAGATTCCAGCGTAAGATTGCACGGTTCAAAACCCCTTTTGGCATTTTATCTATTTCAAAGACTTCCGCTGTAATATACCTTTTCTGAATTGGTTTTGTTATCATTGTAATTACAACGTCGGTATGAGACATTAATTGGTCAATTTTCATATTATTTACTAAAGGTTACACTATTATATCATTTGTTATAACAACAGTAAGCCTTGGGTGACCCCGGGTGTGTATTCTGAGGTCACTGGCGGTAATATTTCCAAAGGTATTTTGGGGGTGTTACAGATTTGGTATCAGAGATAGTTTTTAAAATGATTTAAGTTTTCAAATTGTTTTATTTAAAACAAAACTTTGTAAACCAGTCTTCTTTTATAGAAAAGGAATTAATTGGGTATTTCAAAAGACAAGTCAAAGTATTTAACAAAATTATACTTTTTTGTAGCTTTTATACTTTGAAACCTCTGCCGTTCTAGTCGTGCCTTCTTCTTCTGTCTAATATAGAAAGTTAGCTTCTATATTTAGAAAGTTCTAATTCTCCCTCGTCACCTCGCAGGCAATGGGTGCTATCGTGTCGCAGTTGAAGGGAAGAAAGGACGCTGAGGTAGCTTCGCCACCTAAGGCCGAGCTCGAGTCTCCTATTTTTTCCGAGTTGCGCTCAGGTTGGGGTTGCAGTTAGTCCTCAAGAGGAGGAGAAGACCGTTCTCGTGGAGTCAGTGGTTCTCATATATGAGGAGGACCCCGAGGAGGACCCCAAAGAGGACCCAGAAGAGGACCCCGAGGAGGCTTCTGAGGCAGACCCGGAGGAGGACCCCGAAGAGGATCCTGAGAAGGACCTCGAGGAATACGATGATGTTATGGGTCTAGAGCACCTGCTTGTGGATGGAGAGGACCCGAGGATGCAGTTTCCTTTCCCCAGTCCGAAGTACACGCCCTTGTCCCCTACTACTTGGGAGGCACTTGGGGTGTCCTGTGCTGACAGGGCGAAGTATGAGCCGTTGGATGCACCAGTGGGTCCGCATCCTACCCACGCACCTGGAGAGCCGATGATGAGCCCTGTGTCTCATCACGTGCACCATAAGAGTAAAATGGCTTCCACCGAGGCTCGTCGCCAAGTGGATGTGATGACGGAGCAAGCCTGTAGGCGAGCGAGACAATGGGGATCGTTTGAGGCTTCTGTGGATGTTCCCGCCCAGCAGGAAAGGGTCAGGCCCCATGTGCTAGTTGAGCACATGGATGAGTGGATGGACTCGCTATACACTATGGAGGAGCGGGCTTACGATGTTGAGTCCAATCTCTCTCTCATGCTGGATTGTTAGAACCTTGACGTTCCCTCTGGTTTTGATGATGATAAACACCATTAGGTTTTATGTTTTCCTGTTGTTCCTATGAGTTTCAGGTCTTGTGAAAGAATTAGGGAACAATGGAAAATGTATGAAGAAGAGAAAGCAGAGGAATGCAATGGAACGTGTGGAAACACGGAACAATTACGCGGAAAGCAAATTGGAAATATGAAGCGCGCGTGGTTTCTATACAAGGAAAATTCTATATATGGAAACAGCATCTGTGGAACGATGCGGAACACAGAGAATTGCCAGCTATTCCCAGATTGACTTCGTTATACAAGGAAACGAGATTTTGAGTCTTACTTGGAAAAGAAGAAGAAGATAATGAGTCTTAGGAATGTTTATAGAAGGAAACCATGTGTTTATAGTCTGAATAGTTTATTTGGTAACGAAATTGTTTGTTGTTACCATATATGTTGATTGTTAGATATTTGGTATTAGGATTTTGTTAGACACTATATATAGAGGAGATTGCCTTGGGGAAAGGCATCTCAACTGTAACCATCAAGCATACCAAGGAGCTCTTGTGAAAACTGAGATCGAAGGTCTAAGGCAAGATACGGGTAGTTCTTGCTAAGGGTCTTGTTTTGTTCTTGTGTCATTGAGAGTTGATTGCACTCAAAGTCTTTAACCTAGGGTATAGGTGGAGAGAAGACTTGTGAGATTATACAATTCTTAATAATACAAGTATATGTTTTTGGGGAATTACTTGTTGCTTTAATTCTTTATATATTCCGCTGCCCAGGGAACAGTCACACCGTTCCGTGTCTAACACACTATGATTCAACAATTGGTATCAGAGCAGGTTTGCTCTAGATTGTGTGTTCTTTTCAGATTCACATGTAACAATGTCTTCCACTCATGAAGTTGGGCTTGGGAACAACAAACCACCGTTCCTGCCTATCGGTGGAAAGTTCCAACACTGGAAATACCTCTTCACGGACTGGATGAAAAGTAATGACTACCAATGCTGGAGAGTCGTTAAGGTTGGTGAAGAAAAAGTTGCTGAAGATGTAATCAAAGGTACAACACCTTGGAGCCAAGATGATTTCAGAATCATGGAGAAAAATTCTAAGGCTCGTATGTTTATCAACAACGCTATCAGCATTGAAGATGCATCCAAATTACACTCTTGTGTAACTGCCAAAGATATGTGGGCAGCCTTGTAACAGATGTACATGGGAAGTTCTGATCTTAGAGAGCTTGATCGTTTCCAAGCAAAGAAAGACTTAATTCTATAACTTCGCCATGATCGATGGTGAGACCGTTTCTTCCTATCAATCCAGATTTGAGGAAATCACCACCAGAATTGCTGCTCACGATGTCGATGAAAAGGAAATTCTTCCCAAGGAGAAAATTTTCATCATTATAGATGGACTTCCTCCAAGGCACAAGATGACTAAAGCAATTCTCAAGGAGAATCCCAATACTCTTAAACTCACACTTCATGAGGTATTTGGGAAAATTAAAAAGTATGATGAAGAAGACAAATATGTTAAACCTAAAGGCATTGCCTTGATGGTTGAAAAAACTGTTGAGATGATAGAGAATAACAAAGATGATAACTTGGATGGCATAGATCCAGAAACTGCCCTTCTTACCAAGGCCATGCGAACTCTTTATCGCAAGGGTAAATCATTCAGGAATGATGGGAACAATGGTGAGAAACGGGACATTAAAGATGTTACATGCTTCAATTGCAAGGAAAAGGGTCACTATGCTAATAGATGCCCCAAAGGAAACAACTCAGACTGGTTGCTCAAGGCTACAACCAAGTGAGTTCATCTATTGGCACTCAATGGGTTTTCAGGAACAAGCTCGATGATTCTGGAACTGTGACAAGGAACAAGGCGAGACTGGTTGCTCAAGGCTACAACCAACAAGAAGGGATAGACTATGATGAGACATATGCTCCAGTAGCTCGCATCGAAGACATTCGACTTATCATCGCATATGCTGCTTTCAAAGGATTCACGTTGTATCAAATGGATGTCAAAACATCATTTCTCAATGGCTATCTTCAAGAGGAAGTTTATGTGAAACAACCCCCAGGCTTTTAAGACATGGAACATCCTGACTATGTGTATGCACTGGACAAGGCACTGTATGGGCTCAAGCAAGCCCCCAGAGCTTGGTATGATCGGCTGGCAGAGTTCCTTCTCTCCAATAGATATAGACGTGGAGCGATTGACAAGACATTGTTCCTCTTGGAACACAAAGGTGATATTCTCGTAGTTCAAGTCTACGTTGATGATATTATTTTTGGTTCTACTAACCCTACCCTTGTAGAAAAGTTCAAAAATCTCATGAGCAGTGAATTTGAGATGAGTATGATTGGGGAACTTTCCTTTTTCCTCGGATTACAAGTCTCCCAATCCTCTGAGGGAACAAGAGTACATCAACAAAAATACATCAAGGAACTGTTGAAGAAGTATGGTATGGATAAAGCTAAACCTATTGATACCCCTATTTCTCCTAACACTCGTCTTGATGCAGACTTGAATGGACAAGATGTAGATGCTACAATGTAGAGAGGCATGATTGGTTCATTACTCTATCTAACGGCAAGTAGGCCAGATATTATGTTTAGTGTGTGTCTTTGTGCTAGGTTTCAAGCAAATCCTAAGGAGTCACACCTAACTGAGGTCAAAAGGATCTTGCGATACCTGAAAGGGAACGGCAATCTTTGTCTTTGGTATCTATGGAATAGTGGGTTTGAACTTGTGGGCTTCACTGACGTTGACTTCGCTGGTCACCTAGTGGATCGCAAAAGCACATCAGGGACGGCACAGTTCCTTGGCCCATGTCTTGTCTCTTGGGCATCAAAGAAACAAAATTATGTTGCCCTTTCAACCGCCGAAGCTGAGTACGTAGCTGCTGCCTCTTGTTGTGCCTAGGTATTATGGATCAAACAACAATTGGAGGATTTTGGTATGTCTCTTGGCACCGTTCTCATTATGTGCGATAATACTAATGCTATCAACATTTCCAAAAATCCTGTTCATCACTCACGTACTAATCATATCGATATTCGTCACCATTTTCTTCGTGACAATGTTGAGAAAAAATTCATTAGAATGGATCATTGTAGGACAGAAAATCTAGTTGCAGATATCTTCACCAAAGCACTAGATAGAAGACCCTTTGAGCACCTTCGGTTTCTCCTTGGGATGATCTCTCTAAATTGAGAAACTCCACTTCCACTATTCCCTCAGTGATTGGCTAGATCGATCAATCTTAAACTAGGGAACAACTTCTATGTCGCAGATTATTTGCAATTGACTCGTTTATTTAGTCTTGCTATGTGCTTTGTGTTATAATATTTCATAAAACTTCTTGCAACTTCTATTCTTGATCATTTGTGCTTTATTTTTACATGATAACATCTTCTTTCAAGCCCAAAGCGACCGATTTGATTATCTGCACCCTCATTACAAGCCAAAATGATAATCGGTTGCACAACTGTCCCACGCCTTAGTCCAGGTAAACGTTCCCTATGAACTTCTCTTGTTTGCCAACTTTTACTGGGAATCATTATCTGGATCTTCATTGTTCCCTATCATATTTTTTGTTTGGATATATCTTTGTTATTTTGTGTGAACCCCATAAAATATCCAAATCGGCCTTTCATCCACTCAAGTAACTTGGAATCTTCTAGATGGGACTTGGCCTGAGGGGGAACAGTGAACAAGAACGTCAGTGCTGGGAATGTTAAGAGGAACAGTGAACAGGAATGCCAGTGTTGGGAACGTTAAGAAGAACGTTGAGAAATACAGAGGAAAGTCGCTTTGCTGATAAGCAGAAATTGAATGCATGATGTGATAGCTCTGTAATAGAACGGCTATTTTTGCGTGACTCGAGAAGGAAAGAACTGTTACCAGAGGAAAGAGAAAGATATCTGTGGCGATTTGGTTGATTCTCTCGGCGATTTAATTTTGGTAAGCCGATTTTCAAACTCACCTCTGTTCAAGCATTTGTACCTCTCCTATATATTTTCCTTTTACCTTTTCACCCAACTCACCTCTGTTCAAGCATTTGCCTTTCTCTTTGCCAAAAGCTTTTCATCGTCTCTTTTCTCTCTGTCGCCTCCATCTTTTCTACCTTTCTTTTAATCCCAATCCATGGACACCACAAGCTCCACCTCTGTTCCCTCCATTGATATCTCCGCCATGAATGATGAGCAACTAGCTGCTCTTCAAAAATCCCTTGGAGAGCAACTAGCGGCTCACTCTCCCCAACCCAAAATGCCTACCTCCATATCTACCGTAGCCGACATCGCCAAGGAAATCTTGTCCTCTATAGATGCTCTGCAAGAGGACACTCTAAATGAGGAACAACCCTTGGGAATGGCGACGACACCACTTTCTGAGCCCCAGGTGTCATCACAAGACATGGCGCTGGCACCTGAGCAAGTAGCTTCCTCTCCTCTCAAAGGCGACGAGGATGAAGAGATGGCTCAGGTGGAAGCGGATCTGGAAGTTCTCCCGCTGGAAACAGTTCTCCCCAACAAGAAACGCAAACACGTCCTTAGCTATATTGATGAGGAGGAGAAGCCTGAGGTTCATTGTACTTGGGAACGACGCACCACTACCAGTCTCTCTACCCCCGCCAAGTCTGCCGCCGGTGAGTCAACTCCAGGCACTCTCAAGGATCGGCTTCACAAAAAGAAGGGAAAATAAGTGGCTAAGTCCTCTGCTCCATCCCCTTTTTGTGGGAAGAAAATTCTTCCACAACTGCTGATCCCTGATGGCTTCCTTTATGATAATGGGTTTGAGGAAGTGCTGGAGAGGTTAAAGTTCCAAGGCTGGTAACATCTTGTCAACATCCGCATCCAGGTCAATCCTAATAAGGTTCGCGAATTCTACAGTTCCTACTGCCTAAACTTCTCAAACACTATGCTGGGAACAACCACTGTGGCTGGTGAAGATCTGTCTTTCACTGCTACCAAGCTTGCCCGCCTGTTGGGTATCATCGCCGAAGGCTTCTATGATCTCCCAAGTGACAAAGCCACTGAAGAGCAAAATGAGACACGGAAGGCGAGCGTTGAACGCCTGTTTGAGGGAAATGTTAGAGTCACTCATGTCTCGGCTCTCACTCTGCCTCAACGCATCGCTCACCACATCATTATGAAGACTGTTGTTCCCAGACAGGAGAAAAGAAACGCGATCACCAACACGGATTTGGTGCTGCTAGACAAGTTCTGGCATATGGAGAAAATTGACCTCCCAAGGGTGATTCTGCAGCACATGGCTAAATGCACCGCTAAGACTCACTCGCTGGCCTATCCGCTTGTGATCAAGCTCATCTTGCAAGCTGAAAAGGTATACAGAGAAGAAGAAGAGGTTCCCATGATCATTGAGCTTGACATGGTGAACATTAGCAAAATGAAGTATCAAGGGGATGATAAGGGAACGTTGCCTCCTTTCGAAGTGCCCAAACGCGATCCTGGTGAAGGAACTTCAAGGAATAGCTCTGTGCAAAGCCAGATGTTGGCTGAGCTGCGTGAAATTAAGAACAACATGTCGCTGCTTCTTGAACACTTCCTCAGCAAGGACAAGGAACGGAAGAAAGACTCTGAGTCTTGAGTGGACACCTTTTCCTATCCATCCCGTCTTACCCTCTTCTCTTGGCTTTCTAATATGTTATCTTGTTTAAGTGTTTGCATTTTGATCTTTTTGTGCTTGTTTGCCTAGTTGTCTTTTGATCTTTGTAATCAATTCTCTGCAAGTTAAATGAACTTTTTTCTTTGCTAGTAACTGTTGCTTAGATATGTTGTTCCACTGTTTGCTTTTGATCTTTCGATGATGCCAAAAGGGGGAAGTGTGGAAAATTGTGCAAAGAACTCAGTAAAGAGAGGTAACAATTTAATTGTTCCTAATTCTTTGTGAATTTCTGGACGATGCTAGTGCTGAGGGGGAACGATAATGCAACTTGAACGTATGAATTGCAATTATTCATTTGACATAAAATTTTGCTTATACATTTAAACTGAGATAAATGTTGATTAATATTGCTTTGCTTATTACTTTGTTTTGAACGAATAATTTTTGAATGTGTTTGTCATCACCAAAAATGGGGAAATTGTTGGAACCTTGACGTTCCCTCTGGTTTTGATGATGATAAACACCATTAGGTTTTATGTTTTCCTATTGTTCCTATGAGTTTCAGGTCTTGTGAAAGAATTAGGGAATAATGGAAAACGTATGAAGAAGAGAAAGCAGAGGAATGCAATGGAACGTGTGGAAACACGGAACAGTTACGCGAGAAGAAAATTGGAAATATGAAGCGCGCGTGGTTTCTATACAAGGAAAAATCTATATATGGAAACAACGTCTGTGGAACGATGCGAAACGCAGAGAATTGCCAGTTCTTCCCAGATTGACTCCGTTATACAAGGAAATGAGATTTTGAGTCTTACTTGGAAAAGAAGAAGAAGATAATGAGTCTTAGGAAAGTTTATAGAAGGAAACCATGTGTTTATAGTCTGAATAGTTTATTTGGTAACAAAATTGTTTGTTGCTACCATATATGTTGATTGTTAGATATTTGGTATTAGGACTTTGTTAGACACTATATATAGAGGAGATTGCCTTAGGGAAAGGCATCTCAGCTATAACCATTATCGAAGGTTTAAGGCAAGGTACGGGTAGTTCTTGCTAAGGGTCTTGTTTTGTTCTTGTGTCATTGAGAGTTGATTGCACTCAAAGTCTTTAACCTAGGGTATAGGTGAAGAGAAGACTTGTGAGATTGTACAATTCTTAATAATACAAGTATATGTTTTTGGGGAATTACTTGTTGCTTTGAACCTTTATATATTCCACTGCCCAGGGAACAGTCACACCGTTCCCTGTCTAACACACTATGATTCAACATGGATGATGTCCACGAGCTCCAGGATGACATTAGGCAGGCAAGGCAACTGGTCAACCCACACTATGAGCTGGATGTGGCATATTTTTGCCCAGGGTTCTTGGATCGGTTTTGCTATCCACCTGTGTCTAGGGAGGGGCCAAGCGTTTCGGGTCCTAGTAGCTCGAGGAGGCCAGCTCCAAAACCAGAGGACAAGTCACTTCCGAAGAGATATCGGAGGGCTGATGAGTACATAAATCTCTTCAAGGCACCTTGAGGGGGGCAGTAGCATATCGTAGTGATCATTTCTCATTGTTTTGCTTTTCGTTGTTTTTAGAGCATTAGCCTCATAACAGTTTTGGCTCGTCGTTTAGGAAGGTTATTGTAAGACTTATAAAACATGGTTTCAGTTCTCGTTATCAATAAAGTTGCCGGTTTAATCTACTCCAAATTAATTACATCTATTGTGTGTCTTTAAATATATTAATTTTATGGAGTACTTTAATAATTTGATCGACAAAAAGATGGTGAACACAAGAAACACTAACCGTGTTGGTGCTGGGCTAAGTAACAACCCTAGGTTGAACCTGAGAAGTGCTGCTAAATAGTGGGATGAGAGCGAGTCTGCCTCTCACAATAACCCAGCAGGCCATAACCGTGTTCAGGCTAACCATCAAGTGGAGAGGGAAGGAACTTTCGTCCCACCAACTGTTCCAATGGTCTTTGATGCTGCGGCCATCGAGGCCATTTGAAGGATCGTCGTGCAGGCTATCACCGAGATAGTTTGGCCAACTATACCTCAAGCGCAAGGTGTCCCAGTTCCTCAGGTTATTCCTGAATTTGGGGAGCCAGTGGACCCTGTACCACCGATCGACACCATGAGAAATGGAGGGAATTACGGTCGGGCTTTGAAGGCCATTAGCTCAATGAGGCTTGATAGCTATGATGGTACTGGTGAACCGGTCAGGGTGGCGTATTGGTTCTCACACATGGAGTGGTTATTCAGGAACGTCTCTTGCACTGAGGCTGAGAAAGTGCGCATTGCCTCCCTTTAACTAAAAGATATGGCAAGTGAATGGTGGGAGAGCACTGGATTAGTTGATCATCCCGCGTTGAATTGGGGTATGTTCAAGACGAAGATGACCGATTGTTTCTTTTCTCTAGCTATGAGGGAGGAGAAACATAAGGAGTTCCTTTACGCTAAGACTGATGGGCTGAAGGTGACTGAGCTTGCAGCAAAGTTTAACCACTTGTTGCAATATGCTGGTGCGGATGTGTCGAGTGAGGAACAGAAAATCTAGCATTTCCATGAGTGGATGAACCCGGATATCAAGCCGTTGATGGTACGCCACGGCTTCTCTACTCTGGAGCAGTATGTGGATGCCACTTACAAGCTAGAGATGACTCTGGAGGAGTCAACAAAGAAGCATAACCGGCAGAAACTGGTGCAGAGCCAGCCTCAGACTAGTGGGTTCAAATGACCCGCACCGCCGTCACACTTTTCCAAGTCTGGTCGAGCAAGAACTGATCCGACCCAGTCAGGTCCTACTCAACGCTCGGGTCAGGGCAAGAACCCGATTCAATGCTATAACTGCGGAACGCCGGGGCACAAGAGCAATGAGTGCACGAAGGGTAAGAGAACGTGCTTTGCATGCGGGAAGGAAGGGAATTTGCAGACTTTTTTTCCTTAAAGGAGGCTGAGTCACAGCAAGGGTCAGTTATCCATAATAACCGACCTCGATTCAAGCCTGTAGGGACTCCTAGCACATCAATGCAGACGACTGCTCAGAACAAGGGAAAGGCCCCAGCTGCTCCAATGAGTTAGGGTCAGCGGTTGTATGAGATGCGAGAGGCTGACGGACCAAACACTCTGATTGCCCAAGGTACTATATACCTTCACTCTACATCAGTTTGCATATTGTTTGATTTGGGTGCCACTCATTCCTTTAATTCGGAGAAGTGTGTGAGTAAGTGATGTGTCCTTGCCTCCTGTGTCAAGCCAAGTTGTCAAAAGAGATGCCTTGGATCTAGTCTTGGTTGGGAAGTCACGTCTGAACGTCTCAGTTGATGAAGATGATGCTGAATGCGTTTGAAGAACGCGATGTTTGGTAGTGGTGGTGATCACGGCGGCGATGGAAGCAAGTTGATGGAAGTATGGATAGTGGTGGCAGAAGCGATTGAAAGGAGGGATAGACGACTTGAAAGGACAAGTCGTTGATGTCATAGCGTCGATTGCGGAGGGGATAAGCTCGATGGAGATCGAGTGGTTGCCGTAGCGTTGGCGGCGAAGTGAATGGGGATGAGAGGGATATGGGTGACGTCTGATCAAGGGAAGGAGAGATTAACACTCGACTTTAAAGCTTGAACTTTAACTTTGAACGTCCAAAATAAAGAGTACAAAGTAGGGTATAAATAGGGAAGGGGTCTCGACCAAGACCTAATGGGCTTGGGTCAAAACGAGCCTAAGGGCTAGCCCATGCAAGCATGCAAAAGGCACAAACCCTAAAAGATAAAAGGAAACTATCTTAAACGCTATAAATAAGTAAACTATCTAAAACGTTGCAAATAAGGAAACTATCTAAACAAGCTGGAAATACCAAATATAGATAATGTCTTAAAAAGAACGCGTGAAACTCATGTACGCGTTGAAGAGATCATCGTGTGAGATGACGAAGTGTCAAAGTCTTCAAAAGAATGCGTTGTTTCACAGTCTTCAGAACTTCCGATGGTGGCGAGGACGACGAGCCTTGGATTGGTCTCTGGGCTTCCTTGGCTGGCGACGGCGCGTGCGATAAGTGACGCGACGGCAGTGGCGATGGCCTTGGACCTAGACCTTGTTACTGGGCCCTTTGAGTGTAGGCTCATGGCTTTTTCCTCGTCTTGGGCCATCATGGGAGGTAGGGTCACATCACCCTCCCCCACTTGGCTGTGAAGCGTCCCCGCTTCACCATCATCAAACTCGGGCTCAACATATGGAGTCAAGTCGGCCACGTTGAAGGACGCGTGGACTCCAAAATCTAGTGGGAGCTCGAGTTGATAGGCGTTGTCCCCTATGGCCTTTATCACGCGATAGGGGCCATTTCCACGTGGTGCTAGTTTGTGCTTTCGTCGCGAGGGGAACCTCTCTTTTCGTAGATGCACCCAGACAAGGTCCCCGGGGGCAAAGACGACGCGGCGGCGGCCTAAATTCTTCTGCGTGGCATATTTCGCGACCCTCCTCTCCAGCTTCTCCTTTGTCTTTCGATGAAGCTCTTGGACTTGCTCAGCGCGATGTGAGGCGGATATATGCACTGGGTTTCAGAGAGGGCGCGGCGACAAATCCAGTGGTGTCAAGGTGTTGATGCCATACACCACCTCAAAAGGTGTCAACTTGGTCGTCGTGTGCCTGCATCTATTGTAACAAAACTCGACAATTGATAGTAAGTCCTCCCAACGCTTAGGGTTGGCTTTCAGCATCGTGCGAAGGAGGGCTCCTAGAGTTGTATTGGTGACCTCCGTGTGGCCATCGGTTTGGGGGTGGTAGCTAGTCGAGAATAGGAGTTTGGTTTCTAGATTTCCCCAAAGAGTTCTCCAAAAATGACCAATAAACTTAGAATCCCTGTCACTAACAATGGTACGCGGGACTCCATGAAGACGCACCACATGCTCAAAGAATAAATCAACAATCTCACTAGCACTATGGGTGGTCTTACAAGCTATAAAATGTGTCATCTTAGAAAATCTATCTACGACCACAAAAATAGAGTCTTTACCTCGTCTAGAGAGGGGCAAACCCGTGATGAAATCCATAGACAAATCTTCCCAGGGGGCACTCGGAATGGGCAAAGGAGTGTATAGGCCGTGAGGACTAGACTTAGCTTTGGCTCTCTGGCAAGTCACATAAGTCCTACAAAACCACGACTCGTGTGTGCTTCCTCAATCAATAGGAGCCTAATGGAAGATCTAGGAATGCATAGATGACTAGCCTTATACAAATAACCCTCAGAAAGGTAAAACGTCTCAAACTTACGCGATCTCAGGCAGTGCTCAAGAATAGGGGCAAAGAAAGGGTCACTAGCATATAAATCTTTAATCAAAGCAAAACCCAAAATCTTAGTTTGCACTTGAGTCAAGAGAACATACATGCGGGACAACGCGTTAGCAACGATGTTATCTTTCCCTTTCTTGTGAACAACGACATAAGGGAATGTCTCCAGAAACTTCACCCAGCGAGCATGGCGGCGATTGAGGTGAGCTTGGCTCTTCAAGTAGCTCAACGCGGCATGATCACTGTGGATGACAAACTCATGCGGCCAGAGGTAGTGTTGCCAAGTCTTCATCACGGGTACTAAGGCATAAAGCGCTTTGTCATAGGTGGGGTAATTGAGAGTGGCTCCTGTGAGCTTCTCACTGAAGTAGGCAATTGGCCTCTTTTCTTGGTGTAGCACACCACCAATGCCTATGTCAGAGGCATCACACTCTACTTCGAAGTGTTTGGTGAAATCTGGAAGTTGGAGCAATGGCGCTTGGCATAACTCGGTCTTCAAGGCGGAGAAGGCGCATTCATGGGAATCTTGCCACAAAATTGTGCTTCCTTTCTTGGTGAGCTCGTGAAGTGGCGCGGCAATGGAGGAAAAGTCGCATACAGAACGCCGATAAAAGCCCGCGACACCGAGAAAGCTTCGCACTTGTTTCGGAGTTGTAGGCATGGGTCAGTCCCTGATGGCCGCGATCTTTTCCTCGTCAACGCGTAAACCATCGCTACTAACAATGTAGCCCAAAAAGTTGGTTGACGTGGAGCAAAAGGAACACTTAGCCAGATTGGTGAATGGGTGCTCTTGGCGAAGACACTCTAACACTTGTCGAAGGTGATCGGCATGGTCTTCGAGGCTCCGGGAATACACAAGTATGTTATCGAAATAAATGACAACAAACTTGCCAAGGAAAGATCTCAACACGTGGTTCATCACGCGCATGAATGTGCTGGGCGAGTTCGTGAGCCCAAAGGGCATGACTAGCCACTCGTAGAGCCCATACTTGGTTTTGAATGCCGTCTTCCATTCATCACCTTCTTTCATTCTGATCTGGTGATAACCACTCTTCAAGTCAATCTTGGAGAAGAGTGTCGCGCCATGAAGTTCATCAAGCATATCATCAAGGCGGGGAATAGGACGCCTATCTTTCTTGGGCATAAGGATCACATGCACAACACAAGGGGAAAGAGATTCCCTTACATACCCGCGATCGAGCAATTCTTGGACTTGGCGCTGTAGTTCTTTGGTCTCTTCTAGACCAGCTCTATAAGCAGCGCGGTTGGGCAAAGAAGCACCTGGAACAAGATCAATTTGGTGCTCAATGCCTCTCAGGGGAGGTAATCCTTGTGGCAACTCATCTGGGAACACGTCTTGGAACGCGGCAAGCAACATCGCGATCGATGAGGGTAAGACCGCGTTCTTCGACGATTCTGGTATGCACGGGGTTGGCACAAGTAGAAAACATGGCGCTTTGCCAGTGACACATGCAGTGAGGTCACTGGGCCTGGCCAAAAGAACGCGTGGATCACAGGTTCCTTGTAAAGGACGCGCTAGGGGCAACGAATGATGTGGGGCACATGGTGTCCCAGCTGTGGTGTTGTGCTTCTTCTTGCTAGCGCCTGAAGGAGATGAAGTGTGACCAGATGGGGGAGTAGTGGACGCGGTCTCTATGGCCTTCTGGCAATCGCGTTCGACCTGGTCCTACAAGATCTCATGGGGAGACATTGGATGCAAAGTGAAGCGCTTCCCGTGGTAATTGAACACATAAGTGTTCAAATACCCGTCATGGAGCACGCGCCTGTCAAATTGCCATGGGCGCCCAAGCAAAATATGGGTGGCGTCCATTGCAATTACATCACAAAGAATAGAATCACAGTATTGGCCTATAGAAAAAGAAATTAAACATTGGCGAGATACTGTGTTGGGATCTAAGGATCGTGAAGCCACGGTGCAAGCTTTGCTCGTCGATGCCTCAGAACACAAGAACTCAAGACAGCAGGATTCCAGAATTTGTCCCGACTTCAATGGGGTCTTTCTTCTTGCTACGAACTCCAAATTGAATGATTCCAGCGGCAATAGTTAGATAATGAAGTCTAGGTTCTGTCCTCGAAATTGGAGCGCAATTGGATCACGGAAACGAAAGTTATGGTGCTTTTACTGAGGTGTCGCTGAGAGTTCCGGGAAGGACTTCAGCGAGATGATTGTTGTGGATGTTGGTTGTTGGCGTGAAAATGATGGCTCACAACTACTTCTTCAAGGGAAGGGAAGAATCGACGCAGACTTGGTTGAGAAAGAAGAAGAGTTGGCGAGATGAACTCACTCGGCAACACTTAGAAATTTGACACAAGGAAGCAAAGAAGAAAGAGAGAGAGTTTTGACAAGGCAAATTCGTTCTAATCTCGCGTGCCTTTTCAGGCATTGGAAGGCACTTATATAGTGCCTACATATTGTCATAAAGTGCCAACAAAAATAACAAAAATACGGAACTTGGCCTACTAACAAGAAATACTAAAAACGTGGCCATAAAAGGAAAGTCTTAAGTTGGGCCATTATTTAATAAATAAAATACTCCCATGCCATGGGCCTGGCATGAGGTGGCATGGTCCATGTGCCAACCCACGACACTCATTGCGCCTAGCCAAGTGGTCTAGGATGGCTCGGCGCCTTGCTTGATTCTTCACGGGCCGCAATCGCCGGTGTTCTCGGCGCCGGTTTGGAGACTTGTGTAGAAGTCGGCTCGGGCGTGGCTTAGGGGCTCTTGGCACGCCAACCCCTTCTTGAGGTCTTGGAGGAGGTGGCGAGCCCTTGACCGAGTGATGGCTCCGGGCATAGGGTCGCCGGCGCCGCCTTGGTTCTTCACGCTCGGCCGTCTTGTCTTAGCGCTAGGCGTTGTGCTCTCCTCTTGGCCTAGCTCTTGGCGTGGCTCCTCTTGCTCCTCGTCCGCGCCTAGCTCTTGGACATCCTCGCCTAGCTCTTGGACATCCTCTCCTAGCCCTAGACCTTGTGATGGCACCAGGGATTGCCTTGTCATCTTAGACGTAGGACTTGGTGACGCTTGTGCCCGGCGCACCCGGCGCGTTGGCCTTGTGTTGGCCAATGCCTTGCTTTGGCTTGGCTTTGGCTCTCCTTGATGAGACTTGAGCTCCATCTTTAATACTTGAGCCATCTTGGAAGTCCAGGCTCTCTTGAAGCTCTTGATGGGACCCATGGTCACATCATCCTCTCCCCCTTCGAAAGGATTCGTCCTCGAATCCAAATGCGCTTCTAGAAAGAGCCTTAACTCACATGAATCTGCACAAACGCAAAGTATGGAAGTGAGGCACCAATAAACATATAAGAAAGAAGAAAATGTAATAGCAAACCAACTTAGGTCTATAGAACGTCCATGAATGAACCTCCATGCACAACTATCGCCCAATCTCTTTCTAGATATATGCTTGATGATGGAACATGATATGCACATGACATATTTATCTGCAAAGGTAATTTATCGAACAAGGTATCTAGCATGCAACAATAATTGTGAATGTGAGCTATGATGTATACATGCATACCTAGTTCTACATGCAAAAACCGAATTCAACACAGGAGATTCTCTACCCCTAGAAAAATATTCATGTACAAGCAAAGGGGATAGAATAGGAAAAGTAGCAACAAGTGATACTTCCCTTGTATTAGGCTCCATTGCCACACCCTTCTTCTCTTGGTTGAAAACTGATTTCTTGGGCTGTTCCACATCCTTATCTTCAACTTCATCCTAGAAGGGTTCTTGTTGTTGTAGAGACCCATTGCGAAAGCTCACTTGGACGACCTCTTCCTTACAAGAAGCATCTTCAACTTGGATTGACTCCTTGCAAGAACTCAGCTGGACGTCCTTTACGAAGACATCATCAACCAAAGCTTCACTCTCAAAGGAACTTTCATCCTTATAAGTGTAGTATTGGTTTGGGCAAATTTCAGCTAAGTGGCCTCTCCCTTCACATATGACACATACAATGTCACGTGTTCTAACCCGAGGTTGTGGGCTCACTCTTTCTCTTCCCTTGGACGTGCTAATTGATAAGTAAGGTGAGTCATAAACTCCCTTGGCCTGCACGGAAGGGTTAGAAGAACTCAGTCGAGTAAGTACATAGACGCTGACTCGGCCGAGAATTCGGCCGAGTCAGCGCGACTTGTTGAGGCGGGCCTATAGAGGCCCACCTCAACAAGTGTATACTTATTGAGGCGGGCTTCGGAGGCCCGCCTCAATAAGGTCCTTTTAGAGGCGTAAAATGCCCGCCTAAAAAAGTGTCCCTACTTGTTGCAGCCCCCTTAGTTGAAGCGAACGGTGTTCGCCTCAATAACTGTCCAAAGGCCCGTCTCTATAAGGATTTTTTCCACTAGTGTGCTCCAACTGCATAGTCACTAGCGTCACACATGATCTCAAACGGGCGAGACCAGTCAGGTGCCTGAAGGATGGGTGCACTTGTCAGGTGTTCTCTCAAGCAATCAAACGCCTTCTTACACTCATCAGTAAATGCATAGGTCACCTCCTTCTTCAGTAGCTCGCATAGGGATGAAGAGTCTTACAAAAGACCTTGATAAATATTCGGTAAAAACCTGCATGACCTAAAAAGGAACGCACTTCACGCACATTAGTAGGATAGGGCAAAGACCGAATTACATCAATCTTTGCCTTATCGACCTCAATACCCCTAGCGGAGACGATATGACCAAGTACTATCCCCTGTTCTACCATAAAATGACACTTTTCATAATTCAAAACCAAATTGGTTTCAACACATCTTTTAAGTACAAGTGCCAAATGGTTCAAACATGAGTCAAAGCTAGTCCCATGCACTGTAAAGTCATCCATGAATACCTCAATAAATTTCTCAACATATTCAGAGAAAATACTAACCATACATCATTGAAAGGTACCGGGTGCGTTACACAATCCAAATAGCATTTTGCGGTATGCAAAGGTGCCAAAGGGACATGTAAAAGTGGTTTTCTCCTGGTCTTCTAGCGCAATGGCCACCTGAAAATATCCTGAATACCCGTCGAGAAAGCAGTAATAGGGGCGCCCAGCAAGGCGTTCTAGCATTTGATCAATAAAGGGCAGGGGAAAATGGTCTTTCCGAGTTACCGCATTCAGCTTACGGTAGTCAATGCACACCCTCCATCCTGTGGTGGTCCTTGTAGGAACCAAATCCCCTTGTCGATTTTCCACTATAGTGATACCTCCTTTCTTAGGAACAACCTAGGTTGGGCTTACCCATTGGCTATCTGAAATGGGGAAGATCATATCAGCTTTGAGGAGTTTCAGCACTTCCTTCTTGACCACTTCCATCATTGGAGGATTGAGCCTTCTCTATGGCTGCCTGGATGGTTTGGCTCCATCTTCAAGTAGAATCCTATGCATACAAGTCGAGGAACTTATTCCTTTTATGTCTGCAATGGTCCATCCTATCGCAGTCTTGTACTCCCTGAGCACGCCTAATAGCTTCATTTCCTGGTCTGCAGATAGCTTACTAGACACAATGACTGGCAGAGTATCGTTGGCTCTAAGAAAGGTGTAGTTGAGATGATCTGGCAATGGTTTCAATTCAATCTCGGGGGCCTGTTCGACAGAGGGAACAAGCTTCTCGCTCGGATTCAGTAAAGTGGGGCCAACGCCCAAAGGATCTAAAGGATACTTACCATATGCATCCAACTGAGCTATGACTTCCTGCATGTTAGATGGTAAAGAATATTCCTCATGGGAAAAATCCAAATTGTTCTCAATAATGGATTACAACTCATCAGGACCAGAAATATCAAATAAATCTTGTGCAATAGAGTCAATCACGTCAATTGAGCATAAAGAATGGTCTTCATTAGGGTGTTTCATAGCTTCATATATGTTATATTCACCTTCTCCCCATCAAATTCCATGGAAAGTGTCCCACTTTGCAAATCAAGTTTAGTCTTAGCAGTTTTCAAAAATGGCCTACCTAACAGTATAGGGGTTGCCTTTGTATCTGTTTCCATATCTAAGACATAAAAATCTGCAGGGAATATCAATTTATCCACCATGACAAGAACGTCCTCTACTACTCCTCTAGGGTAGACACTAGACCTATCAGCTAATTGAATTACAATTCCTGTTTCCTGCAGAGGTCCAAGTCCAAGAGATTCATAGAGAGAATAGGGCAAAACATTAATGGAGGCACCAAGATCAAGCATAGATCTTTCAAACTTAGTGTCACCAATAATACAAGGAATGTTCCACATATCTGGATCGCCGCACTTCTTTGGCAGACGCCGCTGGAATACAGCGGATACGCGTTCGTTAACCTTGACTTTTTCCTTGCCCTTCAGCTTCTGGTTTTGTTTGATGGTGCATAGCTCCTTTAGAAACTTAGCATACCTTGATATACTCTTGACAAGCTTGAGGAGTGGGATATTCACTTCACATTTACTGAAAGTGTCAAAGAGATCCTTGTCGTCAATCACTCTCCTTTCCTTTAATGCCTCCGGAAAGGGGGCGGGGGGCTTTTCAGATCCAAGAGGAGGGAAATATGGACAAACATAGGGGTCCTCTTCTTCATCATGATCGATCTCTGGGATTTCACCGCGGGGCGGTGAGTTCACCGCGGGGCGGTGCTCTTGGCCGCGGGGCGGCAGTGTTGACTTAGAATAACTGGGAGCTGCCACCGGGTCGCAGTGGTGATCGCCGCGGGGCGGTGGAATTTGCCCATCTTCAATTTCGGTTTTGTCGTCCTTTTCAACAGTAGGAGCGACTTGCAATTCTTTTCCACTTCGAAGGGTCACAGCATTTACACTTTCTTGCGCATCCCTTTTGTTCAACCTAGCAACCGTATCTGATAAATTAACCACGGTCTCCTTCATGCTCTTGATGCTGGCCTCAGTAGTGTGTACATGCGTTGTGAAGTGCATTGTTAAGGTCTTGAGCATATCTTCAGTTGAACGGGAGTTACTAGCTTGGGGGGCTGCTGGTGGCTCATCAAAGTGAGGTTTTGGTGGTGGTTGTAGCTGTTGTTGATCTTGTCTAGGTCTAATCGGCCCGTAACCTCCAGCGGTGTATACTTCAGCAATAGTGGCATCCTGAAGTTGGGGACAAGCGTTGGTGTTGTGAAATGGGTCAACGCAAATTCCACAAGCGTTGTGCTGTTGGGGTGCTTCTTTTGAACTCATCTTCACAATAATCTGTTTCAATGAAGTAATCTCTTGCATCAGATGTGCATCGTTGGAATTGATAGCATTAACGCCTTTGATTTTTGGGGCTTCATCAAAATCCCTTGTGCCCTCAGCCATATCATGAAGTTTAATCATAGCTGCATTAGGGGTCATATTCAAGATACTACCATCACAAGTAACATCTATGATTCTTCTTTCATCATCTAGCAGTCCATTGTAAACATAGAGTACCAGAGCTTTCTTGTCAAAACCATGGAACGGGCAACTAGAACAAAGTCGTTTGAACCGCTCACAATAGTCATAAAGGATCTCCTCCTCTCCTTGTTCAATACTGGCAATTTCCCTTTTTAAGGCGTTTACCATCTTGGTTGGGAAATATTGTGTGAGGAATGCCTTATGTAGCTCAGCCCATGAATCTATGCTTCCGCCGGGCAGATGATAGTACCAGTCCTCAGCATCGTCCTTAAGAGTTAACCCGAAGGCTCTCATTTTAATCTGATATTCAGTGACGTTGGCTGGTTTAATGCTCATAATGACATTGTGGAATTTACCCAAATGAAGAATGGGGTCTTCTCCACTTCGTCCATAATATCTCGAGAGCAACTGTATCACTCATGTTCTGAGCTCAAACGTCACACCATCAGCAAGCGGTGGAATGATTACAGTCAATGGCTGTTGTACCAGATCTGGCGCAGTCAACTATCGGAGTGTCTGAGCCATTCGTACTTGCCTCTGTATCAACTTCAACAAGTAGCGAATCAGTAGCAAATGTGCGGACCGTAAGATAGATCCACACCGCAGTCAATCACAAATAATCACAAACAGAGTATTTGATTCCCCGGCAACGGCGCCAAATTTGACAAGGCCGGAAACCGGTGTCGTTTTCCTGTCAAAGAAATCTTAATTCACCTACTACAGAGTATAGCAAGCAAGTCAGGGTCGATCCCACAGGGAGTCAGTTATCTGTATGCAATAACGTGTGAGTAACAAGTAACAAGGGGTTTTATAGTAATGGCAAAGTAACAAAGACGCAAGATTTAACAGGAAGAGGAATATGACGAGGAAAGGTATTCCACTAGACAAATATCCACACAGCAGATGAAATAGGTTGATCACTGAAAACTATCATTCCAAGTTCTTTTTTACAATCTTATAGTTGTTCCCACCCTGATCTTAAGTACTATCGATTCTCACAGTTGTCGATAGACTTATTACTATGTCACTCGTAAAGTACCATCGATTCTCACAGTTGTCGGCAGACTTTACCACTAACACATCAATAGCAATTCACACAAGGATATAGGATACATGCAAATAGAAGGACACCCTACTACTTAGCATGCAAATAATTCTCACTCACGATTGCACGCTCGGAACCCCTATACGCAACAATCGTGTTTGCCACTAGATAAGCACTCAGAACCCCTATATGCAAATCCTAGCAATTGATAGATGTCGAAAAACCTAGTTAGCTATGCTAGAAGAATCAACATAAACCAATAGACAATATGCTCAAGAGAATTAATAAAACTTTATAAGATATAGAACGAGGAATAGAAATCTCACAACCAATTCATTGCAGTGCTTCAATTGTCTAGCGAAACAAAGGTGTTTAGCTCTCCATTCGTTCAAACCCTGGAATTGGAATGAATAATAGAGAGGACCGAACTCCTCACAAAAACTAAAAAAAAGTTCTTAAATAGGTTTTAGAAAACTAACCTAGCAAATAAGGAAAGTAAAAAAATGACAATTATAAAGTCAAAAATACTAAAACGGAAATAATTCAACGTTGGCCGCGAGGCGTCGTTCTCCACCGCGGGGCGATGAGTTCCACCGCGGGGCGGCGGCTAGGCTTGTGTTGTCTTCTCTGATATCCATCGCCGGGTCGCGGTGGCTTGTGGCGCGGGGCGGCAAGACCAGCTTCTTCAAGTCTTCATCTTCTGCTCTCCTGTACTACCAAGTAATGGTAGCCTTCCTCCATGAATTCTGAGCAGATCTTCTCCTCCGTCTTCCATCATCTCTCCACTGAGCTGTAAATCCTATGATATCTTCACTTTTCAACTATTCTTCTGGATTACAGACTTAGCCTAAATCTATACCAAAAATCCGTCTAAAATATGTCAATAATCACTAGTTAGGGTGCCTGAAATGGCACCTATCAGCGACACCTTTGGATCTAGTCTTGGGTGAGAAGTCACGCGATGAACGTCACGACAGTGAAGGTGGTGGCGAACGCGGTGGTGAACGCGGTGGAAGCGATTGCTGAAGCGACTGGATAGAGATGGCGGAAGCGGTTTGATGAGGGATAGGTCACTTGAAAAAAAGACAAGCCTTTGGGTGCCGTAGTGTCGACTGCGGAGGAAGGGAGATGCGAAGGAAGACTTGGCTTGAAGGTTCAAGCATTTGCCATAGCGTCGGCGGCGGAGTGAGGGTTTTGACGTCCGATCAAGGGAAGGAGGATAAACACTCGACTTGAAACCTTTAATTAAATTGAACGTAAGGAAATAACAATAACAAAGGAGGCTTTAAATATCCAAAGAACTCGGCCAAGACCTAATGGGCTTAGACCGAGACGAACCTATGGGCTAGCCCATGCAAGCATGAAAAAGACACAAATCCAAAAATAGAAAAGACTATAAAATGAAACTATCTAAATTAAGCAATAATACCAAATATAGAAAATGTCTCGAAACTATGAAAACAACGCATTGAATGAGTACAAACACCGAGAGGAACAACGACTAAGGGTCGATGGCCTCGCGAGTGGGTGCACGCGATGTTGGCTCTGAAGAACGCGTTGTTTCATTGCCGATGGTGGCGAGGACGACGAGTCTTGGGTTTTTGTCTGGGCTTCCTTGGCCAGCGATGACGCGTGCGACAAGTGACGCGACGGCGGCAGAGATGGATTTGGACCTAGACCTTGTCACTGGGCCCTCTGAGCGTAGGCTCATGGCATCTTCCTCGCCTTGGGCCGTCATGGGAGGCAGGGTCACATCACCCTCCCCCACTTGGCTATGAAGCGTCCCCACTTCACCATCATCAAACTCTGGCTCAACATATGGTGTCAAGTCCGCCACGTTGAAGGACGCGTGGACTCCAAAATCTGGTGGGAGCTCGAGTTGATAGGCATTGTCCCCTATGGATTTATCACGCAAAATGGGCTATCTCCACGTGGTGCCAATTTGTGCTTACGCCGCGAGGGGAACCTTTCTTTTCGCATGTGCACCCTGACGAGGTCCTCGGGTGCAAATACGACGCGGCGTCTGCCAGTGTTCGTCTGGGATGCATACTGCACGGCCCTTCTCTCCAATTGGTCTCTGGTTCTTTGATGGAGCTCTTGTACTTGCTCAACGCGATTGGTGGCGGAGACATGCATGGGGTCTCTGATCAGTGCTATTTTATAGTGCATTTCTAGGGATTATTACCAGGTTTGAGGCGCCATTTGGATGGATTTAGAGCACAATTGTGCAATAGGGAGTTGGAGAGAAGAAGTGTGGATTTGGTGGTCTGGAGAAGCAAATTGAAGATATCCATAGGAAGAGGAGTTGACCACTGAGGAGACGAAGAAGAACCAAGGAGAGAGTCTACACGAGAGTAGAAGAACAAGGTGTTGAATTCAATTGATTCGTTATCTTTACTCCGATGTCCAAATGGAGTGATTCCAATTCGAGGAGTTAGATCTTGAAGTCTACTGCAACTCCTCAAAATATGAGCGCGATCCGAATTGGGAATCAAAAGTTATGGTATTTTTACGGAAGTGTCGCGATGCTGAAGAGAGAAGGCCGCGACCGCGGCCCGAAGGCCGCGATCGCGGCCACACGGGAGACAGCCCGTGGAGATTTCCGAATTTTTGTTTTCTTTTTCCTTTTCTTTTTTTCTTTATTTTATTTAATTCGAATATTATATTTTATTTCCTTGTAGATGAGGTTTGTGATCTTGGGCTTTAGGTTAACTTTATTTAACCTAATTCCCACAGCCTCCATTCATCATCTTCGGATCACGTTAGACCTAGTTTTCCATTCAGTATTGTTTTTCCCTTTTCTTAGTTTAGTTCTTTGTTTTGTTTGGTGTTTTTGGCTAGACAATTGAAGCTTTGGTTTGAATTTGATATTGAGATTATTCCTTTACTCTTTCTATGATTGTTTTAAGTCTCTCTCGTGCTTAATCTCATTGATCATATATCGATTCCCCTTTATTTGTTGATTAGGAAATCAAATAGATTGTTAATAGTAGTTCCCTCTAGCTTGACAACCTAGAGAAATTAGTATTATGCTATTGGTTCCCCTTTTCTATACAACCTGCTGAGATTGTTATTGATCATACTACTAAGGATTAGAGGATATTGGTTGAGAATCTAAATCCCTTAGTTTGTGTAGAGAATTAATTGCATGCAATTGTATGACTGGTTGCTACACTTGCATGTACCTATCTATTCCTGAATTCATTGCTGTTGTTAGATTTAATCTAGAAGGTCTTCTAGGTTATTTGATAGTTAGGGTTATCAGGACTGGTTGGACTGGTAACTAATTCAGAACAGGGATTAGGACATTCATGAGTATTGAGGACTAGGAGTAATCAATGATCGATCAACCAAACTAAAGGTGGATATTTATCTAGCCAAGCTTTCTATGTTTTGTTTATGGTTTTCTTAGTTAGTTTCATTCACACCCCCCCCCCCCCTGTCTTTGTTATCAATTGGTGAATGATTTTGCAAACATGAAATATAACTTGATTTTCTGTGGGATTCGACCCTTACTTACCAGACTACATTAGTTAGGTTTGTTTAGGATTATTTTGTTTAGGTGTCACGACAATGCCTTATCAGTCTCGCAGTGGTCATGGCGACAAATCAAGCGGTGTCAATGGGTTCATGCCATACACCACTTCAAAAGGTGTCAACTTGGTCGCCGTGTGCCTGCATCTATTGTAACAAAATTCGACAAGTGATAGTAAGTCCTCCCAACGCCGAGGGTTGGCTTTAAGCATCGTGCGAAGGAGGGCTCCTAGGGTTCGATTTGTGACCTTCGTTTGGCCATCGGTTTGGGGGTGGTAGCTAGTGGAAAATAGGAGTTTGGTTCCTATCTTACCCCAAAGAGTTTTCCAAAAATGACCAACGAACTTAGAATCCCTATCACCCACTATGGTACGCAGGACTCCATGAAGACGCACCACATGCTCAAAGAATAGATCGACAATCTCACTAGCACTATGGGTAGTCTTACAAGCTATAAAATGTGCCATCTTAGAAAATCTATCTACGAACACAAAAATAGAGTCTTTACCTCGTATAGAGAGGGGCAAACCCGTGATGAAATCCATAGATAAATCTTCCCAAGGCGCACTAGGAATGGGCAACGGGGTGTAGAGGCCGTGTGGGCTTGACCTAGCTTTGGCTCTTTGGCATGTCACACAACTTCTACAAAACCTAGTCACTTGGTGGGTCATCTTAGGCCAAAAGAAATGTTCTCTTAACGTGGACAATGTCTTACTAATCCCAAAGTGTCCACGACTTTTGTGTTCTTCCTGAATCAAAAGGAACCTAATGGAAGATCTAGGGATGCAAAGGCGACTAGCCTTGTATAAATAACCCTCAGAAAGGAAATAGGACTCAAACTCTCATGAATCTGCACAAACGCAAAGTATGGAAGTGAGGCACCAAGAAACATATAAGAAAGAAGAAAATGTAATAGCAAACCAACTTAGGTCTATAGAATGTCCATGAATTAACCTCCATGCACAACTATCGCCCAATCTCTTTCTAGATATATGCTTGATGATGGAACATGATATGCACATGACATATTTATCTACAAAGGTAATGTATCGAACAAGGTATCTAGCATGCAACAACAATTGTGAATGCGAGCTATGATGTATACATGCATACCTAGTTCTACATGCAAAAACCGAATTCAACACAAGAGATTCTCTACCCCTAGAAAAATATTCATGTACAAGCAAAGGGGATAGAATAGGAAAAGTAGCAACAAGTGATACTTACCTTGTATTAGGCTCCATTGCCACACCCTTCTTCTCTTGGTTGAAAACTGATTTCTTGGGCTGTTCCACATCCTTATCTTCAACTTCTTCCTGGAAGGGTTCTTCTTGTTGTAGAGACCCATTGCGAAAACTCACTTGGACGACCTCTTCCTTACAAGAAGCATCTTCAACTTGGATTGACTCCTTGCAAGAACTCAGCTGGACGTCCTTTACGAAGACATCATCAACCAAAGCTTCACTCTCAAAGGAACTTTCATCCTTATAAGTGTAGTATTGGTTTGGGAAAATTTCAGCTAAGTGGCCTATCCCTTCACATATGACACATACAATGTCACGTGTTCTAACCCGAGGTTGTGGGCTCACTCTTTCTCTTCCCTTGGACGTGCTAATTGATAAGTAAGGTGAATCATAAACTCCCTTGGCCTGCACGGAAGGGTTAGAAGAACTCGGCCGAGTAAGTACATAGACGCTGACTCGGCCGAGAACTCGGCCGAGTCAGCGCGACTTGTTGAGGCGGGCCTATAGAGGCCCACCTCAACAAGTGTTTACTTATTGAGGCGGGCTTCGGAGGCCCGCCTCAATAAGGTCCTTTTAGAGGAGTAAAATGCCCGCCTAAAAAAGTGTCCCTACTTGTTGCATCCCCCTTAGTTGAAGCGAACGGTGTTTGCCTCAATAAGTGTCCAAAGGCCCGCCTCTATAAGGATTTTTTCCACTAGTGTGCTCCAACTGCATAGTCACTAGCGTCACACATGATCTCAAACGGGCGAGACCAGTCAGGTGCCTGAAGGATGGGTGCACTTGTCAGGTGTTCTCTCAAGCAATCAAATGCCTTCTTACACTCATCAGTAAATGCATAGGTCACCTCCTTCTTCAGTAGCTCGCATAGGGATGAAGAGATCTTAGAAAAGTCCTTGATAAATCTTCGGTAAAAACCTGCTTGACCTAAAAAGGAACGCACTTCACGCACATTAGTAGGATAGGGCAAAGACCGAATTACATTAATCTTCGCCTTATCGACCTCAATACCCCTAGAGGAGACGATATGACCAAGTACTATCCCCTGTTCTACCATAAAATGACACTTTTCATAATTCAAAACCAAATTGGTTTCAACACATCTTTGAAGTACAAGTGCCAAATGGTTCAAACATGAGTCAAAGCTAGTCCCATGCACTGTAAAGTCATCCATGAATACCTCAATAAATTTCTCAACATATTGAGAGAAAATACTAACCATACATCGTTGAAAGGTACCGGGTGCGTTACACAATCCAAATGGCATTCTGCGGTATGCAAAGGTGCCAAAGGGACATGTAAAAGTGGTTTTCTCCTGGTCTTTTGGCGCAATGGCCACCTGAAAATATCCTGAATACCCGTCGAGAAAGCAGTAATAGGGGCGCCCAGCAAGGCGTTCTAGCATTTGATCAATAAAGGGCAGGGGAAAATGGTCTTTCCGAGTTACCGCATTCAGCTTACGGTAGTCAATGCACACCCTCCATCCTTTGGTGGTCCTTGTAGGAACTAAATCCCCTTGTTGATTTTCCACTATAGTGATACCTCCTTTCTTAGGAACAACCTGGGTTGGGCTTACCCATTGGCTATCTGAAATGGGGAAGATCATATCAGCTTTGAGGAGTTTCAGCACTTCCTTCTTGACCACTTCCATCATTGGAGGATTGAGCCTTCTCTGCGGCTGCCTGGATGGTTTGTCTCCATCTTCAAGTAGAATCCTATGCATACAAGTCAGGGAACTTATTCCTTTTATGTCTGCAATGGTCCATCCTATCGCAGTCTTGTACTCCCTGAGCACGCCTAATAGCTTCATTTCCTGGTCTGCAGATAGCTTACTAGACACAATGACTGGCAGAGTATCGTTGGCTCCAAGAAAGGCGTAGTTGAGATGATCTGGCAATGGTTTCAATTCAATCTCGGGGGCCTGTTCGACAGAGGGAACAAGCTTCTCGCTCGGATTCAGTAAAGTGGGGCCAACGCCCAAAGGATCTAAAGGATACTTACCATATGCATCCAACTGAGCTATGACTTCCTGCATGTTAGATGGTAAAAAATATTCCTCATGGGAAAAATCCAAATTGTTCTCAATAATGGATTATAACTCATCAGGACCAGAAATATCAAATACATCTTGTGCAATAGAGTCAATCACGTCAATTGAGCATAAAGAATGGTCTTCATTAGGGTGTTTCATAGCTTCATATATGTTATATTCCACCTTCTCCCCATCAAATTCCATGGAAAGTGTCCCACTTTGCAAATCAAGTTTAGTCTTAGCAGTTTTCAAAAATGGCCTACCTAACAGTATAGGGGTTGCCTTTGTATCTGTTTCCATATCTAAGACATAAAAATCTACAGGGAATATCAATTTATCCACCATGACAAGAACGACCTCTACTACTCCTCTAGGGTAGACACTAGACCTATCAGCTAATTGAATTACAATTCCTGTTTCCTGTAGAGGTCCAAGTCCAAGAGATTCATAGAGAGAATAGGGCAAAAAATTAATGGAGGCACCAAGATCAAGCATAGCTCTTTCAAACTTAGTGTCACCAATAATACAAGGAATGCTCCACATACCTGGATCGCCGCACTTCTTTGGCAGATGCCTCTGTAATACAGCGGATACGCGTTCGCTAACCTTGACTTTTTCCTTGCCCTTCAGCTTCTGGTTTCGTTTGATGGTGCATAGCTCCTTTAGAAACTTAGCATACCTTGAAATACTCTTGACAAGCTTGAGGAGTGGGATATTCACTTCACATTTACTGAAAGTGTCAAAGAGATCCTTGTCGTCAATCACTCTCATTTCCTTTAATGCCTCCGGAAAGGGGGCGGGGGGCTTTTCAGATCCAAGAGGAGGGAAATATGGACAAACATAGGGGTCCTCTTCTTCATCATGATCGATCTCTGGGATTTCACCGCGGGGCGGTGAGTTCACCGCGGGGCGGTGCTCTTGGCCGCGGGGCGGCAGTGTTGACTCAAAATAACTGGGAGCTGCCACCGGGTCGCGGTGGTGATCGCCGCGGGGCGGTGGAATTTGCCCATCTTCAATTTCGGTTTTGTCGTCCTTTTTAGCAGTAGGAGCGACTTGCAATTCTTTGCCACTTCGAAGGGTCACATCATTTACACTTTCTTGCGCATCCCTTTTGTTCAACCTAGCAACCGTATCTGATAAATTAACCACGGTCTCCTTCATGCTCTTGATGCTGGCCTCAGTAGTGTGTACATGCGTTGTGAAGTGCATTGTTAAGGTCTTGAGCATATCTTCAGTTGAAGGGGAGTTACTAGCTTGGGGGGCTGCTGGTGGCTCATCAAAGTGAGGTTTTGGTGGTGGTTGTAGCTGTTGTTGATCTTGTCTAGGTCTAATCGGCTTGTAACCTCCAGCAGCGTATACTTCAGCAATAGTGGCATCCTGAAGTTGGGGACAAGCGTTGGTGTTGTGAAATGGGTCAACGCAAATTCCACAAGCGTTGTGCTATTGGGGTGCTTCTTTTGAACTCATCTTCACAATAATCTGTTTCAATGAAGTAATCTCTTGCATCAGATGTGCATCATTGGAATTGATAGCATTAACGCCTTTGATTTTTGGGGCTTCATCAAAATCCCTTGTGCCCTCAGCCATATCATGAAGTTTAATCATAGCTGCATCAGGGGTCATATTCAAGATACTACCACCACAAGTAACATCTCTGATTCTTCTTTCATCATCTAGCAGTCCATTGTAAACATAGAGTACCAGAGCTTTCTTGTCAAAACCATGGAACGGGCAACTAGAACAAAGTCGTTTGAACCGCTCACAATAGTCATAAAGGATCTCCTCCTCTCCTTGTTCAATACTGGCAATTTCCCTTTTTAAGGCGTTTACCATCTTGGTTGGGAAATATTGTGTGAGGAATGCCTTATGTAGCTCAGCCCATGAATCTATGCTTCCGCCGGGCAGATGATAGTACCAGTCCTCAGCATCGTCCTTAAGAGTTAACCCGAAGGCTCTCATTTTAATCTGATATTCAGTGACGTTGGCTGGTTTAATGCTCATAATGACATTGTGGAATTTACCCAAATGAAGAATGGGGTCTTCTCCACTTCGTCCATAATATCTCGGGAGCAACCGTATCACTCATGTTCTGAGCTCAAACGTCACACCATCAGCAAGCGGTGGAATGATTACAGTCAATGGATGTTGTACCAGATCTGGCGCAGTCAACTATCGGAGTGTCTGAGCCATTCGTACCTGCCTCTGTATCAACTTCAACAAGTAGCGAATCAGTAGCAAATGTGCGGACCGTAAGATAGATCCACACCGCAGTCAATCACAAATAATCACAAACAGAGTATTTGATTCCCCGGCAACGGCGCCAAATTTGACAAGGCCGGAAACCGGTGTCGTTTTCCTGTCAAAGAAATCCTGATTCACCTACTACAGAGTATAGCAAGCAAGTCAGGGTCGATCCCACAGGGAGTCAGTTATCTGTATGCAATAACGTATGAGTAACAAGTAACAAGGGGTTTTATAGTAATGGCAAAGTAACAAAGACGCAAGATTTAACAGGAAGAGGAATATGACGAGGAAAGGTATTCCACTAGACAAATATCCACACAGCAGATGAAATAGGTTGATCACTGAAAACTATCATTCCAAGTTCTTTTTTACAATCTTATAGTTGTTCCCACCCTGATCTTAAGTACTATCGATTCTCACAGTTGTCGATAGACTTATTACTATGTCACTGGTAAAGTACCACCGATTCTCACAGTTGTCGGCAGACTTTACCACTAACACAGCAATAGCAATTCACACAAGGATATAGGATACATGCAAATAGAAGGACACCCTACTACTTAGCATGCAAATAATTCTCACTCACGATTACGCGCTCGGAACCCCTATATGCAACAATCGTGTTTGCCACTAGATAAGCACTCGGAACCCCTATATGCAAATCCTAGCAATTGATAGATGTCGAAAAACCTAGTTAGCTACGCTAGAAGAATCAACATAAACCAATAGACAATATGCTCAAGAGAATTAATCCAACTTTATAAGATATAGAACGAGGAATAGAAATATCACAACCAATTCATTGCAGTGCTTCAATTGTCTAGCGAAACAAAGGTGTTTAGCTCTCCATTCGTTCAAACCCTGGAATTGGAATGAATAATAGAGAGGACCGAACTCCTCACAAAAACTAAAAAAAAGTTCTTAAATAGGTTTTAGAAAACTAACCTAGCAAATAAGGAAAGTAAAAAAATGACAATTATAAAGTCAAAAATACTAAAACGGAAATAATTCAACGCTGGCCGTGAGGCGTCGTTCTCCACCGCGGGGCGGTGAGTTCCACCGTGGGGCGGCGGCTAGGCTTGTGTTGTCTTCTCTGATATCCATCGCTGGGTCGCGGTGGCTTGTGGCGCGGGGCGGCAAGACCAACTTCTTCAAGTCTTCATCTTCTGCTCTCTTGTACTACCAAGTAATGGTAGCCTTCCTCCATGAATTCTGAGCAGATCTTCTCCTCCGTCTTCCATCAACTCTCCACTGAGATGTAAATCCTATGATATCTTCACTTTTCAACTATTCTTCTGGATTACAGACTTAGCCTAAATCTATACCAAAAATCCGTCTAAAATATGTCAATAATCACTAGTTAGGGTGCCTGAAATGGCACCTATCAGAGACACCTTTGGATCTAGTCTTGGGTGAGAAGTCACGCGATGAACGTCACGACAGTGAAGGTGGTGGCGAACGCGGTGGAAGCGATTGCTGAAGCGACTGGATAGAGATGGCGGAAGCGGTTTGATGAGGGATAGGTCACTTGAAAAAAAGACAAGCCTTTGGGTGTCGTAGCGTCGACTGCGGAGGAAGGGAGATGCGAAGTAAGACTTGGCTTGAAGGTTCAAGCATTTGCCGTAGCGTCAGCGGCGGAGTGAAGGGGATGCGAAGATAGAGGGTTTTGACGTCCGATCAAGGGAAGGAGGATAAACACTCGACTTGAAACCTTTAATTAAATTGAACGTAAGGAAATAACAATAAAAAAGGAGGCTTTAAATAGCCAAAGAACTCGGCCAAGACCTAATGGGCTTAGACCGAGACGAACCTATGGGCTAGCCCATGCAAGCATGAAAAAGACACAAACCCAAAAATAGAAAAGACTATAAAAGGAAACTATCTAAATTAAGCAATAATACCAAATATAGAAAATGTCTCGAAATTATGAAAACGACGCATTGAATGAGTACAAACACCGAGAGGAACAACGACTAAGGGTCGATGGCCTCGCGAGTGGGTGCACGCGATGTTGGCTCTAAAGAACGCGTTGTTTCATTGCCGATGGTGGCGAGGACGACGAGTCTTGGGTTTTTGTCTGGGCTTCCTTGGCCAGCGACGACGCGTGCGACAAGTGACGCGACGGCGGCAGAGATGGATTTGGACCTAGACCTTGTCACTGGGCCCTCTGAGCGTAGGCTCATGGCTTCTTCCTCGCCTTGGGCCGTCATGGGAGGCAGGGTCACATCACCCTCCCCCACTTGGCTATGAAGCGTCCCCGCTTCACCATCATCAAACTCTAGCTCAACATATGGTATCAAGTCCGCCACGTTGAAGGACGTGTGGACTCCAAAATCTGGTGGGAGCTCGAGTTGATAGGCATTGTCCCCTATGGATTTTATCACGCGAAAGGGGATATCTCCACGTGGTGCCAATTTGTGCTTACACTGTGAGGGGAACCTTGCTTTTCGCATGTGCACCCTGACGAGGTCCCCGGGTGCAAATACGACGCGGCGTCTGCCAGTGTTCGTCTGGGATGCATACTGCGCGGCCCTTCTCTCCAATTGGTCTCTGGTTCTTCTATGGAGCTCTTGTACTTGCTCAGTGCGATTGGCGGTAGAGACATGCATGGGGTTTCTGATCAGTGCTATTTTATAGTGCATTTCTAGGGGTTATTACTAGGTTTGAGGCGCCATTTGGATGGATTTAGAGCATAATTGTGCAATAGGGAGTTGGAGAGAAGAAGTGTGGATTTGGTGGTCTGGATAAGCAAATTGAAGATATCCATAGGAAGAGGAGTTGACCACTGAGGAGACGAAGAAGAACCAAGGAGAGAGTCCACACGAGAGTAGAAGAACAAGGTGCTGAATTCAATTGATTCGTTATCTTTATTTAGATGTCCAAATGGAGTGATTCCAATTCGAGGAGTTAGATCTTGAAGTCTACTGCAAGTCCTCAAAATATGAGCGCGATCCGAATTGGGAATCAAAAGTTATGGCATTTTTACGGAAGTGTCGCGATGCTGAAGAGAGAAGGCCGCGACCGCGGCCACACGGGAGACAGCCCGTGGAGATTTCCGAACTTTTGTTTTCTTTTTCCTTTTCTTTTTTTCTTTATTTTATTTAATTTGAATATTATATTTTATTTCCTTGTAGATGAGGTTTGTGATCTTGGGTTTTAGGTTAACTTTATTTAACCTAATTCCCACAGCCTCCATTCATCATCTTCGGATCACGTTAGACCTAGTTTTTCATTCAGTATTGTTTTTCCCTTTTCTTATTTTAGTTCTTTGTTTTGTTTGGTGTTTTTGGCTAGACAATTGAAGCTTTGGTTTGAATTTGATATTGAGATTATTCCTTTACTCTTTCTATGATTGTTTTAAGTCTCTCTCGTGCTTAATCTCATTGATCATATATCGATTCCCCTTGATTTGTTGATTAGGAAATCAAATAGATTGTTAATAGTAGTTCCCTCTAGCTTGACAACCTAGAGAAATTAGTATTATGCTATTGGTTCCCCTTTTCTATACAACCTGTTGAGATTGTTATTGATCATACTACTAAGGAGTAGAGGATACTGGTTGAGAATCTAAATCCCTTAGTTTGTATAGAGAATTAATTGCATGCAATTGTATGACTGGTTGCTACACTTGCATGTACCTATCTATTCCTGAATTCATTGCTGCTGTTAGATTTAATCTAGAAGGTCTTCTAGGTTATTTGATAGTTAGGGTTATCAGGACTGGTAACTAATTCAGAATAGGGATTAGGACATTCATGAGTATTGAGGACTAGGAGTAATCAATGATCGATCAACCAAACTAAAGGTGGATATTTGTCTAGCCAAGCTTTTTATGTTTTGTTTATCGTTTTCTTAGTTAGTTTCATTCAACCCCCCCCCCCCCCCCCCCCCCCCCCCCCTTGTCTTTGTTATCAATTGGTGAATGATTTTGCAAACATGAAATATAACTTGATTCTCTGTGGGATTCGACCCTTACTTACCAGACAACATTAGTTAGGTTTGTTTAGGATTATTTTGTTTAGGTGTCACGACAACGCCTTATCAGTCTCGCAGTGGTCGTGGCGACAAATCAAGCGATGTCAATGGGTTCATGCCATACACCACTGCAAAAGGTGTCAACTTGGTCGCCGTGTGCCTGCATCTATTGTAACAAAATTCGACAAGTGATAGTAAGTCCTCCCAACGCCGAGGGTTGGCTTTAAGCATCGTGCGAAGGAGGGCTCCTAGGGTTCGATTTGTGACCTTCGTTTGGCCATCGGTTTGGGGGTGGTAGCTAGTGGAAAATAGGAGTTTGGTTCCTATCTTACCCCAAAGAGTTCTCCAAAAATGACCAACGAACTTAGAATCCCTATCACTCACTATGGTACGCGGGACTCCATGAAGACGCACCACATGCTCAAAGAATAGATCGGCAATCTCACTAGCACTATGGGTAGTCTTACAAGCTATAAAATGTTCCATCTTAGAAAATCTATCTACGAACACAAAAATAGAGTCTTTACCTCGTATAGAGAGGGGCAAACCCGTGATGAAATCCATAGATAAATCTTCCCAAGGGGCACTAGGAATGGGCAACGGGGTGTAGAGGCCGTGTGGGCTTGACCTAGCTTTGGCTCTTTGGCATGTCACACAACTTCTACAAAACCTAGTCACTTGGTGGGTCATCTTAGGCCAAAAGAAATGTTATCTTAACGCGGACAATGTCTTACTAATACCAAAGTGTCCACGACTTTCGTGTTCTTCCTGAATCAAAAGGAACCTAATGGAAGACCTAGGGATGCAAAGGCGACTAGCCTTGTATAAATAACCCTCAGAAAGGAAATAGGACTCAAACTCTCGCGATCTCAGGAAATGCTCGAAGATAGGGGCAAAGAAAGGATCACTAGCATACAATTCTTTAATCAAAGCAAAACCCAAAACTTTAGTTTGCACATGAGTCAAGAGAACATACGTTCGGGACAACGCGTCAGCGACAATGTTCTCCTTTCCTTCCTTGTGGACCACGACATAAGGAAATGTCTCAAGAAATTCCACCCAACGAGCATGGCGTCGATTGAGGTGGGCTTGGCTCTTCAAATAGCTCAATTCTGCGTGGTCGTTGTGGATGACAAATTCACGCGGTCAAAGGTAATATTGCCATGTCTTTAGCACGCGTATTAGGGCATATAACTCTTTGTCGTAGGTGGGGTAATTGAGTGTGGCCCCTGTGAGCTTCTCACTGAAATATGCAATGGGCCTCTTCTCTTGGTGTAGCACACCACCAATTCCTATGTCTGAGGCATCACACTCCACCTCGAAGTGTTTGGCAAAGTCGGGAAGCTGGAGCAAAGGTGCTTGGCATAAGGCCCTCTTCAAAGTCGAGAAGGCTTTTTCGTGAGACTCAAACCACAAGACAGTGCTTCCCTTCTTTGTCAACTCATGTAATGGCGCGGCAATGGAGGAGAAGTCTCGTACAAAGCACCTATAAAATCCTACGAGGCCAAGAAAGCTTCGCACCTGTGTCGGCGTCGTCGGAGTTGGGCACTCTTTGATGGCCGCGATCTTTTCTTCATCGACGTGTAGACCAGCACTACTCACGACATAGCCCAGAAAATTTGTGGACGCGGAGCAAAAACTGCACTTTGCCAGATTGGCAAACAGGCTCTCGCGTCGAAGGCATTCGAGCACAAGTCGAAGGTGATCGACATGCTCTTCCAGACTACGTGAATACACAAGGATGTCATCAAAATAAACGATGACAAACTTGCCAAGGAATGTTCTCAAGATGTGGTTCATCACGCGCATGAAGGTGCTTGGCGTGTTCGTGACCCAAATGGCATGACAAGCCACTCGTAGAGCCCATACTTCGTCTTGAACGCGGTCTTCCACTCATCACCTTCTTTCATCCTGATTTGGTGATAACCACTCTTCAAATCTATCTTGGAGAAACGTGTGGCGCCATGAAGTTCATCAAGCATATCGTCAAGGCGTGGAATAGGATGCCTATACTTGACTGTGATCTGGTTTATCGCGCGACAATCAACACACATTCTCCATGTGCCATCTTTCTTGGGCACAAGGATCACAGGCACATCGCAAGGGGAGAGAGATTCTCTGACGTAGCCGCGATCCAACAACTCTTGCACTTGGCGCTGTAGCTCTTTGGTCTCTTCTGGGCCAGCTCTATATGCAGCGCGATTGGGCAAGGAAGCACCTGGCACAAGGTCAATCTGGTGCTCAATTCCTCTCAGTGGAGGTAATCCTTGTGGCAACTCATCAGGGAAGACATCGTCGAACGTGGAGAGCAAGGTCGCGATGACTGGCGGCACGGACGCGGCATGCGACGACTCAGGGATGCACGGTGTTGGCACAAGTAGAAAACATGGAGCTTTGCCAGTCAAACATGCAGTGAGGTCACTGGGCCTGGGTAACAGCACGCGTTGCTCACATTTGCCTTGCAAAGGACGCGTCTGTGGCAACGGATCGGCTAACTTTGTCGACGGCAAGGCGCTCATCGATTTTTGTGTGGCACTTGGTGTCCCAGCGGTGGCGTTGTGTTTCTTCTTGCCAGTGCCTGGAGGAGACAAAGTGTTGCCAGAATTGGAGGAGTTTTGCTTCTCGAGTGCCTCTGGACACTCTGGGGACCTAGTGGACGCGGCCTCAATTGCTTTCTGGCAATCGCGTTCAACCTGGTCCTGCAAGATCTCATGGGAAGACATTGGATGCAAAGTGATGCGCTTCCCATGGTAATTGAACACATAAGTGTTCAAATAGCCATCATGGAGCACGCGTCTGTCGAATTGCCATGGGCGGCCAAGCAAGATATGGGTGGCGTCCATTGTAATGACATCACAAAGTATAGAATCATAGTATTGCCCTATGGAAAAAGAAATTAAACATTGGCGAGATATTATGTTATCGGGACTTGAAGAAATCCATTGGAGGGCATAAGGTTGGGGATGAGGCGTCGTAGGCAACTTGAAGTGTGTGACGACCTTCTCATTCACAATATTAGCACATGAACCTCCATCAACAATAACACTCAAGGAAGCTGTCTGGACAAGAGCTCTTGTATGGAACAAGTTCTCGCGTTGATCTCGTAAGCTTGCTTCCTTGACTGTGAGGAGACGACGCGTCACCAAGCTCAATGGTGTGCCCACGTGCAGTGAAGCGGGTTCGCAGTCATAGGCGTCTTCCTCTTCTTCGATGCCTTCATCGATGGCCTCTAGGGTTTATTCCTCGTCGTCGCATGACTCGTAGCCGGCGGCGGCCGTGGAGAACAAGACCTTTCGAGCGTTTGGGCAATCCTTCTTATAGTGGCCTCTTCCACCACACTTGTAACACTCGACGTCGCGTGCGATTTGTGCTGACTGGAGCATTTTGGCGCGGCGCGTTGTTTGGCGGTAGTGGCTTTGCCTTGGGGGCTTGGCTTGACGCGGCTGTGGTAGAAACACTAGGGTGAACATGAGTAGAAGGTAAACCACTAGGGTTAGAAGAATACCTTTGTTGGCCACTTGGATAAGTGTAAGACTTCCGGTGAGAGATTTGCGCATGGATTTGCATCGCCGTATGTGTGAGTGTGTTCAAATCCTTGATGGGCAATATCTCGAGTTGATCACAAATGTTAGTGTTCAAGCCACTCAAGAATTTCGTCCTTAATGTCGATGGTGCAACGGAGATGTTGGCCTTGTAATACATGTCTTCAAGCTTGGAAAAGAACTCGAGGGGAGACATCGACCCTTGGCGAGCCATGGCTATGTCCATTCTCATTTTATTCTTATAGTCTGGAGGCACGTATTTCTTGGTCATCATGTAGACTAGTTGATGCCATTCTGTGACTCTGGTCTTGTGGCGACGCACGCAGTCATCTTCAAATCTATGCCACCAAATGCGGGCGGCGCCTCGGAAGTTAAGTGTTGCGGCGTCAACATACTCCTCGGGGGGCACTCGACAATATCGAAGTGTGTACTCCGTAGCCTGCACCCATTCAAGAAAAACAGAGGGGTTGTATTCACTATAAAAATGCTCGATGTTTACCTTGACTTGGTGTCATTGGAATCGAGGCTGGGCAGGTGCTTGGTTGAACGCGTTGTTTGGCACGGCGTCGTAGAGAGGGTTCTCAAAGGCGCACACTCCATGTGGTATATCGCATCCAACCTGGCGTCTATCGCGTTCTTGGCGATCTCTGCGGACTCATCCCTTGGCGCGTAGGCGTCATCGCGTTGACGTCTTCGCGGCTGGGCATCGTAGTTGTCGCGTCGAATGTCTCTTGGCATAACATCGCGGCGCTCGCCGCCAATGTCACGAACGCATTCTCCTTGGGGCTGGAGACATGGTGGAGGTATCTAATCCGATGGGTGATCCTGCAATTCAAGTGGATCTCTAAGAGGGGGGTGGAAAAAATTAGGGTTGACCATACCTGAGTCCTCGATCTCTTCGTCGTCATACTCATCGAAGTCGTCGTGGACATTGGGTGTGATCGACGCGTAGCCATCAGATCCGTAATGCGGCGTCCGAACACTTTGGTGTCGAAGGTGATCGCGTACATCATGTCTTCGTGGCTGGGTAGTTGGTGTCCGCAATTGATCATCGCGTCGCGTATGCCCACTTGGTCGGCGACTGGGTCTCCTTGGCGTCGCGTCGGCTTGCTCGGCTCGTCGAGGGCGGCCTTCACGTGGTGTTGAACCCGGTACGCATCTCTGGGTTCTCCTAGAGGCATAGCGATCATCAAAGTTGTATGGTTCAGAATACTCACCTTGAGTGTCCTCGGCGTCGCGGTCGTTGTCGGAGCCGTTGTCGAAGCCAACGGTTGTGGCTCTGGTCACGTAGCGGTCCGCGTGCGAAACGAAGCCTTGGCGACTCTCGATGACACTTTGCATACAATTGAGTTGTGGTTGATGATGAGATGTCAAAGGCATGATCCCTTTGCCTTTGTCGACTCTTGTTTTCGATGGACCGACGTCGGTGGCTCTTGGTTGAGTCGGCGCGTCCATAGTACTCAGGGGAGTAGGGTTGGGCACGAGTTGTACGACGCGTTCTCTAGCTTCAAACTGAGCCACGCGTTGACGAAGAGCTTGGATTTCTCGTTGCTCCTCGGACAACTCCAAGAGTGGATCGTGTTGTGGGGGGTCAACCAGTGGTTGGTCTTGGGGTAGATCCAACGGTGGTTGAGGTGGGTTGTTGTTGTCGACTCCAGGTTGGTTCTCACCGTGATCTATCGTCATGGTACCTATAACAATATGGCCAGACATGGGAGTAAAAACGAACCAAAAGACAACGAAGTACAACAACCAAGAAAATCACTAGTCAAGTCACAAAGTTCACGTAGGTAGGGTTCGTTTGGGCTTGCCGTGAGGGTGGCTTGGCTTGCACAAGAGATGGTGTATCAAGAAAGTTGCAATCAAACAAACAAGAACAAAGTGAAACCCTAAAACAAACATAAACAAAGCAACCTAATAAGCAAGAAAGTACCTTCTAGGAAGCTTGACCTAGACGGCGGAGAGAGATAGAAGATGAGCTTAGACCGAGAGTGGGTTAGGGTTGCCTTATTTTGGCTTTACCTAACTTTGGAAACCTTTTTTTATTAATATTGTTTTTTTTTAATAATATCTGAGATCGTATATTTTGATCTTTTCGGATTTGCAAAAGGAAACAAAAAATAAAATCGGTCTAAGTAACGAGAATGTCACAAGTGTGATCGTAGAGATAGGAGAGAGAAGATAACATTTGATTATATCTTATAAGGAAATTCGGTTAACTTAACTAAAAAGCAAAATCTAGCAAACAAGGAAACTCTATCCACGCGTGAAATAAGGAAACAAAATATTCTAGCATGCAAGATAACAAATTACCTAACACACCAAAACTTAGGGAACAAGAAAAAAAAAATCGGCCAAGATAGGATCTTGTAGAAACCGAAGGTGTTGCAAAGATGGAAATTCTGTTTTTTCTCGCGAGATCTTACGAAAGCAAACGATGGGGGTCAGGAAAAAATGTGAACAAAATGCAAACTTGAGTTCATGACTTACAAGACTGCTAGGCTCTGATGCCAGTTGATGTGTTCTTACCTCCGATGACAAGCCAATTGTCAAAGGCCACACCTTTGGATCTAGTCTTGGGTGAGAAGTCACGCGATGAACGTCACGACAGTGAAGGTGGTGGCAAACGCAGTGGTTAACGTGGTGGAAGCGATTGTTGGAGCGACTGGATAGCGATGGCGGAAGCGGTTTGATGAGAGATAGGTGACTTGAAAAAAAGACAAGCCTTTGGGTGTCGTAGCGTCAACTGCGGAGGAAGGGAGATGCGAAGGAAGACTTGGCTTAAAGGTTCAAGCGTTTGTCGTAGCGTCAGCGGCGGAGTGAAGGGGATACGAAGATAGAGGGTTTTGACGTCCGATCAAGGGAAGGAGGATAAACACTCGACTTGAAACCTTGAATTAAATTGAACGTAAGGAAATAACAATAACAATGGAGGCTTTAAATAGCCAAAGAACTCGTCCAAGACCTAATGGGCTAGCCCATGCAAGCATGCAAAAGGCACAAACCCAAAAATAGAAAAGACTATAAAAGGAAACTATCTAAAATAAGCAATAATACCAAATATAGAAAATGTCTCGAAACTATGAAAACGACGCATTGAATGAGTACAAACACCGCGAGGAACAGCGACTAAGGGTCGATGGCCTCGCGAGTGGGTGCACGCGATGTTGGCTCTGAAGAACGCGTTGTTTCATTGCCGATGGTGGCGAGGACGATGAGTCTTGGGTTTTTGTCTGGGCTTCCTTGGCCAGCGACGACGCGTGCGACAAGTGACGCGACGGCGACAGAGATGGCTTTGGACCTAGACCTTGTCACTGGGCCCTCTGAGCGTAGGCTCATGGCTTCTTCCTCGTCTTGGTCCGTCATGGGAGGCAGGGTCACATCATGATGAAACTCATCTTTACCGCCGAATACGTTTTTGGAACTCTTGAGATGAAACTGTCGATCCAGATGATTACTAATAATCCATCCGAGCATGGCCATGCGTTTTCACAGTTCTCACTCTTCAAGTGGCCGAGACACCAATCCTTTCCAAATGTATCGTGGTATACACGGAATAAAAAGACAGATTCAATCTTGTAAGACTATAACTCCCACTCAACTTTTGGCAATCCCAATCACTGCCTTTATAACTTCCTGTTACGGTCAGCGTTTGACAGCATCAAAGACATACCAACAGTCAAATGATAACTATATCATACTCATGTCTAAGGAACTCACTAATCATGAATAATCCTAGAACTCTGCAACAAAGCCTTGAGGAGTCCTAAGGTTGGTATGTCCGATATGTATCGGTATACACATCTATGTAATCGATTAGACATCTCTATGTCCCTATAACACATGAAACCCGGTGTTATCAATCAATCTCACAATATGGTCTTTTGATTAAGTCATTTGTATCCAAGTTAACGACTTAGACCATGGACTTCTAACAATTTTATAATTTCAGTTCACTTAATGGGGTTTCATTCACCAAAACAGTTTTGATGAGCCCATTTGATAATTATTAAATTGTTTGGATACTTTATCTAATCCCAAGCAATGATTAAATAATAATATGAAACTCATATATATAAGTCAAGCATAAATGTCTGTAATAACAATAAACAAGGTTTATCATAAAACAAACAATGTCTCAAAAGAACTCTCTAATGTGTCTGAGTCCCTTGGCCCGAGTGTGACTGTCATGCTTGGGCCTAGACATGGGCTTGGTCAAAGGATGTGCAATGTTGTCGTCTGTGTGCACTTTTCACATCCTCACATCACCTCTATCAATGATGTCTCTGATCAAGTGATACTTTCGCAGAACGTGTCTAGACTTGGAACTAGAGCTAGGTTCCTTGGCTTGAGCAATGGCTCCATTGTTGTCACAATAGATGTCAATAGCTCTAGAAGTGCTAGGAACAACACCGAGCTCAGCTATGAACTGCCTAATCCAGACAGCCTCCTTAGCTGCTTCTCCCGCAGCAATGTATTCTGCCTCCGTTGTAGAATCTGCTACTGTCCCTTGCTTCGAGCTTTTCCAGCTGACGGCTCCTCCATTCAGAATGAAGATGTATCCAGACTAAGATTCAAAATCATCTCTGTCTGTCTGGAAACTTGCATCAGTATAGCCCTTGACGACCAGCTCGTCATCACCTCCAAATATCAAGAGATCGTCCCTAGTCCTTCGTAAGTACTTCAGGATGTTCTTGGCTGCACACCAATGTGCATCACCCGGGTTTGATTGGTACCTTCTACACATGCTCAAAGCAAATGCAACATTCGGGCGAGTACAAGTCATTGCATACATGATGGATCTTATGGCTGAGGCATAGGGACCCCTGCTCATCCTCTCAGTTTCACCAGGTGTCGTAGGACACTGGCTCTTACTGAGATGTAAGCCATGCTGCATAGGCAAGACCCTTTCTTAGAGTTCATCATATTGAATCTCTCAAGGACCTTATCTACATAAGTTCCCAGACTCAGACCAATAAGTCTCTTAGATCTATCTTTATAGATCTTAATGCCTAATATGTACTCGACCTCTCCCAAGTCCTTCATTGAGAAATACTTCTTAAGCCACTCCTTAACTGTCTCCAGCATAGGACTCTTTTTGCTCCCACTAGGAAGACCACTTTGCTCCCACTAAACTTCTTGTAGACACAGGACTCTTTTTCGCATCTAATGAAATCAAACTTTTTGACCACTTCATCAAAACGAAGATTCCAACTCCTGGATGCTTGCTTAAGTCCATATATGGACTTCTTAAGCTTGCATATTCCCCTAGGGTTCTCCGGATCCTCAAAACCTATAACACCCCCAAATATCTCCTTGAAAGCATTACCGCCAGTGACCTCAGATTCCACATCTGAAGCCACCCAAGGCTTAACCAGTTTATACAAAACATAAAACAACATTTATACTACGAAATATCATAACATTTCGTATTAAATCAAAGTCTTGGAGTTACATCCATAATCCAAAAACAACAGAAATACAAAGTAGTCTTAACATAAGACATGTTTAATACAGCGGAAGTCCTTTTTAAAATAAATGACACAAAAGTCTTGATCTAGCGATCACATGCCTAGGATCTCAACCTTGGTAAAACACTTCAAAATTCCATCTGCCTTCACCGTCGTTTCTAGCCTTCATGGAACTGCAGTTTATCTGATGTGCCGTATGAGACGGATGACACCAGCCAACCATGCAAGGGAATATAACCGGTTGGTTAGTCTAATGAAAGACTATGCAAGGGTTAAACAGAAAGGTTCTAAGTAGTCGTATTAGGTTAGACTCATCGCTTCTCGAATAAAAGTCGATGACGATAGTCAACCACCATACTCCTACTGAAATAAAATACGAAAAGGTATGATCAAGAGAAAAGACTCTGAAAGAATGAGTCTTACGAAAACATATGAAGAGAAGACTCCAACGAATTGAGTCTTATCGGAAATATGACAAATGTTGGGGAACATATAAGTTCACACAAGAGTTTAAAATGACTTGGTGTTTCGGTTCACGACCAACCTCACCGCATAATGCGAATTCAGATTGGAAAGAGAACTTTACTCTGACCAAAGTCTAGATGAGTCTTTCCTAGCTGCACTACTCGCCTAAGATATATTAATTGTGTGCAGCAACGGCACTTATCTTATTTAATTCCAAAACGCGCATCATGTTATAAGCTTTTATCATGATCACCTCGTCCCGAGATGAGAGACCTCTTGGGAGCAACTCCCGAAATATGTGACACTAGCTAAGTGCACCACCCCTATACTCGGATAGGGGACGGTCATGACCAGAGAAATGGTGTTAGGTCATCCTAACCACCAGGTTATAAAGAAACGACTGTACCTCGCAAGGTACTAAGTAGCGTTCCTACGAATACTCGTGCTAACTAAACAGCTCAAGCACACCATAGTCCACATCAATACCATCACGGTAGTAACATATATAATAGCGTCGTTCTAACAATATACAACCTATTATAATATCATGTTTTAATCATATCCTTTATTAAAACTGTTCCCAACGAAAACAGTAATTCATCCTAAATTAATTAACAATTCAACAATTGATAATTAATATAATTATGGAATGATAAGCAAGAGCGAACCGCCACTTGCCTTAGATCAAACGAACGTTCGAACAATGATGGTTTCTGGGTCCGGAACGGGGATAAAACTCGGATTTCAGATCCCTACGGAACGACCCATAATGAAACCCTAAGTTAGATTCGACAATAAAATATCTGAATCTATAGAAAGACGAACCAAAGCGAAGGAACAAAGCCTCGCTCGAGACCACAAAACTCAAAGCCACACCACGAGCCCAGCCCACCACGGGTGCGCCGGCCTTGACCGTGGGTGCGGTGGAGGGTATGGTCACGTAACAGTGACGACACGACGAGAGGGAAAAAGCTCACCGGGGAAGACGACAGGGCTCGACTCGTGGTGGCTTCAACTTCTGGATTCCTTGGACTTCCAAAGGACCACTTTGAGAGCACCACCACTTCTAACAAGAGCTCCGGCGAAGGCTTCGAGATTTCGGCGAGAGCTTGAGCTTTCTGGCGACAATGGAGATGAGAGATTTGAGAGGGAGAGAGCTCGGATTGGAGTGCTCAACACAACTCCAGATCTCCTCCTTTTATAGAACCCAGCAAGCATCACACAAGCAAGCAGGTGTGTTGATCAAGCAGATGTGTCGCCCGACCAGAAATGACAAGCAGCTCAATTCAGACGTGACGTCTGAAGTCCGGCGCTGTAGAAAAATCATCATGGCACCGCGGGGTGCGGTGGCCTCACCGCGGGTGCGGCGAGCCTCCCCAGACCGCCTTATAGAATTGGCCTTCACCGCGGGGTGCGGCCACTTGACCGCGGGTGCGGTCAAGGCCAAATCTGGGCCCTTTTGTCCTCTTTTGTCCGGGTTAAGTACGGGTACGAGTTTTTAACCCCGGGTTAAATATATTCGTACCCGGTTAATATCTTTACACCCGAATGAGTATTCTAAGCCCCGAAAATACGTTGAATGTATTTTATACCACTCAGGAAAAAATATTACAGAGATCAAACATATTACAAAATGTCTTAACTTCTCTGAATTTGATCCGACTTGTAATACGGGAGTTGGAATAATTACCAAAATGCCCTTACAAAAATAAGGGATATTACAAAACCTTCTGGTTGCATCATGTATACATCATCTTCTAAATATCCATTTAGAAAAGCGGTCATGACATTCATCTGCCAAATCTCATAATCATGATAAGCGGCAATCGCTAGGAGTATCCTAATGGACCTGATCATCACGACCGGTGCGAACGTTTCATCATAGTCAGTACCATGAACCTGTCTAAAACCTTTGGCAACTAGTCTTGCCTTATAGACAGAAACGTTTCCATCCTTGTCTGTCTTGATCTTAAAGACTCATTTGCATCCAATGGGTTTTACCCCATCAGGCAAATCTATCAAGTCCCAGACTTGATTCTCAGACATGGAGTCCATTTCGGATTTCATGGCTTCCAGCCATTTCTCGGAGTCGGGGTCCGCCATCGCTTGCTTTTAGGTCGCAGGCTCGCCGTTCTCTAAAAGTAGAACTTCAATGCTAGCAGTCAAGACATAATCCTCATAACGTCTAGGCTGCTGCCTTACCTTGTCTGATCTCCAAAGTGGTCCAACAATAGGAGAGACTTCAGCTGCTGGGTTGACCACATCTGTATGCGGGACCTCAAGTGCTTCATCAACTTGAGGAATTGCATCTTGGATCTGGGCGGTTTCCCTTTGAGAAGGTACACCTCCAAAGTCAAGTTCCTCAGTGACATCGTCTATGTCCACATGTTGTTGGGTTTGTTGCTCAGCTTGAATCTCATCAAGCTGAACATTTCTCCCACTTGGCTTCTTGGAAAAGAAATCCTTTTCCAAAAAGACACTATCCCGAGCAACAAACACTTTGTTCTCAGTGGGATTGTAGAAATAATATCCCCTTATTTCCTTGGGATAACCTATGAAGAAGCATTTGTCTGATTTGGGTGCTAGCTTGTCAGATAGTAAACGCTTTACATAAGCCTCGCATCCCCAGACCTTCAGAAATGACAAACTAGGAACTTTTCCATCCCATATCTCATGTGGTGTCTTGTCAACTGATCGTGATGGAGTTCCGTTTAGTGTGAATGCAACAGTGGTGAGGGAATATCCCCAAAAGGATGTAGGAAGATCAGCAAAACTCATCATTGAGCGGACCATGTCTAACAATGTCATGTTTCTCCTCTCAGATACGCCATTCAACTGTGGTGTGCTTGGTGGAGTCAATTGTGTCAAAATGCCACAACTTCTCAAGTGATGGTCGAATTCTTGGCTCAGATATTCGCCCCCTCGATCTGATCGGAGTGCCTTTATCTTCTTGCTAGTCTGTGTCTCAACTTCATTCTAGAATTCTTTGAACTTTTCAAAAGACTCAGATTTATGCTTCATTAAGTAGATATACCCATATCTACTAAAATCATTAGTAAATGTAATGAAGTATCGATAGCCTCTCTTAGCTTATGTGCTCATAGGTCCACACACATCGGTATGTATGAGAGCTAAGAGCTCAATAGTCCTCTCACTCGTACCAGTGAAAGGTGACATTGTCATCTTGCCCATCAGACATGACTCACATGTTTCAAATGATTTTAAATCAAATGACTTTAGGCTATCAACTGTTTGGAGTTCCTTCATGTGTTTGATACACTACAAGAAAAACCATTTATAGCAACGAGCTTTTGCAACGACCTAAATTTTGCCGTTGCTAATAATATTTTTCACAACGACAACTGACAAGCGTTGCCAATGTTGTTGCTATATATAAATTTTCCAGTTCCCTCCACCCAAATTTGCCGCGGGTTGATGGTAAAAATTGAAAATTTTATATCGCAACGACTTTGTCGTTGCAATTAAAAGTTATATATGTGTTGCAACGACAACTCTCATTGCGATTAATATTTTGCAATTTGGCAACGATTTGTCGTTACAAAAGACACTAAAAAAACAAAACCTAACTTTAATTCCCCTTGGCTTATCCCCTTCAATTCGATCGTCTCCTACTCTCCTGTACTTACTCCGCCTCTTCTCCCTCGTCTCCCTCCGCACTCCTAACGACGCCGCCAGCCACCGCTGCTTCTTCGTCGACCCCGCCAGCCGCCGCGCTTCTTCCACTTCTGCCCTAATCTCCCGCTCTCTTCATCGTCTTTCTCAACGTCTTGTCCAGTGCCGCTTCTGTGCACCCTAATCTCACTCTCCCTTCATCTCGTCTCCTTCGCCCAAGGTATGAAGCTGCTATTTACTCTCTCTGAATTGTTGATTTTATTGTCTCAAATGGTTATTGATTCTTATGCTTTAAGTCGTTGTTCGTGCGGGTTTCTATCTATAGGGCGACGCTTTGTGCGACCTATCAGAAGCTTCAAGGAAGCGAATGATGTTGGTCAAAATATAGTCCTTCTGTCTGAGCCGGACAAGAAGAAGAATAAGCTTCTCATCAATTCATTTATCCACACATTAGCAGGTGCGTAGATTAAAATACTGAAATCAAATATCTAACTTTCTTTCTAGTTCTAGTGGTCATTCTATATCGTTCATCCATTAAATTTGGTATGTTGCTTAGTTGAAGTATAGCTTTCTGGGAACTGGTCATGTGCAGTTGTTGTTGCTAGCATTCTCATTTGCCTTCATAGGTTCCTAGACGCTAATTGCAAACTTAATTTCTTATTTATCTTGATTGAACAAGGGGTTTTGTGCCTAGAAGCCTGTTTATATGGCTTTTTTTTCTTCGTTTTTTTACTCTTTATGAAACAGTGATTCCAAATTTCGGTTCCCTTCTTTGCATAAACCTTTAGCATTTACTACAAATAAGCGTATGTTTGCTTAATAATACTATTCATCCTTATTTTCAGTGGCCAACTTAGCTGGATTTGACATAGCAAAGGCTGTAGTGGAAGTGGTAAGATTTTTCTTGTGATTCGACTGGTTTCTGCTTCCTACAAGAACATCCAATTTCTTTTTCTCAGGATCAAGTAGATCTAGTGTCATGGCTCAACCTAAAGGAATCTTTTTTTATGTTCCTCTCATGATAATAACTGAAGCAATCTGGGTCACTTGTTAGATACTGAATACATGATCTAAACTACCATTTGATTTACTCTCAACCAACTTTACGTATTGTATAACTGCTATAACATTTAGGTGTTTTTTCTGAAATATATAGACTAATAGACTTTTGTATTTAGTAGTAGCCATGAGATGTAACTATTTTCACTCAAGTCAGGATCGGTCTATACCACTTTATACGCTGGCCGAAGGTGGCTCTGGAGATTGGTTTGGAGGCCTTCTATATTCAGCTGGACAACAGGCCAATGAAGCTGTTCAAGGCCAGCTAACGGCTCTCAGTTTCACAAGGTTGTTAGAACTACGTGCTAGTCTATAACTTGTATGCAGATACTAGTGTGTTACATCTGATTATCTTGTTGAATTTTTCTCTCCTTGTTCCAGTTTGGCTGTTATATTTGGGGCAGGATTAGTTACCAGTCTTTCACCCTGCATATTGAGTGTGCTGCCACTAACACTTGGTTACATTGGTCAGATTTTTATGGTTCTGATTTTCAGCTTACAAATTCCTTGATGAGCTTATGACTTATTTGAATATGTATTTAATCACTGGATTCGTGCAGGTGCATTTGGATCTGGTAAAAGTCGATGGGAGGTGATGATTTTTCCATTTTCTTTTTGACATTCATTGCTTAAAAATAATATGAACCGCCTTTTGTTGATAATGTGAACTAAGAACATTGGTTGATCTGGAAAGATTCAGAAGCATTCACTGAAACTTTCTTAGCAAAATTGTTAGTCATAAATATTTTAAATAACAGTATTTTTAAAGAAATACACATTATCAAATATTATTTTTTGTTACATGAGATTTGGTTAAATGAAGCAAAGTATTGTTTTATGCGCTCTCTTTCTCTCTAGCTATAACTCATGTTTCCAATATTCAGCAACATGAATTAATATATATGCTTTTGTGTATATGTCGTGCCTTATGTATCACTTGCTATCTTGTTTTGTATTTATAGATCGTTGGTGACTCCATTGCATTTGCTTTGGGTTTGGCCACTACGTTAGCAGTCCTAGGTGTTGCAACTTCATTTGCTGGAAAAGCTTATGGACAGATTGGGCAAGGACTGCCTATAGCCGCTTCAGGCCTGGCTATTGTCATGGGTCTCAATCTTTTGAAGGTATGACAATGACTAGTTTCCCACCATGTATGCAGGCCAGTCCATCTGTGTCAAAGCTTCCTTATTTCTGTGAACAAGTCTTTCTCTTTGCAGGTAATTGAATTGCAGCTCCCATCATTTTTTGACAACTTTGACCCACGTGCAGCTGCAGCAAGCTTTCCTTCAAGTAATACTTTATCTCTATATACATTAGTAAATTATGATCCAGATGGTCTTGCGATTTGCAATTGGCCCCTTGTTAATGTTTAAGGATCCAACATTCAGGTGTACAAGCATATTTAGCTGGACTCACTTTTGCATTAGCTGCTTCACCTTGCAGCACACCGTTCTAGCCACTTTGCTCGGTTACGTGGCTTCAACTAAGGTATTTGAAACTTTGAAGTTTATGACTGTAAGCTGCTATTTGATTCTGACACATGAATGTTGATTTCATTTTCCTTATTAATGTGTTTTATTAGTTGCATGGATTCATAAGTGTGTACTCTGAGTTTTTTCATGAATGCTGATTGTTTTTTTTATTAGTTGCATGGATTCATAAGTGTGTACTCTGAGTTTTTTCATGAATGCTGATTGTTTTTTTTATTAGTTGCATTGATATATTTTTCATATTTATATAGTAAGTTGTCTTTTGTTTTTTAATCAAATATTATGATGCTTTGTATATAGTATTTTACTTGTGAAAGGAGACAAAGAAATACGTAAAAAATGCCAGGAAGAGGAGGAGGCAAGAACACGGGTAACCGTAGCATTCCTCCTCGTAGTATTGCGCCTGGAAAACTTCAAACTATTAATCAAGTAGCTCGATTCAACTTGTGTAACAAGCAAGATGGTGCTCGTACAGTTGAAAAAGGTAATAAAACCATAATCCATCTTCTTAACTATTTTTTCATTGACACAATTAATTTTTATGTCAATATGCATGTTCAGTGAAATTTTTGTACATTTGTCCGGTTGAAAATGAAAATTTAGCTGATCAATAGAGTCCAATTTCAGTGTCTTTTTTTTTGCGTTAGGTGATCAGAAAGTTTGTGTTTAGTGTGGAATTTCATTTGAGGCTTTGAGTTCTAAAATTTTGGATACTATAGGATTCAAGAATTGTAAAATTTGACTCCAGCATCCCCGCAAATGGCTTGTGCCAGTGGCCCGATACTACTATTTTGATACAGTGCTTTATCAATTTCTCAAATGGGCAAAGAATGGTAGTCAAATTTGTGTGACAACTTCTGCAGTGTTCTTTGTTATTATGTAGGGTAAGGCCAACATAGAAGGAAATTTGTCTAGCTGTTCAGAGAATAGCGAGATTATAACATGAAGCTACTTTGATTTTTTGTGCTTCTTTTGGCAAGTTCAATTGCATGTGGTGTTTGTGCCTTGGTTTATTGCTCCCATGTGCAGATAACTACTGCTAAGTCATAATTAGCATGTTTGGTCTTGATATGTATTTAGATAATTAGCATTCATCTAAACCTATTTTCTGCAGATTATTTTCTGCCTATTGCACTTTATATTGTTAAGAGAACATGGTTTATTTCTAATTTGGTTTATGTTGTTCAGAGAATGCTACTGCTAAGCCTATTTTCTGGTTTATTTCTAATTAGCATGTAGTTTGTGGTTTATTTCTAATTTGGAAGAGTTAATCTAATCCTATCAATAGGTAATCTGCACTTATCTAAAAACATTGCAGAAAATGCTTTGTTCAGAGAATATGGTTTATTTCTAATTTGGTTTGTTTGTGGCTATTTTCTGCCTATTTTCTGCAGTGTTCTTTGTTTTTGGACATTTAGTGAGGAAAAATTATCAAAACTCTGGATTCAGCTTATATATTTTTATGGACTGCTCTTGATTGTTGTAGTGTATAGGTTCTTTAATCGTATTTCACAGTGAAATGTTGTAGTAAAAGATGTAATGTTGTTTGAATTTTATTATTTATAAACACTTTTTTGCTAAAAAAGTTTATTTCCTAGTTCTTACATTTTGCTTCTGACAATCTCTTCTTCCTAGTGACTATTGTAATTACTTTAGACTTTAGAGTGGACATTAGTTACTGATAGGATTAGATTAACTCCATGACATTAGTTATTGATAGTATTAGGCTTTAGAGTTCAAGTCCTTTGTGTTTCCTGGGGTGTTTGCTGATAGTAATAGCTTAACTCCAAGACATAAGTTATTGTTAACCTATTAGAAATATCTTCCGTTGGTGCTAATAGTAGTCTTGCTTTGTAATTGTTTATACTTTATAATGTTTTGGGTCCTCATCGATCAGCTGAATACTTTATACTTGTTAATTCTTTATAATGTTCTGGGTCCTCATCGATCAGCTGGTGATTCAATGACATAAGAGGAAATATTGACACAAGTTCTGGAGCCAAGGTCTGGGTATGTTCATGGAAAAGGGACTGCTTTACGCGGTTATACCAAAGGAAAGCACCAGATGGAACAACAAAGGCTTTTGGATGTCGAAGCTTTGAAGGTTGACCTTTTTTGGATATTGTCGAAGGCATTATTATGAAATGATTTTGGATACTTGTCGTATGATATTTGATGCATGTTGGGAGATGATAATTTGGATGTTAGACATCTTTTTGATAATTATGGATATATTTTGTATTTTGAATAAAATTTCTAAAGGTTATATAGTCGAAGTTATTATTGTTATGATCTTGGATACAGGTTGTATGAACTGAAATGAGTCATAAGAATTGTTATAACAGGTCATCGGAAAATAACTGTTTGGTACAGCACCCACAAGTCGTTGCAAAACAAAAATTGTATTACCAGTTTAAGTTTATGTATTGCAACGACATAGTTTGTTGCAAAAAACAAACTATGCTACCAATTAATAACTTTTTTTTGCAACGGAAAATGTTGTTGCAAAATATTGTCAATGTATTGCAACGACATAAGTTGTTGTAAATGTTATCTTTTTTTGCAACGAAAAAGGTTGTTGCAAAATATTGTCAATGTATTACAACGACATAAGTTGTTGTAAATGTTACCAACGTATGCTATCATTTGATACTTTTTTTGCAACGACAGATATTTTGCAACAAACCATGTCGTTGTGAAAAGGCTATTTTTTGCAACAAAAAATGTCGTTGCAAAAGTCTTTCACTACGGGGTTACGGGCAACGACCTTGCAATGACAAATGTCGTTGCAAAAAATATTATTCGCAACGGCTTGCTATGTATCGCAACGACTTTAGCCGTTAAAAAAAATGGGTTTTCTTGTAGTGATGCTAATGTGACCCAAGCGACAATGCCATAGATTGGCTTGACTTATATTCGACTTTTGCCTCTTTGTATCAATGTTATAAATTTCAGATTTGAGATCCAGCATGTATAGTCCACTTCTACTCACATGGGCTCGAGCATAGAAAATATCATTCTTATAAATGGAAAAACAATCCTTAATGACAAATTCATAACCCTCAAGATTCAAAACTGAAATTGAAATAAAATTCTTAGTAATAGAAGGAACAAAATAACAATTATAAAGTTCTAAAACTAAGCCAGAAGGTAGAGGTAGACTATAATCTCCAATGGCAAGTGCAGCAACCCTTGCTCCATTTCCAACGCGGAGATCTATCTCACCCTTCTGCGACCGTCTCCTATTTCTTAGTCCTTGCACATTCGAAATAATGTGAGAACCACATCCAGAATCTAATATTCAAGAATGAGACTTGGTTGATAAGATTTCAGTAACGTAAATACCTGAAGTAGAGACTGTTCCCCTCTTCTTTTCTTCCAAGTATTTGTGACTTGCCTTCTCCTCATCGGATGAGGTGGCAGTCAAATCTGGGATGAGGGTTTCAAGGACATCCTCTTGTCCATCATACCTGAGACTGATTCTCATATGTCTTTCCCAATTAAGGACATTTGTGTCGTTCAACTTGTTTTTCTCAACAGTTGAGCGGAGAGTGAATTGGAGGTGTTCAGAAGACATAGTAAATACAAAAACGGAATAAAACATGCAGAAAAATTATGCTTGACATGCAAGAACTTAAAATTTAGATAAGCTATAAACAGTAAGTTATTGCACATTCTACTCAATTAAATTGTCCCTTGTGAGTAAAATGATTCCAAGATCCTATCTTAGATGAAACTCGAGCGTACTAAGGCACTTCCCCAAGTCTCATGTAATCAAGGTAAGTAAATCCGTTACTAATTATAACACCTTATAATTCTTGGTTGATGGCCACATCTTATGTAAGACTCATCCTTATGCCTCAAGATCCAAAACTGAGCCTTTTGGTCTCTTGTTGAGTGTAACCATACCAAGGCAGTATGCCCCTATTAAACATACCCACACTATCCCAAGGTCAAGGAAGGACACCTCGCTAGGGCAAAAACTATCCAACGAATCCCAAGGGCCGCATGGTTATGATATGGAAATGCATTGTCTCAATATTATGTTAAGGGACTTAAGCATGCAATGGTTGTTTATTTACGAGTGAACAAAATAGCATAAACAAACAAGCAAGCATGCAAAGTGGGAAATAATAAAGCATTCAAGTAATGCAGTAATTAAATGTGATCCTATTATGGCCCTTAAAAACCAAAATTAAAGATCTAATCTTCATGGGTCTTGTTACTCCTGGATCTCCATCCTTAGTACCCTCCATGGATCTCCATCCTTTGGTCTTCTTAGGATCTTTTTCTTCTTGTCTTACATATAATTGGAATAAACTCCCTTGCAGAAATTTAAATTACAAAAATACATAACGATACGCAGATCATGTACAAGAAAAACTAAACGATACGCATATCGTATTTATCTATCCTAATGTGGGCCATACTAGTCACCGCATGCAATAATATCATAATAAAATAGACATGCAACTATAATATCAAATATTATCAATAATAATAATCTAATTAAAAACAAAAATAATTTAACTAATTTAAATAAAACCATATTAAATAAATCATCTCATGATAAAATAATATGATATCATTATCTTGATTCAAATAAAATAAATATGTAATAATTATCATAATTAATCATTAAATTGTAATATTGGATAAGATATGCATCAATTAAAATAAGATATCAAATATCTTAATATAAGTAAGTGGGAATCTTTCCTAACAACTTTTAGGAAGATATATTTTAGACAATATCATATATTATCTAATAAAGACAAATACGATCTTATCTATTTCTTTTAGGACAAAATCCTTTATTGTAAAATCTACCCAAAATAGTTTCACCATGCGTATCCGAGTCAAGTTACCTAATCAGCCTGGCATGGGTTTGGAGCAAACACTTGGACCCAAACCCGAGCCAACTCGATCAAGCGAACCCGACCCGTGCCAGACCGGTTCACGGCTGAGCCATATGGACCACGTCGGAACACGAACCGACCCAGCACAAGCCACCGGCCCAGCCCATCAAACCGTCAGCGAGCTCCACCCGAACCTAGTTCAGATGCGAACCAGTCGAGTCCAGACCGATTTGGTCAAACCGAATCGGTCCATGGTTTTCTCGAACCTTTTCGGTCTTACCGAACCCGTTATGGGCCATTCCATGCCAGTTCGAGCATGGGCTGGTTCGGCCCTGATCGGTTCGGTCATATACCGAGTCGAGCCGGTCGATGCCACCCAAGTTGAAACAAGCCGGGTCTGACGAACACGTAACCGCGACCGCGGAAACGCATCAGTTTGCCCAGAACTCAAAACCGCGACCGCGGAAACGCAAATTTTTTTTTTTTTATTTTTTTTTGTTTCAGAACCCATAACTGCTCATTAACCGCGACCGCGGAAAATCCGACGCGCAGATCCGCGATCGCGGTTTCCCTAACCGCGACCGCGGATTCAATTCTGCAGCAGTCTTTTTCTGTAATTGGTGAATAATTTGTCGTTCGATCCGAATCGAACTCGGTAAAATTCAGAATTTTATGCATGGGTAAAAATTTACAACTTTTTATGTAGAACAATTTTACATGCATATTCAAATTGAAAGTTCTAAACTTTGTTAATCCAATCGATCAAAATCCAAATTTTTAATCATGCAAATTTAATCTACATATCAATTTTCCATCTAATTGAATCAAGATAATCATGAACATGCATCAAAATTTAAAAACTTTAAATTTGATCTAATCAATTTATGCAAGAGGCAACTGATACCACTGTAGGGATTTTAGATGTGTAAAGCGGAATTTCAGGAAATGTTTTCCTAACATCTAACCAAGGATCTCATGCATAAACCAAATAGATCATAGATAGGAAGAATTAAATACTTATTTGATGCGTGTTTCAATCTGCTGGAATGGAGAGAACAGAGTCTCACATGTAACTCCTCTATTTGGTCCACCCGAGCTTGGATCTGGATCACCTAGGACTCGGTTGCTAGAGCGAGGATCGAAGGCGAACGAGGGAGAGAGACACTAGGAGGGGCGGCAGCCTGCTGTTGAAATTGAGTTAGGGTTTTCTCTTAGAAAGCTCTCCTTTTATAATGCCATGTGTAGATATCTTATTTCTTAAATAAGTATATCTTTTATTATTAATAATAACTCTTTATTATTAACAAATCTTATCTCCCAAGTTATATCACATATAACTTTATATCATATACCTTATATAATATGTCTCCCATTAAACTGACTCAGTCCAAACTCTAAGGGTGTGACCTCGTAGGACCCTGTAATAATAACAATAGACTTTATGACATACTTTATAACACATAGTCTATAAATCATGGTTGGCTTCTAGCAAAGCATTATGACTATTTAAAATCACCGGATTAAATATCTCCATAAACGGTTTCACTTCATAATCAGTAATTGTACATTTGATTAAAGGACACAATTCCTTCATTGCTCTCTACACAATGAGAACAATTATAACACAATTCAGTGACTAGGACATTGACATTAACAAATTTCACTTTGGCGTCCCACAAGTGATCCATTGCTTGATCAATAGCTTGAGAAGCAGAATGTGACATCCTATCATCGTTATGACAGCCCCCCTGTGTAGTCCAAAGAGGGTATGCCCAAGGAGGTTGCTTTGGCAACAGTGCATCTCCATTTGCTAAATGAATACCCCCTCTACTAATCTTTTGATTGTTTGACAGATCCTTTGCAGTACTGGAAAAAGGGGTATTTCACTACTTATTATGATGCATAGTAATACCTTGGCGTTTCACATTTCAAAACCTACACGCAAATAAGATAAGGTGCTTTTTCTCGAGAATTTAAAAGTACCGCCTCATCTTCTGGTACATGTGTACACGATATATTCCTCTACCCATCGGGAAGCACATGCCTACAATAATAAAACCACATTCTCAAGACAGAACATATCTTATGATAATAAAGGAACTTGAATACAATTGGTGCCTCTTGTGAGTTTGAGATATAGACAAATAGAAACAAGCAACAAATAGAAACAAGCAACAAATATGATCTTAAACTTTATTTTTTTAAAGCCAACCTATATGTTTCCTTTAATTTAGTGTGTTTCTTCTTAGTTCTTATTGATGTTTCACTTAGTTCTTATTGTCTTTGAAGAAGATATTATCCGTGATAGACATAATTCAATGGAATTACATGAGAAAGCTCATTAACAATTTATTAAGGGTATATATAGTTAGTAAATACAAGATTTTGATATGTTGCAGTATACTTAATGATCTAAGTACGTATTCTCCTTCTTTTTTATTCTAATGTTTTTTTCTATTTTGGATAGAATTCGGATACACTATCTTGAAATTCAGACAATAAGAAATTACAAATTGATTGCTTGTGCAAGCGGACATTTGTATTGGATATGGAAAAATTTTGAATACCTTGGCGTGATAATCCTTCCAAACCCGACGAGCAATTTGATCACCTCCCAAATCGAAATCCTCAAACTTAATCTTTCGAATCAACTCCTCGGACGTCAGATGTTGCGTTGATTGATGTTGAACCAACCTCTACTTGCACAAATACACATCAGTTAAAGTGATTTTAGTTTTCAGTAATCAAGTGAGCAACGGAGAGAAGAGGACAAAACAACGACCCTCGGCAATATCGAGCCCTGAAAGGAAAATCTCCACCTTCTGCCATATACCAAGAGATAGCAACTATTGCTAAGATAAGAAATAATATCTGAACCATAAAGGGGAAAAACAGTCACGCCTCCCTTTTATAGCCATGGAGGAGCAGGCGTTCACCCCCACACCGGAAGACCAATCGGTTCGCATCCCCTCCACCGGCAAACGTTGAAGAACGTGGGGAAAATTGAGCGTCGGCCTTCTGGAAGCTCGAGGAAGAAGAAGGTGAAACAGAGACCCGCGATCGCGGTTTGCCCACAGGCAAAACCGCGCCCGCGGTTTCAAAACCGCGGTCACGGTAGTCCCGCGCTCGCGTCTCTGGGTCTTTGGTCACGGTCTTTGATCGCAGCCATGCAAAATTACCCATTTAGCACTCCTTAATTAATTTAAGACCCCATTTTCTCAATAACGTATATCAACACATTAAAAGAATCTTACAGAGATTACAAAAATTGCCCAACGCGTCTTTCTTACAAAACGACAGTTTGGGATTTTTACGGGTTTTGCAGCCATTATCACATCATCACTTTTATCGTTCAGTTTTTCCCTTAGAGTTTTTATGCTTTGAAGACTATGAAGAACTAAGCAACTATTGCTTAGTCCGACGATTGAAGCCTTCGTTTGTATTTGGTTGTGAGATTATAACTTTATTTCCTTTCCTTTGATTATATTGATTCTCTTTGTGCTTCATCCCATTGATTCTTGATGATTTGACTAGCCTGATCATCTAGTTGATATTAGTGATTTTCTATTGCTATGGTTTGGATATTTTTAGTTGAAATCCCTTATCTTGTGTAGCAACCACGATTTACAGGAACTAGTTGTGAATATTTATTGTGAAGAGAATTGATTACATGTCGAGTACTGACTAGTTGTTAAGAGCATGTATCCTGCTTTATTCCTATGCTTACTGCTGCCGTTAGATTGAATCTTGATAGTTTCTTGATTGTTTAATGGTAAGTAATTTCAGGGCTAGTTGACCTGTCTATAAACATACGATCGGAATAGGAATATTCATTGGTAAGAATTGGAGATAATCTAGGATCAACCAATCAAACTGAAGTGTGGATATTTGTCTGGCTAAGTTACTTCTCACCCATTCATTACATCTTTTGCATTGATTTACATTGTTACTCGTTACAAACCTAAATCCCCCATTTTGTTACTATTGGCATACAACCTTTGCATCTAGGAAGATTGTTTACCTCCCTGTGGGATCGATCCGTATTTACCCTACCACGTTAGTTAGGTTTTTGAGGTTATTTCATAGGAGTCTATGACAAACCCCTCATCAGTTCACCATCTGTTTTCCAATCAATTTTCCAAGTACTTCACAACATTAATATCACACTTTAAAGACGCACAACATATGAAATTGATTCGGAGTAGATCAAACTGGCAAACTTTATTGATGAAATGAACCAAAACCATGTTTGATAAATTTTACAATTACCCTCCTAAACGGTAAGACAAAACTGTTAGGAGGCTAAGGCTCTAAAAATGACGAAAAACAACAACTAGGAAAAGAGTCACTAAGACATGCTAATGTCCCCCTCGAGGTGCTTTGAAGAGATTCATGTACACATCACACCTTCGATATCTCTTCGGAGGTGGACTGTTCTCGGGTTCCGGTGTCGGCCTCCTCGAGCTACTAGGACCTGGAACACTCGGCCCTTACCTAGGCACGCTTGGCCCTTCTCTAGGCACAGGAACACTCGGCCCCTCCCCAGGTACAGGTGGGTAGCAAAACCGATCCAGGAACCCTGGGCAAAATCCGCCACATTCAGCACATAGTGTGGGTTGATCAGTTGCCTTGCTTGTCTAAGGTCATCCTGGAGCTAAGCATCATAAGCCCGCTCCTCCATAGCGTATAGTGATTCCGTCCATTCCTCCATGTGCTCAACTAGCACTCGGGGTCTGACCCTTGCCTGTTGGGCACAAAAGCCACAAACGATCCCCACAGTCTCGCTTGTCTACGAGCTTGCTCAGTCATCTCCTCCACTTGGCGATGAGCCTCGGAGGAAGCCATCTCACTCTGATTGTGCACATGACGAGACACAGGGCTCATCATCGGCTCTCCAGACACGTGAGTAGGATGCGGACCCACTGGCGCATCCAATGGCTCGTACTCCTCCCTGTCAACACCGGACACCCCAAGTGCCTCCCAAGCTGCCGGGAACAAGGGCGTGTACTCCTAAAAAGGTGAAATCTCTGGACTAGGGAAGATGAACTGCATCCCTGGATCTTTTCCGTCCACAAGCAGGTGCTCCAGACCCAGATCATAATCGTATTCCTCGAGGTCCTCCTTAGGATCCTCTTCAGGGTCCTCCTCTGGGTCTTCTTCAGGATCCTCCTCGGGGTCTTCCTCTTCGAGGTCTTCGTCGGGATCCTCCATCTTGTCAGATATGAGAACCACCGACTCCTCGAGGACAGTCTTCTCCTCCTTCTGAGGACTATCCGGAATCCCGACCTGAGCACACTTTGGAAGAATAGGGGACTCCAGCTCGGCCTTAGGTGGCGGAGCTACCTCAGCGTCCCTCCTTCCCTTGAGTTGTGATACGACATCACCCATTGCCTGTGAGGTGACGGAAGATAATTAGAACTTTCTAAATATAGAAGCTAACTTTCTATATTTAGACAGAAGAAGAAGGCACGACTAGAATGGCAAGGGTTTCAAAATATAGCATTTTACTCAAAAGTGTAATCTTGTTTGAAACCTTGACTTTGGAAATAACCAAATTAATTACTTTACCATAAAACGAAGAACGATTTATAAAAAAAAAATTGTTTAACAGATAAAACGATTTGAAGATTTAAATCATTTTAAAAAAAAACATTTTAGCTCTGATATCAAATTTGTAACACCCCCAAAATACCTTTGGAAATATTACCGCCAGTGACCTCAGGATACACACCCGGGGTCACCCAAGGCTTACCGTTTTTATAACAAATAATATAATGTTGTAAACTTTATTAAATAACATGGAAGTTGACCATATAATATTCAAACCAACGTCATAGGTTACAACGGATAACAAAACCAAACACATAAATGTTTAATACATCAGAAGTCTTAAAAATTAATAAACGCCATGAAAGGGTTTTGATCTGAGCGGTCTCACGCCAGGATCTTCAACCTTGGAAAAACACTTAAATCATCATCTGCCCTCAACATCGGATTCTGGCCTTCACGGAAGAGGAAGTTTACCTGATGTGCCGTATGAGACGGATGACACCAGCCAACCATGCAAGGAATAAAAACCGGTTGGTTAGTCAAATGAAATACTATGCAAGGGTACAAATAAAAAGGTTCTAAGTAGTCGTATTAGGTTACACCCATCGCTTCCCGAATAATAGCCGATGACGATAGTGAACCTCAACACTTCTATAGAAACATGAGAAAAGGAATGATCAAGAGAAGACTCCAAAGGAATTGAGTCTTATGGGAAACGTATGAAGAGAAGACTCCAAAGAAGTTGAGGCTTATGGGAAACGTATGACAAGTGTTTGGGAACGTTAGGTTTTCACACCAGTTTAAAACACGACCTTGATTATTTGGGTCCACGACCAACCTCACCGCGCATTACAAATCCAAATTGGAAAGAAGACTTACTCTAACAAGAGTCCGGGCAGTTTCCACGTTGTACTCCTCGCCCGAGGGTATATTAATTATGTGCATCACAACACTTATCTTATTTCATTCCAAAACAAATATCTCTCGATACGAGAGATATTTTGGGAATAAATCCCGATTGTTGGCACCAGTTGAGTGCACCTACCCTGAATAAGGGTACGGTCATGACCATAACTACTAGGGCAAAATCCTCCTAATATCAGTTATAAATAAACGACTAGACCTCGCAAGGTACATAACGTTCCTATGAATACTCATTCTAACTACACATGTAAGTTCGTACATAAATCCACACCAAAACCATTACGGTAATATCATACATAATAGCGTTGTTTCTAGCAATACATACAACCTATTATAAATTCATATTTTAACACATTGTTTTATTAAATCTGTTCCCAAACAGAAAACAACAACTTTTATCCCATCTTAATTAACAATCAATTAATTGATAATCAAGGGAAACATGGAATAATGAGCAAGAGCGAACCACCACTTGCCTTAGTCTAGACGAATCGAAGAGATCGGTTTCCGAGATCTGGGAACTTGAATCTGAGTACGGATTCCTACGACGATGACGAGATATAAGACGAAACCCTGAGTTAGATACGATACGACACGAAGATACGTAACGAAACGAATAAACGAAATGAACTAAGGGAACAAGGGCGTAAGCCGCGGCCGTGGTTGACAAAGCCGTGATCGCGCTTGCTGGGCAAGGCCGTGGTCGCGGTTGGCATATCCGCGGTCGCGGTTTCCTGGGTCAAGCCCACGGTCGTGGTGGATGGAGCCGCGGTTGCGGATCTCCATCCCGACGCGAGGCTAGGTGGCTCCGAACCCTTACCGATGACAACGACGACGACGCTTGCTTCACCACCGCATATCGCCACCACTCCAAGGCTGCCAACGACACCGACGACTACTAGGAACTCCAGCGACGACTAGAAACTTAGGCGACAACTAAATCGAATGAGAGAGAGAGAGATAGATGAAGCTTGATGGATGATGGAGAAGAGGCTGCCACGCCCCCCTTTTATAGCCATGGAGGAGCAGGTGTTCACCCCCACACCGGCAGACCAATTGGTTCGCATCCCCTCCACCGACAAACATTGAAGAACGTGGGAAAAATTGAGCGTCGGCCTTCTGGAAGCTCGAGGAAGAAGAAGGTGAAACAGAGACCCGCGATCGCGGTTTGCCCACAGGCAAAACCGCGGTTGCAGTTTGCCCACAGGTAAAACCGCGGTTGCCGTAGTCCCACGCTCAGGTCTCTGGGTCTTTGGTTGCGGTCTTTGATCGCGGCCATGCTAAGTTACCTATTTAGCACTCCTTAATTAATTTAAGACCCCATTTTCTCAATAACGTATATCAACACGTTAAAAGAATCTTACAGAGATTACAGAAATTGCCCAACGCGTCTTTCTTACAAAACGACAGTTTGGGACTTTTAGGGGTTATTACAATCACAAGAACCGCAAAATTGCAAGACAATTCCAAAATTCTGCGTAAGAAAATTACAATGAAACCTTCAGAAGTTTATCCAACCAAATGTGGCCTTAGATAGAATATATATTAACCTTAAGATGCATAAAATTAAAATAACTAAGGTACCTCTTATATTAGATGCAAAAGAGGGGTCGGCTGGCTCAAGAACTCCAAGGATTACAAGCAACCATAAATGGCAGAATTTAAACAATCTAGTTCGGCATTCAATTCTACTTTCTTCCTTAATTCATGTGAAATTTTTTTCAAATTCAAGGAATCAAAAGGTTGTCTTCAACCTGTCCACAACTCAGTCAAGATCAGATCAACACGCAAATGTTTTGGGCAGATTTCGTATCGTGACGCTATTTGCTTATTTGTGGAGTATAGGTTCAAAGGTTGAACACTAAATAAAGAAATAAGGAGCTGAATGTGAGAAAATTAAGGATTGTGTTTGCGGGAAAATTGTATGAGAACCTGATCGTATTAACTCGAGAGTGTGTGAATGTATATGAATGTCCCTCTTACATGGCAATGGGACCCCCCCTTATATAGGAGTCCAAGGGTAGTCCTACAAGGATTAGGATTTTTCCATAAGGATAGAAAGATATTCTATCTTACAGCTTAAGATAAGATAAATGTACATGGTACAAAATATTTCCCTTTATCGGATAAGGAAAGTATATCTCGAAACAGACATAATCCTGATACGCAAGAGATGCCAACTGTCACGATCCTCCAGAATAAGGGCATGCTATATTTGGAAAGAAGATATTTCCCTAACGTGTTGTGTAGCGCTCGGTCTTTGCGATCTTGTATGACAGTCATAACTAAACTCTCTTTTTTTGATCACTGCACAACTAAGAATTTGATACTTAGAACAACACAATACAACACAAGGCCTATGATCCACTTCTTTTTCTCGTTGAGTCAAAATTTATCCAAGCTCGACTTCTTTTCCTTTTAGTTTCGTCGAGTCCCAATTTTTCTAAGCTCAAATTATCTTTCTTGTCGAGTCCGAATTTTTCTAAGCTCAACTTATCTTTATTAAAATTAAATCAAATATATTTTAGGATATTATCTTTGGTTGTAATATGTTAATACTTAACATTACAATTGGATAATATGTTGGGTGATATAAGGTGGTAAATAAATTAAATGATTAAGATATTTATGCTATGATTATTTAGAAAATACGACTAGAGCATTTTCAGTATCGAATAGATAATCATATATCATGTAGCCTTGATAATTGATTTATTTAGACATAAATAAATTCAATTAGGATTCGAGACACGTGTTGTTCAACTTCCGTTATTGAATAAATTATCAAATTATAATTTATTTATGTGTGAATAGGGTACATATTGGAATCGCTTTTGAAAACAGAAACAATGTAGAAGTCCAATTCAGTGTTTAAATGCAACTACTTCCGATAGGTCGTTCGATCTCTATTGTAACCCAAGGCAAGTGACAGTTCGCTCTTGCAAATTATTCCATATTCTTCTTAATTGACAATTAATCAATTGCTTTAATTAAGTTGGGATATATATTCTTAGATTGTGTTTGGAAACTTGTGTGATATATGGTGTGGATAAATATGAATTATATACTAGGCTTTATATATTGCTAGTGGCGACCCTTATATATTATTATTTTTATTATAGGGTGCTAGCTGAACTTTAGTGTGGATTTGGTGTGGACTTGTATGCTTAGTTAGCACGAGTATTTGTAGGAACATTATATACCTCGTGAGGTTTAGCTGTTTCTTTTTAACTTAGTATTAGGAGGATTATTGCCCTAATACTTTTGGTCATGATCTATCCTTATTCGAATACAAGTGGTGGTGCACTTAGCTAGTGCCGTTATTAAGGATTCGTCCCATGATATATCTCGTTTCGAAATTGGTGTTGAATAAAAGCTTTAACGTAAATGCACGTTTTGGAATTAATTAAGTGCCTTTGTGCACATTATTAATATACCTTCGGGCGAGAAGTAAAACATGGAAACCGCTCGGGCTCCTGTCTAAAGTAAGTCCCCTTCTAATCTGGATTCACATTACGCGGTGAGGTTAGTCGAGGACCCAAATAGTCAAAGGAGTCGTTTTTAAGATATTGTGTGATGATTATTATTGTTCCCAAGAAAATACATATAATTCCCATAAGACTCAATTCCGTTGGAGTCTTCTCTTGCATCATGCCTTCTCTTTTGTTTTAGTAGGAGTATAGTATTCATATACCGTTTACCGAGATTTTATTTGAGAAACAAGGGTAGTGACTATATACAACTACAAGAACCATTCCGTTTTTCACCCTTGCGTAGTCTTTCATTAGAATGACCAACTGTTTATTTTCCTTGCATGGTTGGCCGGTGTCATCCATCATATACGGCACATTAGGTCGTTCTTCCAAGAGTGGAGAAGCAGGATACCGACATTGAAGGCAACTGCTATTTTGTGATTTTGTTTACAATAAGGTTAAAGATCCTGAAGTTAGATTTCAGGTTTATAACCTATTATGTAATTTTAGTATTTTCATTAAGTTTTCCACTACTATCTCTTATATTTATCTAGTAATGGTTTTCCGCAACATTGATTGTAAGACATTTTTGGATTAATTTATAATTGTTTCGTTTTATGTTGTGTTTGCGATCAATACTGTAAGCCTTGGGTGATTTCGGATGTGCGTTCTGAGGTCACTGGCGGTAAAATTCCTAAGGTAAATTAGGGGTGTTATAGTTGTTGTATCAGAGCAAAATATCTTTTGAAAACTTAAAATTTTTAAACCACTTTGTGTTTAATTGAGTTTTTATAAAACAAAATTTGGTGTGAAATTTTTATTCCTTTAGAAACTAAAGTTTTGACTTAAGAATGTTTTTCTCTAAAAGTTTATTTTGTGCAAACACTATTTGGTGTGGTTATTTCAAAAGTACTATTCCATAATTTATTACCAAGGGGTTATAAAAAAGAAGACAAGGTCAGGTTAAAAGGATGAGTCAAGATTTTGACAAGTTGTTTCTTTGTGAAATTCTTTCCAAAAACATATGCCAGCAATAGTAGTATTACCTACTCATGCCTAATTATAGAAAGTATGATTTCTATATTTGGAAAAGCCTTGACCTTTACTTGTCTATCTCCAGACAATGGTCATTACGCGATCTCGTCATAGAGTTACAGAGGAGTCTCCGATCACTCGGACACTTAGTTCTGAGTTTGATTTTAGCAATACTGATGACTGAACGGGAAATAATAAGTGCTATGCCATGTGAAGCCTACATAGCCTCTGACGACCCTATACCTCAACAAGTCAAGGGGAACACACAAGTGCTGGAAGAGCATATAGAGGGTGGATGATTTCACTAGAGGACTTGAAGGAGCAAGCTCTGGATATTGACAGACCCACAGGACTTTTGCAGGAGAATGCTCATAAGGTACTGCAAAACCTCGAGCAAGAACAAAAGTTAATTTAACCCAATTTAGGGCTGAAATTGTGCTCAATAGAGTTTCAACAGGGTTTCTGGACAACTTTTGGTATCCACTATTACCAGTGGAGAGAGACAATGTCCTAGATCCCAGGGAATCTAAAAAATTATGATCAACTTCAAACCTTAAGAATTTGAAACAAAGAATTCATGATATTTGGACCACAGTTCTTGGCCTTGCTATATCATTTGTTTGTTCCTGAGGTAATTAAGCAAAATTCTATGAACTTCACTGTGTGACCCATCAATATTGCCGACAAAATTTTGTTATCAAAAGATATTAAGGTGTTTGTTTTTGATTTGGAAGGATTTGAGCTGGCCATGATGTTGAAGAGACCATTCTCTTTTTTTCTGAATGCTTTGGCCAGTGCAAGCAAGTTTACAAATGAGGGATATGGGCAAGTGAAGCGGAGTAAAGGAGCTCAAAGGTTTTGATCATAAGTTGATGTTATGTATGCCACAAGTACAATGTGATTGGTTGAGATATGAGAAAATTTTGCATAAATGGGCACTTTTGTCCTTTCTATGAATTCATGTTTTTTTAATACTTTTTATCCCACTATTAATGGTATGAATATGATGTTTGAATGATTTGAAGTGGTATATGTTTTTTTTAGTTTCACCTTCCATAATGTATAGTTCTAAAAAAGTGATCATTCATGAGTTGTATTCACTCGTGCATGGCACGGGCGTTTACACTAGTTATACTCAAAGAGTAAAAGTAGTGGGACATGGAAAAATTCCGACTCAATGAAAGTAGAAAAAGAAATTGAGCATAGAAAAATACGGATCCCATGTTTCTTAGTATTACAAGCTATTTTTTATTGTCCTTAGCCTTTGTGGACTCCTTTATATATGAGAAAGAGAAGTGGGACTTAGAAAAATTCATGAAAGAAGGAATAGAAGTTGATCTTAGAAAAATTCATATCCTACGAGTCCAAGCTTGCCCTGGTTGTTTTTTATAGTTCTTTTTGGTTAGCAAGTGTCCTAGCTGTCTTTTTTTATTTAAGTTATTGCTTGATTTTTATTACCTTGACACTAACAACTTTTTAAGATCTTGACTTTGGTGCCTCCCTCCTCCTATTCTATCCTTATCCTAGTCGTCCTTTCCATGTCTCGAACAACTACTAGTTTTTGATCTTATGAACTTGCGTGGTCTTTACTTCTACAGTGTGCGACATCCTTGTGATTGGCCTTTCCTTATGGTCGAGTTTTTGTACTTTGCTACATTTTTCAAGAAGATAGGCCTGCCCGGAGATGAGTGTGGATGATACGACTGTGGATGTATAGCTCTATTCGTACGACCTTGGCCAACTTAGCTTAGCTGCTTTGATTTTGTCTAGTGCCTTGTAGTGATGCGTTCTCCCAGTTCCCTGCAAAGGGCTCTACAAATTTTTTATGCTTATTTTTGTTCTTCTTTTGCTTCTTTTTTAGGGTTTGCTTGTATAGCGTTTTTACTTTCTTGCTCTCATTTTGGCTGTTTCTTAGGGAATTTTGGTCCTTGTTGGACTTAGTTAGCTTTTGTGTTGCTTCTAGCTTTTATTTGGGGTTCTGGCCTTGTTGCCAATTTGTCATTTTGTATCTCACAATCTTTTTGTTGTGGTTTTCTGTATAACTACTCTATTTCTTTGATATATGTTTAACACCTTTCAAGGCATGCCTCAAGTGTGTGCCATGCAGCAAGATTGTCATCAAATGCGGCCAATGAAACCACGGTGGATCATCAGGAAAGCTAATCTTGCAGGCAAAAGATGGAGCCGGCGGTGTGGGCAGAATGGGGGTGTGCTTCTCGCATGGTTGGGCCCCAAAGTAATGAATCCATCCTTCCTAGTCCAAAGCAGCTGCAAGAACCCGTCCCAAGATGTGGTACACATGTTCAAAGCCAACGAGCATGGTAGTGTCCGAGGAGCTCATTCAATTGACCTAAAGAAAGGCAACAAAGACAAGCAAGACTCCCAAAGCTTTGAGTGACAAAGTAGGGAATAAAAGTCACCCTTATCATGGAAAGAAGAGGAAGAAAAGAGTAAAGAAAGAATTTACTCCCTTCAAGGGCAAGAGCCTTGGTGCATTGTCAAGTTAGCAAGGACCTCTTCTCGCATCCTCCCTTTAGAGGGGAATTCTTAGGTTGTTTAGTGTCCCAATTGGAAGCCTCTTAAGATCCCTTGAGGGTTCACACATTATATTTGAGGCACTTAGAGTTCGTGTCATTGCGGTGGCCGTTGTGGAGCGACTTGGCAGGTACGGCGCCGTTCAGTGTGGGTTGCGTAGCTTGCGCCTTTGCCTTGGCCTCACACTCGGCTGTAGCTTGGTCCCAGGCCATTTGACCCTGCATGACCTCTTCTGGTGACAAAGGAAGAATTGTCAGCGTTCTACCAATATGCACAAAGCAATAATGGTTTAAGTAACCGTCATGGATCACCTTATTGTCAAATTGCCATGGTCTCCTTAAAAGCATGTGAGTACAATCCATAGGCACAACATCACAAATAACTTTATCACTATAGTGCCCAGTATTAAAATGTACTACACATTGCCTAGTAACCATGTTATCTCCTTGGCTTGTAGCGATCCATTGGAGTAATTATGGTTGTGGATGTGGTGTTGTCTGCAATTGGAGGTGATCAACCACTCATTGGTTGATTAAATTGCAGCAGCTCCCTCCATCAATAATGACACATATTTTGACATCCTTCATAGCACAACATGTGCAGAAAAGTGTCTCCCGCTGATTCTGAGCCAGTTTCTCTTGGACTGTATATACACGCCAAGTCACAAGAAAAAGTGGCCCCGTGTGTGGTTGCAAGCCATGGCTCGAGACCTCCTCCTCTTAGGACTCTCCTATCTCCACCAAGGCTGGCACATCAGCATCGTCATCTTCCTCCGAGCCATAGCCTCCATTATGTGTCAAACGTGATTGCCTCTGGTTGGGATAATCATGTGCCAAATTCCCTTTTCCTTGACATTTGAAGCACTTAGGGTCACATGCCCTATCCCGGGGCCGTGGAGTCTTGGCCTCTCTCCTCTTAGGTGTCTCAATTGTGCTCTTAGGAGAGTTAAAGACTCCCTTTTGGTGCATAGAAGAGTTAGTGGCCGAATTCCAAGGACTAGAAGAAGAATTAGAATTGTAGCTCTTTTGGCCATTAAATAACCAAGACTTGTAGTTGTTCCATTTTTTTTAGTTGTAGGCTAGGGTGGCTGTATACAACAAGTCATTGATGTCCTTGGTGCATTGTAGCTCTAAGATGTCACGAATCGGACGGTTCAAACCAGCCACAAACCGTTGCCTCATGGAACGCGGACCCACGTGAATTCCCGCCTCGTGCATCAGGTCCTAGAGTTCAATGAAGAACTCAACGGGGGTTCAATTGTCGTTCTTGCACATGTGCACTCATTGCTGTATATGCTCAAAGTGCTAATCCGGGACATATTTCTTCCTCATAATGAACTTTAATTGAGGCCACATAAGAATGAGTCTCAATCCCTTCCTCCTCCTTTCAGCCCTTGGTCTAAACCACAAGACCGTGCTATTCCTTGTAAGTGGATAGTCACCACTTCAACTCATTCTTGCTCCTCATAGCCACAATAGTAAAAAATGTACTATGTGGTCTGCTCCCACTTAAGTACTTGTCGGCGTCGTTTTCCCTTAAAAAGTTATCAATTTTGCAAAGCTGCCTTTGTAGTCTAGGACACATCGTACCAAATAGTTCCCTATTGTAAGGGATATGATGAGGCTATCGTGATGTTCCGCAATGAATTCAACGGGTTCGTCGAATGTGATGAACACGTTTTTGCATTTGTGCTTGGTGACGGTTACTAGTTTGTTGAAGTCGAACTATTTGGTGTGTCGCTTAGCGGCAAACACGGATGTTCTGTGTATCTCTGATCCTCTTGAGATATTATTCACGATCTACACATGTGGACGAGGACGTGGTGGCACTGCTCGTTGCTTGGCTCGATCCAATGTTGCTTTTGCCATATGCGTGAGCAAGTCTCTGAGATAGCCATTTTGAAGCAGGTGAGTGTCTTCTTTTCTCAATGCGACGCAGTCATTGGTGTTATATCCTCCATCGCAGTGGAAATCGCACCACTTATCGGAGATCCTTCTATTCATGGGGTTATTTGGCTTTCTAGGCCACTTCACAATTTTGCTGAGTTTGGCCTGGCGTTGAGTATTCTGGTGATGTCGACTGCGAATGAGTGGTGATGGAGAGGAGGATAGATCCCCTAGTATTTGTAGCGAACGTATCCATTGTCTCGGATATTGTTGACCGTTCGGTTATCGGGCCATGATTGAGGATAGGGATTCTAACGCGTCTCGGTCTTACTGATAGGATTGCTTAACACGATGGCCCTTGCGGCTTCTTTGATGTGAGACCGTCATCTTCCAGTCGAATGTATGCCATGGATTTGTCTTGGACATCCTCGAACATTTACATGGTTACTTTTTAGATGGTGATATAATTCCAACTGTTCGAATAGTCTACCTGAATGCCTTTATGGAGGTTGGGGCATCACAGTGAGGTATCGACATCTTCTCATCATTGAACATGACGAGGTACTTTCTTACCGTCTCTCCTGGGCATTGGGTGATGCGGTAGAGATCACTGGATTGGTTTTGGAGTCATCGACTGCTAGCAAGCTGAGTTTTGAACAAGTTGATCAATCCGGCAAACGAGGAAATACTCATGCTAGATAGGTGTATAAACCACATCAAGGCGGAGCCTTTCAAGGTTGACCCAAACCATTTTCACATCATGGCTTCTTTTTCAAGTATTTGGGCATCGTGCTCGTCATCATCCTCTGCTTGTATAACGAGACGTGCTCGCCGGGATCGGTTTTCCCATCGTCGATGACATGTTTGGAATCACGTACTTTTTGTGAATTTGATGTGATCAAAGACGTCGACAAAAGTTAAGTCCGCATAGCAGTCGTCGCTTTCCTCTTCTATGGGCCTAGGCATTCCTGGTGTTTGGGTCGTCCAATGTTTTGAGCTTTTCGCCCCAGTTTCGATCAATGACATCATCGAATGACTCCTTTGGTATTGCTTTCATTGGATCGGTTGTCTCCGGTTCACGAACTACCTGGTTGATTGTCGATGCTGTCGGGTGGCGAGATGCCCCAACGTCGGCTGATGGCATCATGATTGGAGTAGAGAAAGAGGGGTTGACAACGACGAACTCAAGATCGGGGCGTTAGAAGGTGTTGTCTCCGCGAATGTACTGGAGTCGGGAGCGAGGTGTCGGTGGTGGCATCGACCTGTTTAGGGAGCGCAACGCCTTATTCTTGATTATCACCTCCTGGAGTTGTGCTTCGGATTGTAACAACCCTCATTTTTAGTAAGGGTATTTGTGTAATTTTCCAACACTATTTCTAAATAGAGTTCTTGTTCCAAGTTGTTTCAAATTGTAAGTTATAAATTTATTTAAAGTATTCTAAACATTATGTTAAGTTTTAATTTAAATAAAATTTATTAAAACATGACCTAGAATATTTAAATCAAGTTTAACAATTTTTTTATTGTTACAGATTTAAGTATGGTTAAATTTACAAGAAAAATTACCTAAGCTTATTTTAGCCTAAGTTACATTTTATATAATTTAATTTTGGGTTCAAATAGATATTACAAATTTAATATATTAATTTGGACAACTTTTGCAATTTGTTAAAATTGGAATAGGGCATTTTTTCCACGAATCAAAAACTTGAGGGGCATGAGTGTAATTTCCCCAAAACTCCTTCAACCTCCCGCCCGACCCCTGTGTTGTTCGCGAGCTCATCCGCGGCCTTCAATGGCGATTTTGCAGCTCTATTGGATTCGTTCGACCGAATTAACTCTTGGGCATTGAGGAGGGGGTTTATCCGCATATAATGGGTGAATTTATTCGGGTTAATTGTCGCGAAAACACCGGGATTTCCCCCCAAAATCTGATCCGCGCCATTAAGGTTAAATTGAAGATTCGACAAATTAGATAAGCTCATCTTCAATGGGGACGAATTGATTGAGAGATTATGCTGGGATATTCTCCTCCACCATAACCCTATAAATAGTCCCCCAAATCATCCAATTTCGAGCTTCAACCTAAGAGCCCTAGAAAGAAATTCTGAGTTGTTCTTGAGCGAAATTGGGGCTTGTTTGAGTTTTGTTCGAATCTATAGCGATACTAATAGCTGCGCCCATGAGTCCCCTTCGAAAGCCCCAAGTTTCCGCCACCGGAGATCCACTAGAGCCGCCCCAATTTCAGCAAATTCCGACGAGGTGCAATCGAAGCTGTGGGTATTTTTAAACCGATTTCCAAGGCACCGTATCGTATGGCTCCAGTGGAGATGCAAGAATTAAAGAAGCAACTTGAAGAGCTGCTTGAGAACGGATATATAAGACCGAGTGCGTCACCTTTGGGTGCCCCGGTTTAATTTGTCAAGAAGAAGGATGGTTCATTCAGGTTGTGCATCGATTATCGGGAGTTGAACTAGGTCACTATCAAGAACAAGTACCCATTGCCACGAATTGATGATCTTTTGGATCATCTGCAAGGAGCTAAGGTCTTTTCCAAGATCGATTTGAGGCCTGGCTATCATCAGCTCAGAATTTGTGAGGAGGATATTCCGAGGACTGCATTCCGGACGAGATATGGATAGTACGAGTTCGTAGTCATGCCATTTGGACTTACGAATGCTCCAGCGGTTTTCATGGATTTGATGCACATATGCTTTCATCAGTATCTGGATAAGTTTGTGGTGGTGTTTATCGATGATATCTTGATCTATTCGCCGAACGAGGAAGTTCATGAGGAGCATCTTCGCATCACATTATCGATCCTTAGATAGAATCAACTGTATGCTAAATTGTCTAAGTGTGATTTCTAGTTGAAAGAAGTGGCTTTGTTAGGCCATGTGATTAACGAGAAAGGGGTTATGGTTGACCCTTAAAAAATTGAAGCAGTGGCTAACTGGAAGCGACCTCAGAATGTGAAGGAGGTGCGCAGTTTCTTAGGACTTGCTGGATATTACTGACGGTTTGTAGAAGGATTCTTGAAAGATCGCTCTACCTATGACCGGTTTGCTTCGCAAGGTCCATAAGAAGTTCATATGGGATGATAAATGATAGGCCAATTTTCATAAACTGAAAGAGTGCTTGACGTCATCACCAGTATTGGCACTGCCAGAAGGAACTGATGGCTATGTTGTCTTGACAACTGAGGCCTTATGAAGCGAATTACCTGACTCATGATCTGGAATTAACTGTTGTGGTTTTCGCACTAAAGATTTGGAGGCACTATCTCCACGATGTCAGATGTCATATCTTCATCGACCACAAGAGTCTGAAGTATGTGTTCACTCAATAAGGGTTGAACATGAGGCAGCGACGCTGGTTGGAGTTGCTCAAGGATTATGACATTGAGCTACAGTATCATCCGGGCAAGGCTAATGTGGTAGCCGACGCATTGACCCGAAAGACGCCGCATGAGACTGTGGTAGCTCTACTCACTGCTCAGACAAGGTTACAACAAGGATCGTGCGAAATTGAGGTTTTATATGATCATCGACGAGGACGCCTGAGTACGCTTGAAATTCAGGCTACGCTACTTGATCAGATCAGAGAAAGACAAGTTGATGACTTAATCTTGGTGATGCTTAGTAGTGAAGTTGTGGATGGGAAAGCTCCGGGATTTGTGATTCAAGATGATGGATCACTTTAGTTTCAGGATCGGATCTGTGTGCCCAATGGTGATAACCTTCATCAACTGATAATGAGGAGGCCCATTCCCCAACTTATTCTGTACATCCAGGGTCCAGAAAAATGTACAAAGATCTGAGAAAGAAGTTCTGGTGGCCCAACATGAAGTGGGATGTAGCAGAATTTATGGCAAGATGTTTGACCTGTCAGAAAGTGAAGATCGAGCATCGTAGGCCAGGGGGAGAGTTGAAACCTCTTCCGGTCCCGGAATGGAATTGGGAAGATATCGTAATGGATTTTGTTACGGGTTTGCCAAAGACACAAAGTCAGAAAGATGCTATATGGGTGGTCATTGACCGGCTCACGAAAAGTGCTCATTATTTAGTTATTAAGTCAACCTGGGGAACCCAAAAGCTATCTGAGGTGTTTTTACACGAAATTGTTCGTTTGCATGGTACGCCAAAAACCATTGTATCGGATCGTGATGGCCTATTTATGTCAAGATTCTGGAAGGAGTTGCATAAGGCCATGGGAACTGAGTTGAGATTCAGTACTGCGTTTCATCCTCAAACGGATGGACTGTCAGAGATGACAATTCAGACACTCGAGCACATGCTGAGAGCTTGTGTGTTGGATCGTCCGACCATTTGGGAGAACAACTTGAGTCTGATTGAATTCACGTACAAGAACAGTTGGCATTCCACCATCAAGATGGCTTCGTTTGAAGCTCTGTATGGTCGGAAGTGCAGATCTCCAATTTGTTGGGATGAGAATGCCGACAAAATTCTGCCAGGACTATAGTTGGTCGAGATGACTGCCTCGGATATCGCTTTGATCAGACAAAGGATGCTTGCAACCCAGAGTCGATAGAAGTCTTATGCTGATTTGAAGCGTAGAAATGTCGAGTTTGAGGTTGGTGACAAGGTGTTCGTCAAGGTACCGCCATCCAAGGGTGTGTTCAGGTTTAGAAAGCGTGGGAAGCTCAATCCTCGCTATGTGGGACCATTTGAGATCCTTGATAGAGTCAGATCTTTAGCATACCATTTAGCGTTGCCACCGTTAGCGCATCCTGTGCATAATGTGTTCCATGTGTCTCTATTGAGGAAGTATGTGTCGGATGAGTCTCATGTTCTGAGTTATGACGCCATTGAGATTCAGGCAAATGGTACCTATGAGGAGAGACCCGTGCGCATACTAGAACATCGTGAGAAGCACCTGCGGAACAAAGTGGTGCCTTTGGTGAGAATCCTTTGGTCAAAGTCAGGAGACGAGGAGGTCACTTGGGAGACTAAAGCTGATATGCATAGTCGTTTTTCTGAGCTATTTTCGGTCCAAGTTTCAGGGTCGAAACTTTTTTGAAGGGGGTAGTAATGTAATAACCCTCATTTTTAGTAAGGGTATTTGTGTAATTTCCCAACTCTATTTCTAAATAAAGGAATTTTGGTGATTAATTCATTATTCCAAAAATAGAAATAAAATAGAGTTCTTGTTCCAAGTTGTTACAAATGGTAAGTTATAAATTTATGTAAATTATTCTAAACATTATGTTAAGTTTTAATTTAAATAAAATTTATTAAAACTTGACCTAGAATATTTAAATCAAGTTTAACAATTTTTTTTGTTAAAGATCTAAGTATGGTTAAATTTACAAGAAAAATAACCGAAGCTTATTTTAGCCTAAGTTAAATTTTATATAATTTAATTTTGGGTTAAATTAGATATTACAAATTTAATATATTAAATTGGACAACATTTGCAATTTGTTAAAAGTGGAAGAGGGCATTTTTTCCACGAATCAAAAACTAAGGGGCGCGAGTGAAATTTCCACAAAACTCCATCTTCAACCTCCCGCCCGACCCATGTGATGTTCGCGAGCTCATCCGCGGCCTTCAATGGCGATTTGCATCTCCATTGGATTCGTTCGACCGAATTAACTCTTGGGCATTGAAGTGGGGGTTAATCCGCATCTAATGGGTGGATTTATTCGGGTTAACTGTCGCGAAAACGTCGGGATTTTGCCCTAAAATCTTATCCGCGCCATTAAGGTAGAGTTGAAGATTCGACAAAGTAGATAAGCTCGTCTTCAATGAGGACGAATTGATTGAGGGATTATGCTGGGGATATTCTCCTCCACCATAACCCTATAAATAGTCCCCAAATCCAACCCCAAATCATCCAATTTTGAGCTTCAACCGAAGAGCCCTAGAAAGAAATTCCGAGATGTTCTTGAGCGAAATTGGGGCTTGTTTGAGTTTTGTTCGAGTCAATAGCCGTACCAATAGTTGTGCCCATGAGTCCCCTTCAAAAGCCAAAGTTTCCGCCACCGGAGCCGCCCCAATTTCAGCAAATTCTGGTGAGGTGCAACCGAAGTCGTGGGTATTGTTAAACCGATTCGGGTTTTGTTCTTTTTTTCGATTTTTAATTTATTTTTGGCTTAAATTGGTTTAATTCAATTAATCCAGTATAAGGTAAATATTTCGAGATTATTTTGAATTTATAAAAAAATTAAAATTTAATTAATTAAATTTGTTATAATATTATTCTATATTTTGAATGGGTAAAGTTTGGCTATTCATGATTATTATTAGGTTTTGTTCTTTATTTCATGATTATTTAGAATATACGACTAATTAATTTTATTCGTATAGATAATCGTTTATTCAAAAATCCTTGAAATTGATTTGTTTATGAATAAATAAATCTAATAAAAAACCGAGAGATTGACTATCTCAAATTTGGTTATTAAATGAATTATCTAATAAAATTTGTTTATTGTCATTTGGGTACGTCTCGGATTGGCTTTTGGAACGGAATCAAACAGGAGGTTAGGTTCTACTCGCAAGCGATCGCTCCCATTTACCGTCCGTTTCACTCTTCAATTCAAGGCAAGTGGCGGTTCGCTCTTGCATTTTATTTCATTTTTCCTTAATTGACAATGAATTGGTTGTCTTAATTAAGTTGGGATAAAAATTCTAAAAGTTGATGTTTGGGAACCTTTGGTGTATGAAAATGTGTGAAAATGAACCTTATTATTAGGTTGTATGAATGCTAGCTATAACCTTATATATATATATATATATATATATATATATATATTTTATTATAGGTTGCTAGGTAACATTGGTATGGTTGTTGTGAATTGGTGTGAAATATAATTGCTAGATAGCACGAGTATTCGTAGGAACGCTATTTCCTTACGAGGTTTAGTCATTTCTTTATAACTTGGTGTTTGGAGGATTATTGCCCTAATGCCTTTGGTCATAACCCACCCTTATATTGCATAAGTGGTGGTGCACTTAGCTAGTGCCAAATCTTTGAGATTTATCCCATTCTTCATCTCTTTACGAGACTAGTTGTGGAAATAAAAGTCTTAACGTGAATGTACGTTTTCGAACTAAATAAGATTCGCATTACGCGGTGAGGTTGGTTGGGGACCCAAATAATCAAGGTCGGTTTTTTAAACTTTGCATGATAAACTTAAATGTTCCCAAACAATTGTTCATACTTCCTAAAGACTTAGTTCTTTTGGAGTCTTCTTTTGATTCATACCTCTTTCTCTCATTCCGTGGAAGTTTGTGGGTTATATATCGTCATTCGGTTATTATTCGAGGGACAATGATAGTAACGAGTTACAATCACAAGAACCACTCTGCTTGAACCCTTGTTTAGTCTTTCATTAGACTAACCAACCTTTTCTCTTCTTTGCATAGATTCCCAAGTCGAGAACATGGGAAGACGACGTTGAAGGCAATTGTGTTTGCTTCACGGTTATTGTTATCTGTTTTTACAACAAAGGTTAAGGATCCTGTGTTAGTTTAATTAAAGTCGTCCGCTGTACTTTTCATATACTGTAAGGTTGCCTTGTTTTGCAACGTCGTTTTATTTGTAAGACATTGTTTATCTTAAATGTTATTATTATTGTCCTACTTTGACTTTTGCGATCAATATTGTAATGGCTTGGGTGATTTCGGATATGCGTTCCGGGGTCACTGGCGGTAAAAATCCTAAGGTAATTTAAGGGTGTTACGGGATTGGGTCCTCTCGGCGGCCAGTGACTCTTCAAAAGCCTTCATCTTTTCACGGAGCTCTGTCATGTCGGTTGTGTGTTGATCTTTCGGACCGCTGGGACCGACCTGACTAGATGGATTTTGAGGAATATTTGTCATGGTTGTGATGATGACGTCTTTGGATGTGGCAACGTCGTTTGTGGTTGGTCCGTCGTTCGGTATGGTGGTGTGGTCTTGTAGTGTTTGTGGTTGGAAAAAGGTTATAATATTTTGACTCACAACCCCATGGTGGGCGCCAATTGTTTTAGGTAGATTTCGTATCGTAATGCTATCTGCTTTGATTGTGGAGTATGGGGTCAAGGATTATGCGTTAGCTAGAAAGAACAAGTTATTTGAGGGAAAATAGGGATCGTGTTTGATGTAGGCTTGTATGAGAGTATGATTACAATAGCCTGAATAGCCGATATCTTACAAGGTTTTGACACCCCCTTATCTAAAGTTTCAAAGCGTATCCGACAAGGAATAACATCTTACCATAAAAATAAGATAATATCTTATCTTGGAGCCTAAGATAAAGATAAAAAAAAATATGGTAGAGAATATTTTCTTATATCGAACAAGGAAATTATAAATATAACGCATTTAATCTTCAATCATGGGATCCTTGTCAGCCGTCGTTATCTTCAAGAATTGGGTCGCTCTATATAAGGAAACATGATATTCTAATTTGTGTAATTATGCAACCCTGATTTATCGCTTGGAGTAAATCACTGATTAACACAGTGGTGTTCACAAGAACCATTGACTGCATCGATGTTCCCAGGTCATTATTGGCTTGTTGCGATTGTTTGTGCCCTGAGTACCCCATTAGCATTGCGTCCATTAACAGGTCTATTGCGACATGTATTTTCAGCGAGCATCCACAATCCAAATGGTTCATTGAACTTCCGGTGTGCCTCATTTCTTCTCCTTGCCTCTAGCTGCTTTGGCCTGCTCAAAATCTTCCTTAGCAAGAAAAGGACACAAATTCTCATGGTGTCCATTTTTTCCACAATGAAAACACACCATTCTCAACCCTTCATACTGAATCTTCCAAATTCCTCCATTATAACGGAACTTGGAAACGAGGGCCTTTTCTATATCAAATTCCACGCACAACCGATTATATCTTCCACGCTCTTCCCTCCAAGTAGTTTTATCAATCTTGAGTACTCTGTCCATATTTTTGCCAATTTGAGATAGAATAGCACCACAATTTTTTTTACAGATATGTTCGGGATGCGTATCCAAGCATCAAGGTAGCGAATGGATTCCTCCTTGGTTCAAAATTAGACTTCCATCTTTGAATCATCAAATAGATAATCAATCATTCATGGAACATTGGCCATCACACTTCCCCTTTAGGGGCCCATTTAGCCATCAAAGTTCTTTTGAGATGCATGACGATAGTCTTATCAAAACCATTGATGATAATAGTATCACACCAAGGTTTGTAGATTCGTTCATTCCTTTCAGCAATAGAATTAAGACGGGGAATACTGGATCCATAATTTCAGGAATTTCATCATTAATCAGATCCTCTTCCTTTGAGCAGTCATCCCAAAAAGGGTTATTGAACTGGGTGAAACTCTCTCCTTCTTTCTGTGTAACTTTCTCTTTGAAGGAGATCTGTTTTGTCGGGGAGCAAGAAACTTCTGTCTAGTCTAAACAGAAGAAGCAAGTGAAGGAATCTCCCCTAAATACTTAAAGCTGAAGGAATGTTTTCACAAAATATTTAGCCAAGTGGCTCTTTATCTTACTGACATCTGGCCAATTTTTATAATGACATCTGTCCATTGTCCATTTCAACTGCTTCTCTCCATTTCTTCTCCCACTATTCCCACCATGTTCTGAAATCTTGCACGTTCTTTGTTGGCGTTGTCCTCATGTATTGCTTCAGTTTATAGTCTCCTACATTATCGCTCTAATCAAACTGTCCATATCCAAAATCAAACAATATCAGAAAAGCTCAACAGATATGTACGTTGCGGTTTAGAATTGGCCGGCGTCCCTCCGTCGCTTTCTGAGAAACCCTAGGTGCATGTTCGTCGGCGTCGGGATCGAAAACGACGCCGCAAATCTGGGAAACGACTAGAGGCTGAGATGCAAGAATCTTTACGACGTGCGTGCGGTTGCGGCTCAGAACTTGCCGGGGAATTTCTCACAGTGGTCGGGGCTTTAAGAATTGGCGAGGGAAGTGCTGAAGATGACAATGGAAAAGCCGAGGCACTTGACTTTGAGCGATTGGGTGAATCAAGTGATGATCGGGTAGCAGATTCATTACTTGTCTTGATGCCTTTATTTCTTGTAGGATCGGAGTGACGTTCTACTTCGATTTTTAATGGTAATCAGATTGTGCTGTTTAATTGCTTTACAACATCATTTGTGCAGGTACAAAATAATGGTATTACTTCAATAGTTTTCTTACTTTTTAGCCTGGAGAACTCTCGGTAGTAATAAATGTATGATTGCACTTGTCCAACATTAAATGTCCTTAAATACCTTTAAAACTAGAAATCAGCAAAAAAAAATCCATGTTTACATGGTGATAAAGTTACCCCATTGTTAATTATCATTTTTTGTAATTATATTAAACCAACTATCAGTTTTGAGCTTATCATGGTCTATCTTGTCTATATGTAAGATTTGTGGATCAATGGCATTTTTTGTGGGAGCAAATTGTTGATTTATGATACAAACCAAAATTTGAAATCGTAAAGCCGGAGGAAGCGGTGAGTATCTGAAGCACTTTCTTGACTTTGTTTTTTGTACATGTAGTTGTGTGTTTGTTGCAATAATACCTTCTTTTTTTTTCTGTGGCAGCCTTGAGTGGCTGAGAGACACTTCTTGGATTTAAGGAAAAGAAATGGAGCAGTTCTAGCTGCGGACATTGTAAATAAGGTATGCAGTTGTTTCCAATTATTTTTTTGTCCCACAAAGTACTGATCAACATTTAATAAATAAAAAGGTAAGGCTTGATCATCCTTGAAGACCATGAAAAGTAAGATTAGGCAAACAACTGCATGCAATTAGACAATTAAAAGGTACAAGGCAGTTTCTGAAGAAAGATGTTGTAACTTATAATATGCATTGTAGCACTTTCTTCTTTGAAAATTAATTTGTTAAAATAAACATATGAGCTTAATGCATGCAATTAGATTTATTTTTATGAAAATGAAACTAGATTTAATTAAAGCTAAAAATATATATGTAGTCATCTTAGATGTTTAACCCTTTCTCTCAATTGGTGAGTTTTTCTTAGCATTTTATTTCGTAGCTAATTGTTATATTTGTATGTTACTCAACAGAAAGAAGGCGAGGGGCATTTGTGTGAGATGTATGGTAAGGCTTTGTGACGTATTTTCACTATATTTCCTTTTTTTATGTTAGTTCTTAGGATGTTTAACCCTCTATTTCTTGTAACATTTTTCCTGTAACTTGAAAATTGTGTGTGATTTGTAGGTATTATCCTTTGAAATGGACCAATAATTCCTTTGGCTAAATGCTAAAAAAATATGACATTAGGGTGATTTATTTTTGATGAATTCTTATTTGTTGCTTATTGCGATTACGTTTTTATATCAATATATTTTGTTGTTGGATTGCGTACAACTCTATTATTTTTTTAGTTCACATCATATCATGAATTTTTTTTAACTCTTTTATTCTATGCATAGTATGTTATGATGTTGAAGGTTGACATTTCCCACCTATTGTCTCTGTTTTATGCATTTTGATTCAATGCATCATGTTTGATATCAAACATGGAGCTAAGAGTTACTCATTATAGAGCTGATGAAAGCTTCAGTGATTTTTATTAATGATCAGAGTGCTTTAAATGGGCCTATGGTGGTGGGGATGGTGTGGTATTTGGGAAGCGGGTGGAGGATGGAGGGAGAGCACTGGGGTTCTGTTGGCGGAAGAGAGGACATTGGCCAACAACATGACCGGTTTCTCGACACCATTGGCATCTCTCAATGAAAGGACGGGGCTGATTTTGTTGTGGAGGATGGAATGGGTTCGTGTTTTGGTAGTTTTGTGGAGGTGGAGGGCGCTGGTGTTGGGGGGTTGATTGGTTCGGCTTCCATTGCTGCTGGTTCTGCGGCCGTATGTTCCTGTTCTTGTTAGGACGGGACTAAGCGTTGAAGGCTGTAGCAGGTGTACTTGTTGGAGGAGCAACAGACTTCAGTTCCAGTTCCTTGATGAACTCATCCTGCAAAGTGGATTATTCATCAAGTAATAATGAAGTGTTATCTATTTACTTGATGACATAAGGAAAGTTATCTTTTGGAAAGATAAGATATTGTATGAACTATAGTTATCATTTTCTCATTAAAAAGATATTTATCTTATGAGATGTATGATAAGATAATATAAATTTATATATATAATTTCCTATTATTATAAGATAATAAAACAATGAATAAAATAATATATATATTAGCTATATATATTCACATTTGTCTATAATTGAAAAAGACCAACTTTACGTGAAAGTTGAAGGAAGCCACAAAACATGTCTTGCACGGTCGTACCCCCAAAAGTGGTGGTAGGAAAAAGCTTTGTTTGTTTTCTGGTTCGTTCGTTCTAGCAAACGAAGGCAAGACATGTAGGGATTTAGATGATGTAAGCGAAATTTTAGACAACAGTTTTCTAACATCTAACTTAGGATCGCTTGCATAAACTTGATACGAACCACATATGAAAGAGTAACATACCTTTTGGTGCAAAACTTGTTTCTAGGATCTCCCAGGAGAATAGAGTCTCTATTGTGACTCCTCTACATAGTCCACATGAGCACGGTACTAGATCGCCTTGCCTTCGTTTGCTAGAACGGGACAAAAGCTCCAAGCTTTTCTTGCAGCATGGTATACGGCCGACCTTAAATGTGTATTTGTGAGAGAGTTTTTTTCAACGCATGAGATAATGGAATAATCCCTTTTTTAAGGAAACATGAATATTTATGGTTGATACAATATCTTATCTTTACTAAGGATATATATTTCATTATATCATCAAGTAATGAGATAACTCTTTATTATTACTTGATGAACAATCCACTCTCCAAATAATACATATGACTGAAATTCCCTAGTCCGACAATAGGTCTCGGGTTGTTGTGATCTAGCCCAATTACTCTAATGTGTGTGACTTTATAGGACCCAAATATAATAGCAATGGGTCAAATCTAATCTATCTCATAAGTCATAGTTGGTTTCTAGCAAAGCACTAAGCTAGACTACATAAAATATCTGAATTATTAATCTCCTTTATAATTAGAGCTGTCAAAAAGTGATCGAACCCGTTTTACCGACCTGACCGACCCGCTTTTAGACCCGACCGGAATTTTTGGTAACCCGAATTTACCGAACCCGAATTTACCGAGACCGAACCCGACCAACCTGATTAAAAAATAAATGTGGAGTATTAAAAAAATATAGCATAAAATATATTTGATAAATGACATATAAAAAATGGTAATATGCTCAATTATCCCAAAACAAAACTATTGTTGTACTAATATAATTTTTTATAATTAAAAAATTTATAAATTAATATAATATAAATTACAAATAAAAATAAAATATGATTTTGGTCTACTAATATCAATTACATTATAATGATTAATAATATTATTAATTTTTAATTCATTTCAACTTAATTTGACATATTTAATTTAGTTTATAACTATTTAATTATATTAAGTAGTGAAAACAATATTTAAAAAATGATGCTCTTGACCCATTGGTCAACCGTAACCTCCTGTTGACTTGTAATGACCCGACCCGGCTTGACCTGTTATCCGAAATTACCCGACCCGTTATCAACCCGAACCCGAAATAACCGAACCGAACCTGACTTGACCGATCAAATTGACAGGTCTAATTATAATCATATTCTACTACTAGTAATTGTCATCTTGATTAAAGGACATACTCCTTAATTATCCCACTTGTCCTTAAACAAGTGTGCAATAACAATTCCATTGTCACTTAGTGTATAATATGATGATATGATGAGATCTTATGTAATCCATATCAATATTGAAATTGTTTCTTGAACTCCGAGCTTGAACTGTCAAAACAAATGATTACTATCAATCCATTTGAGCACGACCATGCATTTTCAGTTCTTACTCTTCAAGTGGCCAAAACACCGTTCCTATCCATATATATACACATATATAAATAGGAGGACTTCTCCGTTCTTGTGTGACTATAGGTCCCACTCAATTTTTAGCAATCCCGATCACTTCATTTATAACCGCCTTTTACGCAACAGTGTTTGACAATGTCAAAGACTACCAATCACCAAGCAAGAGGTATATCGTACTCATGTATGAGGAATCTACTAATCATAGTTCGACTTAAAATTCTAAAACTCATTTGAAGAATCTTAACGTAGGTTTTCCCAACACGTATCCATCATACATGTCCATGTAATTGATTAGACATCTCCATGTCCCCATAACCCGTGAAACTTGCCACTATCAATCAACTTACATAATAGCCTGTATTGAGTAATTTATGTCCAATTTAATGACTTAGACTACGGACAATTCATAATTCATAACATCAGTTCACTTAATAGGGTTTCATCCACCATAACTTAAATGATAATCCTATTTGATGATTATAAATTTCTTAGGGCATTTTATTTAATTCTAAACCACAATTAAATAATAACAAAACTTTATTTCAAAAACAAACATGATGCAATGTCTCAACAATCATGAAAACAACATCCATAATCTCAAAACAATAGAATCTCAAAGTCATTCTCCAATGTGCTTGAGACCCATAGCCCTAGTGTGACTATCATGCTTGGGCTTAGATAAATGTTTAGTCAACGGATCTGCAATGTTTTCATTCGTATGTATTTTGCAAAGTTTCACATCTCCTTAATAACTAACTCACCATCTCTTCCTTACACCAAGAGATCATCTTTAGTGCTTCTTAAGTACTTTAGGACGTTCTTAGTTGTATTCCAGTGTGCTTCGCCTAGATTCGATTTGGATCTGATGCACATACTAAATCAAAATGCAACATCTGGGCGAGTACACATCATGGCATGCCTGATGGATCCTATTGCTGATGCAAAAGGAATCCTACTCATTATCTCTAGCTCAACAGGTGTCACTAGGGACTTCTTCTTTGTGAGATGTAAGCCATGTTGCATAGGCAAGAATCCCTTCTTGGAATTCTTCATATTGAACCTATCAAGAACCTTATCCACATAAGTTCCTTGACTTAGTCCAATAAGTCTCTTAAATATATCTCTATGGATCTTGATGCCTAATATGTACTTTGCCTCTTCTAAGTGTTTCATTGAAAAAACACTTCTTAAGCCAATCCTTAACGGACTCCAGCATATGAATGTCATTTCCAATGAATATTATGTCATCCACATACAAGACTAGGAAGACCACTTTTCTCCCACTAAACTTCTTGTAAACAAAGGTTCTTCTTCACATCTGATGAAATCAAACTATTTGACAACTTTTTCAAATCGAAGCTTCCAACTCCTTGATGTCTGCTTAAGTCTATAAAAGGATTTCTTAAGCTTTCTTTCTTTCCTAGGATTCTGTGGATCCTCAAAACCCTCAGGTTGTGTCATGTACACATCCTCTTCTAAATACCCATTTAGAAAAGCGGTTTTGACATCCATTTGCCAGATCTCATAATCATAATGAGTTACAGTGCTAGGATTATCCGAATGGATCTGATCATGACAACTGGTGAGAAGGTTTCATCATAGTCAATACCATGAATCTGCTTAAAACCTTTTGCAATCAGTCTCACTTTGAAAACTGTTACGTTTCCATCATTGTTTGTTTTGAGTTTGTAAACTCATTTGCACCCTATGGGTACTACCCCATCTGGCAAATCTATCAAGTCCCATACTTGATTATCAGGCATGGAATCCATTTCAGACTTCATGGCAATACGCCATTTTTCAGAGTCTAGACTCGCCACAGCTTGCTTGTCCGTAGTAGGCTTCTCGCTTTTTAAAAGTAGGATATCCAAACTCGCAGTCAATATGAAATCAAGATATCTCATTGGTTGCGTTATTTGCATATCTGATCTACGTGTAGGCTGAACAACAGGAGGATGTTCCACAACATTTTGTGGAATCTCATTAGAATCTGATTCTAGAGGAACGATAGGAATGGGATCTTGCGACTCCACTACCTCTGGTGTATGGGTTCCTTCCCTTTGCGAGATTAGGTCCCCAAATATTGTCGTCTCTGACATAGTGTAATCCATGTAATCTTGTTGCTCAGTTTGTTGCTCTTCTCGAACTTCTCCGAGATCAACATTTCTCCCACTTGACTTTTTGGAAATAAATTCTTTTTCCATAAAGACAGTATCCCTAGAAACAAACACTTTGTGCTCACTGGGATTGTAGAAGTAGTATCCTTTAGCTTCCTTAGGATACCCTACAAAGAAGCACTTATCTGATTTGGGTGCAAGCTTATCTGCTAGTAAGCGTTTTACATAAGCTTTGCATCCCCATATCTTTAGAAAAGACAAACTTGGAACTCTTCTAGTCCTTAACTCATATTGTGTTTTATCTATAGCTTTGGACGGAGTCCTATTTAGTGTGAACAATGTAGTTGTGAGAATATATCCCCAGAAAGATATTGGAAGATCAACAAAACTCATCATAGACCGAACCATGTCCAACAAGGTCCTATTCCTCCTCTCAGACACACCATTCAATTGCGGTGTTCCTGGTGGAGTTAGTTGTGAGAGGATCCCACAACTTCTTAAATGATGATCAAATTCTTGACTCAAATATTCACCACAACGATCAGATCTTAGTGCTTTAATTTTCTTGCCAAGTTGATTTTCAACTTCAATATGAAACTCTTTGAACTTTTCAAAAGATTCAGACTTATGCTTCATTAAGTAAATGTATCCATATCTACTTAAATCATCAGTAAAGGTTATGAAGTATCTGTAACCACCTCTAGCTTTTGTGCTTATTGGTCCACATACATCTGTATGTATTAGGGTCAAAAGCTCAATTGCCCTTTCACTTACCCCAATAAAAGGTGACATTGTCATCTTTCCCATTAGGCACGATATTCAATTGATTCACATTCAAATGAGGTTAAAAGTCCATCCTTTTGGAGCTTCTGTATGCGTTTCAAGCTTATGTGACCCAAATGACAATGTTGTAGGTAGTGTTGAAATCATTTGATTTTTACTTTTTAGTAATTATGTAATAGACATGGGATTCTAAATCTAGCATATAAAGTTCATTACTCAATTGATCATTAGCATAAAACACATCATCCATATAAAAGAACAACAATTACTCTTAATAATGAATTCACAGCCTTCAGTATCCAATAGAGAAGCAAAAATGATGTTTTTTGGTGATAGTAGGAATAGAATTACAATTATTCAATTCTAAAACTAAACTAGTGGGCAGTGATAGATTATTATCTCCTACTGTTAAGGCAACAACTTTTGCTTCATTTCCAACATGTAGGTCTATCACTCATTTAGCCAAACTTTTACTTCTTTTGAAACTTTTTCATCTTCCAAGTACTTTGGGCAGTTCCTCTTCCAATGCCCCTTGGCATGGCAGTATAAACAATCATGGTCATCAACTACTTTAGCTTTTTTAGAAGTCTGCTTGGGTTGTGCAACTTGCTGCCCTTCCCTTGCACGTTCTTCTTCTACTGTCGAAGTGCCCTTTCTTGAACCCTTTTTCCCTTGTCGACCATCAGAATCTCTTTCTTTGTGTCAACAAAGAGATTTTGCTCAGCTATTTTGAGCATCCCATGTAGCTCTTCAAGTGTTTTTCCAACTCCATTCATATTGAAGTTCAACTAGAATTGAACAAATCCATCATGCAAAGAATAGAGTATGATGGCTGTAGCCAACTCTTGACAAAAGGGGAAGCCCAGTCTTTCCTTAGTTCTCAAAATGTCCAATCATATTGAACACATGAGAACTAACTGGCTAGCCTTTCTCAAGCTTACAATCAAGAATTGCCTTGTGAGTCTCATATCTCTCCATACTAGCTTGCTCCTGAAACATATCTTTCAGGTTGCGAATGATGATGTAGGCATCCATCCTCTCAAACCTATTTTGAAGGTTCGATTCCATGGAAGCCAACATATGACAAGTGACAATCACTGACTTATCTCTGGTTTGCTTTTCCTCTTATATCTCATCTGGAGTAGACATATCAGCCAGTTTTGGGATAGGGGTGTCAAGGACATTTTCTCTTCCTTCAGACCCTAGAACAATTCTTAGATTTCTTTCTCAATCGAGGAACTTGTTTTCGTTCAGCTTATTCTTCTCAAGAATTGAACATAAGTTGATGATTGTTGGGTTATCATTTCTAGACATGATATCTACAACACATGCTTGTCATGCAAGACCTTAAAAAATTTAAACATGCTTTAAACATAAATAAGCTAATGCACTTTTATTCCTTTATATTTTCCCTTTTACAAAAAATGATTCCAAGATCCTATTTCATATAAGACTTTAGGCGTACTTTGGCACTTCTCTAAATCTTATGTGATCAAGGTAAGTAACTTTTACTAGTAATAACATTTATAACTCATGGTTGATAGATTACATCTTATGTCAAATCTATCCCATGCCTCAAATCCAAAACATTATCTTTTGGTCATTTGTTGAGTATAACAAAAAACATTCAATGTTGTAAACCCCTTATATAGATTTACCGTACTATCCCAAGGTCAAAGAAGAACGCCTTGCTTTGGCAAAACCAATCCATTAAATTCCAAAGGCCTCATAGGTTATGATTTATAAAGGCAAAATCTCAATTTACTTTTAAGGGAACTAGGTTTATCATGCAAGTCTATTTACTAGTGAACTAAATAGCAAATATAAACTTTGAGATATTTAAAGCAAAATAAATGCAATAAATAAATGTGATCCTAGAATGACCCCTAAAAACACATAAGATCTAATCTTCATAGATTATTCTTGTCTTTTGAATCTCCATCCTTGATTCTCCTTTGGATCTCCATCCTAGAATCTTCATAGGATCTTCTTCTCTTGTATTACATAATGTAAATCTAATCTAATTTCTTAAAAATGAAATTATAAAAATACATAACGATACGTAGATCGTGTACAAGAAAACAATAACGATACACAGATCATATTTTCTATCCTATTTTGGGCCATACCAGTCACCGCATGCAATAATAATATTATAAGATTAAATCATACATGCATAATATAATATCAAATATTAATAGACTATTAATCATATTAATAGACTTTTAAGATTAGATTAATTAATTATCTAATAAAATAATTAATCCAATTTTCTATTTATTTTAATTTAATAAAATCATATATGGAATTAATACGAATATTAATCATTACCATGTATAATTGAATAAAATATGTACTCTAGAGATAACATATCTTGTTACCATATCTAATTTAGACAATTAGGATCTTAGCCTAACAAACCCTAACCCTAGCCACCTAACCCGCATCAGCCCCCAGCCGAAACCACCAGCCCACACGGCCAGTCACCAGCCGCGTGCCCCAACCCTGTCGCCGAGCCATTATCGGAGCACCATCGAACCGCCGTGAGCCATTTTGGCCACCCAGACACGATTTTACCCCTTCTCCCACTCAAGTTTTGTAACAAACTAACAATTACAAAAAAATTATGGTTTGAAGGAAAATATGGTGTAATTTCCAAAAAATCAATATTTTTGAAAAATTAATGTATGAACCAATTTCACACAAAACTAATCAACTTTTGGCATTCAAGGCATGAATTTCTAAATTTTTAGTGTTTGAATCAATTTTCACCAACATGAAAAATCTAGTATATTAAATGTGTGATTTTGATTTATACAAGAAATCATATCTCTTGCATAAATTAAACATACAAATCGATTTTGGGGTCAAAATTAAGCAAAAAAATCTAAATTTTTTAACAGTTAAATAGACGGTTTTAAGGGGATGATATTCAAGTATATTATTTACATGAAAGTCATAACTTTATGCATCCAATCAATTAAAATCACAATTTTAATCATACAGGTTAATCCATGTATCAATTTCACCACTAAATTGAACCAAAATAATCAAGAACATGCATCAAAATTAACAACTTTGATTATGATCATATCAATTTATGCAAGAGGCTCTCATACAACTGTAGGGATTTAGATGTTTTAAGAGGAATTTCAAAAAACAGTTTTCTAACATCTAACTTAGGATCTTATGCATAAACTTGATACGAACCACATATGAAAGAGTAACATACCTTTTGATGCAAAACTTGTTTTCGGGATCTCCCTGGAGAATATAGTCTCTATTGTGACTCCTCTACTTAGTCCATACGAGCACGGTACTACATCGACTTGCCTTCGTTTGCTAGAACGAGACAAAAGCTCTAAGCTTGTCTTACAGCAGGGTCTACGACCGACCCTAGATGTGTATTTGGGTAATTCCTTGTTACAAAGAAAAAATAAGTATTTATGGTTGATACAATATCTTATCTTTCCTACATATATATTTCCTTATATCATCAAGTTAATTGATAACTCTTTATTATCACTTGATGAATAATCCACTCTCTTAATAATACATATGCCCAAAATTCCCTAGTCCCACTATGGGCCTTGGGTTGCTTTAATCTAGCCCAATTACTCTTTTGTGTGTGACCTTATAAGACCCATATATAATAGCAAATGGTCGAGTCTAATTTATCGCATTAGTCATAGTTGGTTACTAGCAAAGCACTAAGACTACCTAAAATATCCGAATTATTATTCTCCACTATAATATTATTCTACTATTAGTAATTGTGATCTTGATTAAAGAACATATTCCTTCAAGGCGATCTAGTACCATACTCATGTGGACTAAGTAGATGAGTCACAATTGAGGCTCTATTCTCCATGGTGGTCCAAGAATTCTCCATGGTGGTCCAAGAATCAAGTTTTACATCAAAAGGCATGTTACTCTTTCATATATGATTCGTATCAAGTTTATTGATCAGCGCTACTTTGTAGGGTTTAACTATGAGTTGTTACCGGTGTTTTGGGTACCATTTGGACATGTTTAGAGCGTATTGTAGAGATTGGAGTTGAGAAGTAGAAGTGTGACTTTAGTGGTTTAGAGAAGCTTAAAATGAAGACATACAAAAGATGAGGAGAAGACCACTTGAGGAGACTGAGAAGAGTCGAAGAAAGAAGGCGAATAAGCGAAGAAGGAAGTTACCGCGACCACGGATGAGCACGGAGGTAGATCGCGGCAAATTCGAGAACAACGAGAAGAAAACTGCATTTTCCGCGACCGCGGGGGCAGCGACCGCCGCATTTATGGCGGCGCCCGCCGTCGCCAGGCTCGAGGATCAGGCTGGGTCTTCTCCTAGCTGGGGACGCCAGGCCTATGGCGGCGCCCGCCGCATTTATGGCGGCGCCCGCCGTCGTCATTGTCCGGAGGTCCTTGCCCGAAGGTCACCGGCGTGGCTCTGGCAGCGCTGGAGTAGCTCGTCGTAGGGCCATCATTGTGTTCCCCTGGGCTTTGGCTATAAATTGGAGCCTTTGGTGAGCGGATTTGGCACACAATCAGAAGCTCAATCTCAAAATCTATCTCGCCGGAGTTTTGTGCCCTCGCCGGATTTCTGAAGCAATCGCCGGGGTGTTGTTTGGTGTGTTTCCAGTGGCCCTTGTGAAGCCTTTTGGTTGTCTTTGAAGGTCAGAACCCAAAGCAAGGCAAATGGGGGTCGAAACGCATACCAATTGGTGAGTGTTCTCGCCGTTTCTGTTTTCTGGGTTCATCGCGGCGCCCGCCGTGTTCATGGCGGCGACTGCCGTGATGAACAGCGGCGCCCGCCGCCAGAAGGCTGATGGCCTAGTTAGGCCTCGGCTTTGGTGGTCGTCGTTCGGACGTCGTTCCTTTCGTATCCTTTCGTCTTCCTTTAGATTCGTATTGTTGTTTTGTCGGATCTAACTTAGGGTTTTTTTATGGGTCGACTCGAAGGTCGTTGTGCTGTCGGAGCTATACCCGTGTCGAGCCCGAAATCCCGTCGTCGTTAGGCTTGTTCTAATTCAGCGGATTAAGGCAAGTGGCGGTTCGCTCTTGCTCATCGTTCCATATTTACATTAATTATCAGTAGTTCATCTGAGTAATTAATTTGGAATGATTACTGTGTTTATCTTGAAATGGTTTTATAAACTGTTTTGGAAACTGTAATAATGATATTATAATTGGTTGTATATCTGTTAGAACAACGCTATTAATTATGTTCGCCTTGAGGGCATTTATGTGGATTTATCCTGAACTATTGTTGTGCTAGAACTGTTTAGTTAGCACTAGTGGTTAGGAACGCTATGTACCTTGTGGGGGTTTAGCTGTTTCTTTATAACTGGTACTTGGTGGATTTTCCCCAGTACTTTCTCTTTGGTCATGACCATACCCTTACTTGGGGTTGGCGCACTTCGCTAGTGCCAAATCTTCTAAGGTTCCATCCTTTCTATATCTCTTGTGGGGAGGTCTGATATCTCTTGCGGGGAGATCCGATATCTCTCGAGTGGAGATTTAAAAGCTTATAACGTAATGCTCGTTTTGGAATTTAATAAGATAAAGTGCCTGAGTGCACATAATTAATATACATTTGGCGAGTAGTGCAGCTAAGTAAATAGTGCAGCTAGGAAAGCTCGTCTCGACTTTTGATCAGAGTACGTTCTCTTTCTAATCTGGATTCGCTGTAAGCGGTGAGATTGGTCGTGAACCGAAACATCTAAGTCAGCTTTTAAATCACTGATGTCTGATTCTGTAAACGTTCCAGATTTGTCATATTTCCTTAAAGACTCATTTCCGTTGGAGTCTTCTTTCGGGTCAATTTCTGTGAAGATTCAGTCTTCCAGAATCCTCTCTTGTGCATGCCTTTTGTCATATTCAAGTATAGTATGGTGGTTGACTAACGTACTCGATTATTATTCGAGAGACGAGAAGTCTAACCTAATACGACTGCTTAGAACCACTCTGCTTTGTTCCCTTACATAGTCTTTCATTAGACTAACCAACCGATAATTTCCCTTGCATGGTTGGCTGGTATCATCCGTTCGATTCTGCACATCAGATAGAGCGAAGATATGAGGAGACTAGATTGACTATGAAGACGACGGTTGTTTTTGGATGTTTTAATAATTATCTTTTAATCAGGTTGAGATCCTTGGGCAAATGATGATTGCAATCACAATCCTTGTTGTAATATCTTTTATAAGACTTCCGCTGTAACTTATTTACTCTGTTATTTGTTTATCAAGACTTCCGTTGTATTTGTTTTAACTCTGTGTTTGTCCTATTAGGGATTGGGATGTAATACCAGGACTCATGTTTTATATGAATAAGGTTATCATTTTGTATCATTGTATTTCATGATTTGTATTTAAATGGTAAAGCCTTGGGTGATCTCGGTAAGGAACACTGAGGTCACTGGCGGTAATACCTTTCCAAATGGGTTCAGATTTGGGGGTGTTACAGTTGTGGTATCAGAGCTAAAGTTTTTAAAACGGGTTGGGTATTTGAAAACCATTTACTCGTTTTCAATTGAAAGGTATTTTCAAAAGGCTCTGAGTTTAAAGATAAAAACGGTGTTTTCATTTTCAACCGTTCATAGTCATGTCTTCTATACAGTCTGATATAGTAAGCTTGCTTCTATGTCTAGAAAGACTAATTCCTTCCCCGTTGCCCCGTAAGATATGGGTGCATTTTGTTCTCTTCAAAGGAACCCGGGATACGCCTAGGTGGTGTCGCCATACCCAATAAGGCTTGAATTCCCAGTTCTCTCACTTTGAGTTGAGGTTGTAGAATCTGGTAACTCGGTTTGAGTTCATCAATAGAAAATTACCAAGTTGATCTATTCTAAGATTTTATTACAATAAGTATATCAGAATGATACTAATGTGATAAAATCCTTGGAATGTGATCGGTGAACAGATGGTGAACACAAGGAACGTTATCCGTGTTGGTGTTGGGCCGAGCAATGACCCCAGACCAAGTATGAGGAATGTTGCAGACCCAACAGGAGAGCGTGAGTCTGTCTTCAATAATAATCCTAGAGGCAATGACCCAGCTCAGGGCGACGCTCCAAGGATATTTGATGATGCGGCCATTGCAGAAATTCGAGGAATTGTCATGCAAGCGATCGCTGACGCGCTGCGACCAATTGCACCTCAGGCACAAGGAGTGCCAGTACCTCCAGAAGTTCCGAGGTTTGAGGAACAAGAGAACCATGTACTATAGGGAGGTGTGATCAGGGATAGAGGGGAGTATGGCCGAGCTCTGAAGGCTATTAACTCTATGAGGCCTGATAGCTTTGATGGAAAAGGAGAGCCAGTCAAGGTGGCTTATTGGTTTTCCCACATAGAGTGGTTATTCCGCAATGTTGAATGCACTGAAGCTGAGAAAGTGCATATAGCTTCTCTTCAGTTAAATGAAGAAGCCAGTGAATGGTGGGAAAGCACCGGCTTAGCTGATAGCCCTGTTTTGAACTGGTCGATGTTCAAGTCAAAAATGATTGATCGTTTCTTTTCCCGAGATATGAGGGAAGAGAAGCACAAGGAGTTTTTATATCCGCAGACAGATGGTTTGAAGGTGACTGAGCTTGCGACCAAGTTCAATCATTTGCTGCAGTATGCTGAACCTGAGATTTCCAGCGAGGCACATAAGATCTGGTATTTCCATGAATGGATGAATCCAGATATTAAGCCATGGATGGTGCGTCACGGTTGCTCTACCCTGGAGCAGTACGTGGATGCAGCCTACAAATTGGAAGTGACTCTGGAGGAGTCAAAGAGGAAGCGTAACAGCCAGAGACAAGTGCAGAACCAGCCGCAGGCAGGTGGGTTTAAACGTCCCGCGCCACCATCTGATTTTGCCAAATCTGGCCGAGCAAGAACGGGTATGACTCACGATGGGTCTACGCAACGTTCGGGTCAGGGCAATAATCTGATCCAGTGCTACAACTGCGGTATGCACGGGCACAAGAGCAATGAATGTCTAAAGGACAAAAGGACATGATTTGGCTGCGGAAAGGAGGGTCATATGCAGGCATTCTGTCAGCAGAAGAATGGGAAAGGAGCTGAGTCACGGCAAGGGTCTGTTAATCCGAACAACCAACCCAAGTTCAGTCCGGTGGAAGCTCCTAGCCCTTCAATGCAGATGATAAGTGCTATTTTGTACCACTTATCTAAGGATTATTACCAGGTCTGAGGCGCCATTTGGTTGGATTTAGAGCACAATTGGAGATTATGGAGTTAGAGTGGAGAAGTGTGGTTTTGGTGGTCTGGAGGAGCTAATTGAAGACATCCAGAGAAAGAGGAGTTGACCACTTGAGAAGACGTTGAAAATCCATGAAGAAACCACAATGAAGAGAGAAGAATGGCACCCCGCGTCAGAGCCACCGCGACCCAGCGATGGGTCTCAGAGAAGGATGCCGCCCCGCGGTAGAAATCACCGCCCCGCGGTGGGAGCTGACGCCTCGCGTCATCTGCTGGGCAAAAGAGCAATTAATTACGCACGAGGCGTGTAGCTGGAATGAATTAAGTTGATATTGGGCCGTGAAGAAGATATTAGGCCCAATTGGAAGAGAAGCCCACGAAGGAGAAGGAAGAAGCGCGCGAATTGAAGCTGAAGGGGAGCGGGAATTCAAGCGGAAAGAAAAAGGAGTGATGACGTCACGTTGTTGGGCCGCGCTGATGAAGGAAGGATTTGGGCCACGCGATGCATTTGTTGGGCCGATCAGCTGGAATTGGAGATGGGCAGACGAGAGGCTTGCGAGATCCGAGCGAGAGAAGACGGGATTATTTCCCAGATTGATTTGTTTACCTTTTATTATTATTTCCTTTTATTATTATTATTATTATTATTTTATTTCCTTGTAAGATAGGGTTTGTGATCTTGGGCTTTAGGTTAACTCTATTTAACCTAATTCCCACAGCCTCCAGCCAGAATTAATCTAGATTTAGTTATGAAGTTCGTTTCTTTTCCACCTCTAGGGTTTCCAACCCATGGAGAACTAAACACCTTGTTCTACTAGACGTTTGAAGCAATACAGTTGATTATGTTGTGATATTTCTATTCCTTGTTCTTATTCTTATGTGTGTTGGTTTGATTCTCTTGGTTATATTGATTATTGATTTATCGTTATTCTTCATAGTCTGGCCAGCTAGGTTGAATACTTTTTATTAATTGCTAGGATTGCATATAGGGGTTCCGAGTGCATATCTAGTGGCAAACACAATTGTGCGTATAGGGGTTCCGAGCGTACAATTGTGAGTGAGAATCATTGCATGTTAAGTAGGGGAGTGAGTACTTGTACGTCTTTCTACTTGCATGTATCCTATATCCTTGTGTGCATTGCTATTGCTGTGTTGGTGCTAAAGTATGCTGACAACTGTGAGAATCAGTGGTACTTTATCATTGGCATAGTAATAAGTCTATCGACAACTATGAGAATCGGTAGTACTTAAGATCAGGGTGGAAACAACCATAAGAATAGTTAAAGAACTTGGATTTATAAGATTTCAATGATCGACTTATCTCTGTATTGTGGATCTCGTTCTAGTAGAACTACTTTCCCCATTCATATTTTCTCATCAACCACACTTGTTTGCTTTGTTTTGCTTGATAACCAAAAACCCCTTTGCTTGTCACTTTGCACGCTTACTAACACATGAATTGATCACTTCCTCCTTGTGGATTCGACCCTTGCTTGCCTCTACTACTTGTTTAGGTTTGTTAGGATTATTTTATTTGTTTAGGTGTCACGACGACAACGCCTATCAAATTGGCGCCGTTACCGGGGAGGCAAGATTTGATCTTTCTTTGTGTTTGTTCGTGTGCGTGTTACTTTGGTGTGGACCTATCTTACGGTCCACACCTATGCTACTGACTTTTGTTTTTCCTTTTTGATTTTTTGTCACAGATATGGATTTCTGGGGAGAGTCGCGCGATAACTCATACCCTTGCTCTTTCTCTCCAGAGAGGGGATACGACCCAACTCCCAGTGCAGCAAGGCCAGCTAATGCCTGCAGAATCTGTCACGATGCACTACATACCACTGACGATTGTCCAGGACTTCCCGTATTCAGAGCAGCAGTAAATGCACGTCGAGGTCTGAACTCGCAGGGACCGAGGCAGGAGCCATATCCGGACACTTACAGCTCAGGGTGGAGGGAGCACTATAACCCAGTTCCATATGGAAATCAACCACAGTGTTCACCCGCACCCAATGCTGATGTACTCAGGACCCTGATGCAAAGTATAGCAACTGTGGCCCAGAACGTGATCTCAATGCATACAACCATGGCCCAGAACGTGTCCTCACTGCAAGCAACCATGGCTCAGAGTGTCCAACAACAACAAGAGGCGATTTCCAGTCTCCAAAGACAAGTTGACCAACTGAGTCAAGCGTTGATTGAGTCGAAGTCTGCTGAAAAGGAGAGCGACCGTGAGATGGAGAACATCGCCCACCGCCCCGCGTCACCCGTCACCGCGACCCGGCGTGAAGTCCCAGTTATCTCACCGCCCCGCGGCGAGACTGACCGTGACCCGGCGGCGTGCCTCAGTATCTCCACCGTGACCTCACCGCCCCGCGGCAATGACTGCCGCCCGGCGGTGGACAAAGTACCTCCTACCGCGACCTCGCCGCGGCCCGATGTCCAAAATTTCAGATATGCTGGTGAGGTTTGGGTAGATCCTTACGGGGTTGCACGGCAGGTGCTTTTTGAGGAGGAGAACTTCTTTGGAGATGAGTGGAGCGACGATGAGGAGGAGTGCTGTGATCGCGAAAATACTCTAGAGACAATCGCCCCGGCAGTCCCCGATCCTCTAGAGGCTGCCTATGATGAGTTTGTGCATCTCAACTCCTTCCCGCTTGTTTCGCTGCAGCCCGTCGCGCCCCTCCTTGAGGCTTCCCGAGTTACTCAAAGGCCGAAGAACAAAGAGGATATCTATGAGGCCTTCAGTAACTGCCTAAAAACCGTCCCCTTGGTCACACTGGCGGACAGCACCCCTGGCAGCAAGGAAATGTTAAAGGTGCTGGGTATGATCAAGAAGAAACCGAAGGGGAGACACAAGAAGGATAAATGGACTCAAGTGGTGAATTCTTACATGCTGGATACGAGGCAGGACATACATGCAGCCCCTGAGATGCTGGGTAGGCCATTTCTGAAAATGGCAAGTGCGTTCATGGGTATGCACAATGGTCCACCCATAAAGAAGTGCACAAACATGGGGGAGAGGCTCAACAGGGAGTATACAAAGAGGCATCCCCCTGATATAGATCTCGGGTGCTCAAAAGCTAGGACCAACCCGAGTTGAGGAGGCTGGAGTAGTATGTCAAGCCATGACAATAACTAAGGCGTTGTCCGGGAGGCAACCCGAGGTATGTTTTACTTTCTTTGTTTTTCTTTCTTTATTTCTTGCATTAGTTTTGCTTGTTTTTGCTTTGTTTTTGTTTTGGTTTTTGTTTCCGACTAACCTGCAGGGAAGAGACCCATGCCTATTGAAGAAGGTGGTTACCACCAATGTAAGTCTTCTCTTCCCTACACTAAGTCACCCCCCGAAAAAACCTTAAACGGGGGGGCAAAAAAAAAATCAAAAAAAAAAATCAAAAAAAAAAAAAGAGTTCTACCGAGGCCAGCTGTCTAGAGTTCCCCATGGAGATGGTGCGCATCATGTTGTCAAGGAGGAAACCTTAGCCCTACACATTATTTGGCAACGATGATGGCCCTACAATTGGCAGCTGAGGAGGAGGAACAATAGAGCCCCCAACATGATCATATCTGGGCTCCACCATGTGTTCCTAGAAGGCCGTGTGACCCCGCCATACTATGTTTTACCACTATTCACCAAAGTGGTTTCCTATGGTTGCACGGTAGGAGAAGATTATAGAGTTGATGAAGACACCCGCCCAACACCAGAGACATGGGCAATTATTGAGAAGACCGCCAGCGATCACCTACAGTGTCCAAGCAGCTTGGCAACGTTTGTGAGTTATTTTTTTTGTTTTTCCCTCTGCTTCTATTCTTTTGTCTTTCATTACATTGAGGACAATGCAATGTTTAAGCATGGGGGAGAGTTCTATACTTGCTATGTTGTTGAGGAGAAAAATAAAAAAATAAAAAAATGAAAAAGCCAAAAAATTGAAAAAAGGCATACATTTGAAATCCTGGGATAGGTCGAAAACCCAAAAGGGCGGCCTAGGTAATAAGCAGGTGGCTTGGACCAGCATTAGGCTGGGGTAATATGTGGTCAAGAGTGACGTGAGCTTATGTGAGTACATCTATTGGAAAATGAAATGAGTGGCTTGGTGAAAACCCGAAAGGGCGCCTTGGCAAAATGAGCGAAAAAGAAGAAGAGTGATTCTAGGATTTCTCATTATTCTTGGCGAGGCGTCATAAGAAGAGGAGTCAAAGAAGGATTGTCGGGTAGGTCACTCTGGAGGAATAAGAAGATAGATGGGAGATAGGATTAGAATTTATTCACTCTATGGTGTTTGGGATAAGCTTGGGGGAAGTACTCTGCTTTTCTTTTAGCTTGGATGTGTGGGGTGTTGAGATTTATTGATTTTGGTGTTGTGTTGTGCTGAGCTTATTTTGTATGGTTGCCTGGAGTTTATTGTTGGGTGTGATTCTTGGATGATTGAGTTTTCTATGCTTTCTGAAACCTTGGGGATTGATTGGAGGAGTAGGTTGACTTTGGCTTACTCGAGGACGAGCAAGGTTTAAGCATGGGGGATTTGATAAGTGCTATTTTGTACCACTTATCTAAGGATTATTACCATGTTTGAGGCGCCATTTGGTTGGATTTAGAGCACAATTAGAGATTATAGAGTTAGAGTGGAGAAGTGTGGTTTTGGTGGTCTGGAGGAGCTAATTGAAGACATCCAGAGAAAGAGGAGTTGACCACTTGAGAAGACGTTGAAAATCCATGAAGAAACCACAATGAAGAGAGAAGAATGGCACCCCGCGTCAGAGCCACCGCGACCCAGCGATGGGTCTCAGAGAAGGATGCCGCCCCGCGGTAGAAATCACCGCCCCGCGGTGGGAGCTGACGCCTCGCGTCATCTGCTGGGCAAAAGAGCAATTAATTATGCGCGAGGCGTGTAGCTGGAATGAATTAAGTTGATATTGGGCCGTGAAGAAGATATTAGGCCCAATTGGAAGAGAAGCCCACGAAGGAGAAGGAAGAAGCGCGCGAATTGAAGCTGAAGCGGAGCGGGAATTCAAGCGGAAAGAAAGAGGAGTGATGACGTCACGTTGTTGGGCCGCACTGATGAAGGAAGGATTTGGGCCGCGCGCTGCATTTGTTGGGCCGATCAGCTGGAATTGGAGATGGGCAGACGAGAGGCTTGCGAGATCCGAGCGAGAGAAGACGGGATTACTTCCCAGATTGATTTGTTTACCTTTTATTATTATTTCCTTTTATTCTTATTATTATTTTATTTCCTTGTAAGATAGGGTTTGTGATCTTGGGCTTTAGGTTAACTCTATTTAACCTAATTCCCACAGCCTCCAGCCAGAATTAATCTAGATTTAGTTTTGAAGTTCGTTTCTTTTCCACCTCCAGGGTTTCCAACCCATGGAGAACTAAACACCTTGTTCTACTAGACGTTTGAAGCAATACAGTTGATTATGTTGTGAGATTTATATTCCTTGTTCTTATTCTTATGTGTGTTGGTTTGATTCTCTTGGTTATATTGATTATTGATTTATCGTTATTCTTCATAGTCTGGCCAGCTAGGTTGAATACTTTTTATCAATTACTAGGATTGCATATAGGGGTTCCGAGTGCATATCTAGTGGAAAACACAATTGTGCGTATAGGGGTTCCGAGCGTACAATTGTGAGTGAGAATCATTGCATGTATCCTATATCCTTGTGTGCATTGCTATTGCTGTGTTGGTGCTAAAGTACGCTGACAACTGTGAGAATCAGTGGTACTTTATCATTGGCATAGTAAAAGTCTATCGACAACTGTGAGAATCGGTAGTACTTAAGATCAGGGTGGGAACAACCATAAGAATAGTTAAAGAACTTGGATTTATAAGATTTCAATGATCGACTTATCTCTGTATTGTGGATCTCGTTCTAGTAGAACTACTTTCCCCATTCATATTTTCTCATCAACCACACTTGTTTGCTTTGTTTTGCTTGATAACCAAAAACCCCTTTGCTTGTCACTTTGCACGCTTACTAACACATGAATTGATCACTTCCTCCCTGTGGATTCGACCCTTGCTTGCCTCTACTACTTGTTTAGGTTTGTTAGGATTATTTTATTTGTTTAGGTGTCACGACGACAACGCCTATCAGCAGACAACTGCGCAGAATAAGGGGAAAGCCCCAGTGGCCTCTGGAAGTCAGGGTCAATGCCTTTACGAGATGCGTGAGGCAGAGGGACCCTATGCTTAGAGTACTTTGTATCTGCATTCTACTTTTGTTGGTTTGTTGTTGTTGTGGGTGCTACCCAGACTTTCATTTTGGATGGTTGTAAGTTAAGTTCTGTATGCGGCTAAGTTTGTGAACCTTTGGTTATAAATATTATTAATATGAAATATTTGGTTAGAACAAATCGTCTGTCAGGAATTGTCGATTACCATTAAGGGTAAGAAATTCAAAGCGATTTGACCTAAATAACCATGGCTCCATACGATAATTTCTCAGTATGGATTAGCTGACGCGTCATGGGGTGGTCATCGATTTAGTTCAAGAACTGTGAGGTGTCATCTGGGGGCCAGTGTGTGTGCAAATTTAAGGGTCGGAATGACGCTGATAACGGCAGACTCATCAATGTGATGGCTGCGTTTAAGCTACTTCGACAAGGTTGGGTCGGGTACCTTTGCTACCTGGATCCGCCCATGAAAGATGAACCATCAATTCTTGATATTCCTGTGATTAGTAAGTTTCCGGATGTCTTTCCATAAGATATTCCTGGTTACCCCCGAATTGTGGCATGGAGTTTGCCGTTGATCTCGAGCCAAGTACCGCGCCGATCTCGGAGGCACCGTACCAGATGGCTCCTGATGAAATGCAAGAGTTGAAGACGCAACTCGAGTATCTTCTTCACAAAAGTTATATAAGACTGAGTGCATCGCCTTGGGGAAGGGTGCCCCGATTTTATTTGTCAAAAAAGAAAGATGGACCGTTTCGACTTTCTTTTGACTATCAAGAGTTGAATAAAGTCACGATCAAGAGCAAATACTTGTTGCCAAGGATTGAAGATCTGTTGGATTAACTTCAGGAAGCAAAAGTTTTCTCTAAGGCCGACCTGAGATCTGGATATCATCAGCTCAGGATTCGTGGGGAAAATATCCCGAGGATTACGATCCGGACGAGAGATGGTCACTATGAGTCTGTAGTCATGCCATCTGGACCTACCAATGCTTCAGCAGTTTTCATGAATCTAGTGCATCGATGTTTTCACCAGTACTTGGATAAGTTCATGGTGGTTTTCACCGATGGAATTTTGATCTTTTCCCGAGCAGGGAAGTTCACGAGGAACACCTGCGGATTATTTTGTCAGTCCTTATACAACATCAGCGTTATGCTAAAATTTTCTAAGTGTGACTTTTGGATCTAGAAGTGGCTTTCTTAGGCCATGTGATCAATGAGAATGGGGTTATGGTTAATCCCCAGAAGAGTGAATCAGTAGTTGTTTGGAAGCGGCCTCAGAGTGGGAATGAGGTGCACAGTTTTCTAGGGCTTGCTGGGTATTATAGACGGTTCATGGAAGGATTTTTCTAAGATCGCTCCACCTATGACCGGTCTGTTCCGTAAGGTCCACCAGAAGTTTGTCTGGAATGACAAGTGCAAGGTTAGTTTTCAAGAAGTTGAAACAGTGTATGACCTCTACAACAGTTGTGACACTAGGGTTACTTAAGAAACCCAGATGTTAGCAGAAGTCTACCACCAGGAGATTATCCATTTACATGGTGTTCCTAAGACCATTGTATCGGATCGAGATGGCCGTTTCATGTCAAGGTTCTGGCAAGAACTTCATAAGGCTATGGGGACCGAGTTAAGGTTCAGTACAACATTTCATCCTCAGACAGATGGACAGTCTGAAAGGACCATCCAGACCTTGGAGGATATGCTAAGAGCATGTGCACTCGATTGTTCGACTAGTTGGGAAGACAGCCTGAGTCTGATTGAGTTCACATACAATAATAGCTGGCATGCTAAGATCAAGATAGCTCCGTTTGAAGCTTTGTATGGTATCGGATGCAGATCTTCGATTTGTTGGGATGAGAATGCCGACAAGATTCTACTGGGACCGGAGTTGGTCGAAAGGACAGCCCTAGACATTGCTTTGATTAGACAGATGATGTTGACCGCCCAGAGTCGGCAGAAGTCTTACGCGGATAAGAAGCGTAGAAATGTCAAGTTCGAGGTTGGTGGCAAGGTATTGGTCAAGTATCCCCATCTAAGGGAGTATTCAGGTTTGGTAAGCGTGGAAAGCTTAACCCTCGCTACGTGGGACCATTCGAGATTCTGGGTAGAGTAAGATCTCTAGCGTACCGTTTGGCATTGTCGCCATCGGCACACCCAGTGCATGATGTATTCCACGTATCATTGCAAAGAAAGTATGTGCCAGATGAGTCTCATGTGCTGAGTTATGAGGACATCGAGATTCAAGCTAATGGTACTTATGAGGAGAGGCCCGTGCGCATTTTGGAGCGTCGTGAGAAGCAGCTGTGTAGCAAGATCGTACCGTTGGTACAAAATCAGAGGTCCAAGTCTGGATCAGAGGAAGTTACTTGGGAAACGTGGGAAATCGAGTCAGATATGCTCAGGCGTTTTCCCGAGTTATTCTCGACCTAAGTTTCGGGGTCGAAACTTCTTTTAAGGGGGAGGAGATGTGATACCCCGTAATTTTTGTAAGCTATTTCTGGAGTTCTGGGATTTTTCCCGAGTACCCGTTATGTACGTCGGATTTAATTCAGAAAGTTGGAGACATTCTGTAATGCTCTCTGTATCTGTAATATTTTTCTAAGTGAAATAAAATACAGACGACGTGCTTTGGATTTAATACTCGTTCGCGTACGATAATTTTATCCCGGGTTAATATCGTTTTCGTCTAAGAGCTGAGGAGGCGGCAAAGCCACAGGGGCGGCGACCGCCGCATTTATGGCGGCGCCCGCCGTCGCCAGGCTCGAGGAGCAAGCTGGGTCTTCTCCTAGCTGGGGACGCCAGGCCTATGGCGGCGCCCGCCGCATTTATGGCGGCGCCCGCCACATTTATGGCGGCGCCCGCCGCATTTATGACGGCGCCCGCCGTCGTCATTGTCCGGAGGTCCTTGCCCGAAGGTCGCCGGCGTGGCTCTGGCAGCGCCGGAGTAGCTCGTCGTAGGGCGATCATTGTGTTCCCCTGGGCTTTGGCTATAAATTGGAGCCTTTGGTGAGCGGATTTGGCACACAATCAGAAGCTCAATCTCAAAATCTCTCTCGCCGGAGTTTTGTTCCCTCGCCGGATTTCTGAAGCAATCGCCGGGGTGTTGTTTGGTGTGTTTCCAGTGGCCCTTGTGAAGCCTTTTGGTTGCCTTTGAAGGTCAGAACCCAAAGCAAGGCAAAGGGGGGTCGAAACGCGTACCAATTGGTGAGTGTTCTCGCCGTTTCTGTTTTCTGGGTTCATGGCGGCGACCGCCGTGATGAACAACGGCGCCCGCCGTAAGGCCGCCGGAGACCGCCGCTAGAAGGCTGATGGCCTAGTTAGGCCTCGGCTTTGGTGGTCGTCGTTCATACGTCGTTCCTTTCGTATCCTTTCGTCTTCCTTTAGATTCGTACTGTTGTTTTGTCGGATCTAACTTAGGATTTCTTTATGGTTCGACTCGAAGGTCGTTGTGCTGTCGGAGCTATACCCGTGTCAAGCCCGAAATCTCGTCGTCGTTAGGCTTGTTCCAATTCAGCGGATTAAGGCAAGTGGCGGTTCGCTCTTGCTCATCGTTCCATATTTACATTAATTATCAGTAGTTCATCTGAGTAATTAATTTTGAATGATTACTGTGTTTATCTAGAAATGGTTTTATTTTGGAAACTGTAATAATGATATTACAATAGGTTGTATATCTGTTAGAACAACGCTATTAATTATGTTCGCCTTGAGGGCATTTAGGATGATTTATCCTGAACTATTGTTGTACTAGAACTGTTTAGTTAGCACTAGTGGTTAGGAACGCTATGTACCTTGTGGGGGTTTAGCTGTTTCTTTATAACTGGTACTTGGTGGATTTTCCCCAGTACTTTCTCTCTGGTCATAACCATACCCTTACTTGGGGTTGGCGCACTTCTCTAGTGCCAAATCTTCTAAGGTTCATCCTTTCTATATCTCTTGTGGGGAGGTCTGATATCTCTTGCGGGGAGATCCGATATCTCTCGAGTGGAGATTTAAAAGCTTATAACGTAATGCTCGTTTTGGAATTTAATAATATAAAGTGCCCGAGTGCACATAATTAATATACCTTTGGCGAGTAGTGCAACTCAGTAAATAGTGCAGCTAGGAAAGCTCGTCTCGACTTTTGATCAGAGTACGTTCTCTTTCTAATCTGGATTCGCTGTAAGCGGTGAGGTTGGTCATGAACCGAAACATCTAAGTCAGCTTTTAAATCACTGATTTCTGATTCTGTAAACGTTCCAGATTTGTCATATTTCCTTAAAGACTCATTTCCGTTGGAGTCTTCTTTCGGGTCAGTTTCTGTGAAGATTCAGTCTTCCAGAATCCTCTCTTGTGCATGCCTTTTGTCATATTCAAGTATAGTATGGTGGTTGACTAACGTACTCGATTATTATTCGAGAGACGGGAAGTCTAACCTAATACGACTGCTTAGAACCACTCTGATTTCTTCCCTTGCATAGTCTTTCATTAGACTAACCAACCGATAATTTCCCTTGCATGGTTGGCTGGTGTCATCCGTTCGATTCGGCACATCAGATAGAGCGAATATATGAGGAGACTAGATTGACTATGAAGACGACGGTTATTTTTTGATGTTTTAATAATTATCTTTTAATCAGGTTGAGATCCTTGGGCAAATGATCATTGCGATCAAAGTCCTTGTTGTAATATCTTTTATAAGACTTCCGTTGTAACTTATTTACTCTGTTATTTGTTTATCAAGACTTCTGCTGTATTTGTTTTAACTCTGTGTTTGTCCTATTCGGGATTGGGATGTAATCCCGGGACTCATGTTTTATATGAATAAGGTTATCATTTTGTATCATTATATTTCATGATTTGTATTTAAACGGTAAAGCCTTGGGTGATCTCGGTAAGGAACACTGAGGTCACTGGCAGTAATACCTTTCCAAATGGGTTCATATTTGGGGGTGTTACATGTTTGTCCTGTTTATAACATAAGAAAAGGAATAGAACATTCATAAGAAGGAATTAGAGATAATCTAGGATCAACCTATCAAATGAATAGTGGATATTTGTCTGGCTAAGTACTTTTCCCCAATTGATTACAACCCTTTGTTTTGTTTACTTTACTTTGTTTACTCGAAACTCAAACAACCAACAAAACCCCCATTTGTTACTATTGCATGCTAATTCACATAAAGAAAGATAACTCCTCCATGTGGGATTCGACCCTTGCTTGCCTATTCTACTGAGTTAGGTTTGTTAGGATTATTTTGATAAGGTGATACGACTTTAGCCTTCTATCATTTATGCATGAGATCATAAGTTAGATGTTAGAAAACTATTTTTTGAAATTCCACTTAAAACATCTAAATCCCTACAGTAGTATTAGAGCCTCTTGCATAAATTGATATGATCATAATTAAATATGTTAATTTTGATGCATGTTCTTGATTGTTTTGGTTCAAGTTGGTGGTAAAATTGATAAATGGATTAACTTGTATGATTAAAATTGTGATTTTAATTGATTGGATGCATAAAGTTGTGACATTTATGTATATAATATGCTCGAAAAGTAGTCCATAGGATCGAAATTATGCATGATAAAATTATGATTTTTTGCTTAATTTTGACCCTAAAATTAATTTGTATGTTTAATTTATGCAAGAGATATAAAAGCGTGGCTGTTTTTTTTAGCATATTATATTTTGCATGTTATTTGTGTTGTAGATATCATGTCTAGACACGATAACCCAACAATCATCAACCTACGTTCAATTCTTGAGAAGAATAAGCTGAACGGAAACAACTTCCTCGATTGGGAAAGAAATCTGAGAATTATTCTCAGGTATGAAGGAAGAGAGAATGTCCTTGACACCCCTATCCCAAAATTGATTGCTATGTTTACTCCAGAGAAGATAGAAGTGGAAAAGCATATCAGAGATACGTTAGTCATTGTCACTTGTGTTATGCTGGCTTCCATGGAATCGAACCTTCAATGGAGGTTTGAGAGGATGAATGCCTAAACCATCATTTGCAACCTGAAAGTTATATATCAGGAGCAAGCAAGGATAGAGAGATATGAGACTCATAAGGCAATTCTTGATTGCAAGCTTGAGAGAGGCAAGCCAGTTAGTGCTCATGTGTTCAATATGATTGGACACTTTGAGAACATGGAAAGACTTGGCTTCTCCTATAGTCAAGAGTTGGCTACATACATCATACTCCATTCTCTGCATGATGGATTTGGTCAATTCAAGTTGAACTTCAATATGAATGGAGTTGGAAAAACACTTGAAAAGCTACATGGGATGCTCAAAATAGTTGAGCAAAATCTCTCTGTTGACACCAAGAAAGAGATTTTGATGGTCAACAAGGGAAAAGGGCACATGGACAGTAGAAGAAGAACGTGCAAGGGAAGCACAAGCAAGTTGTAGAACCCAAGCATACTTCTGAAAAAGCTAATGTAGTTGTTGATCATGATTGTTTCTACTGCCATGCCAAGGGGCATTGGAAGAGGAACTGCCCGAAATACCTGGAAGATAAGAAGAATGGAATTGTGAGTTCTGATTCATCTATGGATATTATAGAAGTCTAAACAACTAAAGCTTCAACTTGGGTATTACTGTATTAGATATTGGCTATGGTTCTCACATTATTTTGAATGTACAGGGAGTAAGAAGAAGTAGAAGCTTAGCTAAGGGAGAGGTAGACCTACGTGTTGGAAATGGAGCAAGGGTTGCTACACTTGCCATTGGAGATTATAGTCTACCTTTACCTTCTGATTTAGTATTAGAACTTAATAATTATTAGTTTGTCCCTTCTATTACTTGAAACCTTATTGCGACTTGTGTTTTGGATATTGAAGGCTATGATTTTAGACTCAAGAATGGATGTTTTTCTATTTATAAGGATAACATATTTTATGCTGATACACTACTGAGTAATGGACTCTATGTGGTGAAACAGGGATCCAAAATCTATAACATAAACACCAAAAAGCAAAAAGCAAATGAATTTAACACCACCTATCTATGGCATTGTCGATTAAGTCACATTAGCTTAAATCTCATGAAGAAGCTCCAAAATGATGGACTTCTAACCTCATCTGGTTGTGAATCATTTGAAACATGTGAATCTTACCTAATGGGAAAGATGACAAGGTCACCTTTTACTGGGGTAAGTGAAAGAGCAACTGAGCTTTTGGCCCTAATACATAAGATGTATATGGACCAATGAGTACAGAAGCTAGAGGTGGTTACAAATACTTAATAACCTTTACTGATGATTTATGTAGATATGGATACACATACTTAATGAAGCATAAGTCTGAATCTTTTGAAAAGTTCAAAGAGTTTCAGAATGAAGTCGAAAATCAACTAGGCAAGAAAATTAAAGCACTACGATTTGATCGTAGTGGTGAATATTTGAGTCAAGAATTTGATCATCATTTAAGAAGTTATGGGATCCTCTCACAACTAACTCCACCAGGTATACCACAATTGAATGGTGTGTATGAGAGGAGGAATAGGACCTTGTTGACCATGGTTCGGTCTATGATGAGTTTTGCTGATCTTCCAATATCTTTCTAAGGATATGCTCTCACAACTGCAGTGTTCACACCAATCAGAACGCCCTCCAAAGTTGTAGATAAGACACCATATGAGTTATGAACTAGAAGAGTTCAAAGCTTGTCTTTTCTAAAGATATAGGGATGTGAAGCTTATGTAATACGTTTACTAGCATATAAGCTTGCACCCAAATCAGATAAGCGCTTCTTTGTAGGGTATCCTAAGGAAACAAAAGGATACTACTTCTACAATCCCAATGAGCACAAAGTGTTTGTTGCTAGGGATAGTGTCTTTTTGGAAGAAAAAAAATATTTCCAAAAAGTCAAGTGGGAGAAATGTTGATCTCGAAGAAGTTCGAGAAGACCAACAAACTGAGCAACAAGATGACATAGATTACACCATGTCAGAGACGACGGTATTTGGGGACCTAATCCCGCAAGGGGAGGCAACCCATACACCAGAGGTAGTGGAGTCGCAAGACCCTATTCCTATTGTTCCTCTAGAATCTGATTCTAATGAGATTCCACAATATGTTATGGAAAATCCTCTTGTTGTTCAGCCTACACGTAGATCAGATAGGCCCAGAATGCAGCCATAGAGATATGTTGATTTCATATTGACTCCAAGTTTGGATATCCTGCTTTTAGAAAGTGAGGAGGCTACTGCATACAAGCAAGTTGTGGCGAGTCCAGACTCCGAGAAAGGCGTATAGCCATGAAGTCTGAAATGGATTCCATGTTTGAGAATAAAGTATAGGACTTGATAGATTTGTCAGATGGGGTAATACCCATAGGGTGCAAATGGGATTACAAACTCAAAACATACAAGAATGGAAACATAACAGTTTTCAAAGCGAGACTGATTGCAAAAGGCTTTAGACATATTCATGGTTTTGACTATGATGAAACCTTCTCAGCAGTTGTCATGATCAGATCCATTCGAATAATCCTAGCAATTGCCGCTCATTATGATTATGAGATCTGGCAAATGGATGTCAAGACCGCTTTTCTAAATGGGTATTTAGAAGAGGGTGTGTACATGACCCAATCTAAGGGTTTTAAGGATCCACAGAATCCTAGGAAAGTATGCAAGCTTAAGAACTTCATTTATGGACTTAAGCAAGCATCAGGAAGTTGGAACCTTCGATTTGATGAAGTAGTCAAACAGTTTGACTTCATCAGATGTGAAGAAGAATCTTGTGTTTACAAGAAGTTTAGTGGGAGCAAAGTGGTCTTCCTAGTCTTGTATGTGGATGACATACTACTCATTGGAAATGACATTCCTATGCTAGAGTCCATTAAGGAATGGCTTAAGAAGTATTTCTCAATGAAAGACTTAGGAGTGGTCGAGTACATATTAGGCATCAAGATCCATAGAGATATATGTAAGAGATTTGTTGGACTAAGTCAAGGAACTTATGTGTATAAGGTTCTTGATAGGTTTAATATGAAGAATTCCAAGAAGGGATTCTTGCCTATGTAGCATGGCGTACATCTCAGCAAGAAGAAGTACCCAGTGACACTTGCTGAGCTAGAGAGAATGAGTAAGCTTCCTTATGCATTAGCAGTAGGATCCATCATGTATGCCATGGTCTGTACTCGCCTAGATATTGCATTCGCTTTGAGCATGTGCAGCAGATACCAATCAATTCCAGGTGAAGCACAATGGAATGCATCTAAGATCATTCTTAAGTACTTGAGAAGGACTAAGGATGATTTCATGGTGTATGCAGGTGATGATAGCTAATTCTACAATATATAGAAATTGAATACTTTGCCGCATTAGATACAGCATAGTAAGATATATGGATAAGGAAGTTCATTATCAGACTTGGTAAGATTCATAGTTGTGCAAAGTTCACACGGATGATAACGTTGCAGATTCGTTAACATAACCTATACCTAAGGCCAAGAGTGACAGTCACTAGGGCGAAGGGTCTCAAGCACATTGGACAATGGCTTTGGGATTGTATTGTTTTGAGATTATGGATGTTGATTTCATGATTGTTGAAACATTATATCATGTTTTTTTTTTAAATAAAGTTTCATTATTATTTAATTGTGGCTTAGAATTAAATTTAATGTCCTAATAATTTATAATCATCAAATAGGATCATCATAAAAGTTATGGTGGATGAAACCCTATTAAGTGAACTGATATTATGACTTGAGTTGTCCATAGTCTAAGTCATTAAATTGGACATAAATTACTCAATACAGGCTATTATGTAAGTTGATTGATAGCGCCAAGTTTCATGGGCTATAGGGACATGGAGATATCTAATCAATTACATGGACATGTATGATGGATACATGTTGGGCAGACCTACATTAAGATTCTCTAAATGAGGTGTAGAATTTTAAGTTGAACTATGATTAGTACATTCCTCAAACATGAGTGCAATATACCTCTTGCTTGGTGATTGGTAGTCTTTGACATTGTCAAACACCGTTGCTTAAAAGGCGGCTATAAAGGCAATGATCGGGATTGCTGAAAATTGAGTGGGAGCTATAGTCACAAAAGATTGGAGTGATAACAGGTTTTCGTCCTGTAAAACTGCTATGCAAAATATCCAAACAAACCTTAAACCGTAGTCCTAGGTAAGTAAAGGTCGAATCCACATGGAGGCAAATTCTATCTAAATATGCAATTCGTATGTCAATCAAACGTAACCTAAGGGGGGTTTTGTGAGTTTTGTAAGTTCTAAACATGCAAAAGGTAAACAAGCTAAAGAGTTGTGAAATCAGTGATGGGAAAAGCACTTAGTCAAACAACATCCACTATCCGTATGACAAGTTGATCCTAGATACTCATTCAAAATCTCATGCAATGGAAATTCCAATTCCTTTTCAGATATAACTAATAGCACAACCAGATACTATTAGCACTAACTAATTAAACAACCCTGAAACTATCAAGATTCAGTTTAACAACAGCCTTACGGATAGGAATATAGTTGGATACAATTCTAGTATAAAATAACCAGCTTTTATCCTAGAATGTAAATCAGTTCTCTTTTGCATAAGACTAGCACAACCAGATACTAGTACGATGCAGTTGCTACTCTAAAATAGATATGCTCAACCAGTAACAATCTAAATCTAGCAATAGATCAATAACGACAAACCCTAGTTGCATCCAAGATAGAGATTATCAATATCAATCATAAGCAATCAAGCAAGAGAATAGATAAAAACCATGCAATAGATTAAGAACGAGAGTCTCACAACTGAATCAAAACGAAAGCTTCAGCGTCTGACTAAGCCAAGGAGACTTAGTTCTTCATAACAAATACGTAGAATGAAATTAGGGTTTAGAGAGAGATTAGCTGATAGGCAAACAAGCCTTTCTCTACCCTTAAATACTAAAGGAAACAAAGTCTGAATTAACCTAACACGAAATAATAAATCGTAATAAAATAATGCAAAATAAAGCAAATAAGGAAACGGCTCGGTGGACTTCTGAACAGCGGCGGCGGGCGCTGCAACCTCCACGGCGGGCGCCGCATTTCCACGGCGGGCGCCGTGGCCAAGTCGTAGCCATCGTTGTTGGGAGGGTTTAGGCGACGATCGTCGTGGCTTCTGCGGCGGGCACCGTAAGGTACTTCCTCCGAAGTCTTCGTCTCTTCAGCTCCTTGGCGTCTACTTCTGGTGGCTTCCTCCTCAGTGTCTACTATGATCTCCAAAACGGCTCAAACACCTCCAAATACACCAACTTTCCCCCAAATGCCATACACATGAATGTGTCTAAATCTACCCGAATGGCACCAATAAAACCTCTAATGACTCTTGGTTAAGCCCTACAAAGTAGTGTTTATCATGGAGAAGTCCTCCAATTTATATATATGTATATATATGGATAGGAACGATGTCTTGACCACTTGAAGAGTAAGAACTGAAAATGCATGGCCGTGCTCAAATGGATTAAAAGTAATCAGTTGTTTTGACAGTTCGAACTCGGAGTTAAAGAAACAACTTGAATATTGATATGGATTACATAAGATGTCATCATATCATCAAATTAGACACTAAGTGACAAAGGAATTGACATTACACACTTGTTTAAGGACAAGTGGGAGATTGAAGGAATATGTCTTTTAATCAAGATGGCAATTACTAATAATAGAATAGGATTATAATGGAGATTAATAATCCGGATATTTTAGGTAGTCTTAGTGCTTTGCTAGAAGCAAACTATGACTTATGGGATAAATTAGATTTGACCCATTGTTATTATATCCGGTTCCTATAAGGTCACACACAATAGAGTAATTGAGCTACATCAAAGCAACCCGAGGCCCATTGTGGGACTGGAAATTTTGGCCAGTGTATATTGTTAGAAGAGTGGATTATTCATCAAGTAATAATAAAGTTTTATCTATTTACTTGATGACATAAGGAAAGTTATCTTTTGAAAAGATAAATAATTGTATCAACCATAATTATCCTTTTCTATTTAAAAAGAGATTTATCTTATTAGATATATGATAAGATAATATATAGTTGTTATATATATAATTTCCTATTATTATAAGATAATAAAACAATGAATAAAATAATATATATATTAGATATATATATTCACATTCTTCCAGTTCAAAAAGACCAACTTCACGTGAAAGTTGAAGGAAGCCACAAAACTAGTCTTGCACGGCCGTACCTTCAAAAGTGGTGGTAGGAAAAAGCTTTGTTTGTTTTCTCGTTCGTTCGTTCTAGCAAACGAAGGCAAGGCAATCTAGTACCGTACTCGTGTGGACTAAGTAGAGGAATCACAATTGAGGCTCTATTCTCCAGGGTGATCCCAAAAACAAGTTTTGCATCAAAAGGTGTGCTACTCTTTCATATATGATTCATATCAAGTTTATGCATGAGATCCTAAGTTAGATGTTAGAAAATTGTATTTTGAAATTCCGCTTATAGCATCTAAATCCCGACAACAAGAGGAGTAAACTATTGCTCCATAATCTCATCTAAAGGCAAATCAAAATTGTGGCCATCTCCTATAACTTCGCCTCTTTTCACTTTCTTGGACAAGCGATCTGAAGAAGAAATATATGCTATAGAAATCGGAGGGCCAATGTCTAGTGGACGGTCTACCATTGTTGCTTGGCCAAAATGCTCCATTATATGCCAAGACAACCAAGGATTAGTATTAGGTATCGTTTTAAGATCACCCTTATGTACGACGTTGAGATTATTAAGGTTTTTCTCACTGAGTTAAGGGTTCGTTTCGATTACCTGAAATAATGCAGTAAAATGCATTATCATGCTTTAAATTACATTAAATCATTAATTTAATGCATTATTTTGAGAATCCAAATGCACCCTAAGTTGTCCATAGTCACAGTCTATATGAATTGGATTGTAAATGCATTTTTTTCTTGCAATCTCATTGTCTTATATTTTAATTCTAGAAACAAATAACTTGGAATATGGATTTTTGCATTTGAACAAGTTTCCATTTTATTTGATATTTGTTGTAGCTATAAAGATGCAGTCCAGATCTTTTGGGACTAAGCATGATACAATTCATGTGTCATCAAGTAATCTAGTGACATGTGTCTTTAGATTTAAGTAATTTATAAATAAAAAGAAATCATAATAAAATTTACAAGAGGATAATTAACTTACCTTATTTAACTTTTCTCTCTTCCAAAATTCAACCTTCAGATTATCACCGCATCGCTTCAATTGATCGAACAAGGGTTTCTAATTCTACCTTGGATTTCCACCGTATAGATTGAGACTTCTTATTGTTGCGGCTCGGGTTTGATTGATCCATCGAGTGACTCTGAGCTCCATCACCGACTTTTGATGGTTCAGTGTTTCTTTGGAGGGAAAAATATATTTCTTCTACTTGTTTAGAATTAAAGTGGCAATGAAGTTGTTTGTTATTCACAAATTTGTAGACTTTCAACAAACTTCAATGCAAAATATAGTTTTGATAATTTTGTCTTTGTGTTTATGTGGCCGTTGAAATTTTTTATCCTTCTTGGGTATTTACCTGGGTAATGTTTGAATGCTGAATACATGATGTTACGGACTTCACGTTCTAAATATCTTACATTGTCACATTATTTGCTCGAAGGATATGGACACTACTCCTCCAGAAATACAACCACGTCGTCGTTTGGAATTTGAGCAAGTTGAAGATCCGAGAAGTTTTGTTGTTGATAATGAAATGATTGAAGCACTCCACTCGAAGGTATCAGAGGAGATTATACCAAGAGTTGGTATGGAGTTTGATACCGAAGAAGCAACTTATGAGTTTTACAATGCTTACGCATTGGTAGTTGGCGCATCTATTCGGAAAAGCTCTGCTCACAGATTGGAGGGGATAGTAATAGATAGAATATTTGTTTGTTCTTGCCAAGGTAAACAAGAACAAGAAAAAAGGGATGATGTATACAAATCTAACTGACCGGAGACAAGATTTGCTTGTTTGGCTATGTTGAAAATCAGTTGCCGCTATACAAGCAAATATCATGTTGACAATTTCATTACTAATCATAATTTGTCATGTCCGAGAAATACTCATCTATTTAGATCACACCGGAAAATCTCAATCTCTCAAGCATTGCAAGTAGAAATGGCTGATAATTCAAGTATTGCTCCAAGAAATGGTTATGAGTTTATGGCTAGGCAAGCATGAGGCAGGGAAAAACTTGGATTTTCTAAGGAGGATGGCAAACATTATTTGCATAGCAATCGTAGTTCGGAAATGGCGTCGGGTGATACAGGCGGTGTTCTAGAATACTTGCAAAGTATGAAAGAAGAAGATATGGGTTTCTCTTACGCTATCCAGGTAGATGATGATGATTTCATAACTAACATCTTTTGGGCTGATGCAAAAATGATGGTTGATTATGAGGATTTTGGTGACGTGGTTTACTTTGATACTACATACCGCAAACTTAAGGATGGCCGACCAATAGCATTATTTGTTGGAGTGAATCACCATAAGCAATCTACTATCTTTGGTGTTGCATTATTATATGATGAGACAACAAACTCATTTATTTGGTTGTTTGACACAATTGCAAGGGCTATGGGTGGATAATGACCTCAAACAATGTTGACGGATCATCTATGACTATGAACATGAAGAGGAAATTTTGGATGCTTGGAGTAACATGCTTTATAAGTATGAAGTGCAGAATAATGACTAGTTGAAGAGAATGTTCAATATCAAAGACAAGTGGGCATTAGTCTATGGGAGAGATACATTTTGTGCATATATGACCACTACACAACGAAGTGAAAGCATGAATAGTCTCATCAAGCAATATGTCAGCTACAAACATGACACGAGACGATTTTTTTAACACTTCCAACGGTTACTTAATGATCGCCGTTATGATGAGATGGTTGAAGATCTCAAGGCTAGCCAAAGTTAAGTATCATTGTTTTTCCCTGTAGCGATTCAAAAGCATGATGCGAGTGTCTATACAGCTAAGGTATATTTGTTGTTTTAGGAAGAATTATGTAAGGCTTATGATTGTCGAATTGAAACTTGTGGTGAGATGGGAGCACTCATGAAATATATGGTCACACCTAATAGAGAGCATTGCAGTTATGTCGTCTCTTATGATGACACACAAGAAAGTGTATGTTGTACTTGTAGGAAATTTGAGTTTGATGGCTTCTTATGAAGCCATATACTAAAGGTTATTTGCTTTAAACATGTCAAATAAATTCCCAGCAAGTATATTCTTAGAAGATGGAAACAAAAATGCTAAAAGAGGAAGCACATGAGCTATCAATTAGAGTTTAAATGTCGATAAGGATCCTAAAACAAAAACGGGAAGGGGTTAAAAAGACTTGTATCGTCTATTTACTCGTGTGGGCACAAGAGCTGTTGAACTTGAAGATGAATACATCCTTGTGAAAGAGGGCTTTCTTAGTTTGCTGAGAGAACTTAATTCAAGCTCAACAAAAAAGCCAATGCATTGTGCTTTGTAGAATAATCAAATGCCAGGAAGTAATCCAATATAAAGACATGATATGCCCATGAATGCTAATGGTATGATAGAGAGTGTTAGAGGTTTAAAATTGAAGCCAAAGTCTAGAGGTCAATCTAGTCAACGGCCCAAAAGAGCCCTTGAATAAACAAGAAAAAGAAAAAGAAAATCTAAGCAAATTGTAGTCCCTGAGAATAGTTCACATGTATAATAATTTTATAAAACTTGTATGCTATAAAACTATTGATATTGTTTTTTTTAACACTTAGACTTTTAATGTACGAGAACCCATTTGTTCAAGTTGATGGAAGTGCATCACAAGTGTCCACTAATTTTGTTCATTCATCGGATCGATATGAATACAATTACTCTACACCTTTGGAGTATGGACAAGGTGACTTGTATGTTGGTGCAATACATGTTCAACCTAATCAACAATTGCAATCGAGTTATATGGCATTATTAACTAGCATTGGAGGGCCTCAGGTGAGCATCTTACAAAATAAATCAGATTACAAATCATAGTAGGTTGGTGTAGTATTTATGTTCAAATCATTCGTTTTCTTCTTTGGCTAATGTTTTATACAAATTAGTATTTTTCACAGGTTCATCCTAGATGATGCTTTGAGCTTTAAATGAAACTTCTCTATGTATTCATTTGAACATAAAAGGTTGGTCTAACTTTTATGCAAAATTTTAACTAGTATTAATAACTATCACTAATGGGTTTTCTATATCTTTTTTTGCCTTTTAGTTTGTTTTTGCTTGCTATAACTGGATGGAGTGATGTTGGGTTTGATGTTGTTTTGTGATGTAGGCTGGAGAGTTAATGGTTTCTTGATTGTTGCTGAATTTGATGTTGTTTATTGCTATTGATTTGTGCTATTGGCTGCAGTACTAGTGCTGGGTTTGCTTGCTTCTAGTTCTATTCTGTAACACTCCCAAAATACCTTTGGAAATATTACCGCCAGTGACCTCAGAATACACACCTAGGGTCACCCAAGGCTTACCATTTTTATAACAAATGATATAATACTGTACATTTTATTAAGTAGTGTGAAAATTGACCAAATAATGTCTCATACCGATGTTGCAAATTACAATTGATAACGAAACCAGATACATAAAACATATATTATAGCGGAAGTCTTTGAAATAAATAAAATGCCACAAAAGGATTTTGAACCATGCGATCTTACGCCAGAATCTTCAACCTTAGGAAACACTTAAAATATCAACTGCCTTCAACGTCGGATTTATGGCCTTCACAACTGAGGAAATTTACTTGATGTGCCGTATGAGACGGATGACATCAGCCAATCATGCAAAGGAAAAATAATGATTGGTCAGTCTAATGAAAGACTACGCAAGGGTACAAAGAAAAGGTTCTAAGTAGTCGTATTAAGTTACAACTATTGCTTCTCGAATAATAGCCGATATACGATGTGAACTTCAATACGTCTATGGACACACAAGAAAAGGAATGATTGAAGAGAAGACTCCAAAGGAATTGAGTCTTATAGGAAACGTATGAAATTGTTTGGGAACATTATGTTTTCACACAAGTTTAAAACACGACCTTGATTATTTGGGTCCACGACCAACCTCACCACGCAATGCGAATCCAGATTGGAAAGAGGACTTACTCTAACAAGAGTCCGGGCGGTTTCCACATTGTACTCCTTGCCCGATGGTATATTAATTATGTGCGTAACAACACTTATCTTATTTACTTCCAAAACGTACATTCACGTTAAAGCTTTTAATTCACATCATCTCAATACGATAGATATCTTTGGGAATGAATCCCGAATGTTGGCACTAGCTAAGTGCACCTACCACTTGAATAAGGGTACGGTCATGACCAAAAGTACTAGGGAAAAATCCTCCTAATACCGATTATAAAGAAACGACTAGACCTTGCAAGTTACATAGCGTTCCTACGAATACTCGTGCTAACTGCACATAAGTTCACACATAAATCCACACCAAAATCCATTACGGTAATATCATATAGAACTATATAATAGCGTTATTTCTAGCAATATATACAACCTATTATAAATCCATATTTTAACACATCGTTTTATCAAATCTGTTCCCAAACACAAAACAACAACTTTATTCCAACTTAATTAAACAATTAAATAATTGATAATCAAGGGAAATATGGAATAATGAGCAAGAGTGAACCGCCACTTGCCTTAGCTTAAGCAAACGAGAGATCGGGTTCGAGATCTGAGAACTTGGACTTGTGCATGGCTGTCTACTAAAATTCCCGTTGGAATTTATCATCATTCAGTAGGGTCGGATCCCAATCCGTACAACCGCCCATGGATACGAGCACAATCCAACCCGACGACGCATACGAGACGAGTTTTAAGACAATAAACCCTAATTAGTTACGGTACGAAAAGACGAAACAAAACGAAGGAAAGAGGCAATGCCGCGGTCGCGGTTAGCAAAGCCGCGATCGCGGCTTGTTGGGCAGAGCCGCGGCCGCGGCAGAAGGGGCCGCGATCGCGGGCCTCTGCCCAGCCGCGGTAGATGGGGCCGCGTTCGCGGGCCTTCATCCCGACACGAGCTTAATGACACTACGGAGCCTTACCGAATGACGATGAAGCTTCGGATCTCGGTTCTGAACAATTGCACAGCACCACACCCCTCCTGGCTTCGTGTTGATGGATCTCCGACTCCGACAATGGTCGACGATGACAATACTCCAATGTCAACACAACAAACCGAGCTTTATCGAGAGGAAGAGATGGTGACCGTGAAGAAAAGGGCAGCCAACACCACCTATTTATAGGCTGGGATGGAGCTCTTCCCATTAAGTGAGAGGAAGCTCGAACACTCGACCTCCCTAAACCGGTTGCTCGGAAAAGAAACGCCGGAAATCAAGAGCGTCGGTGTCTCAGTAAAGACGAGGATGAAGATGAAGCAGAGTGCCGCGATCGCGGTTTGGCCTCTGGCAAAACCGTGCCCACGGTTTCAGAACCGCAGTCGCGGGCAATGCCGCGCCCGCGGCTGCATAGCCGTGATCGCGGGCAATGCCACGCCCGCGGCTGCATAGCCGTGATCGCGGGCAATGCCGCGCCCGCGGCTGTATAGCCGTGATCGCGGGCAATGCCGCGCCCGCGGCTGCATAGCCATGATCGCTGGCAATGCCGCACCCGCGGCTGCATAGCCGTGATCGCAGGCAATGCCGCGCCCGCGGCTCTCGGGCCTTGATCGCTGGTCTTGCTAAATCCGATTTTAGCAACCCTCCAATACTTAAAACCCATATATTTCATTAAATGTGTATCCATACATTCATATGGTTCTTACAGGGTTACGAAACATGTCTAACACGTCTTGCTTACAACACGAAAGTTGGGACTTTTAGGGGTTATTACAATACCTCCCCCTTAAAAAAAAATCGACCCCGAAACTATGCCGAAAACAGCTCGGGAAAACGACTTTGCATATCAGACTCAGTCTCCCAAGTTTCCCAAGTTACCTCCTCAGATCCTGACTTGGAACAGAGGATTCTTACTAACGGTACCACCTTGTTCCTCAGGTGCTTCTCGCGGCGTTCGAGAATACGCGCAGGTCTCTCCTCGTATGTACCATTTGCCTGAATCTCGATGTCGTCATAACTCAGCACATGAGACTCATCTAGCACATACTTCCTCAGCAGGGACACATGAAACACGTTATGCACAGGATGCGCCGACGGCGGCAATGCCAAACGGTATGCTAGAGATCCGACTCTGTCAAGGATCTCAAATGGTCCCACGTAGCGAGGGTTGAGCTTCATACGCTTGCCGAACCTAAACACGCCCTTGGATGGCGACACCCTGACAAACACCTTGTCGACTACTTCAAACTCGACATTCCTGCGCTTCAAGTCAGCGTAAGAATTCTACCGACTCTGAGCTGTAAGCATCCTCTGTCTGATCAAGGCAATATCCGAGGCAGTCCTCTCGACTAACTCCGGTCCGAGCAGAATCTTGTCGGCATTCTCATCCCAACAAATCGGAGATCTGCACTTTCGACCGTACAAAGCCTCGAATGGAGCCATCTTGATGGTGGAATGCCAGCTATTATTGTACCTGAATTCAATCAGACTCAAGCTCTTCTCCCAACTGGTCGGATGATCCAGCACATAGGCTCTCAACATATCCTCCAGTGTCTGAATGGTCCTCTCAGACTGCCCATCCGTCTGAGGATGAAACGCAGTACTGAACCTCAACTTAGTTCTCATGGCCTTGTGGAGTTCCTTCCAGAACCTCAACATAAATCGGCCATCACGATCCGATACAATGGTTTTTGGCGTACCATGCAATCGGACAATCTCGTATAGGAAAACTTCCGATAGCCTCTGGGTTCCCCAAGTTGACTTGATGGCCAAGAAATGAGCACTCTTCGTGAGCCGGTCAATGATCACCCATTTGGCATCCTTCTGACTCTGAGTCTTCGGCAACCCAGTGATGAAGTCCATCGCAATATCCTCCCACTTCCATTTTGGCACTAGGAGAGGTTGCAATTCACTGCCAGGTCTGCGGTGTTCAATCTTGACCTTCTAACAAGTCAAGCATCTCGCCACAAATTCAGCTACATCCCACTTCATGTTGGGCGACCAGAATTTCTTTCTGAGGTCCTTGTACATCTTACTGGATCCTGGATGTACAGAACAAGCTGACGAATGGGCCTCCTTCATTATCAAGTGACGAAGGCATCTTCGTCGGGCACACAGATCCGGTCCTGAAACCAAAGTGATCCATCATCTTGAATCACAAATCCCGAAGCTTTCCCATCCACCACTTCACTGCTTAACTTCACTAAGATCATATCATCAACCTACTTCTCCCTGATCTAATCGAGTAGTGTAGCCTGAATCTCCAACATACTCAGGCATCCTCGACGTTGATCATACAAGACATCAATCTCGCACAATCCTTGCTGCAGTTCGGTTTGAGCAGTGAGCAGAGCTACCACGGTCTCGTGCGGCGTCTTCCGGCTTAAAGCATCGACTACCACATTAGTCTTGCCCGGATGATACATCAACTCGATATCGTAATCCTTGAGTAGCTCTAACGAGCAACGCTGCCTCATATTCAACTCCTTCTGAGTGAATACATACTTCAGACTCTTGTGGTCGGTAAAGATCTGGCATCTAACACCATAGAGATAGTGCCTCCAAATCTTCAGCGCGAAAACCACAGCCGCTAACTCTAGATCATGCGTTGGATAGTTTGCTTCATAGGTATTCAATTGACGAGATGCGTATGCAATAAATTTTCCTTTCTGCATTAATACACATCCTAACCCATGTTTTGAAGTGTCACTATAGACCACATAACCATCAGTTCCTTCTGGTAGTGATAAAACTGGTGCTGACGTCATGCACTTTTTCAACTTCTGAAAACTTGCCTCGCACCTATCGTCCCATATGAACTTATTATGAACCTTGCGGAGCAATCCAGTCATGGGTAGAGTGATATTTGAAAATCCCTCCACGAACCGTCGGTAAAACCCTGCAAGTCCTAAGAAATTGCGCACCTCCTTCACGTTCTGAGGTCGCTTCCAGTCGGCTACCGCTTCGATCTTCTGAAGGTCGACCATCACCCCATTCTCATTAATCACATGGCCTAAGAAAGCCACTTCCTTAATCCAGAAGTCACACTTAGATAACTTAGCATACAGCTTATTTTGTCTAAGGACCGACAATGTGATACGAAGATGCTCCTCGTGAACTTCCTCATTCGGAGAGTAGATCAGGATATCGTTGATAAATACCACCACGAACTTGTATAGATACCGATCCATGAAAATTGTTGGAGCATTTGTAAGCCCAAATGGCATGACTACGAACTCGTAGTGTCCATATCTCGTTCGGAATGCAGTCCTTGGAATATCTTTATTATGAATCATGAGTTGATGATAACCAGACCTCAGATAGATCGTGGAAAAGACTTTCGCTCCCTGCAGTTGATCCAAAAGATCATCTATCCTTGGTAAAGGATACTTATTCTTGATGGTGACCTTGTTCAACTCTCGATAGTCGATACAAAGTCTAACCGAACCATCCTTTTTCTTGACAAACAAGACAGGAGCGCCCCAAGGCGATGCACTCGGCCTTATATATCCTTTTTCGAGTAGCTCCTCAAGTTGTTTCTTCAATTCTTGCATCTCCGCTGGAGCCATCCGATAGGGTGCTTTAGAAATTGGCGAGGTTCCAGGCTCTAGATCAATAGTGAACTCTACGTCACAATTCGGGGGTAAACCGGGAATCTCTTCGGGGAAGACATGAGGATACTCACATATGACAAGAACATCATGAACTGAAGTCTCATCCTTTTTGGGTTTATCCAGATAACACAGGTACCCAACACAACCTTGTCGAAGTAGCTTAAATGCGGACATTGCATTTATCAACTTCCCGTTATCAGCGTCATTACGACCCTTGAATCTACATAGAAACTGGCCCCCAGATGAAACTGTCACTGTCCTTGTGCTGAAATCGATTACCGCCCCGTGACGTGTCAGCCAGTCCATACCGAGAATGATGTCGTATGGAGCCATGGCTATACAGATCAAGTCAGCTTCGAACTTCCGACCTTGAATGGAAATCGGAAATTCCGACAGTCGCTTGGTCCCCACTAATTGCTCACCATTGGGAAGGTTCACCACAAATGGTTCGCAAGACTCATTGCACTTCAACCCTATCTTACTCACACACTTCTCCGAAATAGGGATTTAATGGCACCCAAATCAAACAATATGCAAACTGATGTAGAGTGAAGGTATATAGTACCTTGGGCAATCGGAGTGTTTGGTCCGTCAGCCTCACGCATCTCGTATAGCCGCTGACCCTGACTCATTGGAGCAGATGTAGCCTTTCCCTTGTTCTGAGCAGTTGTTTGCATTGAGGTACTAGCAGTCCCTACAGGCTTGAATCGAGGTCGGTTATTATGGCTAACTGACCCTTATTGCGACTCAGCCTCTTTCTGCCTCCTTTGAGGACAAAAAGTTTGCAAATGCCCTTCCTTCCCTCATGCAAAGCACGTTTTCTTTCCCTTCGTGCACCCATTGCTCTTGTGCCCCGGCGTTCCGCAGTTATAGCACTGGATCGGGTTCTTGCCCTGGCCCGAGTGTTGTGTAGGACCTGACTGGGTCGGCTCATTCTTGCTCGACCAGACTTGGAAAAGTGTGACGGCGGTGCGGGTCGTTTGAACCCACTAGCCTGAGGCTGGCTCTGCACCGGTTTCTGTCGGTTAATCTTCTTTGCCGACTCCTCTAGAGTCACCTCCGGTTTGTAGGCGGCATCCACGTACTGCTCCAAAGTAAAGCAGCCGTGGTGCACCATCAACGGCTTGATATCCGGGTTCATCCATTGATGGAAATGCCAGATTTTCTGCTCCTCACTCGACACTTCCGGTCCAGCATATTGCAACAAGTGGTTAAACTTTGCAGCTAGCTCAGTCACCTTCAGCCCATCAGTCTTGGGGTAAAGAAACTGATAAGCACTACTTTGTAGGGCTTAACTAAGAGTTGTTAGAGGGTTATTGGTGCCATTCGGGTAGATTTAGACACATTCTTGTGGCATGGTGTTTGGGGGCGAAGTCTGGTGTTTTTGGAGGTGTTTGAGCTATTTTGGATATCATAGGAGACACTGAGGAAGGAAGCCATCAAAAGAAGACGCCAAGGAAGTGAAGACGAGAGGTTAGGAGGCGAAGCCAATGAGTGAAGGCCGAGCATTAACCGCGACCGCGGGCAAGGGTGCCGCGATCGCTGTTCCTCGGGCAAGTCAAGAGTTTTCCGCAGGCACGGAGGAATGTGAAGAGTGCGGAGCCACAAGAGGCCGCGATCGCGGGTCGTCGACGCTGTAAGTTCTGACTTTTCCCGAGTCTATCTTTTCTAATTTCTTTTCTTATTTTTCCATTTTATTTCGTTTCTTTTCCCTAATGGGCTTAGGAACTTGGTAGGCCCATATTAGTTCTCTTTTCTATTTAACCTAGGAAGAGATCTCATTCTAGGAGAGACTCATATATCAGGTTTTAGTTTTACATCATCGTTGTTTTCTCAAGACTATGGAAGGCTAAGCACTTTTGCTTAGTCTGGCAATGGAAGCTTAAGTTTTGATTATTGGTTGTGAGGTTATGTTCCCTTTCTTAATTCCTATTGATCTATATCTCTTCTCTTAAGCAGAATATCATTGAATAATTATTGATTTGTCTAGACAGGCCATCTAGGTTTATTGATTGTTACTCATATTTCTATGATTAGGAAACTGTTGGGCTAACGTCCTGGTCTGGAGTGGCAAGCATAGGTTTTATTTGCTTTGGTGAATTTTATCTATGTAGAGATTTGATTACATGTTGAATGCTTCTGGTTGAGGTGTTATGTGTATCCTGGTTAATTCTTATGTTCATTGCTGCCTTTAGGTTGAATCACTAGTGGTGCTAGGGTTATTTATTGGTAAGGGTTCTTAGGGATGGTTTCCTTATTAATCTACACAAGATCGGGACATGAATAATCATAGGAAGGAATTAGAAGTAATCTAGGATCAACCAACCAAAACTTAAGTGGAAATTGCCTGGCTAAGTGTTTTCTCACATTTGATTGCATACTATTTATTCTGTTTTATTTTCTACTTGAGTAAAACCTCAAAAAAAAACCTTTGTTACTACTGTTCGATTGGTATTCAATTTGTGACAGGAATATAGACGCTTGTGATTCTCTTGGGATTTCGACCCTTGCTTGCTTAATATACGAGTTTGAAAGTTGAGGTTTACTTTGATTTGGCATAACGACCTTAGGCCACGTCAAAATTTGGCGCCGTTGCCGGGGAATCACTGTCTGTTTTCTTGTAAATAAATTGAATCTTGATCTTTCTAGGGAACCTATCTTACGGTTCCCTCTAACATTACTAACTTTTCATTGACGAAGTGCAATTCAGAGTAGATAATTCTGTTGGAGAACTCTAGCTATGGCGCAAGAAAGCATGACATTGTTGGAGAACTCTAGCTATGGTGAGAAACACTGCTGGCACTCACCCAGACACTTCAAGCATTAACACAAGCGGTGATTCAAGCCGGTGCAAACAACGCACAAGTAATGAAAGAGGGATTCTCTCAGCTCTCCCAGCAAAATTATACTCTGCACCAATCCTCTCAGCAATCTATATTAAGCTTGGGTGCATCACTAGGACAGCCAACGCATTGGCCACCTGCAATGGCGGAAACTCAAAACAAGGACTGCGAACATCAGCATGAAGCCAATGCAGTCACCTTGCGAAGTGGAAAAAGGGTGAATGACCCCTATGCTGTGGAAAAGGATGAAGCGCCAATAAGGGTTGCACGCTGGGAAGAACCGCGACCGCGGGGTGAAAACCGCGATCGCGGTTATATCACGGAAAAGGCGAGAAACAGCGAGGAGGAACCGCGATCGCGGGTCGAAAACCACGATCGCGAGGCGGAAGATCAAGAATCAGAATATGTCGTCAGCGAACCGCGACCGCGGGGTGAAAACCGTGATCACGGGTTGAACACGGAGGATTACACATATTATATCCAGCCAGAATTTCCCCCACTCAACCCTGAAAAGCCACCTGCACCATTTCCCGAGGCATTTAAGGAGAAAAGAAGGCCAAAGACTAACCAAGAGATCTTTGACATCTTCAGCAAATGTGAGCTCTCTCAGCAAAATCATATTCAGCACCAATCATCTCATCAAACTTTGTTAAGCTTGGGTGCATCAATGGAGCGGCTGACGCAATGGATACCTGCTATAGCAGAATCTCAACCCAAGGGCAATGCTGCCCAGCAGCATGTTGAGGAGAAGGCATAATTTGGAGAGCTCCCCGCAGAAGAGAAACCGCGACCGCGGGAGGAGGGCTGCAACCACGGTATGCTGGGTGAAATAGGGCATTGTGCTGAATTTGATGATGAGGTTGAGAAGGACCTCAAAGAGGAAATCAAAAGCTTCAAGAACAGTATGCTACCTGACGCGGTATGCTCTCCTGAAATTGAAGAGGAGATGGACGAGGACAGGGACTATGAGCCTCAAAACTACACTCAACATGAATGGCCCTTGCTGGAGTCCCAGATTCCCATCACACCTCCCCCTGAGGCTCTCAATGGAAGCAAGCCAGAAGCTCCTTTGGTCACACTGGCCAACAGCATCCCTCGTTGTGCAGATTCTGTGAAGGCGAGGCGGAAGATAGGAAAAAAGCCGAAGGTGAAGCAAAATAGTGAGGTTGCAGGCCAGATGTCGGATTACCTCATACTAGACACGGGGCAGGATAGGCGTACAACCTCTGCAATGCTGGGAAGAGAATTCTTGAAGATGACAATTGCGGTCATGGATACGAAGGGTGATCCGCTCACAATGAAAGGCAGAAGGAAGGAGGTACAGTCGTACCTGAAGAGGCACCCCCCAGATTTGGAACCAAGAAGGGTGGTCACTGTAAGCGACCCGGGATGAATAGAGTGCACCATGTCGAGCCACGACAGTAACCAAGGCCCTGATCGGGAGGCAACCCGAGGTAAGACTTTCAACTTAGTTTTTCTTTCAGAAGCTTAGTTTTCCCTTGTTTTTGAAATTTTTGCTATGTTTTTGTTCGACGAAACCACGCAGAAAAGCCGAGAAGAAACCGCGACCGCGGCATAAAACCCGCAATCGCGGTCGGAGAAAGTCGAGCAAAACCCGCGATCGCGGCATAAAACCCGTGATCACGGCCCCATGGCGCGCCGCGAATTAGGGTTTAGTCTGACAAGGAAAAAAAAAACTCGATCGTGGGTATTGTTCACCCGCGATCGCGGGGTTACTGTTCATCGGTAAAAACAAAAAAAAAATTGTATGATACCCGCGATCGCGGCCTTCACTGCCGCAATCGCGGTTCCTCCACGGTGTTCCTTCCATGGCGATTCTTCCACGACGGTTCCCTCCTTTATGGCGGTTATTTCCACGGCGGTTCATTCATGGCGGTTCTGAGGCGGTCTTTCTTCATCATGTTCGTGAGCAACAACCGGTGTACCCTTGATCCATCCATTGTTGTTGTTCCCTGCGGTACGTCTTCACCTGTGCGTCACCACCTGTGCATACTGAGTTCGGAGTTCCAGCATTCCATGATCTATCTCTTGGGAAGTTCGACTGTTGAAGTGGTGATGAAGTTTATGGGGATCCCTACATCCCTGAGTACCTTCCTATTGACGAAGACTACCACCCCGGCGTACGCTCAGTGAGTTCTTTCTTTCTTCCCCTCGTATTTTTCTTTGTCTTCCATACATTGAGGACAATACATGATTCAAGCATGGGGGAGTAGAAAGTACTTGCTATCTATCTTGTAAATTAGTTTCGATTTCAGCATTGTTATTTCCATTCAGCATTGTCCATTATTCGCATTCCCTTTGATTAAAAAAAATAAAAAATAAAAAATAAATTTAGAAAAATTTAAAAAAAAAAACAAAAAAGACATACATGGAAATCCTGGGACAAGTCGAAAATCTGAAAGGGCGGCTTGGGTAATAAGCAGGTGGCCCGGACCAGTGCTAAGCTAGGGTAAAAAGGTGTCTGAGTGACATGAGCATATGTGAGCACCTCTATGAAAAAAAATACGAGTGGCTAGGATGAAAACCCAAAAGGGCTCCTAGGCAAAATGAGTGAAAAGAAGAGGAGTGATTTTAGGATCTCATTTTACCTGGAGGGGCGACATAAGAAAAGGAGACAAAGAAGGATTGTCGGGTAGGTCACTCTGAGAGGCATAAGGAGTCATATATGGAGGCTAGGATTAGAGGTCACTTTACACTATTGGATGTCCGGGCTAAGCTTGGGGGAAGTACTCTGCTTGCCCCTTAAGCTTGTTGATGGAGGATGTGTTGTGAATGAGATTGGTGCCAGGAGCTTTGGCATGGGTTAAGCGCAACTCTTAGTACATTGTGTTTGGAGAGATGCTTCCTGAGGCCTTGGGTGTTTCATTGGAGGAGTAGGCTCATTATTAGCTTACTCGAGAGCGAGCAAGGTCTAAGCATGGGGGAGTTTGATAAGCACTACTTTGTAGGGCTTAACTAAGAGTTGTTAGAGGGTTATTGGTGCCATTCGGGTAGATTTAGACACATTCTTGTGGCATGGTGTTTGGGGGCGAAGTCTGGTGTTTTTGGAGGTGTTTGAGCTATTTTGGATAACATAGGAGACACTGAGGAAGCAAGCCACCAAAAGAAGACGCCAAGGATATAAAGACGAGAGGTTAGGAGGTGAAGCCAACGAGTGAAGGCCGAGCATTAACCGCGACCGCGGGCAAGGGTGCCGCGATCGCGGTTCCTCGGGCAAGTCAAGAGTTTTCCGCAGGCGCGGAGGAATGTGAAGAGCGCGGAGCCACAAGAGGCCGCGATCGTGGTAAATGGGCCGCGATCGCGGGTCTTCGACGCTGTAAGTTCTGACTTTTCCCGAGTCTATCTTTTCTTATTTTTCCATTTTATTTCGTTTCTTTTCCCTAATGGGCTTAGGAACTTGGTAGGCCCATATTAGTTCTCTTTTCTATTTAACCTAGGAAGAGAGCTCATTCTAGGAGAGACTCATATATCAGGTTTTAATTTTACATCATCGTTGTTTTCTCAAGACTATGGAAGGCTAGGCACTTTTGCTTAGTCTGGCAATGGAAGCTTAAGTTTTGATTATTGGTTGTGAGGTTATGTTCCCTTTCTTAATTCCTATTGATCTATATCTCTTCTCTTAAGCAGAATATCATTGAATAATTATTGATTTGTCTAGACAGGCCATCTAGGTTTATTGATTGTTACTCATATTGCTATGATTAGGAAACTATTGGGCTAACGTCCTGGTCTGGAGTGGCAAGCATAGGTTTTATTTGCTTTGGTGAATTTTATCTATGTAGAGATTTGATTACATGTTGAATGCTTCTGGTTGAGGTGTTATGTGTATCCTGGTTAATTCTTATGTTCATTGCTGCCTTTGGGTTGAATCACTAGTGGTGCTAGGGTTATTCATTGGTAAGGGTTCTTAGGGATGGTTTCCTTATTAATCTACACAATATCGGGACAGGAATAATCATAGGAAGGAATTGGAAGTAATCTAGGATCAACCAACCAAAACTTAAGTGGAAATTGCCTGGCTTTGTTACTACGGTTCGATTGGTATTCAATTTGTGACAGGAATATAGACGCTTGTGATACTCTTGGGATTTCGACCCTTGATTGCTTACTATACTAGTTTGAAAGTTGAGGTTTACTTTGATTTGGCATAACGACCTTAGGCCACGTCAGAAACTCCTTATGTTTCTCCTCCCTCATAGCACGAGAAAAGAAACGATCGGTCATCTTCGTCTTGAACATACTCCAATTCAACGCGAGATGATCAGCTAATCGATGCTCTCCCATAATTCACTAGCCACATCCTTTAATTAAAGGGAGGCAATGTGCACTTTCTCAGCTTTAGTGCAAGCGATGTTCCTGAATAACCGGTCCATGTGTAAGAACCAATACGCCACCCTAACTGGTTCTCTAGTACCATCATAGGTATCAGGCCTCATCGAGCTAATGCCCTTTAAGGCCCGACCGTAATTCCCTCCATTTCCCATGGTATTGATCGGAGGTATAGGGTCCACTAGCTCCCCAAATTCAGGAATAACCTGAGGAACTGGGACACCTTGCGCTTGTTGTACAGCTGGCCTAACTATCTCGGTGATAGCCTGCACAACGATCCTTCGAATGGCCTCTATGGCCGCAGCATCAAAGACCACTGGAGCAGTTGGTGGGACGAAAGTTCCTTCCCTCTCCACTCGAGGGTTAGCATGAACATGGTTATGGCCTGCTGGGTTATTGTGAGAGGCAGATTCGCTCTCATCCCCCTGATTAACAGCACTTCTTAGGTTTATCCTAGGGTCGTTACTTGGCCCAGCACCCGCACGGGTAGTGTTCCTCGTGTTCACCATCTGTTTGCCGATCAAATTATTAAAGTAATCCATGAAATTAATATACCATCTAAAGAAGCACAATAAATGTAATTAATTTAGAGTAGATTAATCTTGCAAACTTTATTGATAAAAAGAACTGAAACCATGTTTCATAAGTCTTACAATAACCTTCCTAAACGACAAGATGAAACTGTTAGGAGGCTAATGCTCTAAAAACAACGAAAAGCAAAACAGCGAGAAATGACCACTACGACTTGCTACTGCCCCCCCCCCCCCCCCCCCCCCCGAAGTGTCTTTGAAGAGATTCCTGTAATCACTAGCCCTCCGGTGTCTCTTTGGAGATGACCTATCTTCTGGTTCTGGAGCCGGCCTTCTCGAGCAACTAGGACACGGAACACTTGACCCCTCCTGACAAGGATCGACTTGGATGAGCTTCGGTGCAAGAGCTTGGCCGGTCGTCAACCTTCGGCAATCCGGGGAGGCGTCTTTGGGAGCGGGTTGTAGGGCGGCGTTGGAGGAAGCTTGCAGCTGCCTTGGTCTCCAATGGTGGTGGAGGATGTTAGGAATGGTGGTGCAAAAGGGGCCTGGTGGCGCCGATGCGAGCCTTGACATATGGAGGATGGAAGAGTGGTGGTTTTGGTGGAAACCCTAGCAATGGAAGGTGAATTAGGGCTTCGGTTTTAGGGAGGCGTGGAAGCGATGGAGGTGGCGCTTGGTGGTGGTTGGGTGGCTTATGAAGTGTAGTTTGAGGGGTGGAAGCGGCGGCGGTGGAAGGTGGAGGAGCCGAGGGATAGCTTGTTCTCTATGGATGTGACTCACCACGTTGAACAAGGGTTCTTGAACCTAGCTTGGATATGACTCACCAAGGGGATTCAAGGAGCAAATTGGCTGCTTTGATATGACTCACAAAGAAGCAATTTGCATGAGCTTAAGGATGACAATTCTCTCTTGAGAGTGTTTTCTTGATTCAAAATTAAGCTAAGGAAACAAATGAGGGAGGCGGCGGCCTAATACCCTAGCAAGCCGTCCCACAATGGTTTGTTTGCAGAAAATAACGTCTAAAATCATGCATAAAATGCAAAGCTAAAGTCTCATAGTGTCATGAAATAAATGCCTCAAAAAGGCCCTTGAAAAGTGCCTTAGGTCTCGTTTGGCGCCGAGATAGTCATCAAGGAGAAGAAGTCTCCTAGACGACTAGATGTAGGCCCAAGTGTGGCGAGACCAAGGTGGAGCTTGTCTTGTAGTTCCCTAGCCTTGGCTCGTGTGAGCCTCATGGGGGCGCCCTCTTCTTGGCTCGATGGCTCTTCTCGGCTAGGCTCATGGTTGGCTAGCCTTGGTGAGCGCCTTGGCTCGGAGGACTTGACTTGATGGGAAGGATTAACATCATCCTCCCCTCCTTGAAAAGGATTTGTCCTCGAATCTGGCCCTTGTTCTTGCTCTTCTTCATCTACCAAGTAGGGAGTGAGGTCGGCAACATTAAACACATCATGCACTCCAAAAGTAGGCGGCAAGTCCACCTTGTAAGCATTGTTGTTGATGCGTTCAAGGACTTGAAATGGTCCATCTCCCCTTGGCTTGAGCTTGGAGTCTCTAAGGGTGGGAAACCTCTCCTTCCTTAGGTGCACCCACACTAGCTCTCCCGGCTCCAAGATTAGCTCATTTCTCTTCTTGGTGGCCTGCTTGGCATATTGGGTAGTCCTCTTCTCTAGCTCGGCCCTTGTCTCTTCATGGAGCTTCTTGATCTTGAGTGCTTGTTCCATGCCTTCTTCACTTTGTGAACCTGAAATTGCAAAAGGTACCAAATCTAGGGGAGTAGTAGGGTTGCATTCATAAACTACCTCAAATGGTGTCTTCTTGGTTGCGGAATGGACGGCCCTATTGTATGCAAACTCAATGAAGGGCAAGCATTCTTCCCACCTACGCAAGTTAGTCTTAAGCAAAGACCTAAGCAAGGCACCAAGAGTTCTATTCACTACCTCGGTTTGCCCATCGGTTTGAGGATGGCATATGGTAGAGAAAAGTAACTTGGTTCCCAACTTAGCCCACAAGGACTTCCAAAAATAGCTCAAAAATTTCACATTACGGTCAGAAACAATGGTATGTGGTATGCCATGCAATCTCACAATATGCTCAAAGAATAGGCTAGCAACATTAGGGGCATCATCAGTTTTATGACATGCAATGAAATGTGTCATTTTGCTAAACCTATCTACCACAACAAATATGGAATCTCTTCCCCTCTTAGTCTTAGGAAGACCTAGCACAAAATCCATGGATATGTCTTCCCAAGGCCTATGAGGGATAGGTAGAGGAGTGTACAAGCCATGTGGGTTCAACCGAGATTTAGCTTGCCTACAAGTCACACATGAAGCACAATATTTCTCCATATCCTTTTGCATGTGTGGTCAATAGAAGTGTTCCTTGAGGGTGAGGGAAGTCTTAGCTACACCAAAGTGTCCCATAAGACCTCCTCTATGAGCCTCTTGGACCAACAACCTACGGTTAGACCCACTAGGAATACACAACCTAGGACCCTTAAAAAGATAGCCCTCATGCACATAGAATTGATCTTTACTTCCTAAGTCTAAGAATGCTTTATATAAGTCACCAAAATCAGAATCTAAAGCATACAAATCCTTCATGAAAGCAAACCCTAGCATGCGTGCATCTAAAGTGGTTAAGAGAACATACCTTCTTGACAAAGCATCCGCCACTACATTCTCTTTCCCCTTCTTGTGTTTGATGACATAGGGAAAGGCTTCTATGGACTCCACCCACTTGGCATGACGCTTGTTGAGCTTCCTTTGACCCCTTAGAAACTTTAGGGCCTCATGATCCGTGTGAATGACAAACTCCCTTGGAAGAAGGTAGTGTTGCCAAGTTTGAAGGACCCTCACAAGTGCTAGAAGCTCTTTGTCATATGTCTCATAATTCAGCTCGGCCCCATTGAGCTTTTGATAAGCACTACTTTGTAGGGCTTAACTAAGAGTTATTAGAGGGTTTTATTGGTGTCATTCGGGTAGATTTAGACACATTCGTGTGCATGGTGTTTGGGGGCAAAGATTGGTGTTTTGGTGGTGTTTTGAGCTTATTGGAGTACATTTGAAGATTCGGGATATGGAGCCACCAAGGAGTATGGAGTTAGAGAGGAGAATTATGCTTCCATTACCGGACTAAGCCAAAGAGGCTTAGCTCCTCATAGACATGGTGAAAACTTCAAAGGAAAAGAAAACAACGATGAATGATGATTCGGGATATGGAGCCACCAAGGAGTATGGAGTTAGAGAGGATAAGTGTGGATTTGGTGGTCTGGAGAAGCAAATTGAAGATATCCAAAGGAAGAGAAGTTGACCACTGAGGAGACGAAGAAGAACCAAGGAGAGAGTCCACACGAGAGTAGAAGAACAATGTGCTGAATTCAATTGATTCGTTCTCTCTACTCAGATGTCCAAATGCAGTGATTCCAATTCGATGAGTTAGATCTTGAAGTCTACTACAAGTTCCCGAAATAACCACGATCGCGGGTCTTGGGCCGCGATCGCGGGTCATTAGCGCCGAAAGCTGTGTCTTTTCCTGAGCTTATCTTTTCAGATTTCTTTTTCCCTTTTTCTTATTTTTAATTTAGTTAGTTTCTTAATGGGCTAGGTCATTTTGTTAGAGCCCTATAAATACTTTCTTTTAGCATTAGGGTTGAAATCTTCCACACTTTAGTTGCAATTTTCATTCATCGTTGTTTTCTTTTCCTTTGAAGTTTTCACCATCTCTATGAGGAGCTAAGCCTCTTTGTCTTAGTCCGGTAATGGAAGCATGAGTTTATTCATCTGGTTGTGAGGTTTTGTTCCTATCTATTTATTCCTATTGAGTTATATTATCTCTTCTAAGCTTATTCCATTGGATTTCATTAATTGCACTAGCCCGCGCAACTAGTTGTTATTGGTGATTTTCATATTGCTAGGATTAGGAAACTGTTGGGCTAACGTCCTATTCTGCTGTAGCAACTACAATTTACATGCTCTGGTTGAAATTGTTCTATTGTAGGGAGAGATAATTACATGGTAAATGCATCTGAGCGAGCGTTCTGTGTATCCTGGTTAATTCTTATATGCATTGTTGCCTTTGGGTTGAACCTTTAGTGGTACTAGGGTTATTCATTGGTAAGGGTTCTTTGTGGAAAGTTTCCCTCTGAATTTACATAAGATCGGGACAGGAATAACTGAATAGGAAGATATGACTTAATCTATGAACAACCTTTGAATGACTTATGTGGACATTACTTGGCTAAGTGTTTTTCTCTCTTGATATTTCATCCATTCTACTTTGTTTTGTTTGTTTTGTTTGCAACCAACCAACTATAAAACCCCCCTCTTGTTACTATTGCATGCGAACAACACATAGATTAATCCCTTCCTCCCTGTGGATTCGACCCTTGCTTGCCCTAACTACTTATTTAGGTTTGCTAGGATTTATTTGATTAGGTGATACGACGACTATCCCCCCTATCAGCTTTTCACTAAAATAAGCTATTGGCCTTCCTTCTTGCATTAGCACACCTCCAAGTCCTATTCCTGATGCATCACATTCAATCTCAAAAGTTTTTGTAAAATCAGGTAAGGATAGTAAAGGAGCGTGAGTTAGCTTATGCTTAAGGATACTAAAAGCTTCTTCTTGCTTCTCCCTCCAAAGGAAAGGCACATTCTTCTTTGTAAGCTCGGTGAGGGGGGCGGCCAATGTACTAAAATCTTTGACAAACCGGCGGTAGAAGCCGGCCAATCCAAGAAAGCTCCTTACTTGTGTCATGGTGGTTGGTGTGGGCCACTCCTTGATTGCCTTCACCTTCTCCTCATCTACCTTGAGTCCTTCCTTGCATACAACAAAACCAAGAAAAACCACATGATCCGAACAAAAATGGCATTTCTTGAAGTTGACATACAACTTCTCTTTCCTTAGGACCTCTAAGACTTGTTGGAGATGTTGTGCATGTTGCTCTAGCCCACGGCTATACACCAAAATATCATCAAAATAAACCACTACAAATTTGCCTAGAAAGGCTCTTAGCACATGGTTCATAAGCCTCATGAAAGTGCTTGGAGCATTAGTTACGCCAAATGGCATAACTAACCACTCATATAAGCCATAGGTGGTCTTGAATGCAGTTTTCCATTCATCCCCCTCTTTCATGCGGATTTGATGATATCCACTTTTGAGATCTATCTTGGAGAATATGCTTGAACCATGGAGCTCATCAAGCATATCATCAAGTCTAGGGATTGGATGCCTATACTTGATGGTAATGTTATTGATAGCCCTACAATCCATACACATCCTCCAAGTCCCATCCTTTTTAGGGACTAAAATGACAGGAACCGAACAAGGACTCAAACTTGCCTGCACATAACCTTTGTCAAGGAGCTCTTGCACTTGCTTTTGTAGCTCCTTTGTCTCGGCTGGATTGGCTCTATATGCAGCCTTGTTTGGAAGGGTGGCGCCGGGGACAAAGTCTATTTGATGTTCTATGCCCCTAATTGGTGGCAATCCAGGCGGCACCTCCTCTTGGAACAAGTCCTCATAATCCTACAAAAGAGAAGCAATAAGAGGTGGCAAACTAGTTAGCTCTTCTTTGAAAATCATAACTTCCTTACTAATGATAAGAAAGCAAGCTTGACTTCCCTTGATTGCACTGAGCACCTCTTTCGGCTTGGCCAAAACAAGCTTCTTCTCGTCTTTCTCCCTTTGCAACTTTCTTTGCTCTCTATCAACATGGTCAGCCATAATTTCATGAGGAGCCATAGGGTGCAAAGTAATTCTCTTACCTTGGAGATGAAAAGAATACTCATTAGTGACCCCTTGATGGATCACACCCCTATCATATTGCCAAGGCCTTCCCAAGAGGACATGGCATGCGGTCATGGGCAATACATCACACACGACCTCATCCTTGTATCCCCCTATGGAAAAGCTTATCTTAGCTTGTTCACTAACCTTCAAAGGAGTGTTAGAATTCAGCCAACAAAGAGTATAAGCTTGAACATGATGAATAGTAGGGAGAGCAAACCTTTTCACTACCTCTTGATCTACTATGTTGCAACAAGAGCCTCCATCTATAATAAGGTTGCAAAGTTTACCTTGGATGAGACATCTTGTGTGGAAGATGGTTTCTCTTTGGTTGGGAGGGGTTGGCGTCTCATTGGCTATAAGTGACCTTTTAACCACAAAGCACTCTCCTTGTGTCTCGGCCTTGACTTGCAATTCCTCCTCCTCTTCCTCTATGTCTCCGGGCTCCTCAAGCATCTCATCATCCGACTCATATTCCCCTATTGTGTTGAGCAACACTTGGCGGCGAGAGGGGCAGTCCTTGGCCATATGCCCGCGGCCTAGACACTTGAAGCACTTGATCTCACTTGTCCTTGGCTCGCCTTCCCTTCTCGGTTGTGGGGATAGCCTCGGTGGTTCTCTTCTTGGCTGCATAGCGCCGGCTTCTTGCCTTGGTTCTTGGCGCCTTGGAGTGTAGTTGGAGTTGCTTGAGCTTGCATTACTCCACGGCCTTGAGCTTGAGCTAGGTGGATAGCTCTTCTTTTGAGGCAATGTCCTATAAACATGGTTAGTATAATGGAGGACCTCTTCCACCGAGGTGCCTCTTGCAAAGTGTTGCAATGTGACAATTGCCTTAAGCTCATGATTCAAATTCTTAACAAATTTAGACACAACATACTCATTAGGAAATTTAATACCGGACCTAAACAATAAAGTTTTCAACTCTTTATAATATTCATCCGGGGTTCTAGTACCTTGTTTGAGTTGTTGAAGCCTCTCATGAATTCGGGCTGCAAAGTTCTCCGGACAAACTGATGCTTGAGTGCCAACTTGAGCTCTTCCCAAGTGTCAATAGGGTCATAGCCGGCTTGTGTTCTCTCCTCCTTGTCCTCGGCCCACCATTGATCCGCAAAGCCTTCAAAGCGGATGCTAGCCATGGCAACTCTTTGGGCATCATTGAGGTTTTGGAAATCAAAGACTTGCTCGGTCTTATTAATCCAATTGAGGCACTCTTCCGGGTCAGCCGACTTGCCAAACTTTTCCACGTCCAAGTTGGTCTTGGGCATCCTTGGTTGATCATAGTCATGGTGCCTTGGCGGGTAGTAGCCTTGGCCACCTTGTTGGAAGGGATCTTGTTGTCTTCCATATCTATCTCCTTGATCAAACATATCATCTTGCCTTGCACCTTGTCCAGCTGCACGTCCCAAGCCTAGGCCTTGCCTACGGCCTTGTACATTCCTCAATGGAAGGGTGAGAGGCGCCGTGAACCTACCTTGGCTCCCTTGCGGCTCATAGGTGGCATTTACCTCCTCATGAAGCTTTCTCGCATCTTGGCCTGAAAAATTAGTGGTCACAGCTGGAAACATAGAAGTTATAGGCGCGGAGAGTGGGAGAGTCATACCCTGGAAGTCACTAGAGGAAGTGATGGCCGGCGCTTGACTGGCGGAGGCACCGGGCAAGGTGGGTATGGCCATGTCGCCGGGCTTGTTGTGGGAAGAAGTAGCTTCCAATTGTGAGGGCAGAATGCTCACACAAATCCTTGACACGTCATCCAACTTGTGCTCGGAGGCCTCGACTCTAGCCTCTAGCCTTCTCATGGCCGCTTGGTTCTCTCGTTGGGATTCCAGTATTTGCCCATCAAGGTGGCTCTCTATCCCTTTTAGGATCTCCATGACAGATTCTAAGGTGGGTGGCTCATTGATGTTCAAGGCGCTTTTGCCCCCACCGGATTCCTTTAGGTTGTCTCCCATGATAACCTAGCAAAAGCACTAAAAGCGCAACCACAAGATAATCAAAGCAAATGGTCCCTTGAGCACACACAAGGGCTCACACAATCTGAAATTATCAAGCACAAAGTGTTCACAAGAAATAGCAAGCTCAAGTGAGGTTACGAGCTAGGTTTGTGGGTAGGGTAAAAATTGGTGTATATTTTCACTACCAAGTCGGAACCACAAGCAATGGCAAGGAAGGTACCGACCACAATCACACCCAAGCAGCCACAAACAAATCAACACCTCACGTAAACAAAAGAAAGAAAAGAAAGAAAATTTGCTCTTCAATGGCTCACTTTTTCTATAGCCTCTCCTATTTAGGCCGGGTTTTTCTTGAGCACTTTTCTTCTCTTTTTTTTTTTTTTTTTGAGCAAGCTACAAGTTTTGAAGCTTATTACAATACTGAATTAACAATCAAAGTCTCACAAAATTTCGAGAACAATCACACCAACAATCTTCTTTTTTGCACAATTTCGGTGTTGTCTTAGCCACAAGAAATGTAAAAGTGAAATTCCCTTAACCTAAGTCCAAAGCTTGATTTATGCAGCAACTTAGTAAGCAAGAATATACACCAAAGTCAAGGTAAAAGTCGTGGCTAAGGATTGGCTGCAAAGAGGAGATATTGAATGCTAGCAAATATGGTAATAAAGCCAAATAAGGAAAGTAATGAACTAGCAAATGATGGCTGATTTGAGTTACGTTTTTTTGTGTGTTTTGTAACTGGATTTTGAGCATGCCAACGGTCTCCTTCAACCTCAGAAAGTTCAGAAGTCGAAGCAAGCAAAAGATCAAGACAACAATGGAGAAATGCACAAAACAAGGCCAAATTCGGAAGTTAAAGTCTAGACAACCTAAGCTTGCACTTCTAATGAAAAAATTGCACTAAAGAAAGACAGATTTGATGGGAAAACCTTGTGTGGCTCTGATACCACTTGACAATGATCGACTTGGATGAGGTTCGGTGCAAGAGCTTGGCCGGTCGTCAACCTTCGGCAATCCGGGGAGGCGTCTTTGGGAGCGGGCTGTAGGGCGGCGTTGGAGGCGGCTTGCGGTGGCCTTGGTCTCCAATGGTGGTGGAGGATGTTAGGAATGGTGGTGCAAAAGGGGCCTGGTGGCGCCGATGCGAGCCTTGACTTATGGAGGATGGAAGAGTGGTGGTTTTGGTGGAGACCCTAGCGATGGAAGGTGAATTAGGGCTTCGGTTTGAGGGAGGCATGGAAGCGATGGAGGTGGCGCTTGGTGGTGGTTGGGTGGCTTATTAAGTGTAGTTTGAGGGGTGGAAGCGGCGGCGGTGGAAGGTGGAGGAGCCGAGGGATAGCTTGTTCTCTATGGATGTGACTCACCACGTTGAACAAGGGTTCTTGAACCTAGCTTGGATATGACTCACCAAGGGGATTCAAGGAGCAAATTGGCTGATTTGATATGACTCACAAAGAAGCAATTTGCATGAGCTTAAGGATGACAATTCTCTTGAGAGTGTTTTCTTGATTCAAAATTAAGCTAAGGAAACAAATGAGGGAGGCGGCGGCCTTATACCCTAGCAAGCCGTCCCACAATGGTTTGTTTGCAAAAAATAACGTCTAAAATCATGCATAAAATGCAAAGCTAAAGTCTCATAATGTCATGAAATAAATGCCTCAAAAAGGCCCTTGAAAAGTGCCTTAGGTCTCGTTTGGCGCCGAGATAGGCATCAAGGAGAAGAAGTCTCCTAGACGACTAGATGTAGGCCTAAGTGTGGCGAGACCAAGGTGGAGCTTGGCTTGTAGTTCCCTAGCCTTGGCTCGTGTGAGCCTCATGGGGGCGCCCTCTTCTTGGCTCGATGGCTCTTCTCGGCTAGGCTCATGGTTGGCTAGCCTTGGTGAGCGCCTTGGCTCGGAGGACTTGACTTGATGGGAAGGATTCACATCACCTCCCTAGGCACCGGTGGATAGCAAAACCAATCCAAAAACCCTGGGCAAAAATCTGCCACATCCAGCTCATAGTGCGGGTTGATCAGTTGCTTTGCTTGCCTAATGTTCTCCTGAAGCTCGTGGACATCATCCAGCATGAGAGAGAGATTGGACTCAACATCGTAAGCCCGCTCCTCCATAGCGTATAGCGAGTCCATCCACTCATCCATGTGCTCAACTAGCACACGGGGCCTAACCCTTGCCTGTTAGGTGGGAACATCCACAGAAGACTCCAACGTTCCCCATGGTCTCGCTTGCCTACGAGCTTGCTCCGTCATCTCTTCCATATGGAGATGAGCCTAGGTGGAATCCATCTTATTTTGACGTAGTACATGGCGTGAAGCAGGGCTCAACACCGGCTCTCGAGGTGAGTGGCTAGGATATGGAGGCGGAGCTATTGGTGAATCCAATGGCTCGTACTCCACCCGGTCTGCACCAGACACCCCAAGTGCCTCCCAAGTTGCAGGGGACAAAGGTGTGTACTCTGAAAACGGTGGCAACTCCGGGCTAGGGAAAATGAATTGCATCCCCGGATCCTCCTCATCATCCACAAGCATGTGCTCCAAACCCAACTCTGGCTCAGATTCCATGGGGTCCTCCTCGGGGTCATCCTCGGGATCTTCCTCGGGGTCCTCCTCGGGATCTTCCTCGGGATCCTCCTCAAGGTCTTCTTTCCTGTCGGATATGAGAACCACCGACTCCTTGAGAACGGTCTTCTCCTCCTCCTGAGGACTAACCCTATCCCCGACTAGAGCGCAACCCGGAAGAATAGGGGACTCGAGCTCGGCCTTAGGTGGCGGAGCTACCTCAACGTCTTTCCTTCCCTTGAAATGTGATACAATAGCACCCATTGCCCGCGAGGTGACGAGGGAGAATTATAACTGTCTAAATATAGAAGGTAACTTCTATATTAGATAGAAGAAGAAGGCACGACTAGAACGGCATAGGTTTCAAAATATAAGAACTTTGCTTAAAAGCATAACGTTTGTTAGAACTTTGACTTGTCTTTTTGAAATACCCAATTAATTTCTTTACTACGAACAGAGAATGGTTTACAAAGTTTTGTTTTAAATAAAACGATTTGAAAACTTAACTCATTTTAAAAACCTTCGGCTTTGATACCAAATCTGTAACACCCCCAAAATACCTTTGGAAATATTACCGCCAGTGACCTCAGAATACACACCTGGGGTCACCCAAGGCTTACCGTTTTTATAACAAATGATATACTACTGTAAACTTTATTAAGTAGTGTGAAAATTGACCAAATAATGTCTCATACCGACGTTGCAAATTACAATTGATAACGAAACCAGATACAAAAAACCTATATTACAGCGAAAGTCTTTGAAATAAATAAAACGCCACAAAAGGGTTTTGAACCGTGCAATCTTACGCCAGGATCTTCAACCTTAGGAAACACTTAAAATATCAACTGCCTTCAACGTCGGATTTCTGGCCTTCACAGCTGAGGAAATTTACCTGATGTGCTGTATGAGACGGATGACACTAGCCAACCATGCAAAGAAAAAATAATGGTTGGTCAGTCTAATGAAAGACTACGCAAGGGTACAAAGAAAAGGTTCTAAGTAGTCGTATTAAGTTACAACTATCGCTTCTCGAATAATAGCCGATATACGATGTGAACTTCAATACGTCTATGGAAACACAAGAAAAGGAATGATTGAAGAGAAGACTCCAAAGAAATTGAGTCTTATAGGAAACGTATGAAATTGTTTGGGAACGTTAAGTTTTCACACAAGTTTAAAACACGACCTTGATTATTTGGGTCCACGACCAACCTCACCGCGCAATGCGAATCCAGGTTGGAAAGAGGACATACTCTAACAAGAGTCCGGGCGGTTTCCACATTGTACTCCTCGCCCGAGGGTATATTAATTATGTGCGTAAAAGCACTTATCTTATTTACTTCCAAAACGTACATTCACATTAAAGCTTTTAATTCACATCATCTCAATACGAGAGATATCTTTGGGAATGAATCACGAATGTTGGCACTAGCTAAGTGCACCTACGACTTGAATAAGGGTACGGTCATGACCAAAAGTACTAGGGCAAAATCTTCCTAATACCAGTTATAAAGAAACGACTAGACCTCGCAAGGTACATAGCGTTCCTACGAATACTCGTGCTAACTACACATAAGTTCATACATAAATCCACACCAAAATCCATTACGGTAATATCATATAGAACTATATAATAGCGTTGTTTCTAGCAATATATACAACCTATTATAAATCTATATTTTAACACGTCGTTTTATCAAATCTATTCCCAAACACAAAACAACAACTTTAGACTCTGAAGCAAAAAGTTGATTTCCCGCTCTCGGTCTGAAGCGATTTCTTGTTGGAGAAGTTAGCAAACCGCTAGGCTGATTTCGACGGAAATTTGATCGTTGATGAGTTCTCCGGCGGGCGTGACAACACGTTTTGGAAAGAAGCATGGTCGGGGAGGTAAGACAATCACAGGTTCGAAATCTCTCGATCCGAATCTCTTTGACAAATCTTCGGCGATGAGTTTAGAAATTCCGATTCCGATTGCGAAATCGATTCCTGTTACTTCTGAAAGTCTGGTTGTGAATTCGGTTGATTCTTGTTCTTCTTTGTCTAAATCTAAGATTCGTGAGGCTAATCTGATTGTAGAGTTGCATGGTTTGTCTAAATCGGTGGAAATTGGGACTGGTGGAGTTCATAAATCTGATGTTGCTCTGGAGAATGTGATTGATCTTGAATCTAAGAAGTCTGTAACTGAGAATATAGAGATTCTGAGGAGTCGGAAGCGGTCTCTTACGCATAAACTCGATAAAATTGTATTAGAGGATAAAGACATTTATGTCTTCTCTGATGAAGAAGTAAAAATGGAAGTTGATACTTGGAAATTCACTCTAATTGGAGGGATCCTGGGAAAACAGTTATCCTTTGATGAAATGTCTGATTTCATGAAGCAAAATTGGGGAGAAAACTTGCCTGAGGCTCAGATGAAAAGGAATGGTATATGGACCTTTAGGTTTAAGTGTAGTGAGCACTTGGACTGGGTTGTGAGGAATAGACCTTGGTTAGTGGATGGAATTAAGCCTCTTGCACTGAAACTATGGTCTCCAGGGCTAGCAGTTGCTTGGTCTAGCTTTGAGGAAGTTCCTGTTTGGGTTCAAGTTAGGGATTTGGATCCCATATTCTTTTCTAGACATATGTTGAGTGTTATAGGAAGTATCATTGGCCAGCTTGTGTGCATGGATGAATTTACTGCTAAAGGTAGGAATGTTTCTTATGCTCGATTACTTGTCATGGTCAAGGTGCAAGATATTCAAAGGGAGGCAGTTTTCCTTAAGGGATCAGATGGGAAGGTGTATAAGTATAGGATCTGGTTTGAATGGGTGCCTTTGTGCTGTGCAAAATGTAATGTGTTTGGGCATGATGATAGAGGTTGATGGCATCAGAAGCAGAAGAGTATGGCTAATAAGACTGGAAAGCAGCAAGGGGAGACTCATGGTAACAGAGTTTGGGTGAAAAAAGGAAGTAAAGCTCAAGAAAAGGGGCAAGTTTCTACTATTGATCTGAATTCTGGTTCTTCTGCCAATGAGGAAATAGGTAGAGAATGGAGTCCTAAGAGGAGGGGGCTTAATAAAGAAGGCATTAGCAAAGGCTCAATTAAACAGAAGAGTGGTGTTGAAGGTACACAGGCCCTGGGACAGAAGAGTAAAACTAAAAATAGTCCTTCTTCTAGCTCTGTCCTAATGAATTCTCAATCTGGTGCTCCATCTATTACTGAAGGAATTGGGACTGGTAGCAGCTCCAAAAATAATTCCCATGGCTGAAGTAAGTTTTGGTACTTGGAACACTAGGGGTTGTTGCTCTTCCCCGCGAATAAAGATGATTATAGACATGGTTAGGAAGAATAGGCTGTGTGTTGTTGCTTTTTTGGAAACTAAAATTCCAAAGTATAAAGAAATGGATGTGGCCAACAGATTAATGAAGCAGTGGCCTTTTGTGACTAATAGCTCTCCATCTGAGAGAGGTAGAATTTGGTTGACGTGGGATTCTGCTATTGTTAATGTGTCTGTGCTTTACTCTTCTAGACAATTGATTCACTGCCTAGTAGCTAGTAAGGATGGGCAAATCTCTTTCTATGCTTCCTTTGTTTATGCTTCTAATGCTTTGGTAGGCAGAATGGATCTTTGGAAAGAATTGGAGAACACAGCAATGACAGTTGTTGGGCCTTGGACGATTGTTGGTGATTTTAATTGTATACTATGTCCTGCTGAGAAAATCTCTTATAGGCATAATGTGTGTGTTAGTAATGAATTGGTTGAAGTTTTGGATAAGTTGGAGTTGCAAGACCATGCTTTTTCTGGTGCTAAGTACACTTGGAGCAATCAACAGGAGGGGATGGACAGGATTGCCTGCAAGCTTGATAGAATGTTGATCAACAAGGATTGGGACAATGCTTTCCCTGGGTCTAGAGTCTTTTTCTCTGATCCAAATATTTCTAATCATTCACCTTGTGTGGTGCAGTTGAATCCTACTATTGGGATTAAGAGAATTCCTTTTAAATTCAGAAATTTCTGGACTGAAGAAAAAGATTATGAGGTGTTGATAAGGACTGTTTGGCAAAGGCCTATTCTAGGTACTGCTCAATTTATGGTTGCTGAAAAACTTAGAAGGGTGAAAGCTGAATTGAAGAATTGGCAAAAAGGGAGATTTAGGAAGCTAGAAGTCATGGTTGAAGATTGTGTTGAGAAACTGAAAGTTGCAAATGAGTCTCTTCAAACTGATTTTTCTAGCCTTATGAAGCAACAAGTTGTCTCAGATGCTAAGAGTGAGCTCAACCTTAGGCTGGATCAGTTGCAAAGTTTTACTGCTCAGAGGGCAAAGATTGACTGGATCAAATTAGGAGAGGAAACATCTTCTATGTTCTATAATGGCATTAAATCTAGGAGAGCTAGATGCACCATCTTTACCTTGAAAGATAGTGCTGGAAGAGCTCTGGAGAGGCAAGATGAAATTGAAAAAGAAATTCTGGATTTTTATATTGATCTATTTGGCACTGCTGGTCCACATATTGCTCTCAATTTTGATAGTTATGATGGTGCTAGGGTCAGGTCCGAATGCCATGATAGTTTGTGTGAGCAGCCCAGTCCTCATAATGTAAGAGATGTTGTTTTTGGTATGGGTAATCTGAAATCTCCAGGTCCTGATGGCTTTGGGAGTTGGTTTTATAAGAAGGGGTGGGAAACCATTCAAAATGATGTTTTGGCAGCTATTGGTGAATTATTTAGAAGAGGGAGACTTTTAAGACAAACAAATGCTACCTTTGTTTGCCTTATTCCTAAAATTGATCATCCCTTTTCTGTGAAAGAGTTCAGACCTATTTCATGTTGCAATACAATGTTGAAAATTATTTCTAAGGTCCTGGTACTGAAGTTGAGGCCTATACTTGATGAGATTATATCTATTAATCAGGGTGCTTTTGTCCCAGGGAGATCAATAACTCATAATATGGTTGTTGCTCAAGAACTGGTCAAGGGTTATGATCATACAAGGATTTCTCCTAGGTGTATGATTCAAATTGACCTGCAAAAGGCTTATGATTGTGTGTCTTGGGATTATCTTGAGGAAAGCTTGATATTTCTTAACTTTCCAAGGCAACTTATTTTGTGGATTATGGAATGTGTTCGGACTCCTTGCTTCTCTGTGATTATTAATGGAGAAGCAAAAGGATTCTTTGAAGGGAAGAGAGGGCTAAGACAGGGTGATCCTCTCTCTCATTTCCTCTTTGTCATAGTGATGGAATTATTTGCCAGAAAAATGAGAAAGGTGAGTGCAGATAAGGATTTCAGATTCCATCCTAAGTGCAAGCAAATGCAGTTGACTAATTGATGTGACCATGGGTCACCCCTCAAGGACATGTCAAAGTCGGTTCAATGAAGAGGAAGAAGCAATCGAGCTGCATGGATGTGACCATGGGTCACCTCAGTAAAAGTGTCGTATCTTCTTTATTCCCAACTCCGATCACTCTCAAATTTTGAGGAGTGAAACTAGACTTCAAGATCTATCTCTGGGCGTTGGAATCACTCCATTCCGATCACGGATGGGAGAGAACGAACCTTCTGAAACTAGGCTAGAAACTGTCTCCGCGGAAGATGGTTGATTTGTGTTTTATTATTTTGTTATTTCTATTTTTACGTTAATTAATTAGTGGGTAGATCGTGGGTTTAGCCAGTTAGTGGCTTAACTAGTTAGTGGCCTATGTTAGTGGGTAGTTAATTAATTATGTAATTTCCTTAATGCATTATGGCACCTATATAAGGGTGACCGAGCCTTGTATTTCAATCAAGCTTGAATTGGAGATTAAAATAAACGTGAGTGTTTTGTTCATTTGAGCTTCATTGGACGATGGCTTCAAACTGTGTGATATCCTTGAGTGTCTTATTCTTGTTTCGGTGTGTCATATCCGAAATCCCTTTGGTGTGTCATATCCGAAGGCAGTTGGGTATTCTTGGTGTGTCATATCCATGAGTGTTCAACCTCGTCTCATGGTTCTTGGTGAGTTGCATCCGAGGGTCGTGAGATACATATCCCAAACTCTTCATGAACCTCGTTCATGAGAGTTATATCCATTTCCCGTTTTGAGTCAAATCTCCATCAAGCTATTGTTTAGAGTCACAATAAAAACACATCAAATGTCCTATCTAAGAGAGCTTAGCTGAGAGATTGCAAAATCAAAGTCTTGGCTCCCTTCGTCTTGTACTGTACGGATCTTGACATGTGCGTACGCACAACATTTGGTATCAGAACCATCTCAAGGCGAGGGGATGCTCGTGTGCTCGGAGAGCGCGAGGAAGGCTTAACAGCCACGCCCGCACCAAAGGCAAAGGAAAACCGCGCCGCGGCATCTCAGGCAGCGACCGCAACCTCTCAGTAAAATCGTCATAACTTTTGTTTCCGTGATCCAATTGCTCTCCAATTGCGAGTACAGAAACTAGACTTCATTATCTAACTACTGTCGCTGGAATCATCCAATTTGGAGTTCGGAGCAAGGAGAACGACCCTGTTGAAGTCAGGACAATTTTCCGGGAAGTTGTTGCCGGCCCTGTTGTGCTCACTCCTCGATTTTCTGGCAAGCAAAGACAATGAAGATTCGAGGACGAATCTTTATTAAAGGAGGAGAGGATGATGTGACCATGGGTCACCCCTCAAGGACATGCCAAAGTCGGTTCAATGAAGAGAAAGAAGCAATCGAGCTGCATGGATGTGACCATGGGTCACCTCAGTAAAAGTGTTGTATCTTCTTTATTCCCAACTCCGATCACTCTCAAATTTTGAGGAGTGAAACTAGACTTCAAGATTTATCTCTGGACATTTGAATCACTCCATTCCGATCACGGACGGGAGAGAACGAACCTTCTGAAACTAGGCAAGAAACTGTCTCCGCGGAAGATGGTTGATTTGTGTTTTGTTATTTCTATTTTTACGTTAATTAATTAGTGGGTAGATCGTGGGTTTAGCCAGTTAGTGGCTTAACTAGTTAGTGGCCTATGTTAGTGGGTAGTTAATTAATTATGTAATTTCCTTAATGCATTATGGCACCTATATAAGGGTGACCGAGCCTTGTATTTCAATCAAGCTTGAATTGGAGAGTAAAATAAACGTGAGTGTTTTGTTCATTTGAGCTTCATTGGACGATGGCTTCAAGCTGTGTGATATCCTTGAGTGTCTTAGTCTTGTTTCGGTGTGTTGTATCTGAAACCCCTTTGGTGTGTCATATCCGAAGGCGGTTGGGTATTCTTGGTGTGTCATATCCATGAGTGTTCAACCTCGTCTCATGGTTCTTGGTGAGTTGCATCCGAGGGTCGTGAGATACCTATCCCAAACTCTTCATGAACCTCGTTCATGAGAGTTATATCAATTTCCCGTTTTGAGTCAAATCTCCATCAAGCTATTGTTTAGAGTCACAATAAAAACACATCAAATGTCCTATCTAAGAGAGCTTAGCTGAGAGATTGCAAAACCAAAGTCTTGGCGCCCTTCGTCTTATACTGTACGGATCTTGACATGTGCGTACGCACAACACTAATATTGCTTTTGCTGATGATTTAATGATTTTTTGTAAGCCTACTACTCCTTCTCTAAAGTTGATTAAACAGTGTCTGATTGAATTTGGAAAGAAGTCAGGTTTGGTTGCTAATTCTGCTAAAACTAAAGTTTTTTATGGTGGATTGAGTGATGTTAGGAAGATTGAATGTTCTTCTGTGTTAGGATTTAGTCAAGGTGTCTTCCCTGTGAGATACCTTGGGACTCCTTTGCATTCAAGAAAATTGAAGGCCAATGAACTTACTCCTTTGATGAATAGAATTAGGAGTGTGATTCAAGATAGGAGTGCAAGAAAGCGGTCTTATGAAGGCAGAGCCCAAGTCATTAGAGCTGTAATTGAGGGTGTTGTTTCTTTCTGGATGAAAGTTATCTTCATTCCTAAGAAAGTTCTTAAGAAGATTGAAGCTATTTGCAGAGCCTACCTATGGTCAGGTGAAGTGGAGAGTAGGAGATGTTTGGTTGCATGGGAAGCAGTTTGTAGGCCTTTTATAGAGGGTGGATTGAACTTTAAAGAGTTGCTCTCTTGGAATGACACTCTTATGTTCCACTTTATCTATGACTTGCATAAAGAGAAAGATAATATGTGGACCATGTGGGCTAGAAAACATCTTACCAAAGGGCAATCTGTTTGGCTTGTGGATGCATTGCCCAGTAGTTCAGTGGTCTGGAAGCAGCTTATTTTGGTAAAGGATAGAGTCCTGGAGCTAAGAAATGGTTTTTCTTTAGATGAGCAATTTTTGTCCAAGAGTAATGGGAAGATGGATAGCCTATATCTCTATGATCTGCTTAGAAATATTTCCTTGGAGAATCCTTGGTGTAGTGTATTATGGGATGGTTTTCAGCCCCGGAGATGGAGCTTTATGTGTTGGCTGGCTACTCTTGGTCGTCTTCCAACTGCAAGCAAACTTCATAGATGGGGTCTGCTTCCCTCAGCTACATGTGCTCTATGTCACACTGCTGATGAAGATGAGAGTCATATTTGGTTTGGATGTCCAGTTATTCAAGAAGTTGCTCAGATTGTTCTGCTTTGGCAAGGGATTCGAATTAGGAAATGCAGCTTGACTGAGTGGTGGTCTTGGTTTGCTCAGTGCAGGAAAAGAGATAACAATATTTACAAAAGCAAGCTGTTGGCAATCATGGGAATTGTTTACCATTCTTGGAGGTTGAGGAATGAGGTCATTTTTACAGGGAGTAGTATTTCACCTGAGCAATGTGCTGCTAAAATTGTTGAGGATTGCAAGTTCGAAATCCTGTAGAAATTGAAGATCACAGGAAGAAGAGGGAGAGCTATGAGGAGAAGACTTAGGATTTGATTTAGTTTTTGTTCTCTTGTTTCTGATGTTTTTGTTTGGTTCTTTTGCTGTATTGTGGTCTGTCAGTTTGTTCTTTCACTGATGTTTTGTTGGCTTGTTTGTTGTTTGCTTTACTGTTCCTTTTATTGCTTGTTTGTTGTGTGTTTGGATTCTGTTTTTTTGGTTGTTTTGTGTTGTTTGTGATGCTTTTGTTTGTTGATTTGTTTGGTTTGTCTTGAATTGGTGTGTGTAAATAGGACGTTGGGCCTTTTTCCCAACCATCTATACAATTTACCATTTGGCAAAAAAAAACAACAACTTTATTCCAACTTAATTAAACAATTAAATAATTGATAATCAAGGGAAATATGGAATAATGAGCAAGAGCGAACCGCCACTTGCCTTAGCTTAAACGAACGAGAGATCGGGTTCGAGATCTGGGAACTTGGACTTGTGCACGGCTGTCTACGAAAATTTCCGTTGGAATTTATCATCATTCAGTAGTGTCGGATCCCAATCCGTACAACCGGCCATGGATACGAGCATAATCCAACCCGACGATGCATACGAGACGAGTTTTAAGACAAGAAACCTTAATTAGTTACGGTACGAAAAGACGAAACAAAACGAAGGAAAGAGGCAGTGTCGCGGTCGCAGTTAGCATAGCCGCGATCGCGGCTTGCTGGGCAGAGCCGCGGCCGCGGCAGAAGGGGCCACGATCGTGGGCCAGCCTTGGCCGAGATCATGGGCCTCTGCCCAGCCGCGGTCGCGCGCCTCCATCCCGACACGAGCTTAACGACACTATGGAGCCTTACCGAACGACGACGAAGCTTCAGATCTTGATTCTGAACAATTGCACAGCACCACACCCCTCCTGGCTTCGTGTTGATGGATCTCCGACTCCGACAATGGTCGACGATGACAATACTCCGACATCAACACAACAAACCGAGCTTTATCGAGAGGAAGAGATGGTGATCGTGAAGAAAAGGGCAGCCAACACCACCTATTTATAGGCTGGGATGGAGCTCTTCCCATTAAGTGAGAGGAAGCTCGAACGCTCGACCTCCCTAAACCGGTTGCTCGGAGAAGAAACGCCGGAAATCCAGAGCGTCGGCATCTCAGTAAAGACGAGGAAGAAGACGAAGCAGAGTGCCGCGATCGCGGTTTCATAACCGCGATCGCGGTTTGGCCTTGGGAAAAAATCGCGCCCGCGGTTTCAAAACCGTTGTCTCAAAACCGCGGTCGCGGGCAATGCCGCGCCCGCGGCTCTCGGGCCTTGATTGCGGGTCTTGCTAAATCCGATTTTAACAACCCTCCAATAATTAAAACCCATATATTTCATTAAATGTATATCCATACATTCATATGGTTCTTACAGGGTTACGGAACATGCCTAACACGTATTGCTTACAAAACGAAAGTTGGGACTTTTAGGGGTTATTACATATTCTATGAAATCTAATGGTATTTCGTGACTGATGCTATTGAATTTATGTTGCTGGTTGTGGTGTTGCTGCTGATTTTTGGTTCTTTCTAAATCAGTTTGGAACTGTTATGCTAATACTGAACTATGTGTTTTTCTCTATCCCTGCTACTTAGTTTTGTTGGCTACTAAAATTTGTTTCTTCTCAAGCCTCGTTCGAGAACATATATGTTATATTGCTTAATGGATTATGGCACTGCTATATAAATTTCTTCTCTTGTCTATTTTATCTTTCAATTTTACACCTTTCTATTTATAAATTACACCGACAGTAAACAGAAGAAAGAATTTGGCATTTGACACCATGGTTCAATAATACACCTATGGCTATGGTATAATGGGTCTTTTGGCAGTTTATCATTCAAGTTGACTTACTTTTTGCACATTATTTTGCTCGCCACATACAATTGAATATGATATCATAATTTTGTGTGTCTTCAAAAGGTTTAGACTTTAGAATAAGAAAGAAGAAAATTCAAAACATTATACTGCTAATTGCATGCTTAAAATAAAATACAAGAGCCAAGAGTTTTTTCAGACAATACGATTGTATAAAAAATTGTGTTGTTCATGTCCACAAAGACAATTGTCATAACAAAATTTGAACTCAATACACTCAACACCTTTTCAACTGATTTTAGTGAAACTTGGAGTGACACACCAAAGATTAGAATAGCCTCTAGGAAGCTCTCATACTTTGCTCAACAACTTTCCCAAGTACTTCCTGAAACTAACTTCCCCAAGTACCTAATCAAGCCCAAAAACTCATTCAAACTCAGCTTGCTAATATTGTAAGCACAATTGAGGAAAACTACATGTTTGCCTTGGTTGAGGACATCAAGCTAGTTGTCATATGCAACCATTATCAGTATAACAGCCTCATTTGCCTTGGTTGCTTATTCTTCGGAAGCTCCTTGTCATGTATATCTCAAAAGCAAGCAAAGCTCATCTTGTGGAGAATCACATCAGCAAGCAAAGTAGGCATATGCAAACATAACAATATCTAGCATATTCACTATGGATAGTGAGACACTTAGCTTATGAAAGGTCCATATATATATATATATATATCTTCTTTAGCACGTGATATATCATGAAATGCCACCTTGTGAACTTCTAGATTTGTACAAGGATTTAGGATAACTAAGATTAGAGATGAACAAGATATTGTTGCATCGGCTTAAGGACCTACATATAAAAAAGTTTGTAAAAACATCGAATTCTTACTGACATAACCAAAAACACAAATAAGTAAAAGAAACATATTTTGTGAACTATGAATCACATTAGAGATATTTGGGGGAGACGAAGATGTCAATGATAATGACAACAATTAAACCCTCAAATTGAACTCAATTAAGCTTATGACAAAATTTGAAACACCTTAATTCAAAACCCCAAATTAAACTAAACCCTAAATTTCAAAACCCAAAAGAAATCAATCAAAATCAATTAAGCTCATCCTAAATTCGTACATGAATTCGCCCTCCACCGGATTGCCTCCTCGACCGTATCCACCAATAGACTGCCACCTCGTCTCTCCAAGCAAAAACAACGAGTTCTCTGTTGCCCTCCAACCTCATCCGTCGTCCCTTAACGGAGCACCACCGCTTTCAAGCCTCTTACCGCCAGCGTCATCCACCGCCTTCGAGACTTTCACCGCCGATATCTTCCATTACGAGCGTAGCAACATCTCCCGTCCCTTAACGGAGCACCACCGCTTTCAAGCCTCTTACCGCCAGCGTCATCCACCGCCTTCGAGACTTTCACCGCCGATATCTTCCATTACGAGCGTAGCAACATCTCCCGTCCCTTAACGGAGCACCACCGCTTTCAAGCCTCTTACCGCCAGCGTCATCCACCGCCTTCGAGACTTTCACCGCCGATATCTTCCATTACGAGCGTAGCAACATCTCCCGCTCCTCATCTTTAGCTCTCAATCCACCTCTGTAAACTGTAAACCCGATTTTCTTTCTTTTTTTCCTTCTTTTTTAACTTAACGCCTTTATTGCGATTTATTTTTATTGGTAAAGTAGGAAAAATTAGAGGGACACGTGGCATCAGATAAGTGGCGGCACAGTATTTGTATCATCTGCCGTGACTTGCAGATGATCCGAACTGATAAAGATGTCCCCGTTTCACTACCGACGCACAAATTAGTTCTTAATAGCTGTGAATGGGGGCTAGGGTATTTTCAACAGAGATTCCCTAGGATCATCAATGTTAAAAGGACTTTAAATAGCCTACATGTTTCTTGGAAAACAAATTATTATCTCTAATGGGCTTTTCACTATTATAGCAATTTAAACAACATTAATAGATACATAATGATATTTAATAAAATAAAGATAATAAATTTACATCCACAAATGCACATCAATTTCCTTAAGCATCATCCGTGGTTAAGGAAGTTGGTCCACGTAATATTTTGTCCGAACTGGGCTTCGATGTAGCCTTTCATTAGTTTGTGATCATTTAGTCCGCACATTTGGGTGTGTGGTCCCTTCCTCCTCCATGCATATAACATAGGTTGTATTATGTTTCTCTAGTGGAGATTTTGAATAGCACTAGTGAGAGAAAATAATAGTAGATTCATTTGTTGACATAATTATAGAAAAACATGAACAACATATATGTGCAAAATAGTTGATATTATCGTTATATCAGCTTTAGTTCTCTTGTGTCATCTAGACAAGCATTATGTGGCCCTAAGGCTTGTTGATGACTCTGTTATGATCCGGGTGTTGCCCCCGCGACTTGTTACTTCATGCCTTCATTGACTTATGAATGAGAGATTTCCATTAGGCTAATGGGCGATTCACCGCTCATTGGAAATAAAGGCTATCTGGCTTTATTGCTATGACAGTGATTCTTGAACGTTCCTGAAGGCTATTTGGCTCTACATCTTATATAAAGATTCATGCTCAAGTGGTCCAAAGGCCAGTGGCTCTAGTTTGTATGAGACTTTGGTTCTCTAAGAAAACGTACATGGAAGACCGCACGATCTGTGCATTTTGTTTGTGCATTGTTTGCAGTTTTGGGCAAAACTCTTTGCAAAATGACTTGCACAGTTCGTGCTTTCTTGCCTCGTCGGCCTAACATACTTGGCTCGTTCTGGCTTGCCCTAAGGGCTAATGCCTTGGGTCAGATTGTGCTTTAATTCTTATCTAGGTTGACAACCGATGTCTTTTAGATTTTAGATCACTTGGGGATCTAGGGGCTTGTGCCTTTTGGCCATCAGGCTACTATAGAGGTTAGCAATTTGTGCTTTTTGGCCCGTAGGCTATTTCTAAATCAACAACTTGTGTTGTTTGGCCTATAGGCTAGTTTTTAACTCAACAACATGTGATGTTTGCCTCGTAGGCTAGTTCTAAACTCAGCAACATGTACTATTTAGCCCGAAGGCTAGTTCAAAACTCAACAACATGTGTTGTTTGGCCCAAAGGCTAATTTTGAACTCAGCAACCTGTGTTGTTTTCCACGTAGGCTAATCCGAAACACAAAAATCTATGTTGTTTGGTCTGTAAGCTAGTTTTAAACTCACCAACCTGTGTTGTTTGGCCCGTAGCCTAGTCCTTAACTGACTAACCTTAGTTGTTTGGCCCCTAGGCTAGTTTTCGCCGTAATTGGCTATTTTTTCCATAAATTGCTACTTGTGGCCGCAATTGTCTATCTTGAGGCAACTAGGCTATCGTTTGGTCATCATTGAGTATCTTGGGGCCACATGGAATGCATTTTGGTCATCATTGACTATCTTGAGGCCTCACGGGTTGTCTTTTGGTCATAAATGACTATCTTCAAGCCACATGTGCTATCTTGATCTCTTGGGAGATTTTTTTCCATAATTGTTTATCTTGGTTCATAGATAATACAAAGCGAAATACCAAGAAGACAATGCAAATTTTGGAAGCTGATGTGCATCACAAAAGCATTATATGAAATCAGCATAATCAATTACACCATTGATAAACAAATTGATGTTAAACTTTGTGATAATCAGACACCATGTAAATATATTTTATCAGATAATCAAGATGAAGGGTTTGAGAGCCTAGCTATCATGCTTGCAATTTTCATCGGGGTCATCTTGGCCATTTATTGGATGTGAGGGGTACATCATCCGCTTTTTGTCCCCCAGGCCTATTTGGCCTTTACTGGTAGGTTTAAATTGCATCGTGATCATTGGAGCATCGTGATTACGATTAGGCTTTATAGCTAACTTGTATGATGAGACTCCCTTGTAAAATATTGAAACTCATACAATAATATGGTTACGAAATTCAAATGTAAAACTCAATAAAGTATCCAACAAGGAAGGTAGTTTTCAATGTCCCCATGTTTTATAGACAACATATGTTGTTAATTTTGAAATTGTTGAGCATACAACTAGCCTACATGATGCAAATGTCCTCGCTGAGATGATCGCCAATGCTCTTGAATGCAACTACGTCCATCCAAGCGTTGGACTTGGTCTCGCTCGCATCGTAGATATTTATCGCTAGCCAAAGTGACGGCATTGCTCTCGTTGGTTGCGGTGGAAGCCTTGGGTGAAACCTTTGTTGAATTGCACGAAAACCCGAGAGGAAGTAAGATAAAGACACTCAAAATAGATCGAGGTTTAAGAGACCAAAGAGATGGCCTTGATGAGATCAAAGAGATGATCTTTAGACGATCAAAGAGATGATCGTTGAATGCACTCAATGTGATGAGTCTTGACTCGAAGAGATGAGTCTTGATCGAAAACCACAACAAGATAGATAGATGGTGACGCCTAAAGCTAAAAAAAGGACATAGCCTCAACTTTGATAAAACTTAAGCAAATTAAACGTAATTGTCTCAATGACGAATGAAAAGTATTTATAATCTAAGTCTAAGCTATGAAATAGAAATAACATAATAAAACCATTGGCATAGGGGGAGTTACGCCCAAGACACGTGACATGTCACGCCCAAACATAAAACACTAAAAATAGACAATGTTTCAAAATGGCAATAATACTCAAAATAACCACAAAACAACTAATTAAGGAAAGTGGGTAGGGGCGCTCCAAGGAAAGCATGCGGCATAGTGGGCGCGTCATAGGTGGTGCGCTATGTGGAAGCACTGCAGCGACAAGGCCCAAAGGCTTGCGATTTGCCCGGGATGGGCCTAAATAACTTCAAAACCCAAAAAGGTCAAAATCGTGACCTCGGTGGGTGCGGTGGCATTGCCAAAGCTTGCAAGGCATCTCGTGATCAAGGATTGGGTTGATTGCGGGATGGCTCGCATGCGCGCCCTGGTCATAGGTCCGTTGGAGCGAACACTCATCTTGTCCTCCTCGTCCTTCTCCGTCAAGGGTGAGGATAGAAAGCCATCATTATCCCCTTCTTAGCAGCGAAGCGTTCCTTCTTCGTCCTCGTCATGCTCAGGGGGAGTGTAGGGAGACAAATCTGCCACACTGAAGCTTGGATGCACGTCGTAGTCATCAGGGAGCTCCAGCCTATAAGGATTGTCACCTACGCGCTCTAGGACCTTGAAGGGTCCATCTCCGCATGCATCAAGCTTGGTGGGTCTCTTGGCTAGGAAGCGCTCGCGATGAAGGTGGAGCCACACCATGTCTCTAGGGTCGAATATCACACAGCACCTACCACGATCAGCATGCGCCTTGTATTGCACCGTGCGGCGCTCTAGTTCCGCTCTCGTCCACTTGTGCAATGCTTGGACAAACTCTGTGCACTGCAGTCCCTTAACGCTCTCCTTGTCCTTCATGGGGCGCCACATTAAATCCAGCGGTGCGTGGGGGTTGAGAGCATAGACAACCTCGAATGGCGTCATCTTCATCGCCGAATGCATGGACCTATTGTAAGATAACTAAACAAAATGCAAACATTCTTACCAGCCGCGGAGGTTAGACTTCAACATAGTACGCAATAAAGTACCTAAAGTCCTATTAGTGACCTCCGTTTGGCCATCAGTTTGGGGGTGATAACTGGTGAAAAATAGTGAGTGCATCCCCAACTTCTACCATAAAGACTTCCAAAAATAGCTCAAGAACCTACTGTCACGATCCGAAATAATAGGCCTAGGAATTCCGTGCAATTTCACAACATACTCATAAAATAGACTAGCAACATCTGAAGCCTTATGAGTCATCTTACAGGGAATAAAATGAGCCATATTAGAAAATCTCTCTACTACCAAAAATATCGAATTCCTCCCCTTCTTAGACATTAGCCTCCGAAATAAAATCCATAGATTAGTCCTCCCAAGGCGTAGTCGGTATAGGCAAGGGGTTGCACAATCCATGAGGGCACGATCTAGACTTTACCCATTTGACATGCCACGCATCTCACATAAAACCTAGTCACATGGTGAACCATCTTAGGCCAATAAAAATCTTCCTTAAGCGCAGCGACAGTCTTGGCTACTCCAAAATGTCCTCGGTCTTCATGTGCTTCATGAATCAATAACCTATGAATAGAAGTCCTAGGGATTCATAATTTTCCCTCCTTATATAATTATCCATTATCCACTATAAAACCACTAAACTCTCCCTTTTCTACGCAAGCCTAAAAAATATCCTAAAAGTCCTCATCTTGCACATATAACTCCTTGATAAAGGAAAAGCCTAAAATACAAGCATCCAAGTGAGTCAAGAGAACATACATGCGGGAGAGGGCATCGGCTACCACATTCTGGTTGAGAATATTAGCCGTTTGAATCTCTCATAGTACTCATACAAAGTCTCAGTAGCATGTTGTTCAATGTTGCTGATGTTCTTCTTTAGGCTATTGAGCTTTGTTGCAAGAAAGTACTTCTTCAGAAAGGATTTCTTCATCTTTGCCCATGTATCAATACTTCCCGGAGCTAGATAGTAGAACCAGTCATTAGCCGAATCCTTCAAAGAGAAAGGAAAGGTCCTCAGCTTGATCTGATCTTCAGTAACTCCCTTCGACTTCATGATGGTGCAGACAGCGTGAAACTCAGAAAGATGCTTGTTGGGGTCTTCGCCATTCATCCCATGGAATTGGGGTAGCAAATGAATCAATCCAGACTTCAACTCAAAATTGACACCATCAGCCAACTCAGGAAATTTCCCAACAAGCGGTTGCTGCTCCAGATTCGGTGCAGTTAACTACCTCAAAGTCAGATGTTCAGCCATCTTGAGTTGCTCACGAAATTCTATGTGGTTTCTGTAAAGTGTCCGCTCAATTTCTGGATCAAGATTTAAAATTGGAGAATTAGTAGCACGGGTGTGAACCATAATACAGGTTCACACAACAATTGGTAAACAATCACACACAAACACGAAAAGAATAAAACTTTAGAGTCCTCGGCAACGGCGCCAAATTTGACAGGGCTTTTGTCGTTTGTACCTATCAAATAAACTTCAATAACCCAACTAATGTAGTCTGGCAAGTAAGGGTCGAACCCACAGAGAATCAAGTTATCTATCATGTTTGCAGAAATCGTTACCAATCATCAACAGTAACAAAGGGGGGTTTTGGTTTGAGTTCTAAAGCTACGAAATTAACTAATAGACGTAACAAAGATGTAAACAGATATTGACGAACGAGCTCATCCAGACAGATATCCACACTTCAGTTTGATTGATTGATCATCAATTATCTCCAGTTCTTTAACACAATGAATGTTCCAATTCATTTTCTTAAGTTTATTAACAAGACAACTAGACCCTGATAATACTAACTATCAAACAATCAGAAAACTATCAAGATTCAATTCAATAGCAACAGTAAATTCCAGGAATTTCAGCAGATACATGCAACATAAAACAATAAGTTTTATTTAGCATGCAAATCAATTATCTTCTACAATAAACTATCACAACTAGTTCTAGAAGATTGTAGTTGCTACTCTGACTCAGATATTTCAACTAGAAATAATTCAACTCTAGCATAAGAGTAATACCAATGGCCAATTAGCAAAACTCAAAGGGATTAAGTTCAAGAAAATCAATTACATTCAAAGGAGTAGAACAAGAGTTATAATCTTACAACCAAATCAAAACGAAGGCTTCAATCGTCTAACCAAGCAAAGGAACTTAGTTCTTCATAGTCTTGCAAAAACTCCAAAAACAATATAAACGATCGTTCTCCAAAAAAACAACCTAATGAAAACTAGGTTTAGCAAAGTATTTATACCCTAGGCTAAAGATAACGGTTTCCATAAAAACGTAATTAAAACAATTAATAAAAACTGATAAAATAACTAAGGAAATCCGAAACGACAACTCTGCTGATTTTTCTTCAATGGCCGCGATCACGGCTTTGCTTGTCTTTGACTTTAGCGAATTCTTCCTTTGTCGCGCCTGCGGCTTTGTTGGCCGCAATCGCGGCTTTTCCTTCTCAACACCTCTGACGCTCCAAAACTCACTAAAATCACCCTTTCCTGTACTAATTCTTCCCAACTCCTCAATCATAAATTAGCTCATAAAATAGTACAAACATCCCTAATAATGTACTAATAATTCCTAGTTACGCACTACAGAGTAGAGCGTATCACTATTGTTGTGGTCAGTCTCGCTGGCGTTGTGGTAGCGCGCGTTGCGTTGAGCGGTCCTCCTACGATCTTGTGTGTTGACAGAGGGGTATGGGTCCCCTGACAAACGGAAATAGCGGAAGGGGCCAGCATTGGTGGCCTCATTATCACGAGGGTCCACGCACCCTGGCTGGTTATGGTAACTCTAAACCTAGGAGCGCAGTCGCGCTAGGGGCTCTGTGGGTGCGGCAACAAGCACCTTGTTGCAAGACTGGGCGGTGTCGGCTGGAGCATCGTTCCATAATGTGAGGTTGATCATGGGGATCGCACGGGTGTTGTTGGCAGCACGCAATAGCGCAATCTCGGCGTCATGCTCCTAGAGAGCCGCTTCGTTGGCTTCTTTACGCTCAGCGAGTTCAGCCTCATTCGCAACGTGTTGGGCTTGGAGTATCGTGTACGTGTCTTGCACGTTGTGGATACTTTGTGTGAAGACGACTTTGGTAGCGGGTTGGCTCGCGGTGTCCATGGAGAAGCAACCTATGGTGATCATAAACAAGCAAGAGATCAAACGTAACAAGGCAAAAGTAATCAAATGCAAACCAAGTCCTCGTCTCACAAGGAACCAAGAAAATTTCTGCATAGGGCGTACTAAATTTGGCTTCTCTAAGGAGGGAGAGGTTTGACGTAAGGTAAGAAGCAAGATATAGCAAACAATCAATCAAGCCAGCGCATAGAGGAGGTTAGAAAAAGTCTCGTTCACAATTCTTGTCTTCGAAGAAGTCGACGTGAAGCTACTCTACAAGATGTGTAAGTCCCCTTATCTTCAGTTTCTTTCTCGTGATGCATTTACAATGCGTTTGGCGTGTGAATGTCGTGATATGTTCACAACTTCCAAGGCTAAAAGGACTGAATCAGCTGCCAATAAGATTGCAACGAAAAAGAGGAAACTGCTTGGAGAGGGTTCTTCTTCTTCTATGTCAGTCGCGATTCCCAGGGATATCCCTAAGGTGCTCAAGGCCACCCCTGTTATAGAGAAAGAAGAGACGGTCAAGGAGAAGGTTTTGCCCTTCTTGAACGTGTTTGAGCTACCTGGGTTGCTCGCATCAGCAACAATCTCCACAAGACATGATTTACAAGTGATGTAAACCGTCTTGTCATCGTTGGTTAAGGAGCATTATGCAGGGATCAATACGGTTGACATGTTTCAAGCAACCCTTGTGCAACGGCAAGTAAGACGCATTAGTCTTTGTCGCGTGTTTTGTTTTCCCTACTGTCATATGTCTCTACGGTTTTCGTTGAAAGAATCTCCATGTCATGTTGTGCGTGTGGGACCACGACAAGGGACTCTCATCGAAGACGGACATCTTGGAGAAGAAGGCCGATTGACCGAAAATCGATAGATGCCCTCAGCTCCAAGAACATTGAGTTGTCTCAGAGCGTCAAGGCTCAGCAAGGCAAGATCAGACAACTTGAGGAGGAGACGTTTCAACTAAAGATGAAAAAAGGGGTGTTGTGGAGGAAAGCGAAAGATTGGCGGCCTAGCTAGATGAAGTTGAAGCTTTCCACTCCTGGTTAGCCAGGGTAGAGGATATGGAGGGCGTTGTTGCCGGTAAACATAGTGACTGGGATCTCGTCGCTGAGAGGAAGGCATTTCATGTTGCATTCCCATCCCCACTTGTCTTCCCAAGCATGACTCCCAAGAAGCTCAAGACCGCAGAGGACGAGGTGGGGCAAGAAATAGCGGCGTCGGAGGATAAGTATGACCCTCCCACCACTTCTTAAAGTTGTTTTTAAGAAATTTTGTGAATAGTTGGTGACCGTCGCTCGTATTAAGATGGTGAAGAATATTCGGGCCCCCTCACCAAGGTGGTTTGATATTGGTTTGCCTCATTCAAGGGAACGAGATTAAGTAATGTAGCTCTTTTGCCTATAATACTTGATGTATGTGTTGCATGTGTTTATATGCATGTACAAGTATATCATGACTTAGAGCAGCTTAATTGGCTGGTGAAGAGCAAAATGTGGTTGCGTTCTGAAAGGTGATTACGACAATCAAGATTGGGCACTCCACAACGCGTTGACATTGACAAGGTCAATCGTGATGAGGAGGACAAAGGTGTTGACGCCATTCGAGGTGAAAATAGATGTATCAAACTTGTCATATTATGTCAAATATGTACAAAGTAGAGTAGGAATTTGTATCACAAGGACGGGTAATAAGAGGATCTCCTTTGATTGTAATAATTGTCTTTGTATCATATCTTCTATATCTTGCTTGACATGAATCAAAGATCGATGATAATGTCTATATGCTTAGAGCCTTACAATAGACATGTGACCTTGTTGTTCGAGACACAATCTGATCGTGCAATTCACATCGCGATATTATAGATAATTGTCGTGGATCGTGTAGTTAGTAATACAATTGATCGCGGGATTCGCGTCACGATATTCATAGATAATTGTCATGGACCGTGTTGATAGAGATACGATTGTCGCGTGATTCGTGTCATGATATTCATAGATGACCGACATGCCGTAAGATGACCAACATGTCGAAGAGTGACCTATGGTTTGCAATATGACCTACAGGTCACAGTATGACCTACAGGTCACAGTATGACCAACAGGGGTCGTGTCGATGGATACACATATGAAAACAGGGATCACGCCCTTGGGGACATAGGTGACCAAAAAGGTCGCATAGACGGAGACGCATATGACCATAGGGATCACGCCATCGGGGGCGTAGGTGACCAACAGGGGTCGTGTGGACGGAGACGCATATGATCGCAGGGGTCACGCAATCGGGGACGTAGGTGACCAATAGGGGTCGCGTCAAAGGAGACACATATGATCGCAGGGATCACGCCATCGGGGTCGTAGGTGACGTTCTCGACAAACCTCCAAGGGAACAACGTTCACTTGAACGTGGACGACGTCACGATAAAGCTCCAAGGGAACAACATCAATATAGCCAAAAGATTAGGTGTCACGACAAAACTCAATGGGAACAACGTCGATAACCAAGGGGTTCGATGTAGCTCGACCAAGCGTTTCCCAACGCAAGAATATAGCAATAGAATAGTGAAAGTAATCGTTTGCTTTTATTGAACAAATTGAGTTTCAATAAGTAACATGCATTGAATGTAAACTAGATTAGAAATAGTACTTTTTAAGATGTGTCGGATGTAGGGCACGCCTTTGTGGGTTGCTAATTTGTATGTGCCTTTTCCAACTACCTTGGTGATTTGATAGGGGCCTTTCTAGTTAGGTCTTGGTTTTCCATCGTTTTCTTCCCTTGTGTTTTGAAACACTTTGCGTAAAACCCAGTCGCCAACTTGGAACGCTTTCATCAACACGTTGCGGTTATAACTTCTTGTGGCCCCTTGTTGATATGTCGTTATTACCAGGGTCCTGGATATGGAGGGGTTTAAAAATAGGCTTACTACAGAACGGCCACAAAAATATAGCTAAGGATCTTAGGGTGATGTTTTAAGCTTTTTGTTGATTCCGTGAACATTTAGTATAAGATATATTATAAAATAGCCAAAGTAATGACACAACATAGTGAGCATATTACATAATGTTTAAGAAAATACTTACAAATATCAGATCCCCAAACTGACTGGTAAATTTTGTACCAATGCAACTTTTGACAAACCCCAACATGGTAGCACTTGCATATACAATGGAAGTATAGAGACTACAAAAAAAAAAAGACTTGTAATTCAGTTATGATTTTATAAGCTACTTTGTGAATCACATGATGCATGCATTTACATGGTCAGTTTTGTGAAGTGAAGGAACTTGTTGAATCTAGATCAATCAAGTGAAATAGATTGAGTTTTCAAAGTTCAGTAACTCATATTGATACAATAACTGGTATTCCAAGATACATTGAAAATCAACAATGCAAAATCAATGTAACATGCACAGTTTGAGATCTTATAAGAAGTTAATGTATAAGGTTTGACATTAAATTGCAAGAAAGTTACAACTCATCCACATCAAATCTCATAAAGAACATCTTTTTTGTATTTTAAATTAACAAGCCGAAACTGAGGAAGTATAGAAAAATAATTTTAGCAAATGAAAAAACATTAGAAATTATGAGGGCTCGATGCTCAGAGGACCAATTTAGAGAAGTATGATGCCTGAGATAATAAGAGCTTCAAGCATCAAATTCTAGGTCAGGTAGTTAAGAATTGTGTTCCTATACAACAACACATTAAGCAAAACATCTTCAGGAGCAACATTCAAATCCACCTACTCAATTTTGGTTTCCTAAAAATAGGGACAAATCAATTTTTCAACCAAAGGTATATAAGTATAACTTAGAAGTTAATATATATAAGGGTTTATAACTAAGTAAATGAGATTTGAATTACCTTGCAGTTTTGATCTCCAGAATCGCAACTCAAGATTCAGAACAGTAGAACACAAGCACACAAATATTTCTAGCATGTGAACAACTGATCAACGCTACTTTATAGTGTATATCTAGGAGTTGTTATCGATATTTTGGGTACCATTTGGAGATGTTTAGAGCGTTATTGTGGAGATTGGAGTTGAGAAGTAGAAGTGTATATATGGTGATTTGGAGAAGCTTAAAAGAAGACATTAAGAAGATAAGAAGAGAACCACTTGAGAAGACCGAAGAGAGGACGAAGTTCAGAAGAGAAGTGAAGAACGCAAGAAGCCACGATCGCAGGGCTGAGGCCGCGGTCGCGGAAATCCACGAAAGGCGAGAAGAAGAACGCGACAAAACCGCGATCGCGGACGAGCAAGAATTCTGGTCGCGGATAAGTCGAGAGCAAAGGAGTCATGAATTGAATTTTCCGCGATCGCGGAAATTCTTCCGCGGTCGCGGAAATCTGCTAAGCGCGTCCGATTGTTTTCGTCCGAAGTTTACTTTTATTTTATTTTCCGTTTTTCTTTTAATCCTTTATACCAGGTTTCTTTATTTTATTTCCTTCTAAGATTAGACTTGTTATCTTTTTAACATTAAGTTTGGTTTTTGGGTTATTTAACCTAATTCCTTAGCAGCTTTTCAATATTGAGTTTACATCATCGTTTATTCCATTTAGTATTGTTTTTTTTCTTTCAAGACTATGAAGAACTAAACACCCTTTGCTTAGTCCGACAATTGAAGTCTTGGTTTGAATTTGATTGTGAGATTATTCCTTTACTCTATCTTTGAATGTTATTAATTCTCTTATGCTTCATTCCATTGAGTCATATTGATTTCTCTAGATTAGCTACCTAGTTTTATTGATATTATTCATATTGTAGGATTAGGGTTTTGAATTCTATTGGTTGATCTAATTCATCAATTGTTGTGATTAGTATTATTAATATTAGTTTCTCTAGCCTGACAAACTAGTTGAGATTGATATTATCTATAATGCTAGTTACCTTAATCTGATCAACTTGTTGAGATTAATATTGTTCATATCTAATTCAGAGTAGCAACCACGATTTACTGGATCGAGTTGTGAATGTTTATTGTGAAGAGAATTGATTGTATGTCGAGTACTGACGAGTTGTTAAGTATTGCATGAGCCTATCTATTCTTGAGCCTACTGCTGTTGTTAGATTTATCTTGATAGTTTCTTGATTGTTTAATAGTTAGAGTTATCAGGACTAGTTGGATTGGTAACTAATTTAGAACAAGGATTAGGACATTCATGAGGATTGGAGACTAGGAATAATCAATGATCAATCAACCAAACTAAATGTGGATATTTGTTTGACTTAGTGTTTTTCCCAATTTGATTACAAACCTTTGCTTTTGTTTACTTGTTTACAAACAACCAACCAAAACCCCCTTTGTTACTTTTGCATGCAACCTTACATAAAGAAAGACAACTCCTCCCTGTGGTATTCGACCCTTACTTGCTTATTCTACTAGTTTAGGTTGTTAAGGATTTTATTTTGATAAGGCGATACGACTTTAGCCTCCGTCAATAACCTCTTTGAATTTCTCTTCATCTAAGAACTATAGCCATCAAGAGCACGGGCTCTCTACTCAACGACGACATCTCTACAAACACCTTCCTCTAAATCCACCGCCATGTGAGATTGGTACAAAATGTTGACCACGCACAATCTTTCAGACATACCAAAAACCCCAAAAATACTTAAAATCTATTCACTCAAGGTAAAAAAATATAAAACCTAAGGTTTTGTTACATACCGAAAAGTCACAACATCTGCACCATGGATCTAGAATAAAGTAGAGAAAGAGGTCGATTGAGTTGTACGATTAGAAAGAATTTCAAATTAGAAGACGAACAAGACACAAACACATTTAAGTTCCTAATATGCATTCCCAATGGTATCGGAAACTTACAACAATTAAGATTAGTGCAAGATTAAATCATATCTCCATGTTAGGGTTTTGCGTGTCCGGGATCATATATATTACCAGAATTTGGTAACATCAAGCACTTATTGTAACTAGTTTGTGCAATAAGAAATTAGGAATTAAGAAAACGGAAATTTTTAGTGATTACTTGTTTGAGGCGCCATTGACAGAATCGTAGTATCTCTTCATCCACTGCATGAACTCCAGGTTATCCAAGGGCCTCCTCTTTATAAGCATATTCATGTCAATGTGCTACAAATCAACAATCAGCAAAATTGATCTCAGCAAGGCATGACCGCATTTAACTTAAAATAAGAGAAAGGCTTAGAAAACAAGAAGAGAGAGAAGACCTTGGTAATCTTTAGCTTGTTGAAAACGTCTTGAAGAACCTTGTAATTCATAATCATCTCGTACTCTTACTTGGGATCGAAATTAACCTTATGGATCAGCACAACCCCTGGGTACGGTGCACCACATCCATCAATTGACACTGAATCGCACCTGAGGCAGCCTGCTAGCGCAAAAAAGTTCCATTTAAATCAAAGTTATTCACCAGATCTAATTTTCACAACAAAATATCAAAGAGAAAAAAACAAAAAGGGGAAACCTCCATATCCAATTTTCACAACCAAATATCAAAGAGAAAAAACAAAAAAGGGAAACCTCTTCGACTTTAGAGAGATTGAGATGGAGAGTGGAATTGACAGTCATCTCTTTTCCTATCAACCCTATTTTTGCATGTTGAATATCTCTTATTCAAGTGTCATAGGTATACTCTTGAAAACTCTTGATATGCTAGAAGATGCTGCCTTTCCTTCCACAAATAGGAAAAAGAATGTGATGTCAATAACCTTTTAACCTTATGGAAAAAGATCTATCGTAAAATCTATTCCAAGCTAGCAGAAGTGCTCGTTGAAACACCAATCTGGAGCGAGGAAAGTCACAATTAGACATTCATTATCAATTTGAGTACATCATCATAAATAAAGGAATTAAATTTAATGTAGGTGTTTAATCACTTCTTGTCATTAAGAATATAAGTAATATGTGTGTAAATTTAAATTTAGGTTGGTGAGTTCCAACAATGTAAAATGTAACTGTCATTGTCACACCAAAAGAAGACAATACGAAAAAATAATATATTAGAATAAGAGTCAAAATCATGAAATGAAGAAAAAACATGTTAACAAACCACCAGTAACATCCAGCTTCATGAATGAATTGATAGACAATGGTTCAACTTGAAAATACTTAAATAGATGGTAACCGTTGACATCAGATTAACACAACAGAAAGAAAACAGCAAAAACACTCGATATCAATTATATCAGTGAACTAATTTACATGATAAAGAGAGCACAATATCATTAATGGTTGCAAATTCGTCACCGGAAAAGTGAAGGCCGAGGTTGCCTAGTCGAAATGCAGCCTATATGAGCAAGTTGACCTTTCACTGAACCAATAATTCTTAGTAGCTCCTACCATGCACAATCATCCACTGACTGTTAATCTAAGTAGAGTTACCAAAATTGGACAACTTGATAAATGATTCTTCCACCTTCGATAAATGCCATAACAGTTGTAGATAGAACAAAATTTGATTTGATTCCAAGGTTTTCCTAGGCCTTTCTAAGTTTTTCTACCAACACAAAATTCTCCTACAATTTTTTGCAAAAAAATAAAGCTCAATTCATTCAACTTATACAAATCCAAGCTTCCATACTTTAATCCCTATAATCAGATTAGTGGGATTTTGGAACAATTTCAATTCACTATATGAGGCCTCAACTCCTCACACTTGGGGAACACTTAGCATTTCCAATTGACAAGCATAAACTCCATTAAACGCTCAATTTATTAGGGAATTAACAGAAGAAAGAGAAAAGAAGAACAAAATTGAGTAACCAAAAAAAACCTAATCAAGTTAAAGGGAAAGAAAAACTAATGATCCATAAACTACAACACATCAAAATTTAAGCTCCTACTATAGAATTAAATTTACAGAAACCTGAAAATTGGTGAAAACTGTCCAGAAACGAATCCAATTGACAAAGGAGGGAAAGTCAATCTTCTTCGCAAAAAGCCAAAAAAACAAGGGGAAAAACATTGCAAACCAAATAGATAAAATCTTTATTAGGTAGAGGGGGAGAGAAAGAAACTATTTTCTTCCAATTAGGTGGAGCAAATAGCTCAACTATAAAAATTTCCTCGTCAGATGAATTCGCCATTGTTGTTGTCTCTACAAAATTGCAAGCAAAATCAAATGAGAATTGGATACAAGTTACAGGCAAGGGAAGATTAAAGGAAGAATGACATTGCTTTTAAAAGTATGTATCCCATTTACAGAAGCTTATAAAATCCCAAATTAGATATGAAATTGCTAAGCTCTAACATCAAAACAACCCAAATTACAATATGCCCGGCCAAATGAACATGAATTTTTTTGTTAGATCCATTGAATTCCATATCGGAAGAAGTTATCATTCTCACACCTTGAAAGGCCTGAAGAGTTGATTCCTCTTGTAGAGCAAGAACAGGGCACCGCAACAATCTGGAGAAACACCACAATCGATGCAAAAAGCAATCCCATCTTCTTCCCTGAGTTCATTCTTCTGCTCCTCTGATTCGTCTTCGCCGCATTAACACCAGGCCACAACAGCAATGGAGAGTTATGCGGAGGATGTCTCATGTGCTTTAGGCAGAATCCATGATTCATGTGTGTGTCGCCATATCCCTTGCTCTCTTCTTACTATTCTAAAATTTGTGTTTTTTTAAATGGATTACGAAGCAAAAGCATGGTGGCAGATCATGTAGATGGAGAGGATGAGGAAGAGAGGGAGAGAGAGGTGGAGGTGTAAACCCTAAGCCTGTAGATGGAGAGGATGAGGAAGAGGGAGGTGGAGGCGTAAAACCTAAGCCATTCACCCACAACAAATCAAAACTCTAAAAGAAAGAAAGAACAAAAAACGTGTGGCAAACCAAGTTTGCCAGATGGAATATGCAAGTTAATGTGATATCACATGAGAAGCATATGGCTAAACACTGTTTATTTAAAGGGCTAACAATTCAACAAATAAGGCCCAGCTAAAAGCAAGCCCATTCCAACCAGCAAATAAAGACAAAATAGTTGGCATTATTCATTCGAGGAACTACACTTTTATAGTATAATAGATTTCCCTTCCCATCATTAATGAGTAGGCAAACAAAGGGTTAGAATTTCTTTTAGCATCTAATGAGGAAACGGGAGATGCACTAATGTTAATTTCTATACAAAAGAAACAATATCTCATGTATAGTAGTCTGGGATAATATGTTTGCACGAGTTATATTCTTTTTCATATGAATAGCTCAGGCACACGAAAAACATCTGAGATATTTAAATACACGGAACAGAAAGTTACATAATCAAATATCATGTGTATTCCCTCATTATGTTGAGGCTATATACATATTTGTAAAACTGAAAAAAGAAAAATCATTTTTGTAAGTGTTTAAGAATATATTATACTAGATATAAGACATCTGAGATATTATGTCACGTGATAAAAAGTAATTTGTGTACTAGTGATGCGTGATGATATTTGTCTCATCCAGACGGCTCGACGTGTGCTCGGCTAGAGGAGGTTCGAGTGATGAATCTCGTCATGCAACTATTATTTATTGTTGATAGTTGTGAGCGTCTTTTTAAATGGGGTAATTTTCAAGGTAAAAGAATCGTTCAAAATTTTGATAAGAATATGAATCGTCATCTATATCAGCGCATGTAAAATGTATTCCAAAATTCTATAATGACTGTCTTATTATGAGTGCTATAAGTCCTAGCATTCTGAATCTAATTTGCACTATAGCTCCTACCACTCCTATTTCAAATCCCACTATAACAGCTACAATTCTCATTTCCACTATAAGAGCTACAATTCCCATCATTTAAATTCTCACTCGACCTGTGTGTTCACAAATTTAAGGGTGAAGCACTCCTCTTTTGCTGTCTAAGAATCATCATGGTGTGTTTATGTTACATAAAGTATCCGTCTATTGTTCATAACAGTATATCTGCTACTAGACTTGTGTCTCCTACTGCAGTGCTTCAAACCCCAACCTTGTTGATATTTCCTTTTCATCTTCTTCTATGTTCTACCATACCCAATTACTAATGTATTTTCCTCGCTATGATAATTCCACTTAACGAACTTGTAAGTAGCAGGATTGTTATTCCAATAGGGCGTCTACTCTAGTTATTGTATTTAATTTAGATGCGAATAAACGTGCGGTGTTCATTTAAATGAATAAGGTGTTTGTGCTTTGATGGGCTTTTAAGTAAATTGACGTACAATATAAAAAATTTCTTATTTACCAAAATGTCACTGTGACATATAACACCTATTCACCCCATCCTTGCGCAAACTGACGGCTAACAACGGTTGCCACTGCTCTCACCTAGGTTTTTGTTCTCAACCAAGGCATTCCCTATATATATTGATATATAGATACGAAGCAGTAGGAAAGAAATGTACTATTTATTTGAGAATCTCCAACTTATATAATAAGGAGGATATGTAAGAATTATCTATATTGAGAATTGCTCGTTCAGTTGATGAACATGGTACTTCACCAAAATGAAATCTGTATATAACACTATCGCCTGTTATAAGCGCGATTACTTTTTGCACTATGACAAAAGTGTGATTTCGTCGGTGTAGAGAGTCATGTCGGGCAGCGATGGATAGCGCCCGCCATCGGGGAGAGAGCGGACGTGGAATCCACGCGAAGCTGGAGAGCGTGCGGTGGCGGACACCGCATGAATAGTTTGTAGAATTGTATCACGAAATTGAATATTTCGTAAAGTTATATTGAGAATATCTATATGGCAAGAATTTGAAAAAAATTGAAATTTTAGAATTAGCATAAAGATAACAGTTTGGATTTAGAAAAGACTTAGATTGACATAGATATATTTAATTGTTCTGGTTATAACCTCCTTCCTTTCCTCTCTTTGGTCCTTCTCCAAACCCTCCCTCATACGGGAAAAGGGTGTCCTTGTACATATGATGATGATCCAAGTAAAGTCGTAAAACTCGCCATGAGGTCTTGACTAAATGACTCAAAGCTTAAAGGTTGGGATCCAACCGCAAAAGCAGGGGGTTGAGATCCAATTTCGAAAGTGATGGGTTGGGATCCGACCCTGAAAGCGGGAGGTTGGGATCTAACAACGAATGTGGGGGGTTTGGGAAATGACCCCAAATGCGGAAACCCTGAAGTTGGGAGTGTAACACCCCAGGTTTGTAATTGATTATAAGGATTAGAGTGTTACCCGTGTCAATAAGATCTCTTGTTTTTCAGGGTTCAGGTGAGGACAAAGAACTCTGAAGTTAAGCGTGCTAGGATGGGAGTAGTACCAAGATGGGTGACCTCCTAAAAAGTCCTCGGGTTGACATAAGATGTCGCTTATAAGGCTAGGGTATTAAAAATGGTATCAGATCCGACTCTGTGTTACGAGTGGGCTTGGTCTGGTGGACGGTCGCTCGACCTAGAGTGCGGTCTTTGGGGCTTGACGAAGTCGTCAATGGTTTAAGTGGGGGTAATTGTAACACCCTATGTTTGTAATTACTTATATGGATTAGAGTGCTACCTCTGCCAACAAGAGCTCTTTCTTTTCAGGGTTCAAGTGAGGACAAAGAACTCTAAAGTTAAGTGTGCTAGGGCGGGAGTATACCAGGATGGGTGGAAAGTCCCCGGGTTGGCATGGGATGGTGCTTATAAGGCTCGAGCCTTACAGGGAGCTTGTGGTCTATAGCCAAAGTAGGGAGCTTGAGATTCTATCCCGAAAGGAGGACCTTGGAGCTATGACCCAAAGATTTGACCTTGAAATGTCCCGAAGGTGGGACCTTGGTATCCACCCCTTGAGCTTGGACCTGGTGGTGCCATATGTTATGCCCTAAAAACACTATGTCGTGCTGGAGAATAGCATTGGGTTTGAGTAGCTCGTGCTGGCAAAACTGGCAATGGAATGACCGCATCTGTCACCAATCCATAAATCTTCATCAACACTTGCTTCATGGGATGTGCGTTCTCATAGTTGTTAATTTATGGACATGTCATCTTGTGGATGCATTGCACTTGGTTCATACGTTGTCATCATAAAATGAACATTGTAAAACAATAGATGATATACAATTTAATAAAAATAATTATAATAATATGGTTATGTACTCGCACTGCTTCGATGACAAACGGTAGCTATCGTGCCTCAGCTTGGGCCAGTAGATCAAGGAATTTTGATTCAAGAAAGGGGTGGGAATGATCTATAAGCCAGTTTACATATGCACGTGACATGTATCGGGCATTATGACATTTGGATAGCTCCAATATCGCGTAGATGTATGATGCGCTCCTACCCACCATGACTGCAACAGAAGAAGAGGAAGCTATGAGCATTCGCTCAGAAGGCCCTATAATAAGATCGCATGCCAAAGCCATCGCCAACGCAACACAATCATTGATTGTGCGCGTCGTCGCTAACCAAGGGACGCAAGAGACCGCGTTCTCCCTCAAGCGCCTCCAGCCAAGTCCAGAGAACGCGTTCTCTGTCAAGATCCTCTCAACCATCATTGACCGCGATCTTTGAACTGTTTTTTATTTATTGAACATTATTATTTTTAGTTATTTCTTTTTGGGCGTGTGTTCCACGCGTGTCGCGTGGGCTAGCCCATTAAGCGAGACTTGGCCCATCCGAGTCCCGCTATCCCCTATAAAAGGCCATCTCGGCCTTCTGTATTAGGTTATGCTTCATTTTAATCTAAGACCATTTGTCGAGAGCTTTTGCCTCCAATCTCTTAGATCGGCGTCACCTCAATTCTTACTTCGCATCCCCATTCCTCCGCTGCCGACGCTACGGCCACCCACTCGAGTTCCTCGAGTCTATCTCCCTCGTTGCCGACGCTACGGATTCGCTCGCCTCTCGAGCCAACACCATCATCGCGCTCGCTTACTCACGCGAGACAACAACCCCGCGTTCCACCCATTCAATCTCAGAATCAGCATGCGCGACTCACCACCAAGATCTCAATCCGACATCCATAGGCAGGAATGCATCACTCTGATAGTCCCTATGGACACCCTGGGTGCGCCGCGTCCCACTGAAGTCGGGCCAAGTGAACAACACGTGGACAAGGGCAAAGGATTGATGCCCTCCACCTCACACTTGCAACCTCGATTCAAAGAATACAATCCGTGATCGAAAGCCGCCAAGGCTATGTGTCGCATCGCGAACGCGACGCACCGCGAGCAACACCAGCCGACTATGACAGCGGCTCCGACCGCGACACTGATTCCCATGGTGAGTACTCTGAACCCTTTAACTCCCATGACAGGTATGAAGCCAGAGAAACAAGACGCCGCCGCGAGATTACCTCAACACCTCTTGCCGGTCGTGCAAGACGAGATGAACGCGACTCCGGTTTGCCGCGTAGATCCAATCGCGTCGCAGACATTGAGTCGCGTTAGCGTTGCCATGTTACCACTCTAGTGCCTTTCGACGTCAACGACCACCTTATCCATCAAAGCGCGCGTACACCGCGTTATGGCTCCGATGGCTATGGCTCGATGACGCTGACTATCCATGATGACTTCAATGAGTTCGACGACAAGGAGATGGAGGACGTGGGCTTAATCAATCCAGGCTCCTTCCATCCTCCTCTTGGTGATCCAATTAAACTTCAAGATAGGCCCATGAATTGGATTCCACCCCCACTCCAGCCGGTAGGACAACAGCATCGCGTTCCCGGTGACAATATGCGTGACACTCGTGGCCAACACCACGAAGAAATGGCACGTGACTTTCGTCGACAACACGATGCCCCTGTTCAACGACGACGACAAGGACGCGCTGAGTACACGCGCCACCTAGGGACTTTGTCGCTGACGATATCCAGGCTCGCCAAGCTCGCCGTCCTCATCATCGCGCTCAAGAAGCTGCACAACGCGCTTATGCGCCATAACCTGCTCAACACACACCAAGGCTTAGCCGCCACGAGGTAAAAGTTAAAATTGAGCATTTCTTTGGCGAATATGATCCCGTTGTGTTTCTTGAGTGGGTGCAGGCTGTAGAGTATACTTTGTGATATTGTCGCGTCCCCACAGAAGAGCATGTTGATGCGGCAACGCTACACTTCCGAGGCGCTACACGCATTTGGTACCACAGGTTCGTGGACAACCGCATTCGTCGACATCTTGCTCCCATCACGGAGTGGCACCAACTTGTCTATGTTATGAAACAAAAGTACGTGCTAGCGGACTATAGAAACCAGATGTGAATGGAGATCGCAATGGCGCGACAACGGTCCAAAACGCCTCTGGAGTTCTTCTCTCAGTTGGAAGACATGTACTACAAGGCCAGCATCAGTGTCGCCCCGTCCACACTGCGGACAAAGTTCTTGAGTGGCTTGAATGTGTCAATCCGTGACCAGCTCGAGATTTTGCAAATCAAGGATCTCAATACCTTGACTCATACTGCGATGCAAATACACAACCAACAATCGCGTCATCTGCAATCCTCTTGGCAAACCCCAGGTCAAAGAAGGTATGATTCTACCTCTGGTCAATCCCCTACTACTAATGTGCGTGGTTTACCCACAAGAACCACCGCGTCAAATCAAAGCCGACAGGGGAAGACCGCGACATCTACCACCAATGCTCCTCATGCGACGCCAACAAAGGGCTCCTCACCAGCTCCTGAGCGCGCGCGTGACTTGGAGTGTTTCAAGTGTGGAGGACGAGGGCACTACAAGAGAGATTGCCCAAACAATAAGAAAGTCTTTTTCTCCAGCATCGTCGCGGGATATGAATCTTATGAAGAGGAGGATACGACCCTGGAGACCATCGAGGAAGGATTCAAAGATGACAACGAGGAGGCTTACACTTGTGAAGCCACCGCGATACATGATGGCATACCTCTGAGCCTTGGCACGCGTCGTCTCCTCACTGTCAAGGAAGACATACGCGTTGCTTGGTCAAGACCGCGTCCTTGAGTGTCATCATCGATGGAGGCAGATGCTGCAATATCATCAATGAAAAGGTGGTCAACCATTTCAACCTGCCAACCACTCCTCACCCACAACCCTATGGGCTACAATGAATTTCATCGAGTTCTAGTAACACTGTAACTCGACAATGCCTTATTTCTTTCTCCATTGGCCAGTATTCAGATTCAGTCCTTTGTGATGTCATTGCAATGTATGCCACACATATTTTGCTAGGGAGCCCATGGCAATTCGACAGGTGCGTTCTTCACAATGGCTATTTAAACACTTATGTGTTTACTTACCACGGGAAATGCGCCACGCTCTTACCCATGTCTCCCCATGAGATTTTATAGTATCAGGTTGAGCGTGATAGACAAAAGGCTTTGGAAGCAGCAAAGACCGCATCAAAGTCAATGCGTTCCAAACAAGATACGGGGAACTCCTCCGCCATTCCAGACACAAGTACCAGGAGCTCGCATTCCTCCACAAGGCACGAAGTCGCTTCCAGCGACAACGCGCCTAATGATCGAATGCGTTGAAAGGAAGGTCCAAAGACCGCACCCACAAGCACCAAGTTGAAAGGCACATGTGAGCACAGACTGCTTCTGGCGCGGCCAAGCGACCTCACTGCCACCTTGAGCGGCAAGGCACCATGTTTCCTATTGGTTCCAACGCCATGCATGTCGGAGAACCACATCAATGACGCTTTGCCGAGCACAATCACCCAGTTGCTCGATGAGTTCAAAGACATCTTCCCAGAGGAGCTTCCACAAGGCCTTTCCCCATTACGAGGCATTGAGCACCAAATTGATTTGGTGCCTGGTGCCTCTCTGCCAAATCGCGCTGCCTATCGCGCTGGACCAGAGGAAACGAAGGAGTTGCAGCGCCGGGTACAAGAACTTCTGGATCGCGGCTACGTTAGGGAATCTCTCAGCCCTTGCACGGTCCCCGTGATCCTAGTGCCAAAAAAAGATGGATCATGGCGCATGTGTGTCGACTGCCGCGCCATCAATCAGATTACGGTGAAGTACATGCACCCAACCCCGCGCCTAGACGACATGCTAGATGAGCTCCACGGCGCGATCCACTTTACAAAAATTGACTTGAAGAGCGGATATCACCAGATTCGCATGAAAGAGGGTGATGAATGGAAGACCGCGTTCAAGACAAAATATGGGCTCTATGAATGGCTCGTCATGCCATTTAGTCTCACAAACGCGCCAAGCACGTTCATGAGGCTCATGAACCATGTTTTGAGAGACTTTCTGGGCAAATTTGTTGTAGAATACTTTGATGACATTTTGGTGTATTCGCGTAGTCTAGATGACCATGTACAGCACCTTAGGCTTGTGTTAGAGTGCTTGCGACGTGAGCGCTTGTATGCCAACCTTGGCAAGTGTCGCTTTGCCTCTGACACCACCAACTTTCTGTGGTCTCCAAAGATGGGCTACGCGTGGATGAAGACAAAGTGAAGGCCATCCGGGATTGGCCCACACCTACCACTCCAATAATGGTTAGAAGTTTCCTTGGCTTGGCGGGATTCTATAGGAGATTCATTTGCGACTTCAGCTCCATAGTCGCGCCTCTCCATGAACTCACAAAAAAGGGTGCCGCGGTGAATTGGAAGGATCACCACGCACACGCGTTCAACGTGTTAAAAGAAGCCTTGTGCAATGCGTCACTGCTCCAACTACCAGACTTCAACAAGCACTTCGAAATTGAATGTGACGCGTCAAATGTGGGCATTGGTGGAGTCCTACACCAGGAAAAGAAGCCCATCGTGTTCTTCGGCAAGAAGCTCACAGGGGCAACTTTGAACTATCCCACCTACGACAAGGAGCTCTACGCTCTAGTCCGTGTGCTAAACACTTGGCAACACTATCTCTGGCCCCGCGAGTTCGTAATCCACTCGGACCACGTGGCCATTAGCTATCTGAAGAGCCAAGCCCACCTCAGCCGCCGCCATGCTCGTTGGGTGGAATTCATGGAGACGTTTCCCTACGTCGTTGTGCACAAGAAAGGTAAGGAGAATGTGGTCACCGATGCCCTTTCTCGCAGGTATGTTCTCATTGTTCATCTTCAATCTAAACTTTTGGGATTTGCGTTGATTAAGGATTTATACTTGACTGATCCAATTTTTAAGCCAATTGTTGAACACTGCCTTAGGGACTGCGAGTTTGAGACATACTTTTTACATGAGGGGTACCTTTACAAAGTCGGGCGCCTGTGCATTCCTAGCTCACCCATTAGGAAAATCCTCATCCAAGAAGCCCATGAAGGACGCGGTCATTTTAGGGTTACCAAAACACTAGCTGCCCTTCGCGAGCACTTCTTTTGGCCGCACATGACCACCCAGGTGACGCGATATTGTAAGAGTTGTGTCACGTGTCAACGCGCAAAGTCTAGTTCCCATCCCTATGGCCTATACACGCCATTGCCCATTCCACTAGGCCCTTGGGAATATTTGTCCATGGACTTCTGATGTAACCTTGCCCGACGAAAAGACTACAAGTTGTTGTCGAGGATCCGATGAACGCATAGTAGGGCGAAGTAACTCTTCGAAAGTGAAATAGAGGAGGCGGCGGGCTGGAGGGAGTCGGAAACACCGGTGGCTATAGGGTGGAGGTGCGGCGGTGATGGAGGGAGGCGCGACGGAAAGGAGGTGTGAGGGGCGGCGTGAAGGTGTGGTGTGGTGGTGGAATCGGCGGCTGCACTAGGTGTGAGGAAGGGGGAAGCCGAGGGGTGTAGGGAAATTAGGGTTGGTGTTTGGTTGCGGATATTTGATGGGTAACCGAATTAACGCGCCAGGATAGTTCGACTAGAAACACGTTAATTGTTGACGTCAGGGCCCGGGTTTCAAGAGATTACTCGACTGTAAACAAAAGCTCTATTTCGACGTAACTAGAAATGAAGACAAGAATTCCTACTTATACTAGAGAGCTGACCTAATGGGCCAGACTCTCTAGTTACTAAATTTGGCGGCCCATTTAACACAAATGGAATCCACTCCAGAACTAGCAGCTACTAAAAATAGAAATACTGTAAACAGAAAGTACTAAAGAAGTAATGTCTAGAAATAGTAAGAACTAGAAATAGAAAGTCTCCTAAATCTAGCTCGGAATGGGTGTAGTTGTAGAAGAGTCAGTCACAGCTAAGCTGACGAGACACAGAAGCTCGGATGCTATAGTGATCTGGCCGTGGTTGGCTACAAGTCTGGTCACCAAGGATTGTGTCGCTGCTTGGACACTCTTCGCTCTGGCGCGGGTGATAGGACCTATAGGAGGAAGTCTCATGGCTTCTTCCTCCTCTGTAGCTGACATGGAGGGCTGGGTTACATCATCCTCCCCCACTTGAGTGTGAAGCGTCCCCGCTTCACCCTCATCATACTCAGGCTCAACATATGGTGCTAAGTCAGCGATGTTGAACGTCGGATGCACCCCATACTTGTCCGGGAGCTCGAGCTGGTAGGCATTGTCGCCAATGGCCTTGACGACTCTGAAGGGACCATCACCCCGTTGGTCGAGCTTTGACTTGCGGACGGAAGGGAACCGCTCCTTCCGCAAGTGAAGCCAAACCAAGTCGCCCGGGGCGAAGATCAAGCGTCGCCTGCCCTTGTTCTTCTGGGCTGAGTACTGCAGTGCACACCACTTCAGCTGTGTGTGTGTCCTCTTGTGCAGCTCCTGAATGTACTCATCCAACTTGCCAGCAGCAATGTTCTCCTGGTCCTGCAGCGGGTATGGCCTCAGGTCTAACGGCGTCAGCGGGTTCCTTCCATATACGACCTCGAAAGGAGTCAGCTTCATTGCAGAGTGCCTAGACATGTTATAGGAAAACTCAACTGTAGCAAGTAAGTCCTCCCACCTGCATGGGCTTGCCTTGAGAACCGTCTGAAGGAGGGCTCCCAAGGTACGGTTGGTCACCTCCGTCTGACCATTCGTCTGTGGGTGATAGCTAGTAGAAAATAGAAGCTTGGTGCCTAGCTTGCCCCACAAGGTTCTCCAAAAATGGCCCACAAACTTGGTATCCCTATCACTAACAATAGTTTTAGGGACACCATACAAGCGCACCACATGCTCAAAAAACAATCCAGCGATGTCTGTAGCATTGTTGGTGTTCTTGCAGGAAATAAAATGTGCCATCTTTGAGAACCTGTCGACCACTATAAATATGGAATCTCTACCACGCCGAGAGATAGGCAACCCTGTGATAAAATCCATCGAAAGATCTTCCCACGGGGCTGCAGGAATCGAGAGGGGCGTGTAGAGACCATGTCGACTCGAGCGTGCCTTAGCCTTTTGGCATGTCATACAACTCTTGCAATACCTGGTAACACTTTGGGCCATCTTTGGCCAGAAAAAGTGTTCTCGAAGTGTTACAAGGGTCTTAGACATCCCAAAATGGCCACGACTGTCATGTGCTTCCTAGAGCAACAAGTGCCTGACAGAAGACTTAGGAATACAGAGTGGGGAATCATGCCGTGGAGGCCATGTGATCGACACCGCCTTCTTGGTCAGCTCGTGCAGAGGGGCGGCTATAGTGCTGAAGTCGCGGACGAACCTCCTGTAAAAGTCGGCCAACCCTAAGAACGAGCGAACCTGAGTAGGTGTCGTCGGAGTAGGCCACTCCTTGATGGCACGTATTTTCTCTTCATCCACGCGTAAGCCATCCCTGGACACAATAAAACCAAGGAAGTTTGTGGATTCAGAACAGAAAACGCACTTACCTCTGTTGACATACAAGCGCTCTTTCCTCAAGCAATCTAACACCTGTCTAAGATGGTCAATATGGTCAGTTAAACTGCTAGAAAAGACAAGTATATCATCAAAGTAGACGACGACAAACTTCCCCAAGAAAGACCGTAAGACATGGTTCATGAGTCTCATGAACGTTGATGGAGCATTGGTCAATCCAAATGGCATGACGAGCCACTCGTATAGACCATACTTGGTCTTGAAAGTTGTCTTCCATTCATCGTCCTCCTTCATACGAATCTGGTGATAGCCACTCCTAAGGTCAATCTTGGAGAACAAAGTGGCACCATGCAACTCGTCCAACATATCATCGAGGCGCGGAATAGGATGTTTGTACTTGATGGTGATCTGGTTGATGGTGCGGCAGTCCACACACATCCTCCAAGTCCCATCCTTCTTCGGCACCAGAATCACAGGAACGACACAGGGACTCAAGCTTTCCCGCACAACACCCTTGTCCAAAAGATCTTGGACCTGTCGCTGTAACTCATTAGTTTCATCAGGAGAAGCTCTATAGGCAGCACGGTTCGGTAGAGAAGCACCGGGAATGAAGTCTATCTAGTGCTCAATACCACACACCGGTGGCAGACCTGTCGGTAGCTCGTCATGCATAATATCATCGAAGTCCTACAAAACAGACAAAATAGCAGGCGGGAGTGCAGGCTCTGCAGTAGTAGTGGCACAAAGGCGAGGAATAACAAGGAAACAAGGAGACTTGCCTTGAAGTGCCGGAGTGATGTCCCTGTGATGAGCCAGTAGAACCTGGTTTTCACAGGTTCCACGCAGGACAGAAATAGGCGGCTCAATGGCCCCTGTAGCAGACGATCCACCTGTACCTATAGATGGTAATTTAAAAGTAATACCAGGTGTAGAACGCTTACCTGCCGACGCAGTAGATCTCGCAGGAAGTGTCAATGGTGCAGGCGCAGAGCCGGACGTCGGTTTCGTTGCAGTAGGCTTCTTTCCTACGGCCTCTATTGCCTTCTGGCGCTGGCGCTCTGCCTGATCCTGTAAAATTTCTTGCGGGCTCATTGGTAAGAGAGTCACGTGCCTCCCGTGGTAATTGAACATGTAAGTGTTCAAATACCCGTCGTGAAGCACGCGACGATCGTACAGCCAGGGACGTCCCAAAAGAAAATGGGTGGCGTCCATGGCGGTAACATCGCAAAGCACAGTGTCACTATATGGACCAATAGAAAAAAAAATAAGACACTATTGCGAAACTTTGTTACCTGAACCGTCAGAAATTCACTGAAGGCCGTAGGGAGTGGGGTGTGGTGTAGTCGGAAGGTTAAAATGTCACACAACCTTCTCATTGATGATGTTGCAGCAAGAACCCCCATCAATGATCACACTCAGCGACGCATCCTGAAGTCTGTATCGAGCATGAAACAAGTTTTCCCTCTACTTTGTCAGGTCGCCCTCCTTGACGCTCAGCACACGTCTAGTAACCAAGGCAAAGTGGTATGCCTGGTCATCATGGTGATCGGAAGTACCGACCACACAGCCATCAGCATCGGCTGTATAGACAGCTATAGGGTTTGTCTCGACGTCGTCCTCATCGGCATCGTCGTAACTCTCATAACCTATAGACTGGGTGGAGAAGAGGACCTTCTTGGCATTGGGACAATCCTTCTTGTAATGTCCTCTTCCTCCACACTTGTAACATTCCAAATCCCGGGCTCAGTCAGAACGAGCGGTCTCTGTAGTCGGCGCCTGCGAGCGGCGAGCAGGAGCAGGCGGGGCTGATCGCTGCGTCGCTGTGGTAGACGTTGTACCTGTGCTGCTACGGTCCTGTCTAGGCACACTAGATGTAGAAATAGAATTAGTGCCAAAACCCGAATTGATGGGCCTAGAACCATACCTGGATGATGTCGTAGATTGCCAGGGATGCTGCTTCTGACGCAGCTGCTGTAGGTAGAACTTCTGGGCAGTATGGACGACATTGTTGAGGTCCTTGATCGACAACACGTCGACCTGGTCCTGAATAGGCTGGTTAAGCCCAGTGATGCACCTTGTTCTCAAGGTTCCCGGAGCAACACTGACGCCAGCCTTGAAGTACATGTCTTCCAGGCGAGCGAAGAACTCCTGCGGTGAATCGATACCCTGTCTAGCACGTGCTATCTCCGACCGCATCTGCTCCTTGTAGGTCGAAGGCACATACTTCCTAGTCATGATATGCACTAGCTGATGCCATTCAGTAATGGGTGGCCAACCCATTCGGTAATGTTATTGCTCAATACCATGCCACCATGTCTGAGCAGCGCCCTCAAAATGTAAGGTAACGAGTTCTACCTTCTCATGCTTCGGGACAGTCAAATGTCGTAATACATGCTCTGTGTTCTGTAACCACTCAATGAAAACAGAAGGGTCATATAAACTAAAGAATTGTTTGATTTTTACCGTTACATCTCGGCGATGGACAGGTGGCTGGGCTCGGCGGTCAGGAAATGGAGTTGTAGGGTCCTCAAATTGCTCAAAGTGACGAGCTACAAGTGATGGAGGAGCCCCATACTGACCGTGAGGAGGCGCAGCATACGGCTGCGGGATGCGAACAGGCTGTCGTTGACGCTGATGTGCGGCAGCGGGGCGTTGATGCTGGTGAGCCTGCTGTCGGTTGTCGGGCTGGACAGTGTTCCAATACGCTGCCTGATTCTGAGGAAGGCGAGGAGGTGGGACATAGCTGGTAGGGTGCTTCTATAACTTAGGTGGGTCTTGTAGGGGCGGGTGAAACCCATTAGCATACCCTAACTGACCCTCATCCTCCTCAAGGTCGTACTTGTAACATCCCAGGCCAAGTTACCCCAGCCACCAAGCCGCCCAGCCACCCAACGGTGCCGGCGCCGGTACTGGTGCCGCCTGGTTGTCCAAGTGCCTGCAGCCCACACACTCAACCCTTCCCCCATTTAAATGGGTAGGTTGTTGCCCACGGGGATCGAACCCGGGACCTTTAGATACAAGGGCATTACCTTGCCACTTATATCACCAATTGAGGTGCAGCTCAATTGGTGATATTTGATAAGCACTACTTTGTAGGGCTTAAGTAAGAGTCAATAGAGGTTTTATTGGTGCCATTCGGGTAGATTTAGACACATTCATGTGCATGGCGTGTGGGGGCAAAGTTTGGAGATTAACAGGCCACGTGAAGCTGGAATTAAAAGGATGATGGGCCGAATTGGATGAGGAAGGCCCAATTGGCGGCCGCGGCCATCACGCGTAGCAAAGCCAGCAAAATTAAAAGCGGAAATACATGATGCTGGAATGATGTGGAATTCGGCCCATGGATGAGAAGCCCAAACGAAGGCTCGGCCCATGAAGAGCGGCCCGTGAATTGACGAGTGAAGTGAAGCGGGAATTGAAAGTCAAGTGAAGCTGGAGAAATGCAGGCCTGTCATCATCATGACGTCAGCGAAAGTAATTTGTAGATGTGGGCCAAATTGATGTTGCACGTGAATTGGAGCGGAAAGCAGCAGCTATTGTATTTTTGTTTCTTTTTCCCTTTTTCCCTTTTTTCATTTCTTGTTATTATTTTATTCCTAGATATTATTTTATTTCCTTGTAGATGGGGTTTGTGATCTTGGGCTTTAGGTTAACTTTATTTAACCTAATTCCCACAGCCTCCAATCATCTTCTATCAACTCTCTTGAACCCTAATTCCCTTTTCTACGTTATGAAGAACTAAGCCTCCCTGGCTTAGTCGGACGCTGAAGCTTTCGTTTTGATTAAGTTGTGAGATTCTCGTTCTTAATCTATTGCATGGTTTTTATCTTTCTCTTGCTTAAGTTGTTTATGATTGATATTGATAATCTCTATTTGGACGCAACTATGGTTTGTCGTTATTTATCTATTGCTAGATCTAGATTGTTACTGGTTGAGCATATCTATTTCAGAGTAGCAACTGCATCGTATTAGTAACTGGTTGTGCTAGTCTTATGCAGAAGAGAATTGATTTACATTCTAGGATAATATCTGGTTGTTTTATGCTAGAATTGTATCCAACTATATTCCTATCCGTAAGGCTGCTGTTAAACTGAATCTTGATAGTTTCAGGGTTGTTTAATTAGTTAGTGCTAATAGTATCTGGTTGTGCTATTAGTTATATCTGAAAAGGAATTGGAATTTCCATTGCATGAGATTTTGAATGAGTTTCTAGGATCAACTTGTCATACGAATAGTGGAAATGCAAGTTAGTTTGATACCCCATTTACCCATGACTACCCTTTACATTAATTCCCCTTTGAGCCTTCATTTTCCTTTATCTTCTAAAAAGTTTCAATTCTATCCCATAGACTTGCTTGAAGTGTTTGAAGTCCTGATGATGTCTAGCTTGGTTTTGAACTTGTTTGATGATTGGATGAGCATGCATATTCTTTGAGATTTAAGTTGGCATTGAAATTCTAGACAAAAAGCCACGTGAGGTTCTTTTGGCCTGTATTAGGACTACTAAACTTTCACGAGTCCTTTCTCTTTATGTGTGATGCTCACTCTTGATTGCTTGCTCTAGAACTTGCATTTGCACTGTTTTTCAAGACCACATTATGACTTGCGTTTTTCAAGACCACATCTTTTGGCGCCGTTGCCGGGGATTATTGTTAGTATTGGTTGTTACACGCAACCGGTAGATTAGGTCTCATTTTGTTTTTGACTTTGTTTCTTTTGACTTTGGTTTCAGATTTGTTCTCACTCATATGCGAAGAGCCCTGAGCGCCGGTGAACTACACCACGATCCCGAACCCGAGCGTGCTTTTCACAGAAGAAGAAGAGAGCAAAGAGAAGCTAGGACCCGAGCAATGGATGAGGTTGCACGACTGCAACAGCAACAACAAGAGTTGCTGCAACAACAACAGCTACAATTGCAAGAGTTGCAACAACAACTACTGAATCAGCAACAGGAGATGCAACAGCTGTTGAATGCGCCTCTGCCAATGACATTGGGTGACTATGTGCTGCCACGTCACCAAGGGCCCACATCTGGTGTGGTCCGACCTCCAGTTCAGGCAAGGAATTTTGAGCTGAAGCCGTCTTTGATAAATATGGTTCAGCAAAATCAGTTTGGAGGTCTACCGTCTGATAATCCTCACCTACATCTCAACACCTTTCTGGAGCTTATGGACACGGTGAAGATTCATGATGTCTCTAATGACGCGCTTTATTTGTGCGCCTTCTCATTCTCTTTGAGAGACAGGGCTAAAGCATGGTTCAAGGCTCTGCCTCAGGGCACTATCACGACATGGGATGAGTTGGCTAAGGCTTTCCTAACCAAGTATTTCCCCCCAAAGAAGACAGCTGAGATGAGGAATCAGATCAGTTCATTTCAGATGAAAGATGGAGAGTCTATGTATGAAGGTTGGGAGAGATTCAAAGAGCTATTGTTGCTATGTCCTCACCATGGACAAGATAAGTGGGTGTTGCTGCACACCTTCTACAATGCTGTGGATAATGCTACTAGGTTGCTCATTGATGCCTCATCTCAAGGGTCGATTATGAACATGCATGTTGATGTGGCTTGGGAGAAGATTGAGAGCATTGCCCAACACAACCACTACTATAATGATGCTCGATCTACTCCAAGCACTAAGAGGACAGCTGGTCTTTATGAGGTTGATAATGAGGTCTCGCAACAAGCAAGGATGGAGGCTATGGCTCATGAGATAAAGCAATTGAAGTTGAGTATGAGTAGAGCTAAGCTTAAGAATGAGGAGAGTCGGGCTCAGGTTGCTTCAAATATGGTTTGTCAATTCTGTGGGGAAGGTGATCACACTATATCAACTTGCCAATTATTTGCTGCACAGGATGAGGCACAAGAGGGAGATGTGAATTACATGAACAACTTCAATCGGGGTCCTAGGAACGATCCATACTCCAACACCTATAACCCCGGTTGGAGGAATCACCCTAACTTCTCCTATGCCAACAACCAAGCTGCTCAAAGACCACCTCCTGGTTTTCAACAAAGAGCTCCTCAACCCCAAGGCCAAGAGCGTGCCCAAACATCAGGGGAGTCCAAGTTTGACTTGATAATGAAAGAGCTTCAGAACATCAACAAGGTATTGAAGAATCATGATAGCTTGCATGCTCAATATGCTTTGAATGCTCCTAGACCCCAAGGTCAGCTTCCAGGTCAAACTGAGGAAAATCCAAAAGGACAAATCAATGCTGTGTCCTTGAGGAGTGGGAAACAACTTGAAGATCCAAAGGTTGTGGATCTCAAGCAAAAGGGCAAAGCTGTTGAAGAGCCCGAAGAAGTTGTGATCCAAGAGAAGGAGCAAGAGAAAGAGGCTCCATACATCCCGCCTCCACCCTACAGGCCTCCTCTTCCCTTCCCACAAAGGAAAGCTCAAGCTCAGTTGGATCAGCAGTATGGCAAGTTTGTGGAGGTGCTGAAAAAGCTCTACATCAACATTCCCTTCACCGATGCTCTGAAGCAAATGCCATCATATGTGAAGTTTTTGAAGGAGATCTTGTCCAACAAAAGGAAGCTGGATGACTGCCAATCAGTTTCTTTGAGTCAGGAGTGCAGTGCTCTAATTCAAAACAAGTTGCCTCCAAAGCTTGGAGATCCTGGTAGTTTCAATGTCCCCATGGTGATTGGTGATTGCACCTATGATGCTTTGTGTGATTTGGGGGCTAGTGTGAGCATTATCCCGCTCTCCATTTGCAAGGACTTGGACTTGGGAGAGTCGAGACCTGTGAGGATGACTCTGTATATGGTTGACAGGTCCACCACTCGCCCCATAGGTATTTTGGAGGACATACCCATCCAGATAGGTAAGTTCTTCATTCCTGTTGACTTCATTGTTTTGGACATTAATGCTAACTCTCATGTCCCTATCATTTTGGGAAGACCCTTCTTAGCCACTGCAGGTACACTAATTGATGTGAAACAGGGTATTCTTTCCTTTACTATTGGGGATGAGCGAATTGAGTTTAACTTGTCTAGGGCTATTAAGCGACCTTCTTTTGAGGATGATGTATCCATGATTGATGTGGTTGCTCATGAAGTTCAAGAGTCCATGATGTCTCTCATGATTGAGGACCCTTCAGAGCGTTACTTAATGGAAAGTGTGACCCAAGCTGAAAATCTAGAGCTACTTGCTGATGTGCTCTTTGATTTGGAGTCCACTAAGGAGATGCCTGAGGACATTGTTGAAACCCTTACAATAGAAGATCTTATTCCTAAGGAGGAGACCAAAGAGGCACCAAAGGTGGAGTTGAAGTCACTTCCATCTAATTTGAGGTATGAGTTCCTTGGACCTAATTCGACTTATCCGGTGATTGTCAATGCTAGTTTAAGTGATTGTGAAATTGAGAAATTGTTGCATGAACTTAGGTTGCATAGAAAAGCCATTGGATATTCTATTGATGACTTAAAAGGAATTAGTCCCTCAATGTGCATGCATAGGATTTTAATGGAAGATAACCATAAGCCCTCCATTGAGCATCAAAGAAGACTTAATCCTATCATGAAAGAAGTAGTGAAAAAAGAAGTGCTGAAATTGTTAGATGCAGGCATTATTTATCCTATTTCTGATAGTGCATGGGTTAGTCCTGTTCATGTTGTGCCTAAGAAGGGGGGAATGACTGTGGTGAAGAATGACAAGAATGAATTGATTCCTACTAGGACTGTCACAGGTTGGAGAATGTGCATTGACTATAGGAAATTGAACAAGGCCACTAGAAAAGACCATTTCCCACTCCCCTTCATTGATCAAATGCTAGAGAGGTTGGCCAAGCATTCACACTTTTGTTATTTGGATGGTTATAGTGGATTCTTTCAAATCCCTATTCATCCTGATGACCAAGAGAAAACCACTTTCACATGCCCCTATGGCACATTTGCATATAGGAGAATGCCATTTGGTTTGTGTAATGCACCGGGTACCTTTCAAAGATGCATGATGGCTATTTTTTCTAATTTGATTGAGGATATCATGGAGGTTTTCATGGATGACTTCTCTGTGTATGGTACTTCTTTTGATGCTTGCTTGTCTAACTTGTCTCGAGTTTTACAGCGGTGTGAGGAAGTAAACCTTGTATTGAATTGGGAAAAGTGTCATTTCATGGTAAGTGAAGGAATTGTGCTAGGGCACTTGGTTTCTAACCGTGGGATTGAGGTTGACAGGGCCAAGATTGAGATCATAGAGAAGATGCCGCCTCCGACTTCGGTCAAGGGCATAAGAAGTTTTCTTGGACATGCTGGGTTCTATAGGAGGTTCATTCAGGATTTTTCAAAAATCTCCAAACCTCTTACTAACTTGCTCTTGAAGGATGCCTCCTTTGAATTTTCGAAAGAGTGTCTGGATGCTTTTTGCAGGTTAAAGGAGGCCTTGATTTCAGCACCTATTATGCAACCTCCTGATTGGGACCTTCCATTTGAACTTATGTGTGATGCCAGCGACTATGCTGTAGGGGCTGTTCTGGGCCAAAGGAAGGACAAGAAGCTGCATGCTATCTACTATGCTAGTAGAACTCTTGATGATGCCCAAGTGAATTATGCTACGACTGAGAAAGAGTTGCTTGCTATAGTATTTGCATTTGAGAAGTTCAGGTCCTATTTGGTGGGTGCCAAAGTCATTGTCTATACTGATCATGTTGCTATCAGGTATCTCTTGAGTAAGGAGGCCAAGCCCAGACTGATTCGTTGGATTCTTCTTCTTCAAGAGTTTGATTTAGAGATTAGAGAAAAAAAGGGCACAGAGAATTTGGTTGCTGATCATCTTTCTAGGTTGACTCAAGAGCAGTTGGAGTGCACAAAAGATGAACCACCTATTGATGATTCATTTCATGATGATCATTTTTTCAGGATTGCTAATGAAGTCTTGACTCTTGCAAATTCAAGAATGCCATGGTATGCTGATTTTGTCAACTACTTGGTTTGCAATGAGTTGCCTCCTAAGCTATCATTCCAACAGAAGAAGAAATTCATGTCTGATGTCCGGCATTATTTTTGGGATGAGCCATTGCTTTTCAAGAGGTGTGCTGATGGAGTTATTAGAAGATGTGTCCCTGAGGAGGAGGTAGAGAGTGTCATCACTCATTGTCACTCTCTACCATGTGGAGGACATGCTGGGTCCTCAAAGACAACCACCAAGATCTTGAATTCAGCCCTCTATTGGCCTTATATGTTTAAGGATGTGCACCGTTTCATTGCTTTATGTGATGCATGTCAACGTACGGGGAACATTTCTAGGAGGAATGAAATGCATCTTAACAACATTCAGGAGGTTGAGATCTTTGATGTTTGGGGAGTAGATTTCATGGGACCTTTTCCACCGTCATGCTCTAACAAGTATATTCTTGTGGCGGTGGATTATGTGTCCAAGTGGGTGGAAGCCATTGCCTCACCGACAAATGATTCAAGAGTGGTGTCTAAGTTCTTTAATAAGGTGATCTTTCCAAGGTTTGGGACTCCAAGAGTTGTAATAAGTGATGGAGGATCACACTTTATTGAGAAGAAGTTTCAGGCTTTGCTGAAGAAGTATGGGGTTACGCACCGGATTGCAACTCCATATCATCCTCAAACTAGTGGACAAGTTGAGGTCTCTAACCGGGAGATCAAGGCCATCTTAGAGAAGACCGTGTCCCGATCCCGGAAAGATTGGGCAATGAAGCTAGATGATGCTCTTTGGGCCTATAGGACAGCATTCAAGACTCCCATTGGCACAACACCTTACCGTTTGATTTATGGGAAGTCTTGTCATCTACCGGTGGAACTTGAACACAAGGCGTATTGGGCAATCAAATTGTTCAATTATGACATGAAGGAAGCCGGTGAGAAAAGGATGCTGCAATTACAAGAGCTTGAGGAGTTGAGGTTGGATGCTTATGAGAATGCCCGAATCTACAAGGAGAGGACCAAGAGATGGCATGACAAGCATATTGTCCCTAGAGAATTTCATGAAGGCGATCTCGTCTTGTTATACAACTCTAGGTTGAGACTTTTTCCGGGAAAGCTGAAATCCCGATGGAATGGTCCGTTCCAAGTGCGGAAAGTGTACCCTCATGGTGCAATTGAGATATGGAGCGAAGGAACGGGACAATTCAAGGTGAACGGGCAGCGGTTAAAGAAGTACATCGCAGGTGCCCCGATCGAGATGACAGCTTCCGCCCTCCTTTTCGATCCGGTTCCTTGAAAGACGACGGAAGGTCAAGCTAATGACCGTAAACAAGCGCTGGATGGGAGGCAACCCATCAGGTACGTTTTCTTTCTTCTTTCAATAAAAGGGTCGACCATGCTCAACTGAGCGTAACCCGGCCGCGACCCGACCGGGTTTCGACCAGGTTTCGACCGGGTTTCGCTCAGCTGGTCGCGCAAAGCAATGACAGGGGACCGGGCTTCGGACCGGGTTTGCTTGACTGAGAGAAGCACGGTCGTGACCCGACCGGGTCTCAACCGGGTTTCACATACCTATGTAAAAAAAAAAGAAAAAAAAAAGAAAGAAAGGGTGTGTGGCTTAACTGAGCGAAACCCGACCGAGACCCGACCGGGTGTCGACCGGGCTGCTCTCAGTTTTCGCCCAATTTCCAGCACCCTTTTCTTTTATTCCCCAACCCGACCGGGTCAGCCCCCACACCTCTCCTCTCCTCTCCTCTCGTTGTCTTCCCTCTCTCTCGCCGCGCACCAGCCCCGCTCGTCTCTCTCCTCCCTTCCGAGCCGCACGAACCACCGGCAACACCGAAGAACCCCACCACCACCGGCACCTCCCTCCTTCGTTCTCCCCTTCACCATTCCTAAGCAATCAAGGTATAGTTTCTAACCCTAGGTCTAATTTCTATTGTTGGATATTGGGTGATTATAGGTTTGTATTCTTGATTTGGATGCTTGATTGCTTGAATTGGGTGGATACTTGGGTCTAAATTTCGAGCTTGTTGATTTCCTAGCAATGTTAGGTTAATTTCAAGATTTCTTAATTTGGGGGTAAATTTGGGTGAAATTGCTAGTGGTTGGTGGTTTGCTTGAATTTTTGTGGTGTGCTCATTGTTTGTTCTTGCTAGTATATGATCCTTGTTGGTTGGTTTGCTCATATGAATCTTGTGCTATAATTGTTGCTCGTTCTTGCTCGAAAGACATATATGCTACTTGGGATTACACTTGTTTGACCCTTTGTGCTGAAATTATGGGTCGTTCTTGCCGGAACGACAATTATGTGGGTATGCATTACCTTGGTTTTGCTTGTTCTGTTGTGTGTATCGGCTTCCAGGAAACCAAAAATGTCAACTTCCAAGAGACCACGGCAGGCCACAGCGAGCTCTTCTAGATCCCGCGCCAACCCTCGAGGGGGTGCGGACGCTGCTAACGCGATGGGAATCACCTTCGCTTCTGATGATCACCGCAAGGAGTTCCTGAAAATCAAGGATCGGGCGTTCATGCCCACACGCTTCTTGGACTTCCAGATGCTTGCCACTCTTGGGATTGCTGAGGACGTTGAGTGGATAGCCGCACGGTTAGGGTGGCAGAACTTCATTCACTTTGAGTAGCCCACTTACCAGCATCTCACCCTGGAGTTCCTGAGTAGTGTGGAATGTGACATCCTACACGGAGACAACCGCGATGAGGGACTTTGCACGTTCCGACTGGGGAACGTCGACAGAACTCTCACCTTGGCTGAGGTTAGCGCCATCTTCGGATTTCCCATCGCTAGTAGAGAAGCTCCTCGCGCTGAGTGCAAGGTTTACTTCTGCGATTATCTGCGCTTTTGGATGGAAGTTGCGGCCTCTCACCGGTATGACCCCGCCAAAACCAAAGCTTCTTGGATCACTAATCCGGCCATCCGCCTCTTCCACCGGTTCATGGCCCACACTATCTTTGGGTGCGGTGATGGATCTGAGAACAGCGCTTCCAAGAAGGAGATGCTTGTCCTTTGCGCTGCTCTGAACAACCATGAGATCAATTCTGCTGCCTTTCTGATGGGGCACTTGTGCTTCATGGGCCATAAGAGCAGCGGGACCATTGCTGTTGGTGGGCTAGTGACTGCCTTGGCTAGGCATTTCGGCATTTCTTTGGCGGGACGCCGCGACTACCAACCCTCCTGTGCTCTTGATTTTTCCACGCTAACCAGTATGAGGGTGGTGGTCCAGCGCGATACCTCTTGGTATTGGGTGCTCCCAACACTTGACGGGGGAAAGCGGCTTCTCCGTCTCCCCAATCCGGCGCGCACTTCCCTCCAGCAGCCAGCCAACTGGAATGTGCGTCCTCTGCCGTCGGATCCTCCTCACTCCAGCGGCAAGCAAGCTAGGGCCGCCCCCATGGAAGCAGAAGAGCAAGATGAAGCTGGGGACGAGGATGATGCTGCTGATGCGTCCGGTCCCGCTGCTGGGAGCTCACAGGGCTTTGATCCCCGCTTTTACTCCATGCTCGAGACAATGCAGCAGGACATAGCAGGCGGATTTGCTAGCGTCAACCAGCGCATCGATGATTTGCGTGATGAGTTCCATAGATGGCGCTTCCCCGGTTCTCCGCCTCCACGAGAGTAGACTCCTCTCCATCCCTTGCACCGTAGTAGAATAATTGTGAGTACTCCTTTTTCCTTACGCTTTATTTTCTACATTGGGGACAATGTAGGATTCTAGCTTGGGGGCGGGGTGTATTTTCGTTTTGCATTTCATATAGTTTGCATGATTAGTTGCATTTGCATTGTTAGTTGCATTGTTAGTTGCATGTGCATGATAGGAGCTATCATTCCCTTTATCTTCTAAAAAGTTTCAATTCTATCCCATAGACTTGCTTGAAGTGTTTGAAGTCCTGATGATGTCTAGCTTGGTTTTGAACTTGTTTGATGATTGGATGAGCATGCATATTCTTTGAGATTTAAGTTGGCATTGAAATTCTAGACAAAAAGCCACGTGAGGTTCTTTTGGCCTGTATTAGGACTACTAAACTTTCACGAGTCCTTTCTCTTTATGTGTGATGCTCACTCTTGATTGCTTGCTCTAGAACTTGCATTTGCACTGTTTTTCAAGACCACATTATGACTTACGTTTGTCTCATGACCACATCTCATGACCACATCTTTACATTATCTGGTTGTGCACAGAAAATGATTGAGGCAATTAGTTTGATACCCCATTTACCCATGACTACCCTTTACATTAATTCCCCTTTGAGCCTTCATTTTCCGATTTGATTGATAAGCTTCACAAATTTGGCCAAGCCTCATTTTATGAGCCTTTCTCCCCTCCGAGGAGCTAGGAATATACTATATTGACTTGTGTGAGTGCTTGGGAAATAAGCTTGGGGGAGTTTTTGTATGTATTGCAATTGTAAAGTTCTTGGGTATACAAAAAAAAAAAAAAAAAGAGAGAGAGAGAGAGAGAGAGAGAAAGAAATAAAGAGTGAAGTCGTTCTCCACATTACTTAGTGTTCGAGTGCATTCACAAATGCTTGTATCTCGATGAATCATTGGAGTGGAAACAATTTTACTAATGCTGGGGTCAATTAAAAAAAAAATCGAGTGAAGCATAGTGGTTGGGAATGATTGTTGTGTTCTTCAATTTCGGTGCACTCTTTTGTAATGTCGAGATAGACTATTTCCGATGTTCCTCGGACTTGCACCACATGGCCAAACAATTCCCCTACCCACTTGTCATTACCTTGGCCCCATTACAACCTAACAAAAGACCTCTTGATTTGTGTAGTGTGTAAGGTTTTTCGTGGTGGAGATTTAAGTCTTATGCAAGCTTATGGTAGTCAAGTTTTCATTAGTGAGATTTGAGCGTTAAATGTCCAACTTTAAACACTTGAGAGAGAGAGATTACAATGTCCTATGTGAGGTTTAGAATGGATATGCCTGCTTTGTCTCTTTGATGTTACACATGCATGTTATGACTTCTATTGTCAAGCCTTGTTCTATAATTTTTGCCTAGACCATTGTTGAGATGAATGCACAGCTTGCCAGTTTTGTGGTGTGTCGAATTGATTTCTTACTTGAGGACAAGCAAGGTTCAAGCTTGGGGGAATTTGATAGCATGCATTTAGACTAGTTTAGGTCACGTTTATTTCTGTCATTTTGGTTTGTTTTGCTCCTTTTCCTTTTAGTTTTATTTGGTCTTAGTAGATTAGTGGTGTTCGGAGTCTACTCTTGCGTTTGTCTCATTTCAGGATCTTTTGGAGGCGTTTTTGGAGAATGATGGCTTTGATATGAAGATGTTCGAGTGGATGACTCGAAGGGATGATGCCAACGTCGAGGGCACGGATGATAAGAAGAAGGCGGGACTGAGGCCGATCAAGGAGAGAGTCCGAGACAAGAGCTAAAGGAGGAAACTGGGCCAAACCCGGCCATGACCCGGCCGGATCTCACCCCGAATCGCGGAAGCCGCTCAAGACAGAAACTGGGACAAGCCCGGTCACGACCCGACCGGGCTTGTGACCGGGTCAGCACGGCAGACTTCAACTGAGTGTAACCCGGTCATGACCCGACCGGGTATCTGGCCGGGTCAGCACGGCAGACTTCAACTGAGTGTAACCCGGCCATGACCCGGCCGGGCTTCGGGCCGGGTCGGGACGCTGTTTCATTTCCGACTCGTTTAATCCCGAGCGTTTTGTCTTCTATTCGGAGGGGGGTATAAAATCCTTGTTAGAACTGCTATTCCATAATCTTGTAACTGCATTTTACGTTTCTAAAGCTCTCAAAAACCCTAGGGAAGAACTTGGAGATTGGGCTACATTGAATCGTTGGGAATTCGAATCTCTTTTGAGAAGACAATTGGTATGTTGTTTCTTTCAATGGAATTGATTTCTTACTCTCTCATGTCTAGCTAAATCTTCTTTTCTAAGGTTGGGTGAACCCAATGGTGATTTTGGTAGGTTTGATGGCGGTATTTGATTGTATGGATATGTGAATGTGAATTGATTCTATCCTAGGTTGCTTAATGACCTAATTGATATGTAATTGGGATTTCTATTAGAATTTGAGACCGAACGGAGATAATGATAATAGGAGATTGATGTTAGATAGATCCCTAGGATAGAACTTGAGGATTATTTGCGCGAAAGTGACTTAATCCTCTTGTGGTACTTGACTATCGAATAGATTCTTGGATGAGTAGATTCCGCTGAGCGCGAAAGTGGATGTTGTTTCTACTTGTCCATTGATCTATACAGAACTTAATGGATCTTTATTCGATTAGCTTTGTGCGAAAGTGACTGCTAATCGAATTTAGGTACGTACACTATTCGTCCGACAAAGAGGTAGTGTTGACATTAGATAGTGAGACCTTCAATTGACATTCATATTGAAATCTAATCAAATATTGCTTAGAATCTACCGTGGCACCATTGTAGGGATCCTAACCTTGGAAGCTTTTTCCCTAATTGATAATCTTGTTTTGCTTGACATTTGTTACAATTGAAACCGAACAACAACTTTTCTTGTCTACAACTTAATCTATTAGTTGGTCTGACAATTGGTACTACGTAGTCCCAGAGTTCGACACCTTGATACTACAACCGAACCCATACACTTGCGGGGTAGGATTTGGACCTATCATGGATGTTGTTTGACTAAGTGCTTTTCCCCATTATTGAATCCATCATATCTAGTTGTTTACTTTTGCATGCTTAGATTAATTAAACTCACAAAAAAAAACCTTTGGTTACTTTAGTTTGACATACAAATTGCATATTAAGATAGAATTCGCCTCCCTGTGGATTCGACCTGTACTTACCTAGGACTACGGTTTAAGATTTGTTTGGATATTTTGCATAGCAGTTTTTAGAACGACAAAAAACCTGTTATCAAATTGGCGCCGTTGCCGGGGAGGCAATAATCTATTTTGTGTGCGATTTGTGCGTCAACTTTTGTGTGGACCTATCTTACGGTCCACACCCGTGCTATTGATTTTTGTTTTTCCTTTTTGATTTTGTTACAGAGATGGATAGATTTCCCCACTTCCATCAGGAACCGCAATATGACCCATACTCATACGCATACACTCCAGGGTGGAGAGATCATCCTAATTCAAGTTATGGGCACAATCCAAGTCCCTCCATGTCATTGGAGGACATGTTTCGATCTTTCAAACAGAACACGATCCAACTTGAACAACAAATGAAGTCCAATATCCAGATCATTGAGAGACAGACGGAGCAAATGGTGCAAGCAGTGAGCAGAATGGAGACCATGACGTCGGCAGAACCACTATCTCTCCCAGTGGTGCACCGGGAAGAGAATGTCTTCTCGATGACCCTACAAAGTACTGAGCAGCTGCATGTCGCCCCCTTAGCTGAAAGGGAGGAACAAATTTGTGAGACGGGTGCAGAATACAATGAGATATCTGCAGAAGAGAACCCAAGACCGCGGGAGGTATACCTCGACCTCGGTTCACCCACTGAGGAGATGGGTATTCCAGACGATATTTTGGACCGCGTTGTGCTTTCTGAAGAAGAGTATTTTATGGGACTGGAGGAATTCAGCGACCAAGAGGAGGAGAGTCGCGATCGCGAAAACGATCCTGCGACGCTCGTTCCTCTCGAAAATGCCTCGACAGCCCCCGACCCTCTCGAGGCTGCCTATGATGAGTATGTGTGTCTAAACTCCTCCCCGCTCATTGCGATGCACCCCGTCACGCCCCTCCCTGAGGCAGTACAAGATACTCGAAGGCTGAAGAACGACAAAGAGCTATATGAAACCTTCAGTATCTGCGAGGCAACCATTCCCTTGATCGAACTGGCAAATTGCATCCCTCGCTACACAGAGTTTTTAAGGGCGCTGGGCAATATCAAGAAGAAACCAAAGGGGAAGCACAAGAAGGAGGACTTGATTCAGGTGGCGAATTTTTACATGCTGGATGCAGGGCATGACATACATGCATCCCCCGAGATGTTGGGTAGACCGTTCCTGAAGATGGCAAGTGCATTCATAGATATAAACAGCGGTCCAACCATCAACAAGTACACAAGCAAGGGGGAAAGACTCAACATGGAGCACACAAAGCGGCATCCCCCTGATATAGATCTCAGGAGTTCAAGTGATAGGAGCAACCCGAGTTGAAGAGGTTGAGCACTATGTCGAGCCACGACATTAACTAAGGCGCTACTCGGGAGGCAACCCGAGGTTAGTTAGTTTATTTCCCTTTCCCTTAGTCTTTTCTTTTGTTTTTCCTTTTAGTTTTTCCTCTCTGTGTCGAACTAACCTGCAGGAAGCGCGAAAAAATGAAAATGGTGTTCACGGCGCCCGCTGTGAAGTTTACGGCGACCGCCGCAATTGCCTCGCCAAGCAAGTTGGCTACGACCTAAAAACGGCGACCGTCGCACCCCTCACGGTGACCGCCGCATTTTCGCAGGTAAAAAAAAAATTAAAAAAAAATTCAAAAAAAAAATATCGAAAAAAATGGGCCCCGAAAAAACCTTAAACGGGGAGCAAAAGATGAAAATAAGACACCCCGAAAAGACCTTAAACGGGGAGAAAAAGTCAAAAAACAAAATAAAATAAAATAAATTACACAGCTGTCCAGATTCTCCACGGAAAGGTGTGCATCATGTTGCTAACGGAAGATTACATTCACCCTACTTTTACTTGGCAACGATGATGGCCCTGCAGTCGACAGCTGGAGAGGAGGAATACCAGAGCCCAACCACGACGACATCTGGGCCCATTTTTGAAGGCCGTACAGCCCCGCATTGTTTGATTACCACTACTCACCAGTGGTTTCTTATGGTTGCACGGCATATGAAGATAATGGCGTTAATGCCAGACATCCAGGACATGAGCTTTCATGAGTACACCGCCAGCGACAAGGAAGTGTCCAAGCCAACTCGGCAACGTTGTGAGTTATTTTTTGCTTTTCCCTGTGCTTTATTCTTTTGTCTTTCATTACATTAAGGACAATGCAATGTTTAAGCATGGGGTGTGGTTTTATACTTGCTACGCTGCTGAGGAGAAAAAATGAAAAAAAAAATGAAAAGAGCCAAAATTTTGAAAAAAGGCTATCATTGAAATCCTGGGATAGGTCGAAAACCCGAAAGGGCGGCCTAGGCAATAAGCAGGTGGCTTGGACCAGCATTAGGCTGGGGTAATACGAGGTTAAGAGTGACGTGAGCTTATGTGAGCACATCTATTGTAAAATGAAATGAGTGGCTTGGTGAAAACCCGAAAGGGCGCCTTGGCAAAATGAGCGAAAAGAAGAAGAGTGATTTTAGGATTTCTCATTATTCTTGGCGAGGCGTCATAATAAGAGGAGTCAAAGAAGGATTGTCGGGTAGGTCACTCTGGGAGACATAAGGAGCAATAGATGGAGGCTAGGATTAGAGGTTACTCACACTTTTGGATGTCCGGGTTAGCTTTGGGGAAGTATTCTGCTTGCCCCTTAAGCTTGTTGAGTTGTGGATGTGTTGTGAATGAGATTGGTGCTAGGAGCTTGGCATGGGTTAGGTGACTCTTAGTTGGAGGATATGTTTCCTGAGACCTTGGATGCTACATTGGAGGAGTAGAATCTTTATTTGTTTACTCGAGGACGAGCAAAGGTCTAAGCATGGGGTGGTTTGATAAGCACTACTTTGTAGGGCTTAAGTAAGAGTCAGTAGAGGTTTTATTGGTGCCATTCGGGTAGATTTAGACACATTCATGTGCATGGCGTGTGGGGGCGAAGTTTGGAGATTAACAGGCCACGTGAAGCTGGAATTAAAAGGATGATGGGCCGAATTGGATGAGGAAGGCCCAATTGGCGGCCGCGGCCATCACGCGAAGCAAAGCCAGCGAAATTAAAAGCGGAAATACGTGATGCTGGAATGATGTGGAATTCGGCCCATGGATGAGAAGCCCAAACGAAGGCTCGGCCCATGAAGAGCGGCCCGTGAATTGACGAGTGAAGTAAAGCGGGAATTGAAAGTCAAGTGAAGCTGGAGAAATGCAGGCCTGTCATCATCATGACGTCAGCGAAAGCAATTTGTAGATGTGGGACAAATTGTTGTTGCACGTGAATTGGAGCGGAAAGCAGCAGCTATTGTATTTTTGTTTCTTTTTCCCTTTTTTCGTTTCTTGTTATTATTTTATTCCTAGATATTATTTTATTTCCTTGTAGATGGGGTTTGTGATCTTGGGCTTTAGGTTAACTTTATTTAACCTAATTCCCACAGCCTCCAATCATCTTCTATCAACTCTCTTGAACTCTAATTCCCTTTTCTACGTTATGAAGAACTAAGCCTCCTTGGCTTAGTCGGACGCTGAAGCTTTCGTTTTGATTAAGTTGTGAGATTCTCGTTCTTAATCTATTGCATGGTTTTTATCTTTCTCTTGCTTAAGTTGTTTATGATTGATATTGATAATCTCTATTTGGACGCAACTAGGGTTTGTCGTTATTTATCTATTGCTAGATCTAGATTGTTACTGGTTGAGCATATCTATTTCAGAGTAGCAACTGCATCGTATTAGTAACTGGTTGTGCTAGTCTTATGCAGAAGAGAATTGATTTACATTCTAGGATAATATCTGGTTGTTTTATGCTAGAATTGTATCCAACTATATTCCTATCTGTAAGGCTGTTGTTAAACTGAATCTTGATAGTTTCAGGGTTGTTTAATTAGTTAGTGCTAATAGTATCTGGTTGTGCTATTAGTTATATCTGAAAAGGAATTGGAATTTCCATTGCATGAGATTTTGAATGAGTTTCTAGGATCAACTTGTCATACGAATAGTGGATGTTGTTTGACTAAGTGCTTTTCACCATTACTGAATCCATCACATCTAGTTGTTTACTTTTGCATGGTTAGATTAATTAAACTCACAAAAAAACCCCTTTGGTTACTTTAGTTTGACATACAAATTGCATATTAAGATAGAATTCGCCTCCCTGTGGATTCGACCTGTACTTACCTAGGACTACGGTTTAAGGTTTGTTTGGATATTTTGCATAGCAGTTTTTAGAACGACAAAAAACCTGTTATCAATATTGCAGCTCAATTGGTGATATAAGTGGCAAGGTAATGCCCTTGTATCTAAAGGTCCCGGGTTCGATCCCCGTGGGCAACAACCTACCCATTTAAATGGGGGAAGGGTTAGGTGTGTGGGCTGCAGGCCCTTGGACAACCAGGCGGCACCAGTACCGGCGCCGGCACCGTTGGGTGGCTGGGCGGCTTGGTGGTTGGGGTAGCTTGGCCTGGGATGTTACAAAAAAGTACACTTTGAATGAGAGGGGCTCCGACCTTATCGGCCAGCCATTTCTCTATCCATGGGCCGCAACCCATGTACCCCAACCAAATCCCCATGGCTGGGAGGTTGTTCGCAAGGCTCGAACTCAAGACCTCACGCTTTAACAAGCGGTCTAACGCCCACTTGTTAAAGTGGGAGGTCTCGAGTTCGAGTCTCACGAACAACCTCCCCAGTTTGGGGGAAGGGTTGGGGTATACGGCATGTAGGCCTATTAAGGATGGCAGTGCCGGGGTGTTTGTCAGGCCCGTTGTCGACAAGGTCAGGCACCAACATAAAGTGTACTTTTTTGTAACATCTCAGGCCAAGCTACCCCAGCCACCAAGCCGCCCAGCCACCCAACGGTGCCGGCGCCGATAGCTCAATTGGTGATATAAGTGGCAAGGTAATGCCCTTGTATCTAAAGGTCTCGGGTTCGATCCCCGTGGGCAACAACCTACCCATTTAAATGGGGGAAGGGTTGGGTGTGTGGGCTGCATGCCCTTGGACAACCAAGCGGCACCAGTATCGGCGTCGGCACCGTTGGGTGGCTGGGCGGCTTGGTGGCTGGGATAGCTTGGCCTGGGATGTTACAGTACTCATCAAACTGATCCTCCTCATCAGAATAGACAAGCGAGCGTTCACTCTGATGATCCTGAAATACATCAACATCAAAAGGCAAAGCAGTAGTCTGCCGTTGCCGATGCGGACGTGGAGGCTGCTGAAGATGCGAACCTGATTGCCTGCGGTGTGGTCGACCTGTAGGAGGCTGGAAAGTAGGAGAACGGCCTCGCCTACGTCGACCACTGGAATGAACCTGATCGTCAGCATGTTCCTCCGGGGAACTCTCATCATCTGTCTCTGCAACTGCAGGGTCTTCCTCCTTCACTATCTGCGCAGACCGCCGTTCTCGACGACGCTGCGGGACTACAGTGCTTTCTTTCTACGACTCGAGGCATTTTAGTTGGCCCGGAGTCGATGTTGAGGGAAGCATCACAGCTTTACCCTTCGCTTTTTCCAGGGCTAGGGCGCTCAACTCATTTGCCTGTAACTGACCCTGATCGATCGAAGACGGTAGTTGTCGAGCTAAGAGCTCTGCATTCTGATGCAGAAGCTCGGCTATCTGTGCATCTCTTACTTTGTTGGCAGCAAGCAACTCGCGTAGCATCTTATGTTCAGCAGTCTCTGAGCCTATATCGCGGGGTATATCACCTTCTGACATGGTATCTGACAGCCAAATGTAGCAAACGACAGGATCAAAGCGAACAACAACGGCAAAAGAGAAACAACAAACAGGTAAGCAGAACCGAACTCAACAAGCAATCACTCAGGAAACTAATCTGGATGGCCGTGTGGGCGGTTACGAGCTGGCTAAAGCAAGACACACAACAATCAACAAAATCAAGGCAATGCTCAGCAAAGAAAATGTCGAAAATAGATATGCAAGGATATAAGCACATAAACAAGCACAACACAGTCAATCAAGATATGCAGCCCAAACAGTGAAAGAGATAGAAGACGGTAAATGAAGCACTTTGTGAAGAGACACACTTGCCTTATTTTGGCTTGTGTGGCCTCGATTTTTTATTTTATTTTCTATTGAAAAGAAGGTGTCGGATTCAAGACCGGGATCTCCCTTCTTGTACTGTGAAAAGACGCACTTGCCTTATTTTAACTTTTGTGGTCTCGAATTTTTATTTTTTTTAAAAAAATATATCTCCAAACAGCTATTTTTTTTTTTGAACTATGGTTGCTGCAACAAGAAACAACAGATGAATGCCACAAGATGCAACAAGCAGCCGAACAGCACCAGAACTACAGAATGAACAGTAGACGAACAACAGACAGTACAAAAAAAGAAAATTCAGCAGTGCATGTGAAAGAAGGAGATTCAGATGATGTAGATTGTTGGCGCAAACAAGGCAAACACTGCAAGCAATTATCTAAGCCTATATGCAAGCAGATCTACAATAAACACACTCAATAACCAAGCAAAAACACACGAATTTGCTAAAAATCTGTGTGAAGTGGTTCGGCACTGTCCAGAATTTTTTTTTTGTTTGTGATGATGGCCGAATTTCTCAGCCACCAAACCTAGGGTTTTGTTGCGTTTTTCAGATTCAGATTGCAAGGGGGGGGAAATTGGGTTCCTAGAGCACGATCTAGGTTTTTTTTTTATGCAGGAATTGATTTACGGAAGCGAAGGAGTGATTGAAAGAAGAGTTGGAACGACTTACGCGATTCGTAGGCTCTAATGCCAGTTGATGTAACCTTGCCCGACGGAAAGACTACAAGTTGTTGTCGAGGATCCGATGAACGCATAGTAGGGCAAAGCAACTCTTCGGAAGTGAAATAGAGGAGGCGGCGGACTGGAAGGAGTCGGAAACACCGACGGCTGTAGGGTGGAGGTGTGGCGGTGATGGAGGGAGGCGCGGCGGAAAGGAGGTGTGAGGGGTGGCGTGAAGGTATGGTGTGGTGGTGGAATCGGCGGCTGCACTAGGTGTGAGGAAGGGGGAATCCGAGGGGTGTAGGGAAATTAGGGTTGGTGTTTGGTTGCGGATATTTGATGGGTAACCGAATTAACGCGCCAGGATAGTTCGACTAGAAACGCGTTAATTGTTGACGTCAGGGCTCGGGTTTCAGGAGATTACTCGACTGTAAACAAAAGCTCTATTTCGACGTAACTAGAAATGAAGACAATAATTCCTACTTATACTAGAGAGCTGACCTAATGGGCCAGACTCTCTAGTTACTAAATCTGGTGGCCCATTTAACACAAATGGAATCCACTCCAGAACTAGCAGCTACTAAAAATAGAAATAGTGTAAACAGAAAGTACTAAAGAAGTAATGTCTAGAAATAGTAAGAACAAGAAATAGAAAGTCTCCTAAATCTAGCTCGGAAAGGGTGTAGCTATAGAAGAGTCAGTCACGGCTAAGCTGACGAGACACAGAAGCTCGAACGCTGTAGTGATCTGGTCGTGGCTGGCTATAAGTCTGGTCACCAAGGATTGTGTCGCTGCTTGGACACTATTCGCTCTGACGCGGGTGATAGGACCTGTAGGCGGAAGTCTCATGGCGTCTTCCTCCTCTGTAGCTGACATGGAGGGTTGGGTTACATCAACTTCATCACAGGTTTTCCTCTCTCTCATAGGGGTAAGGACTCCATCTTTGTTGTTGTGGACACGTTTTTCAAAATGGCAAATTTCATCGCGTGTAAGACCACCCACACTACTAGTGAAATCGTCGCGTTGTTCTTTGACAATGTGGTACGTTTGCACGGGATCCCTAGATCTATTGTGAGTGATCGCGACACCAAATTCGTGGGGCTTTTCTGGAGAACACTTTGGGCAAAGTTGGGTACAAAACTTTTGTTTTCCACTAGCTACCACCCACAAACTGATGGCCAAACAGAGGTGACCAATCGCACCCTAGGAACCCTCCTTAGGACCATGCTCAAATCCAACCCCAAGCGTTGGGAAGACTTACTTGCAATTGTTGAGTTTTCTTACAACATGTCCAGGCACTCCGCGACAAAGCTCACACCGTTCGAGGTGGTCTATGGAAGAAACCCGTTGACACCACTCGACATGCTTTCGCGGCCTCTGAAGGACAATGAGCACACTAGCGCGGCCAACCGCGCCGCGATGATCCAGGATCTGCATCAGCGAACGCGGGAGCAGCTGGAACGCCACGCTATACAATATGCCACACAGCACGATCGTGGGCACCGTCGCGTCATCTTTGCCCCAGGAGACTTGGTGTGGGTGCATCTACGCAAAGGCTATTTTCCAACCAAGCGCAAATTAAAGATAGCTCAACGCGGTGATGGTCCTTTCCGTGTTGTGAAGGCCATTGGTGACAACGCCTACAAGCTTGAGCTTCCACCAGACTACGGTGTCCATGCAACCTTCAACGTCGCCGACTTGGAACCTTATGTGGAGCCAGAGTTCGATGATGGTGAAGCGGGGATGCTTCACAACCAAGTGGGAGAGGGTGATGCGCTCCTACCCACCATGACTGCAACAGAAGAAGAGGAAGCTATGAGCATTCGCTCAGAAGGCCCTATAACAAGATCGCATGCCAAAGCCATCGCCAACGCAACACAATCATTGATTGTGCGCGTCATCGCTAGCCAAGGGACGCAAGAGACCGCGTTCTCCCTCAAGCGCCTCCAGCCAAGTCCAGAGAAGTTCTCTGTCAAGATCCTCTCAACCATCATTGACCGCGATCTTTGAATTGTTTTGTTATTTATTGAACATTATTATTTTTAGTTATTTCTTTTTGGGCGTGTGTTCCACGCGTGTCGCATGGGCTAGCCCATTAAGCGAGACTCGGCCCATCCGAGTCCCGCTATCCCCTATAAAAGGCCATCTCGGCCTTCTGTATTAGGTTACGCTTCATTTTAATCTAAGACCACTTGTCGAGAGCTTTTGCCTCCAATCTCTTAGATCGGCGTCACCTCAATTCTTACTTTACATCCCCATTCCTCCGTTGCCGACGCTGCGGCCACCCACTCGAGTTCCTCAAGTCTATCTTTTCCGCTTCCAACGCTACGGCTTCTCTCGCCTCTCGAGCCAACACCATCATCGCGCTCGTTTACTCACGCGAGACAACAACCCGGCGTTCCACCCATTCAATCTCAGAATCAGCACGCGCGACTCACCACCAAGATCTCGATCCGGCATCCACAAGCAGGAATGCATCAAGGTAGTTCGGCCATTCCTCCCCATGTTCGCTACCACTGCTATACTTGCTCAGATCGAATTTTAGTAATACAGGCCTAGTCCAACTTGGGTCTCCGGGCACTCTTTGAACCCGACCAAACTGACGAGTCACCCAATCAGGCATGTACAGTTCTTCAAAGGTGATGAACACCAGGGTGCTTCTATATATGGAAATCTTGAATTCATTATTGAAATGGATGCCCTTTCATGGCACCTAGGATACATGTAGATAAAAACGTTTAGTGTGCATCGTATCAAAATATGTGCATAGAATAAAGTCATAAAGCAAAATTTTGTCGTACCTCATCAAGGGCTAATGTATCGAGCTCCTGTCTCATACCCTTTATCCTATCACAACCTTAACTTTAGATAGTCCACGCTCACCCTGTAATAACCCGTAATATTTTAGATTTTAAATAAGGTTATTATTGTAAATGTCTTTCATTTTATTAGGAATTATAAAATCTATTATATTTTTGATAATTATATTATAAACTTGAAGTTATATCTTATGTCAAATAAATTTCTTATGAATGATTTAATAGTATAATTTAAACTTAAATTAAATGATAGTGTGTTCAAATTTATCTTTTCCTTTTAAGTTGTCCCAATAAAATTAATTTTAAATGAAGAGGAATATTGAATATTTTCTTTCCAAAAATATTATCTTAATTGATCTCCTTCCTTCCCTATAAATAGAGTTTAGGTTTAACCTAAAATCACACAACTCTTTTCTCTCTTCTTCTTCTTCATGCCGCTCTCTCTCTCAGTTTTTCTCTCTCGCAGCCCTAAAACTCAGTCAACTTCCTAACAACACCATTTATACGTCTGGTGTCAGATTTAGACGATTCAAATTGCATTCTCTTCTTATCTTTGTCTTCTACGTTTTCATATGAAGCACGTCGCTGAATCCAAAAGACGTGCCCTCACATGCCGTCAAAAGGCAAGGTGGTCGAAGCTCTTGCCAGGAATTTCTGGTCGACACTGTAAAGACTTTTAATTGTTAAAAAATAGTTCTAGATCTTATTTTGATTTGAAATTTTAAAAGTTTTTCAAACATATATATGTAGTTTCATTTGAAAAATCGTAGCTTTTCGATGTCGTTTGATATTTTTAAAAATTGTTGAACTAGAACAGTTGGTTTGATGATTTAATTTTGTGTTAATGAAACATTTTGCTTATAGCTTGTCAATGGTTATCTTATTCTAATAGGTATTTAATATGATAAACTAGGACATGTTTATGAACGATAGGAACTGGTTTCATCCCTAATGGATTTGTTTTCGATTTTTAGATATTTTTACAATGTGACATTGCAGATTCTACGTACCGATTTAAATAAATTGTTAAGGTCATATAAGAGGAGATCATTCATTGTTTCCAATTGGAGGATCTTACTAACTTATGAAAAGATATCAATGTTATTTTTAATTTATATATTATACTGAAAATATATTATTTTGTGAATTTAATTCTAAAATTCCAGAAATCTAAAAGGGATTTGATTTCGAGTTTCTATGTTTCATAACGTCAAACTTTATTCGTACGCTTTTGTTGATTTTTAAAGAATGTTTTGGATTGGTTCAATTTCTAGGATAACAATATGAAAGTTAAGAAAAATTAGGCTTTTGAATCACTTGATTTAAGGCTATAATGAATTTTATATGATTTTTAGAAAATCGGTTGGCGTGATATGCGATACTGACTTTGTTGAATTTGCACGAAATATTTATAAATGATTTAGGGTGTGTTCCACTTGGAGAATGACCTAGACTCATTCATGTTTATTCATATCAACTTGTTCTTAATTTTTGAGTTAATTGGATCAAGTTATTGTTACGTTTTTTAATGGATAGTAAACTGTCAAATTTTAGATTTTGAATTGTGAAACTTAAGCATGTATTGTGACATCATTTGCATCCTAGGTAATTATTTCAGAATATATGGTCTTGATTGATACCTTCTAAAGGCTCGGATATCATTAATAAGGCAAGTTCTCATACTTGCTCGGTTGGTCATTTGTGTGCTTGTTTGAATAATGCTTTATGCGTCTAAGATTTGTTATAATAAATGTTTGTGTGAGTTTATTAATGCATGTAATGTTATTGGGACTCATTCATGAAATATTATATAAAGTTATATTATGAAATCTGAATGATTCCATGTATGTGCTTCATTTGTGAGGACATCGTCCATGTGGAGTTTGCATGTGATTAGGACACAGATGCACCACCCTCCGAATTATGGGCGAAGGCGACCCTGGGTATGGAAGTGTAGTAGTGGGTGCATACCTCAAAGTAGGCCTTCAATGGGGTATGTAAGGCCATACCGCAGGCTTGAAGTTGTCATTTGTATAGACGTGGACTTCCAATATGAGCTCAGATTTGGCCAATATCCATAGTGTGTGGTCAAGGTTGCAATTGAGCTAACCTTGTGTGTATGCATTAAAAAGGTTTCAACAATGCCGACCTTGTGTGTGTGGTGTGGATGTGTGTCAAAAGGTCTCCATTAAGTTGAGCTCGTGTTTGTGAATGTGCATTCATTGTCATTTATGTAATGATATGTGTTTGTATTTAATGTTCTTTATGATCTCATATATGTGCTGATACATAAAGTGATCTTAAAAGTATTGTTCTTAATGTGGTTACTTGTTTTGAATATAGTTGTTCAACGACTGTTTAGTTATCTTCTACGCCTTGTTTGGTTGCTAGACATGATATTTCTTATACAGAAGTTACGACTAGTATATGATGGTGTGCTTAGAACTATAAATAGGAACATGTGTTTCATTGATGGATATAAGGGGACATAAATGTGTATTGTGGAATTAAATTGGGATGTGCAGAGCTATAATTATAATTGAGATAGGTATGAATTTATTGATGTTTGTTGGGACGTTAGAGTTCTTTTTAACTCGATGATATTGGTGATATTCTATACTCGAGGGATATAGATTAAGTTTTGATGTTTATTTGAAAGTTTGAGTTTCTAACTTGATGATATTGAGGATAATTTTATAATAAGAGAATATAGATTAAGTTGTAAGGTTGGTTGAGCTCTTGACTCGATATAATTTTTTGATATAGATTATGAGGTCGAAATTCCAAGTTGAGGTTATTGAATGAACTTACATGTGAAGTAAGATTCAAGATCGAGGAAGTGTATGATAATTGGATTGATGGTTGTAGGATCTTAGGTAAGTGGTTGGTTAAGTAATCTTGTGGTACTTTGATAAAATCTGGGAATTTTGTGATCAAGGAATAAACGTCTTGGTATTGGATACAATCTACCTTATTGATCTTTGGGTAATCAAGTAGCATTAATTGATTGAGATGATACGTGATATTCAAAGGCACCTAGTATGATAATTTGGGAAATAGGTGATAAATCGACCATGTTTTATTTTTTGTATTAAGCTGTATTGAAATCGATATGGTTGAAAAAGATAATTCTTGATGAGGTGTTAGGAATGTTGCTAGTTAGTGTGTGTCCATCTTCTTGTACTCATGATAAGTTATTACCTATGATCAGCATCATGTTTATTAATGATATATTTCAATGTGAGTACCTATTACCTTGTACAATTCATATGAGTCGATCAACTGACCCCGGTGAGGGTTGTCTACTTGTTGTAACAGGTAATTCATTACAAATATCAGCAATGTGAGATTACTCAAGGTGGTGATTGATGGATACCATGATACTACACATGAAGCTTTTAATTACAATTTGGAGATTTACTATTGGAAAGGTTTAATCCTATGCATTAGAGTTTTAATAAGTCTGCCGCTATACTTAATTTGTTTATGTTTGTTAAAACTAAATCTCTACACTTTATAAGGAGAGTTTATATAAGTTGTTGTTTTTTTAAAAAGACATTCGTTACTGTTTTATTTGTATGATTTTATTACATGTTTTACAAAACTTTGTTCGATGTTATGTTTTGGGTGACTTCGGACATTAAAGTCTGAGGTTACTGGCGTGTGACATTGTAATAGCCCTCATTTTATCATAAGGTTATTATTTTTTTAGAAGAATAATTTAAACTTTCATTAACTTAAGTGCAAAACTTAGGTTAAGATAATTTTTGTACAAATTATCAAATGAGTTATAATAGTATAGTGTAGAAATAATAATTAAGTATAACCATGAATTTAGTTTTTGAATTTTAAACATTATATTAAAAGTTATATGAATTATTATGTTTATCCATGAAGGGATAAAATAATAAATACCCTATGTTTGTTATCTCTTTAAGTTATGAATGGTTTAAATTATGTTTAACCTTATGTTAATTATAATTTAAATAAACTAATCAACCTTAACTTATATTATTTGAGTTAAGATTAACAAAGTGTTAATCAGGATTTAAATATGATTAATTTTATAAAGAGATGTGACTTAAGCTTAATTTTAACCTAAGTTAATTTTTCTACACTTTAAATTTGGGTTAAAATAATATTATAAACTTATATTATTAAAATAAATAAGTTTGGGTAAGTTTTAGAATTTTTGATAAGTAAAATAAGGGTATTTTTGCCACAACGTTAGAAAGTTGGGCAAAAATGTGCAAATAGGCCAAACAAGGGGGCCTTTGCAATTTCTGGAAATAGTCTTCTTCTTCCTTCAGGTGCCATGGCCGCACCTCAAGCTCCTCTTCCATGGCAGATGGGGCTCGATTTTGAATCTGATTGGTCAAATTAAACACTGGGAAATAAAGAGGACAATATTATTCATTGAATCCCTCGTTCATTTCGTAGTAACGGAGGCGAATTTGACGGGATTTTGCCTTGAATCCAAACGCGTCGTTCGTATCAACGAATTGAACATTTGCGAAATTCGGTCTAATCAGATTAAATTCGAAGGATAACATCATGGGATCTTGTCAAGGGAATTGAGTTCTTCAAAATCCCTAAACATATGCCCTCTAACTTGCTCCCAATTCACCCAATTTCAATCGATCTTCCTCACGAACCCTAAAACCGGACACCTCGGTTCTTCAGAAAAATTAGAGCAAGTTAGAGCTTTGTTCTTACAATTTCTGAAACCCTTAGCTTCATTTCTTTGTCCCCTTCAAAAGCCCTCTTTCCCCGACGCCGGAGACGCACCGAAGAGCCCTAATTTACCCCTTTTCTGACCGGTGTCCCCGCGAGCTCCGGTGAAGTGCTGTTTGTCCGATTTCGAGTTTGTGTATTTTGATTTTAATTTATTTTGGTCTAATCTTGATTAATTTAATTAATATGGATTAAAGGAAAATATGTTAGGATTAATTTAATTTTATGAATATTAAAATTTAATTAATTATAACTTTTCTAATAATATCTTATATTATGAATGGGTAAATTATAACTCTTCATCTAGATATTATTTTGAGTTAGAAAATTTTAGGATTATAAATAAATTATTGGATCAATTTATTTATGATATGATTATTTAGAATATACGACTAATTAATTTTAGTATCGTATAAATAATCGTTTTATCGAAAAGCCATGAAATTGATTTAATTAAGAGTTAAATAAATTCAATTAGAAACCGAGACATTGTATCCTTCAAATTTCGATATCGAATAAATTATCTAATTATAATTTATTTATTGTTTGTGATTTGGGTATTTCTCGGAATTGCGTTTGGAACGGAAATAAAGTAGAGAGCCAATTTGCATTTCGAAAGCAACCATCTCTGATACATCGTTCATCTTCTTCGTGATTCAAGGCAAGTGGTGGTTTGCTCTTGCTATTTTATTCCATACTTTCCTTAATTGACAATTAATTTATTGTCCTAATTAAGTTGGGATAAAAATTCTTAATTGTCGTTTGAGAACTTGTGTGCTAAATTGGTGTGAATAATGAACCTTATTATTAGGTTGTATAATTGCTAGCAACAACCCTTATATATATTATTATTATTATAATAATTAGAGGGTGCTAGATGGACTTTGGTGTGGATTGTTGTGCATTGGTATGGATTTATATGCTTAGTTAACACGAGTATTCGTAGGAACACTAATTATCTTACGAGGTTTAGCAGTTTCTTTATAACATGGTATTAGGAGGATTATTGCCCTAATACTTTTGGTCATGACCTACCCTTATTTTATATAAGTGTTGGTGCACTTAGCTAGTGCCGAAATTCGGGATTCATCCCATTCTATATCTCATTGAGAGATCGGTTGTGGATTTAAAAGCTTTAACGTTAATGCACGTTTTGAAATTAAATAAGATAAGTGCCGCGTGACACATAATTAATATACCATCAGGCGAGAAGTACATCGTAGAACCCACCCGGTCTTTTGTCTAAAGTAAGTCCCCTTTTCAATCTGGATTCGTATTATGCGGTGAGGTTGGTTGAGGACCCAAATATTCAATGAGGCGTTTTCAATAGAAGAATTGAGTATTTATTATGAAAGTCTTTCGTTGATTACTCTATTATTATTTAATGTTTATTTTTTTATTTACGCATAAATGTTCTGATTAAAGCCTAGGGTGACTTTGGACATTAAAGTCTAAGGTCACTGGCATGTGGCACTATCGACGTAAGTTGGGGGTGTTACAATTATGGTATCAGAGTAATGGTTTTAAGATTATTGGCATATTGTTAGGTTTGAGAAATTTTTTAAAAAATATTTTCAAACTATTTTATTTTATGTATATACATTTTTTTATTAAAAAAATCTTTAGAATCTTAAGGTATTTGATTCAAATGGTATGAAAACAATTTAAAGTTTAGAAATATAAAATTATTGGTTTAGTTATAAAGATACTTATATTTGTTATAATATTTGTTGTATATAATAATAGTACTTTAAAGAGTAATTTTATATTCATTTAATTATTTCAAAGTGTAGTTTTGAATATAGTTGTGAATTTTAAATAAAGGAGTTAACTTTATAAATAATTTATTTTATAAAACAAAAATGGTGTGAATAGTTGATTTAAAGTGTGATTTAAAAGATTTAAAGTGTTTTTAAAACTTCTGCAAGCTTCGATTCATTTACATAATCCTTAGATCCATTGATAAGAATCTCTCCGTATTCTTGGAATAATGTCAAGTTGGATATTAACATTATTTGTTTCTTTTGCTCAAGTTGACAAGCATTGTCTCGTGGGTTTAGTATTGTAAGGACTCCTTGTTGTAAGGATATATAGTTAATGCTCTATGGAGGTTGAGGTTTATTTCTCATGTGTATACTCCGAGCATTAGATGTGATAAATTTCGGGTGGTGAGCTGGCATAAAGTTTAATTAGCGTAGTTGTGAGTTTGAAAATCTATTCATGTAAATGAATAAATTGTTAGTCTAAATTAAAAAGAGTTGTTTTTCCCTTAGAAGATCGTATTACAATGGGATTAATGGTTTAATATATAAACGTTTAAGGATTTAAATGCGGTGATTAATGGGTGAATGTGTTCGTTGTAAGACTTGTGGTTTAAACCTTTTTGGGATGATTAAGTGTATTATTTGGGATGATTAAGTGATAAGTGACATCATAAGAAATTTTAGTCATATAATGATATGAGTGTGAGATGTACATTTAAGGAGTCAGAGGATATAATACTTGGGAATTAACAAGATTTGATATTTGGGTTTTAAGTGAGTTTAATGTATGTACTTTGGATTTTGAATATAAAGAGGAATTTGGAAGATAAATGTTGTGTTCTATCGCTTGAGGATATTAAGTTCTTTAGGATGATTTTGTGGACCATGGATATTCTAATTAAGGTAGTCACAATCTTGTGGATAAATTGTGAGTTGTTGCATGGGGTAATACATAGAGATGACATATAAGAGGAAATGCATGATCGAAGAAACGATTCAAAAATTTTGTGATTAGTTCGAGGACTGAATCCTTTAAGGATATTAACCTCAGTAGTGAGATCTATGGGAAGAAATCATACTTCTATCTTGGTAGTGCTAATTTCGGGATCGAAACTATTTTTTAAGAGGGTAGTAATGTAATAACCCTCATTTTATCATAAGGTTATTAGTGTAATTTCTATATATTTTATTTTGATAATAATAAAAGTTATGAAATTTCTTTTATTTCTTTTAGAGGAATAATTTAAACTTTCATTAACTTAAGTGCAAAAGTTAGGTTAAGATAACTTTTGTACAAATTATCAAATGGGTTATAATAGTGTAGTATAGAAATAATAATTAAGTATAACCATGAATTTAGTTTTGGAATTTTAAACATTATAATAAAGGTTATATGAATTATTGTTTTTATCCATGAAGGGATAAAATAATAAATACCCTAATTGTTAATTATAATTTAAATAAACATATCAATCTTATAAAGTTAAAATATTAGAGGGTGCTAGATGGACTTTGGTGTGGATTGTTATGCATTGGTGTGGATTTATATACTTAGTTAGCACGAGTATTCGTAGGAACGCTAATTACCTTGCGATGTTTAGTTGTTTATTTATAACTTGGTATTAGGAGGATTATTGCCCTAATATCGTTGGTCATGACCTACCCTTATTTTATATAAGTGGTGGTACACTTAGCTAGTGTCGAAATTCGGGATTCGTCCCATTCTATATCTCATTGCGGGATCGGTTGTGGATTTAAAAGCTTCAACATTAATGCACATTTTAAAATTAAATAAGATAAGTGTCGTGTGACACATAATTATTATACCCTCGGGCGAGAAGTACAACGTGGAACACGCCTGGTCTCTTGTCTAAAGTATGTCCCCTTACCAATCTGGATTCGCATTATGCGGTGAGGTTGGTCGAGGACCCAAATATTCAATGAGGCGTTTTCAAAACATTGTGTGATAATGTTCCCAAACAAATTCATTTAATTTCCCATAAGACTCATTTCGGTTAGAGTCTTCTCTTGAAGCATTCATTTTTTTTTCGTATAGTGAGAGTGTTCGAGTTATGTATCGTCTACTGATCGGCACTATTTTATAGTGTATTTCTAGGAGTTGTTACCAGTTTTGAGGTGCCATTTGGATGGATTTAGAGCACAATTGTGGAGTTGAGAGTTAGAGACTAGAAGTGAAGAAATCGGATTTACAGAGGTTTGAAGTGCATTGAAGAGTAGAAGAACAGTAGACTGAATTCAAATGGTTCGTTCTCTTTACTCAGATGTCCAAATGGAGTGATTCCAATTCGAGGAGTTAGATCTTGAAGTCTACTACAAGTCCTTAAAATATGAGCGCGATCCGAGTTGGGAATCAAAAGTTATGGTTTTTACGGAAGTATCGCAGAAGCTGGAGAAGTCGTCGCCACCGCACCCCGTAGTGGGATGGCCGCACCCGCGGTGAGCACAACAGAAGCGAGGATCTAGATTCTGGAAGACCACCGCACCCCGCGGTGGGTATCACCGCACCCGCGGTGGAGACGCGCTGAAGACCTTTTCCGGATTTATTTCCGAGATTTCTTATTTCCTTTTATTTTATTTCTGAAACTTTGTTTCCAAGTTTGTTATTTTCTTTTCTTTATTTCCTTAGTATTTAAGTTAAGTTTAAGACTCTTTTAGATGATCCATTCTCTAACCCTAGTTGCCACCTTTCTACGTTTTTGCTCTCACAAACCCTAATGGAGAACTAAACCTCCATTGTTGCACTTGACAGTTTGAAGCCAGCAATTGATTGGTTGTGAGTTTTCTACTCTTGTTCGTTTTCCTATCTAGTTGGATTGATTCTCTTGTACTTGATTGATTATTGGTTTATGTTGATTTATCTAGATTGATCACCTAGGTTTATTAATATCTTCCTAATTGCTAGGACTTGTGATTCCGGGTTCGGGTTGCATAACTAGTAGCAAGCACGATTGTTGCGTATAGGGGATCCAAGCGCTTCATCGTGGGAGAGAGTTAATTGCATGCTTATAGTAACGGGTTGTTTCTATTGCATGTATCTTGTGGAATCCTTGTTTGATTGCTATTGCTTTATTGAGTCTTGAAGGTTTTCGGATTTGATTTAGTAATAAGTAATATTAGGGCTGGTAGAACTAACAGTTATCTATGATCGGGATAAGAACAACTATAGGATTATTAAGAACTTGAGATTGATAGAATTCCGTGATCGACCTTTCTATAGTTGTGTGGATCTTTGTTATGTGTGGCGCTTTTTCCCTTATTATTCTCAACCGTTATTTGCGAACTTGTGTACTTGCTTTGTTTACTTTGGTTACGAAAAACACAAACAAACCCCCCCTAGTTCCTAGTCGGTAACGTGAATTACAAGAATAGATAACCTGACTCTCTGTGGGATCGACCCTGACTTGCTTGCTATACTCTGTAGTAGGTACTTTAGGATTTCTTTGATAGGCATACGACTTTAGCTCTGTCAAATTTGGCGCCGTTGCCGGGGAGTCAAAAATTTTGTTTTTGTGTTTTTGTTTGTTACCAACTTTCGTGTGGACCTATCTTACGGTCCACACTCGTGCTACTGATTTCTTTTTTTTTTCTTTGATACAGAAATGGAGTTATGGGGAGAGCCGCGATATGACCCATACTCCTACTCATACACTCCAGGGTGGAGAGATCACCCCAATTCGAGTTATGGGTACCAGCAATACCCTCCATATGGTCATGACTACCAGGAGTTCTACCCGGAGCCATAATCGTTCTACCAGCAGGGTACTCCACGATAGTACAATCCGGCCTATGAGCATAGACTACCAGTGTCCGATCCAAGTTCCCACATGTCGACTGAGGATTTACTTCAATCTCTTACGCAAAGCATGATCCAACATGAACAAGAGATGGATGCCAGGTTCCAGAATTTGGGGAATCAAATGGAGCACTTGACTCAAGAAATTAGCAGAATAGAGACCACGATGTCAGCAAAACAGCTATTTCACCCAGTAGTGCACCAGAGAGAGGATGTCTTTTCAATGACCCTCCAGAGTACTGAGCAACTGAATGTCGCCCCTAGTGCTGAAGAGGACGACACAGAAAACGAGAGTTCTCTGTCGAGTTCACCGCACCCGCGGCACCCTCACCGCACCTGCGGTGGGACTCTAGAGGAACAACCGCACCCCGCGCCACTCTCGCCGCACCTAGCGGCCACACCACTACACCCCGCGGTGAGTCACCGCACTCGCGGTGAGGGAGCCCCAGAATTCCGAGACTTTTCTGTCGGGACGACCGCACCCACGGTGGATTCTGACCGCACCCGCGGTGGACCTTCTGGAGTTGTGAAAGATCCCTACGTCGACACCTATGTTCGTCCGTACTTTCCCCCTCTCGGTTCTGAGAAGCCTCCCGCACCCTTCCCTGAGGCTCTGAAGGACACCCAAAAGGTGGAGAACGACAAAGGTTTATTTGACACCTTCAGTAGCTGCAAGGCGAACGTTCCTTTGGTCACACTGGCAAACAGCGTCCCTCTCTACACATAAGTTTTAAGGGCGCTGGGCAATATCAAAAAGAAACCAACGGGGAAGTACAAGAAGGAGGCCTTGATTCAAGTGGCAGATTTTTACATGCTGGATACGAGGCAGGATAAGCATGCAGCCCCTGAGATGTTGGGTAGACCGTTCCTAAAGATGGCAAGTGCATTCATTGATATGAACAACGGTCCACCCATCATGAAGTGCAAGAGGACGAGGGTCAAGCTCGACATGGAATATACAAAGAGGCATCCCCCTGATATAGACCCCAAGAGTTCAATTGCTTTGAGCAACCCAAGTTATGTGGGAGAATACCAAGTCAAGCCATGACAATAACTAAGGCGCTGTCCGGGAGGCAACCCGAGGTATGTTTTTCTTTCTTTGTTTTTCATTCTTTGTTTTTGCATTTGTTTTTAGTGTGTTCTTGCTTTGTTTTGGTTTTCCTTTGTTTCCGACTAACCTGCAGGGAGGAGACCCTATGCGAATTGAAGAAGGTGTTTCCCACACCATTGTAAGTCTTCTTTTGCCCTGCACTAAATAAAATCCCCGAAAAAACCTTAAACGGGGATAAAAAAAAACCGAAAAAAACCTTAAACGAAATTCTAAAAAAAAATCGGAAAAAAAAGCTGTACGAAGGCCAGTTGTCCGAGTTCCCCATGGAGAAGGTGCGCATCATGTTTTCAAGGAGGAAACATTAATCCCACATATTTTTGGCAACGATGATGGCCCTACAATTGACAGCTGAGGAGGAGGAACACTAGAGCCCCCATCACGATTACATCTGGGCTCCACCATGTGTTCGTTGAAGGCCGTGCAGCCCCGACATCTTTGCAAAGCCACTACTCACCAAAGTGGTTTCCTCTTGGTTGCACGGTAGGAGAAGATTATTGATTAAGAAGATCCCGCACAATACCAGAGACCTGAGCGTTCATTATTTTACCGCCAGCAACAATGTACGTCTCCAAGCCAACTCAGCGGCGTCTGTGAGTTATTTTTTGCTCTTCCATGTGCTTTCACTCTTTTGTCTTTCATTACATTGAGGACAATGCAATGTTTAAGCATGGGGGAGGGTTCTATACTTGCTAAGTCGTTGAGAAGAAGAAAAAAATGAAAAGAGCCAAAAATTTGAAAAAAGGCAAAAATTGAAATCCTGGGATAGGTCAAAAACCCGAAAGGGCGACTTAGGTAAGAAACAGGTGGCTTGGACCAGCATTAGGTTGGGGTAATAATTGGTCAAGAGTGATGTGAGCATATGTGAGCCCATCTATTGAAAAATGAAATGAGTGGCTTGGTGAAAACCCGAAAGGGCGCCTTGGCAAAATGAGTGAAAAGAAGAAGAGTGATTTTAGGAATCATCATTTTATCTGGCGTGGTGACATAAGAAGAGGTGATATAAGGAGGATTCGGGTATGTCACTCTAGGAGGCATAAGAAGATAGATGGGAGATTAGGATTAGATTTTATTCACTCTATGGTGTTCGGGATAAGCTTGGGGGAAGTACTCTGCTTTCCTTTTAGCTTTGGTGTGTGGTGTTGATTATGTGTTGTGTATGTTGTGCTGTGCTTATTGTGATGGTGCCTGGAGTTTATTGTTAGGTGTGATTCTTGGAGGGATTGATTTTTCTATGCTTCCTGAAACCTTGGGGATTGATTGAAGGAGTAGGTTTACTTTAGCTTACTCGAGGACGAGCAAGGTTTAAGCATGGGGGATTTGATCGGCACTATTTTATAGTGTATTTCTAGGGGTTGTTACCAGTTTTGAGGTGCCATTTGGATGGATTTAGAGCACAATTGTGGAGTTGAGAGTTAGAGACTAGAAGTGAAGAAATCGGATTTACAGAAGTTTGAAGGGCATTGAAGAGTAGAAGAACAGTGGGATGAATTCAAATGGTTCGTTATCTTTCCTTAGATGTCCAAATGGAGTGATTCCAATTCGAGGAGTTAGATCTTGAAGTCTACTACAGGTCCTCAAAATATGAGCGCAATCCGAGTTGGGAATCAAAGGTTATGGCGTTTTTACGGAAGTGTCACAGAAGCTTGAGAAGTCGTCGCCACCGCACCCCGCGGTGGGATGGCCGCACCCGCGACGAGCACAACAGAAGCGAGGATCTAGATTCTGGAAGACCACCGCACCCCGCGGTGGGTATCACTGCACCCGCGGTGGAGACGCGATGAAGACCTTTTCCGGATTTATTTCCGAGATTTCTTATTTCCTTTTATTTTATTTCTGAAACTTTGTTTCCAAGTTTGTTATTTTCTTTTCTTTATTTCCTTAGTATTTAAGTTAAGTTTAAGACTCTTTTAGATGATCCATTCTCTAATCCTAGTTGCCACCTTTCTACGTTTTTGCTCTCACAAACCCTAATAGAGAACTAAACCTCCATTATTGCACTTGACAGTTTAAAGCCAGCAATTGATTGGTTGTGAGTTTTCTACTCTTGTTCGTTTTCCTATCTAGTTGGATTGATTCTCTTGTACTTGATTGATTATTGGTTTATGTTGATTTATCTAGATTGATCACCTAGGTTTATTAATATCTTCCTAATTGCTAGGACTTGTGATTCCGGGTTCGGGTTGCATAACTAGTAGCAAGCACGATTGTTGCGTATAGGGGATCCGAGCGCTTCATCGTGGGAGAGAGTTAATTGCATGCTTATAGTAACAGGTTGTTTCTATTGCATGTATCTTGTTGAATCCTTGTTTGATTGCTATTGCTTTATTGAGTCTTGAAGGTTTTCGGATTTGATTTAGTAATAAGTACTATTAGGGCTGGTAGAACTAATAGTTATCTATGATCGGGATAAGAACAACTATAGGAATATTAAGAACTTGAGATTGATAGAATTCCGTGATCGACCTTTCTATTATTGTGTGGATCTTTGTTAAGTGTGGCACTTTTTCCCTTATTATTCTCAACCGTTATTTGCGAGCTTGTGTACTTGCTTTGTTTACTTTGGTTACGAAAAACACAAACAAACCCCCCTCCTAGTTCCTAGTCGGTGACGTGAATTATAAGAATAGATAACCTGACTCTCTGTGGGATCGACCCTGACTTGCTTGCTATACTCTGTAGTAGGTACTTTAGGATTTCTTTGATAGGCATACGACTTTAGCTCCGTCATCTACCGACTATTATTCGAGAGACAATGATTGTAATTGGATACAATCACAAGAACCACTCTGTTCCAGCCCTTGCGTAGTCTTTCATTAGACTGACCAACCTTTCCTTTTACTTGCATGGTTGGCTGGTATCATCTGTCCTATACGGCACATCAGTGGTTGGTCTCAGACGCCTTGAAGTAACAAATCGAAGACGAAGGCTTGTAGTTGAAGATTTAAAGTGATATTATTTTTAAGGTTGTCTAGTGTTAATTTAGTTTTCTTAAATAAATGTAATACTTAGATGAGTTAGTCATGTGTTTAGAGTTATTTAAAAGGTCTCTAGCTGAAATTTCACTTTGTTTGTAATACTGTCCTCATTTTACGAGAGGAATTTTAAAAAAAGAATTGAGTATGTGTTTAAAAAGTTTTCCGCTGATTACTCTTTCATTTTATTTTATTTTTATTTATTTACGCATAACTGTTCTGATTATAGCCTTGGTGACTTTGCACATTAAAGTCTGAGGTCACTGCGTTTGGCACTACCGACGTAAGTCGGGGGTGTTACAAACACTTTCGACATAAGTCGGGGGGTGTTACACATCCCAGACTGCAGCTCGACACTCTTCCGTGTTGGTCTTGTCTAACTAAGACGACCCCTAAACTTGGTAAAGTAGCTCGAAATCCAGTTCTAAACGAAAATCGGTAAATTATAGATATATGAGGTTAGATGACACTATAATGAGATTTGGATACTTAAATGGAGAAGTAGAAAACAACCGAATATTTGTTTTGCATCTCGGCTTATGCCTAGTTGTTGATATACGTTGGCAAGTGTAGTTGCACCCCAAGTGTACTTCAATGTCAGATCGTGGTTCAATAGAAATGGAAATATATAGAGCATTGACTTGCTCGTAGACTTGTCAAGGAAGAAGGTGCAGCCTAGGAGAACCGCCAAAAAGGTAGTGGCGGTTATATCTATGTCTACTCCATTTGGCTACAAATTTTTTCAACCGCTCATTCAAGTCATTTACGATAAAACCACTGTTTGTTTTAATTCTTTCCATCTTTTTTAAGTGAAGCCAAGTATAGGACCCAGGATGATAAATAATTCTTCTTATTGCATGGCTGGTCCCACGGCCATGCCCTCATTTTGCAACCCCATAATCGTGTGCACGTAATCAATGTTCTAAAAATCCCCGACTAGGCGCTAGGCGGTCACCCTCCGCCTAGGACCCGCCTAAATCCACCTAGGCGAGAAGAATCCACAAATGTTGTGGAAGAAGCAATATCTTATAAGATGACAGATGCATATAACATGATTTTGGGTTAGGCTTTGTAGAATAAGGCCCATAATATAACATCAAATATCATCCTAATATAGTTTTATAAAGATTAATTGATTTGGGAGAACATAATCAAATAATCACATGGATCATGTATTAATTTTTAGTCCGCCTAAGCCCCGCATAGGCCCCTGCCTAGCCGCCTAGGCGCTAGGCCCCCCCTCACCGCCCAACTCCCGCCTAGCGACTTTTAGAACATTGTACGTAATGGAGTGTTATGGTATTCTCCCCCTATGGAAAATGGAAGTTGTTTGTTTCTGGGTGCCAACGCTCCACGAAAGCAGTGATCAAGACCCAATCCATATATATTTTTCCAATTTAGTGACCACAATCTAGTCACTCCATTGTTTCTTGCATGGGTGAAACATGGGCCACGTGGGATCTTTTCCTCTTGCTTCCACGGCATTAGTCCATTTGACCTGTCGTGCCACTTAAGTATTTTTTTGGTCTGCAACAATAATTAAAAGATTAAAAATATAGATTTTGTATACTTGAATAGTTGGATATGGTAAGGTTATAATATGCCAACTTACAAAATCCACATCATTACTCTTCCACACAAATCTAGCAATGTGGGTATAAAAGTTCCTGACCAAGCTGTCATATTTAGGCCCATCTAGGTATCCGTTAAGATCCATCAATGCATCTGCAATATCAGTAGGGTTGTAATTATATCGTGCACTAGCCGACTAACCTAACCTCAAAGACGGAGGTGCACTGATTGACTGACCGGTTGTGCCAAAAAGGTTCGTCTGGCAGATGGACTTATACTATTGGAGGTACCGGAACTATAGGACATAGCAACATTTGTGGACTCCCTTGCATGGCCGGTGCGAGGATGGGCTTCCACAATCCACAAGCACGGCTACATTAGGCAAATTTATTTTCTCGTCTTCCACTCCCCTTCTTCTCAATTTGTTCTCTATGTGAGCTCGTGGGTGATTTGAACTTTGTCTGTCATAGCTTGGCCATGTCGTCGATGACGACCAAGTCGGAGTCGAGGTAGATCACTCGCCGGACGCAGGGTTTGAGGAGATCGGAAAGGTAGTTTCGGGCGTAATTGAGCGGTTGTTCAAGCGCCTGGCGAACAGAAGTTGAAATTAGCGATCGGACGATCTTCAGCTCGAAGTGGGAGGAGGATCGAATAGCCTCAGCTAGCGAGAAGGACTGGCGCGAGGGGAAGAAAAGGATAATGGCCATGGCTAAGGAGAAGAAGCCGGAGAGGTCAGTGAAAGGGTCGCCGGAGGACAGGCTGTGGTTGTGGCCGGCGGGAAGGACTTGCTCGACTTTTTTTGGGATTTTTTTTTGGTAATTGGGTGGAGGAAGAATGACATTTTTGTGAAAATTTGATATATTTACCAGGGTATTTTGGTCTTTTTACACTTCTTAACGGAGAAACTAACGGAAGAAGCTCATGGGTGGTTCGTTGTTAACGGAGGGTCGTTTATGGGTGGTTAAAAATAATTATCGATATAACGGATGGTATCATGCAAAATCGGCCATATAGCGGGTGGTTTGGCGCAACCCTATTATAAATGTAGAAAAGGCATGTATACAAATACCCATAAGTACGAACAAAATTGAAAAACAGGCAAATCAATTACCTAAAGAAAATTCATGTATACAAACATGTATAATACAAGTACTACTATATTGTGAACGTAGAAAAATTGCATGTATATAAATACCTATATTTGACAAGTAGTAATATATTATAAATGTAAAAAAGGCTTGTATACAAATACCCATAAGTACGAACAAAATTGAAAACATTCAAATCAATTACCTAAAGAAAATTGATATATATATATATATATATAATACAAGTACTACTATATTATGAATGTAGAAAAATTGAATGTATATAAATACACATATTTTACAAGTAGTACTACATTATATATGTAAACAAGGCATGTATACAAATACCGATAAATTATGAAAGAAATATTAGAATGAATTTAAAAAACTTGTATAAATGTAAATACCCATATATTGTGGTGTGAGTCTCTCCAACCTCCTTGGGTCTTGGGCGGCATATTTCCCACTACAAACACTTATAATTGCAATGAGAATGAATGAAAGTGAAAAGAGACAGTGAGAGTGAAATAAGTGAGTATTTGAGGATGGCCACCAGGTATTATATAGGGAATAGGATGCAGTGGGTTGGCGTGGTCGTGGGCATGCATAGGGGAACACTTGCGGCGTCCATAGGTGGGCGGCAACCAATGGCGAGAGGCAGCAACTAGCACGCGATTGGCAATAGCGGGCGGCATCGACAGACGTGCGACATTCATTGTCGGATCTGCACATCACATGTGGTAGATCCCCTGTTGGCGTGCGATTCTCTGTGTGGATACTCGTTGCATTCAATTATGAAACAGTACGACCCAAAATTAAAGAAAATAAATTAGGTTGTTGGACGACCATATTCAACACGGTATCTTTGGAACTCTTTGATACGCGGAAGAAATGCGTGATCTGAATTATCAACACTATGATGATGGAATTCTCTCCACTTCGCCACAATGGGAGCGATTGACGCGTCATTCTCCAACCATACATGCAACATAAAATTAACCAATCTTTATTATGTATGATTCTAAGTACAAAACATTAAAACATGATAGGGCAACATAGTCTATCAGTATAAAATGATTACGAGCTCCCATTAAGTCCATTGCAAGTACCTTTGTAAGAGGGCGCACATTGCAGTTGTAGCAAATCATCGGGAGACTAGTGTGTGCACTGTCCCAAGACATGAACATCAAATATTTTTGGTATTTTATAGCAAAAATCAAGCCACACATCACCATATTCATCTAATGCTGGAGTCCACAACTTGGTCTAGAAAAGTTGATGTTATGGATCAGATCGGGCAGCGGTGTGACAACTAGATGGATTGCACTATACACATGTATGTTTTTTTTCAACTCTATCTCCATATCCTTTCGAATTTACTTCCAGTGGCTTTGGGTCAACCCGAGCAGTTTTGCAAGTGCTAATTAGCCGCAATGACCGTCCCCCGTCATGTCCAAGGAATTGGTAATATATATGAACATAAATAGGTCCACATTCCGAACCTAAAATTGAACCTTATATGCATGTCTGGTTGGTCCTCCTTGTGTTGGGATCTAAGGATCGTGAAGCCACGGCAAGCTTTGCTCGTCGATGCCTCAGAACACAAGAACTCAAGACAGCAGGATTCCAGAATTTGTCCTGACTTCAATGGGATCTTTCTTCTTGCTCCGAACTCCAAATTGAATGATTCCAGCGGCAGTAGTTAGATAATGAAGTCTAGTTTCTGTCCTAGATATTTGAGCGCAATTGGATCACGTAAACGAAAGTTATGGTGCTTTTACTGAGGTGTCGCTGAGAGTTTCGGGAAGGACTTCAGCGAGATGATTGTTGTGGATGTTGGTTGTTGGCGTGAAAATGATGGCTCAGAACTAGTTCTTCAAGGGAAGGGAAGAATCGACGCAGACTTGGTTGAGAAAGAAGAAGAGTTGGCGAGATGAACTCACTCCGCAACACTTAGAAATTTGACGCAAGGAAGCAAAGAAGAAAGAGAGAGAGTTTTGACAAGGCAAATTCATTTTAATCTTGCGTGCCTTTTCAGGCATTGGAAGGCACTTATATAGTGCCTACATATTGTCATAAAGTGCCAACAAAAATAACAAAAATACGGAACTTGGCCTACTAACAAGAAATACTAAAAACGTGGCCATAAAGGAAAGTCTTAAGTTGGGCCATTATTTAATAAATAAAATACTCCCATGCCATGGGCCTGGCATGAGGTGGCATGGTCCATGTGCCAACCCACGACACTCATTGCGCCTAGCCAAGTGGTCCAGGATGGCTCGGCGCCTTGCTTGATTCTTCACGGGCCGCAAGCGCCGGTGTTCTCGGCGCCGGTTTGGAGACTTGTGTAGAAGTCGGCTCGGGCGTGGCTTAGGGGCCCTTGGCACGCCAACCCCTTCTTGAGGTCCTGGAGGAGGTGGCGAGCCCTTGACCGAGTGATGGCTCCGGGCATAGGGTCGCCGGCGCCGCCTTGGTTCTTCACGCTCGGCCGTCTTGTCTTGGCGCTAGGCGTTGTGCTCTCCTCTTGGCCTAGCTCTTGGCGTGGCTCCTCTTGCTCCTCGTCCGCGCCTAGCTCTTGGACATCCTCGCCTAGCTCCGGCTCATGTTCCTCGTCCGCGCCTAGCTCTTGGACATCCTTGCCTAGCCCTAGACCTTGTGATGGCACCAGGGATTGCCTTGTCATCTTGGACGTAGGCCTTGGTGACGCTTATGCCCGGCGCACCCGGCGCCTTGGCCTTGATTTGGATTGGCTTTGGCTCTCCTTGATGAGACTTGAGCTCCATCTTTAATACTTGAGTCATCTTGGAAGTCCAGGCTCTCTTGAAGCTCTTGATGGGACCCATGGTCACATCATCCTCTCCCCCTTCGAAAGGATTCGTCCTCGAATCCAAATGCGCTTCTAGAAAGAGCCTTAACTCACATGAATCTGCACAAACGCAAAGTATGGAAGTGAGGCACCAAGAAACATATAAGAAAGAAGAAAATGTAATAGCAAACCAACTTAGGTCTATAGAATGTCCATGAATGAACCTCCATGCACAACTATCGCCCAATCTCTTTCTAGATATATGCTTGATGATGGAACATGATATGCACATGACATATTTATCTACAAAGGTAATGTATTGAACAAGGTATCTAGCATGCAACAACAATTGTGAATGCGAGCTATGATGTATACATGCATACCTAGTTCTACATGCAAAAACCGAATTCAACACATGAGATTCTCTACCCCTAGAAAAATATTCATGTACAAGCAAAGGGGATAGAATAGGAAAAGTAGCAACAAGTGATACTTCCCTTGTATTAGGCTCCATTGCCACACCCTTCTTCTCTTGGTTGAAAACTGATTTCTTGGGCTGTTCCACATCCTTAGCTTCAACTTCTTCCTGGAAGGGTTCTTCTTGTTGTAGAGACCCATTACGAAAGCTCACTTGGACGACCTCTTCCTCACAAGAAGCATCTTCAACTTGGATTGACTCCTTGCAAGAACTCAGCTGGACGTCCTTTACGAAGACATCATCAACCAAAGCTTCACTCTCAAAGGAACTTTCATCCTTATAAGTGTAGTATTGGTTTGGGCAAATTTCAGCTAAGTGGCCTCTCCCTTCACATATGACACATACAATGTCACGTGTTCTAACCCGAGGTTGTGGGCTCACTCTTTCTCTTCCCTTGGACGTGCTAATTGATAAGTAAGGTGAGTCATAGACTCCCTTGGCCTGCACGGAAGGGTTAGAAGAACAAGAGTAGGAGTTGTTAAAATAAGGTGTAGGCTCGTACCTCTTGTATGAGTTGGCTTCTTGTTGAGCAAGATAGCGAGCCTCTTTATATGATGCTCCATGGGCCCGATAGTAGAAGAAGTCCTTTCGAGGCAGATGATCTTTGTAAGTTTGAGAGTTAGGATACACACCATAAGCTCGAAAGTAAAGATAATCCCTTTGTGATAATGAACCCAAGCTTGACATCTCCATTTTCTTTCCTTGCAAGGTTAGTAGCCAAAGCTACCACGTGTTGTGCTTCAAGGATCTTGCTTCTCTTTGGGATTCACCATCTCTAACCTTCACAAAACAAGCACACGACATCCACAAAATCCAAGAAAATTCCAACAAGGTATGTAACAAGTAAGATTGCCAAATTTGCCTAATTTAAATTAGGACTCGGAATCCAACAAGTTCTTGGGTTAGGGTGGCTCCTATATGCAAAATGACTCACAAAAATTGAAAATAAAGTGCACCACAATCCTTGTCAAATGCTTGAGTTAATTCGCAACTTAAGCAATACTTGTAAGTACTTGTTTCCTATTACCACTTACTAAGGTTAGCTCAAGCAAAAGGAATTACAACTTCACTTACAAGTTCTTCACAAAGAAAAAGTGTACGTCTTCTTCAATTTTTTTTTATTTTTTTTGACTTGTCTTGGCTTGATCTTTTGTACAATATCAAGCCGAGTTTTTCTAAAGTTCTTCTCTTCTTCTTTTTTGACGTATGGAATGCAGAAATGAGAAAAAGAAACTTGCGATGCAACTCGAGTAACAAAAGCGTACGCACTTCGGATTCGTTCCTCCACAAGAAGGCTCGGTTTGCAAATTACGTAAACAATTAAACTCGGATTGTATATGTGCCAAATAAGGAAAACAAAGACTCAAAAGATCCTATACTAAATGCACAACTAAATGGGCTTTAAGAGGGTTGAAGGTTACTCATTCCAAATTCAAACTAGTATTAAATGCAATTAAAGCACACAATAAAGCCAAATTTGAAGGTTACAATTCTTCCACTCTAAAAACGTCACTTCCTATAGGGCATTCAGATTTTCTAGATCTATCCTAGATGCAAGACACACGACACAATCAAGAAAAAATTCAAGAACAAAGCAAGAACAAGATTCGGACACAAAATTCCAACTACACATGCAAAGGCACGAAAACAAAGAACTTGTAGGACTTCGGACCTTGAATTTAAAAGAGAAATTTGAGCAAAACTTATGTGCTCTGATACCAAATGTTGGGATCTAAGGATCGTGAAGCCATGGTGCAAGCTTTGCTCGTCGATGCCTCAGAACACAAGAACTCAAGACAGCAGGATTCCAGAATTTGTCCTGACTTAAATGGGGTCTTTCTTCTTGCTCCGAACTCCAAATTGAATGATTCCAGCGGAAGTAGTTAGATAATGAAGTCTAGTTTCTGCCCTCGAAATGTGAGCGCAATTGGATCACGGAAACGAAAGTTATGGTGCTTTTACTGAGGTGTCGCTGAGAGTTCCGGGAAGGACTTCAGCGAGATGATTGTTGTGGATGTTGGTTGTTGGCGTGAAAATGATGGCTCACAACTAGTTCTTCAAGGGAAGGGAAGAATCAACGCAGACTTGGTTGAGAAAGAAGAAGAGTTGGCGAGATGAACTCACTCGGCAACACTTAGAAATTTGACGCAAGGAAGCAAAGAAGAAAGAGAGAGAGTTTTGACAAGGCAAATTCGTTTTAATCTTGCGTGCCTTTTCAGGCATTGGAAGGCACTTATATAGTGCCTACATATTGTCATAAAGTGCCAACAAAAATAACAAAAATACAAAACTTGGCCTACTAACAAGAAATACTAAAAACGTGGCCATAAAAGGAAAGTCTTAAGTTGGGCCATTATTTAATAAATAAAATACTCCCATGCCATGGGCCTGGCATGAGGTGGCATGGTCCATGTGCCAACCCACGACACTCATTGCGCCTAGCCAAGTAGTCCAGGATGGCTCGGCGCCTTGCTTGCTTCTTCACGGGCCGCAAGCGCCGGTGTTCTCGGCGCCGGTTTGGAGACTTGTGTAGAAGTCGGCTCGAGCGTGGCTTAGGGGCCCTTGGCACGCCAACCCCTTCTTGAGGTCCTGGAGGAGGTGGCGAGCCCTTGACCGAGTGATGGCTCCGGACATAGGGTCGTCGGCGCCGCCTTGGTTCTTCACGCTCGGTCGTCTTGTCTTGGCACTAGGCGTTGTGCTCTCCTCTTGGCCTAGATCTTGGCATGGCTCCTCTTGCTCCTCGTCCATGCCTAGCTCTTGGACATCCTCGCCTAGCTCCAGCTCATGTTCCTCGTCCGCGCCTAGCTCTTGGACATCCTTGCCTAGCCCTAGACCTTGTGATGGCACCAGGGATTGCCTTGTCATCTTGGACATAGGCCTTGGTGACGCTTATGCCCGGCGCACCCGGCGCCTTGGCCTTGTCTTGGCCAATGCCTTGCTTTGGCTTGGCTTTGGCTCTCCTTGATGAGACTTGAGCTCCATCTTTAATACTTGAGCCATCTTGGAAGTCCAGGCTCTCTTGAAGCTCTTGATGGGACCCATGGTCACATCACCTTGGGTCCGACCACTACATTGTTGATTGATGGCTTACGACGTCCACGCTTGCTCCGACTACCCCGACCTTTTAATAGTGAAGCGCTCATCGAGGTGGACGGATTAGTAATTTGCCTTGTCTTGTGCATACTCCAGCCAGACCTTATCCCTTGTCATTGAATCCTTCTTCGACCTCCCCTTTGGTTGGATGAAGCTAGTAGGAGGTTCCCAAAGTCAAGACCTCACAAGCATGGTCACGTCTTATATGTTGCTTTGATACGTACACCTAGTCAACGTTCAAACTCCTAGCGCATTAATCCCCCATCATGTCTCTAAATAGTAGGCTATATCTCGTTAGGGGAATATCGTCTTGCCGGAGCGTAAGTCCTTACATAACACCTTCCCATACAACTTGTTTCCAGAAAATATAAATTTGACTTGGTTGCAACGGGGTATGTGTCATCATTACTTGATAAACATTGTGTGATCATGGAAGTCCTCTTACCGTTGTCCACGAACAATTATTGCGAACAGTCGGGTCAAATTTATATTTTGGGTCCATGATTCTACCCATCGTGTCCAATATTGTTTCTGTACACAATTTTGAAACCTTGTTGGTAAGTTAGCTAAAAAGACAATTCATAGGTGGTTTTAGATTTTTGACATGCGTAGGGATCGTATTTCGATCCATCTCCAAGGATCCTCTAACAACAACAATCTGATCTTCTATCAGACCGTGGATATTCTTTGCAATTCTGTTGAAGCCACCAACAAAAGAATCGGTGAAATCTTTTAGCACAGGGTGGGCCCACTCAACCCAGTAAGCATAATATAAATATCAATAAATCATGTCATGTATGAGTAGTATGTAGTAATTCCTAAACCGTAATGTAAATTACCTATTTGTCATTCCAGTGATTAAATGGAGAATGGTACCAGTCCAGGTCATAACAATACGATCTAGGTAATGCACAAGACACCTGATGTGAACCGACCTAGGATCATCATGCGGTATCAAGGTAAGTTCAACCAAAACACGCCTAAGTTCTTGATGCAAAATTAGGGTTCAATAAAGGGAACTTCAGGACTGTTTTTAATGAGTTTGAAACTTGGTTTTTATGTAGAATATTTCCGAAATAGAACAAGGATAAGTGATCAAGATCTTCAAGGATATTACACACCTCTTGAATCTTGAACAAAGGAAAAGTGAACAAGATGTTTGTGGATATAACTCACCACATAATCTTGAACAAGATCAAATACAAGAGATATGACACACTCAAGTACAAGACAAAATGGTTCAATCGGTTATGGATATGACTCACCACTCACAATACAATGGTTCTTGGATAGACTCACCAAGAACAACGATCCTAGGGCTTGGAATCTCTCCAAGGATTTCAAGTTGGAAAATCTTTGTTTTAAACTAAAGGTAGGCTGCTTAACAATGGAAAAAAAATTAGATCAAATATGAAAGCAAATGTTCAACCATAAAGCAAACCCTAATGTCTCCATATTCCATGTCATCCTTGAAAATGAGAAGAAACGCATGATGGAAACTCAAATGCCTTTGGATGAAGTTGAGGCATGCTTGTGGCGTCATGTCCGGTTGGCCAAGGCTTCACATGGGATCCTAGTGAAACTTCAAGGGAGCTTGGCGACCCTTCAAGGGAGAGCGTGACACTTGGGAACGACCTTGGTGGCCCTTGGATGGTCCTTCGTGAGGTCGGTGAGGCTTGTTCTTGATGGTCTTGATGTGGCACAGGCGTGATCACATCATCTTCCCTATCATGAAAAGGATTCGACCCCGAATCAACCTCATCGTCCATGTCTTCACTATCTACAACAAAAGGCACGACACCAGCCTCATTAATCTTGTCATGGACTCCATTCTCACCTATCAATTCAATATTTTCAAAGTTTAGATGATACACAAATATGCATGCACACGCTAAGCTATTTTTCTTTTTTTTCACCTATATATGATAAGGCGTTGTCGTGACACCTTAAACAAAATAATCCTAACAAACCTAAACAAGTAGTAGAGACAAGCAAGGGTCGAATCCCACAGGGAGGAAGTGATCTTTCTAAATGTTAATCATCATGCAAAGTAACAAGAAAGGGGGTTTTGATTATCAAGCAAAGTGACAAGTATGCAGGCTTTAGAGAAAGAATAAGTATGATGGGGAAAGTAGTTCCACTAGAACGAGATCCACAATACAGAGATATAAGTTGATCACTGAAATCTATTCAATCCAAATTCTTTTACTATTCTTATGGTTGTTCCCACCCTGATCTTAAGTACTATTGATTCTCACAGTTGTCAATAGACTTATTACTATGCCAATGGTAAAGCACCTCCGATTCTCACAGTTGTCGGTGTACTTTACCACCAACAAAGCAATAGCAATGCACACAAGGATATAGGATACATGCAAATAGAAAGACGTATTAATACTCGCATGCAACTGATTCTCACTCATAATTGTATGCTCGGAACCCCTATACGCACAATTGTGTATGCCACTAGATATGCACTCAGAACCCCTATATGCAATCCGAGCAATTGATAGATATTACTCAACCTAGCTGGCCAGACTATGAAGAACATTGATAAATCAATAATCAATATAACCAAGAGAATCAAACCAACACACATAAGAATAAGAACAAGGAATAGAAATCTCACAACCGAATCAACTGTATTGCTTCAAACGTCTAGCGAAACAAAGGTGTTTAGCTCTCCATGGGTTGGAAACCCTGGAGGCCAAACGAAAAAAACAAACTTGTAAAACTAAATTGTGTATTATATGTTGTCAACTAGGTTAACTAAAGGGTATTTAACCTAATTCTAAAAGGTGATAAAAATTAATAAAAGGAAATAATAATAAAATAAACTAAAAATAAACAAACGAAACCCCGGGGAGATTAATCTCGGAATTTCGGTCTGAGCAACTACTCGTCCCAGCAAAAGCGGCTCGCTCCTCTCGCACATGCACGGCCCATCTGTCCATCATCAGCTCGGTGGCCCAACACACGCAGCGGCCCAATTCAATTCCAAGCATCAGCTTCGCTGACGTCGTGGCGACGTCACTCCTCCATCTCTTCCCAACTTCTTCATTCGCGCGGCATTCTTTTCATTTGGTGGGCCTTTCTTTGCTCACGTGGGCTTCTTCTTATCAATTCAGCCCAACAATAAACAGCAGCACGCGGCTTAATTAATTGCTTCGCCCATCAGATGGCCGCGGGGCGCCATCCTTCTCTGAGACCCACCGCCGGGTCGCGGTAGCTCTAGCACGGGGCGGTGAAATCGCCCACTCCAATGTGGTTCCTTCATAGATTTTTCTTGTCTCCTCAGGTGGTCAACTCCTCTTCCTCTGGATGTCTCCAATTAGCTCCTCCAGACCACCAAAACCACACTTCTCAGCTCTAACTCCATAATCTCCAATTGTGCATAAAATCCAACCAAATGGCACCTCAAACCTCGTAATAACCCTTAGATATGTGCTACAAAATAGCACTTATCAAATCCCCCATGCTTAAACCTTGCTCGTCCTCGAGTAAGCTAAAGTCAACCTACTCCTTCAATCAATCCCCAAGGCTTCTGGAAGCATAGAAAACTCAACCTCTAAGAATCATACTGATAGGTGTTATTTCATACACCTTTACTAGCAACTATTAGCATAATTTGGAGAAGTTTTGGATGAGTTTTGGTGCTAAGTCTGCAATTCAGATGTTATGGAGAGAAGTGAAGAAATCCAAGGATTTGCAGCTTAGATGGAGCTGTTGGAGCATTTATGGAGAAGGCTACCAACACTTGGTAGTATTGGAGAGCAGTAGAAGAAGAAAAGAAGAAGAGAGCTGGAGGACTGGAGTTCACCGCCCCGCGGCGATCCTCGCCGCGACCCGGCGATGACTCTCAGTTAGAATCAGAATCATCATCAATAACATCGTGTCTGTTGTTTTCATCGTTAATTTCTAATTAGAGTTTTTCATCCCCTTTGATGGAGAACTAACTTCCCTTTGTTCTGTTGGACGATTGAAGCAGTACAGTTGATGTGTTTGTGAGATTTCTATTCCTTGTTCTTATCCTTATTTATATCGGATTGATTCTCTTGGTTATATTGATATTGATTTATTGTTGTTCTTCTTAGCCTGATCAACTAGGTTGAATGCTTTTCATCCATTGCTAGGATTGCATATAGGGGTTCCGAGTGTATATCTAGTGGCAAACACAATTGTGCGTATAGGGGTTCCGAGCGTACAATTGTGTATGAGAATCAATTGCATGTTAAGTAGGGGAGTGAGTACTTGTACATCTTTCTACTTGCATGTATCCTATATCCTTGTGTGCATTGCTATTGCTGTGTTGGTGATAAAGTACGCTGACAACTGTGAGAATCAGTTGTGCTTTATCATTGGCATAGTAATAAGTCTATTGACAACTGTGAGAATCAATAGTACTTACGATCAGGGTGGGAACGACTATAAGGATAAATAAACGAACTTGGAAGAAATAGATTTCAGTGATCAAACTCTACCTCTGTACTGTGGATTTCGGTCTAGTGGAACTACTTTCCCTCATAATATTCTCTCAACTCAATCTACTTGCTTTGTTTGCTTAGTGTTCTTTTGATTACAAAACCCCCCAATTACTTGTTACTTGTCACTCGTCATTCACGTTTGCATACTACATCATACCTTCTCTGTGGGATCGACCCTTACTTGTCTGCTATACTCTGTTTAGTAGGTTGGGTAGGATAATTTACTTTGATAAGGCTAATCAATGACATTTGCTTGTGCATCTTTAGCCCCATCACATACCAAACAATAAACTCCAGGCAACCATACAAATAAGCTCAGCACAATAGACTACAACATCTCTCAATAAATCTCAACACCCCACACATCCAAGCTAAAAGGAAAGCAGAGTACTTCCCCCAAGCTTATCCCAAACACCATAGAGTGAATAAATTCTAATCCTAGTCTTCCATCTATCTTCTTATCCCTCCAGAGTGACCTACCCGAAACCTCCTTATAACTCCTCTTCTTATGATGCCTCGCCAAGAATAATGAGAAATCCTAAAATCACTCTTCTTCTTTTTCGCTCATTTTGCCAAGGCGCCCTTTCGGGTTTTCACCAAGCCACTCATTTCATTTTCCAATAGATGTACTCACATAAGCTCATGTCACTCTTGACCACATATTACCCCAGCCTAATGCTGGTCCAAGCCACCTGCTTATTACCTAGGCCGCCCTTTCGGGTTTTTGACCTATCCCAGGATTTCAATTTTTGCCTTTTTTTTCTTCAAATTTTTGCCTTTTTTTCATTTTTTTCCTCCTCAGCGACGTAGCAAGTATAGAACTCTCCCCCATGCTTAAACGTTGCATTGTCCTCAATGTAATGAAAGACAAAAGAATAGAAGTAGAGGGAAAAGCAAAAAAATAACTCACAAACGTCGCCAAGCTGCTTGGACACTTCCGTTGTTGCTGGCGGTCTTCTCAATAAATGCCCAGGTCTCTGGTGGTGGGCGGGTGTCTTCATCAACTCTGTAATCTTCTCCTACCGTGCAACCAAAGGGAACCACTTTGGTGAATAGTGGTATAGCAATGATAGTAGGATTGCACGGCCTTCTAGAAACACATAGTGGAGCCCAGATGTAATCATGGTGGGGGCTCTAGTGTTCCTCCTCCTCAGCTGTCAATTGTAGGGCCACCATCGTTGTCAAATATTGTGTGGGGCGAATGTCTCCTCCTTGACAACATGATGCGCACCATCTCCATGGGGAACTCTGGACAGCTGGCCTTGGGTACCTCTTTTTTTTTCTTTTTTTTTCCGCTTTTTTTTTCTTTTTTTCTTTTTTTTTTTTGATTTTTTTTTGTTTGCCTCCGTTTAAGGTTTTTTCGGGGGGTGACTTAGTGCAGGGAAGGGAGAGACTTACAATGGTGTGGAAACACCTTCTCCAATAGGCATGGGTCTCTTCCCTGCAGGTTAGTCAGAAACAAAAACAAGAACAAAAACAAAGCAAAAACACTAAAGAAAATGCAAAAACAAAGAATGAAAAGCAAAGAAAGAAAAATATACCTCGGGTTGCCTCCCGGATAGCGCCTTAGTTATTGTCATGGCTTGACATCCTACTCCAAACTCTCAACTTGGGTTGCTCAAAGCAACTGAACACCTGAGATCTATATCAGGGGGATGCCTCTTTGTATACTCCCTGTTGAGCCTTTCCCCCATGCTTGTGCACTTCAAGATGGTTGGACCGCTGTTTATATCTATGAATGCACTTGCCATCTTTAGAAATGGTCTACCAAGCATCTCAGGGGCTTCATGTGTATCTTGCCCCGTATCCAGCATATAAAAATTTACCACTTGAATCAAGGCTTCCTTCTTGTGCTTCCCCTTCGGCTTCTTCTTGATCGCGCCCAGCACCTTTAACATTTCCTTGCAGTGAAGGGTGTTGTCTGCCAAATGGACCAAAGGGATGGTTGCCTTGCAGCTACTGAAGGTGTCAAATAAGCCTTTGTCATTCTCCACCTTTTGGGTGTCCTTCATAGCTTCATGGAAGGGTGTATCGGGATGCGATGTGACGAGCGGGAAGGAGTTGAGACACACAAACTCATCATAGGCAGCCTCCAGAGGGTTGGGGACTGCCGGGGTGTTTTCGAGAGGAATGGTTGTCTTTGGCGTATTTTCGCGATCACGGCACTCCTCCTCATCGTCGCTCCACTCCTCCTCTCCAAAGAAGTTCTCCTCCTCAGTCAGCCACTCTGGACGATGATAAGGATCAACCCAAACCTCATCAGCATAAATAGAATTTTGGACGTCGGGTCGCGGTGAGATATCACTAGGAGGCACTCCGTCCACCGCGGGGCGGTAGTCATCACCGCGGGGCGCTGGACTCACCGCGGGGCGCTGGACTCACCGCAGGGCGGTGTACTTGGCTGCGGGGCGGCGAGGTCGCGGTGGGGTTACTGAGGTTCACCGCCGGGTCGCGGTGGGAAGCACCGCGGGGCGGTAGGAGTCTCCCATCTTTAATTTCAACTTTATCGGTGCCGTTTTCGCCCTTGATCACCTTCTCTTCGTGGGATACCTCTATACTCTCCTGGACCTCCTTCTTCATGAACTTACTAGACCCAATCTCAGCCTCTTGTGTATTTTCTGCTGTAGGGACTTGTGGTTGTGCTGACTTCAACTCAAGCAATGTTTTACTCAGCTGGTTAACTTGGCTTTGGAGACTGGAAATCGCCTCTTGTTGTTGTTGGACACTCTGAGCCATGGTTGCTTGCATTGAGATCACGTTCCGGGCCACAGTTGCTATACTTTGCATCAGAGTGCTGAGTACATCAACATTGGGTACAGGAGAGCACTGTGGTTGATTTCCATATGGAACTGGGTTATAGTGCTCCCTCCACCCTGAGTTGTAAGTGTCCGGATATGGCTCATGTTTCGGTCCCTGTGAGTTCAGACCTCGACATGCATTTACTGTTGCTCTGAATGCGGGAAGTCCTGGACAATCGTCAGTGGTGTGCAGCGTTTCATGACAGATTCTGCAGGCTCTAACTGGCTTTGCTGCACTGGGAGTTGGGTCGTATCCCCTCTCTGACGAGTATGAGTAGGGGCATGGTCTTTCGTGCGGTTCTCCCCCGAACTCCATATCTGTATCAATAGCAAAAAGAGAAAAACAAAAATCAGTAGCATGGGTGTGGACCGTAAGATAGGTTCACACCAAAGTAACACGCACACGAACAAACACAAAGAAAGATCAAATCTTGCCTCCCCGGCAATGGCGCCAATTTGATAAGGCGTTGTCGTGACACCTTAAACAAAATAATCCTAACAAACCTAAACAAGTAGTAGAGGCAAGCAAGGGTCGAATCCCACAGGGAGGAAGTGATCTTTCTAAATGTTAATCAGCATGCAAAGTAACAAGAAAGGGGGTTTTGATTATCAAGCAAAGTGACAAGTATGCAGGCTTTAGAGAAAGAATAAGTATGATGGGGAAAGTAGTTCCACTAGAACGAGATCCACAATACAGAGATATAATTTTATCACAGAAATCTATTCAATCCAAGTTCTTTTACTATTCTTATGGTTGTTCCCACCCTGATCTTAAGTACTATTGATTCTCACAATTATCAATAGACTTATTACTATGCCAATGGTAAAGCACCTCCGATTCTCACAGTTGTCGGTGTACTTTACCACCAACAAAGCAATAGCAATGCACACAAGGATATAGGATACATGCAAATAGAAAGACGTATTAATACTCCCATGCAACTGATTCTCACTCACAATTGTATGCTCGGAACCCCTATACGCACAATTGTGTATGCCACTAGATATGCACTCGGAACCCCTATATGCAATCCTAGCAATTGATAGATATTACTCAACCTAGCTGGCCAGACTATGAAGAACAATGATAAATCAATAATCAATATAACCAAGAGAATCAAACCAACACACATAAGAATAAGAACAAGGAATAGAAATCTCACAACCGAATCAACTGTATTGCTTCAAACGTCTAGCGAAACAAAGGTGTTTAGCTCTCCATGGGTTGGAAACCCTGGAGGCCAAACGAAAAGAACGAACTTGTAAAACTAAATTGTGTATTGTATGTTGTCAACTAGGTTAACTAAAGGGTATTTAACCTAATTCTAAAAGGTGATAAAAATTAATAAAAGGAAATAATAATAAAATAAACAAACGAAACCCCGGGGAGATTAATCTCAGAATTTCGGTCTGAGCAGCTACTCATCCCAGCAAAAGCGGCTCGCTCCTCTCGCACATGCACGGCCCATCTATCCATCATCAGCTCGGTGGCCCAACACACGCAGCGGCCCAATTCAATTCCAAGCATCAGCTTCGCTGACGTCGTGGCGACGTCACTCCTCCATCTCTTCCCAACTTCTTCATCCGCGCGGCATTCTTTTCATTTGGTGGGCCTTTCTTTGCTCATGTGGGCTTCTTCTTATCAATTTAGTCCAACAATAAACAGCAGCACGCGGCTTAATTAATTGCTTCGCCTATCAGATGGCCGCAGGGCGCCATCCTTCTCTGAGACCCACAGCCGGGTCGCGGTGGCTCTAGCGCGGGGCGGTGAAATCTCCCACTCCAATGTGGTTCCTTTATAGATTTTTATTGTCTCCTCAGGTGGTCAACTCCTCTTCCTCTGGATGTCTCCAATTAGCTCCTCCAGACCACCAAAACCACACTTCTCAGCTCTAACTCCATAATCTCCAATTGTGCATAAAATCCAACCAAATGGCACCTCAAACCTGGTAATAACCCTTAGATATGTGCTACAAAATAGCACTTATCAATATATATGCTCATTCATGCTACTAGCAATGTAACAAGCATACTTGATCATGAAAATGACACTATGGTACATATGCATCCTACATGACATGTTTTGAGAAAGAGAACTATAGTGCATGCAAGAATGCCTAGTCCTAGATGCAAATGAAACATGCAACAAGTAAGAGGGCCTAATGCTAGATGCATGTATAAGAGCAAGCATGTAGGGAAAACAAAATATGGAGAAGTTGAAAGTTCTTCCCTGAATTGTGAACTTCTTTTGTCTTCCTCGTGTTCTATGTTCTCCTTGGTTGTGAAACAGTTGTTGTCCTCAATGAATATGATCATGGTATCTTCCTTTCTCATAAGACCGAATGAAAGACATGTTGGAAGCATAGACATTGCATCCAACCATGGTGTAGCCATGTAGTTGAGGAAGCAATGGGCATAGGTTGGAGCGTCAAGAGGCATCAACATAGGCCACTTAGGAATGGTGTTATATGGATTGCAAATTTCCACCTCCCACTCTTGAGGCTCTAGCCTCTCGTAGGGCTCCCTGTTCTTGACCAAGAGCAAGTGGTTTAAGGCTACAAAGTTGGTGCCTTTGGTCATCTTCTTCTTCTCACTTTCTTGCGAGCTCTTTCTTTTTTCATTGGTAATATGATCAGCCATGATCTCATGTGGAGTCATTGGGTAGAGAGTGATATGTTTTCCTTCCATGTGAAAGGAGTATTCATTGGTGACTCCATTATGAATCACTCATCATACAAATTGCCAAGGTCTTCCTAGCAAGAGGTGGCAAGCCGTCATAGGTAGCACATCACAAAGCACTTCATCTTTGTATCCACCTATGCAAAACTAAAACATAGCTTGCTCATGGACCTCCAATGTTGTGTTGGTATTCAACCAACTCAATGTTAAGGGCTACCAATATGGAGTTGTCTTGAGGTTAACACTACTACAAAATATGCTTTTTAGCCCGGGCATTTTCCATTATATAGCCCGGATATAGCTAAAAAGGGTCCGGGCTATTGGTTGGTGTGATAATAGACCAAATAGCCCAGACCCATTGTCATACGCCCGGGCTATATTCCTTCACATAATTTGGGGCTGAACTTCACTTAATAGCCCGGACGTGTATAATACATGTCCGGGCTAATAACTGAACTTTTTATCCCGGGGCTGTAGATCCGGGTTAAAAAGTCAAGCTGATTTTTTTTTAAAAAGGATGACTTCTTAGCCCGGACCGTTGGATATCCGGGCTAAAAAGTCCTGTTAATTTCAAAAAAAAATTGGGATATTCAATCCCGGGTATCTTAGGCTTCGCTTTTTATAAAGCTTCAAGAAAAATACCTATTTGTGCCTTTCATTTTCATGCAATTCAATAAGGGTTATAGCTCAAACCATAGATTGTAAATACATGGACATGTTCAAGATGCATAAATAACCAAGAAGACTATTTTTTTCTTCTCTATCTGCTAAACTATTCAAACGAGCACAAATGATAATCATCAGTTGACTCTCCAAATAAGGACTTGGCAATAAAAAATGTTTTGACAGTTAGCACGTGTAACAGAATTATCAGTAAGCTAAATGGTGCCAAAAAATCATTCTCCATCATAAAAATTAGATAAAGAGATGTAATAAATTGATTTCATAGCACATCCTGAAATCACATTGTTGGCACTTGGTAATGAAGATCGTTTTGACAGTTAGCACATTTAACTGAATTTCATTCTTTATTGTTCTACTAAGGAAAATCTCACCTTCCCTGCTATGAGCATGAGCAGTTGCATGATCAGCAGCCGGTCTTTTGTCCACCAAGAGCTGCCATCAAAATGAATCAAGTAAATAAACTGTGAGGACAAAAAGAGAAAAGGGGGAGAGGGCAATAACAACTGCACTGAGTACATTCACATCAAGAAAGAGAGTCCAACTTTGATGCCAAGGCAGACAAGCAACCCAACTCCTGACTTTTTCCCATCATTTTAACCATCTTCCTTGTCTAAATGAACTGAGTAACCAACACATGACAACAGTACCAGACCTGAAAAGAAACATGCTTTACTTGATTTTCCATGGCAGGATCAGTTTCTACTTTCTACCTGTGGACATGTTAATCATATATACACTTCATATACTTCTTGCAATAAGTACATGTTAACAATCACTTCCTCTGGCCAATGTTGTACAGTTAAAAATGGATTGGAACAAGAGAACATATCAAATATGGGAAAACAACCACTTTTGGGAACAACTGTTTGTTTAGAAGCATAAAATACAAGAAACGGAAAGGAAAAAGACATACACAAGAAAATGAAATGCCAAGCTTGAGAATACTTTGAGCAGCAAACAAACTGTTTCATCTTCCTTTTATTTTGTTCATATAACAGTCTGTGATTTGCTAGTATTCTCTTTGCGGGATTAAAATGCTAGTCTTCTACGCACCATGTACACATAAGGGGACAGTGGTTCATCAATTCCTTTTTCCAAGTCACGTCTATTGGCGAAGTAGAAATAAAAATAAACAAAAACTAATATAATCAATTGCTAATAGAGTTGTTTGATGGTACATACCTCCTCTTTTACTAGTCTCAGGAACTCTTCACACTCTCTGCACACTGACTACAAATACAGAACAAGAATACAAATTAAGAGGGATTGAATCACAAAAATGTCCAAACGCCAATATGTACTCAACAGGAATTAAGAAAGGGAAAAAAAGGTTTGTTTGGCTCGCATTACTTGTTACTTAAGGATCTTTTAAGTAATAAGTATGTTGTGTCAAACGAACCCTAATATAATAGTCATACAGATGCAGATGCCAATACTGCCAATGCACGACTGAGTTCACAAAGCTGTTCTTGTTTTTCAACTGTCTTGGCTCTCGCTCGTTCTTGTGCTTCTTTTGCAGTTGCAATGTTCATCCTCCTTCTCAAGGAACTCTAACTTCCTTCTTCTCTCGAAAACAGAATCTTCTGAAGGCAAAGATGTGACACCAACAGTTTCCACCACCTCATCTAGAAGACAGGACAAGGTTGCTTGAACTGCTTCTTCTGGAAGAAGTACAAACAGTGTGTCAACAAATCAATAGCATAAAATAATGGAAGAGGCTGCTATATATAATATGTATGTGAAATATAGAATATATTACTCCAAGGGTCTATAAGAAATCATAATTGTGGAAGGGTTTCAAGATCCATCTGACCTAATCAATAAAAGAGAAAGATAATCTAATCCATTAATTAATCACATGAGCTAAGAGTTCCTGTAGTTTATGTTTTAGCTTTTGGGAAAGGATGAGCAATATCCAGAAGCTAAAAAAGTTAACAGAGTTTGACTGAATTAAAGGCTTTAAACATGGAGCCTGCATTTCTATCATTCAAGAATGAGGTCGTGACTTAGAAAAGTTCAGGAATATATTCCCTGATAAGATTCACAGACATTCTACATACTAATATGAAATTGGGTATGATGATGGACTATAAATATGCAAATATTGAATGTAAAATAGTGAGAAGGCACTGGAAACTTACTCTAGCACACGAGCATTTCTAAGAGCTATCTTGGCACGAGCAATTCCTAATCCAAATCCCTAAATTGATTTCATGATTCGAATCCCTAATTCCTAAATTGATTGAATTGCAAACACCAAAAAAAAATCGTGTACCTCGTCGTCCAACACCAAAAAAAAATTGAACCAACTTACAACACACAATTTTGGGTTTTAGGGCTTTTTCAATTTCTGAATTTACAACTACAAATCCAAATCAGGGAGGTTATATGGTTTGAGACATACCTTAGGGTGGATAGCACGCTGTAATTGATGCCAGAATTAGAGTCATCGGAGATGGAGTCGCCAGATCAAACGAGGAAGGAGATGGAGGGGCCGGATCGAACGAGCAAGGAGATGGAGGGGCCGGAGATGCAGCGCGCCGGCTGGAAAGACGGGTCGGAAAGGAAGCGCCGGTGGAGCTGTGTAGTCGGGGAACGAGGAAGGAGATGGAAGGAGGCGCCGGTGGAGTTGTGTAGTCTGGGAAGGAGGCGCCGGTCGGGGAAGGAGACGGAAGGAGCTAGGCGCCAGTGAATTTTGAAGGAGTAAAAGCTTTTACTTAAGGTACGTGGTTAATTACGACAAAATAGCCCGGACAAAATAGCCTGGATGTTTCGTAACCGGCTTATTTTAATGTGGGTTAATATAGAACGCGACAAAATAGCCCGGACATTCCTAAAAAAAACACGCCCGGTCTATTAAGTTTTGACTCTTTTAAAATAAATTTGTTTTTAGCCCGGGCTTCTCTACAACGGTCCGAGCTAATATGTTATCTTTCTTAAATAGCCCGACTTCTTCTGATGTATCAGGACTTTATATCACGGATAATTAGGATTCGGGCTAAAAAGCGTTTTTTGTAGTAGTGTAAACCTAATCACAACTTCTTGATCAATGATATTGCAGAATGAACCTCCATCTATGATCACATGGCACACCTACCCCTGTATGTGACACCTTTTTATGGAAAAGAGTCTCACGTTGTGTTGGAAAAGGAGACGTGTCATTGGCCACAAGTGTGCGCTTCACCACAAAGCACTCACCAACTACGGCGGTGGCATGTATGTCTTCCTCCTCTTTGGCTTCTTCTTTCAACTCTTTCAAGTGTTAATATTCGACCACATACTCCCCTTATGCATTGATAAGTACATGTCATTTATAGGACAATCACGTGCAAAGTGGCCTCTTCCCATGCACTTGTAATACTCTACATCTCTAGTCCGAGTGTTTTATTCCTTTATTGGTGCTAAGTTTGGTGGTGTTGCTTCACGTGTTGGTTGTATCTTGGCTATCTCATCCCTTTGTTCTTGGAACCAAAGAACCTGAAAATATGAGTTTGGAGTTGAGCTTGAACCCTAAGGTCGTGTGATATGACCAAGTCCCATCAAGAGTGCCAAGTGAGCCAAAGAAGCCTTGACAACCATGATGGCTCAAGTATCCAAGAAGAGCCTCCAATCCAATCACGAGGGCCGAGCCATTGCATCCATCAAGAGTTCAAGAAGGCCTCGGAGCTCCAAGTTTAGCTTCTCCTGAGCCATTCAATCTTCCCATGGCGCGTTCGGGCGCATGAACTATGTTTTGTTTATTTCATGCAAGTTTATGACATTTTTAGACATTGGTTTTGTGTTTAATTTTCAGTTTTGCATTTTCAACCTTTGTAAGGCTTCAATGGGCCATGTGGGCCGCCATTGTAACACCCCCAAATATATATCCTTGAAAGGTATTACCGCCAGTGACCCCGGATTCCACATCCGAAGCCACTCAAGCTTGACCAGTTTATATAAATCATAAAACAACAATTATAATACAAAATATCATAACTTTAAAGCAAACGCTTCGGAATTTCATCCATGATTCAAAATACATAATTAAATAGATTACAGCGAAAGTCTTGAAAGTAAAAACAAAACATAAAGGTCTTGATCGAAATCGGTCACCCGCCAAGGAATCTCAACCTGGTAAAACTCTTTGAAATCCCAACTGCCTTCGTCGTCGTTTCTACCCTTCATCGGAACTGCAGTTTATCTGATGTGCCATATGAGATGGATGACACCAGCCAACCATGCAAGGGAATATAATCGGTTGGTTAGTCTAATGAAAGACTATGCAAGGGAAAATCAGATAGGTTCTAAGTAGTCGTATTAGGTTAGACTCATCGTTTCTCGAATAAAAATCGATGACGATAGTCAACCACCATACTCCTACGGAAATATATGAAAAGGCATGATCAAGAGAAAAGACTCTGAAAGATTGAGTCTTAAGGAAACATATGAAGAGAAGACTCCAACGAATTGAGTCTTATCGGAAAGTATGACAAATGTCTAGAACATTAGAATTACACACAAGAGTTTAAAACGACTTGATGTTTCGATTCACGACCAACCTCACCGCGTAATGCGAATTCAGATTGGAAAGAGAACTTTACTCTGATCAAAGTCTAGAAAAGTTTTCCTAGTTGCACTATTTCCTAGTTGTACTACTCGCCAAAGGGTATATTAATTATGTGCACAACGGCACTTATCTTGTTTAATTCCAAAATGAACATTCACGTTACAAGCTTTTAAGATCTCCTCACAAGAGATATCGGATCTCTATACCAGAGATATCACGGGGAATAAATCCCAAGGAATAAATCCGAAATGGCTGCACCAGCTGTGTGCACGTACCCTGAGTAAGGGTATGGTCATGACCGGAAAAGTACTAGAGGAATAATCCTCCTAGCACCTAGTTATACAGAAACCACTAAACCTCGCAAGGTACATAGTGTTCTTACGAATACTCGTGCTAACTAAACAGTTCAACATAGTAATAATTCACATCAAAGCCACCGGGGCCAAACACATATAAAATAGCGTTGTTCTAGCAATATACAACCTATCGTAATATCCATATTTATTCATATATATATATATATAATAGCATTGTTCTAGCAATATACAACCTATTGTAATATCTCTTTTAAAATCACATACAGTTATCAAAACTGTTCCCAGACGAAAACAGCAATTCATCCCAAATTAATTAACAATTAAACAATTGATAATCAATATAAATATGGAAATATAAGCAAGAGCAAACCGCCACTTGCCTTAGATTTAGACGAAGCTCAACGAAGCTCGAGATGACGGATTTCCGGGTCCGAAACGAGGAAGAACCTAGATTATGGTTTCCTACGGAACGACCCATAACGAAACCCTAAGTTAGATTCGACAATAAATAGTACGAATCTAAAGAAAAATGAACGAAATCGAAGGAACAAAAGTCCCAAACGAGATCACAAAGCCCAAGCCACCACCACACTCGCCCAGGCCCACCGCGGGTGCGGTGGCCTTGACCGCGGGTGCGGCGAGGAGGCGAGACGCCGACAGCGAAAACTCACCGGGGAAGATGATGGGGCTCGACTTGGGTTGGTTTCGACTTCCAAACTCCTTGTGTCACTAACCACCACCTTGAGGGCACCTCCTCCACCTATGGCAACTCCGGCGACGACCTTGAAGAACTCCGGCGACGCTTGCAACTCCGACGACAATGATAGTGAAAGAAAGAGAGATTTGAGGGAGAGAGAGAGTGGAATGGCCTCCTCCTCTTAGGCTCCTCCTTTTATAGGACATCAAGGAGCCAGAAGGAGTCCAGCTGGCCCCCTCTCCCACCGCCTCATCGGAGACAAGATCGGCAAGCTGCTCAGACGAGTTCGGCGGAGCAGAGAAGCCATCATCACGGCATGGGTGCGGTGGGTCTCACCGCGAGGTGCGGTGGCGACCAGTTCTTGACCGCGGGGTGCGGTGGGTATGGTCGCGGGTACGATCAAGGCCAATTTTGTGCCTTTTGCCCATTTTTGACCGGGAAGCCCATTTTTTACCGAGAAGAATCTTGGATATGGGTTTTAATCCCGGGTTAAATATATTTGTACCCTAACAAATATTCTAAACCCCCAAAAATACGTCGAATGTATTTTATTCTACTCGGAGATCAAGTATTTAACAGAAAGTCCGAACTCTTCTGAAAATAATTTGACTACAATACGAGTGTTTGGAAATCTTACCAACATACTCTTTACTAAAATGAGGGGTATTACATCACCTCCCCCTTACAAAAAGTTTCAACCCCGAAACTTGGCCGAATAACCCAAAGAAAAGCGAGGCGTTACAACACTACCCCTTTAAAAAGGTATCGACCCCGAAACTAGGCCGAAAACAGCTCGGGAAAACGTCTAAGCATATCCGCCTCCGTTTCCCAGGTTTCCCAAGTAACTTCTTCAGTTCCTGACTTGGACCACAAAATCCGTACCAATGGTACCACCTTGTTCTGTAACTGCTTCTCACGGCTTTCGAGAATACACACCGGTATCTTCTCGTAGGTACCATTTGTCTGAATCTCGATGTCATCATAACTCAGCACATGAGAATCATCTGGCACGTACTTCCTCAACAAAGATACATGGAACACGTTATGCACTGGATGTGCTGATGGCGGTAATGCCAAACGATACGCTAGAGACCCCACTCTATCAAGGATCTCAAACGGTCCCACATAGCGAGGGTTAAGCTTCCCACGCTTAAAAAACCTAAACACACCTTTGGATGGCGACACTTTGACATACACTTTGTCACCAACTTCAAACTCAACATTTCTGCGCTTCAGATCTGTATAAGACTTTTGTCGACTCTGAGCTGTCAACATCCTTTGTCTTATCAAAGCAATGTCTGAGGCAGTCCTTTCGACTAACTCCGGTCCGAGCAGAATCTTGTCGGCATTCTCATCCCAACAAATCGGAGATCTATACCTTTGACCGTATAGAGCCGCGAATGGAGCCATCTTAATGGTAGCATGCCAACTGTTATTGTATGTGAATTCAATTAGACTCAGGTTGTTCTCCCAGCTAGTCGGACGATCGAGTGTACAAGCTCTTAGCATATCTTCCAAGGTCTGGATGGTCCTCTCAGATTGTCCATCTGTCTGAGGATGAAACGCAGTGCTGAACCTCAACTCGGTTCCCATGGCCTTATGTAATTCTTTCCAGAATCTTGACATGAATCGGCCATCACGATCTGATACAATGGTCTTTGGAGTACCATGCAAACGGACAATCTCATGTAAAAACACTTTTGATAACTTATGGGTTCCCCATGTTGACTTGATAGCCACGAAGTGAGCACTCTTCGTGAGCCTGTCAATGATCACCCATATAGCATCTTTCTGCCTTTGAGTCTTTGGCAGCCCCATGACGAAATCCATAGCAATATCTTCCCATTTCCATTCTGGTACTGGGAGAGGTAGCAATTCACCACCTGGTCTGCGATGTTCTATCTTGACCTTCTGACAAGTCAAACATTTTGCCACAAATTCTGCTACATCCCACTTCATGTTGGGCCACCAGAACTTCTTCCTGAGGTCCTTGTACATCTTGCTAGAGCCTGGATGTACAGAATAAGCTGACGAATGGGCCTCCTTCATCACCAACTGGCGAAGACCATCAACGTCAGGCACACAAATCCGGTCTTGAAACCAGAGTGATCCATCTTCCTGAATCATGAAACCGGGAGCTTTCCCGTCCATCACTTCACTGCTTAGCTTCACCAAGACCACATCATCAACCTGTTTCTCTCTGATTTGATCAAGTAGCATGGCCTGAATCTCTAACATACTCAGATATCCTCTACGCTGATCGTACAAGACTTCAATCTTACACAACCCTTGGTTCAGCTTAGCCTGAGCAGTAAGTAAAGCCACTACAGTCTCGTGCGGTGTCTTCCGGCTCAATGCATCGGCTACTACATTAGCCTTGCCCGGATGATATAACAATTCGAGATCGTAGTCTTTGAGTAGCTCTAACCAGCGACGTTGTCTCATATTTAGCTCTTTCTGAGTGAATATATATTTGAGACTCTTGTGATCGGTGAAGACTTGACATCTCACACCATAGAGATAGTGTCTCCAAGTCTTCAGCGCAAACACTACAGCTGCTAGTTCCAGATCATGCATCGGATAGTTTGCCTCATAAGTCTTCAACTGTCGGGATGCGTATGCAATAACCTTGCCTTTCTGCATTAGCACACATCCCAAACCACTCTTCAAAGCATCACTATAGACCACATAACCATCATTCCCTTCCGATAGCGCTAACACTGGTGCGGAGGTCAGACATTGCTTCAACTTTTGAAAATTGGCCTCGCACTTGTCATCCCAGACAAATTTCTTATGGACTTTGCGGAGCAGACCGGTCATGGGTAGAGCGATCTTAGAGATTCCCTCTACGAACCGTCTATAATAACCAGCGAGTCCTAGAAAACTGCGCACCTCCTTCACATTTTGAGGCCGCTTCCAATTGGCTACTGCTTCAATCTTCTAGGGATCAACCATAACCCCATGCTCATTAATCACATGGCCTAAGAAAGCCACTTTCTTGATCCAAAAATCACACTTAGACAGCTTTGCATATAACTGATTTTGTCTAAGAATTGACAAAGTAATCCGAAAATGTTCCTCATGAGCCTCCTCACTCGGGGAATAAATCAAAATATCGTCGATGAAGACCACTACGAACTTATCCAAGTATTGGTGGAAACATCGATGCATCAGATCCATGAAGATTGTCGAAGCATTGGTAAGTCCAAATGACATGACTACGAACTCGTAGTGACCATATCTCATCCGGAATGCAGTCCTCGGAATATCCTCCTCACGAATCCTGAGCTGATGGTAACCAGACCTCAGATCGATTTTGGAAAAGACCTTTGATCCCTGCAATTGATCCAACAGATCATCAATCCTCGGCAATGGATACTTGCTCTTGATCGTGACCTTATTCAACTCACGATAGTCGATACAAAGTCGGAACGATCCATCATTCTTCTTGACGAACAAGACTGGAGCACCCCAAGGCGATGCACTCGGCCTTATATAACCCTTATCAAGAAGATCTTCGAGTTGCTTCTTCAACTCTTGCATCTCAGGAGGAGCCATCCGGTATGGTGCCTTAGAGATTGGCGCGATACCAGGCTCGAGATCAATAGTAAATTCTACGTCACGATGCGGGGGTAAACCAGGAATCTCCTCCGGAAAGACATCCGAAAATTCACAAACAACCGAAATATCAGGAATTGAAGGTTCATCTTTCTTGGGTTCGTCTAGATAGCACAGGTACCCGACACAACCTTGTCGAAGTAGCTTGAACGCAGTCATCGCATTGATAAGCCTGCCGTTATCAGCGTCATTTCGACCCTTAAACTTGCATACATACTGGCCCCTAGATGACACTGTCACAGTCCTTGAGCTAAAATTGATTACCGCCCCATGACGCGTCAGCCAATCCATACCGAGAATAATGTCGTGGAGTCATGGCTATACAGATCAAATCCGCTTCGAACTTCTTACCCTGGATGGTAATCGGAAATTCTGACAGAAGCTTGGTGCCCACTAAATGTTCACCATTAGGAAGATTCACAACGAAAGGTTCACAAACCTCGTTGCATACTAAGCCTAAATTACTAACACAACTCTCGGAAATAAATGAATGTGTATCACCCGATTCAAATAACATACATACTGAAGTAGAATGAAGGTATAGAGTACCTTGAGTAATTGGAGCATTAGGTCCATCCGCCTCACGCATCTCGTAAAGGCGTTGACCCTGGCCTCCAGAAGCAGCTGGGGCTTTCCTCTTGTTCTGTATAGTTGTCTGCGTCGAAGGACTAGGAGATCCCACTGGTCTGAACTTAGGTCAACTATTCTGATTAACCGACCCTTGTTGCGACTCAGTTCCTTTCTGCCTTCTCTGTGGACAAAATTTATGCAAGTGTCCCACCTTTTCACAGTCATAACACATATTTTTCTCCTTCGGACACTCATTGCTTTTGTGCCCAGGTATACCACAGTTATAGCATTGAATCGGATTCTTGCTTTGACCCGATTGTTGCGTAGACCCTCCATGAGTCATATTTGTTTTTGCCTTGCCAGCCTTGGCAAAATTAAACGGTGGTGCGGGATGTTTGAATCCACTCGCCTGAGACTGGCCCTGCATTGACCTCTGGCAATTGTGCTTCCTTGTCGACTCTTTCAGAGTCACTTCCAACTTGTAAGCGGCGTCTACGTATTGCTCCAAAGTAGAGCATCCGTGATGTACCATCATTGGCTTAATATCTGGGTTCATCCACTCGTGGAAATGCCAGATCTTTTGCTCTTCGTTGGACACCTCCGGTCCAGCATACTGCAATAAATGATCGAATTTGGTCACCAGCTCGGTTACTTTCAAACCATTTGTCTTTGGGTATAGAAACTCATTATGTTTCTCCTCCCTCATAGCTCGAGAGAAGAAACGATCAGTCATCTTGGCTTTAAACATCCCCCAATTCAAACTTGGGTGATCAGCCAAACCTGTACCTTCCCACCATTCACTGGCTACTTCCTTTAGCTGAAGGGATGCAATGTGTACCTTCTCCGCTTCAGTGCACTCAATGTTGCAGAATAGTCGTTCAATGTGTGAGAACCAATAAGCCACCTTGACTGGCTCTCCTTTTCCATCATAGCAGTCGGGCCTCATAGAGCTAATGGCTTTTAGTTCTCGGCCATAATTCCCTCTAATCCTGACTGCATCTTTTTGCAGCGCATGGACAACTGGCTCCTCAAATCTTGGAACCGCTGGAGGAATTAGCACTGCATGTGCCTGAGGCGCATTTGGTCTCATAATGTCGGCGAATGCTTACATAACGATTCCCCGAATAGCTTCAACTGTTGTTGTATCAAATACCATTAGAGTGTTGACCGAAACTTGGTCATTACCCCCTTGGTTGTTGTTAGAAGCAGTCTCATGTTCATCCTCAGGATTCACTGTACTCCTCACGTTTGGCCTAGGGTCATTACTTGGCCTAGCACCAGCACGAACGGTGTTTCTTGTGTTTACCATCTGTTTACCGATCAAATTCCAAGTATTTTATAACATTAATATCATTCCAATGTACTTAACGTCATAAAAATCAACTTAGAATAGATTAAACTTGGTAATTTCATTGATAAGCTCAACTGAGCTAATACGTTTTACAAAAGGGATCTCCCGAACGTCAAGACAAAATTGCCCGGAGACTTAGGTTCTTAACAAAACGAACTGAAATACAAGAAAATAAACTGCTAATCAGCACTGACCCAATCATGGTGCCCTAAAACATTTCCTGTAATCGCCACTTCTCATACATGGCTTCTTTGATCGGGGTTTACCATCGGAGTCTGGTGAAGGACTCCTTACCCTGCTCGGTCCGGGAGCATATGACTCATTGCTTGGTCTTGCCCTTCTTCGAGCATGCTCAACCGCCTCGTCCATCTGGCGGTGCTCTTCAGGGGAAAACATCTGACTTAGGTGAAGTGCCTCTCGCGAGTCAGGACTCAACATTAGCCTTCTCTGAGCAGGAATAGGCTGTGAGTTCTCAGATGCATTTTGTAGACCATTTCTTCTTCTGGGAAATACCACCTCGTAAAGTGTATCCCAATCGGCCGAAGTCAATGGCGACTACTCTTGCTCAGGCGGCAACTCCGGGCTTGGATAGATAAATTCCATTTCCGGGTCCTCGCTGCCCACCAATAAGCGCTCTAAGCCATCAGACTTGTGGCCCTGTCCCTCGAGGTCCTCCTCGGGATCCTCCTCTTCTTCCGGATCCTCTTCCGGGTCTTTCTCAGGATCCTCTTCTTCTAGATCCTCCTCGGGAATCATCTCAATCATGAAGTCGTCGTTATAATGCCCTCTTGCATACCTTGACCACTCCTCTTCATTTTCCATGTCCTCCCTTGGCTCCTCTGTAGGCTCTTCCACTGGAACCTCGGTCTTATCAGACACTAGTACTACTGACTCGGGTAGTACAATCTTCACCTCCTCGGGTGGACTACTAGATTCTCCGACTTCAAAGCATCGCATGGGAACTGGAAACTCAAGTCTCATTGGAGATGGCGGAGCCACCTCGGCTTCTTCTGAGTCCCTTCAAAGAGAAAAACATGCACCCATAACCTACGGGTGATGAGAAAAGAGTTAGCCTAAATATAGAAGTTCGCTTCCATATCAGGCTAAAGTGAAGGCACGACTAGAATGGTTTTGAAAAATCCTTTAAAACATTTTTCATTTCAAAATGAGTAAACGATTTATAAAAATCCCTACCCGTTAAAATTTTTGGCTCTGATACCAGATCTATAACACCCCCAAATATATATCCTTGAAAGGTATTACCGCCAGTGACCCCAGATTCCACATCCGAAGCCACTCAGGCTTGACCAGTTTATATAAATCATAAAACAACAATTATAATACAAAATATCATAACTTTAAAGCAAACGCTTCGGAATTTCATCCATGATTCAAAATACATAATTAAATAGATTACAGCGAAAGTCTTGAAAGTAAAAACAAAACATAAAGGTCTTGATCGAAATCGGTCACCCGCCAAGGAATCTCAACCTGGTAAAACTCTTTGAAATCCCAACTGCCTTCGTCGTCGTTTCTACCCTTCATCGGAACTGCAGTTTATCTGATGTGCCATATGAGATGGATGACACCAGCCAACCATGCAAGGGAATATAATCGGTTGGTTAGTCTAATGAAAGACTATGCAAGGGAAAATCAGATAGGTTCTAAGTAGTCGTATTAGGTTAGACTCATCGTTTCTCGAATAAAAATCGATGACGATAGTCAACCACCATACTCCTACGGAAATATATGAAAAGGCATGATCAAGAGAAAAGACTCTGAAAGATTGAGTCTTAAGGAAACATATGAAGAGAAGACTCCAACGAATTGAGTCTTATCGGAAAGTATGACAAATGTCTGGAACATTATAATTACACACAAGCGTTTAAAACGACTTGATGTTTCGATTCACGACCAACCTCATCGCGTAATGCGAATTCAGATTGGAAAGAGAACTTTACTCTGATCAAAGTCTAGACGAGTTTTCCTAGTTGCACTATTTCCTAGATGTACTACTCGCCAAAGGGTATATTAATTATGTGCACAATGGCACTTATCTTGTTTAATTCCAAAATGAATATTCACGTTACAAGCTTTTAAGATCTCCTCACAAGAGATATCGGATCTCTATACCAGAGATATCACCGAGAATAAATCCCAGGGAATAAATCCCAAATGGTTGCACCAGGTGTGTGCACGTACCCTGAGTAAGGGTATGGTCATGACCGGAAAAGTACTAGAGGAATAATCCTCCTAGCACCTAGTTATAAAGAAACCACTAAACCTCGCAAGATACATAGTGTTCCTACGAATACTCGTGCTAACTAAACAGTTCAACATAGTAATAATTCACATCAAAGCCACCGGGGCCAAACACAGATAAAATAGCGTTGTTCTAGCAATATACAACCTATCGTAATATCCGTATTTATTCATATATATATCTATAATAGATTGTTCTAGTAATATACAACCTATTATAATATCTCTTTTAAAATCACATATAGTTATCAAAACTGTTCCCAGAAGAAAACAACAATTCATCCCAAATTAATTAACAATTAAACAATTGATAATCAATATAAATATGGAATAGCAAGAGCGAACCGCCACTTGCCTTAGATTTAGACGAAGCTCAACGATGCTCGAGATGATGGATTTCCGGGTCCAAAACGAGGAAGAACCTGGATTATGGTTTCCTACGGAACGACCCATAACGAAACCCTAAGTTAGATTCGACAATAAATAGTACGAATCTAAAGAAAAATGAACGAAATCGAAGGAACAAAAGTCCCAAACGAGATCACAAAGCCCAAGCCACCACCACACTCGCCCAGGCCCACCGCGGGTGCGGTGGCCTTGACCGCGGGTGCGGCGAGGCTACAGAGGCGAGACGTCGACAGCGAAAACTCACTGGGGAAGACGATGGGGCTCGACTTGGGTTGGTTTCGACTTCCAAACTCCTTGTGTCACTAACCACCACCTTGAGGGCACCTTCTCCTCCTATGGCAACTCCGGCGACGACCTTGAAGAACTTCGGCGACGCTTGCAACTCCGGCAACAATGGCAGTGAAAGAAAGAGAGATTTGAGGGAGAGAGAGAGAATGGAATGGCCTCCTCCTCTTAGCCTCCTCCTTTTATAGGCCATCACGGAGCCAGAAGGAGTCCAGCTGGCCCCCTCTCCCACCGCCTCACCGGAGACAAGATCGGCAAGCTGCTCAAACGAGTTTGGCAGAGCAGAGAAGCCATCATCACGGCGCGGGTGCGGTGGGTCTCACCGTGGGGTGCGGTGGGTATGGCCGCGGGTGCGGTCAAGGCCAATTTTGTGCCTTTTGCCCATTTTTGACCGGGAAGCCCATTTTTTACCGAGAAGAATCTTGGATATGGGTTTTAATCCCGGGTTAAATATATTCGTACCCTAACAAATATTCTAAACCCCCAAAAATACGTCAAATGTATTTTATTCTACTCAGAGAATTATTACGGAGATCAAGCATTTAACAGAAAGTCCGAACTCTTCTGAAAATAATTTGACTACAATACGAGTGTTTGGAAATCTTACCAACATACTCTTTACTAAAATGAGAGGTATTACAGCCATTTCTTTTTACTTCCTTAGTATTTTTCTTTTGTTTTGGCCTATAGAAGGCAGTTGCTTCTCCTTTTGTGAAACACGTTGAATCATATCAGAAATATAGTTATCAAAAGCTCTCTTTTGTAGAAGAGCGATTTCTTCAATCTTCTTGCTTGTGAGTTGCATCAAGCCTTGCTTGACTGTTCATTGAGTGTGTCAAATCTCAAAGAACAACCAGCCATTGTTCTTCCTTTATGGTGAGTTGTATCCAACCAAGGGGAATACCTATCCCTTCATTGACGCTTTCACCCTCATCCTTGCATCCTCAACATCATCTTCATCAATCGTTTATCCCCTCCTCCGGATCTAGACTCCATCTGCATCAAAAACATCATCAAAACTGAAGCGCCATCCCTTGGTGTCCAAACCGAGAGCCTTGTCAAAACGGGGCTGAAATGACCATTGCCTTGCACCGAGTCTCCTTAGATCCTTGCGTGTATCACCGTGAGTTGTTGCCTGCCTTCCTCCTTTGCAAATTTTGGTGCACTTGGTTGGCATAGGGTAGTACTTCTTCAATTTGAGTCCTGGGGCAAAATCTTTGCATTTCTACATGGGAAGCAATGACAACATTTAAACCACCAATGAACTTAGCTATGACATAGCATTCGGGAAAGCGAACACCCGATCTAAACACAACTTGCTTGAGCTCCTTGTAGAACTCATCGGGAGTCTTGGTTCCTTGCTTGATTCTCTATAACTTGACTTGGATCCGATCACAAAGTCCTCCGACACAAATCTGAATTTGAGGGCTTCTTTGAGCTCCTCCCAAGTGGTGATGGCAGGGTAAGCATTAGGAGCCCTCTCATCCTTCTCCTCCTTCCACCAAGCATAAGCAAAATCCGTGAAGTGGTTGATGACAATGGCAACCCTTTGAGCATCGGTGTAGCCATAGTAGTTGAATATGGACTTGGTCTTGGATTCCCAATCAAGATAGGCTTTCGTGTTGGAGGTACCGACAAAGGGATGGATTGTGAGCTTGACACCGTGGTGGTGCTCCCTCTCTTGTGGCCTATCTTGTTCATCAAATCCATACCCCCGGTTATTATGCATTTGGCTCCTTGGTGGCACACCTTGAAACCTTACTCTCTCACGGTGGTCTTGGGGACCAAGTGGCACACGCCTTGGCATCATCACACGACCAGTTGGAGCTTGGAAAGGGATCATTTGGCATCCTCTACAAGCTATGGAGTGTAATAGGACGTTGAAGTCGTGAGGGAAACCTAGTGGTTGGCTCCGAAACAAAAGGGTTTTCCAAGTCTTCTCGAGGGAACATCGGGGCTTTTGATTGCCCTTGAGTCCAAGAACTCGCCCATGGGATGATCCAAGTGGCTCCTTAAAGATGCCATCTCTCCTATTCTCCCCTAGCCTTTCGTCAAATTTCTCGTCAATGGCCTTAAGCAGGTCTATTCAAGCGTGCTCAAATCGGGCTAGGCGACATCTAGGCGCTAGGCGGCCTGACACCGACCCGATTTTGGTCAAATCGGAATGGCTAGATGGCTGGGCAGCTAGGCGGGTTCTAGCCGGGCTAGGCGGGGTCTAGGTGGGAAAGTCGGGTTCTAATCGGCCTAGGCGGGCAAGTCGGGCTAGGCCGACTAGGCAGGTCTAGGCGGGACTAGGTGGGTCTAGGTGGGACGAGGCTGCTAGGTTTAGTCTTATTTTGTGTTTTTTGTTTTCAATTTCATCAAACTTTCCAATTCTTCCCATTCTTTGCTTCAAATATTTCAATTCTTCCACTTTTTTTCCGATACAGTTCTAATCCACCTAGCCGCCTAGGCGCTAGGCCCCCTTCACCGCCTAGCTCCCGCCTAGCGTCTTTTAGAACATTGCTAGTAGGCAGAGGTGTTCAACTATTCATTTGAACCGTTGAACCGACGGTTCTAGAACTGCACAAAATCGCCTAGAATCGAAATCGGCTGATACCAGTTGAGGCCGGTTCCGGTTCATGATTTCATAGAACCGGGGTTCTAAACCGTCAATTTCAAACTGATTAGGTAAGTGAGGTTCCAAAATAAAGGTAAGAGAACTACGTGAGTTTTGATTCCTTAACGTAGAGAGGACACATAAGTAACTTCATATTAAGTTCAAACCCTTTATTTTTCCAATTTGTTTCCTTATAATTTTGTATAAAGACAAATGATTATCATATTTTTTAGTTTAAGAATTTATTGTATACTAAAAATGTAAAGATTAAATGATTAATGTTAATCTTAGCTTTTTTATGTTCATTTTCTTAGTTGGAATTTATTAAAAAAATACATAATTATTTTTTAAATAAAAAAAATCCTGGTTCGAGACAAAAACCAGCTCAAAACCGGCTAGAACCGGAACCGGCAAAATCGAACGAAACTGGACTTGCCCGGTTCTGGTTCATGATTTTTTGGAACTGAAATCAACGGTTCCAGATCTGTGAACATCTCTACTTGTAGGTCACCCAAGGTTGGTGGCTTATCTTCCTCTCTAGGGCTCTCCATTTGTTATTTTCCTCGATCCTCCTACGAGATCAAAGAGACAGAAAAAAGAAAACAGAAAAGACACCCTAGACACTCACAAAAACAACAAACACGTGAGGTTAGAAGAAACCCAAACAAATTCACTAAAAACTAACGACAAGAATACTAGCTCCAAGTGAGCACAAGAACCATAACCTTCTAAGGAAACAAGTCGTGCACAATTGTTTTTTAGTCTACGAGGGTATCGGACCCACCGAAGTGGAGCCCACTAATCCCACGGCCATGACCCCAGCTAGCCCCCCAGGAACATGGCAGGTAAATCCGAGGCGCAAGGCACGCAGCTCCCCATAAAGTCGTGCACAATTGTTGACTAAGCCTAAGAACAAAGTAATTGGATGGAAAGCAAATTATTACGATACTCTTTATGTCACGATGGAAAGCAAATTCAATATGGTAATATAAAATATATGTATGGTTAATAAGATATTATATACAAATTATTACGATATTATTTAAGTTTGGATGGAAAGAAAAATAATTCATCATTATGTTTCAAATGTGTTAATGACATAACACAAGATATCTTAATATACGCATTATAAATCTTATACTATATTTATTCATAGTTAATACAATAATATAATAATTGTAAATTACGTATAGTTTCAGACGATTCTTCGTTTCGTGATCTTCGCTATACCACGACATTTTGAAGAAGACCAAATGTTCGTTTTGAATATATGAAAGCAAAATGTGTAATTTTTTGTCCATTGCAACACTCTTATATAAAAAATTATTTGTGCGCCAACCACATGCGCAGAATCTTAAAACACACCAAAACTTTATTTTTTAACGATAGATTATGCAATGTGTTCGATTGAAATCCACCAAAAGCTTACTAAGATACATGTAATTTCACCTCCACCTACTAATATTCTACGTTGTCCCCAACAATTCGCCCCCCATTGTCTTGCGCCCCTCAATGTGATACCCCTCATTTTTTAGTAAGGATATTTGGGTAATTTTCTCAACCTTCGTTCAATAATTATTTCGCTTTCAGAGGAGTTCGGATTTTCTATAATGTCCTTGATCTCCGAAATAATTCCTTGAGTGGTATAAAATACATTCGATGTATTTTCGGGGCTTAGAATATTTGTTTGGATACAAACATATAATTTTCGGGATTTAAAACCCATGCCCAACCTTTTTCCGGACAACAACAAAAAAACGCGAAATGGCCTTCACCGCCATCGCGGTGAAATTTCCGCCATCGCGGTCGTGTGCTGTTCGAGCAAGTCGGCATGCATGCCGCGTGCCCTTCGACGTGTTGATCGTTTGCTCCTCCGTCGGGGGAGCTGTCCTCCTCCTTGACCTTTATAAGGAGCTCGATGGAGGGTTGATGGGCACCTCTCCCGTTCCCCCGCTTCACCATCTCTCCCTCTCGGTAGCTCCTTCCCGGCGACCCAAATCCGGATCCGGCGAGCCCCAGCCCTGCCGCTGTTCGTGAGCTGCGGTGCCGCTGGCGTTGGGTGCTGCTGTAACTTCGACGACGAGCCTCCTTCCCGGCGACCCAGCCCCGCCGCAAGGCCCCTGTTGTTCGTCACCGCCGTCGTTGCCGTCGAGCTCCGTCGTAGTTGTTGTTGTCATGCCCGTCGCTGCGTGTTGCTTCTGTTGCCGCCGGTTGCTGCTGCTGCGTGGCGCCGCCGTGCTGCCCTCTCCGGCGACGTGGACCCTTCCCGGCGAGCTGCTGTTGAAGGCCGAAGTATTAAAGCTCCATCGTTGAGCTGCTGTTGGTTGTTACGTAGAAGAAGGAAGAAGATGGAGTGGTGGGCCATCCCCCTTATTCAGCTCTTGTAATGGACCGAAAGCCCATTTGCCAGTCTGTCCAATTTTAACCCGAAATTAATCGAGCGGTATAATTTCGACCCATTTTTATCCGTATTTTTCTTTAGGAAAATTCAATCAATATTTTTATGATTTAAAATCATAAAAATTTATTGAATTTAATTACTTGAGTTCGTCAGCCAAATTAATTGATATTAATTAATTTGTCAGTTATAATGTTATTTGCGGGATCGCGTGTGGACCCGTAATCCTGCCAGAGCTATCTGAAGCATAGGCCATATCCTCGGAAAGGATATCATCAGTAGTCATCTCGTCTAGATTCATCGCCGAATCTACTCAAGGCAAGTGGCGATTCACTCTTGCTTATCATTCCATATTTCTATTAATTATCAATTGTTTAATTGTTAATTAAATTGGGATGGATTACTAGTTTCGTTGGGAACAGTTTTCTTAAATGATACGATTAAAAATGAATATTATAATAGGTTGTATATATTGTTAGAAACAACGCTATTATATCTGTTATTATCGTGATGGTATTGTTGTGGATTTTTATGCGAACTTGAAATATAGTTAGCAGTGGATTTTTATGTGCACTTGAAAGATAGTTAGCACGAGTATTCGTAGAAACGCTGCTTACCTTGAGAGGTAGCCGTTTCTTTATAACCCGGTGGATAGGATGTCCAAGCCCTAACACCGTTTCTCTGGTCATGACTATCCCCTATCCGAATATAGGGGAGGTGCGCTTAGCTGGCGTCAAACCTTTAGGAATTTATTCCCGACTATATATCTCTATAGCCTGAGGGATGAGATGATTATGATAAAAGCTTATAACGTGAATATACGTTTTGGAAGTAAATAAGATAAGTGCCGCTATGCACATAATTAATATACCATCAGGCGAGTAGTGCATCTAGGAAGTAGTACAGCTAGGAGAAACTCGTCTAGACTTTGGTCAGAGTAAAGTTCTCTTTCCAATCTGAATTCGCATTGTGCGGTGAGGTTGGTCGTGAACCGAAACACCAAGTCGTTTTAAAACGCTTATGTGAATTATAATGTTCCCAAACATTGTCATACTTTCCGATAAGACTCAATTCATTGGAGTCTTCTTTTCATATGTTTCCGTAAGACTCAATCTTTCAGAGTCTTCTCTTGATCATACATTTTCGTATTTTTCAGTAGGAGTATGGTGGTTGACTATCGTCATCGACTTTTATTCGAGAAGCGATGAGTCTAACCTAATACGACTACTTAGAACCTTTCTGTTCTACCCTTGCATAGTCTTTCATTAGACTAACCAACCGGATTTTATTCCTTGCATGGTTGGCTGGTGTCATCCGTCCCATACGGCACATCAGTGGTTGGTTCCCGCAGACTTGAAGTAATCAATTGAAGAAGAGACTTGCAGTTGCAGATTTAAGTGTCGGTCTTTCAAGGTCGTTAGACATTACTTTAATGTATATTTTTATAACCTAGTCATGTGATAGGTTTATTCTTAAAAGTCTTCCGCTGTGTAATTTTTATAAGTTTCCGCTGTGATTCTACTCTATTGTAAAACATTCCTCTCGTTTTGGGAGAAGTCTTTCAATAAAAGTATTGAGGTTTATAAGAAAATGTCTTCCCCTGTTTAAACCTTTTGTTCTTTAATATATTTATTTAAGCTTAATTGTTCCGATTCAAGCCTTGGGTGACATCGGACATCAACGTCTGAGGTCACTGGCGTGTGGCACTATCGACGTAAGTCGGGGGTGTTACACTCAATGCCGCACGCCATCCACAAACGCGCGGTTTTTTACCACCGCTCGCCTTCTACAGTCGTGCGCCATTGGTTGTCGCTCATTTTACAGAAAATATCTACAGCGCAAAAAATACTATCAGGGTCAAACAAAAATTTTTGGCTATAAGATATAGAGTCTTGAAACTCTGAAGAATATAATATTTTTACAGTATTATGGAAATGAAGTACAATAAGGATTACATAATACAAATAATAAAATAACGTTTTTTCTAACCTATGTTTTTTTCTAAATACTGAGGAAATGGTTTCCACCGTCGCTCGCTTTCTTTAGAACTTTTTTATTTTTTATTAAAAGTTTCACCATTTCCTTAATAAAAATTCTTAACCAAAAACAACCAATACAATAACAGTTTTTTTAGTGTGTACCCATGAGCACTTGCTAAGAGTTTTCATTTGGAAATTATTTCCAAATTATTCCCTAACAGTCGAAGGGGTAAAATCCTAGGGAAAAAAATTAAACTAGTAGTTAAAAAATATTATTGCTAAATAAGAAGTTTTTATTGTGTGATCATGAACGCATGTTAGAAAAAACCATAAAATTCAGAGAAGTAAATGGGGTTGCCGACCTCCTCGCGTCCATGACTTTTTCTTTTTTGTTAGGTCTTTTTGTTTTGGAGTCTAACCCCTCATAGGATTGTTTCTATTTTGTATGAGAATGTTAGGGGTCGGACAACGCACTTCTTGTTGTTTGGTAATCCTTTTGTCAATGAAAATTGAGAGTCTCATCTCCCTTTCTTAAAAAAAATACCATCAAATAATAGGGAAAAACACATAAATAGACTCTTTTTATTAAGGAGTTCCAAAAAGGTACCCTAGCATAATAATAGGGATTAGTAACCCAACAATAATACAATTAGACTAAAATGTCCCTCTCTACATAACTGCTTCACAAAAAATAAGAAAGCCTTCAATTACGTACCGTTCTTCTTCTTCTCCACTAGAGTCCAGATACAAAAAATACAAAACCCTAGTGTCTCCACGCACCACCACCACCACCGCCTACCCACTAGCGCCTCCCATTTGCTCCTCCCCTAGTTGTCGCCGACGACGTCGCACTCCGCCGCACAATAATGTTTATTTCTGGTACGTGATGCTACACAACCATGAACTATATCTGTATGTACGTGATGCTACACAGCCGTCATGGCTACACGAAAAAATCAATTCGAAAAAGCCTTTAATTGGTGGCTTATTTAATGTGCGTGATGCTACATATCAAATGGCATATTTCGTGTAGCCATTGTATTAAAGCTATGAAATTCGTGTAGTACAATGGTGGCTTTTCGTGTATAATATAGTGGTGGCTTTTTGTGTAGGCATATACATATTTCGTGTAGCCACTATTATATGGTATTTCATGTAGAATACATATTTCGTGTAGGAATATGGTGCATATACATACTTATGTAGTAGCATACAAGAAATTATGTAGAAGCCTACACGAAATTATCTAGCCTATACGAACTTATGTAGTAGCTTACACGAACTTATGTAGTAGCTTACATGAAACTTATATAATAGCATATACAAATATTATGTAGTAGCTTACATGAAATTATCTAGCCTACATGAATATTATTTAGAGGCGTACACGAACTTATGTAGTAGCTTACACGAAACTTATATAATAGCATACACGAATATTATGTAGAGGTCTACACGAACTTATGTGGTAGCTTGCATGAAACTTATATAATAGCATACACGAATATTATGTAGAAGCCTACACAAACATAAATAGTAGATTACAAGAAACGTTTTTAATAACATACACGAATATTATGTAATAACCTACACAAACTTATATAACAACTTACACGAAACTTATATAATGACATATGCGAATATTATCTAGAAGCATACACACACAATATATTCTCCATAGAAAATCCGTGTACTCTACATTACTTTACATTAAAATCTAATTTGAACTAAATTCGTGTAATCTTATCTACATAAAATCTAAGATACGCGGAAAATTCCAAAAATTTCGTAAGCAACAACTCATAAAACTAAAAGCAACACTAACTAAAATCAAAACAAACGAAAGCAAAACTAATTAAAATCAAAACCCCGGCTATGATACAATAACTCACACAAAATCAAACTAAAAGCAAAAGCGATCAACAGTGGATCAGAACTAAAAGCAAAAATCAGAACTAAAAGCAAAAATCCACACAAATCTACTTTACAATACAACAACACCAGCGGAATGCGGTGGTCCGGCCGTGGAAGCGGGTTGTAGCCTTTTGGTTGGCCCGCGGAGCAGACATGGAATGGTGGACGGAGATGAGTATGGTGGCAGAGGATACACACTGAAGTTTTCTATTAGGTAACGAGCATGTGTCACATGCCTTGCACGGGTATGACCATATATTTTAAGAATGAATTTAAATTTGTTTATAGTATGTAAAATATAAAAGAGAATTATATATGAAAATTAACATGATGTATCGGAAAGATAATTTCTTGATTGTAATAATTTATGAGGTGTATTGTATGATGAAAATTGAAGGTAGATGTGTGAATTTATATTTATAAAAAAAAATATAAATTTGAAATTTTATATATTTATTAAAAATAAAACTGCACTAAAATAAAACTGCATATTGTATTCTTTATAATGGAGTTTACGGACAATCTATTCACCTTTATTAAATCATGAACAATAATTAAGTATGATAATAATGTTTTTGATAAGTGCATAATTATATGTATGTTGGTGGATGAACCGTAACGTTAACTATTTACAGACCCTCTATCGATACACATATCTTTATAATGGAGTTTACAGACCATTAACGTACATATTATATTATGGACACTAATTAAGTATGATAATAATGTTTTTGATAAGTGCGGAATTATCATGTACAATGGGAAATATTTTGGGGTCGTAATTTAGGAAATTTGCATAAATAAAATATAAAATAAATTGTAAATAGAATAAGGGTGAATAGGTAAATATACATAATTCTTTGATGACGTGACATACTTAGATAAACGACACGTAGGAAAGATAATTGCGGCTTTAGTAGTAGTACTAGCATAATACCCGTGCCAAGCACGAGATTGGGTTTATTAACTGTTTTTTAATAATATAACAACTAAAATTCATGACTTTAGGTTTTATATGTGTTAATTAAAATTTTATTGATTTTCATCTATTTTAGATAAAAGTATTATGTCAATTGTCAAACTTTAATACAATTTTTAAATTCATATATAAAATGAAAGAGTATATATGTTTCTCTTCATTTTATGGTTATTAACTAGAAAAATTATCACCAAATATACCACTTTGGTGGCAATAATTGCAAAGTTGTACTTCTTTTATGGGTTATGACAAGAATATCCATAAATCTACCAAAATAAGGGTAAAAAGGACAAAACACATAATTTGGGTATAAAAATGAAAACATAAAATCGGATTTACATTTACCTTTTCTTTTGCAATTGTAATGGATATTTTAATATATTTCGAAATAGAATAAAAAATAATGTTAGGGTTTGAAATCTGAAATTGAAATCTGAAATCTGAAGGTGGGGGAGGCGGTGGGGGAGGCGGAGTTGCAGAGAGGAAGACGAGATGCAGAAATCGAAGTCGAGTTGCAGAGAGGAGGAAGACGACCGAAGAAGACGAAGTCGAAGCCGAAGCCGAAGCCGTCAACCCAGAAATCGACGTCGAGTTGCAGAGAGGAGGAAGACGACCGGAGAAGACGAAGTCGAAGCCGAAGCCGTCAACCCAGAAATCGAAGTCGAGTTGCAGAGAGGAGGAAGACGACCGGAGAAGACGAAGTCGAAGCCGTCAACCCAGATCTGGCCGAGATCGAGGGATCTGGCCGAGAGGGATCTGGTCGAGATCTGGCCGAGATCGAGGCGGGAAGAGGCGGAGACAGAGAAATCGAGAAGTCGTCTTCAATGGCGTCTTCAACAGAGGTCGAGAAATCGAGAAATCGTCTTCAATGGAGGTTTAGGGTTTAATGGAGGTTTGGGAGACAGAGAAGGCCGAGATCGAGGCGGGAAGAGGCGGAGACAAAGAGATCGAGGGGGAGGCGGTTTAGGGTTTAGGGTATGTGGCCGGAGAAGACGAGTTATGGAAGGTCGCCGGAGAGGGAGTTCGGGCCGGAGAAGACGACCGAAATCTGGGGGGAGGTCGCCGGCACCCCTTTTCAATTTCTGATTTGGGAAATTTGTTTAAAGTTTTATTGATTATTATAATATTTTTAATTTTATTTTATCTTTTTATTTATAGAAAATAAATTTAATTTCAGATTTTTTGATTAAAAAAAAAGGTTAAAGAAAATTCAAAAAAAGTACTTTAGGATATTGTTGTAATATCTTTTAAAAGAAGTACTACTTTGCAAATTTCTTGACCAAAGTGGTATAGGTTTGCAAATCAGCCATTAACTTATTATCATGTCTAGATAAAAGAATAAATTGTTCATATTTTCTTGTGGAAAAGACAAAATCTAATCATAATTAACAACTGTCCTGATAAATTGTAACTACAAATTTATATCCATTAAATCATGAATATGTTTATTATATAAAATTAGAGAGTGGATCAAATACGCATCCTGCTTATTGTAAACCATGAGTACATTTGTGGGTCGTTGGATCATCGTCATCTAACGGATGGGATAAAACGCGTGTTTAAAATTTTTAAAAGCTTTTAAGGGTATAAACGTAATTTTTCATTTGAAACCCTTCTCTGTTGTCTCCACGCCGCAAATCTTATCGAAACCGAATTCGCTCTCGCCGTCGTTGCTGCCATGGGCGATCCTCCATTGATTCCCCTCCATCTGCTCAAGCTTCATCTTCTCCGTCGCCGTCGGATGCCGCACCGGATACCTCTCTCCCGAAGCGCCGGAAATTATTGACGTCTCCTCCTTCTCCGTCGCAATCGTCGCCTCCGAATCAGCCTTTAGCTGAGTGCATGCGCCCGAGAACAATCGACGGCGTGATCGGCCAAGACCACATTTTGGGGTCCACTTCCCCACTTCGCTCCTCAATAACCTGCAATCGTCTCCCTTCCATCGTCCTCTGGGGGCCACCGGGCACCGGGAAGACCTCCATAGCCAGAGCAATCGCCGTTTCCATGGCCTCTCAGTACCGATTCGTGTCTCTATCGGCCGTGGCATCAGGGGTGAAGGACGTGAGAGAAGCCGTGGTCCGTGGACGAAGCTAGGAAACAACGAGGGGAAGAGTGGTAAGAAAACCGTGTTGTGCTATTGAGTCTCGCGTTTTAGGGTTTGTGTTGTATATAATGCGATAATTGGGATAGATAAGCTATTAAGATTGCGTCAAATCAAATTTCAATTGAGGTTTTGAGTGAAGGATAATGGCGGATACTTGATGAGATTGGCTGAAGAGCAAAAGGTTGGTTTTATTATAGAATATTTACAATTGAATTTCTTATGCTGCAAGTCCATTTATCACAAGTAATGCCTAATTTCATTCCTATTTTGCTGCTATTTCCTAATTACCAGAAAGAAAAAGTTGCACTTCACAATAAAAGCAGATGTCTGGAAAAGGAACTTGATCATAAACAAGCTCTTGAATTAGAGGTAGAACGCATGAGAGGTGCTGTGAAAATTATAGGACACATGGGAGATGATGAGGATGTCGATCTCAAGAAGAAGGAGGCACTAGCAGAAGAACTTGAAGAGAAAATAGAAGAACTTGATTTACTGGAGGACCTTAATCAAGGAGAAAAAAGCCAGTGAGGAGCTGTAAGAAGCACTGAAGGCACTTATTATTGTGTGTTACATGACATGCCTCTTTCATCCAATTTTCTTGAACATTCATATAAAATGGTTGTTTTAACTATCCATCATATGGACAGGGATTGCAGAGTGGATCAAGTAAAGGTGCCAGACCTTCTATTGGTGTAAAGAATTTAGGAGAGCTTGATGGTAAGCCATTTCACATTGCTGCTAAGAGGAAATACTCTGCTGACATGGCTGCTGATGAAGCGACAAAATGGTGGTCATTGTGGGATTCTTACACGAGGGATACCAGTTGGCGCCCATTTAAACACATTTCAGAGAATGGAACGACTAAGGTACGATCCATGGATCATTACACTTGTTTGATATGCTAAGTTATAGAAGGCACACACTATATGCTTCAAATAGTTTTGGCCCTCTTTGGAACATGCTCATTCCTGGCATAATATCTCAAGTTTGTAAAAGTAGTTGCTTCTATTTGCCTCCTTTGTCTCTGCTTAATTTATCTGCTCATCGGGAAGTAATTGATGATGAGGATGAGTTACTTCAGGAGTTGAGGACTGAAGTTGGTGAGGAAGCCTACACTGCAGTTGTAACTGTCATGCTAGAGCTGAATGAGTACAGCCCATAGGACCGAACTCCACGGCTAGAGCTCTGGAACTTTAAACAACAGCGACGATCAAATTTATATGAGGGTGTTACCTTCCTTATCAACAAGTGGAAACAAGCACGGAAGAAAAAATGAAGACTTCCGCTGGCTGAACCCCAAATTCTTGCATATTAATGTGCCGTACTAATTCAGTTTTATGGGCCAGAACTTAGTAACATGGTCAACTCTCAGGCTGAATTTGAGACTTGTTCAATAGATGTTTAAAATTTCGTTGGAGCTATGGCTTTACCAAGTAATTACATAGTTAGCACACTTGAATGATTTATTATAGAACCTGTTACTTATACTCAATGAACCTGTTAGTTATAAATGTTGAACCTGTTACTTATATTTAATGAACCTGTTAGTTATACATGATGAACCTGTTACTTATACTCAATAAACTTGCATGCGAAAATTAATGAACCTATAAGACAACACCAATGAACCTGGTTGATTTTTGAAGTGTACAACGTATTCCATGTGTGATGAACCTGTTACTTATACTCAATGAACCTGTTAGTTATAAATGATGAACCTGTTACTTATACTCAATGAACCTGTATGCGAAAAGTAATGAACCTGCAAGACAACACCAATGAACCTGATTGATTTTTGAAGTGTACAACCTATTCTATGTGTGATGAACCTGCTACTTATACTCAATGAACCTGTTAGTTATAAATGTTGAACCTGTTACTTATACTCAATGAACCTGTTAGTTATACATGATGAACCTGTTACTTATACTCAATGAACCTGCATGCAAAAATTAATGAACCTGTAAGACAACACCAATGAACCTGGTCGATTTTTGAAGTGTACAACGTATTCCATGTGTGATGAACCTGTTACTTATACTCAATGAACCTGTTAGTTATAAATGTTGAACCTGTTATTTATACTCAATGAACCTGTTAGTTATACATGATGAACCTGTTAGTTATACATGATGAACCTGTTACTTATACTCAATGAACCTGCATGCGAAAATTAATGAACCTGCAAGACAACACCAATGAACCTGTTCGATTTTTGAAGTGTACAACGTATTCCACGTGGGATGAACCTGTTACTTATACTCAATGAACCTGTTAGTTATAAATGATGAACCTGTTACTTATACTCAATGAACCTGTTAGTTATACATGATGAACCTGTTACTTATACTCAATGAACCTACATGCAAAAATTAATGAACCTGTAAGACAACACCAATGAACCTGTAAGACAAAAGTAATGAACCTGCTAGTTAAAACTCATGAACCTACAAGTTCAAATGCATGAACCTGCAAAGAAAAACTCAAAAACCTCAGAAAAAGTAATGAACCTGTAAGACAAAAGTAATGAACCTGTAAGACAAAAGTAATGAACTTGCTAGTTAAAACTAATGAACCTTAGAAAAATCTCATAAACTTGTAAAATAAAACTAATGAACCTATACGCCATAACTCATGAACCTACAAGTTAAAACTCATGAACCTACAAGTTCAAATGCATGAACCTGCAAAGAAAAACTCAAAAACCTCAGAAAAAGTAATGAACCTGTAAGACAAAAGTAATGAACCTGTAAGACAAAAGTAATGAACTTGCTAGTTAAAACTAATGAACCTTAGAAAAATCTCATAAACTTGTAAAATAAAACTAATGAACCTATACGCCATAACTTATGAACCTACAAGTTAAAACTCATGAACCTACAAGTTCAAATGCATGAACCTGTAAGGAAAAACTCAAAAACCTCAGAAAAAGTAATGAACCTGTAGGACAAAAGTAATGAACCTATACGCCATAACTCATGAACTTTCTAGTTAAAACTTATGAACCTTAGAAAAATATCATAAACTTGTAAAATAAAACTAATGAACCTATACGCCATAACTCATGAACCTATAAGTTAAAACTCATGAACCTATAAGTTCAAATGCATGAACCTGCAAGGAAAAACTCAAAAACCTCAGAAAAAGTAATGAACCTGTAAGACAAAAGTAATGAACCTGTATGATAAAAGTAATGAACTTGCTAGTTAAAACTCATGAACCTTAGAAAAATATCATAAACTTGTAAAATAAAACTAATGAACCTATACGCCATAACTCATGAACCTACAAGTTAAAACTCATGAACCTACAAGGAAAAACTCATGAACCTGTAAGATTATCGGCTTAAACTTATCTTGTAGGGTTTATGAACCTCTAAAATGTAGCCTATGAGGGATTTGAACCCACATCCATGTGAATAAACACATTGCTCTACCATTTGAGCTAATAGGCTATGACAACCAATACACAATTTCATCCTTTTGTCATTCAAATTCAGCACATGAAAGACGAACTGCACAAACCCAAAATCAAAGCTTCCAAGAGTATAAATAACCTAGGTTTTACTAAAAGCATACAGCAACTCTTACCTATCTAATTTGAGACTGAAATCCAAGCTGCCAACAGGAATGGCAAGAGGATGAAGATCCAAGAGTGTCTCCAAAGAAGGGTGTCCTTTTTTACTTTTGATGTAAGAGCTGAAATTTGCAATACCCAGAAGTTTAAACCTTTTATTATCAACACTATCTCCATAGAACAACCTTCTGAGCCCCATCACCATGTGTTCTACAGGGCAGTAGTAGCTGCTTCTGTGGCCACCATAGTTAGCCCAATACTCAGAAACCCATTCGAGATCACCCAAATACAACACAAACCCACTACCAAGACACCCTTTTAAAAGGCTCATGATCTCTCCAAGCTTCAACTCAACTTCCTCCTCGGACACCGTTATAAAGCTGACTCTTTAGAACCTAGGGCTGGTGGCGACGGCGCGTGAGGGTGGATCGGGAGGAAGCTCCGCCGGCGCATAGCTCACTTCCCGGTGGCGATCGATTCTCAGTACTCTCCGGCGCGTAGGTCTGCTTGTAGCTTCCGGCGGACTCGTTGAAGACGGAGCGGTCGAATTTGGGGATTACGAGGTCTTCGCAGCGACTTAGGTCGACGGTGTGGAAAGAGCAACGAGAGAGAGCGGTGAGCTCCGATTGGGTAAGGAAGCGCAAATCAACGACTGGAATTGATTCCACTGTCGGCGTTGGTCGGCGTCCATGGCCGAATCGACGCTTACCGGCGCCATCTCCGCCTCTTCACCTCACCCACCACGAACCCAGATCGGTGTGCTCCACCGGACCACCGCCCTTGAACCACGCACACCCCCACCACACCGTGCGCACCAACGCCCCGCCTCGTCCAAGCTGCTCCACAGATCCAATCTCATCTCTGGGTCTGGCAAGACGATTATCCCTGCTTATCTCCGCCTCTTGTTTTTTGGCTTGTTTTAAACGGAAGGGTATTTTAGTCTTTTACTCAACTTTTGTCTTAAATTGCAAAAAATGCCACCGTGTAACTACTTCCTAGAAGCTTGTTTTTTTTTTGGCTGATTATCTTAGAGTCAATCTGGATTGTTGATTTCCTTCATCCAAGGGCTGTTATTAGTGCTTAGTTTTTATCTTAAGGGGGTTGTGTATGTGAACGGGCCTCTATAAAATTAATTAATAAATTTCAAAAAGAAATAAGATTAATGTAGATAAAAGAATAAACTATTAGTATTTTATTGTAAAAAATATAAAATCCAATCATAATATTAATGTAGATAAAAATATAAACTATCAGTATTTTTATGAAAAAGATTAATCTAATCATAATTTACAACTTTTTTGATATATACTAACCACAAATCTATATCTATTAAGTAATGATTATGTTTATTATATAAAACCAATAAAATAATTTCACAAAAATAATTAAGATTAAACCTGAAAATATTGTTTTTACTCTTATTTACCATATTTAAATTTCATACTTGTGTTATTAATTAAAATTTTTAATTAAATAATGTTTAATATATAATAAATCGGGCCCACTCTTATAACTTTTATAAAAAAAAGTCTTAATGATGAATAACACATAGGATAATTATACATAGTCCTCAAACGTAGGATTTTGACTCCTCCTTTAATATATATGGATGTAGATAGATTGATATAAATTGGCCGTTGAAATTTGTTGACAACTTGGATTTGCTTATATTATTGTTAATATAACTAGTGTAGTATCCGTGCCTTGCACGGGATCTGTTTATATTTTTTATATTTGTAAAAATAGTATATTTTAATTATATGTTTCATTGATATAGAAATATATAGTTAATGACTGTTATAAAAGTAGATAAATTCTTATATAAAAAATGACTAATCGACTAAAAATATTCAAGATATAAAAAAATTACATTACATAAAGAAAGGCGGAACTCTCCATAACTTTATTAATAAAAAAAATTGGCTAAGTAGTCTTTGAAACAGGATAACCACACCCCTAACATCAATACTACTAAAACAATAAAGCATAATACAAATGTTCATCTAATACATGAAAATGAAACGTGCATTTGAATTTAATTAATCGACTTATTGGGCCATTACATGATTGATAATACCAATTAATCGATTTATTGGGCCATTACATGATCAATCTACTGATGGGTAAACTAAACCCTAATCCACCCATGCGTGAGTTCCTCTCACTCTCTCGTTGTCTTTCTAGATCGTTTTCTTATGTTAATTATTTTATAGATAGGAAAAATCATACATAAACCCTAATTTTCTGAGATATGTGACTGATTCCTATACCATGCAAAGGACACCAACGGATAGATGAGCATATCTGGAGATTGGTAATGGAGGGTTCCCAAACCACAATTTTCTGAGATATGTGACCCTTCTTCTTCATTAAAAGTAGGTTATGGAGCCCTACAAATTCGGTGTTCGCGAGATTGTACCTTTCGACATATGTAAGATCTCTATCTATCTCAATTTATCTCAATCTATGGTGACCAGTTCCTTTTGAAATGCTCCATTCCTTTTGAAATGCTCGACCTATTCCTTTGAATTTGATTTAATTTTTTTTATCCTGCTTAATTACTCTCTGACAATTTTTTTTCTTCATATGAGGACATCTGGACGTTGGTGAGGATCTCTGTCTGTAAGATCCTAATTTCATTTCTTATGCTCTTCGGTGTTCCTTATGTCACTCTACCTACCGTCATCAAGGGAATCAAAATGTAAGATATTTGTCTGTATATCTATTTAAATACATCTCGCCCTCTGTTGTTTTTTGAAATGCCCGACTGCATTTTGTTCAATACAACTGGAGGAACAATTTTTAGGCGGGATTTTGGATTTCATTCGGTCTTGTTTTTTTTCTTGGGTCATTGTTTTAATTCTTTTTCAAAAAAAAAACGTGTTTTCTTTGTTTGAATGTTTTTGTTTTAGTCTGAGATTTTTTACACGGATTAAAAAATTGATTTCAGAAAAAAATTAACAACTATAACCGAATAATAACTCTTAATCCATATTTATATATTTATACTTAAAACATTTAATACTTAAAATTTAAATATAAGTGTAATGTTATTTGTTTAGTATATAATATAAATATATTATAATATGTTTAATCTTGGAATCTATTTTATGCATATTAATACTTTAAAAAAATAAGTGTAACCTGCTATTCTATACAGTGTCTGTACATTCTGAACCCTTTAGTTCGACAAATAAGAAGCCTCGAGAAAAAGTTGTTACACATTTATTGAGTTTTCTAGATATGAACCTCTAGCTTGGATATTTGAACCCTCTGATGGGCTTATTAGGCCAAATTTATTTGTACACATATTAATGAGCCTCTACACATTATATTGGGCTTATTGGGCCAAATAAAAATGACACAACAAATTGAAAAATTGGTTCGTACAAAAAAAATACATTTTTACTGGATTACAAACTTAATTGACTTCCTTAATGTTAATATATGTATATTTACAAACAAATCCTAAAACTATTTACTAGCCTAATAGGTCCATAATATGTGGAATATTATTAATTTGCCTAATTATGTTTAACGGGCTTCTAGGCCCAATGACAATATTATCAAAAATATAACTTTTCTAGCCCATTATTTCCTGCCCAATCTATATAGATAAAGTTGAATCAACCGAGTAATTTTTTTTAAATATTTTTATCGCTAAAAATATGTATAATATATTTAGCTTATTGGTCCATTACACATAAATCTGTATGCTAAATTTGTATAGGCTATCATATGATGTTTGTAATACCCACACCACATTGGGCCGGCCCATCACAGGGCTGCAGCCCATACACCCCAACCCTTCCTTGTTGGCTTCAAGCCCCAAGGCCCAGCCACTTAATCAAGAGGTTGTTGGGAGCGCTCGAACACGAGACCTCTCTCCTTTATCCACTCCCCACAAGGAGTGAATACCAATTGTGCTGCAGCGCAATTGGTGATACAAGTGGTAAGGCATTGTCCTTGTATCTAAAGGTCCCGGGTTCGATCCCCGTGGGCAACAACCTACCCATTTAAATGGGGGAAGGGTTGGGTGTGTGGGCTGCATGCCCTTGGACAACCAGGCGGCACCAGTACCGGCGCCGGCACCGTTGGGTGGCTGGGCGGCTGGGGTAGCTTGGCCTGAGATGTTACAAAAAAGTACACTTTATGTTGGTGTCTGACCTTGCCGACAACGGGCCTGACAGACACCCCGGCACTGTCATCCTTAACAGGCCCGCAGGCCGTGTATCCCAACCCTTCCCCCTCACTTGGGTAGGTTGTTGGTGAGAGTCGAACACGCGACCTCTCCACCCTTTATCAAGCGCCTAAGCACCTTGATACCAATTGTGCTACAGCGCAATTGGTGATACAAGTGGTAAGGCATTGCCCTTGTATCTAAAGGTCCCGGGTTCGATCCCCGTGGGCAACAACCTACCCATTTAAATGGGAGAAGGGTTGGCTGTGTGGGTTGCATGCCCTTGGACAACCAGGCGGCACCAGTACCGGCACCGGTACCGTTGGATGGCTGGGCGGCTTGGTGGCTGGGGTAGCTTGGCCTGGGATGTTACAAAAAAGTATACTTTATGTTGGTGTCTGACCTTGCCGACAACGGGCCTGACAGACACCCCGGCACTGCCATCCTTAACAGGCCTGCAGATAGGTGTTATTTCATACACCTTTTCTAGCATCTATTAGCATGATTTGGAGGAGTTTTGGAGTTGTTTTAGTGCTAAGTCTGCGATCCAGATATTATGGAGAGAAGTGAAGAAATCCAAGGATTGGCAGCTTAGTTGGAGCTCAGAGATGGAGCTGCTGGAACATCTATGGAGAAGGCTACCAAACCCTTGGTAGTATTTGGAGAGCAGCTGGAGAAGAGAAGAAGATGAGAAGTTAAAGTTTGGAGTTCACCGCCTCGCGTTAGCAGTGACGCCCCGCGGTGATGACTCCCAGTGATGAAAGAAGCCCCGCATGAGAGGAGGCCACCGCCCAGCGGTGGAGAGCAGAAGCCCCACGGTGGATCTCTACTGCCCCGCGGTGGACATGTTTATTGCCTTGCGCCAGATTATATTTATTTCCTTTTATTTCTATTTCAGACTTTGTTATTTTATTTGCTTCCTTTTGGATTGGTTTTGTGATCTTGGGCTTTAGGTTAACTCTATTTAACCTAATGTTCCACAACCTCCAAGCCAGTCTACGAACACACTTAGACACATCTTGTATCGAACTATTTTGATCGTTATTTCATATTATAGTTTTTCATCCCCTTTGATGGAGAACTAACTTTCCCTTGTTCTGTTAGACGATTGAAGCAGTACTTTGATGTGTTTGTGAGATTTTTATTCCTTGTTCTTATCCTTATAATTGTTGGATTGATTCTCTTGCTTACCACGTCTACGATTTCTAGTTGTTCGTCTTAGCCTGATCACCTAGGTTGAATGCTTGTTATCAATTGCTAGGATAGCATATAGGGGTTCCGAGTGCATATCTAGTGGCAAACACGTTTGTGCGTATAGGGGTTCAGAGCGTACACTTGTGTGTGAGAATCAATTGCATGTTAAGTAGGGGAGTGAGTACTTGTACGTCTTTCTACTTGCATGTATCCTAAATCCTTGTGTGCATCGCTATTGCTGTGTTGGTGCTAAAGTACGCTGACAACTGTAAGAATCAGTTGTACTTTATCATTGGTATAGTGATAAGTCTATTGACAACTGTGAGAATCAATAGTACTTACGATTAAGGTGGGAACGACTATAAGGATAAATAATTGAACTTGGATTGAATAGATTTCAGGGATCAAACTCTATCTTTGTACTGTGGATTTCGCTCTAACAGGACTACTTTCCCTCATATTATTCTCTCGATTTTGCTTAATTTGCATGCTTGTTTTCTTCGTTCTCTTGACTACAAAACCCCCAGTTGCTTGTTACTTGTCATTCACGATTGCATATTACATCATACCTTCTCTGTGGGATTCGACCCTTACTTGTCTGCTATACTTTGTTTAGTAGGTCTGTTAGGATAATTAATTTTGATAAGGCTAATCAACGACATTTGCTTGTGTATCTTTAGTCCCGTCAGCCGTGTACCCCAACCCTTCCCCCTCACTTGGGTAGGTTGTTGGTGAGAGTCGAACACGCGACCTCTCCACCCTTTATCAAGCGCCTAAGCACCTTGATACCAATTGCGCTGCAGCACAATTGGTATCAAGGTGCTTAGGCGCTTGATAAAGGGTGGAGAGGTCGCGTGTTCGACTCTCACCAACAACCTACCCAAGTGAGGGGGAAGGGTTGGGGTACATGGCCTGCAGGCCTGTTAAGGATGGCAGTGCCGGGGTGTCTGTCAGGCCCGTTGTCGGCAAGGTCAGACACCAACATAAAGTATACTTTTTTGTAACATCTCAGGCCAAGCTACCCCAGCCACCAAGCCGCCCAGCCACCCAACGGTGCCGGCGCCGGTACTGGTGCCGCCTGGTTGTCCAAGGGCATGCAGCCCACACACCCAACCCTTCCCCCATTTAAATGGGTAGGTTGTTGCCCACGGGGATCGAACCCGGGACCTTTAGATACAAGGGCAATGCCTTACCACTTGTATCACCAATTGCGCTGCAACACAATTGGTATCAAGGTGCTTAGGCGCTTGATAAAGGGTGGAGAGGTCGCGTGTTCGACTCTCACCAACAACCTACCCAAGTGAGGGGGGAGGGTTGGGGTACACGGCCTGCAGGCCTGTTAAGGATGGCAGTGCCGGGGTGTCTGTCAGGCCCGTTGTCGGCAAGGTCAGACACCAACATAAAGTGTACTTTTTGTAACATCCCAGGCCAAGCTACCCCAGCCACCAAGCCGCCCAGCCACCCAACGGTGCCGGCGCCGGTACTGGTGCCGCCTGGTTGTCCAAGGGCATGCAGCCCACACACCCAACCCTTCCCCCATTTAAACGAGTAGGTTGTTGCCCACGGGGATCGAACCCGGGACCTTTAGATACAAGGGCAATGCCTTACCACTTGTATCACCAATTGCGCTGCATCACAATTGGTATCAAGGTGCTTAGGCGCTTGATAAAGGGTGGAGAGGTCGCGTGTTCGACTCTCACCAGCAACCTACCCAAGTGAGGGGGAAGGGTTGGGGTACACGGCCTGTTAAGGATGGCAGTGTCGGGGTGTCTGTCAGGCCCGTTGTCGGCAAGGTCAGACACCAACATAAAGTGTACTTTTTTATAACATCCCAGGCCAAGCTACCCCAACTACCAAGCCGCCCAGCCACCCAACGGTGCCGGCACCGGTACTGGTGCCGCCTGGTTGTCCAAGGGCATGCAGCCCACACACCCAACCCTTCCCCCATTTAAATGGGTAGGTTGTTGCCCACGGGGATCGAACCCGGGACCTTTAGATACAAGGGCAATGCCTTACCACTTGTATCACCAATTGTGCTACAGCGCAATTGGTGATACAAGTGGTAAGGCATTGCCCTTGTATCTAAAGGTCTCGGGTTCGATCCCCGTGGGCAACAACCTACCCATTTAAATGGGGAAGGGTTGGGTGTGTGGGTTGCATGCCCTTGGACAACCAAGCGGCACCAGTATCGGCGCCGGCACCGTTGGGTGGCTGGGCGGCTTGGTGGCTGGGGTAGCTTGGCCTGGGATGTTACAATGTTTAGTAGTCAAATTGGGTCAATAGGTTTCAAGGCCCAGTTAAAACATTTTCGAAAGGTTTACTGATTGGGTTAATAAACCTGATAACTTGTTAATAAACCTGATAAGCTTTAATGGGCTTAAAGGCCCAAATACTTAAATAACAAATTAGTAAGTCTGACCCATTATGTATACATAAAATCTGATATAACATTACCACGACTAAAATTAATAAATGGGCTTATTGGCTCATTACATGTTTAACAATATTATCGAGCCCATTAACATTTAATGGCCTAATAAAAACAAATACAAATTTAACTAATTTATATTTCGCCGCACTATGTATATATATATTTTATTTTATTTTGATAAAGAAAGAATTCGAGATTCCAGTACAACAACATGGATGCCCGAGAGGCCGAAGAAACGACGACGGAACACCCGCCACAAACCACCCAGAAAACAAACAGACAAAGGAAAAAACACAGAAATGAACATGAAAGAGCCAGGGAAAAGTACAGACACAGACGAGCCCAGCAAACAACCAAGGCAAATAGCGAGAAAGTCCTCAAACAGTGGTTGGAAGACACCAACAGGTCGTCTGAAGCAGCCGGAAAGAAGAAACACGACTCAATCTGGAGGTACAAAGTTCGCAGCAGCCACCAGGGATCACTCGATCACAGTCTTGTCTCGATCCGAATCAGCAATTCTCTGAATCAACCTTACGAAAGCAGCCTCAGCAGTGGGAGTACCTCAGGGTTAAAGGGAATAGATTTTAGAGGAGATTGAGGGTTGCTCGAGGGTTGAGAAGCCCTAGGGTTCATGTTTCGATTAAAATTGGCTTAAGGGGAACCAAGATGCTTTTAAGAAGGATGGTTGCTTGTGAATCAATCACAAATCACCTTAATAAATGTTACTTTTCGATAGAGAAATTATCTCAAAGTTTAGAAAGAACATTAATATTTGACAAAAGGCTTATGGCCCAAATCAAATAATGTCCAAGAAAGGTGATAAGTTTTATTTTTTATTTTTTTAATTAAAATAATCCTTTCTTTTTTCTTAGTTTGGTTCCCTTATTCTTAGTTTGGTCCGTAAGGTAACCGCGACCATTGAATTTGAGATTTAGCCAATTTGTTTAGTTTGGTCTTAGGGTAACAAAAAGCTTAAGAAATGGGCTTTTCGGCCCATTATCCAAACCCAAATTTAAATTTGGGAATTAGGGTTAGGGGAGCAGCAACCACATCGGTTGCTCTGCGGCGGCGCCGTTGATCTCGGCGGATGCGATCTCGCTGGGGTGGACGGAGGGGTGGACGGTGAGGGTAACGTGGTCACCTACGCCGTTTGTCCGGTGGTCGGGGGTTGCTTGGAGGTGTCGGGGTTTGTCCGGTGGTGTCGGGGTTGCACGGTGGTGGCAATTGGATTCTCAAAATTGAGAAGACTTGGTTTGGAATGTATATTGTAATTGGCCTGTGAGACCCTAAATGCAGTAAAAATGTTGTTGATTTGAACACTGGCAGTGGCTTGTGTAGCCCCAGTATTCATTTGATTTTGCTTGGGATCATTGTTGTTTTTGAATTTATTTATTTTTGTTTACCTTGCCACTGCTGATCCAGCATTTGATTGAGAAGGCAGGTATAGGTAGGTGGTCGGGTTAGGTGCGAGTGGGCAAGGGTTCGTTTGGGCTCGTCCGATCTGGAGCAATCGAGCAAGGGGTGGTGGAGTGGAGGTGTGGCGGCTGTATGGGCGCATCTGCAGCCTCGGTCGCCAACGCCGGGACATCGACGGACAACAAATCATCACCGCCAGCCACCTCGCTCGTCAGTTGTTCGTGGACTCGGTCGGAGCAGGGAGCTCGGTCGGAGCAGGCGATAAGCAAGGGGACTGGTGGGTCTGGGCTAGGTGGTACCGAAGGGGGTACAGTGGTCAAGGTGGGGAGAGGGATGGGTGGCGGCAGGCCATTAGGGTTTTTTGTTTAGATTGTGACAAACAGAGAGGGTTAGGAAAAGGGAGAGAGGAGGCAGCGGGGAAGGGGAAGGAGGAGAGGAGAGGGAGGTGGTGGGGGGAGAGGAGCCGCCAGCGGGAGCCCGGGAGTGGGGCTCGGGGAGGTGGAGCTGCTGGTGGTGGCTATGCTCGATCTGAGCAGGCCCAGACGGAGCGGCCTCGGGGCAGGGGTGAGGGGGTGTCGGTGAGGCGGGTTGCTCGGTCGGAGCGGCCATGGTGGCGGCGAGGGTGGTGGTTGCCATGGGGTGGAGGCTGTCAAGGTGGCGGCGGGAAGGTGGTTGGCATGGTGGTGGCTGGCTCCTTTTGGAGATGGCTTTTAGGGCCGGCGGGATTTCCAATCCCCAATTCTTGAGAGCGTTTTGATTTTCGTCTAGTTAGGAGTAGTCTATGTATATATATTTTAATACAATATTTAATGTGCTAATTGCCCAACTTGACCAACTTGACAAAATTAACATGAAACTGATAAACATTTAATAGGTTTATTGGTCCATTAAATTGTAATACCAGGAATTTTTTTACATATATTTATACCTCAAAATTGAACCCTTTTTAAATTTTAATTTTTTTTCATTTATAATTCTAATATTCTACCCGTTTTTAGATCTGTAATTTTTACCCCTTAAAATATAAATACCCCATATTAATACCCCTTTTTTCTCCCTTTATTTTCCCCTCACTCCTCTCTCGAACTTTCCATTCTCCCGACATCCCTCAGCAGCCTCATGTCCCCCTTCTCGCAGCAGCTCCTTCCTCTCTGAGCTCACTCGTCGGTCCCGGAGGAGCCATCGCCGATGCGCAGCGCCGGAGGGCGAGCTCACGCCGCCCGTCTTCGACCTGGGCTTGTCTCCGGTCGGTTCCATTCGCGCGCCCACCGCAGCCTCCAACACACCAACTACTCAGCCACCTCCTCCCGTCGCCGTCTCCGGTCGTCATTCACCGCCCCTGTCGCCGGTAAAGCTATCTTCCAACCCCAACAAGCCTCTTGCACCACCATCTCCTTCCATTTACTCTTGTGTGAGTTTTTGCCCAATTTCTTAAACCCTAACTTGGTAGATTTGGGTGTTTATGTTTAATTGAGGAGTTTAGATGCAATTGGTTCTTAATTAGATGGTAATGGATGCTTTGGATGCATTAGGTTGATTGGATTTGAAGATTGGAGTGGTTATATTGAGATTTGGGGCATTTCATGCACATTCTGAAATTCTGGGCACTTTTCGTAATTACTGGAAATTTGTGGCTGAGATTATAAGGTGAGGAATTCTCTCACAAGTATGGGGAATTTTACGGATTTCAATTTGGATGTTTATGTTGAAAGTTATGCGCGTTTTTGTGTTTTGTGAAGGTTTAGGAAGTTCGACTGTTTCCGTAGACGCTTGAATAAGTTGCTTGACGATGAACGCTACTAAGGCAAGTTATTTGTGAGCGTTTACGTGTTATAGTATAAGTTTAGGAGTCTTAATGTCGCATGAGTATTGAATTGTTTAATCGTGTTTCAAGCATGAATTTATCTAAATTGAATTACTCATATTTATTATATAGTCATGATGTGTTGGTAAAGGATTGATGAATGATCGTGGTTATGATAGTTTGTTCTAGAGAAGTGATGATATTTGAGACTTACATGTTGTTTAAGTTTAGAGTCATAGATTATGTTTGAGTATTATATCCTAGTTTGTGCATGAGTATTAAATATGAAATTATGTATGAATATATGTAACCTTAGATTGTGCATACTTATCGAGTCTTAGATCATACTTGAGTTTCGAATTATTGATGAATGATTATAGAGTTGGTCGTGTCTTAAACATGTGCATGTATACGTGTATCGAGTATTACATGGTCTTGATAGTGTGTGACGTGTCAATAAATGGATGTTGGTTGTGTTACCTTGAGATGTTGGGGAGGATATGATGAGCATATAGATGAATATTGTTGTACGGTTGATTTGGAACAAAATGATATGTTGATTAAAATGTGGTATGATATATATGTGGGTAAGGATTGTTCCGATCCCCAAATGGTTTTAAACTGTTTTTCTACTGATAAGCTCCTCGACAGAGGGCTCCATCCGGGTGGAGCGGTTCGAGAGAGTTCTCTACCTTTCTAGGGGAGGTCGGGTCACCTAGCTAGTGACGCCGTTTCCGATCCGTTGGTAGAGGTGATAATATCCGTTATACGGGTTCAGAAGGTACCTTCGTGTCCAAGACATGCTTGAACATGTTTTCGAAATGTTTTCGTTTTTGGATTTGTAAATGTTTTCTCTATAAAAGAATATACTCGAGTATATAGATTTTGAATGATTTTTTAAAAGTTTGGAACTTTGGTTTGATTAGAAATTGAAAGAAGTTCATGTGATCTATTGTTGTATTATTTGTGAGTATGATATGTGTGCTTCGAAGATCTGGTATTGCGACTATTCTCGTTGTAACTTTTCCTGCATATCTGTGTGTATGTGAAGTAACGCTATCTTGTATGTTATGATTGTTTGTAACTTTCTTATCATGTTTCACTGTCATTAATCTCGCATATCCGCATATATGTAGAGAACACTTTAGCAATGTATCATTTCTAGCTGTAATATTTCTTGCATGTTGTATGTGTGTATATTATACATTCTTGTTGTAACATGTACATCTATGTCTTTGCATGTGTATATGTGATCCTTTCCTTACACTATTACACGTATTAAATTGCTTATATAACTCGCTAGTCTGGTTGGAGACTAACCCCCATTGTCGTGGGGGCTGGTTATGTCTTGTACATGGTCAGGTATTCTTTCATTCAAGATCAGCGTGGACGTCAAGCTGGGTGGACACGATATTCTTTCATTCAGGATCAACTCTATTTCAAACGTTTTAGAATGATTTGATTATACAATTTCCGCTGCGATAAAAGTTATCTTTGTTAAATTGTTTTATATTCGAGATTTGAGTTATCAGTTTTATTGTTCTAACTACTATAGAGTTTTATTCTTTTAAAGTTGTATTTATATGACCAAAAATTGGTTTGTGATGGATTTACAAATGGTGTTTTATGCATGACCTCATATTTATGTTTTATATATCTCATTCACCTTTTATTGGATACTGTTTTGATAATTCATTCCTAAACGCCTTGTGGATCCCTTTGGGATTCACGGCACTGTAACACCTCAATTTGGGGTTGTTACATAAATGAAGGTAAATTGATATTTTTGTGTACTAAACATTTAATGGGCATATTGGGCTGAAATTATTTGTATGAATATTAATGAGATTCAACACATTTAATGGACCCAAATATAACATTTACAATGTTTTAATTGGAGTCCATACAAAAATATTCTATAATACATAATCCTAGAATTACGAAGCATGTTTTTTAAATTTGAATGGGCTTATGGGCCTAAGTAAAAATAAAGTCGATGGATTTAAATTTTGGTCCAATTACGAAACCTGTTATTTCTATTAAAGATATATTTGTTTTTACACAAACTTTAAAAAATAAGATATTTCTGAATTTGTCTAGAGGGTTCGGATTGAAATTGACCACATAACTCAGATATGTCTCTTTCACATTTACTCTCTCTCTCTCTCTCTCTCTCTCTCTCTCTCTTGCTCTGTGTCTGTCTGTAAAACCTTCCACCTTCAAACCTTTTTGTTTCTTTTTCAAACCTTCCAGATTCATAACAATGGACAAATTTCTTTCTTAATACGTGATGGGACATACCTTCCTTGTTCCTCTCTATCTAATTTCTTAATTAACAGGTCACACCTTCTCTTTCATTTTTCTATGATTTCATATCCAAAACAAAAACTTCGAAAAAGACATGTCTATCTTTTAAACACGCGGTTGATGAGCAGATCTAGAGGTTCATGAGGATATCTGGAAGAAGAAGGTTCTTTTGAGCTCCACAATGGATAAATGTAAGCTCTCTCTCTCTCTCTCTCTCTCTCTCTCTCTCTCTCTCACATTCTCTAGAGATTCCTTAAGCTCTCTGTCTCTTCAGATTGTCACTCTCTCTCTGTCTCTCGCTCTCTTTTTCTCTGTCTCTTTATCTCTTTCTCTAGAGATCCCTTAAGTTTGAAACCCTAAATACTTTACATTGAGTAAAACGTCCTATTAGAGCATTCCTAATGGGGGCTTATTTAGAGGGCTTATTGAATTTGTTGGAATAAAAAATTCAAGCCTTCAAATAAGCCTTCCCGGGAGGCTTTAATTTTGGGCCAAATTAAAGCCCCATCCACCGGGCTTATTGTTAGGCCATGTTTGGTTCGTTTTTATTTTTTTTCGGATATAACAAGTGAAACGACGCGTTTTGGCCCAAAAAGGGCCAAAATGCGTCACTTAAAGCAAGCAGCCAAACGGCTGCTTGCTTTAAGCAGCGCCATGTGACGCATTCTTACTGGGCGCGCGAAAGCGGCCCAGATGGCGCCACGTGGCGCCTAATCGGACGGTCAGCGTTTTTCGCTTGCCGTCCGATTTTTTTAGTTTAAAAATAACATAACTTTTTTATCTTACATTAAAAAAAAATAAAAAAATTACTATAATTCTAATTGCATTTTTCTATATCTATAGACACCCATTATGATTATGTTTCTAATATTTTTGATATTTTTTTATTGTATTTTGTATATTATTAATTGAAAGTAAATGATATTAATATTATTTATGGTGGTTTAACATATAAATATACACTAATTTAATTTCTTTACATTAAAATGAAATTATGGATATTTAGTTTATGTTGTTCCTTTGTAACCCTCTTTCGTTAATTTGCTTTAGTTTGTTGTTTTAATATATATGTTTATCCTTAATTTTCTTCAAGTCTATTATTCGCTCTTTATTTATATTTTTTTATTTATATTAAATATTAAATATATTCTTGATATTAAATATTTAATATATTCTTTATATAAATATATAACATATTTTTTTATATAAATATTTAATATAAATAATATATTAAATATTTAAATACTTAATAATATATATATAAATATTTAATATAAAAAATACATTAAATATTAAATATAAATAATATATTAAATATTTAATATCAAGAATATATTAAATATTTAATATAAAGGTATAATTGTAATTTGATATAAATAAAAAGATATAATTATAATTTAATATATTCCATAAGCCTCTTCAATAAGCCCTCCACTAAAGTTGAAAAAATGAGTGGGGCTTATTAGAGAGGCTTATTGGCAAAAAGCCCCCAATAAGCCCACCATTAATGGTGCTCTTAACCTCTAGTATTAATCGTTTTCTTATTGTTGATTGCTTTCATAGTTTGTAAATATGTTAAACACTTCTATTTTGTTTTTGTTTATTTATTACACATCTACACATCGGGGGAGGTCAATCTGTAAATCCTTGATTGATGGAGTACCTTATGAAAAATGATATCCTGCTTCTATTGTAAGACCATAAAAAACCTTGTAGAATACATTATAACATATTTGCATGTCTCTATGTTTGCTGAAGGGAATATTTGAAGGTTGTTTTGAAAATGACTTGTCATTTCTGGAAATTTTCATGTGTACAGGCCAAGAATCAAAATCCATGCGTGTATCATTATTGTAATTGCAAACTGTTGCCTCAATAGGATATGAACTTCTTGTACCCCATATAAATGATACAACTGTGTAGTAATTTTTATTTTGAAATATTGATATTCAATATCTGTCAACTTATATCCTTAAGTCTTGTTATTATATTTTTATACATAATGGGTAGACCTTAAATCAATCTTGCCTAACTATAAGAGCTTGGATGCTTATATTTTTCTTTACTGCATATATATCATATATTAAAGAAAATTATCTACATTATTTTTATAAAAAATATATAGAATAATAGTAGATATAAATGTACCTTTTTTCTAGAGCATAGATCTGTAGGAAATACAATTTTCACGACACTAAATTCTGCAAGGTAGTACTTTTGAAATGGAAATTTAGATTATTTATTTTTGCTTCTCAAGTTATATTCTAATTATTGATTTTTGTACTTCTGCACAAACTTTCAAATAGTCATGTCTATTCGGGAAAGACTGAAAACAGCAAGAAATAAATTGTAAAGACAAACAAAATATCAGCATGTAGAATCAATATCAGCATATATAATTTCTGGGTGATTTGACGGAAAAAATTGTAAAGATGTACTAAAAGGATGAAAGACAAATATTTTTGGGTGAAATTGTAATGAAAGACGAATATTTTTTGCAAATCAATATAAGCCTATAGAATTTCTGGGTGAAATTGCAATGAAAGACGAATAATACTAAATGAAAGATTGTGGGGCTGTAGTTTTAATTTCTGGGTGCATGTACAATCAATATCAGCATGTGCAATGAAAGACAAACAAAGTTATAAAGATGTAATTACCTGGTAATTGACTGCGGGGCTGTAGTTTTAATTTCTAGGTGCATGTACAATCAATATCAGCATGTAAAGACGTACTGAAAGGATGAAAGACGAATATTTTGGGGTGAAATTGTAATGAAAGATGCATATTTCCGCAAATCAATGAAAGACAAACAACAAAATTTGCAGAATAAATTATCTAGTAAATGAGTAAACACGATTCGTTGTTTGTATTGAAATTGACTGAGAGGTTGTAGTTTTATAAGCCACACAAACCGTTTTATTTATTCTGTGATATTCTGCCATATATTTTCAGTACCAGATCTTTTTTAATTTTGAAAAACATAGATTTTCAATACCAAAACTTATTTATTATGTAATATTCTGCCATATTGTACTGACTTAATTGTTTTGACTTTATTGTGCATATCTTGCAATTGGAATCTTTTTAAAGATAATATGCATAATTGTTTATGGACATGTTCGATGTATTTTGGTTTGTCTGTAGCAGAAAGATTTGCAGAATGTGTGTTTTGAGGCAGCATTTGCAGAATGTGTGTTTTGATCCATACGGGTTGTGTATTTTTTGTGGCATAATTTGCATTATTGTCAGTTTTGAGGGTGATTTGTGTGTGCTTCAGTTTTAGTCTTACATGTTTTAATATTGTGTAGGTTCAGTTTTTGTGCAATGTGTTGTCATATATATATATAAGTTTAGTTCTTTCAAGTTTTGCAGAATGTGTTGTCATTTTTAAAGGTGACAGTTTTTGTGTAGGTTCAGACTGTTCAGTTATTGCAAGTTTTGCAGAATGTGTAGTATATGGTGTAGATTTAGTTTTATTTCAAGTTTAATTCTTGCAGGTTGAGTTTCAGTTTGGGCATTTCTAATAAATGTGCATTTCCAATTGCATAATACCATTGCATAATGTTATTAGCAGGTTACTTTTTGTGCAATAACTTTTTTTATGAGAGCACATGATTTTGATTCTATTACAGGTTGTAACAATAATTTTTCTGTAATCTTCTATTATTACAGGTTGTAACAATCACGGACAACACAACTATCCATGATTTTGTGCAATATTTTTTGCAAATTATTCATGATTAGAGATTTGATTCTATACACAAATTATAGGGTATAGAATATTAATTGGTAAATTTTTAGAAAGATTTAGAGTATAAAAATTATTCCAGCCTGTTTGCGAATCCGACTAAAATGGATAGTAATTTTATTTTATTTTATTAGTTTTTTGACAAAACAACCAAGAAAACAAGAGTGCGACACGTGTCCAAATCAATACCGCGGTGTCACATGACAACGTAATTTTCGGGCTCATTCTGGGGGCGCAATGTGACACAGATGATATTCTGCTTTAGTTATTATATAGTAGATTAATTATATATTGTAAGAGGTAGATTGTAATATTTTTATACATTAATATAGTTGTTACAAAAACTGCTATGACTAAAAAGTTATTAGGAAAAATTAAACATTTGAAGATTACCACACCGTAAATTTGGTTGAGATTTTATATAAATTTGAAATAGTGATACTCACTTACCATTTTAACTATGTCATACTCTGATTACATAAGGTCATCTCTATTAGTTTATTCGAAAGTTGGATCTTTAACCTCTTTTTCAAATTCTCTCTACCACATTATCGAGGATCTCATATTAACTTTCATCATTTTATCAATGTATCTTCATTCTAGTATTTAGAGTTATTTTTTTAAGTTTTTTCATATTAAATTAAAATATAGCGCTCATATATATTTTATGTAATTTTTTTAAAATAGTATTAAGTTATACATTATTAATAATAAAAAATTACAAATTATATCCGTTAACTTATATTAATTTAGTTAATATATAATATCTTAACTTTCATCGTATTTGAATTAAATTACAAAAAATATATATTAAGCATAAAAGAACCCAAGAAAATATATTATTTTATAGTGAAATAAGTATATATAATTACACTCTCTGTAAATAGATAAAAAAACAATAAATTTTGATATATATTTTGTTAATCTTTATATATATGGAAAAAAGTTGTTAATTTGTATAAACTCCGTGGTTAAAGGATATTACTTATAGTTAGATGCGTAATTCGATTAAGATAAAATAAGGTTAAGTTAGGATTGATTTATTAGGTATTTCTAAAAAAGACGGAACAATCGATCTTATCTAAAAAGACGGCACAATCAACGTTAATGATGAAATTGGAATAATTATAAAATATTATATGAAGTAATAAATTATAAAATATTCCTGAATTACTAGACGGATTAATTTCTGAAGAGTTTTAGACTTTCTGTAAGAGGTTTGAACTCTGTAAATTTTTCCGAGTATTATAGAACACAGTTGAAGTGTATTTGGGGTTAATTTGACGTTTATGTACGAATATATTTAACCCGGAGTTAAGAAATTTAAACCAAACCGAGTTCGGATAAGGATTAACGATTCACCGCGATCTGCCGTGCTCGCGGTATGGAATCGGCCTTAAAACCGCGACTCACCGCGATTGACCGCGATCAACCGCGATTCACCGCGACCGGCCGCGCTCGCGGTAACACCTTTTGCTGAGCAGTGTCGTCTTCCTCGAAGGCGGTTACTGTAGCTCTGTTCCTCTGATTTTCTGGGCAGGCAAGTGGCTTTCCAGCTGGCTTGGCTTGTGTCCCCTTGTCCCCTGCGTGTTTCCCTTGGTGTGACTCCGATTTTCAGTATAAAAGGGGGTCGAACCAATCCGAGAGTTGCCTTCGTCTTCCTCCTTGAGCTCTCTCTTTTCTTTGGTTTTTACCCACTGAAATTCGCCATTTTCGTGCCTTTCGAGCTCGATTCGAGTGATCCCAAGGATTGGTGAAGCTTGCCCAAGTGTTAGGGAAGGCTTACAGGTGTTTTGTGATCGATTTGGATGCAAAACAAGGCCTCCACGAATCGGGTAAATTCCCCTCCCCGCCATGGAAGCTGTCGAAGCTTTGCCACTGTTGATGAACCGCGACTGGCCGCCACTTGCCGCGATCGCGGTGAGGGCGTCCGAGTTGTGTGTCTTGTGGTTTGGCTTTGGGCTTGGCTCGATTCCTTTGATTTCTTTTCCTATTATTTTGGATTCATATATATAAGTGTATGGAATCTAACTTAGGGTCTCGTTTTGGATCGTTCCAATGAGATTTTATCCAGGTTTCGTTCCAGATTCAGGATTCAGGACTCGTTCTTGAGAAGTTGTCTTAGTATTCGTCTATTCTAAGGCAAGTGGCGGTTCGCTCTTGCTCATCATTCCATACTTCCATTAATTATCAATTATTTTGTTGTTAATTAATTTGGGATGATTCTTAATTATGTTGGGAACAGTTTTGATAACTATATGTGATTAAAAGATGATATTATACTAGGTTGTATATTCTGTTAGAACCGACGCTAGTATATTGTAGATTTGTGCAGGTGAAGGCCGTAAGGGACTTTGATGTGATTTATTGTGTGTGTTTAGATTATTAAATCTAGGGTGTTTGCCAGGTGGGCATATATACAGATAGTTTGTGCAGGTTGGGCCGTGATGGCTCTGTGTGATTTGGTTGTGTGTTTAACTGTGTAGTTAGCACGAGTATTCGTAGGGACGATGGATGGAGGTCCAATCGTTTCTTTATAATAATTGGTGAGTCATGACTAACTTCTATACTCGAGTGGAGTGTAGAAGTGGTGCACTCTGCAGGTGTCACAAACCCCGGTTCGATATGTGTCCCGCGAGTGGCGAGACATATATGTTAAAAGCTCATAACGTGATATGTGTGTGTGTGGTCATTTAATTCAGATAAGTGCCTGAGAGCACCTAATTAATGAACTTTGGCGAGTAGTGCAGCTAGGCGCTAGTGCAGCTAGGAAAAACTCGTCTTAGTTGTAAGTCGCTCGTATGCGATATTGTGATGATGTGTGTGTGTGTTTGTTTAAGTTTCCCAACATTTGTCATTGTTTCCTATAAGGCTCATTTCATTTGGAGTCTTCTTTTGGGATTGATTGCTGTGAGACTCGGTCTCCATAATCTTCTTTTGTGCATACCTTTTGATATTCTAGTAGGAGTATGATGGTTGACTAGCGTACTCAGTTATTATTCGAGGGACGATGAGTCTAACCTAATACGACTGCTTCGAACCACTCTGCTTTGTACCCTTGCGTAGTCTTTCATTAGACTGACCAACCGTTATATTCCTTGCATGGTTGGCTGGTGTCATCCGTTCGATTCGGCACATCAGGTGTGTTGAAGATCCGAGAAGGCTAGAACGACTGTGAAGATGAACGGTGTTTTCGACAAGTTGTTTTGTCGCCTTGTTTAAAAGATTTCCGCTGTGCTATTTTGTATTTTGTTAAAGACTTTCGCTGTTGTATTTCTGATTATTGGGTCGTTTTTGGAATCGTGTAATTCCGTGACCATGTGGTTTAATAAAAGTTATGATTTTAGTATTGTAACTATGTTTAAGACAGTTATGTCGTTGGAAAAGCCTGGGGTGACTTCGGGGTTTACGTCTGGGGTCATCGGCAGTAACGCTTTCAAATGAGGTTAAATTTGGGGGTGTTACAATAAAAAAAATTACAACATTAAACTTTGATGATAGAATTAGAATAATTACGATATATTGTATGAAGTAATATAAAAATTTAAACATTAGTAATCTATATATAAAGCTATAAATTGAACATAAAATTTAAACATTAGGGAGACGTAGTATTACAAAATATATTAATTAATCTCACGATTTCAAATCTTAACTAATAGATCTATCAAAAGAGTTATTTTTATTATACTTTTTTGAGGCTAATTTTTTATAATTAAAATAAGTTTTACACATTATTAAACCGGATCCATTGTGGTGGATTATGGTTGGATGGATAATAATACGTAAGCGAATTGAACGTGATGACGACACGTATGATTTAAGCTTATGCTTTAGTATATGTAATAGATATATATATATATATATATATATATATATATATATATAATAGATAAATTAGTAATAATATATTGCTGGATGAAATAATCTTTTTGGACTAAAGTAAAATAGTAAAAGAGATATTTTTTTCAACTATTGATTATATCGCCTAAGTTGCCTAACTACTAGAGCTGTCAATCGGGTCGGTCAAGTTGGGTTCGGTTCGGTTATTTCAAGTTCGGGTTGAGAACGGGTCAGGTCATTTCGGATAACAGGTCAAGTCGGTCGGGTCATTACAGGTCAGCAGACGGTTCAGGTTAACCAACAGGTCAAGAGCGTTATTTTTTAAATATTTTGTTCACTATTTTAATATTATTAAATAGTTAAAAAATTATATAAGTACAACAATGTTCCTTTTTTTAATATATCAAGCATATTATCATTATTTATATGTCATTTATCATATGTGTTTTATGTTATAGTTTATTAATACTCCATATTTATTCGTTAATCGGGTCCGGTTCGGATTGGTCGGGTTCGGTGTCGGTAAATTCGGGTTCGATAACTTCGGGTTATAAAAATTTCCAATCAGGTCGAATCAGATCCAAAAACGGATCGATCAGGTCGGTAAAACGAATTCAGTCACTTTTTAACCGCTCTACAAACTACTTATATTATAATTTTGTTAAAGGCTTGAGGTAGTAATACTACATGTACGATTGTGATAAATTGCAACTCCGTAATTTGATAACTCTAAGATTCATAAGTATTTTCTCTATTTATTATTTTTTTAATGTATTAATAAAGTAATTAAATAAATTGGTAGCCAATTGTATAGTTGCGGGACTCAAAATTTATTTACCCATATTTATCATATGCGTGAATTTAAAATTAAATTAATTAAATTAAATAAACTTTAATATATATTTAAATCGGATACATTATTATATTTTTTAAAAAAGGTTGGATGATGTGGTTAATGATGGTTGGATAGTATAACACATAGTCGAATTGAACATGGTAACGACAGTATGATTTAGATATCCTTTAGTATATATATAGATATAGATTAAATAATCACATCAACTAATAAATTTAACTAATAAATCTATCAAAAGAATTGATTTTTATAATATCTCTTACGAACTTAAATTGACTGAATTTTTAATTAAATTTATTTGATTAAATAAGTTTTATATATATTTAAGTTTGACACACTATTTTAATTTTTTTTAAAGAATGGATGATGTGATGGATTATGGTTGGATGAGTAATGACACATAAGCGAATTGAACATGGTGACGACACGTATGATTTATGCCTCTCCTTTAGTGTATATATATATATATAAATAGATATAGATAGATATAAATATAGATTAAATCAAGGATAATTTCATCATTTAAATATAAATAAATAAATCTTAAATAAAAATCAAGAAAAGGGTAAAGGAAGTTATGAAAAGAAGATTATTGGGGATTCTTCACTAGTAGAGCTGTCAATCGGGTCGGTCAAGTCGGGTTCAGTTCGGTTATTTCGGATTCGGGTTGAGAACGGGTCGGGTCATTTCGGATAACAGGTCAAGCCGGTCGGGTCATTAAAAGTCAACGGGCGGTTCAGGTTAACCAACGGGTCAAGATCGTCATTTTTTAAATATTTTATTCACTATTTAAATATTATTAAATAGTTAAAAATCAATTTAAATATGTCAAAATAAGTTGAAATGAATTAAAATAATAATAATATTATTAATTATTTTAATGTAATTGATATTAGTAGACCAAAATTATATTTTATTTTTAATATTAATTTTTATTATATTAATTTATAAATTTTTATATTATAAAAAATTATATAAGTACAACAATATTTTTTTTTAGAATATTATCATTATTTATATGTCATTTATCATATATATTTTATGTTATATTTTATTAATACTCCACATTTATTCGTTAATTGGGTCGGATTCGGGTTGATCGGGTTCGGTCTCGGTAAATTTGGGTTCGATAATTTCGGGTTATTAAAAATTTTAGTCAGGTCGGGTCAGATCCAAAAGCGAATCGATTAAGTCGATAAAACGGATTCGATCACACTTCGAGATCTATTCACCAGACAAATAATTTGAGTCAAAAAGATAGCAGTATATAGAAGGTAAAAGTTGCACAATATCACACTTCAAACCCTATGGATTACATTTTACAGCTTTCAACATCTTTCAGTAATTTATAAGAAATTTCCGATTCCCCGATTTCATCGCTGCGTGCAAATCTTCAATCTCAACTCTTCCACAAGTAAACACCATCTTCCCTCCGATCTTCACATCCACGTTCCAGGCCACGTTTCGTGTACTCCCCCACACACAATCCCCGCCGGCGAATTCGCAGAACACCACCTCCTCCGGATCCCACGGATTATACATGTAAACGAAATCCTTCCCCGTAGAGAGCTCGATCTGCCGGAGAATCTCTTTATTGCCCTTCAACTTCTTCAGAATCGCTGCCGGCGCTTCGCAGATCGGCTCGCAAGCCATCGTTTGGCGGTTCACCTTCCAGATCCGGAGTCTCTCCGGCTTGCCGGCGTGCCCGATTAATCCGGCGACGATCAGATCTTCCCCGGCGAATCCGACGGTGGAGAAGAAGGCGCGTGGATCTGGACGCAGATCGTACGGTCCCCGCCACGCGCCGGCGCAGGGGTCGAACGAGTAGGTGATCCCGGAAGCCTTTTCCGTTACGAACATCTCGGTATCATCTGCTGCCACCGACAGCCACTCGGCGGCGGCGGAGTCCTTGAGGATCTCTGGCATGGACTGGCACTCGCGCCAGCTGGACGAATCACGGTCGTACACTTCCACCGCAAGCAGATCATCCTCAAATTGCCAACAGCTGCCCGCCACGACGACGTGGGGCCCACAGAGCGCGACGATTGGGTCGCTCCTGCACACGGTGGGGCCACTGATTTGGCGCCACGTCAGATTGAACGGGTCCTCGGATAAGAGGAGCTTAGAGGATGACAAAACGTAGACGAAATCGGAGCCAAATGATCTGAGCATAGAGACGTACTTGATCCTGGGCTTCTCGATCTCAATCCATATATTGGATCGGGGATCGTAGGCGTGAGTAGTCTGTGTTGCGAAGGAGCGCGTGCTCTGAGTGTGGACAATGAGCCAGGGCTTGACCTTGTTGAAATTGGTTAGAGATGTGAAAACTGCGCGTCTCCAGGTCTTGGAGACCCTACAAACGGGCACCAGATCCGTGAGTGGGACGAAAGATAAAACGGCTTCTAACAAATCTCCATAGATTGGAGTTGTTTCTTCCTCTTCTTTCAAGACCCTAATTTCCGTGTCAATTCCTTGTGTGATATCCATTGGATTTGAGGCTTGAGCACAATTTGGTGGGTTTCACGTAGGTTGGTGGTAGATATATAGGCATGATGTGATAAGAAGTAAGGGCAAGCATCGTGCCCCCACCGAAAGCTGGATCGAATGGTGGCGTTGAGTTTAGGATAGGATCAGTTTCTTAACTGGGGCCCACAATTTAATTTTAATATTTTTTTAGACTTCTAGAAGGAAGTATATATTATAAGAATATATGTGTAGATTGAGGATCAAGAGCGAAGATTCGTCCGATACAAAATGTGATGACTCATGGTCAGTCATGACTTGAGGGTTTTAGGAGAGTTGATTCAAGAACCAAATGAGCAACCATACTTGTATTTAGACTCACTCACATACAAGGAATGTGTATGTTTATCATTACTTTCAATTTTAGAACTTTTTATTTGTTGTAGTCACAAATGGGAAGTTTTTGTCTTTATTATTTTTGATATTTCTTAACTAGACTTTATTCTTTACTTTCTTGAATTATTTTTTGACTTAGGATTAGTTTGGGAAGAGCTAGGGCCGCCCGTAGTTTGGGTGTGCCATCTCTTTCTCTTTCTATTTTGTTTTACCTATTTATACTTTAGTTTTATCTTAATGAAAAGATAGATTGAATTTTAAAAGTAACTTGGCTAAGTTATTCTCGAGTATTTAGTTCAAAAGACTCTTATCCTACAAACAATCAAACATTCAAACCATCAAACCAATTGTGTTCAATCGCAACAACAATCGGAGTCAACATCAACCGAAACCCTAATTCGCGGCAACACCTGCGACATGATTTTACAATCGTAATAACTTTCAGTTTCCTTGGCCAAACGTGCTGAATTTTGGAAGAGTTCAAGTAGACTTCTTGATCTTCAATCAGGCTTTAGAATTACTCCATTCGGAGTTTCGTAGCAAACGTTATACTTCGCCAAAGACGAGACCAAAAAACAGAGATCTCTTGCGCGCCAAGGCGAGTTCTTTCCATTCAAGAACGAGGCAACCAAGTGATTTCACATCAAGTGGTATCAGATTCCTAGGTTGAGAGAAGTATTTCTTGTTTATGCTCTTTCAATTCTTCAAAATTTTCGGCTTTAACCCCTCTTCATGACCGATCCACCATCAATCGCACCAAGATCTTGATTTTCTTGATCCTTTCTTGCTTTTTCTTGCACCAATCCTACCACCACTGCACCACCACTACTCGACCACCCCCCTGGACCAGCTTGTTACCACCACCACAACGACGCATCACAGCCCCAAGGATAGGCCATTGCCGCGCAAACCCTAGTTGCCGTCGAAACCCTAGCTTGGTCTTTAGGTTGTCTTGCGCCCCAATCCTTCACCTTTTAGAAGTTAGTTTGGATTTTGTTTGCTTTTTTTTCTTCTTCTTGTTAACAGTCAAGTTGTTGTCTTGCATGATTTTTTTTGCTTTAGTTAAATTCTTGCATGCTACGCTTTGAATTTTTTGTTCTTGAATCTTCTTGCTTTACAACTTGCGTTTTTCATCCCTTGTTTTCTCTTCTCTTTGCAGTCGTACACCTTCTTGTTATTTGCTTGTTTAGTTACTCTTAGATTCACCCAATTCGTAGCTTAAAGTAAAAAAAAAACAACATATTGCATACTTGATCACTTTCTTGCACAACAATTGTCAAGAACACAATAGCAAGATCCTTCAATATTTCGGCCAAAGGCCAAGAAAATTCAAGAAATAACTTCTTTACACGAATTCATCTAGGATGATTGAGTACTTTCTTGCAAATATCTTGTCCATTGATTGTGTGAATTATATGGAAGGCAAAGACTTGAACTTGCACACATAGACCTTTCTTGCTCTAGTCGTGCATATATGGTTTCTTGTTTCAAGAATTGATTCCTTATTGCACATTGATGCCCTATGTGATTACTTGCTAATTAAGTCAAGTTTTTATCTTGGTTAGCCTTGCATATAGGTTGTTTTGCCTGATTGTTCTTGATTAGGGTAATTCTTTACTTGTTTGTAGAGTTTCCCTTTGGTAGGGATTTATTGCATAGCTCTTCTTGTTTCTTGAACTTGATTTCTTTGCATCAATTTCCTTACTATCTTAGATTCCCTGAGTACCATTACTTTCCTTGATAATCCTACCTCACCTTAGATGAAATTTTTGGGTTGTTGAATAGCTAACAATCCCTTGTCTTGACACTTGAGGCAATCTTTTGGTATGTTTCTTGACTGATTTTGAGCAGTCCACATGTCGACTCATAAGTATCTTCTTGTGTCTTGTCACGTCCTTACAACACAAGCTACATCAGTCGTGGGCCAAAGAGAGCAATTGTTCCATTCTAGGTGTGTCGTAGAGGATGTCACCATTTGATTTTTTATTGACAGAGGAAGTTGTGCTAACTTGGCGAGCACACGAGTAGTTGATCATCTCAAGCTACCTACGACACCTTAACGGATGCCTTACTCCCTACAATGGGTGTCGGATGGCATCAGCGGCAAATTGATCTCAACTCAATGCGTGATCAAATTCAGCCTTGGTGACTACCATGATGAGGTACTCTGTGATGTTGTCAACATGGAATACACACACATGCTACTTGGTAGGCCTTGGCAGTTCGATCGTCAGGTTAGCCATGATTGTTTAAGAAACCGGTATTCCTTTATGCATAGCGGGAAGAAGTGCTCGCTCATTCCACTCATGCCACAAGAAGTGTAGGTGGACCGGGAGTACCGTGAGAGGGCCTTGGATGAAAAGGCGTCACAAGAGGCCAAGGAAGTGGCCGCGCTATGGGCACAATCAATGAACACCCCAACAAGCGATGATAGAACCGATCCGGAGGACGGCCATAGAAGGCCCAAGACTGCCCTTTGCAGCCTCCAAGAGGAGATTAGGGACCACCATATCCAGCACATAGAAGGTCCACACGAGGCTGCATCCGTTCGTGTTGCACACACTACTTCGGCGCCGCTAGCAGAGCCAATGAGGAGGTCACCTCAGACAAGCCCAATATTTCAACAAATGATGCTACAAAGGGGCCTAAGGGACCTCATTTGGGTCCTAAAAGATCCCAACACCAGACCACCTTGGTCCCATTCAATGGAAATTGCGAGACAGGCGCTACTCTTGGCCATTCTCTCCATTTACCTCACGCAATCAAAGGGAGCAAATTCTTTCTTTTACTCTATCATAAGGCTTCTTTGTTACATATTTATGACAATTTTCCATTAACCACTTACCCCAATTTTCCATCGCGTTCTTCAACGCATTCATCATCTTCACCACCGTGACGTTCAGACGTGACTTCTCATCCAAGACTAGATCCAATTCATCACCTTTGGCAATTCGGCTTGTCACAGGAGGCAAGGACACATCAACTGGCATCAGAGCCCAGCAGTCTTGTAAGTCACGAACTCAAGTTTCACTCTTGTTCACGATTTTTTTATATTGCCCCCATCGTTTGCTTTACTAAAAGATCACAAAAAAAAATCAGAACTTTCCATATTTGCTACACCTATTTGGTTTCTACAAGGTAATACCTTGGCCAAATTTTTTTCTTGTTCCTCAAGTTTTGGTGTGTTAGGTACTTTTGTTATCTTGCATGCTAGAATATTTTGTTTCCTTATTTCATGCGTGGATAGAATTTCCTTGTTTGCTAGATATTACTTTTTAGGTTGTTAAACCGAATTTCCATATATAAGATATCATCAAATCTTATCTTCTCTCTCTTATCTCTAACATCACACTTGTGATATTCTTGTTACTTAGATCTTTTTATTTTATTTCCTTTTGCAAATCCGAAAAAGATCAAAAGATAAGATCTCAGATATTAAAAAAAAAAAAGATATCGAAAAGATATTAACAAAAAAAAAAGTTTCCAAAGTTAGGGAAAGACAAAATAAGGCAACCCTAACCCACATCAGTCTAAGCTCATCTTCTATATCTCTCCACCGTCTAGGTCAAGCTTCCTAGAAGTACTTTCTTGCTAATTAGGTTACTTTGTTTACGTCTGTTTTAGGATTTCAATTTGTTCTTGTTTGTTTGATTGCAACTTGATTGATACACCATAACTTGTTCAAGCCAAGCCGCCCTCACGGCAAGCCAAACAAGCCCTACCGACGTGACCTTTGTGACTTGACTAGTGATTTGCTTGGTTGTTGTTCTTTGTTGTCTTTTGGTTCATTTTTACTCCCATGTCTGGTCGTCTTGTTATAGGCACCATGCAGATTGGACACAGTGGAGACAACCGCGAAGATAACACCACCAACCCACTACCTCCACAGTTGGGTCTCCCTCAAGACCAACCACCACAAGACCAACCCCGCGATCCCATCATGGGGTTGTCCGAAGATCAAATCTTGATCCAGGCTCTTCGATAAGAGAACGCCACTCTTAGAGCCAACCAACAAGAGGCACCCATTGTGCCAACCCCAACACCACCTAGTGGTCTAGACACGCCGCCTCCCACTAGAGCAACCGATGCGATCCCATCTAAGACATGCGTGGACAAAGGCAAAGGAATTATGCCGTCCACTTCTCAACATCAACCACAACTCAACAGAATGCAAAGTGTCATTGAGAGCCGCCAAGGCTTCGTTCCCAGGATGGATCGCTACGTGCCCAGAGCCACCCCCGATGGCCACGACACCGGCTCCGACCGCGACGTCGACGACTTTCGAGGTGAGTACTCTGAACCTTACAACTTTGATGATAGGTATGCCTCTTGGAGAACCCAGCGCCGTGTGCCAGACTCCACACCACGCGATGGCTGACGTCGTCAAGCCGCTGATGTGAAACGTGTAGGATCTAGATCTAGCAAGCTCGATTCCTCGTCCAACTCTTGACTCTCGACCTTGTTGAATGTCAACAAAGCTCCTCTACGACGGCTTGGCGATGGCGCAAGGATGTGTCGTAAGGTGAAATCAACAACCAATGGAATTGATTGAAGGTCTCGTCGAAGATGATTGTTTTGAGATCGATCTAAGTAACCAAAGAATGAAGTTGTGACGCCTAAGAACCAAAGAAGGAGTGAAAACTCTACTTGACAATTTGATTCAATATGATTAAGCATGCTTGTGAAAAAACTAACAAAGAGTACTTAAGGAGGCAGCCAAGCAAGGTTGCGTTTCTAACCTAAAAAAGATTAAAACTAACCCTAACGTAACAAACTGTAGCATATCTTTATTTATGGATATATTTCCATAAATAAAGATCTTATTTCCTAAAAATTCAAATGTTCTCCAAAAATCATGAAATTTTAACACAAGATGTGTAAATGCGTAAATAAACTACGCTCCAAATTTCAGATCAAAACTCCAAGGAAAAAGGCACAAACGTCGGGCTTGAGTGCCAGACAGTACCATGGTCGACGCCGGGTTGCGTGATCGGCAAGGGTATGGCATTGGCCTGTTTGGATCACTTGGAGGGCTCGCCTTGGTGTGGGGTCAGTCTGGGGTGGTAGCTGGGGTGCTTGACATCACAGCTGGCCGGTAGGTGGTGGAAGGCGGCGCCGTCTTGGGTGGTTGCCAGGCGGTGGCGTTTGGTTGCCGATGCAGGTTCAATGTTACAGCTGGGCGTCGGCCGCAGCTCCTGGGCACTCGAGCTGATTAGGCATTGTTGGGGCGCCGGTGACTTAGACAAGGACAAGGTGGAAAGTGTCCATGTCTTAGCTAATGTTGATGAGTCTTCCACATGTAAAGCCATGTTCCTTGTGACGATGCTTTGTGTTGTTCTTGCTATGGCTCGTGCCTTGCTCCTAGTTATGGCACCACCACTTGGTAGTGTCATCTCTTGTAGTTCCTCCTTGGCACTCATGGTTGTGGTGGACTCATCACCTTCCCCTTCTTGAATGAGGCTTGTCCTTAAGCCTCCATCTTCATCATCGTCTCCTATTGACACAAAAGGAAGCAAGTCACTAACATTGAAAGTATTAGAAATAGCACCATATTCACTAGGGAGGTCGAGTTTGTAAGCATTGTATCCAATCCTTTGGATGACTTTGAATGGTACATCCCCCCTAAGATGTAGCTTGGTGCGCCTCTTCGATGGGAACCTCTCTTTCCTTAGGTGTAGCCACACAATGTCCCCTACTTCAAAGATGAGTCTGTTTCTTCCTTTGTTGTGTTGCGCCTCATATTGCGCAGCTCTTCTCTCCAATTGAAGTTTGGTTCTCTCATGCAACTCCTTGATGTACTCGGCTCTCTTTGCAGCAGGAAAGCTCTCGCCTTGGCCAAGGGGCTTCGGCGCCATATCAAGAGGTGTTAATGGCTTTCTTCCATAAACCACTTCAAAAGGACATAGCTTGGTGGCTGAATGTGTGGACCTGTTATAAGAAAACTCAACAATAGGCAAAATATCTTCCCACTTGCGTGGATTAGCTCGAAGCATAGCCCTAAGTAAAGCTCCTAATGTCCTATTAGTCACCTCAGTTTGTCCATCAGTTTGTAGGTGATAACTAGTACTAAAGAGCAAACTAGTACTAAAGAGCAAACAAGTCCTAGGCAATCCATGCAATTTAACAATATTATCAAAAAACAAAGAAGCTATGTCAGAAGCATTGTTAGTTTGCTTACAAGGAATGAAGTGTGCCATCTTCGAAAACCTGTCTACTACCACAAAGATCGAGTCCCTCCCCTTCTTAGAAGTTGGCAATCCCATCACAAAGTCCATGGAAAGATCTTCCCAAGGTGCATCCGGAATGGGAAATGGAGTGTACTGTAATATCCCTCAATTTTTAGTAAGGACATTTGGGTAATTTTTCCAACCTTCGTTCAATAATTATTTCGCTTTCAATGTATTTTCGGGACTTAGAATATTTGTTTGGATACAAACATATAATTTCCGGGGTTTAAAACTCATACCAAACTTTCCCTGTACAACTTTGCACAAGATATTTGTACGAGATATTTGTGCAAAATATCTAAAAATATCTTGGCCTCTCTCTCTCTCTCTCTCTCTCTCTCTCTCTCTCTCTCTCTCTCTCTCTCTCTCTCTCTCTCTCTCTCTCTCTCTCTCTCTCTCTCTCTCTCTCTCTCTCTCTCTCTCTCTCTCTCAGTTGTTCTTCCCGCCGGCGAGCCCTTCGTTCTCCTCCGGCGAGCGCTGCTGCCGCTGTGCCACCGCCGCTGGAGCAAGATCGTGGAGCTGCTGAGCGAGGGACCGAGATCTCCTGCGTCCGCCGCTGCTGTCGATGACGCCGACGAGCTCATGGGCGTTGTTGTGCTGTCTGAGCTGCTGTTATGCTGCTGTCCGAGCCACCGCCGTGGTGCTGTTGCTCTCCCCGGCGACGAAGCGTCGAGGACCCCGGCGATGAACCCCTTCCCGGCGTGGTCGTTGCTGCCGTTGTGCGTGTTGCCTTGTTGTTGCTCCGCTGTGCTGTTGTTGTTATTCGGGGAAGAAGAAACAAAGGAAGTGGGCCTCCTTTGCTAATTAATTCTAGTAGTGGGCCGAGAAGCCCAATTCAATTCCAGTCCGGATTTTATCCGAGATCGATCGAGCGATATAATTTCGATCCACTCTTATCCGTATCTGTCTTTAGAAAAATTCAATCAATATTCTTATGATTTAAAATCATAAGAATTTATTGGATTTAATTACTCAAGTTCTTCCAGACAAATTAATTGGTATTAATTTGTCAGTTATAACGTTAATTGCGAGATCGCGTGTGGACCCGTAATCCTGCTAGAGCTATCTGAAGCATAGGCCATATCCTTGGAAATGATATCATCAGTAGTCGTCTCGTCTAGATTCATCGCCGAATCTACTCTAGGCAAGTGGCGGTTCGCTCTTGCTAATCATTCCATATTTCAATTAATTATCAATTGTTAGTTGTTAATTAATTTGGGATGATTTACCGTTTATGTTGGGAACAACTTTGTTAATTACAATAATTAAAATATGATATTATACTAGGTTGTATATCTGCTAGAACAACGCTAGTATAAATATATGTTTATGATGTTGGCCATGATGGCTTTGATGTGGTTTATTACTGTGTTGAACTGTTTAGTTAACACGAGTATTTGTAGGAACGCTTGGACTCTGCGAGGTCCATTCATTTCTTTATAACTTGGTCAAAAAGGGCGATCAAGACCCTATGCCAACTTTCAGGTCATGACCAAACGTGATGTGGATATAGAGGCTTGGACTCTGCAAGGTCCATTCCTTCGATATATGTCTTGCTTGGTGGGACATATATTTAAAAGCTTATAACGTGATGTGGGTTTTGGAATTAAATGAGATAAGTGCTCTTGACGCACATAATTAATATACCCTCAGGCGAGTAGTGCAACTAGGAAATAGTGCAACTAGGAAAACTCGTCTTGACTTTGATCAGAGTAAAGTTCTCTTTCCAATGTGGATTCGCTTTGAGCGGTGAGGTTGGTCGTGAACCGAAACATCAAGTCGTTTTGAACGCTTGTGTGTAATTTTAAGTTTCCCAACATTTGTCATATTTCCGATAAGACTCAATTCGTTGGAGTCTTCTTTTGGGATTGATTGCTGGAAGACTTGGTCTTCCAGAATCTTCTCTTGATCATGTCTTTTCATATATTCTAGTAGGAGTATGGTGGTTGACTATCGTCATCGGTTTTGATTCGAGAAGCGATGAGTCTAACCTAATACGACTACTTCGAACCACTCTGCTTTGTACCCTTGCATGGTCTTTCATGAGACTAACCGACCGAAATTGTTCTCTGCATGGTTGGCTGGTGTCATCCGTTCGATTCGGCACATCAGATAAGTTGCCATCCTGTAAAGGCTAGAACGACTATGAAGGCAAACGGTGTTTTTGACAATTTTATTCAGGTTAAGATCCTTGGTGGGTGATCATTGCGATCAAGACCCTTTGTTAATTATTTAAAAGACTTCCGCTGTGTTAAATATGTTTTGCTTTAAGACTTCCACTGTATAATTCTGATTATGTATTTTGATGTGTTTAGACTTATGTTGTAATTCCGAGACTTTTGTTTTAATGAAAGTTATGATATTTTGTATTATAACTGCTGTTTGATGGTTTATATCAACTGGAAAAGCCTAGGGTGACTTCGGGATGTGAAATCCGAGGTCACTGGCAGTAATACCTTTGAAGAGGATATTTGGGGGTGTTACAGAGGTGGTATCAGAGCCGGAAGTTTTTTTTAAAAAATGGGTGGGTTTTAAAATGTTCTTTTGGGGACAAATTTTTCTTAAACCGATTACTCGTTTGAAACTGAGAAATGTTTTTGAAGGCTCTGAATTTTAAAATAAAATGTTATCCTTCTAGTCGTGCCTTCACTCAGTCTGATATGGAAGTGAACTTCTATATTTAGAAAGACTAAACTCTCTTCTTGTCGCCCGAAGGATATGAGTGCATTCCTTTCTCTTCAGAGGAACTCGGAAGAAGCCGAGATGGCTCCGTCATCTCTAGATAGGCTTGAGTTCTCGGTTCCCTCGTCGTGTTTTGAGGTCAGTGAACCTAGTAGTCCACCCGAGGAAGTGAAGACCGTACTTCATGAGTCGGTAATGCTAGTGTCCGACGAGGCCGTGGTTCCTGTGGAAGAGCCTACGGGGGAGCCAGAGGAGGACACTGAGGATGAGGAAGAGTTGTCAAGGTATGCTAGAAAGTACTATAATGACGACTTCATGATCGAGATGATTTCTGAAGAGGATCCGGAGGAAGATCCTGAGAAGAAGGACCCCGAGGAAGACCTCGAGGGGCAGGGCCACAAGTCCGATGACTTTGAGCGCTTATTGGTGGGCAACGAGGACCCGATAGTGGAGTTTATCTATCCGAGTCCGGTGTTGTCACCTGAGCGGGAATACTCGCCATTGTCTCCTGCCACTTGGAAGACGATTAGTGCTAAAGCGCATCGCCAGGTGGATGAGACAGTTGAGCGTGCTCGTTGGAAGGCAAGGCCATGGGAGTCAATGGGTACACCAGTTGTGGTCCCGACTCAACCAGTCAGGCCAAGGCCCCAAGTACTAGAGGAATGATTGAAGGTCAAGGTCAGCGCCTTTACGAGATGCGTGACGCTGATGGACCGAATGCTCCAATTGCTCAAGGTACTCTATACCTTAATTCTACTCCTGTGTGTATATTGTTTGATTCGGGTGCTACCCATTCTTTCGTTACGGAGAGTTGCGTTAGTAAGCTAGGCTTAGTTTGCAACGAAGTTTGTGAACCTTTCGTTGTGAATCTTTCTAATGGTGAACATTTAGTGGGCACCAAGCGTCTGTCAGAATTTCTGGTTACCATTCAGGGTAAGAAATTCGAGGCAGATTCGATCTGTATAGCCATGGCTCCATACGACATTATTCTCGGTATGGATTGGCTGACGCGTCATGAGGCGGTGATCGATTTTAATTCAAGAACTGTGATGGTGTCATCTGGGGGCCAGTGTGTGTGCAAATTCAAGGGTCGGAATGACACTAATAACGGCAGGCTTATCAATGTGATGGCTGCGTTTAAGCTACTTCGACAAGGTTGTGTCGGGTACCTTTGCTACCTGGATCCGCCCATGAAAGATGAACCAACAATTCTTGATATTCCTGTGATTAGTGAATTTCCGGATGTCTTCCCGAAAGAGATTCCTGGATTACCCCCGAAGCGTGACATGGAATTTTCTATTGATCTTGAGCCGAGTACCGCGCCGATCTCTAAAGCACCGTACCGGATGGCTCCTGCTGAAATGCAAGAGTTGAAGAAGAAACTTGAGGATCTTCTTGAGAAAGGTTACATAAGGCCGAGTGCATCGCCTTGGGGTGCTCCGGTTTTGTTTGTCAAGAAGAAAGATGGATCGTTTCGACTTTGTATCGACTATCGAGAGTTGAATAAAGTCAAGATCAAGAACAAATATCCTTTGCCAAGGATTGATAATATGTTGGATCAGCTGCAGGGAGCAAAAGTCTTTTCCAAGATCGATATGAGATCTGGTTATCATCAGCTCAGGATTCGTGAAGAAGATATTCCGAGGAATGCATTCTGGACGAGATATGGTCACTACGAGTTCGTAGTTATGCCATTTGGACTTACAAATGCTCCAGCAGTTTTCATGGACCTGATGAATCGATGTTTTCACCAGTACTTGGATAAGTTCGTGGTGGTTTTCATCAATGACATTTTGATCTATTCCCCGAGCGTGGAAGCTCATGAGGAACATCTTCGGATTATTTTGTCAGTCCTTAGACAAAATCAGCTGTACGCAAAGTTGTCTAAGTGTGACTTTTGAATCAAAGAAGTGGCTTTCTTAGGCCATGTGATCAATAAGAATGGGGTTATGGTTGATCCCTAGAAGATTAAAGCAGTAGCCATTTGGAAGCGGCCTTAGAATGTGAAGGAGGTGCGCAATTTTATTGGACTTGCCGGATGTTATAGACGGTTTGTGGAAGAATTTTCTAAAATCGCTCTACTTATGACCGGTTTGCTCCATAAAGTCCACAAGGAATTTGTCTGGGATGACAAGTGCGAGGCCAGTTTTCAGAAGCTGAAACAGTGTCTGACCTCCGCACCAGTATTAGCACTACCGGAAGGAAATGATGGTTATGTGGTCTATAGTGAGGCTTCGACGAGTGGTTTGAGATGTGTATTGATGTAGAGAAGCAGAGTAATTGCATACGCATATCAAAAATTGAAAACCTATGAAGCAAACTATCCGACGCATGATCTGGAATTAGCAGCGGTAGTGTTCGCGCTGAGAATTTGGAGGCACAAATTAAGGCAAGGCGCCTATGAAATTGTGATACGTCACCCCGACGGAAGGGAAGCTTTGTACAAGTGGTAGTACTTAGTAAGGTTTCTAGAATGGGGAGCGATGACTTGTGTCAATAGTCCCCCTAGTTTCGTAATGTGATACCCCGTATTTCTGTAAGGTTATTTTGGGAATTTTCCCGAGTACCCGTTTCGTACGTCGGATTTAATTCAGATAGTTTGAGACATTCTGTAATGTGCTCTGCCTCTGTAATATTTTTCTCAGTGAAATAACATACAATCGACGCATTTTGGGAGTTAATACTTGTTCGTGTACGAATATATTTAACACGGGGTTAAGATTATTGCCCAAGAGTTATCATCCAATGGGCACTAAAGTACAAGTTTGTTACCCTAAGGTTTTTATCCAAGAGGCAAAGTGCAAGGTTATTACCCAAGGGATGGGAAGGAAGCTTCCTATCACCTTCCCCCCCCCCTTGGATTTGCCTATATAAGGATGGCTTGGGAGGAAGAGAGAGGGCTAGTTTCATAAGCTCTCAAACTCTCAAAAACGCTCTCTTCGGGAAAGCTCAAGTCGAACGTTGGAGCTTGTTTGGTGTCGTTTTCGGTGGCCAAGAGAAGCTTGGGAGGCCCTTAGAAGCCTAGAAACCAAGCAAGGGGAAAGACGAGCCAAACCGATCGTCGAGGGTGAGTTTTTCCTCTCGTATTTCAGTTTCTGTTTAGCGACGGCGACCGCCGGATAGAGGTGGCGACCGCCGGCTTGAAGGCGGCGACCGCCGGCCAGAACACGGCGCCCGCCGTGATGAGCCCGGCGACCGCCGTGATGAGTACGATGACCGTCGTGATGAGCACGGAGACCTCCGTGATGAGCATGGCGACCGCCGTGAAGATGTGGCCACCGCCATGAGGAGCCGTGTAGAGCGGCGCCCACTGCAGTTGGGCGGCGCCCACCGCAAGTGGGGCGGCGCCCGCCGGCGTGGTTGGTTGTTGGCCGGTTGTGGTTTGGCTTCCGAGGCCTTTGTTTGGGTTTCGTTTCCTTCGATTCCTTTCTTTCTTTCTTAGATTTGTATTGTTGTTTGTCGAATCTAACTTAGGGTTTCTTTGTGGGTCGATCAAAAGGAATCTATACTCCAGATCTGTCCCTGTGTCGAGCCCGGAATCCCGTCGTTAGACTTCATTCAAACTCTGCGGATTTAGGCAAGTGGCGGTTCGCTCTTGCTCATCGTTCCATATTTACATTAAGGGAAATTCCTGTTGGTGCCCCTGTGTTTAGGGTTATTCCTGTTGGTGTCCCACGATTAAGTTTTTTCCTGTTGGTGCCCCTAAGGTTTGGGTTTGTTTGTTTCGTAACCAAAATTTTTCATGTTTGTACCATTCTAGTTCAAATTGATTAAATCCAAGTCTACCATTGTGTTCCTCGCCCTCAAATTAGTAAGATTTGACTCCTAAAATACCCAAATCCATGTCCGAACCATGTCGATTTGAATTCCTAAGCAACAACCCGTTTCGACCTTAAGAATTCAAATCGGAATGGTTCGAGTATGGATTTGAGTGTTTTAAGAGTCGAATCCTACTAAGTTGAGGTCAATAAACATAGTGATGAGCTTCTATTTGATCAATTTGAACCGAAATGATACGGATATGAAAAATTTCGGTTACAAAGCGAACAAACCAAAACCTTAGGGGTACCAACAGGAAAAAACTTAATCGTGGGACACCAACAGGAATAACCCTAAACTCAGGGGCACCAATAAGAATTTCCCTATTAATAACTAACGGTTGGCTTATACGCGAGTGTATAGTGATTTATACATGAATTTGTATTATGTTATTTACGATGACACATTATATTACACTTTACTTGTATAATAAAGAAACTGTTGTAAATGATACATGCCTTGCTCAACGCGCGTTTGATGACATCCAATTTGTTACACGTTTAGGACACGCATTTGTGCTTAATCTAGGTTGTTTTATGCATTTTTGTGTTGCATTTATAGCTAGTTGTATTGTTTTCTTTGTTATGGAGGTCTACACTAGGAAATGTGTGTTTTCAGGTACTTGGGTGGATTTTTGGGAGCTGTCTATGGATGTTGCTAGAACCTAGGATGTCATCTGGAGGCTAACGGGAGGAACCGTGAAGAATTTGGGCCGGAGGCAAACTAAAGCAAGAGGCTGTGCGTTTTGGACTGAATTCCCTTCAAGAGGCCGTGCGTTCCACCGCACGGCCGTGCAGGCGGTGATTATTCGCTATTAGGCTGTGCGCTTGCCTGTGCGTTTTTCGCACGACTGTGGATTTTTTACTTTGCCTGTGCATTTTTCCTGTGCGTTTTTCGCACAGGCTGTGCGGTTTCATACTCGTAGGATTTTGGCCGTGCATTTGACCGTGCATTTTTTGCACAGTCAAGGCACGGGCCGTGCGTTTTACCCGGATGACTTTATTTTTAGAATATGTATAAATACTTCATTTTAGGTTTTTGGATGGACCTTTTGCCACTTTTTCTAACTCCTTAGACCTAGTTGTTTGCCTCCCTTGGAAAGATTGCAACTTTGGAGATTGTTCTACTGGATTCAAGACTAAGTTTCTCTTTCTCTTTAATCTTGTTTATGATTTCCATTGTTATTATGATTTCTTTTGTTGATCTTGCAATTATGTCTAGCTAATTTCCATATTTCTAGGGTTGGAGTGATCCCAATTATGCGTAGGTAGACTTGTTTGATATTTGCCTGAATGGAAATCTGAAACTTTGTTGATTCATCCCTAGATGCTTTATGCCCATATTAGCCTATGCGAATTGGATCCTATTAGGGTTTGCAACCGAGAGGTAAAAACGTTAATAGGTAGTCAGATAGGGTTTGAGACTGAGAGGTAATAAATTCTATTGGAATCCTAGGAATTGAACCTGGGATTTTATTATTGCGAGAGCGTCTTAATATCTCTTGTGGATTAATAACTATCATAGAAACCCTAAGATTAGGTTGGATTTAGCAAGTCACGAGAGTGGATGTTAATTCAGTTTGACCTTAGATTCTAAGTGCCTAATGGGTCTAGATCTTGATTAGCAAGTCGCGAGAGTGGATGTTAATTGAATCTAGGCACATCTACTATCATCCGAGAAAAAATAGTAATTACCTAAGATGGTTACCTTCAACAAAGACAGACTAAATTTAGACATTTATCTAGTTGAGTCTGCTGAAGCATAGTTGCGGGGATCCCTTGCCAAAGAAACTTTCCCTCCATTGATTACAACCATCACTTGCATTTGTTTCTCAATTTTAGTTATTACTTCAACAAAATTCCAATCTTTTGGCTTAGCTTACTGGTTTAAGATACAAACGATACTACACAGTCCTCGTTGGAAACGACACTTGAAAATCTACAACTGATCCCATACGCTTGTGGAGTTGTGGGTAGGTTTTTGTCCTATCAGCGCTCTTAAACAACGCGCGCTCAAGCTGGGGATCTTCAAGTGAAGATAGAGCAAGTGCGAAACCATGAGTCTCATGAGAACCGTTGGGGAAAGGCTTACAATGTAGAGGACTTTAAGAGAGTGTGGTGAAGGATGGTGGCGGACGAGAAGACAACGGGGATGGGGTGATGCAACCCCGGTTGTGACATTGACGGAGGCCTTGTAGGATGACATGCTCAATGTCAAGTCAGAGGGCCCAATCACTAGGGCATGCGCCAGAGCCATTACCCAAGCCGTCTAGAGCCTCACGACAAAGGCCTCGCGCACAATAGCCGTGTTTCATTGCCCGCGCCCCGCGCCGTGACTTGTTCTACCATTGTCGGCGCAGCGGCCTCCGCCGCAGTGCCACGACATTGGCTGCTGCCGTTGCTTGGCCTCGCGACACCTATTATACTTTTAGCATATTTTTAAGTTTCGAGGTTTATTAAGTGACATTTGGACATTTTTGGATTGTTTCTATATTTAGCAATTTCTATTGTTAGCACTTTCTATTTTAGGTATATTTTTTTTATTTCGGGCATGTGTGTCTCCTATGCTTAGGAACCCGGTCCACTTGGTTTGTTTAGACCCATTTCAGATGCCTCTCACTTGGCTTCTATAAAATGCCAATGTGCCTTGTAATTTCCCTTACGTTGAAATTAATATATGTGCAAGCTTTACCGTTGAGTAAACCTCCGCCCCTTGCGCCTTCGACGTCACACTTACTGGCCGATCACCATCATCGATCAAAACCAAACACAAACCCCCTCTCGATCGCTAGCATCTTCGAAAACCTCTCGACCCAACTTGGCCGCCGCCAAGCGCAAGAGAGCCGGTGCCCTTCGCCCTCGTGAAGGCCATTACCTATCATGTCCGCAAAGAGAAGGAAGCCTTGATCCATCTTCTACCTAGATCCGCCCGAGCAACACGTAGACGAGCCATTTACGTATCAATTGGTATCAGATTCAGCGGTACAAGGTGTGATCATTCCAACTCTTTATAGTTTTCTCATGTTTTTGCAATTCCAGTTCCATTCCTTGCTTTCGCCATTTTTTTGCTTCATGTCCTTGTTTTATTTTGTTCATCACTTTGCCATCCGAACCCTAGGTGGATCTCGTCTCTCCTTGAGAAGAGATCTCGGCCGAGTGGATAAAAAAAGAGAGAGAAAAGTGTGTGATATCCTTTCCCTACTTGCGGCCAAATCTTTGACTTTCAACCATATAGGATCTCACAGATTTGGTAGTTATATCTTGTGTTATTTGTTTAGTAACAAAAAGATTTGCATATCTTGTTTGTTTCTATTTGTTGCAATCGCCAATATCTCCTTATCTCATATCTCTACGCATATCTTGCGTTTCTCTCTCTCTTCTTACAAAAATAACTTGTGACGATTTTATTTAAAGAAAAATATTAGTCGGTTTGCATAAAAAAAACTCAACTGCAACCGGGAAAAACAAAAACCTCAGGCGATCTCGGGGAACCCGATACACCAATCGGTACAAGTCCATTAAGCGTTTTCTTCTGCCTTCTTATTCTTGCAACTTTGTGTTTACAACTTGACTTGTTGACTCTTGTTTTTTGCTATTCAATTAACGCACTTCGTAATTAAATTTGCGTGATTGTGTTGATTGTTTGCCATTGTGTTGGGTCGCAAGTTCACGGCTTACCCCTACCACCCTCACGGCCAACCAAAACTTAGTTGCCCGTGAGATTACTTTGTGAGTTGTTTTGCTCATCTTTGTTACGTTGTTTTTGTCTCCCTTTGTTGCGTTACAATTGTTTGCTTGTAGTGATGGTGACTTTAGGGACAAAATCAGAAGAGGCCTTTGCTGCTCTTCAGGCTGAGGGTGAGGCTACCGAGAAGGCAAAAAAGGAATTAGAGGCCGAGAATGTGGAGCTCAAGCGCCAACTTGCTCAAGCCATCGCAAGGGCCCAACAATCTGGCCCTGCCACCGAGCCCGTAGGCGTAGAACCAAACTTGCCGCTGCCGCCACCTACGGACACGACCCTCCGCCTGGAAAAAGGAAAAGGCGCAATGCCGTCGTCCTCACAGTAACATCCTGGACTTCCATGACTCCACTCATCATTGAGAGCCATAACAAAGAGCCGGGATATGATCGCTACCAGCTGCCGCCGCAGTCACCCTTTGCCTCACCTGAAGCCAATGATTCTGACGAGCATGAGTCCCCCGCAGCTACCTTAGGGCCCTACCCCTATGTCGACACCACGGATCGTTGTGGCAGGTATGCACGCATGCAGCGCCCTGAGCAACACCACGAAGACATCTGATGTGTCCCTTGATGAGGATCTCCATGCTTCAAGGTTGGTTGAACACCAAGACTCCGCTCAAGACGATCAAAAACACCGGCGGCGGTCTCCTCTCGTTTTGCAAGGATTTGATCCAGCAAAAGTGAGGCAATATGAAGGCACGAAGTAACAAGATAAGCAATTGGATATTTGTGGATGAACTCACAAAAAATAACCAAAAGAAAGTAGATTAGCCCCAGGATAAACACACCCAAACCAAACTACAAGTGTTTGAAGATAAACGCACTCCAAAACAAAAGGGACGATGAACTTGGTTTCTCAAAGCTTCTTCTCAGATGGAAAAGCTCAAGGAAAGTCTATAGTACTCAGCGTTGGCATAAAATGAGAAGCAAGAAACATATATAAAGCAAAACCATTAAATTATCTTAAAACCGAGCAATTAAAGATGGTGTAATGGTGGGATGTTACAAAATAGTTCTCACTTTGACTTTAAAGTTGGTGGAAGCATAGGGGATCTTATGTTCCACGTCACCACCAAATGTGAAGGAAAAGGCACGAGTGGTTTGAGAGATAACCTTCGTTCAGTGCCAAGACACTGCCGGCGTCGGGCTTCCGTTGTCAACCAATGCCATCTCTGGGCAAACCTTTGAACTCCCCGACACTCCTTGGCTCCATTCACATGTAGGAATGTCATAAGCATGTTGGCGATGTTTGGCCTCGTTTGGAAACTCGTGGCCTGGTAAGCGACGCTGACCTTCATTCTTGACTTTGCCCGGCGTCGGGGTCATTACTTGCACGAGTGTCATCACCGAGCCATTTAGCATTTGGCTCGGCACTTCTAGTGCCAAAAGGCTTCTTTGTATGCCCTCTTGAAGATGCCTTGCTTGGGCCCTGGTGATCACGCTTTTGGCCTGGTGGACGTCGGTGTGGCCTTGTTGGAGCCTAGCTAGTGCCCGGGCACCGGATCTGGTGAGTGGCGCTGTGGGGGATGGGTACAATTTGTTCGGTGCTCCTTGAGGCATCTTGACACTATCCTCCAGTGCCTCATGTGCCTCAAAGCTGGCCTCATTTGCCTCCACATTGCTCAGATTGCCCGCTTGCCCTAGTGGTGGTATCGGTGGCGTCGGCGACAAGATCTCAGCGTCGTCTATGGACTTGGCTTGTTCTTCCTCTTGGGCACTTGGTCTTGGGCTGGCAACATGAGGTGAAGCATTGTGATTCACATCATCCTCCCTCTCTTGAGAAGGATACGACCTCGAATCTCCTCGTCTTCTTCTTGATCCACTAGGAAAGGCTTCAAGTCTGCAACATTGAACACATCATGCAAACCATAGTCATTAGGTAAATCAATTTGATATGCATTATTGTTGATCCCTTTAACGACTTGGAATGGTCCATCTCCTCTTGGTTTAAGCTTAGAGTTCTGATGTGACCCTGCCTTCCATGACGGCCCAAGACGAGGAAGAAGCCATGAGCCTACGCTCACAGGGCCCAGTGACAAGGTCTAGGTCCAAGGCCATCGCCGCCGCCGTCGCGTCACTTATCGTACGCGCCGTCGCCAGCCAAGGAAGCCTAGAGGCCAATCCAAGACTCGTCGTCCTCGCCACCATCGGAAGTGAAAGAACGCGTTCTTCTCAAGACTTTACCGCGTCAATAAGTTTCATGTGTTCTTTTTAAGACATTATCTATATTTGGTATTTCCAGCTTGCTTTTGATAGTTTCCTTATTTACAACGTTTTAGATAGTTTCCTTTCAGTCATTCTATCTTTTAGGATTTATGCCTTTTGCATGCTTGCATGGGCTAGCCCTTAGATTCTTTTCGACCCAAGCCCATTAGGTCTTGGTCGAGATACCTTGGCTACTTAAAGCCTCCTTTGTTATTGTTATTTCTCACGTTTAAGTTAAAGTTCAAGGTCTTAAGTCGAGTGTTAAATTCCTCCTTCCCTTGATCGGACGTCACCCTTATCCCTCTCATCCCCATTCACTCCGCCGCCGACGCTACGGCAACCAATCGAACTCCATCGAGTTTATCCCCTCCGCAGTCGACGCTACGACTCCAACGACTTGTCTCTTCAAGTCGCCTAGTCTTCATCAAACCGCTTCCGCCACCGCTACCATCTTTCCACCAAATCGCTTCCATCACCACCGAGATCCATTCATCGCGTTCTTCCGTTCGCGATCAACTACATCATCACGTTCCACAGCACAATCACCACACCGAGTGACTTCTCAACCAAGACTAGATCCAAAGTCATCACCTTTGACAATTCGGCTTGTCACAGGAGGCAAGGACACATCAACTGGTATCAGAGCCCAACAGTCTTGTAAGTCACGAACTCAAGCTTCACTCTTGTTCACGAATTTTTTTTTCTTGCCCCCACCGTTTGCTTTACTAAAAGATCACGAAAAATCAGAACTTTCCATATTTGCTATACCTATTTGGTTTCTACAAGGTAATACCTTGGCTGAAATTTTTTCTTGTTCCCTAAGTTTTGGTGTGTTAGGTAATTTTGTTATCTTGCATGCTAGAATATTTTGTTTCCTTATTTCATGCGTGGATACAGTTTCCTTGTTTGCTAGATCTTGCTTTTTAGGTTGTTAATCGAATTTCTTTATATAAGATATTATCCAAATCTTATCTTCTCTCTCCTATCTCTAACATCACGCTTGTGATATTCTTGTTACTTAGACCTTTTTTTATTTTATTTCCTTTTGCAAATCCGAAAAGATCAAAAGATAAGATCTCAGATATAAAAAAAAGCTATCGAAAAGTTATTCAAAAAAAAAAGTTTCCAAAGTTAGGGAAAGCCAAAATAAGGCAACCCTAACCCACATCGGTCTAAGCTCATCTTCTAAATCTCTCCACCGTCTAGGTCAAGCTTCCTAGAAGGTACTTTCTTGCTAATTAGGTTGCTTTGTTTACGTTTGTTTTAGGGTTTCAATTTGTTCTTGTTTGTTTGATTGCAACTTGCTTGATACACCACGTCTTGTTCAAGCCTAACCGCCCTCACGGCAAGACAAACAAGCCCTACCTACGTGAACTTTGTGACTTGACTAGTGACTTGCTTGGTTGTTGTTCTTTGGTGTCTTTTGGTTCATTTTTACTCCCATGTCTGGTCGTCTTATTATAGGCACCATGCAGATTGGACCCAGTACAGACAACCGCAAAGATAACACAACCAACCCACAACACCGACAGTTGGATCTCCCTCAAGCCCAACCACTTCAAGACCAACCACGCGATCCCATCATGGAGTTGTCCGAAGATCAAATCTTGATACATGCTCTTCGACAAGAGAACGCGACTCTGAGAGCCAACCAACAAGCAGTGGCAACCATCGCGCCAACTCCAACACCGCTGAGTGCTATGGACGCGCCGCCTCTACCTGGAGCCACCGACGCGGTCCCGTCAACAACACAAGTGGACAAAGGCAAGGGAATTATGCCTTCCACTTCTCACCATCAACCTCAACTAAACAGAATACAGAGTGTCATTGAGAGCCGCCAAGGCTTTGTTCCCCAGAAGGATCGCAACGTTCCCCGAGCCACACCTGCTGGCTTCGACAATGGCTCATACCGCGACGCCGCCGACTCTCAAGGTGAGTACTCTGAACCTTACAACTTCGATGATAGGTATGCCTCTCGGAGAACCCAGAAATGCTTGCCGGATTCAACCACACGCGATGGACGACGTCGTCAAGCTATCCACGCCACGCCACGCCGAGAAGACCAAGCCGCCGCGACACTGGTCATCCGCGACGCGATGATCAATTGAGGACACCACCTACCCAACAATGCAGCCATGATGTACGGATCATCTTTGACACCAGAGTGTTCGAACACCGCGTTACGGATCTGATGGCTACGCGTCGATCACACCCAATGTCCAAGACGACTTCGACGAGTACGATGACGAAGAGATCGAGGACTCATGTATGATCAATCCTAATTTTTTTCATCCACCTCTTGGAGATCCACTTGAATTGCAGGATCACCCATCAGATTGGATTCCTTCCCCGCGTCTCCGACCCCAAGGAGACCGCATTCGCAACATTGGCGGTGAGCGCCGCGATGTTTTGCAAAGAGACAATCGACGCGACAACTACGATACCCAGCCCCAAAGACGCCAACGCGATGACGCCTACGCGGCCAGGGATGAGTTTGTCCGTGAAGATCGCGAACAATACGATAGACACCAGGTTGGACGAGATAGACCACATGGATTGCATGCCTTTCAGAACCCTCTCTACGACGCCGCGCTAAACAACCCGTTCAACCACCCAAATGACCAGCCTCGATACCCACGACATCAAGTCAATGTAAAAATCGAGCATTTTCATGGTGAATACAACCCCTCTGTTTTTCTTAAATGGGTGCAGGCTACGGAGTACACCCTTCGATATAATCGAGTGCCACTTGAGGATCATGTCGATGCCGCGACGCTTAACTTCCGAGGAGCTGCCCGAGTGTGGTGGCATCGCTTCGAGGATGACTGCGTTCGTCGCCACAGGGCACGCGTAACAGAATGGCATCAACTAGTCTATGTCATGACCAAGAAATACGTGCCTTCAGACTACAGGAATCAAATGCGTTTGGAGATTGCCATGGCTCGCCAAGGATCAATGACTCCACTCGAGTTCTTTTTCAAGATTAAAGACATGTATTACAAGGCCAAAATCTCTGTTGCACCATCAACTTTAAGAACCAAATTCTTGAGTGGCTTGAACACCAACATCCGTGATCAACTAGAGATCTTGCCAATCAAGGATTTGAACACACTCACACATACGGCGATGCAAATTCATGCCCAATTATCTCGCCGGAAGTCTTACACCTATTCCAGTGGCCAACGAAGGTATTCTTCTAACTCTAGTGGTTTACCTTATTCTAATGTTCGCCCTAGTGCCTCTACCACAACCGCGTCTAGCCAAGCCTCCAAGGTGAAGCCCGCGACACCGACCACTGCGCCGCACCTGAACGCGCCAAGACAAGCTCCAGTGAGCAACGATCGTGCGCGTGATATTGAGTGCTACAAATGTGGTGGAAGAGGACACTACAAGAAATATTGCCCCAATGCTCGCAAGGTGTTGTTCTCCACAGCCGCCACTGGCTACGAGTCTTGTGAAGACGATGAGGCCACACTTGACGCAATCACTGAAGACAACGAGGACGAAGACGAAGACGCGTATGACTGTGAACCCGCTTCTCTGCACGCGGGTACACCATTAAGCTTGGTGACACGTCGTCTCCTCACAGTCAAGGAAGCCAGTTTGCGCGATCAACGAGAGAACTTGTTCCACACAAGGGCTCTAGTCCAAACAGCCTCCTTGAGTGTTATTATTGATGGAGGATCTTGTGCAAATATTGTTAATGAGAAGGTTGTCAACCACTTCAAATTGTCTACGATGCCTCATCCACAACCTTATGCCCTCCAATGGATTTCTTCAAGTCCAGGTAACACCGTATCTCGCCAATGTTTAATTTCTTTTTCCATAGGGCAATACTGTGATTCTATTCTTTGTGATGTCATTGTAATGGACGCCACCCATATTTTGCTTGGGCGCCCATGGCAATTCGACATGCGCGTGCTCCATGATGGCTATTTGAACACTTACGTGTTCAATTACCACGGGAAGCGCGTCACTTTGCATCCAATGTCTCCCCATGAGATCTTGTAGGACCAGGTAGAATGCGATGGCCAGAAAGCCATCGAGGCCGCGTCAACTAGGTCACAAGAAAGCCCAGAAGCACTACAGAGGCAAAACTCCTCCAATTCTGGCAACACTTTGTCTTCTCCAGGCACTGGCAAGAAGAAACACACCGCCACAACTGGGACACCGTGTGCCCCACAAAATTCGGGAAGTGCCTCTCCATAGTTTGCCGCGCCATTGCCACCACCGCGTCCTTTGTAAGGAACTTGTGAGCAACACGTTCTTTTGGCCAGGCCCAGTGACCTCACTACATGTGTCACTGGCAAGGCTCCTTGTTTTCTACTTGTGCCAACCCCGTGCATACCTTAGTCGTCGACGAACGCGTCAGGTCCAGTGACCTCACTACATGTGTCACTAGCAAGGCTCCTTGTTTTCTACTTGTGCCAACCCCGTGCATACCTGAGTCATCGACGAACGCGCCATTGCCACCGGCGATCGAGAAGATGCTTGCCGCATTCCGCGATGTTTTCCCAGACGAGTTGCCACAAGGGTTACCTCCTCTAAGAGGCATTGAGCACCAAATTGACCTTGTGCCAGGTGCATCTTTGCCCAACCGCGCTGCGTATAGAGTTGGTCTAGAAGAGACCAAAGAGCTACAGCACTAGGTCCAAGAATTGTTGGATCGCGGGTACGTAAGAGAATCTCTTTCCCCTTGTGCTGTGCCTGTGATCCTTGTGCCCAAGAAGGACGGCACATGGAGAATGTGTGTTGATTGTCATGCAATAAACCAGATCACAGTCAAGTATAGGCACCCTATTCCCCGCCTTGATGATATGCTTGATGAACTTCATGGCGCGACACTCTTCTCCAAAATTGATTTGAAGAGTGGTTATCACCAGATCCGAATGAAAGTAGGTGATGAGTGGAAAACAACGTTCAAGACGAAGTATGGGCTCTACGAGTGGCTTGTCATGCCCTTTGGGCTCACGAACGCTCCCAACACCTTCATACGCGTGATGAACCACGTGTTGAGATCTTTCCTTGGCAAGTTTGTTGTCGTTTATTTCGATGACATCCTTGTGTATTCCCGGAGCCTAGAAGACCATGTCGATCACCTTCGCCAAGTGCTCGAATGCCTTCGACAAGAGAGCCTGTTTGCCAATTTGGCAAAGTGCTCATTTTGCTCCGAGTCCACCAACTTTCTGGGCTACATTGTGAGTAGCGATGGTTTACGCGTTGATAATGAGAAGATCGCGGCCATCAAGGACTGGCCCACGCCTACAACACCGACACATGTTCGAAGCTTTCTAGGTCTTGCGGGCTTTTATCGGCGTTTTGTACGCGATTTCTCTTCCATTGCCGCGCCACTACATGAGCTCACCAAGAAAGGAAGCATAGTTTTGTAGCATGAGTCCCATGAACGCGCCTTCTCAGCCTTGAAGAATGCGTTATGCCAAGCCCCTTTGCTCCAGCTTCCAGATTTCACCAAACACTTCGAAGTGGAGTGTGATGCCTCTGACATAGGCATTGGTGGTGTGCTATACCAAGAGAAGAGGCCAATTGCCTACTTCAGTGAGAAGCTCACAGGGGCAACGCTCAATTACCCCACCTACGACAAAGAGCTTTATGCATTAGTACGCGTGCTGAAGACTTGGCAACATTACCTTTGGCCGCGTGAGTTTGTCATCCACAACGATCACGCCGCGTTGAGCTACTTGAAGAGCCAAGCTCACCTCAATCGACGCCATGCTCGCTGGGTGGAGTTTCTGGAGACGTTTCCTTATGTCATTGTTCACAAGAAAGGAAAAGATAACATTGTTGCTGACGCGTTATCTCGCAGGTATGTTCTCTTGACTCAAGTGCAAACTAAAATTTTGGGTTTTGCTTTGATTAAAGAATTATATGCTAGTGACCCCTTCTTTGCCCCTATTCTTGAGCATTGCCTGAGATTGCGTGAGTTTGAGACCTTTTACCTTCCTGAGGGTTATTTGTACAAGGCTAGTCGTCTATGCATTCCTAGATCCTCCATTAGGCTCCTTTTGATTGAGGAAGCACACGCAAGTCGTGAACATTCTGGGATTAGGAAGACCTTAGACGCGCTTAGAGAACATTTCTTTTGGCCTAACATGACCCACCAATTAAGTGACTAGGTTTTGTAGGAGTTGTGTGACTTGCCAGAGAGCCAAAGCTAAATCTAGTCCTCACGGCCTCTATACCTCTTTGCCCATTCGTAGTGCCCCTTGGGAAGATTTGTCTATGGATTTCGTCACGGGTTTGCCCCTCTCTAGACGAGGTAAAGACTCTTTTTTTTTGTGGTCGTGGATAGATTTTCTAAGATGGCACATTTTATTGCTTGTAAGACTACCCATAGTGTTAGTGAGATTGCTGATCTATTCTTTGAGCATGTGGTACGTCTTCATGGAGTCCCGCGTACCATAGTTAGTGATAGGGATTCTAAGTTCGTTGGACATTTTTGGATAACTCTTTGGGGAAAGCTAGGAACCAAACTCCTATTTTCAACTAGCTATCACCCCCAAACCGATGGCCAAACGGAGGTCACAAATAGAACTCTAGGAGCCCTCCTTCGCATGATGCTCAAAGCCAACCCTAAGTGTTGGGAGGACTTACTATCACTTGTCGAGTTTTGTTACAATAGATGCAGGCACACGGCGACCAAGTTGACACCGTTCGAAGTGGTGTATGGCATGAACCCCTTAACACCACTGTATTTGTCACCGCGTCCTCTCCGAGACCCAGTGCATGTCTCCGCCGCCAATCGCGCTGAGCAGATCCAAGAGCTTCATCGACGCACCAAGGAGCAACTGGAGAGGAGGGCCGCGCAGTATGCCTCACAGAAGAATTCCGGCCGCCGCCGCGTTGTCTTTTCCCCCGGAGACCTTGTCTGGGTGCATCTACGAAAGGAGAGGTTCCCATCGCGGCGAAAGCACAAATTGGCACCGCGTGGAGATGGTCCATTCTGCGTTGTCAAATCCATAGGGGACAATGCCTATCAACTCGAGCTCCCACTAGATTTTGGAGTCCACGCGTCCTTCAACGTCGCGGACTTGACCCCATATGTTGAGCCCGAGTTTGATGATGGTAAAGCGGGGACGCTTTACAGCCAAATGGGGGAGGGTGATGTGACCCTGCCTCCCATGACGGCCCAAGACGAGGAAGAAGCCATGAGCCTACGCTCACAGGGCCCAGTGACAAGGTCTAGGTCCAAGGCCATCGCGGCCGCCGTCGCGTCACTTATCGCACGCGCCGTCGCCAGCCAAGGAAGCCCAGAGGCCAATCCAAGACTCGTCGTCCTCGCCACCATCGGAAGTGAAAGAATGCGTTCTTCTCAAGACTTCACCGCGTCAATAAATTTCACGCGTTATTTTTAAGACATTATCTATATTTGGTATTTCCATCTTGCTTTAGATAGTTCCTTATTTACAACATTTTAGATAGTTTCCTTTCAGTCATTCTATCTTTTAGGGTTTGTGCCTTTTGCATGCTTGCATGGGCTAGCCCTTAGGTTCTTTTTGACCCAAGCCCATTAGGTCTTGGTCGAGATACCTTGGATATTTAAAGCCTCCTTTGTTATTGTTATTTCTCACGTTCAAGTTAAAGTTCAAGGTTTTAAGTCGAGTGTTAAATTCCTCCTTCCCTTGATTGGACGTCACCCTTATCCCTCTCATCCCCATTCACTCCGCCGCCGATGCTACGACAACCACTCGAACTCCATCGAGTTTATCTCCTTCGCAGTCGATGCTACGACTCCAATGACTTGTCTCTTCAAGTCGCCTAGTCTTCATCAAACCGCTTCCGCCACCGCTACCATCTTTCCACCAAATCGCTTCCATTACCACCGAGATCCTTTCATCGCGTTCTTCCGTTCGCGATCAACTACATCATCATGTTCCACAGCAGAATCACCACACCGAGTGACTTCTCAACCAAGACTAGATCCAAAGTCATCACCTTTGACAATTCGGCTTGTCACAGGAGGCAAGGACACATCAAGTTCCTAAGTGTAGGAAATCTCTCCTTCCTCAAAAGAATCCAAACCAAGTCTCTTGGCTCAAAGATGCCTTCTTTCCTCCCCTTGTTCGCCTGTCTAATGTATTGCGCCATGCACTCTTTAAGCCTTTCTTTGGTCGCCTTATTCATCTCTTGCACAAACTTGGCATGGTTCTTACCTTATGGATCTTCCTTTTCCTTGAGGGTGTAAGGAACCATGTCAAGAGGCGTGATCGGGTTGCGACCATAGACCACCTCAAAAGGAGTCTTCTTGGTAGCCGAATGGACTGAGCGGTTGTAAGCAAATTCTATGAAAGCTAAGCACTCCTCCCACCTGCGCAGGTTAGTACTCAACAATGCATGCAATAAAGCTCCTAATGTCCTATTGACCACCTCAGTTTGGTCATCCGTTTGTGTATGACTTGATGTGGAAAAGAGAAGCTTGGTTCCAAGCCTAGACCATAGTGTCTTCCAACTCTACCTTGCAATTCTCACGTTTTTTATCCATTTTGATCCATTCCCTTGCTTTCGCAATTGTTCTTTGTTATTTTTTCATCAAAACCTAGGTTTCATCTTTGCGTTTCCAAACGTTGAGATCTCAGCCGAGAGATACAAAAAAAAAAAGGAAATTGTGTGATTCCCTATCCCTACATTTGCGAACCATATCATTGACCTTCTACAAATCATATCTTGCATATTTGGTTGTTATTTGTTAGGATATTTTTGTTAGTTGTCCGATTTGCATATCTTTTTGTTACAAGATCTTTCTCTCTCCTATCTCTATGCGCAATCTTTTGCGTATCTCTCTCTCTCTCCAATCTTCTTGTTCACACATATCTTTTTCTCACTCTCTCTCATGTAACAACTTGTGCCGAATAAAAAAAAACTATAAGCCGGCTTTGCATTTTAAAAAAAAAACTCAATTGCAACCAAGCAAAACGAAAGCTTTACGCGATCTCGGGGAACCCGATTCACCATCGGCACAAGTCCATTAAGATTTTGTCTTCCGCCTTCACTTATTTCACAAAACAAGTTGATTTGCATCTTTGCTAGTCTACAAGCATCTTTAAAATCGTAATTTCCAAATTGCTTGTTTGCTTTGAGGTTTGTCTTTGTTTTGGTATGCAAGTGTCACAGCCTATCCCCCACTGCCCTCACGGCCAGCCAAAACTTAGTTACCGTGTGCGATTGCTTTGATTGGTTATGTGGACACTTTGTTTTATTGAATTTTATTCCTCTTGTGCGTTCACCCCTTGTTTGTGATGGTGACTCTAGGGACATAATCGGATGAGGTCTTCGCCGCCCTTCAAGCAGAGCGTGAGGCCACCGAGAAGGCAAATGTTGACTTGGAAACCGAGGTCGCGGAGCTTAAGCACTAGTTAGCGCTCGCCGCATCACGGGTCCAGCCAACCGTGCCCTCCACCGCCGCAGTAGGAGTCGACCCCAACCTGCCGCCACCTCCACCTACGGACACCTCGCGCCGTCAAGACAAGAGTAAAGGCCAAATGCCATCTTCTTCTCAAAAACATCCAGGACTTCGAAGACTCAACTCCATTATTGAGAGCCGCCACGAAGAGGAGTTTGAAGACCGCTACCAACCGCAGCCAAGTTCCCCTTTTGGCTCACACGGCGATTACGACTCCGCGGAGCATGAATCCCCTGCCACAGACTTAGGGCCCTACCCCTATGTCAACACTGTCGATCTCCGTGGACGATACGAGCGCATGCAGCGCACTAAGCAGCATCACGCCTCCCTGGAGCGGCGTCGCGAAGCAGCCCTAGGCGAATCCAGCGGTCGCCGCCGACCCACTGCCTCCACGCAACTTGGTCCTAGCCTTGAACACCAAGCTTGCGTTGGTTCCGCGCCGCGTCAAAGGTATGCCTCTCCTATTATTTTTTAGGAATCTGACGACGAGGATTATGATGATGTCGGCGATCCAAATCCCGTCAATTTCCACCCTCCTCTCGGTGACCCCATTGAGAGCCAATAGTTTCTTCCAGACTACATTCCGCCGCGCATGGAGACAGCCCCGCATGACACTGGCCGCCATGGTCGCGACACCTTCACAGCGCATGACATCCACGCTAGGCCCTAGCCTCCAGCGGTGCCAACTTATGCCCTTGACAACCATGAAGGCCACCGTCACCAGCGACGGCCGCAGAGACATCCAGATGATCACAATGCTTACGAGCCTAGGCCACATGACCTTGAGGACCATGAGCGGCACCATGCAGACCGAGCCCATGACGCCATGCGCTATGACGACCGTCGCCCTGTGGACCCCAATTTCGCCGGCCGCCGTGACATAAAGGTAACAATTGAACTATTTCATGTCGAATATGAACCTTCTTCTTTTCTAGTTTGGGTGCAGCCTACGAAATAAGCGCTCCAGCATTATCAATATGAGGAGCATAAGAAAGTGAAGATCGCCACTCTCTATTTCAGAGGCATAACCCGCACCTGGGTGCATCTATTTGTCACAGATCGCATCCTCTGCAACCTAGAACCCATTGAGCAATGGCACTAGATTGTGATCATCATGACCAGGAAGTATGTCTCCGAGGACTACAAGAATTGGATGCGCATGGACATTGCCCTCACTCGCCAAGGCACAATGACACCCCTCGAGTTCTTCTCCAAGCTTGAGGACATGTATAATAAGGCGAGCATGAGTGTTTCCCCTTCAACCCTATAGGTGATGCATCTTTGGTCTCAGATGCAGCCAATTGTCGTCGACAACGGCAGATCTAGGTCTTTGTACTGAGTCGCAGCGTCTCAGAGGTTGCCATGGAATCCTTGGCAACAAGCCTTGTTGTCTTGCACTAAAACCACGAGAGTTGGTGATGGAAATACCCTCTACAGGACTTAGAGGGTTTCACGCGAAAGCAAGATAAACGAATGCGGCGGCGAGGCGAGAGACTCGGTGTGATGCAGTTGATGGCCTCAGGACTAAGCTATCGATGGCATGAAGTGTCACATGGTAAGGTTGGCTCGAAGCAACGAGCTACGAGGCGGTGCAGTAGTGTCTACGGTGGCGTGAAAGGGGAGAAAAAATAGATAGATGTGACGTCGGGCCTAAGGAAGGAGGAAATCGCTCTCAACTGGAACTTAGGTTAATTTTGACATAAACCTTTGATAGCAGGCTTAAGTCGTATCACCTAATCAATCAAATAAAATCCTAGCAAAACCTAAACAAGTAGTTAGGGTAAGCAGGGGTCGAATCCACAGAGAGGAAGGGATTAATCTATGTGTTGTTCGCATGAAATAGTAACAAGAAGGGGGAGTTGTAGGTTGGTTGGTCACAATTAAGTCAAAAAAACAAAGTATATGATGAAAATATCAAAGAGAGAAAACACTTAGCCAAGTAATGTCAACATAAGTCATTCAAAGGTTGTTCCTTGATTATGCCCTATCTTCCTATTCGGTTATTCCTGTCCTGATCTTGTGTAGATTAATAGGGAAACCATCCCTAAGAACCCTTACCAATGAATAACCCTAGCACCACTAGTGATTCAACCCAAAGGCAGCAATGAATATAAGAATTAACCAGGATACACATAACACCTCAACCAGAAGCATTCAACATGTAATCAATTCCCTACATAGATAAATTCCACAGTGGAAGATAAGAATCTATGCTCGCTACTCGAACTAGAGCGTTAGCCCAACAATTCCCTAGTATTAGCAATATGAATGAAAGCAATAAACCTAGGTGATCAATCTAGATAAACCAACAAACATCCAAATAAGAATTTGCTCAAGAGAAAAGATATAACTCAATAGGATAAGATAGATAGGAACAAAACCTCACAACCAGATGAATAAACTTATGCTTCCATTACCGGACTAAGCAAAAGAGGCTTAGCTCCTCATAAACATGATGAACTCCAAAGGTATGAAAAGTGGCAACGATGAATTGAAATTGCAAAAACCAGAACTTGGAAAAACTCCTCTTTTTAAACCCAATGCTAAAGAGAGTATATATAGGGCCTCTAACAAATGACCTAGCCCAATAAGAAAAGAAATGAAATAAAATGGAAAAATAAGAAAAGAAATTAGAAAAGATAGACTCGGGAAAAGTCAGAACTTCCAGCGTCGACGACCCGCGATCGCGGCCCATTTACCGCGATCGCGGCCTCTTGTGGCTCCGCACTCTTCACATTCCTCCGCGCCTGTGGAAAACTCTCGACTTGCCCGCGGAACCGCGATCGCGACACCCTTGCCCGCGGTCGCGGTTAATGCTCGGCCTTTACTCCTTGGCTTCGCCTCCTAACCTCTCGTCTTCACTTCCTTGGCGTCTTCTTTTGGTGGCTTCCTTCCTCAGTGTCTCCTATGATATCCAAAATAGCTCAAACACCTCCAAAAACACCAGACTTCGCCCCCAAACGCCATGCACAAGAATGTGTCTAAATCTACCCGAATGACACCAATAAAACCCTCTAATAACTCTTAGTTAAGCCCTACAAAGTAGTGCTTATCAACCTTACATAAGAGGCCGAATTGGCCTTATAAAGGGGATGCGGGGCTCGGATGGGCCGAGACACGTATCAATGGGCTAGCCCACTTGACACAAGTGGAGCACACGCCCGAAATAGAAAGTTTCCAAACATAGTAAGTTCTAAAAACAAAAAATGCTAAAAATAGAAAGTCCTAAAAGTAGAAAATGCCAAAAATGGGAACTTTTCAACAATAGAAAGTCCCACAAATAGCAATGACAAAAATAGAAAATCTATCTTAGGAAATGTCTAAATACAAAATATGGCTAAGTAATGGATAGGCGCCGAGGAAGACGCTGGCGAGGCACTGTGGGCGCGGCGATGCGGCAACGGGGCGATGACGCAACACGCGGCGGCACTTGCTGGGCGCGAGCCTGGGCTAGGCTTGTGGGTGCTTCTGGAGTGTCATGCTTGGATCGGAGGGCATTGGGCCCGACTGTTCCTCTATTGGGCCGCTGATGGTGGCGAGGAGGCGAAGTGGAGGCGCGGCTTCAGGCGTGCCATGGCTGGCGATGAGCGATTGCATGGCGTTGGCGATGGCCTTGGCACGCGACCTTGTCATGGGCCCCATCGATTGCGGGATCATGAAAGTCTCCTCCTCCGCGGCTGTCAAGGAAGGCAGAGGCGCATCACCCTCCCCCACTTGGCTGTGAAGCGTCCCCGCTTCACCCTCACCGAACTCTGGCTCCACGTACGGTTATAGGTCAGCGACGTTAAAGGTCGCGTGGACACCAAAATCTGGAAGCAAGTCAATCTCATAAGAGTTATCTCTAATTGCCTTGACCACTCGGAATGGGCCATCTCCGCACGGCGCAAGCTTGGACTTGCGCTTGGTGGGAAAGCGATCCTTGCGGAGGTGGACCCAAACCATATCTCCTGGCGCAAAAATGAACTTGCACCTGCCCTTGTTGTGTTGGGCCTCATACTGGCGCGCTCTGTGCTCGAGCTGCGCCCTCGTCCGGTGATGGAGCTCCTGAATCTGCGCGGCGCGGTCGCCGGCGGTGACGTGCTCATTGTCCTGCAGCGGGCGCGGCAACATGTCCAAAAGTTTCAATGGGTTGTGACCATAGACGACCTCGAATGGGGTGAGCCTGGTTGCCGAATGCCTGAACCTGTTATAAGAGAACTCAACAAAAGGATGTAAGTCCTCCCAACGCCTGAGATTGGCCTTGAGCATCATCCTAAGGAGGGCCCCTAAAGTGCGGTTCGTGACCTCAGTCTGGCCATCGCTTTGGGGATGGTAGCTAGTGGAAAATAGGAGTTTGGTGCCTAGCTTACCTCAAAGAGTCCTCCAAAAATGTCCTACAAACTTGGTATCCTGATCACTCACAATAGACCTAGGAACACCATGTAAACGAGCCACATGCTCAAAAAATAAATTAGCTATGTCACTTGTATTATAGGTCGTGTTGCATGCTTTAAAGTGGGCCATCTTGGAAAACCTATCCACAACAACAAAATTAGAGTCTTTACCCCTACGATTGAGAGGCAAACCGGTCAAAATATCCATGGACAAATCTTCCCAAGGGCCGTGTGGAATGGGCAGTGGTGTATAAAGGTCGTGAGGGCTAGAGCTTGGCTTAGCTCGCTGGCAAATCACACAACTCCTGCAATACCTAGTCACATGTGTAGTCATGTGTTGCCAAAAGAAATGCTCTCTTAGGGCGGCCAATGTCTTAGAAATCCCAAAGTGGCCTCGGCCATCATGAACCTCTTGAATGAGGAGGGTCCTAATGGAAGAGCTAGGGATGCAAAGACGGCCAGCCTTATAGAGAAAACCCTCATACATAAAATAAGACTCAAACTCACGACTCATAAGACATTGCTCGAAAATAGGCTTAAAAAAGGCATCAACCAAATATAAGTCTTTAATCAAATCAAAACCAAGAATCTTAGTCTAGAGATGAGTTAGGAGATTATACCTGCGAGAAAGGGCATTGACGACCATATTCTCCTTACCTTTCTTGTGGACCACGACGTAGGGAAACGTTTCCAAGAACTCGACCCAACGGGCGTGTCATCCGTTGAGATTGGCCTGGCCCTTCAAGTAACTCACGGCCGTGTGGTGGAGTGTATCACGAATTCGCGAGGCCATAGATAGTGTTGCCACGTCTTGAGTACGCGAACGAGGGCTTACAACTCCTTGTCATAGGTGGGGTAGTTCAATGTGGCCCCAATCAGTTTCTCATTGCAAAAGGCAATCGGCCTCCTCTCTTGGTGTAAGACACCCCCAATACCGAAATTGGAAGCGTCGCATTCAACCTCGAAATGCTTGGAGAAGTCTGGAAGCTGTAGAAGTGGTGCATGGCAGAGAGCCTCCTTTAAGGCCGTGAAGGCCCGCTTATGGGTGTCCTTCCACCTGACCGTGACCCCTTTCGTCGTAAGCTCATGAAGGGGTACGACAATGAAGCTAATATCACGCACAAAGCACCGGTAAAAACCTGCCAACCCGAGAAAGGAGCGCACCATGGTAGGGTTGGTAGGCATGGGCCACTCACGAATGGCCTTCACCTTTTCCTCATCCACACGCAGGCCATCTTTGGACAAAATGAAGCCCAAAAAATTAGTAGTGTCACTGCAGAAATGACACTTCCCCAAATTGGCGTAGAGCTTCTCCTTGCACAGAGTCTCCATCACAAGACGAAGATGCTGCACATGGTCCTCCAAGCCGTGTAAGTAGACCAATATATCATTAGAGTAAACCACAACGAACTTCCCAAGAAACTCGTGAAACACGTGGTTCATAAGATACATGAAAGCGTTGGGGGCGTTGGTGAGCCCAAATGGCATAACAAGCCACTCATAGAGACCATACTTGGTCTTGAACGCCGTCTTCCACTCATCACCCTCCTTCATACGGATCTAGTGGTAACCACTCTTCAAATCAATCTTGGAGAACAATACACATACGCTACGGTGATCTAGTTGATGGCGCGGCAGTCAATACACATACGCCACAAGCCATCCTTTTTGGGAACCAGAATCACAGGCACATCGAAAGGGCTTAGAGATTCCCTCACATAGCCTCGATCCAGCAACTCTTGGACCTGTCTCTGCAGCTCTCGAGTCTCCTCAGGGCCAACACGGTAAGCGGCGTGATTTGGGAGCAAAGCATCGGGCATCAAGTCGATTTGGTGCTCAATGCCACGAATATGAGGTAAGCCCTATGGAAGCTCATCGGGCAAAACATCGCCGAACTCAAGAAGCAACGCGGCTATCGGCGGCGGCAAAGCATCACTCTCAGCGGCGCTTGGCAGGCGCGGAGTAGGCATAAGCAGTAAACACGGCCTCTGACCCATCATAGGGGCAGTCATGGCACTGGGCCTGGCCAAAAGCAACCGGTGCTCGCAGCGGCTTTGCAACAGAGTGTGTAACAGAGATGGCGAATCAACAGGCGGAGAACGCGAGGCATGGGACGCGTAAGGTGAGACACTGGAGTGGGGAATTCCAGAACCCGAGCCCAAAGCAGTAGTGCCTGGCCAAGACCTTGTGGGCCTCGGTTTGACCTTGTGCGCGGTGTGTCCAGCAACGCTGTTGGCAGGGGGAGCGGCGCTGGAGGTTCCTTGGGTGGCATGGGTCTTCCTGGACTCAACGCCCTGCATAGTACCGAGAATGGCAGAATCGGAGCCACGGCGTTATGGCGTCGCTGCGGGCGGCGCGGGCGGCGTGCCCGTGGCGATTTCGATAGCTTTCTGGCGGTCGCGCTCCACCTTTTCTTGCAATATCTGATGAGGTGACATGGGTAAGAGGGTGACACGTCTCCCATGGTAAGTAAACACATAAGTGTTTAAATACCCATCATGGAGAACGTGCCTGTCGAATTGCCATGGGCGCTCGAGCAAAATATGCATGGCGTCCATTGCAATGACATTACAAAGCACTGGATTGGAATACTGGCCTATGGAAAATGAAATTAAGCATTGTCGAGATATAGTGTTACCCGAACTCGAAGAAATCCATTGAAGGCCGTAGGGCTGGGGGTGCGGCATCGTCGGTAAATTGAAGTGCTTCACCACCTTCTCATTGACGATGTTGCAACAGCTTCCCCCATCTATAATCACGCTCAAGGAAGCGGTCTTGACCAGGCAACACGTATGAAATAGGTTCTCACGTTGGTCCATCAAAGTGGCCTCCATGACGGTGAGGACACGGCGCGTGACAAGGCTCAGCGGCGTGCCGGCATCAAGGGCAGTGGGCTCGCACACATAAGCATCCTCATTGGCCTCCTCAAATCCCTCCTCAATTGCCTCCAACCGAGGCTCATCTTCCTCATACGACTCATATCTAGTGTTTTGTGAGAAGAGGACCTATTTGTGTTAGGGCAGTCCCACTTGTAGTGGCCTCGTCCTCCACATTTGAAACACTCCAAATCACGGGCACGCTCATTCCCTGGCAGTAAGGCCTTAGGCATGGTGACGCGGCCTTGTGTGGCACCTTGCAGCGCGGCCTTGGTGTTTCGGCTCTAGCTAGACGCGATGCTGGTTGCAGGGGCGGAACGCACATAAGTAGAATAAGAAGATTGAAAGGGACGAGAGTCATACCTGCGTTGGCCCGAAGATTTCCAAGTGGATTGCCGGCGACGCACCAATTGATGGTGGATTTGCATAGCAGTGTGCGTCAAGCTGTTGAGATCCTTAATTGGCAAAATCTCCAATTGGTCCCGAATGGAGGGGTTCAAACCACTCAAAAACATCGTCCGCAGGGTAGACGGAGTGGCACTGACATTGGCTTTGTAGTACATGTCCTCTAGCTTCAAAAAGAACTCAAGGGGCGTGAGCGAACCCTGGCGAGCCATGGCTATCTCAAGTCGCATCTGGTTCCTATAGTCCTTGGATACATACTTCTGTGTCATCACATACACGAGTTGATGCCACTATGTGACGGGGACAAGGTTGCATCAAATCCGATCATCAACAAACCGATGCCACCAAACCCTAGCGGCGCCACGGAAATGAAGCATGGCTGCATTGACTCGTTCCTCCTCTGGAATGTTGCAATATTGCAACGTATACCCTGTTGCCTACATCCATTCAAGAAAAATAACAGGGTCGTATTCGCCTAAGAAATGTTCAATTTTTACCTTAACTTCATGGCGATTGGCCTTGGCGGCGGCAACTGGCGCACGCACACGCGGATACGGCGGCGGAATGTCCAAGCCACCGGAAGCATCGGAACGGGCTGTAGGCGGATGTGCATAGCTAAGTTGGCGGCGTGCGCAATCGTCATTAGCCCAAGCCTCGGCGTAGGCGGCGTGGGCCGCGGCATCGGTGGGGCGAAGGGGCTGTCTGGGCTTGACGTCGGCAACAACGCGATGGTAGTCACGCGGCATCGTCTCTCGGCGTAGGTCGTGAAAATCACGTCCAATGGCTGGTGGAGCCGACGGCTGGCCTTGCAGGGCACGCCGGTGGTATCCAGTTGGCAGGCCTGTCTTGGTGCTCGACTGGATCGCCCAAGGGGGGGTGATAGGAGCCGGGGTTGATCATGTCAGAGTCCTCAATTTCCTCGTCATCAAACTCCTCGAAGTCATCATGGATAGACGGCGTCACAGAGCTGTAGCCATCCGAGCCATACCGGGGCGTTCGAGCGCTTTGGTAGCCCAAATGGTTGTTGATGTCGAAGGGCACCGATGTAGGCGCAGGGTGACGCAAATGGGGCTCATCGTCATGGGGGTGCCGATTTGGCCGGCGAAGCAGGATAGGGCCACATTCGTCTCGGCGTGCCCTGCTATCTCGTGGCATAGAGGCAGGCACATAGCGGTGACAGTCTCCTCTAGCGGCATACCTGTCATCAAAATCATATGGGTCCGAATACTCACCTGGAGAGTCGTTGGCGCGGTCGTAGCCGGTAGGCGTGGCTCGTGGCGCGTAGCGTTTGCGACGCGAAACGTGACCTTGTCGGCTCTCGATGACAGATTAAATGCATTGGAGGCGGGGCTATGGGTGCGACGTTGACGGCATCAAACCCTTGCCTTTGTCCACACGGGGGTTGCTTGGGCTAGCCACGGTGGGGCGAAGCAAGCCCACTGCATCCATCTCGACTAAGGGAGTCGGCGTGGGAAGCACACGCGCGGCGCGGTGTAGGCTTTGGAGATGAACCACCTGGCGGCGCAACTCCTGTATTTCTCTTTGTTCCATCTAGAGCTGTTGCATTGAGGGGTCTTCAATCGGTAGATCAATCTGGGGTGGATTAGGGGGTTGTTGCCGACATCATTGCCGTCGCCACTGGTGTTAGTCAGAGCCGTCATGCTACCTATAACAATATGACCTGACATCGAAGTAAAGACGAACAAAAAGCACAAGCAACAAGTAGCAAGCAAGCACTACACTCAAGCAACAAGTGTTCACGAAAGTAAGGCAATTCGGCAAGCCATGAGGGCGGCGCAGGCTATGAATAAACAAGTATGTGAGCAAGTGAAGCACTGCAAGACCCTAACGTAACCAAGTAATCGTCTTCCTAACACAAATGTATGCAATCAAGTAACAAAGCACAAAACTTACCTCTCTAGTCGTCAACCTAGACGATGGAGGGTTGAGGAGATGGACCAAGGCCGAAAGTGGAAAACGGCTTGAAGGCTTGCCTTATTTTGAGTTTTCCTTCACGGATTTCGGTTGCATTTTTTTTTAATATCCGAATTGGCTTTTTTTTAAAAATAAAATCCAAGAATATCTTTGACTTTGAAGAAATCTTGGAGAAAAATAAATTAAAAGGATCGTCCTTAGTTGATAAGGAAAGAAACCACAATTAGTTATTTCGTGTGATAGGAGAGAGAAGATATTTGCAGATTCTGTGCTTAAGAATTAAAGAAATAAACTATGAAAGATATTACGAGATATTCTACCCAAAATATTAGGAAAGTAATCACAAAAATCACGCAAGAATCTTTTAGTTACTAAACGGGATCACACGCTAGCTTGTTAGGTAAGCAAATCCCAGATTTTGTGGGGACGATCTCGGCCAATCACTTGGCTTCTAGGAACAGATTAGGGAACACAAACACACGAACACACAACTCAAAAGGGTAAAGAATAAAAAAAATTGGTGATGGCGGTGAAAAAGACGTGAACAATTTGCAACTTAAGAGAAGCGACTTACAAGACCACTGAGCTCTAATGCCAATTGATGCGTCCTTGGTCTCGGATGCGGCCAATTGTCGTCGGCAACGGCGGATCTAGGTCTTTGTACTGAGTCGCAGCGTCTTGGAGGTTGCCGTGGAATCCTTTGCGACAAGCCTTGTTGTCTTGCACGAAAACCACGAGAGTTGACGATGGAAATACCCTCTACATGACTTAGAGGTTTTCACGCGGAATAAACGGACGCGGCGGCGAGAGACTAGGTGCGATGCAGTCGATGGCCTCAAGATTAGGCTATCGATGGCGTGAAGTGTCACGCGGCAAGGTTGGCTCGAAGCGACGAGCTACGGGGCGGTGCAGTAGCGTCTGCAGCGGCGTGAAAGCGGAGAAGAAATTGATAGATGTGACGTCGGGCCTAAGGAAGAAGGAAATCGCTCTCAACTTGAACTTAGGTTAATTTTGACGTAAACCTTACATAAGAGGCTGAATTGGCCTTACAAAGGGAATGCGGGGCTCGGATAGGCCGAGACACGCATCAATGGGCTAGCCCACCCGACACACGTGGAGCAAACGCCCGAAATAGAAAGTTTCCAAACATAGTATGTTCTAAAAACGGAAAATGCTAAAAATAGAAAGTCCTAAAACTAGAAAATGCCAAAATCGGGAACTTTCCAACAATAGAAAGTCCCACAAATAGCAATGCCAAAAATAGAAAGTCTATCTTAGGAAATGAACCTCTAAATACAAAGTATGGCTAAGTAATGGATAGGCGCCGAGGAAGACATTGGCGAGGCGCGGCGATGCGGCAACGGGGCGATGATGCGGCACGCGGCAGCACTTGCTGGGCGTGAGCCTGGGCTAGGCTTGTGGGTGCTCTTGGAGTGTCACACCTGGCTCAGAGGGAATTGGGCCCGACTGTTCCTCTGTTGGGTCGCTGATGGTGGCGAGGAGGCAAAGTGGAGGCGCAGCTGGCGGCGAGGCACACGACGAGCGATTGCGTGGCGTTGGCGATGACCTTGGCACGTGACCTTGTCACGGGCCCTAGCGACTGTAGGCTCATAGAAATCTCCTCCTCCGCGGCTGTCAAGGAAGGCATGGGTGCATCAACAGGACTCGGCTTAACACGCCCCGCAAACATGCAGTGGCCACAGCCGCAACGCCGAATCCCGCGCCGCGGCAGGAGCGCAACTGTGACCAGGCTTGTTTCAAGTGTGGTGGGCATGGTCACATCCAGCGTGATTGCCCCAACCAGAAGAAGGTGCTCTTCACACAGGGCGTCGGCAACGAATCCTTTGATGAAGAGATGGCCGGCGACTTGGCCTCTGAGCTCGAGGACGCCGACGATGAGGAGGCCTACACTTGTGCCCCACATGAGCTAGACGCAGGCACTCCCTTTAGCCTTGTCACCCTCCGCGTGCTCACCATGAAGGAGGCCGCAGCGGGAAAACTTGTTCCACACCCGCTGCCTTGTCCAAATCGCCTCCCTCAGCGTCATCATCGACGGTGGATCTTGTTGCAACATTGTGAACGAGAAGGTGGTCAACCACCACAAATTGCCCACAACACCGCATCCACATCCTTATGGCCTCCAGTGGATCTCAGAGGGTGAGGGTGATATAGTAAAAAGGCAATGCCACATCACGTTTCAAATTGGCCAATACCAAGACACTATTTTATGTGATATAGTGGCTATGGATGCTACTCATCTTCTCCTTGGCAGGCCTTAGCAGTTTGACAAGAAGGCCATGCATGATGGCTTCCTCAACACATATGTGTTCATGCATGGTGGCCACCGCATCACCTTGTTGCCAATGTCGCCGCAGGAGATCCTTCATGACCAAGTGGAGCGCAGCCGTGCCAAGGACAAAAAAGCTGCCGCCGCCGCGTCGCAAGGGCAATGCCAAAAACACACGGACGCTCTCACACGACAGCGTTGTCAAGCGCCAGGCATCCGACTCCGGGACTTCCAAACGCGCGCCCAACGCAGCCCCTTCGGCCACGCCTATGCGGCCACTCAACGTTGCACCTGATGCAGATGCCGCTGCCACTTCCAATTTGGTTGCGCCTATGCTCCAAGGCCGATGCGAGCACCGCCTTTTGTTGGCCCGCGCTAGCCATCTCACTCCAATTTTCTAGGGACAATCCCCTTGCTTTCTCTTACTCCCTTCTGTGTGTCTTTCAACTACTATAGACACCGTGAATTTACCCCCGCTTGTTTCCTCCCTTTTGTAGGAATTTCAGGACGTGATGCCATATGAGCTACCCGAGGGCTTGCCCCCTATTTGCAGGATTGAGCACCAGATCAACCTAGTCCCCGACGCGTCATTGCCCAACAGAACTGCCTACCGCGCCATCCTAGAGGAGACTAAAGAGCTGCAGTGCCAGGTGCATGACCTCATGGACAAGGGCTATGTCCGCGAAAGCTTGAGCCCTTGCGTCGTGCCGGTGATCCTCGTGCCAAAGAAGGATGGCACATGGCGAATGTGTATTGACTGCCGCGCCATCAATCAAATCACGGTGAAATACCGCCACCCTATTCCGTAGCTGGACGACATGTTGAACGAGTTGCATGGCGCCACTCTCTTCTCCAAAATTGATCTTAGGAGTGGCAGAACGCCTTCAAGACGAAGTATGGGTTGTACGAGTGGCTTGTGTTGCCTTTCGGCCTCACAAATGCGTCGAGTACTTTCATTCGGTTGATGAACCATGTCCTTAGACATTTTTTGGGCAAATTTGTTGTTTTATTTTTTGATGACATTTTGGTCTATAGTCGTAGCCTAGAGGATCATGTCGATCACCTTAGACAAGTCCTAGAATGCCTTAGGAGCGAGCACTTGTATGCCAACTTGGCAAAATGTGTGTTTTGCTCGGACACTACTATTTTTCTAGGGTTTGTGGTTTCTAAGGACGGCCTACACGTGGACTAGGAGAAAGTCTGCTCCATCCAGGAGTGGCCCACCCTTACTATGCCTACCAGGGTTAGATTTTTTTTGGGATTGGCCGGCTTCTACATGAGTTTAGTGCGCGACTTCAACACCATTGATGCGTCGTTGCACGAGCTCACCAAGAAGGGTGCCTCTATTGACTGGAATGTCGACCACGAGGCCGCCTTCCAAACCCTCAAAGCCAAGCTCTGCAATGCCCCTCTACTCCAGTTGCCTGACTTCAACAAAACCTTTGAAGTTGAGTGTGATGCATTCAATTTTGGCATTGGTGGCGTCTTGCTTCAAGAACGGCACCCTATTGCCTACTTCAGTGAGAAGCTCTCCTGTGCCGCGCTCAACTATCCTACATATGACAAGGAGCTTTACGCTCTCGTCTGCGTGTTGAAGACATGTCAACATTATCTCTGGCCCAATGGATTTGTCATCCACACCGACCATAAGGCATTGGCCTACTTGAAGCACCAGTCCCGCCTCGGCCGGTGACATGCTCGCTGGGTAGAATTCATAGAGACCTTTCCATATGTGGTGCTCCACAAGAAGGGAAAGGACAACGTGGTGGCGGACGCGCTCTCCTGTAGATATATTCTTTTGACTCAGTTGGAAACCAAAATTTTTGGTTTTACTTTGATTAAGGATTTATATGTGTGTGATGAGTTCTTCAAGCCTATTTATGCGGCTTGCACGCCAACAGGAGAGTATAAGGGTTGTGTGTTATATAATGGGTTTCTTTTTAAGGTTGGAAAGCTCTGTATACCCCAATCATCTATTAGGGCTCTTCTCATACAGGAGGCACATGAAGGCCGTGGCCATTTTGGGATTGCCAAGACCCTAGCCGCGCTTAAGGAACATTTTTACTGGCCCCATATGACCCGACAAGTGACTAGGTTTTGCAATGCCTGTGTGACCTGTCATAGAGCCAAGTCTAGGTCGAGCCCCTCCATGTATACCCCTTTGCCTTGGCCATCGGCCCCTTGGGAGGATTTGTCTATGGACTTTGTGATGGGATTGCCGATGTCTAAGAAGGAAATGGACTCTATCTTTGTGGTTGTGGATTGTTTCTCCAAAATAACTCACTTTATCCCTTGTAGGCAGACTAACAATGCTTTGGACATCGCTAACCTCTTTTTTGAGCACGTGGTGCGATTACATGGGATTCCTAGGTCCATTGTGAGTGATTGGGATGTGAAGTACGCGGCTCACCCCTTTTGAGGTCGTCTACAACCGCAACCCCCTGACCCCACTAGTTCTCACGTCGCAACCGCTCCGCGCCGCACATAACCTCAAAGGCGCCAATAGGGCAGAATTCATCCAGGAGCTGCATGCTCGGACCAAGGAGCAGCTGTAGAGGAGGGCCCGCCAATATGAGCACAAGGCCAACAAGGGCCGGCGCTGTGTCACTTTTACACCTGGTGACCTTGTCTGGGTCACATGCGCAAGGAAAGATTTCCAGCCAAGCGCCGCAACAAGCTCGATCCGCGCGGCGATGGCCGATGGGCCCTTCAAAGTGAATCAGGCTTTCGGCCTCAATGATTACCAACTCGAGATGCCCGATGACTGAGGGGTCCATGCCATATTCAACGTGGCCGACTAGTCCCCCGATGTGCCCCCAGATGCTAACATTAACGAATCAAGGACGATTCGAGGCCAAGAAGGGGAGAATGATACATCCCCGGTGGTGACACTGACCGAGACCCAAGAAGAGGACATGCTGAGTGTCAAGTCGGAGGGCCCTATCACCAGGGTGTGCACCAGAGCCATCGCCCAGGCCACACAGATCATCACAGCCAAAGGATTCGCGCGCAAGCTCTGCGCATGCAGCTGCGCCCCGCACCATCACCTGCGCCATCATTGCCTGTGCTGCGGCCCCCTCCACGACACCATGACTTTGGCCGCGGCCGCTGCTGCGGCCTCGTGACTCTTCTCCTAGTTTTAGCACATTTCTTAATTTAGAGGTTTATTAAGTGATATTTGGATAATTTTGGATATTTCTATGTTTAGTCATTTCTATTTTTAGCAAGTTCTTTTAAGGGTAACTTTTTACTTTGGGCGTGCGGTCTCCTATTCTTAGGAGCCCGACCCATTAGGTTATTTTGAGGCCCATGGCCGCATCTCACTTGGCTTCTATAAAATACCAATGGGCCTTGTATTATTTTTCACGTTGAATTCAATATATTGCACAAGCTTTGTCGTTGAGTCTTTCACTCCCCTTTGCGTATTCGACACCAAACTTATCGGCCGATCTCCGTATTGATCACCGCTAGACCTGTCAAAAACCGACCGAACCCGAAAACCCGACCCGACCCGAACGTCACTGGGTCAAGAAGGACCCGAACCCGAAGGACCCGAACCCGACCCGACCCGACTCGACCCGAATGCAAATCTGAGCTTGCGAGTCCCCTTTATTTTGTATATTTTATTTCATTTATATTAAATATGTTAATATACTTTATTAAATAATAATATAATATTAATTATATTATTATAATTATGTTATTAAAGTTAAAAATCATAATAATAATCATAAAAAAAGGCATGTTCGACCCGCCGGGTCAACCCGAACCCGACCGACCCGAAAATTTTATCAACCCGATCGAACCGAACCCGATTTGACCCGAACCCGACATGACTCGAACCCGAACCCGACCCGCCCGACCCAGTTGACAAGTCTAATCACCGCAAAAAAAACTTCATCGTTTGCTTGCATTCGAGAACCTCTTGCCCCAACTTGGCTGCCGCCAAGCGCAAGAGAGCCGATGACTTTGCTCACGTGAGGTCGCTACCTATCCAGCCGAAGAAAGATGGAGCCCTCGACACACCTTCTACCTAGATCCGCCCAAGCAACGACGAGGCTCGTTTACGTATCAATTGGTATCAGATTCAGTGGTACAAGGTGTTGTCCTTCCAACTCTTTCTTGCAATTCTCACATTTTCTATCCATTTCATTCCATTCTGTTGCTTCCGCAGTTGTTCTTTGTTATTTTTTCATCAAAACCTAGGTTTCATCTTTGCGTTTCCAAACGTTGAGATCTCAGCCGAGAGACACAAAAAAGAAGAAGGAAAGTGTGTGATTCCCTATCCCTACATTTGCGGACCATATCGTTGACCTTCTCCAAATCATATCTTGCATATTTGGTTGTTATTTGTTCGGATATTTTTGTTTGTTGGCCGATTTGCATATCTTTTTATTACAAGATCTTTCTCTCTCCTATCTCTATGTGCAATCTTTTGCGTCTCTCTCTCTCCAATCTTCTTGTTCACGCATATCTTCTTCTCACTCTCTCTCCTGTAACAACTTGTGCCGATTGAAAAAAAATTTATAGTCGGCTTTGCATTAAAAAAACAAAAAAACTCAACTGCAGTCGAGCAAAACGAAAGCCTTAGGCGATCTCGGGGAACCCGATTCACCATCGGCACAAGTCCATTAAGCTTTTGTCTTCTGCCTTCACTTATTTTCACAAAACAAATTGATTTGCATCTTTGCTAGTCTACAAGTGTCACATCCTATCCCTCACCTCCCTCACAGCCAGCCAAAACTTATTTTCGCGTGCGATTGCTTTGATTGGTTGTGTGGAAACTCTTTGTTTTGTTGAATTTTATTCCTCTTGTGCGTTCACCCCTTGTTTGCTTGTTTGTAATGGTGACTCTAGGGTCATAATCGGATGAGGCCTTCGCCGCCCTTCAAGCAGAGCGTGAGGCCGCCGAGAAGGCCAAATCTGACTTGGAAGCCTAGGTCTCAGAGCTCAAGCGCCAGTTAGCACTCGCCGCGTCACGGGTCCAGCCAACCGTGCCCTCCACTGCCGCAGTAGTAGTCGACCCCAACCTGCTGCCGCCTCCACCTATGGATACCTCGCACTGTCAAGACAAGGGTAAAGGCCAAATGCCATCTTCTTCTCAACAACAACCAGGACTTCGAAGACTCAACTCCATTATTGAGAGTCGCCACGAAGAGGAGTTTGAAGACCGCTACCAGGACCTCAACAACCTCACCCACACGGCCATGCAACTTCACAACCAACAAGTGCGCAAGAAACAGGCCACGTGGCCACCCTCGGCTGCGAAAAGGTATGAGCCTCACCCTAATCCTTCTTTTGCTTCTAATGTGTCCTCTCATGTGCAACCTAGGGCACGAGCTCCCACAGGCCTCCGCGGCTCAACACGCCCCGCGGACTCGCCGTGCAGCGCAGCGGCCACAGCCGTAGTGTCGAATCCTGCGTCGCGGAAGGAGTGCACCATTCTTTGGTGAACATGACCCCTCTACTATTTTAGATTGGGTGCAGGCTACAGAGTACGCGCTGCAACAATGCTAGTACGAGGAGCCTGAGAAAGTAGAGATTGCCACTCTCCACTTTGGGCCGCAGCGCCGAATCCTGAGTCGCGGCAGGAGCGCACCCTTCTTTGGTGAATATAACCCCTCTACTATTTTCGACTGGGTGTAGGATACATAGTACGTGCTGAAACACTGCTAGTACGAGGAGCATGAGAAAGTAGAGATTGCCACTCTCCACTTCCGGTGTGCCGTGCGCACTTGGTGGCATCGCTTTGTCACGGATAGATTTCGGCGCAACCTTGATCCCATTGAGCAGTGGAACCAACTTGTGTTCATCATGAAGCGGAAGTATGTCCCTAACAACTACCAAAACCTAATGAGGATGGATATAGCGCTGGCTCGCCAAGGAACTAATGAGGCGTTTTGTCGCATGCACCTAACAAATAAACCTCAAACACCTATCTAATGTAGTCTGGTAAGTAAGGGTCAAATCCCACAGAGAATCAAGCTATAAATCATGTTTGCCAAATCGTTCACCAATTGATAACAAAGACAAATGGGGGAGTTTATATGAATCTAACTAAGAAAATGATAAATAAAACATAAATAGCTTGGCTAGACAAACATCCACCTTCAGTTTGGTTGATCAATCATTGATTATCCCTAGTTCTCAATTCTCATGAATGTCCTAATCCCTGTTCTAAATTAATTACCAGTCCAACCAGTCCTGATAATCCTAACTATTAAACAATCAAGAAACTATCAAGATTTAATTTAACAACATCAGTAAGCTCAGGAATAGATAGGCTTATGCACTACTTAACAACCAGTCAGTACTCGACATGCAATCAATTCTCTCTACAATAAACTATTCCAACCAGTTCTAGAATATCGTAGTTGCTACTCTGAATTATGGATGAACAATATTAATCTCAACAAGTTGACCAGATTAGGGGAACCTGCACTATAGATAATACCAATCTCAACTAGTTTGTCAGGCTAGGGAAACCAATACTAATAATACTAATCACAACGAAACGGTGAACTAGATAAACCAATAGAATTCAAAAGCCTAATCCTGCAGTATGAATAATACCAATAACTACTAGTTGATCAGGCTAGAGAAATCAATAAAACTCAATGGGATGAATAGAAAGAGAATCAATAACATTCAAGGATAAAGGAAATGAATAATCTCACAATCAAATTCAAACCAAGGCTTCAATTGTCTAGCCAAAAACAAAACAAAGGTAAAAACAAAGAAAAGGGAAAAGAGGAAGAAGGAGAAAAACGAACTCTCCAATCTAATGTTCTAAGGGCAGAATATAAAGACTTAGCAAAACCTAATTTCTAAAAGATAACGATAACAATCTTCTAAAAATAAAACAAACGAGCTAAAAGGAAATAAAATAAAAGGAAATAAAGTAAACTAAAGATCTCGGACGAAAATTTCGAAACGCTCTACGTCAGAAGGGAAATCCGCGACCACGGAAATATTTCCGCGCCCGTGGAAATGCCTGTGTCAATTTCTCTGCTTCTGTAGTCCATCCGCGCCCGCGACCAATCCTTCCGCGCCCACGGCCAAGACTTCCGCGCCCGCAGCCAAGCTTCCGCTGTGACTTCTACTTCTCGCTTGCGGTCTTCTCTGGTAGTGGCTTTGCCTTATCTTCAATGTCTTCACAATATGCACTAAAATCCACCATATCACTACTTCTTCTCTCAAACTCCATTCTCCTAAATTGTCTTCTAAACCCACACAAATGGTACCTAATATCCAGTAACAACTCCTAGTTACGCACTACAAAGTAGAGCGTATCAGGAACCAAGACACCGTTAGAGTTCTTCTCCAAGATTGAAGACATGTAAGGTGGGCATGAGTGTTTCCCCATCTACGCTGCGCACCAAGTTCCTGAGTCGCCTCAACACTTCTATCCGGGACCAGCTGGAGATACTTCCCATCAAGGACATCAACAGCCTCACACATATGTCCATGCAACTTCACCAACAGCTTGTGCGCAAGAAAAAAGTCCCTGTGGGCCCAAACCACTTTCCGTAGGTATGACTCTCGTCCTAGTGCTTCTTTTAATACTAATGTGCAAACAAATGTACAGCCTAGGACATCCAACCACCCGCGACCCACCCAAGGCCGCAGACGCGCCGCACGCCGCATCGACAGCCGTTGCGGCCAATGCGCCGGCTCCGCGTGCAGAGAGGACTCGTGACCAAGCCTGCTTCAATTGTGGCGGGCGTAGCCACATTCAGCGAGATTGCCCAAATTAAAATAAGATCCTCTTCACGCAGGGCATCGGATATGGGTCATTTGATGATGAGCCAATTGAAGATGTGGCCCACAAACTAGAGGACGCCGACGAGGTCGATGATCACTTGTGTGCTACGCATGAGCTGGACGCCGGCACTCCTTTGAGCCTTGTCACCAGACGTGTCCTCACTGTCAAGGCGACATCTTTGATGAATCAACGGGAGAATTTGTTCCACGCCCGTTGCCTGGTACAGACGCCTCCCTGAGTGTCATCATAGACGGTGGTTCGTGTTGCAACATAGTGAATGAGAAGGTGGTCAACCACCTAAAGCTCGCAACTATGCCCCTACCCTCAACCATATGGGATGCAGTGGATGTGTGAAGATAAAGGTGATGTGGTAAACATGCAATGCCACATCACATATCAAATTGGTTAGTATCAAGATACAGTTTTATGTGATATTGTGACCATGGATGCTACTCATCTTCTTCTTGGTAGGCCTTGGCAGTTTGACAAGAAAGCCATCCATGACGGCTTCTTGAACACGTAAGTGTTCATGCATGGAGGACTGCGAGTCACCCTCTTTCCTATGATGCCTCAAGAGATTTTACACGATCAAGTGGAATGGAGTCGATAAAAGGCCAAGGATGCTGCGAAGAAGGTCGAAACTGTCGCGGGCCGCAATGAGTCGTAACCCTTGACACGCGACACACGCGGACATCGTGAGACCGCGACGCCCGGCGCGAGCGCGACATCTCCAACATCTGCGCGCATGCCTCTCGCGGCAAACGCAACCTGTACTACGCAACAGCGCTAGCCCCTCGCCACGAGCGCGACCCCGTCTGCGCGCGCTACCCGCGCCGCACACAATAACTCCACAGATGTCACAGCGCCTCTCTTGTGGGGTCGATGCGAACATAGGCTCTTGATGGCACGTGCCAGGAACCTCACTCCATCCTTTCATGGACTTTCTCCTTGTATTATTATGTTCCCTTCTGCGTGTCTTTCTATTGCTAAGAGTCTAGATGATCTACCCCCTTCTGCGTCATCTCTTTTGCAAAAGTTCCAGGACGTCATGCCCGATGAGCTTCCTGTGGGGTTGCCTCCTGTGCACAACATCAAACATCAGATTGACCTGGTTCCCGGCGCTTCCTTGCCTAACCGGGTTGCTTACCGAACCAGCCCCGAGGAGACTAAGAAGCTTCAGAGACATGTGTAGAAGTTGATGGACAAGGGCTATGTTCGCGAAAGCCTAAGCCCGTGTGTTGTGCCAGTGATCCTAGTGCCTAAGAAGGATGGTAGATGGCGCATGTGTGTCGACTGTAGGGCAATCAACCAGATCACGGTCAAGTATCGACACCTATACCGCGCCTCGACGACATGCTAGATGAGCTACATGGAGCCAACCCCTTCTCAAAGATCGATCTTCAGAATGGCTACTGATAACAGGTTTTAGTCGTATCACCTGATCAAAATTATCATAACAAACCTAAACAAGTAGTTTGGGCAAGCAAGGGTCGAATCCCACAGGGAGGAGTTATCTTTCTTTATGTGAATTAGCATGCAATAGTAACAAATGGGGGTTTTGTTGGTTGTTTGAGTTGCAAGTAAACAAAGGAAACAAAAGCAAAGGTTTGTAATCAATTAAGGAAAAACACTTAGCCAAACAAATATCCACCATTCATTCGATTGATTGGTCCTAGGTTATCTCTATTCCTTCCTTTGATTATTCCTGTCCCTATTCTGAAATAGTCACCAGTCCAACTCGGCCTGACAACCCTTACTATTGAACGCACGAGAAACTATCAAGATTTAGAACAACAACAGCATAGAGCATAGGCATTAACCAGGATACTTACAACACCGATATTATTATTTCCTTTTAGATTAGGTTCGTGATCTAGTCCAACTAGTCCTAGAATATCATGGATGCTACACAAGATAAGGGATTTCAACTCGAAATATCCAAACCCTAGCAATAGACAATTACTAATATCAACTAGTTGGCCAGGCTAATCAAATCAATAAGAATCACTAGGAATAAGCTCAAGAGAAAAGATATAATCCAAAGGAATAGGAAATAGAGTTATAACCTCACAATCATATATCAAATGAAGGCAAAAAATGCTCCCTTTTGGGGAGCCGGCCCTAAAAGCCAATGCTACCGCCACCGGAGTTGAGCCGGCCGTGAACCAAATGCTCCTAGAAGAGCCCTGCTCCGACCCTCCCGAGCCCAGATCGGTTCACCAACTCCCAGATCTGGCAAGCCCAGATCCGTGTCCAGCCCGTGCTTCATCACCGGAAAGCTGCTCCCGACTCCACTCACCACCACGCCGCCGCCTCCCCTCCTCTGCCGATGCCACCCCGTCCCATGGAAGAGCTTTGGCCAGTCTTCTTCCTCTCCGCCCTCCATCTCGGCCCGCCGCCGTCTCCCCCGCCTTCCTCCTTGTCTTCCTCTCAATCCCCTCCTCCTTCTCCGACGTCCACCTCCCTCCCCTGTCCCCCGCCATGAAGCGAGTGAGCCTCGCCCTTCTCCGCCGCCATCTATCTTCGCCCTCTATCTCTGCCCCGCTACGCCTCCCCCGCCTTCCTCCTTGCCTTCCTCTTATCCCCTCCTTCTCTGCCGTCCACCTACCTCCCCTGTCCCCCGTCCTACGAGTGACCCTCATCCTTGTTTTGAAAAATTGTTTTTTATGTTGCTATGTGTTACTCTCATGGCTGTTGCAGGTTTCCTTTAGGTTTGATTGGAGATTGTTGTTTCGGTTCGAGATATGACAGTGATCGTGTGATCCCTGGTGGTTTCCACTGATGATTTGCCTCCAGATTGTGTCTTGTCTCTTCTTTCCGACTGCTTCAAACGACTTGTTGGTGGTTTCCAACCCCTGTTTGAAGACTTTCTCGTTAATTAAGCCTTATTGGTTTGCTTGTTCGGTTGTGTCTGTATTTTGTTCTTTGTTGTGTCTGTTGTTTTTTATTTTTGTTTTGCTCTTTGTTGTTGTGTTTGTTGTTGGTTTGTTCGCCGTTTGATCGGCCTCTCGAGTTTCCAGGTTTGGTTGTTCTGGATTCTTGAATTCTTACTTTATCAAAAAAAAATAAAAAATCAAATGAAGGCTTTAATTGTCGGACTAAGCAAAGGGTGCTTAGTTCTTCATAGTCTTGAAAGAAAAACAATACTGAATGGAATGAACGATGATAGGGAAAATTAGGTTAAATAACCTAACCCTAAAACTAAAGTGAAAAGATCACGAACCTAATCTAAAAGGAAATAATAATAAAGTAACAAAAAAAAGAAAATAAAAGAAAACGTAAAAGTAACTACGGAGAAAGACTCGCGTGGTTCTGCCGTGTGGTTCCGCGATCGCGGATGGAATTCCGCGGTCGCGGAAATTGCAATCTTGCTCTCGACTTGCAACTTTTCTGAGGGATATTTCCGCGATCGCGGAAGGAATTCCGCGGTCGCGGAAAATGGCTTTTCTTGCTCCGTGTTCTCGACTTCTCCGAGATCGCCCTCCGTGCTCATCCGCAGACGCAGAAGTCTGTCCTGTAGACCCGACTGGGTCTATACTTCGTCTTCTTGGGTGGTCTTCTCCTCCTCGTCAATATATCTTCATTTAAGCTTCTCCAAACCACCATATCTACACTTCTACTCCTCAACTCCATTCTCCATAGTTGTGCTCTAAACCCATACAAATGACACCCAAAACACCGGTAACAAGTCCTATAACACCCCCAAATCTTAATCCATTTGGAAATGTATTACCGCCAGTGACCTCGGTTTTCCTCACCAAAGCCACCCAAGGCTTTACCGTTTAAATACTATCCATGAAACACTAATGATACAAAATCACCATAATATTCGATTAAAGCATGAGTCCCGGATTACATCCCAATTCCGAATAGGAATAAATACAGAGTTAAACAAAATACAGCGGAAGTCTTTCTTAAAATATACAAAAAGGGGTTGTGATCGCCATGATCACCTGCCCAAGGTTCTCAACCTGATTAAAACATTAAAAACATCCAAAAACCACCGTCGTCTTCATAGTCATTCTAATATCCTCATATCTGCGCTCTATCTGATGTGCCGAATCGAACGGATGACACCAGCCAACCATGCAGAGAACAATTTTGGTTGGTTAGTCTAATGAAAGACCATGCAAGGGCACAAAGCAGAAGGTTCGAAGTAGTCGTATTAGGTTAGACTCATCGTCCCTCGAATAACAGTCGAGTACGATAGTCAACCACCATACTGCTACTGGAATATAGCAAAAGGCATGCACGAGAGAAGATTCTGGAAGACCGAGTCTTCCCAGAAATCAACTCGAAAGAAGACTCCAACGAAATGAGTCTTATAGGAAGATATTCCAAAGTCTGGAACATCACAGAATCACAGAATTACAGTATCGCATTCGAGCAACTAAAAGTTAAGATGAGCTTTCCTAGCTGTACTAGCGCCTAGCTGCAGTACTCGCCCAAGGTATATTAATTATGTGAGACAACGTCACTTATCTTATGATATTCTCAAACGCACAACACGTTATAAGCTTTTAGATATATGTTTCGTCATGAGGGACATATATTGAAGGGAATCCTTCCCAAGATTTGTGACACTATCTAAGTGCACCACCTCTATACTCGTGTATCAGAGGTTGGGTCATGACCATCCATGTGGTATTAGGTGGGGTCTAGCCACCTCTCTACCAAATTATAAAGAAACGACTGGATCCCAACGAATCCAACGTTCCTAACTACTAGTGCTAACTAAACAGTTCAAGCACAACAATAGTCCACAAACATCAACATAACCGCCCTCAAGGCTATCAACATAAATATATATTCATAATAGCGTTGTTCTAACAGATATACAACCTATTATAATATCATATTTTAGTTTTCCAAAACAATTAACAAAACTGTTCCCAGACGAACACAGTATTCATTCCAAATTAATTACTCAATTAAACAACTGATAATTAATGGAAACATGGAATGATGAGCAAGAGCGAACCGCCACTTGCCTTAAATCCGCAGAAGCTTAACGATGCTAGGTATGACGACAACTGGTTTCCGAGTTCGAATCAGGGACATATCTGGCAACACAGATTCCTTCGGATCGACCCATAAAGAAACCCTAATTTAGATTCGACAACAACGAGTACGAATCTAAAGAATAACGGAAGAAATCGAAAGGAACGAAGCCCGATTGAAAGCCACAGAAGCCAAGGCCGAAACAAGCCAAGAGCTTCTGGGCGGCGGTCGCCGCCTGCCTTACGGCGGGCGCCGCTATGAACACTGGGAAAATTTACGAGAGGCACAAAACTCACCGACGATGATCGTTTTGGCTCTCCTTTGCCTTGCTTTGGATTATAAGCTTTCAAGGGCCTCCAAAGCTTCACTTTGCAACTGGAATAACACCAAATGGAGCTCCGGTGATTGATTGTGAATTATCCGGCGAGACTTGGATTTCCGGCGAGATGATTGTGAGGGAGATTGAGCTTCGGATTTGTGCTCAATTCAGCTCCCAAATCCTCCTTTAAATAGCCAAAACTCCAGGAGACAACCAAGGGCACGTGGAGGGCTAAGATCGGAGGTCACCCGATTCGCCGACCATCACGAGTCCAGCCGGCGAGGCAGGGCTAGGCCTGTATCTAGGCGGCGGTCGTTGCCAATTTTGGCCTGCGGCGGTCGCTGTGTTTTGGCCTGCGGCGGTCGCCGCTTTTCGGTGCCACTTGCCAAGTTGCCGGAAGAGGATGACGATGTCAGAGCCTGTCAGGCAGCGATCGCCGCCTGCCTTACGGCGGTCGCCGCCAAGCCCATTTTTCGTCTGTTTAAGCTTGGAACAATAAGGTCTTAATCCGGGATAAATAATAATCGTACATGAACGAGTATTAAGTCCCAAAATACGCCGACTGTATATTATTTCACTTAGAAAAATATTACAGAGATTAAGAACATTACAGAATGTCTTTCTGTCTCTGAAATTAAATCGACGTGCACAACAGACGTTCAGGTAATTTCCAAAATACCCTTACAAAAATACGGGGTATCACAAGTCCTAGATAAGCACTACAAAATAGTGCTGATCAAACTCCCCCATGCTTAAACCTTGTTCGTCCTCGAGTAAGCTAAAATAAACCTACTCCTCCAATCAAATCCCCAAGGTCTCAGGAAGCATAGAAAAATCATCCCCACTAAGAATTGCACCTAAACATTAATCTTCAAGGCACCAACACAATATGCTCAAAACAACACAACACATAATACCAATCACATCACCACACACAACCAAGCTAAAAGGAAAGCAGTGTACTTCCCCCAAGCTTATCCCGAACACCATAGAGTGAATAAAATCTAATCCTAGCCTCCATTTATCTTCTTATGCCTCCCAAAGTGACCTAACCGAATCCTCCTTATATCTCCTATTCTTATGTCACCTCGCCAGGAAAAATGATGATTCCTAATAATCACTCTTCTTCTTTTCACTCATTTTGCCAAGGCGCCCTTTCGGGTTTTCACCAAGCCACTCATTTCATTTTTCAATAGATGGGCTCACATATACTCACATCACTCTTGACCAATTATTACCCCAGCCTAATGCTGGTCCAAGCCACCTGCTTATTACCTAAGCCGCCCTTTCAGGTTTTCGACTTATCTCAGGATTTTTATTTTTGCCTTTTTCAATTTTCAATTTTGGCTTTTTCTTTTTCTTTTCTCCTCAACGACATAGCAAGTATAGAACACTCTCCCATGCTTAAACATTGCATTGTCCTCAATGTAATGAAAGACAAAAAGAATGAAGCACAGGGAAAAGAGGAAAAGTACTCACAAACATCGCCGAGTTGGCATGGACAAGAACATTGTTGCTGGCGGTATATCAATAAAGCACAGGTCTCTGGTGTTGCATGGGCGTCGTCTTCAAAATCAATTCCTACCGTGCAACCAAATAGATCCACTGTAGGGTGTAGTGGAATAACAAGGAAGTCAAGGCTGCACGACCTTCAATGAACACAAAAAATGGGGCCAGATAAAAAATGATGCGCACCTTCAGTTGTCGAATGTAGGTCCATCATCGTTGCCAAATAAAAAATGTGGGGCTAAGGTCTCTTCCTTGGCAACATGATGCGCACCGTTTCTCAGAATAATACGCAGACAGTTGTGCCGCGATCGCGGAAAAACGCCGAACTTTTTTTTTTTTGATTTTTTTTAGTGCAAGGAGAGGAGACTTACATTGTTGGTGCGTGGTTAACAGTGTCTTCAATTTGGCCCGGGCCTCCTTCCTACAAGTTAGTCTAAATGCAAAACAAAAACAAAAGCAAAAGCAAAAACAAAATAACACAAAGCAACTAAAAACAAGGAATGGAAACAAGAAAGAAAAACGTACCTCGGGTTGCCTCCTGGACAGCGCCTTAGTTATTGTCGTGGCTCGACCTAGTACTCTCCCACTCAACTTGGGTTGCTCATAGCAACTGAACTCCTAGGGTCTAGATCAGGGGGGTGCCTCTTTGTATGCTCTGTATTGAGCTTTACCCCCAATCCCCTGCACTTCATGATGGGTGGACCGCTGTTTACATCCATGATTGCATTTGCCATCTTCAGAAATGGCCTACCCAACATCTCAGGGGCTACATGTTTGTCCTGCCCCGTATCCAGCGTGGAGAAATTTTCCCTTTTACTCCCAGTTTCTTTCTTGTGCTTCCCCTTTGGTTTCTTTTTGATCTTGCGCAGCGCCCTTAAAATTTCTATGCAGTGAGGAGTGTTGTTTGCCAATTCGACCAAGGGAATGGTTGCCTCGCAGATACTGAAGGTTTCATAGAGCTCTTTGTTGTTCTTCAGCCTTCGAGTATCTTGTAATGCCTCAGGGAAGGGTACGACGGGGTGCAGCGAAACAAGCAGAGAGGAGTTGGGACTCACATACTCATCATAGGCAGCCTCGAGAGGGTCAGGGGCTGTAGGGACGTTTCCGCGATCACGGGCATCTTTCCACGGTCGCAGATCTTCTTCGAACAGAGCCTCGTCTTCAACGATTTTTCCGCGATCGCGGAATTCTTTCCGCGGTCGCGGATTGCTCTCGAACATCTCTTCAGAGGGGATTTTTCCGCGGTCGCGGAAAGGCGTCGATTTCTCCCTCCTTCTCAGTAATCAATCCGCGGTTAGATTATGTTATTTTCCGCGATCGCGAAAATCTGTGTCATCAGCGCGTCCAAAGATTTACTTTTTCCTTTTATTTCCTTTTCTTTTTATTTCTTTATTCCGGTTAGATTATTTTATTTTCCTTTTAGATTATGTTTGTAATCTTTGGTTTTAGGTTTAGTTTATTTAAACCTAGTTCCAACAGCCTCCGTTCATCATCAGATCATCATCGAATCATTCATTATTCACTATTATTTTCCCTTTAAGTTATGAAGAACTAAGCACCTTTGCTTAGTCCGATGATTGAAGCCTTCATTTGATATATGATTGCGAGGTTATAACTCTATTTCCTATTCCTTTGGATTATATATTTTCTCTTGAGCTTATTCCTATTGATTATTATTGATTTGACTGGATTGGCCACCTAGTTGATATTAGTAATTGTCTATTGCTAGGGTTTGGATATTTCGGGTTGAGATTCCTTATCTTGTGTAGCAAACATGATATTCTAGGACTGGTAGGACTAGTTTATTGTGAAAGAGAATTGATTATATGTTAAATACTGCGGGTCGTGGTGTTGCATGTGTCCTGGTTAATTCTTATGCTTCTTGCTGCTATTGAATTAAATCTTGAAGGTTGGTAGGGATTGTTTAATAGTTAGGGTTACTAGGACGGGTAGGACTGATAACTAATTCAGAATAGGGACAGGAATAATCATAGGAAGGAATAGAGATAATCTAGGACCAATCAATCAAATGAATGGTGGATATTTGTTTGGCTAAGTGTTTTTCCCTAATTGATTACAACCTTTGTTTTATTTACTTTGTTTACTTGCAACCAAATCAACCAAAACTCCCCTTTGTTACTTTGGCATATTAATTCGCATAAAGAAAGATAACTCCTCCCTGTGGGATTCGACCCTTGTTTGCCTATTCTACTAGTTTAGGTTTTTAAGGATTATTGTGTTTAGGGCACATGACTTTAGCCCCTATCAAATTGGTATAGCCATAATTTAGAGGATCATGTAGACCACCTTATACAGGTCATAGACTGCCTTAGGAGCGAGCACTTGTATGCCAATTTGGCAAAATGTCTGTTTTGGTCGGACACAACAGTTTTGCTAGGATTTGTCGTCTCTAAGGACGGCCTACGGGTGGATCAAGAGAAGGTCCGAGCTATTCAGCAGTGGCCTACCCCCACGACGCAGACCATGGTTCGATCATTCTTGGGCTTGGCTGGCTTCTACCGGAGCTTTATGCGTGACATTAGCACAATTGCCGCCCCGCTGCACGAGCTCACCAAGAAGGGCGCCTCAGTCGACTGGACTGACAAACATGAAGCTGCCTTCCAGACACTCAAAGACAGGTTATGCAACACCCCTCTCCTCCAGTTGCCCGACTTCAACAAGATGTTTGAGGTTGAGTGTGATGCCTCCAACTTTGGCATTGGCGGCGTCTTGTTTCAAGTAAGGTGGCCAATCGCCTACTTTAGTGAGAAGTTGTCCGACGCCACTCTCAACTATCCCACTTATGACAAAGCGCTTTCTGCTCTCATCCGCGTGTTGAAGACATGGCAGCATTACCTGTGGCCCAAGGAGTTCATCATCCACACGGACCATGAAGCCCTAGCCTACTTGAAGCACCAATCCACACTCGGTCGGCGCCATGCTCGCTGGGTGGAGTTCATGTAGACATTTCCTTATGTGGTGCTACACAAGCAAGGCAAGGAGAACGTGGTGGCCGATGCGCCATCATGCAGGTATGTCCTCTTGACTTAGTTGGATGCAAGGTTTTGGCATTTTCTTTGATTAAAGATTTGTATTTGCATGATACTTTCTTTAAGTCTATTTATGAAACCTGTGCATCTAAGGGAGAGTTTAAGGGTTATATTTTGGATGGAGGTTATCTTTTCTGGGTTGGGAAGTTGTGTATGCCCCAATCCTCTATTAGGGCTCTTCTCATACAAGAAGCACATAAGGGTCGTGGCTACTTTGGGATTGCCAAGACCATAGCTGCACTTAAGGAACATTTGTATTGGCCCCATATGACCCGGCAGGTGACTAGATTTCGTAATGCCTATGTGACTTGCCATAGAGCCAAATCTAGGTCGAGCCCCTCCTTGTACACACCCTTGCCTGTGCCATCGGCCCCTTGGGAGGATTTATTTATGGATTTGTGATGTGGTTGCCGATGTCTAAGATAGGGAGGGACTCTATTTTTGTGGTTGTAGATCGTTTCTCCAAGAAGCTCACTTTATACCATGTAGGATGACCAACAATGCTTCAGACATAGCTTTATTATTTTTTGAGCATGTGGTGAGATTACCTGGGATTCTTAGGTCGATTGTGAGTGACCAGGATGTGAAGTTTGTGAGTTACTTTTGGAGGACATTGTGGGGTAAGCAGTTATAACAGGTTAGTGCACTCGGCGACTCGCCTCACTCCTTTCCAAGTCGTCTATGACCGTAACCCACACACACCACTGAACCTCACTCTGTACTCGATCTGTGATGACGATAAGCTCAAAGGCACGGACCGGGTGGCATTCATCAAGGAGCTGCACACTCGGACCAAGGAGCAGCTCGAGCGGCAAGCCCTCCAATATGAGCACAAGGCCAACAAGGGCCGGTGCCGTGTCCCTTTCGCGTCGGGTGACCTTGTCTGGGTCCACATGCGCAATGAGCGCTTCCTTGCCAAGCGCCACAACAAGTTAGATCCTCGCGGCGATGGCCCTTTCTGAGTCAGTCAGGCATTTGGCCCTAATGCCTATCAGCTGGAGTTGTCAGATGACTATGGAGTCCATGCCACCTTCAATGTGTCCGACTTGTCCCCGTATGTGCCCCAGGACGTTGACATTGATGAATCGGGGACAATTCGAGGCCAAGAAGAGGAGAGTGATGCAACCCCGGTCGTGACATTGACGGAGGCCCAGGAGGATGACATGCTCAGTGTCAAGTCAGAGTGCCCAATCACTAGGGCGCGCGCTAGAGCCATTACCCAAGCCGTCCAGAGCCTCACGACTAAAGGCCTCGTGTGCAACAGTCGTGCCTCATCGCCCGCGCCGTGACTTTTTTTATCATTGCCGGCGCTACGGCCCCCGTCGCGACGCCATGACATTGGTCGCGGCCGTTGCTTGGCCTCGCGACACCTCTTCTACTTTTAGCATATTTTTAAGTTTAGAGGTTTATTAAGTGACATTTGGACGTTTTTGGATTGTTTCTATATTTAGAAATTTCTATTGTTAGCACTTTCTATTTTAGGTAGCTTTCTATTTCGGGTGTGTGTGTCTCTTATGCTTAGGAACCCGACCCACTTGGTTTGTTTAGGCCCATTTCGGCCGCCCCTCACTTGGCTTCTATAAAATGCCAATGTGCCTTGTAATTTCCCTTACGTTGAAATTAATATATGGGCAAGCTTTGTTATTGAGTACAACTCCACCCCTTGCGCCTTCGACGTCACACTTACCGGCCGATCACCATCATCAATCAAACCAAACACAAACCCCCTCTCGATCTCTAGCCCCTTCAAAAACCTCTCGCCCCAACTTGGCTGTCGCCAAGCGCAAGAGAGCCGGTGTCCTTCGCCCCCATGAAGGCCATTACCTATCCTGTCCGCAAAAAGAAGGAAGCCTTGATCCATCTTCTACCTAGATCCACCTGAGCAACACGTAGACGAGCCGTTTACGTATCATGGGGGTGGCGGAGGAAGAGGGGGGATATGATCGGTTATAGCGTCGTAAACATGAATGGGTTGGTGTTTTCCACTAAGGGGTGGATTATGTGTACGAGATGAAGGAGGACCACGCCGGGAGATTGAGTGTGGTGGACGAGATCGGGATTGCGGAGGTTTCCAGGGTGGTCTTCACGCCCTATGCCAATACAATGCACCATGTATGTGAAGAACAATTTAGTTAATAAAACAATGTTAGTGAATTGGTCACCCATTTTCGTCTGGTTGTTTTGCTAATTAAAATTATGGTAATGTGTATACATTTGTTGAAGTTTTAAAGGGGATTTGTATAATATCGGTCCATATTACTTAGATGAAGTTAAATCATTACTATATTATCGGTTTGCAGCGGGCTTCAAAGATTTGGTTTCTCGACATAATAAAAAAACATGCTAAATATACATGTTAGTATATGCTACTCTATATGGGTGCCCATGAACGGTACAAAAAGTCTTATTGAGCAAAGATGTATTATCCGCTAAAAAGAAATGCATTTTAATGTAATTACGCGCGGTGTTTTTTTACATGTCTGTAATGATTTTACTATTTTTGTGTGAAACATCATAGAAAAATAAGTTGTACAAACGAACTATGATCGGTAGAAGTCTAAAGTATAATAGAAACGCGTTGGTCATAACTAAAATACAAAAAAAGACCATTGGCTCGTCACAACCCCTTGATTTAGAAAAAAATGTCAATTTAAATGTTGGGATAATGAATCAATTAGGAAGGAGTTACTGGTATTTTTGTCAAAAATTAATTAATTGAATCTTTTACATAAATAGTCTTAGAAACCTGTTCAGACCTTGTATATAATTTTGTACTTGCCACCAAGGGGTGGATTTATGCGTATGAGATGGAGGGGGACCAGGCCGAGAGAATGAGTTTGGTGGCAAAGATCGGGATTAGAGAGGTTGCCAGGGTGATCTTCACACCCTATGCCAATACGCTGCATCCTGTATGTGAAGAACAATTTAGTTGATAAATCAATGTCAGTGAATTGGTCACCCATTTTCTTCTAGATTTTTTTTTGCAATTTAAAAGTATGGTAATTTGTAGAATTTTGTTGACGTTTTAAAGGGGATTTGTATAATATATTAGACTATTGGGCCTTATTTAGTTTTAAATGGATTCAACACATTACACAATTTATTGGTCTATACAAGAGGAGGAATAGTGGAAAACTCGTCACAAACACAATTGATTTTTCCCACTCCATTTTAGCCTTCCTCCATTTTGCTCTATTTTCCAGTGTTTTCTTGTGGTTGATTCTTGCGTTTCTTGGTGTCTCTTCTTCGGAAAGACTGTTTGTCAATCTACTATGTTTCTTGTACTTTCTCCCTCGTGATTTATTTCCTTTGCTTCAAAAAATATGTTGGGACGAAAACTTAGTAAACGAAAGGGAGAATCGCCATTCCCTGGATTTGGAGATTATAAAACCCTTTCATTTTCAATCGTTTTCATCAAACATTTATCGCAGCGGAAAAGTTTAAAAAAATTGCGATTGAAAATGGAAAACTGACGTTTATTTAAAAAAATCTCTTTTATCTCCATAATCCTTTTTTTGGCTAGTCCCTGCCTTTTTTCATTATGTCGATTGACTTGGTTGCTTTCAAGGACGTGCCAAGGGATTTTCCTTGAAAGGAAGTGAGTGAAAGAAATTCAGGAAGCGATTCTGAGTACATGGGCGATGATCGCGTTGCATTATGCGATGTTAGTCTTGATGAGGGTGATTACAAAGTGGAGCATCCAGAAACTTCAAATGGTGAAGAGTTATGGCTGCAGCACCACAACATCGCTTGGTAAGGGTAAATGCTGATTTGCCCCCATGGAGGAGAAAATCTAAAAAGGGAGGCGGGCAACTGATGTGTTTGATTAGTAGACAATTCAATTTTGATGATTTCTGTATTAGTAATGATAGTCCAACCATTCTTTGTGGTTCAGGAACGCATCCATCCACTGAATCCTGGCAATGCATTGCGTTATGAGGGTGAACCAAGTGAGTTGACGATGTCAACTCTTCAAAAAGTAGCAAATTCGTATCCTTGGCCTAGAGGAATGGAGCTTGCTCTGCCAACTGAAGGAGCTTTGGCGTTGACAAAATATGAGCGTTGTCTAGTTGTGTATCTAAACAGTCTTTCTGGGGGCTTTAGGATTCCTCTTCCGCCGTATTATATCTCCTTCTTTAACGCGTTGAATCTTTCACCGGCTCAGTTTTCTTCAATTTCCTGGAGATTCTTAACTGGTCATGTGATACAGTGTCGTCAGCTGAAGCAGGAACCAGAGGTGCTACACATGCTATGCCTTTTCACAATCATGTTCAATATGGGTTATTATAATCTTAGTCTACACTCCATGAACATAATTACCAAAGTTTCTAATGTTGCCAAATGGAAGAAGCAATGGTTCTTGGTTCGTGATCCCATTGGTGAAGTCATCGATTTGGATCCTTATCCAAGGTCCTTTAGGACACCACATTCCGTTGAACCAAAGTATAAGGCAAAGCTGAAAAAAGCTTTGTATATCCCGGTGATCCGCAAGACCGATAAAATTACACAGCGCCGTCTTGAGAGGGTCGGACTAAGTTTACCTATGAGATTAGAAGGTTAATAAATTTTTTTTTGAATGTGTTAGATATGATACTTATAAATTTGTATTTGTTCTTTTGTTTTCAGAAAAGGTGAGAATTGTTTCTCTGCTTGCAGTTGGAAGTAGGCGGCCAGAGAAGGATCTCCATCAAGCATAACACTTCCGATAAGAAAACATAATAGAGGTAGGGGTAGTCAAAGGAGAGTGAATGGATCTAAGAACCAACTACGCACTGCTTCCACTTCCATAGCAGGATGCAGAAGCTCAACTGCCCGAGTTGGAGCTACTCATACAACTGCATGCGACATAGATCAACAACGGACTGAGGAAGAGGTCCATGCAATGATTATATGTGCAAAAGAGAGATCTCGGGCACAAACATCTCAGTTAGGAATGCGTGCACCAGGGAATAGCTTAAGAGACACAACTTTACGAATTGACATTGAGGAGAACATCATTTCTTTCGATTCTACTCCTACTGAACTTTGACACTTTTCTATTCCTGCTGACCATTAAGGAAGAAGCAAACGTAGAAATGACGTTGAAGCTTCGAGTTCTAAGAAGCACGCTCGTCATGAAGAGAGTCCAGTGTTGTATGAATTTCTGAAGCAGAAACAACTTTTTGAATAAGTATGGTCTTAAACGTCGTGATGAATCTAAGTTAAATGCTATGAAAATTCCTCAAGAAATCTGCAAAGACATCAATATTGAAATCAACAATGCAAACATTTTGAGTGTAGAGTACTTGGCCACGCAATATCTTGAAATGGTAACGTATTTACACATAACGCATTTTTTTAATTTTTTGTTTTCTCATTTCATTTTTTTTCGATCATCGGTTATTGTTCTCCAACATGTTGGGGCGCAACGATAACCTAATACTCAAATATGAGAAAAGCATTGAAAATGAAGAGGAGGAGATCGCGTTACTTAAGAGTAAAGTGGAGGTCCAACAAAGCAAAGTACTTAAAAATGAGAAAAGGTTAGAGGCAATCCACACCGAGAAGGAGAAATTGGAGTCTGCTTGGTCTGCAATAGAAGCTAGAGTAGAGCCAATATTGATGGAAAAAGATGAGATGATTAGAGTAAAAGAAAATCTTCTGAAGGAAAGGGAGGATTTGTTGAAAGAATGAAAGAATTAGTTCATAGAACGAGAAAACATGTTTCAAGAACGAGAGGATATGTTCAAAGAGCGGGAAAACTCAATTAAAAAAATTAACAGTGTTTTGAAAGAGAGAGACAACGCATTGAATTCAGCCCGTGTAGCTGAGGAAGCAATTGAGACAATAAAGGTTGAATTTTCTAAGCAAAAATCTTCCCTACAAAGGACCCGTGAAGAAGCTATAGAGGTTTACAAGAATGATCCTTGTAGGGAAGAAGATAGGGCATAAGAATTATTAGATGTATGGTATCATGGTCAACGCCTTGGCGCACAAAATGTTATTTTCAAGAGTCCCGCTCATCCTAGTTCCTAAGAAGGATGGCCCTTGTGCAGTCCCGGTCATCCTAGTTCCTAAGAAGGATGGCCCTTGGAGGATGTGTGTTGATTGTAGAGCAAACAACAATATTACTATTAAGTACTGCCACCTTATTCCTAGGCTAGATGACATGCTCTATGAGTTGCATGGGGCGAGCGTCTTTTCAAAGATAGACCTAAAGAGTGGTTACCATCAAATTCATATGCATGAAGGAGATGAATGGAAAACAACCTTCAAAACAAAATATGGACCATACGAATGGATGGTAATAGCCTTTGGCTTAACTAATGCCCCTAGCACATTCATGAGGCTCATGAACCATGTTCTAAGGCCATTTCTTGGTAAATTTGTGGTTGTATACTTTGATGACATCTTAGTGTACAACCATGATCTTAATGAGCATGTTGGTCACCTTAGAAAGGTTCTTGAGGTTCTAAGGAAAGAGAAGCTGTATACCAACTTTAAGAAGTGCCACTTTTGCTAGGATCATGTGGTATTTCTTGGATATGTCGTGTGCAAGGACGGCTTGAGAGTGGATGAAGAGAGGTGAAGGCTGTTCACAAATGGCCTACACCTACTACTATGACTCAATTCTGTAGCTTCCTTTGTTTGGCTGGCTTCTACCGTCGGTTTGTGAGGGATTTTAGCACATTGGCTACTCCCCTCACCGAGCTTACAAAGAAGGGCATGGCTTTCATGTGGGAAGCTGCCCAAGATGAAGCCTTTGCCACTCTTAAATCTAGGCTCACGCATGCACCACTTCTCTCATTGCCGAACTTTGACAAAACTTTTGAGATTGAATGTGATGCATCAGGAATAGGTCTAAGAGGCGTGATTATGCAAGAGGGCAAGCCAATAGCTTATTTTAGTGAAAAGCTAGGTGGGGCTGAGCTGAATTATCCAATCTATGATAAGGAATTATTGGCCCTTGTCCGAGTTATTAGAGTGTGGCAACATTACTTGTTGCCCAAAGAGTTTGTGATTCATTCAGACCATGAGGCATTGAAGTATTTAAAGGGGCAAAGCAAACTCAACAAAAGGCATGCCAAATGGGTCGAATTTATTGAGTCTTTTCCCTATGTCATCAAACACAAGAAGGGGAAATACAATGTTGTGGTTGATGCACTCACCTGAAGGTATTCACTTCTAACTCTTTTAGATGCAAAGTTGATTGGCTTTTCTTTCATGAAAGAACTATATGCATGTGATGCTGATTTTTGTAATGTTTTTGCTTAATGTGTGTCTAAGGGCAGCAAAGATCAATATTATTTGCATGAGGGGTTCTTATTTAAAGGTTAAAAACTATGCATTCCTAAGGGTTCTACTAGGAGATTATTAGTGCAAGAAGCTCATGGGGGAGGGTTAATGGGACATTTTGGGGTTCTCAAGACTATGCATACTTTAAAGGAACATTTTTATTGGCCATGCATGCTTAGAGATGTAGAGAAATTATGTGCTTCATGCATTACTTGTTTGCGTGCCAAGTCTAGGAGCCAACCCACGGCCTTTACACAATCTTGCCTATACCTCGAGTGCCCTGGGAAGATATCTCTATGGACTTTGTTTTGGGTTTACCTAGGTCAAAGAGAGGGAGGGACTCCATCTTTGTTGTGGTAGATTGGTTCTCCAAGATGACTCATTTCATTGCATGCCATAAGACCGATGATGCATCTTATGTTGCTAACCTTTTCTTTGACCAAGTTGTGAGATTACATGGCGTTCCTAGGTCTATTGTTTCATATCGAGATGTGAAGTTCCTTATCTACTTCTGGAAGACGCTATGGGCCAAGCTTGGAACGAAGCTCCTCTTCTCAACGACTTGTCATCCTCAAACGGATGGACAAACCGAGGTAGTAAATCGAACCCTTGGTGCTTTGGTTAGATCTATGTTGCAAACTCACTTGAGCTGGTGGGAAGAGTGCCTATCCTTCATTGAGTTTGCCTACAATAGGTCGGTCCATTCAGCAACTAAGAAGACTCCATTTGAGGTGGTCTATGGCATTAACCCGAAAACACCAATTGAGCTCATGCCATATGCCATCACGAACAAGGAAAACATAGAGGGGAATGATCAAGCTTTGAAGAGAAAGAAGTTGCATGAGGAGACCCGGTTGCAACTAGAGAGGCGGACCATGCAATATAAGAGGCAAGATGACAAGGGGCGCAATGAGGTGCTCTTTGAACCGGGCTATCTGGTTTGTTTGCACCTAAGGAAGGAACGATTTCCCTCACTCCGAAACTCCAAGCTGAAACCGAGAGGGGATGGTCCTTTCCAAGTGCTCGAGAAGATCAACGACAATGCCTACAAATTGGAGCTGCCGCCGTCCTATGGAGTCCATGACGTGTTCAATGTGGCTGATTTGGCGCCTTTCTTGGTGGAGGACGATGAAGACCTTGACGAGCTAGATTCGAGGTCGAATCCCTTTCAGGAGAGGGAGGATGATGTGATCACGTCCCATCAAGAGAGCCCGGACTCACAAGAAGACTCAAGCGATGAAGATGACTCAAATGAAGAAGAGTCTAGTGAAGGCCAAGAGCATCAAGACGAGCTTTCTCTCGGGGCTATCACTAGATAGAGCTCGAGCTAGGAATCTTCAAGAAGAGCTCAAGAAGGGTCTTATATGCATTGAGGCCCTCACAAGCCTTGGAGGCCTCATTTCCTTGCCGGCCATGACACTCCTTGAGGCGCGTCCGAGCATATGATTGGCTTTTATGATTTCGTTGGTTTTATGACACTTTGAGACATGGTTTATGATTGTTGTTAGTGTTTTAAATCAGTTTGGCCGAGTTGGGCCTTGTTGGGCCGCTAGGCCATTAGGAGGCCTTAAGCCTTAGTCGTTTCCTTCCCTTGCTGGCAAAAGAGGCAGCATCACTTTCATTTCACAAGACACGTTGAATATTGATGAATTACAGTTATTTGGTTCATCCAAACTCTCTCCTTCATTCCTCTGCTTTGTGAGTCATATCAAAGCTTCCATTGTTGAATTTCTTGAGTGCGTCATATCTCAAGGAAGCCAACGTTCTCCTCTTCTTGTTGGTGAGTTATATCCAGTCGGAAAAGGAGCCTATCCAGCACTTCCACCACCCATCATCAACACCGGCCACCATTGCCACCCTTTACCTCGCCGTTGTCGCAAGAGAGCCTTCACGCGTCTCTAGCGTCGGAAGACGTATTCCATTGCCGCCGTCCTCCTGGTCTCGCCCATCCATCTCCATCCTTACCATCCCTGAGGAGTCTCCATGCCTTCTCTCAACATTTGCCTTGAGTTGGCCTTGTCGAAGCCCTACAAGTCTCTCGTGCGCCGGCCACTCTATGCCTTCGCCGTGGCTGGCCTTTGGAAGCCTTCGGAGGGCAACGCCTTGAATCGAGTCACCTTGATCCTAGCCTACATTAATAATGTTCCTAAACAAACTCACGTATTCCTGTAAGACTCACCTTCTTTGGAGTCTTCTCTTGTTGCATATCATTTTCTTAGTTTTCGTGAGAGTATCAGAGTTATATATCGTCTACAGACTATTATTCGAGAGATTGTGATAGTAACTAGTACGATCACTAGAACCATTCTGTTTGAGCCCTTGTTTAGTCTTTCATTAGACTAACCAGCCTTTCCTTTTCCTTGCATGGTTGGCTGGTGTCATCCGTCCTATATGGCACATCAGGAACAAATTCCCAAGTTGAAGGCTCAGGAAGATGACGTTGAAGACAATTGCGTTTTGCTTTTGAATAAGTTGTTATTTGTTTTTTGTTGAAAGGTTAAGACCCTATTGTTGGTTTTGTTAAGTCTTTCGTTATACTTTGATACAATGTAAGGTTGCCATGTTTTGCACCGTCGTTTTGTAATACAATTGTTAAATTTAATGTTTTATTTCCATATTATTTCCATTTTGCAATCAACACTGTAAGCCTTGGGTGATTTCGAATATGTGTTTTGAGGTCATTGGAAGTAATATTCCAAAGGTTATTTAGGGGTGTTATACCGGGATACCCTAAATCCCATACCCTAGAAATCCTAGGGTAAGTACGGTTTTGGATTTGAGGTTTTCAAAACCATGTTATTTTCATACCATATCATGATTGTATCACATAGGGAGTTAATGCCATTTTTTGTTTTGTTTCGGAATTCTGGGATACCCTAAATCCCATACCCTAAAAACCCTTGGGTAAGTAGGGTTTCAGATTTAAGGTTTTCATAACCATGTTAATTTCATACCCTATCATGCTTGTAGCACATATGGAGTTCATCCCATTTTTTGTCTTGTTTCGGGGTCTTGAGACACCCTAAATTCCATACCCTAAAAACCCTAGGGTAAGCAGGGTTTCAAATTCAAGGTCTCAAAACCATGTTATTTTCATACCCTATTATGATTGTAGCCTATAGTAAGTTCATACCATTTTTTGTCTTGTTTCGGGGTCTTAAGACACCCTAAATCCCATACATACCCTAGAAACCTTAGGGTATGCAGCGTTTCAAATTTAGGGTTTCCAAAACCATGTTATTTTCATACCCTATCATGCTTTTAGCACTTAGGGAGTTCATACCATTTTTTGTCTTATTTTAGGATTATGGGATACCCTAAATCCAATACCCCAAGGTAACCAATATTTGAATAATACGATCCATAACGAACTTAAGATTAGTTATACGTAGTATAACCAATATTTGAATAATACGATAATAAAGTTATAATTATACTATATTTAACTCTAGTATTTTCATACTCTATAATATTAAAACCCATAGAGCGGTCATAACCTATCTTGTCTCATTTCGAAGTCTCAAAGACCCTAAATATCATATCTTAAATATAAAATAATTTTTATTAAAATTAATAAAATTTGAATAAAAAAGTTTTTAACCGTGACTATTTAACAAAAAAAAATTATTATTAAAATATTGTTTTTTATATGAATTGGTGTGAAACAACTAAACAAGTGACGGTCACACAATTCGTGACTTGTTAATTTATTATTATTATTATTTTATATTAGTTGGGACATTATTTTTTAACCTAAATCGTCTAGTGATCTAGGCCTCTATAAAGCTGATGATATGAATAAATCCTTGCAAATGAAATTACTTTGGAAACTATTAGTTGAACCTGACGCTTTATAGGATTGACTTATTATCGAAAACTATCTTGGATCCTTGGCTTTATTTTCTTATAAAAATAATTCTAAACAGTCGTGACAATTTTCAAGACTCCTGCATCTCCGCGATCAATTTAAGGACGGTCTAGGCTGGGAAATTGGAAATGGTAAAAAGGTAAAATTCTGGTTGGACTCTTGGATACCTGACTGTGATCTTCTTTCGTACTTTAATAATACCATTGACCCAAATATTAAAGTTTTTTTCTTCATTAAATCTAACAATAAATGGGATATACAACGACTTCAGCATTTGTTACCCCTTCTGTCATAACAATTTGTTTTTACATTCACATTCTTTCAACTCCTTCCGAGGATCGTCTTATATGGAAATTGACCTCGGACGGTAACCTTACAGTCAAATCTACATATAGGATTACTGAAATTGCTACATCCAATCCTCAATCCAATTCCTTCTCATGGATATGGAAACTAAAAATCCCTCCTAAGATTCAGAACTTTCTTTGGAAAGTTACGGTGGATGCTCTTCCTACCACTGAGAGATTGAATCGACACTTTTCAACAGTTCTATCTGTGTAGTCTTTGCAACTCTAATAATGAAGATCTCAATCATTTTTTCCTTACTTGTCCCTTCCACAATTCATGATCTCGAAAATTGAACCTAGAATGAATTGTTGTTTTTCCCTTTAATTTATGTCAGATTTTGATTACAACTTTGACTTCTTCAGATCATCAAATTCATCACCTATACCATTGCTATTTCTTTGGTAGAGTATATGGAATTATCGCAATACCTTTATTTTTAGACGGTATGAATTAGCACATAAGACTTGCCCTCAGACCAACCATTTTTTCAATTTTAAGAATGGATTACACTAACTTCTACGGTACACCGCACACCTATAAAACAAAACTGTCTATGATCTACCAACCATACGTGGAATAAACCTCCTGCTAATTGGATCAAATTAAACTTTGACGGCTCCAAGAAACATGACAATACAACACACTTTGGATACCTATTACGTGACAATAATTGAGATGTTCTCTCCTTTCACCGTGAAAATATACCATCCAAATTTGTCTTGCAGAGTGAAGCTCTTGCAACACTTTTTGGTATTCGACAAGCTGCTGAGCTTCACGTTAAAATTTTAACTATAGAAGGTGGCAATCTAGTTGTAATTAATTCCGCTAGAGGATTGGAAAATTCCATGGAAAATTCATTCGATCATTAAAGACATTACTATGTTACTCTCTTCTTTACTGCTTTTCAGGTACATCATTGTTTCCGACAAGTCAATCGTACTGCTGATTTCCTTGCTACCTATACCGTTCCGCCTTCCGCCTTTCAGAAATTTCAGCGACTCCTATCACCTACCACTTCTGCCACTGCTGCTCAGAGCCTGCTTACCACTAGATATGAGTTCATAAGTCTGAACTTTACTTTTGATAAATTTGGAACAAAGTTTTTAAAGATCATCCACTGCAATGATTTAGGATTTCCTTTCTTTTTAAAAGGGTCCTAGTGTTTACCTTGTATCAAAAAAAAGAATGAAAAAGCAGGGGCAAAAACATAAAAAAGCGGGGTGTTGCCTGACCCCTAACATCATTCAAGAGTAAACTATATACGCCAACAGGTGAAACATCTAAGACATAAAACATAAAACAAAAGAGAAAGCAAGAGACGCAAGATAGTCTGCAACTACGTTGGTCTCTCGAAAGATCTGACAAAGCTGGATGTCCCAGTTCCAACTCAAAAAGCCCTGCACACGAGTAACGAGATTAAAAAGGGGTAACTACTATCCATAGGTTTACCGAGTAATAGAACCGCCAACTGGGAATCTGATTCTAAGCAAACCCTCCTGTATCTCTTAGCCCATGCAATTCTAAACCCTGAATAATTCCCTATAACTCATCCATAGGCATCAAGCCACTCCCAATATTGTGGAAAAAACCCACCACCCAATCACCCTGAGCATCACGTAACACGCCAGCAGCAATGGCTCTTCCATCCCTAACCGAACCATCGGTATTGACCTTAATGCAGCCATCTACCGGCTTAATCCAATAGATGAGCTTTTCATACTTTCAACTTCGGCTCTGAGCTCCCGTTTTTCTCCCAAGTTAAGCGTTACTCCAAAGTCCGCCCTTTGATGAAACAACGTTTTCCCGTAAAAACTCATCTTTATCAAACACAAATATGTTCCGCCATTTCCAAATGTTCCAGACATCCATAGCAATGGTATTAGCCCATCCATTTTTCCCAGAAACTGACAAGTTGTATAAGAAACAAGCAACAAAGTTGTATGAGAAGAAAGACACACAACAAACAGGCGGAGAAAGGGCGACCCAAATTGGTATGACCTCACGACAATCCCTTAGGAGATGAATAAGGGATTCTTGGTACCCTGGGCATCTAGAGCAATCATCATCACTGCATATGTGTCTCCTTTTACGCTATGCATTGGTCAGGGTGCTACCCTTAAGAGTTAGCTAGACGAAAAAATGAACCCTCTCTAGCACTATAAGTTGCCAAATGCATCTGAACAAAGGTGTATCAGTCTCATGTCTAGCCTCAACACAGTTCTACATTTTGTATGCAGAGGACACTGAGAAGTTCCCATTAGGAGTATGGCCCCATGTAATCGAATCCGGGAATTCGTCACCATCAAGGAGCGCAGTTGGAGCAATTTTCAGAAGAACAAATGAGGGGAGAAGAGGGGACAACATCTCGCAATTCCAACCATGATTACGGTTCCAGTAATGGATGATATTAGAGGTCTTAGAAGCCTCATCGATCGAGGATTGAGCAAGGTTGATAAGGCTTTAATCAGAGATCCAACAATCCACCCAAAAGCGGACAGTTTCTCCATTGCCTATGACCCATTTGGCACCTGGGATGATCACAACATGCACCCCAAATGAATGCTATGTTAAATAGGAGAAGGATTTGTTGTGGTAGTGAGAGATGGTTTTGTATATTTCTTGCGAATGACTTTAGCCCATAAGCTATCGGGTTTGTTGAAAACTCACCAACTTAATTTTCTCACAAGATCTTTGTTAAGGTAAGCCATACCTCGCAAACCAAGATCACCTTGGTCTTTAGGTTGACAGATATCATCCCACTTCATTAGATGCATTTTATTGTGGCCCTCCCATCTTCCCCAAATGAAGGACCGTGTAGTTTGATCGATTTTGTTGCAAACGCTAGCAGGAAGGATCATTGCGGCCATTGAGTACACCGAAAGAGAGCAAAGGACGGACTTGGCAAGAGTAGCTCTGCCTGCAAAGCTAAGGTGTTGGCTCTTCCACCTTGATAACTTGACAGTAATCTTCTCAAGAAGGGGTTTGAAAGTCTACTTATCAACACGTTAATGCAACAATGGAATACCAAGATAGGAACCAAGATCAGAGGTCACAAGAAAGCAGATTTTATTATGAAGTTGTTGAACAATAGTGGGGATCACATTTGGTGACATAATTTGTCAAAACAACTTGTGATGATCCGGATCTGATTCACTAAAGACTCCGCAAGGAGGATAATATTATCTGTAAAAAGGAGATGGGAAAGAGATGGTCCGTCTCTAGAGATGTGGATCAGCTTCCATTGTCCGTTCCTGACCAATTCAGATATCATCTGATTGAATCTCTCAATACACAGTACAAAGAGATATGGGGAGATCGGGTCCCCTTGATGAATTCTCCTAGAGGGAGCGAAAGCATCCGTCACTTCACCATTCCAAAGGTGACTCATAAAAGAAGAAGAGATACATTCAGAGATCCAAATGATGCAACAATTTAGGAAACCTGCATCTGTTAACCTTTCCACAATGAAGTCCAATCTCAAGCGGTCATACGCTTTTTCAAGATCAACTTTAAGAAGCATCCATCCTTTGGCACCTTGCATATACCTCATCGAGTTAACCAATTCTCGGGCCAACAAAATGTTATCAGTGATTAATCTACCCCGTAGAAATCTCCCTTGCATCGGGCTAATCAACTCCCCAAGTAAAGGTTACACTCTATTGACTAGAATCTTCGTAATAAGCTCATAAAGTACATTACAAAGGCAAATAGGACGGAATTTACAAACCTTGTCAGGGTCAACTTTAGGAATCAACGTTATGAGAGTCTGATTCAAATTTGTAGGCAAGGAAGATGAGCTGAAGAAGTCCTTAACTGCTCGATGATTGACGGACCCATAGTTCCCCAACATTTATGGAAGAAAACATGTAGATAACCATCCGATCTCGGGGCTTTGAAAGCACTCATGTGTCGAGAAGCGTTGAAAATCTCAACATCAGATATGGGAGAAGGCAGATTGAGCCAAACCTCATGGGAGAGTTGGGGAAAAAACCTATAAGACAGTGAGTTGGGGAAGAGCTCCTCCGAGGGCATCTAATAGAGGTCTCTAAAATAGTTTACTGCTAGATTCTCAAGATCAGCATTGTCCTCCACCCATTGGTCATCATTGATGCGTCCTTGGCCTCAGGATGCCCAAGATTACCTCAAATGAGCAGATCTAGACCGAGTAGTCACCACACCTTCTCGCGAATGGAGGTTATGGAGCCAAATGGCTCCGAAAGTTGATTGGCTGACTAGATCTCGAAGACTCAAGTGAGGAGTCATAGGGTGACGAGGGACTCAACGTGATGAGTTCCTTGGAAGATCAACGTGATGATCTTGGGGGCGGTTGGATCGAAACAATGGGTGACGCTCAAGCCAAAGAAATGAGAAACTCAACTTCGAAAATTGTCAATTAAAATGAACGTAACCTTATAAATGAATTCTCGGAAGACTTAAACACCACGATGCCCTCGGATGGTCCGAGAGGTCTAATGGGCTAGCCCACTCACAAGAGTGGAGCGCACACCCGAAATAGAAACACATAAAAATAGCATGCTAAAAATAGAAATGTCCAAAAATAGCAAAATAATCTCAAAATGGACTAAGCCTATGGATAAGCGTCGGTCTTTGGGAAGGCCAACGATGGAGTCGCTTGGCAAGCGAAGCCGGGCGTCAAGGCGAGTGTTGCTGAGGCGGGCGCTACGAAGACATGCTCATCTAAACTGCGGAAGATAGTGGATTCGGCGCAGAACCGACACTTGCCAAGGTTGGCATACAACGTTTCCTTCCTAAGGCATTCTAACACCTCTCTATGATGCCCTACATGCTCATCTAAACTGCGGCTATAAACCAAAATGTCATCAACATACATGACAACAAATTTGCCCAAAAAATGCCTCAAAATGTGGTTCATGAGAAGCATGAATGTGCTCGGGTGTTGGTGAGCCCGAATGACATGACAAGCCACTCATAAAGACCGTACTTAGTCTTAAATGTCGTCTTCCACTTGTCGCCTTCCTTCATACGAATCTGGTGGTATTCACTCTTCAAATCAATCTTGTAGAAAAGTGTGGCTCCATACAACTCGTCTAACATGTCGTCTAGGCGCGGGATGGGGTGGCAATATATCATGGTTATTTGGTTGATGGAGCGGCGGTCCACACACATCCTTCATGAGCGCAATCCTTATTCGGCACCAAGATGACCGGAATGACGCAAGGACTAAGGATTTCCCTCATGTAGTCTTGGTTGAAAAGCTCTTGGACTTGTCAGTGCAACTCCTTGGATTCTCCAGGGCTTGTGTGGTAGGCCGCGCGGTTAGGCAGCGAGGCGTCGTGCATGAGGTCGACCTGGTGTTCGATCCCACGAAGAGGTGGGAGACCTTGAGGTAAGTCATCCCGCATGACTTCCTCGAATTCATGCAACAAAGACATAACACTACCAAGAAGCTCAACATGCTCCTTTTCAATTGAATTGCAAAATTTATGAATTAATAAGATGCAAGGGGAACATCCCTAAATGGCTGGTGTCAAATCACGGTGTAGAGCTAAGAGAATCTGACTCTCGCAACGACCTTGAATGGTAGACGCTGCGGCGGGCGTGTCGGGGCCACTGGGCTCTGTCCTGGCCGTGGCTTTGGTACTTTGAGCCCGATTGGCATCTAGGTAGGCGCTTGGCCCCAAGGGAGTGGAATTGGTTGTTGTGGAGACAACGCCTGGGGCCGAGTCACTGGCGCCGTTGTGTGGTGGAGCGAGCTGCGGTTGGGCATCTTGCGCAGCGGCGCTTGCACTGGGCGCTTGCGCTGGGCGCTTGCGCTGGGCGCTTGCGCTGGGCGCTTGCGCTGGGCGCTTGCGCTGGGAGCTTGCGCTGGGCGCTTGCGCTGGGCGCTTGCGCTGGGCGCTTGCGCTGGGCGCTTGCGCTGGGCGCTTGCGCTGGGCGCTTGCGCTGGGCGCTTGCGCTGGGCGCTTGCGCTGGGCGCTTGCGCTGGGCGCTTGCGCTGGGCGCTTGCGCTGGGCGCTTGCGCTGGGCGCTTGCGCTGGGCGCTTGCGCTGGGCGCTTGCGCTGGGCGCTTGCGCTGGGCGCTTGCGCTGGGCGCTTGCGCTGGGCGCTTGCGCTGGGCGCTGCAACGGTGCTAGTTGCGGCCGCCGAGGCGCCTAAGGCCTTTTCCTATTCCTCTCCACCTAATCCTGTAAAATTTCTTGGGGAGTCATTGGCAATAGAATGATCCTCTTCACATGGTAAGTAAACACATAAGTGTTTAAATACCCATCATAGAGGGCGCGCCTGTCAAATTGCCAAGGATGCCCTAAAAGCAAATGTGTAGCCTCCATAGCAGTTACATCACACAAAACAATGTCCTTATAGTGTCCAATACAAAATGAAATCAAACATTGGCGAGTTATCACATCTCCTTTGTTCTCTGAAATCCATTGGAGCCCATAAGGTTGCAAATGTGGAGTTGTGGCATGGTTGAAGTGCTTCACCACCTTCTCATTGATGATGTTACAGCAGCTCCCGCCATCAATTATGACGCTTAAAGAGGCGGTTTGGACCAAGTGATAAGCACTACTTTGTAGGGCTTAACTAAGAGTTATTAGAGGGTTTTATTGGTTCCATTCGGGTAGATTTAGACACATTCATGTGCATGGTGTTTGGGGGCGAAGATTGGTGTTTTGGTGGTGTTTTAAGCTTATTGGAGTACATTTGAAGATTCGGGATATGGAGCCACCAAGGAGTATGGAGTTAGAGAGGAGAAGTGTGGATTTGGTGGTATGGAGAAGCAAATTGAAGATATCCAGAGGAAGAGAAGTTGACCACTGAGGAGACGAAGAAGAACCAAGGAGAGAGTCCACACGAGAGTAGAAGAACAATGTGCTGAATTCAATTGATTCGTTCTCTCTACTCAGATGTCCAAATGCAGTGATTTCAATTCGAGGAGTTAGATCGTGAAGTCTACTACAAGTCCCCAAAATATGAGCGCAATCCGAGTTGGGAATCAAAAGTTATTAAGTTTTTACGAAAGTAGTGTAGAAGCTGAAAATCGAGCATTAACCGCGATCGCGGGTCATCAGCGCCGAAAGCTGCGTCTTTTCCTGAGCTTATCTTTTCAGATTTCTTTTTCCCTTTTTCTTATTTTTAATTTAGTTAGTTTCTTAATGGGCTAAGTCATTTTGTTAGAGCCCTATAAATACTTTCTTTTAGCATTAGGGTTGAAATCTTCCACACTTTAGTTGCAATTTTCATTCATCGTTGTTTTCTTTTCCTTTGAAGTTTTACCATGACTATGAGGAGCTAAGCCTCTTTGGCTTAGTCCAGTAATGGAAGCATGAGTTTATTCATCTGGTTGTGAGGTTTTGTTCCTATCTATTTATTCCTATTGAGTTATATTATCTCTTCTAAGCTTATTCCATTGGATTTCATTAATTGCACTAGCCCGCGCAACTAGTTGTTATTGGTGATTTTCATATTGCTAGGATTAGGAAACTGTTGGGATAACGTCCTATTCTGCTATAGCAACTACAATTTACATGCTTTAGTTGAAATTGTTCTATTGTATGGAGAGATAATTACATGGTAAATGCATCTGAGCGAGCGTTCTGTGTATCCTGGTTAATTCTTATATGCATTGTTGCCTTTGGGTTGAACCTTTAGTGGTACTAGGGTTATTCATTGGTAAGGGTTCTTTGTGGAAGGTTTCCCTCTAAATTTACATAAGATCGGGACAGGAATAACCGAATAGGAAGATAGGACTTAATCTATGAACAACCTTTGAATGACTTATGTGGACATTACTTGGCTAAGTGTTTTTCTCTATTGATATTTCATCCATTCTACTTTGCTTTGTTTGTTTCGTTTGTGACCAACCAACCATACAACCCCCCTTTGTGACATTGCATGCTACCACCATTGAATTCCTTCCTTCTCTGTGGGATCGACCCTGACTTGCTTACTATACTTTGTTTAGTGAGGATTTTAGGATTTACTTTTGATTGGGGATACGACGACTACTCCTCCGATCACCAAGCACCGAGTGTGAAAGAGACTTTCGCAATTGTCTATGAGATCGCCTTCTTTGACTGTGAGCACGCGCCTCGTCACAAGGCTAAGGGGATTACCCATGTTGCGGTCGGCAGGGGCGCAAGCATAGGCATCAAGATAACTAAAGACTGCCAAAAGCATAATTTGGTCCTCGTCAAAATCGTCGAAGGCGTCATGCTCCGGGGCCTCATCGTCATAGGACTCAAAGTCTCTAGCTTGCGAGAATAAGACCTTTTTTGTGTTGGGGCAATCCCTTTGCATGTGGCCGAGCCCACCACACTTGAAGCACACTTGATCTTTGGCGCGATCCGAGCATTGTGTTTGGCATCTTCCTCTTCGTGGGCGGTCATAGATGGGAAGGTCGCATCAATCATCATTCAAAAGCGCTTTCACTCGGGTTTCTCTACATCTGACAATAGTTGAAACATAAAAAAATGATGTGTTCCTTTCCCTAAAAGTAACCAATTCTCCCTAGACTTTTGCATCCATAAAATCTCTTCTTGTTCGAAAACAACATCAAGCACAATTTGCAACTCAATATCCCGATCCATGAGTGTAGAGGAGGCTCCCATTCAAAAGCGCTTACACTCGGTTTTTTACATGAATATTGCCGAACACATCCTTATTCCACTTGAGCAGCTTGGGCCTCATACGATCTAGAGTAGATGACTCAGAACAATAATAGGGCCACAAATTAGCAAGAAACTGATGGAAATTCTGATGAGTGAGCCAAGCTGCTTCGAAGTGGAACGACCGACGACTACGATTCCATCTCTTTGGAGGATCTAGAGATAAGAGAGCATGGGAGTATGGTCAGAGAAGAAAATCGGAAGATGTCGAACATTGACATACATGCACAATATGCGAGTCTCAAGGTTACACAGGACCCTGTCCAATCTCTTGGAGATCAGCGAGTCGAGACTAGACCCCCTAGACCAAGTGTGCGCTTGCCTTGTGAACCCCATGTCTATCAGACCCGTATTATCAATCATCTGTTGGAAGTCAATAGAGTTTGGATGCAATTTTCCTAAACCACCCTGTCTCTCAGAGGTCTTCAATATGCAATTAAATTCTCCTCCACCATCATGTAACACCCCATATTTGTAATCCTTTATAAGGATTAGAGTCCTACCCATGTCAACAAGTGCTCTTTTTTTCATGGTTCAAATGAGGACAAAGAACTACGAAGTTAAGCGTGTTAGGGTGGGAGTAGTACCAAGATTGGTGACCTCTTGAGAAGTTCCCGGGTTGGAATGAGATGACGCTTCTATGACCTCGGGTGTTCATATAGTATTAGAGTCGACTATGGGTTACGAGTGGGCTTGGTCCGGTGGACGGTCGCTCGACCTAGAGGGTGATCCTTGGGTCTCTAGAGGTCTTTAAGCCTTGAAAAGGTCGTGAAAGGTTTAATTGAGGGTGATTGTAACAACCTAGAATTGTAATCCTTTAGGTTTACTCATGTCAACAAGAGCTCTCCCTTTTCATTGTTTAAGTAAGGACAAAGAACTATGAAATTAAAGTTCATGGGTTGACATGTGATGACACTTCTAAGACCTCGGGTCTTACACATCAAGGGACAGTGCTCGCATTGATTTTAGCTTGAAATGAATTCCAAAACCAACGTCTCCTATGAACTGAAGGAGGAGCATGAACAAAACACAATGGATTTGACGATCACCTTTGCTGAGAACAATGCCAATTAGGTGGTCTGTAGTCTTTAGAATCTGAACATCAATCTTTGCCTTATCCCACATAAGCCATATTCCCCCAGAGCACCCCTAGCCTCTAATCTTATGAAGTTAGGAAGTTTAATATTCTCGCACAACTCATGTGCATGGATCCCAGAAAAAAGCGGTTCGAATAAAATGCAAACATCAGCCAAATTGTGACGAATAAGACATCTAACGTTCTTGTTGAAGTTGACCTTTCCCGCTCCGCAACAATTTCAGATAAGACAATACAAATTTAGGGGGGCGGGCATTCAAGCCAATCAAGCAGAGGTTTGAGGGGCTTTGACCCCTGGAACCATCTAATCTTCAACCATATTTTCCACGACAATTGGATCAGCCGAAACAGAAATCGGGATCGCCTGCTCAGATCGACTTGCCACAACACCCGGGGATCCTAATCTTCGCAACCCTCACTTCCAAAAGACGGCGAGCAACTTTGCTTCTCAAGGACAAGAGGAGGCGTTGGATGCAAAGCATCTGGAAGGGTGAAATTAGTAGACGATGGAGTGCTCGAAAATGTCCCTCCTTGGGATAGCTGGAGGTCAACAAAAGTAGCTTTCTCAAAGGCTGATCTGGGCAGTTTAACTGGGCCTGCTTCATTTTTGCAAATGGGCTCAGAAATATTTACGCCCATCTGAAGGAGTTTCCCTTTTTTCATACTTTTTCCTATACCTTGTCTTTTTGGGCTTTGAAGTGGATGCCACGTTTGACTTATTCGGCTGTCCAAATGGGCCCGATATCAATGTTGAAACTCCCATCTCTTTCTTCTTTTTTGGTAAAAGGACATCGATCTCTTTCTCGCCAGCCAAGACCCGGTGTTTCCCGTTTTCCAACGTACCCATAGGCATGCCCTTAGGAAAAGCCGGTTTTTGACTTGCCATATCTATCCTAGGAAGCACCCCATTCATAGGATCGTCTTCCTCTTCTAACCCAACTGTAGGGCATCGATTCTTTCTGACCCAACTGTAAGTGGCATTAGGGTTGTTAGAGTCGGTATCCAACCCCTTCCCCGACGTTTTTCTCTGGCGCCGCTACCACTTCTGTGCTGATTCATCCAAAACCCCCATCTATTCGTCTTTGAGATACGATACGCTATAACCTCTGTAGCCCGGTTCTTCTCCTTCTATGATGCGTTCTTACCTCCAGATGACGGTCAAGTCGTAGAAGGCGGCGGTGCATCTAGTTTTGTTTGGGAAGTCACTCGCCTCGTTGTCAAGCCTGTCGTGGAAGCCTTGGGCTTCACCCTTGTTAAATTGCATGAAAGGATGACAATGGGATGCGCGCACGTTAATAGTAACTTTAGAGGTTTACTGACACGGTAGCGACCGGGAGCGCGATAGCGATGGAGTGGGCGACACGACACGCGACGAGGGAGTCGAGGGGAGTGTCACGGGTGCGAGAGCGGGTGCGATAGCGAAGGCGAGGGAGATGGCACGAGCGATGGTGCTAGTGACGTCGGCGATGGAGTGGGTGCGATAGCGAGTGCGATGGTGGGGAAATTCGCGATGCGAGTGGGTGCGATGCGAAGCGATGGATGATTCGCGGCCTCAGGACTAGGCGCGATGGGTTGGATAGATGGCTTGATGAGTCGAGCGATGCCGTAGCGTCGGCGGCGGGTGAAGGGAGATGCGAAGGCAGACTAGGGTTGACGTCCGATCTAAGGGAATGATGCAATATGGCTCTCAAACTTATGCTTAGATTAAATTGAACGTAAAGAATTACAAGAGGCCGAGTTGGCATTAAGTAGTGGACACGGGACTCAGATGTGCCGAGTCTCGCCTAACGGGCTAGCCCCCGCGACACACGTGGAGCACACGCCTAAAATATAAATAACCTAACAATGGAAACTACTAAAATTAGAAAGTACCAAAACTAGAAGGTCTAAAAATAGCAAGGGCCGAGATTGGAAACCTCATAAAATTAGAAAGTACCAAAAAAGCCTTACAAAAATAGCAATGTCTAGAACAAGTAAAATAAACTCTAAAAGCTAAGGATAGGCGTCGTTGACGCGGCGAGGCATGGAGCACGGGCACAGGGGGCAGCGGCCACGTCTATTCTAGAGTGGGTTCGACGGTGGGCGCACCATGGTCCGCGTGCAATGGGTCTTCTGCTGCGATGCCGATGGTGGCGAGGAGCTTGAGCGTGGGTGCTGTCTCGGGTGCGCCTTGGCTAGCGACGACGCGCGCGATGAGGGATTGCGCGGCAGCGACAATGGCCTTGGCACGCGATCTTGTCACTGGGCCTTCTGAGCGCATGCTCATGGCTTCTTCTTCCTCTGTGGCCATCATGCAGGGCAGGGTCGCATCACCCTCCCCCACTTGGCTGTGAAGCATCCCCGCTTCACCATCATCAAACTCGGGCTCCACGTAGGGCTGCAAATCCGCGACGTTGAAGGTCGCGTGGACTCCATAGTCGTCTGGAAGCTCAAGCTCGTAAGCATTATCACCAATGGCCTTTACCACGCAGAATGGTCCATCTCCGCGAGGGGCCAACTTGTGCTTGCGCCGCGAAGGGAATCGTTCCTTGCGCAAGTGCACTCAGACGAGGTCTCCGGGTGCGAACAGGATGCGGCGGCGGCCACGGTTGTGTTGCGTGGCATACTGCGTAGCACGACGCTCCAGCTGCACGCGCGTCCGCCAATGGATTTCTTGAATTTGCTCGGCACGGTTGGCCATGGTGGTGTGCTAATGCTCCTGCAGTGGGCGCGACAACATGTGTAGCGGCGTCAATGGGTTCCTGCCGTAGACAACTTCGAATGGGGTGAGCTTGGTTGTCGAGTGCCTGCACATGTTATAAGAAAACTCGATAATAGAAAGTAAGTCCTCCTAACGCCTAGGGTTGGCTTTGAGCATGGTGCATAAGAGTGCTCCTAGAGTGCGATTAGTCATCTCGGTTTGGCCATCAGTTTGGGGGTGATAGCTAGTGGAGAATAGGAGTTTTGTACCTAGCTTGCCCCAAAGAGTTCTCCAAAAATGGCCAACAAACATAGAATCCCTATCACTTACAATAGTTCGAGGGACCCCATGTAAACGTACCACGTGCTCAAAAAATAACTCGGCTATTTCACTAGCACTATGGGTCATCTTCGAAAACCTATCCACAATCACAAAAATACAGTCTTTACCTCAACGAGTAAGAGGCAAACCCGTAATGAAGTCCATGGAGAGATCTTTCCAAGGGTCGGTAGGGATGGGCAGGTGGGTATAGAGGCCGTGTGGACTAGATATGGCTTTGGTGCGCTTGCAAGTCACACAACTCCTACAGTAGCGGGTCACCTGGTAGGTCATTCGTTGCCAAAAGAAATGTTCCTTAAGCGCGGCCAGCGTCTTGGCGAATCCAAAGTGGCCACGGCCATCACGGGCCTCCTAGATGAGTAGGAGCCTAATAGAAGAGCTAGGAATGCATAGACGGCCTGCTTTGTACAAGTAACCCTCAAAGAGAAAATATGTGTCAAACTCACGGTCCTTAAGGCAATGTTCAAAAATGGGTTTAAAGAAAGGGTCAACCATATATAATTCCTTAATCAAAGCAAAGCCAAGAACCTTAGTTTGAACATGAGTCAAGAGATTATACCTGCGAGAAAGGGCGTCGGCAACCACATTGTCCTTACCCTTTTTGTGGACCACGACGTATGGAAACGTCTCAAGGAACTCCACCCAACGAGCATGCATGCGGTTGAGGTGGGCTTGGCTCTTCAAGTAGCTGAGTGCGGTGTGGTCACTGTGAATCACGAACTCGCGTGGCCAAAGGTAGTGTTGCCACATCTTGAGCACACGAATGAGTGTATAAAGCTCTTTGTCGTAGGTGGGGTAATTTAGGGTGGCCCCGGTGAGCTTCTCACTGAAGAAGGCAATGGGCCGCCTTTCCTGGTGCAGGACGCCTCCAATGCCGATGTCGGACGTGTGGCACTCTACCTCAAAGTGTTTGGCAAAGTCAAGAAGCTGGAGAAGTGGCGCGTGGCACAAGGCATCCTTCAATGCCGTGAAGGCCTTCTCGTGGGCCTCAAGCCAAGTCACCGTGGCTCCCTTCTTGGTAAACTCATGCAGCGGCGCGGCGATGAAGCTGAAGTCGTGCATAAACCGCCTATAAAAACCTGCGAGGCCAACGAAGCTGCGCACCATGGTCGGCGTCATCGGTGTAGGCCACTCCTTAATAGCCTTCACCTTGTCTTCATCCACGCGCAGGCCGTCCTTGGACACAACGTAGCCTAGGAAATTAGTTGTGTCGGAGCAAAAACGACACTTGCCAAGGTTGGCAAACAAGCTCTCACGTCTCAAGCACTCTAACACAAGCCTAAGGTGCTCAACATGCTCAGTAATGCTATGTGAATAAATCAAAATGTCATCAAAATAAACCACAACAAAGTTCCCCAAAAGGCTCTCAACACGTGGTTCATCAATCTCATGAATGTGCTCGGGGAGTTGGTGAGCCCAAAAGGCATGACGAGCCATTCATAAAGCCCATACTTCGTCTTGAAGGCGGTCTTCCACTCATCACCTTCCTTCATGCGAATCTGGTGATAACCGCTCTTCAAGTCAATCTTGGAGAAAAGAGTCGCGCCGTGGAGCTCATCAAGCATGTCGTCTAGGCATGGGATCGGGTGCCTGTATTTCACCGTTATTTGATTGATGGCACGACAGTCGATGCACATGTGCCACGATCCATCTTTCTTGGGCACGAGGATCACAGGGACAGCGCAAGGGCTCAGGGATTCCCTCACGTAGCCGGGATCCAGCAGTTCCTGCACCTGGCGCTGTGATGTGACCCCGGTCATGACATTCCTCGGCACTCCGAGTGCCATTTGAGTTACTTTGGTATTGTGACACTCACATGCCAATTACGAGACATTCTGAGACACTTTCTACTTTTAGTATTTTTTCGGTATTTAGCAGTTTCCCTTCTTAGCATTTTCCATTCTTAGAGTGTTTCTAAGTTTGGAAAGTTATTGTTTTTAGTATTTACTATTTTTAAATATTGTCGTTTTTAGCAAGTTTCAATTTTTGGATGTCGGGCCTCTCTTGTGCCAAGAGGGCCGATCCACTTATGTTGTTTAGGCCCATTGGGCACGAACCTTGTTTTGGCTGCTATATAAGCCAGCCTAACCCTAATTAATAAACAAGTTGAATTGAGAGTTAAAGCCTAGCGCTGCCGTTGAGCCAAGCTCCCGCCCCCTAGGTCTAGCTCCTTCAACTGAGCCATCACTGAACCGCCCAAACCGGCCCCACCAAACCCACGATCAAGTCCACCGAACCCAACACCACTAAACACGAACCACCTTCATCCAAACGTGGCTCTCGGCCCTATCCAAGATCCCCCCGATCGAACCACTTCGAGAATCACAGACGCGGTAACAGTAGTGATTTCCGCGACCGCGAAAATCAAACCGCGCCCATGGTTTCCCCGCGACAGCTTCAGATTCCCCGCGATGATCCGATCTTCAGCGAGCGAGAGGATTTCATCCGCCTTTCTACCTAGATCTGCTATGACTCGTGTTTTGGGAGGCCGGAACACATCAACTGGTATAAGATTTCAGGGGTACAAGGTTGGTCTTTTCTTTCTCGCTTTGTTCTAACGTTAAAATTTCAGTCTTTCCCTTGCTTCCGCTTTCGTTTGTGTGGCTTGTCACCTTTGTTTTTCTTCGTTTGTTTCAGTTTTGTTGTTGTTGTTGGTTGCCCCAACAATCCCCTACCATAGGTTGAATTTGTGGCTTCCTAAGTCCTTGTTCAAGACCGAGATCATTAAAAGAAGAAGAAGAGATTACCGTGAGAAACCCTAACCCTAGTCGTGGACTTTGCTTGCCTTAAATCAGATTAATTTTGCATATTTGGTTTGCTAAAGTTCGTGATTATTGTTAGAATTTTCTCAATTGTTATCTCCTAGTTTTCATACAACAACTCCTTCTTTCTAGTCTATGCAAAATTGCTCTTCGTCTACATTAAAAGCTTGTGTCAATTAAAAAAAAAAGGCATTCGGTTATTTACACACAAAAAAATAAAAAAAATCAGCCACCGAATTAGAAAAACATAAGCCTCAGGCGATCTCGGCGAAGCCGATTCACTATTGACACAGGTCAATTAAGCTTCTCTCCCCGTATTCTTTCTCCCTGGATTCTAGGATTTGTATGCTGGAATACTTCTTGCGTAGTCAATATATTTTGGCTTCTGAATTGTGAGGTTTGTGTGGTTTTTGTATTGGTTTAGTCCACGCTGAGTCAACCTAGCCACTCCGCCCTCACGGCTTTACCCAGATTAGTGCCCTCCGTGAGACTTTATGGGTTTGATTTGATCTATTTTTTCCTTTGTTTTCGTTCTCTTTTGTTTGTGTTTCTGCTCTTTTTGCGTTTGTCATGGTGTCTATAGGACAAATACGGACGAAACACTCGCCCCTCGCCAGGCCGCTGACGATGCTCAAGCCAGGACGTTGGAGGCCATACTTTCGAAGATCGAAGATTTACAACGGGGAGTTGCCTCCTGCAGAGCCGCCACTGAAGCCGTAACCGCGACCGCGGCTACCACGGCTACCACAATCGCGCCTGCAGTAAACCAAACCGCGCCCGCGGAAAAGCAAACTGCGCCCGCGGTTCTTCCTATTCCTGTAGATACTGTAGCAATTGATCAACTGTTGGCCCCCGCGCTCACTACCAACACCACGCGGCGTCTCGACAAGGGAAAGGGTGCGATGCCTTCCAGTTCGCAGCTCCAACCGGGTCTTCGTCGCTTGGACTCCATCATTGAGTCCCAGCAGGAGGACCATGGCTTCAACAGATACAAGCCCCTGTTGGACGACTTCGTTTACGACTCCGCCGAGCACGAGTCCCTCACCACAGACTTGGGTCTCTACCCTTACATCGATACCACTGACCGACGTCAGTGTTTCGCGACCATGCAGCGAGACGAGGCACGCCAAGATGCCTTTTTTATGAGTCGACGAGACAAAGCTTGCGACAACACCAGCGGCCGGGCACCACAGACGGCGCCAACCCATCCTACCACCAGCCGTGACCCGGGCACTGTTCCCTCGTACGGCACTGCAACCCAGGTATGTGCCTCCTATTTCTTTTACTGAGTATGATGATGAGGGTTTTGAGGTTGCAAGTGTTTCCAATCCGGGAAACTTTCATCCACCTTTGGGTGACGCCATGGAGAGCCAGCTCTACCCGATGGATTACATCCCGCCGCGGATTCCGACGCCTCCGAGGCGACCCGTGCGTGAGAGACCACAGCCTCGCGCCGACGATCATGAACGCCATCGCCAGCGTCGCCTGCGCCCCGTCCAGGACAACTTTGATGATTATGATGACGAGCTCGACGAGCCTTACCCTGAGCTAGATCCAGCAACTCGACGTGTCCTCTCCAGTGCAGACCCGACAGACTCAGCCCCCGTCCCATGGACATGAGACCTCACGCACCACGGCAGCCCCTACCCCGATTCGGGAAGCCCCACGCAACACTGAGAGGACAAAAGACCAGGCATGCTATCGTTGTGGCGGTCGTGGACACATCCAGCGCGTCTGCCCCAACCCGAAGAAGATCTTTTTCACCCAGACCGCAGGATATGAGTCCTTTGAGGATGAGACAGACGAGGAGTTAGCTCCCGCACCACAGGACTACGCTACACAGGACGATGGGTACACCTGTTTGCTCCATGACTTATCTGTCGGTACCCTACTGAGCCTTTTCGCACAACGTGCACTTACTGTGATGGAGGCGCCCCTGACGGACCAGCGAGAGACCATTCTCCACACTCGATGTCTGGTCCAAGATGTCTCCCTCAACGTCATAATAGATAGTGGGTCGTGCTGCAACATTGTGAGTGAGAAGGTTGTCCAACACCTTCAATTACCCCTAACCACACCCCCAACCATATAGTCTTCAATGGCTTTCTGCAGGTAATGGTGATGTGGTACACAAGCAATGCCGCATCCTTTTCAAATTAGTCATTACCATGATAGTGTCTTATGTGATGTTGTGTCTATGGATGTTACTCATCTTCTTCTTGGTAGACCTTGGCAGTATGCCAGGAAGATGGTACATGACGGGTTCCTCAACACTTACGTCTTTATTCATGGCGGTAGGTGAGTCACTCTTCTCCTTATGACGCCTCAAGAGATCTTACACGACCATGTGAAGCGGAACCGCGCGAAGGCCGAAGACATGGATAATCTAGTCCCTGTCGAAACCACGACCGCGGATGCAGTAACCGTGACCGCGGCACACATAACCGTGCCCGCGGCCACCCAAACCGCGCCAGCGGTTTCTCTACTGTCGCCTTTAGCTTCTGAAACAAGAACCTGGCCCGTAGCCACCCAAACCGCGCATGCGGTTTCTTCACTGTTCGCTTCCGCTACTACGACCGGAACCGCGACCGCGGCCTTCCCTACCGCGATTGCGGAACTTACACTGTGTGTTAATCCCGACGCCAGCTCCCTCTTGCCCCCATTCCAGGGCCGAGTCGCACACCGCTCTTTGCTGACTCAATCCCGCACGTTTACTCCATCTTTTCAGGGACGTTCTCCTATTACCCCTTTTGTGTATCTCTCTTCCTTGGAAGATCCCTATGACTTATCCACTTTTGTGCCCCCTCTATTCCAGGTATTTGATGACGTACCTCTTGATGAGCTTCCACTCGCTTCCAGCGTTGAACAAGCATTAGACCTACCCCCGTATACAAGACGATTACATGGACAGGCAGACCGTATTAGACCTGGGAGGAGCGCCGCAACACTGGATTGTACCGGCCTCCCTTCACTTTAGACCCCGACGACTTGCGGCCTTACGAGTCCCCGAACAACGACATTAGCGAAACAGGGACGTTTCGCAGCCAAGTGGGGGAGAGTGATGTGACCGCGGTCACGACATTCCTCGGCACTCTGAGTGCCATTTGAGTTACTTTGGTATTGTGACACTCATATGCCAATTTCGAGACATTTTGAGACACTTTCTATTTTTAGTATTTTTTCGGTATTTAGCAGTTTCCCTTCTTAGCAGTTTCCATTCTTAGAGTGTTTCTAAGTTTGGAAAGTTATCGTTTTTAGTATTTACTTTTTTTAAATATTGTCGTTTTTAGCAAATTTCTATTTTTGGATGTCGGGCCTCTCTTGTGCCAAGAGGGCCGATCCACTTATGTTGTTTTGGCCCATTGGGCACGAAACTTGTTTTGGCTGCTATATAAGCCAGCCTAATCCTAATTAATAAACAAGTTGAATTGAGAGTTAAAGCCTAGCGCTGTCGTTGAGCCAAGCTCTCACCCCCTAGGTCTAGCTCATTCAACTGAGCCATCACCGAACCGCCCTAACTGGCCCCACCTAACCCACGATCAAGTCCACCAAACCCAACACCACTGAACACGAACCACCTTCAGCCAAACGTGGCTCTCGGCCCTAGCCGAGATCCCCCCGATTGAACCACTTCGAGAATCGCAGACGCATCAACGGTAGTGATTTCCGCGACCGCGGAAATCAAACCGTGCCCGCGGTTTCTCCGCGATAGCTTCAAATTCCCCGTGACGATTCGATCTTCAATGAGCGAGAGGATTTCGTCCGCCTTTCTACCTAGATCCGCTCTGACTCATGTTTTGGGAGGCCGGAACACATCATGCTGGAACTCCTTGGTTGTGCCGGCGCGGTAGGTGGCGCGGTTTGGCAGGGAGGCACCAGGCACCAAGTCGATTTGGTGCTCAATGCCTCGCAAAGGAGGGAGACCCTGTGGAAGCTCATCTGGAAACACGTCGTCAAACTTGGCGAGCAAAGCGGCGACGGCGGGCGGCAATGGCTCGGCGACGGGTGGCTCTGGGTTGCATGGAGTGGGAATCAACATAAAGCATGGAGCCTTGCCGCTCAAGGTGGCAGTGAGGTCGCTAGGCCGCATGAGAAGTAGTCTGTGCTCACAACAGCCCTATAACAGGGGCGTCTGTGGCGATCGAACGACCAACTGGGAAGGCAGCGAGGCACTGTGCACACTTGGGGATGCACTGGGGTTGGGGACACCAGTGCTCGAGCCAGAATGTGGTATGTCTGGCCAGGTCTCAGTGGGCCTCTACTTCGCCTTCCTGGCAACGCCTTCATGATTCAGGGAGGCACTGGGTGGCCCACCTGAAGCGTTGGACTTCTTGGATACAGTGCCTGAAGGAGAAGAAAATTTGCCAGAATTGGTGTACTTTTGCTTTTGCATGGCTGTTGGCATCTCTTCCTGCCGTGTAGCGGCGGCCTCTATGGCTTTCTGGCGATCTCTTTCGACCTGGTCGTGCAAGATCTCATGGGGAGACATTGGTAACAGTGTGATGCACTTCCTGTGGTAAGTAAACACGTATGTGTTTAAATAGCCATCATGGAGCACGCGTCTGTCGAATTGCCATAGGCGCCCAAGCAAGAGATGCATGGCGTCTATTGTAATGACATCACATAATATGGAATCACAATACTGACCAATGGAAAAAGAAATAAGGCATTGGCGAGTCACCGTGTTACCAGGGCTCGTTGAAATCCACTGGAGTCCGTATGGCAGCGGGTGTGGTGTGGTTGGCAGGTTGAAGTGCGTCACCACCTTTTCATTCACTATGTTGCAGCAGCTACCTCCATCTATGTGACACTCAAGGAAGCCGTTTTGACCAGGCATCGGGTGTAGAACAATTTCTCTCGTTGGTCAACAAGGCTTGCTTCCTTGACGATGAGGATGCGTCGTGTCACTAGGCTCAAAGGCGTGCCCGCATAGAGTGTGGCAGCCTCACACTCGTAGGATGCCTCGGCGTCCTCGTTTCCTTCTTCTATTGCCTCAAGCGGGGTCTCTTCCTCCTCGTATGACTCGTAGCCGGCGGCAGTGGAGGAGAAAAGCACCTTCTTCGAATTAGGGCAATCCTTCTTGTAGTGGCCTCGGCCTCCACATTTGTAGCATTCCAAGTCACGCACTCGCTCAGTGCCCATGGAAGAAGTCCTGGGTGCGATCGCGCGGCTCGTAGTGGGTTCCGTCGCGGCTTTAGGCAGGCGGCCTTGGCTGGACGCGACAGAACCCGAGGCGGGGGCACGCACATTAGTAGAAACGGATTGACCAGGGGAAGAGTCATACCTGCGTTGGCTGGATTGCCAGGGGTATTGCTTGCGGCGGTTGAGCTGGTGGTGTAGCTGCATCGCCGTGTGTGTCAATGTATTGAGATCTTTGATGGGCAAGATCTCAAGGTTGTCTCGGATGGGAGCGTTCAAGCCACTCAAAAACTTCATCCTTAGCGTCGAAGGTGCGACGCTAATGCTGGCCTTGTAGTACATGTCTTCCAAGTGGGAAAATAACTCAAGAGGTGTCTTGGCGCCTTGGCGAGCCATGGCGATCTCCATCCTCATCTGGTTCCTGCAATCCGTTGGCACATACTTCTTTGTCATGACATAGACAAGTTGATGCCACTCTGTAATTGGAGAAAGATGGCGTCGGACGCGGTCGTCAACAAATTTTTGCCACCATACGCGGGCGGCGCCACGGAAGTGCAACGTGGCTGCGTCGATGTGCTCCTCTGGTGGGACGTGGCAATACCTCAATGTATATTCAGTGGCCTGTACCCATTCAAGAAAAATAGCGGGATCATATTCACCAAGAAAGTGTTCGATCTTTACCTTCACCTCATGGCGTTGGTAGCGGGGCGCGAGTGGCGCTGGCTGGGGCGCGTTGTGTGGCACGACATCGAAAAGAGGGTTCTAGTAGGCGCATAACACAGGAGGGGGTGTGCATCCAAGTTGTCACCGATCACGTCCTGTGTGGGCATCGCCGTGGGCGAACTCGTCATGGGGCACGTTGCCTTCATCGCGGCATCGCTATCGCGTCTGGGCATCGGTGTCGGCGCGACGACGAAAGTCACGGGCATGGCATCACGGCATTGGCCGCAAGTGTCACGCTCCATGGCGCCCTGGAAGTATGACTGTGGCTGGACTTGTAGGCACGGAGGTGAACCCAATCCGCAGGTCGGTCCTGCAACTCAATAGGATCACCAAGACGAGGATGATAAGAGCCGGGATTGATCATACCTGAGTCTTCAAACTCTTCATCATCGAACTACTCAAAATCGTCGTGGAGCCATAGCCGTCGATGCCGTAGCGTAGGGTTCGTGCACTTTGGTGGCCCAGATGCTCAGTGACGTCGAATGGCACGGGTGTCGGAGCAGGTTCCCTCAAGCGAGCGTCTTCGCGGCGTGGGCGTCGACTGGGTCTTCACGGCGCGCCAGCGTCAAGCGCATTGTGGCGGGCTCGGCTATCGCAAAGCGTAGAGGAGGGCTCACGGCGGTGGGAGTGCCTAGAGGCGTACCTGTCATCAAAATCATAGGGCTCATAAAACTCACCTTGGGAGTCGTCGGCGTGGTCGGAGCCGGTGTCATAGTCGGCTGGTGTAGCGCGCGGCGCGTAGTATTCTCGCTGCGACACATAGCCTTGGCGACTCTCGATCACGGATTGGATCCTTTGGAGATGTGGCTGGAGGTTGAGGTTGATGGCATCAACCCTTTGCCTTTGTCCACTCGCGGTTGGTTGGGGCCGGAGTTGGTATGGCGCGGGGTAGCCGTTGCGTCCATGGGGATCATCGGTGTTGGCGTGGGCACGAGATGTGCCATGCATTGCATGGCTTGTAGGTGAGCCACTTGTTGTCGAAGAGCCTGAATTTCCCTTTTCTCTGCTGAGAGCTCCAAGATGGGATCTTCTTGGTGTGGATCTTGTGGTGGAACCAAGACGGGGTTCGGTGGGTCGTTGTTGGCACCATTGCCGTCTCCAATTGAATGAGTAGGGGCTTTCATGCTTTCTATAACAATATGGCCAGACATAAAAGTGAAAACGAACAAAAGACACAAGCAACAACGAACAAGCAAGCACTAGTCAAGCCAACAAAGTTCATGTAAGAGGGGCTAATCGGCTTGCCATGAGGGCAGAATGGATGGAGAAGATGAGCTTAGGCCGCGGCGGTGGGTGCGTAGGGTTGCCTTATTTTGGCTATCCCTACACTCGGTTGCCTTTTTTTTAATAACCGATTGGCTCTTTTTTTGTGAATTAAAATAATATATTGTCTTTGACTTTTTATAGATAACGGATAAGGAAAAGAAAATAAAAATGGCCTAAGTAACAACAAAAAGATCAAACGAGATCTTAGAGATTTGAGAGAGAAAGAAGATTTGATTTGATTTGATTTGTTATAGATGGAAATTTCGGCTAACAACCTACAAAGCAAATCAAGCAAAGATATGGTAACTAAATAAACGCAAGAAATAAGGAAATAAGCACAAAATCATGCAAGATATCCGAAGTTACCAAACACACCAAAACTTGGAGGGCAAGAAAAAAAAATCGGCCAAGGGCTTGCCTTGTGAAACCAAAGAGGACAAGGAAAGATTCAATTTTTTATTTTTTTTATTATGCGGAAGCAAGGTAATGGACAAGAAAAAAAATCGTGAACAAAGTAAAGACTTGAGATAGTGACTTACAAGACCGCTGTGCTCTAATGCCAGTTGATGTGTTCTAGTCACTCGCCTCGTTGTCAAGCCTGTCGTGGAAGCCTTGGGCTTGACCCTTGTTGAATTGCACGAACGGTTGTCAATGGGATGCGCGCACGTGAATAATAACTTTAGAGGTTTACGGACACGATAGCGATCGGGAGCATGGCAGCGATGGAGTGGGCGACACGACACGCGGTGAGGGCGTCGAGGGGAGTGTCACGGGTGCGAGAGCGGGTGCGATAGCGATAGCGAAGGCGATGGCGCGAGCGATGGTGCTAGCGATGTCGGCGATGGAGTGGGTGCGATAGTGGGTGCGATAGCGAGTGCGATGGTGGGGCGATTCGCGATGCGAGTGGGTGCGATGTGAAGTGATGGATGATTCATGGCCTCAGGACTAGGCGCGATGGGTTGGATAGATGGTTAGATGAGTCGAGCGATGTCGTAGCGTCGGCGGCAGGTGAAGGGAGATGCGAAGGCAGACTAGGGTTGACGTCCGATCTAAGGGAAGGATGCAATATGGCTCTCAAACTTATGCTTAGATTAAATTGAACGTAAAGAATTACAAGAGGCCGAGTTGGCCTTAAATAGTGTATGCGAGACTCAGATGGGCCGAGTCTCGCCTAACGGGCTAGCCCATGTGACACACATGGAGCACACGCCCAAAATAGAAATAACCTAACAATGGAAACTACTAAAATTAGAAATTACCAAAACTAGAAAGTATAAAAATAGCAAGGGCCAAGATTGGAAACCTCGTAAAATTAGAAAGTACCAAAAATAGCCTTACAAAAATAGCAATGTCTAGAACAAGTAAAATAACCTCTAAAAGATAAGGATAGGCGCTGTTGACGCGGCGAGGCATGGAGCGCGGGCACATGGGGCAGCGGCCACGTCTATTCTAGAGTGGGTTCGACGGTCGGCGCGCCATGGTCCGCGTGCGATGGGTCTTCTGCTGTGATGCCGATGGTGGTGAGGAGCTTGAGCGTGGGCGTTGTCTCGGGTGCCCCTTGGCTAGCGATGAGGCGCACAATGAGGGATTGCGCAGCGGCGGCGATGGCCTTGGCACGCGATCTTGTCACTGGCCTTCTGAGCGCATGCTCATAGCTTCTTCTTCCTCCGTGGCCGTCATGGAGGGCAGGGTCGCATCATTCTTCTCCATCTCCTTGCGAGCAGTAATCTTAAGATCTGTAGGGCAGTTTGGCTAGAAGTGACCAAAGTGATTCCAACTTGACTTTGACTGACTTTGCACCGCGGGTCAGGGCGATTTTGCTTCTAAGGCAGTGGACATGATAAATCTTGGGTAGATAAGTTTTTCTTCGTATAGAAATCTTCTTTGCAAAAGGATAATGGTTATTTATTATCCTACAAGGAGAAAAGCGGTATTTTGTTTCTGATTTAGGAACTTTTATTGTGCTACCTCTTTTAACATTTTACTCATGCATTCTGTTATGTAGTTGATTCGAAAGTTGTTTAGTGTCTCTGGGCATTACTGCTCATAGTGTCCCTTTCTTCATAAGGAAGGATGCTTGTCGAAATTTCCCCGAAGTCCTCTCACAAAGAAGAAGAAATTTTGACATATGAACCTTTGATATCTAGTAAGTATTTATTATATTTACTTTTATTTTGGAATTATTTTCCTTAAAATGTTGTCATATTGATTCTTCACTACTATGTGGTCATGCGAAGACACAAGGACCAATCATTTGGCTCTATGTCTGTTGTCAAGCTAGGAAAAGGAATTTGGAAGTCAAATATGAGGATGATGCTCCAACTTTGAAGGTTGTGGTGAAGCCTTCCACTCAAAAATGTATCCCAACAACTGTTTCAAGGCCATCGATACCCGTGTCTAAGGCGTCTTCATCAACTATATTTGTTCTTTCCTACAATATTACTGAACATTATGTTTCTCCAAAGAGGGCATTTACCAAACTTCACCCACTTCGGGCACCTTAGGTCCAGGCTGAGCATGTAAAGAAGCCTATCATAGACCTTTTTAGAGAAATTCTTGGGCTTTAGTGGTAGGTAACATGTTGTCAACATGTTTTTTGTCTCCATTTTGTGAGATTTCGTTGTATTTTTCCAGGCCTTACATCTTCTCTGGGCCTCTTTTAGAATTCGACAATTTTGTGATCCAACTTGGATGTTTTAGAGAAAAGGTTAATGAAAGAGAACGAGAACGTCAAATCCTATACCGCGAAAATGAGTGAACTGGAAGGAAATGAAGGAAAGGGTATGAGCAGGTTTTGAAGTTGGAGGAGAAACTTTTTGAATCCAAAGAGGAGTAAAAAAGACTAGGGGAGGAGTTGAACAATTCTAAGGAGTATTACGGCTGAATGGCCAAGGTCGAAGATATGGAAGAGGTTGTGGCGGGGACATCATCAAAGAAACGATTGATTTCGAAAAGGCTTTTCCATAACCGTCATTTTCGACCCAAATAAAAAAGAATGCTACTCCTTCAAATGATGATGGTCAAGCTATTGATGTTCCCCTTGTTCCAGAGAATGGTATTTACCTATGAACATTTGGTGTTTTCTATTTTTGTTGACGCATTGCATTTACCGTCAGTGGTGACAAATGAATATTCTGACTACCTTATAGGCTAGAGTACTATGTTTTTGAGACTTACTCATGAGAATTAGTATGTTTTTATGTTTGCTTGATATCGTATTGTCTTTAATGTATCCATTATGCATGTATGTTGTCATGGCGTGTTATGAAGATATTGAAGTGTAGGGATTTAGATGTTTTAAGCAGAATTTTAGAAAACAGTTTTCTAACATCTTACTTAGGATCTCATGCATAAACTTGATATGGACCACATATGAAAGAGTAACATACCTTTTCATGTAAAACTTATTTCCGGGATCACCCTGGAGAGTAGAGCCTCAAGTGTGACTCCTCTACTTGGTCCACACAAGTACGGTACTAGATCGCCTTGTCTTCGTCCGCTAGAACGAACAAATTAAACGAGAACAACAAAACACCACCAAGTATCTTGTACGGTCGTGAATGGTGGAATAAATTTTTGTGGCTTATGTGCTCATAATGCAAGCCACCAAAAAGTACTTCTAATGAATTATCTCTTACGTTAAAGAGATCTCATATCCATACTTGGAAGATGTATCATCATATATATATATATTATCTTATATTATTATATATATTATCTTATCTTATATCATATATCTCATAAAATAAATCTCCTTTTAATTAGAAAGAGATATTTATAATTGATACAATATCTTATCTTTCTAAAATATAACTTTTCTTATGTCATCAAGTAAATAGATAACACTTTATTATTACTTGATGAATAATCCACTCTTCCAACAATATACACTGACCGAATTTCCCAGTCCCACAATGGGGCTCGGGTTGCTTTGATCTAGCCCAATTACTCTATTGTGTGTGACCTTATAGGACCCGGATAAAATAGAAATGGGCTAAATCTAATTTATCCCATAAATCATAGTTGGCTTCTAGCAAAGCACTAAGACTACCTAAAATATCCGGATTATTAATCTCCATTATAATCCTATTCTATCATTAGTAATTGCCATCTTGATTAAAGGACACATATTCCTTCAATCTCCCACTTGTCCTTAAACAAGTGTGCAGTGTCAATTCCTTTGTCACTTAGTGTCTAATTTGATGATATGATAACATCTTATGTAATCCATATCAATATTCAAATTGTTTCTCGAACTCTGAGCTTGAACTGTCAAAACAAATGATTACTATTAATCCATTTGAGCACGGCCATGCATTTTCAATTCTTACTCTTCAAGTGGCCAATTAAGATACCATTCTTATCCAAATATATACAAATGTATAAATAGGAGGACTTCTCCAATCTTGTGTGACTATAGCTCCCACTCAATTTTCAACAATCCCGATCACTGCCTTTATAGCCGCCTTTTATGCAACGGTGTTTGACAATGTCAAAGACTACCAATCACCAAGCAAGAGGTATATCACATTCATGTATGAGGAATCTACTAATCATAGTTCAACTTAAAATTCTATAACTCATTTGAAGAATCTTAAGGCAGGTCTGCCCAATACGTATCCACCATACATGTCCATGTAATTGATTAGACATCTCAATGTCCCTATAGCCCGTGAAACTTGGTGCTATCAATCAACTTACATAATAGCCTGTATAGAGTCATTTATGTCCAATTTAATGACTTAGACTACGGACAACTCATAATTCATAATATCAATTCACTTAATAGGGTTTCATCCACCATAACTTTTATGATGATCCTATTTGATGATTATGAATTATTAGGACATTTTATTTAATTCTAAACCATAATTAAATAATAATAAAACTTTATTTAAAAAAAACATGATGCAATGTTTCAACAATCATGAAATTAACATTCATAATCTCAAAACAATACAATCTCAAATCCATTCTCTAATGTGCTTGAGTCTTTTAGCCCTAGTGATTGTCACGTTTGGGCTTAGGTATAGGTTTAGTTAACGGATCTACAATGTTGTCAACCGTATGTATTTTGCAAAACTTCACATCTCCTTAACGACTAACTCATCATCTCCTCCATACACCAAGAGTTCATCTTTAGTGCTTCTTAATTACTTTAGGATGTTCTTAGCTGTATTCTAGTGTACTTCACTTAGACTCGAATGGTATCTTCTTCACAAGCTCAAAGCAAATGCAACATTCGGGCGAGTAAGACCGTGGCATACATGATGGATCCTACTACAGATGCATAAGGAAGCTCAGTACGTGTCACTGGACACTGCTTCTTGCTAAGATGTAAGCCATGCCGCATAGGCAAGAATCCCTTCTTGGAATTCTTTATATTGAACCTATCAAGAACCTTATCCACATAAGTTCCTTGACTTAGTCCAATAAGTCTCTTAGACCTATCTCTATAGATCTTGATGCCTAATATGTACTTAGCCACTTCTAGGTCCTTCATTGAGAAATTCTTCTTAAGCGAGTCCTTAATGGACTCCAGCATAGGAATGTCGTTTCCAATGAGTAGTATGTCATCCACATACAAGACTAGGAAGACCACTTTGCTCCCACTAAACTTTTTGTAAACACAAGGTTCTTCTTCACATCTGATGCAGTCAAACTGTTTGACCACTTCATCAAATCAAAGGTTCCAACTTCTTGATGCTTGCTTAAGTCCATAAATGGACTTCTTAAGCTTGTATACTTTCCTAGGATTCTATGGATCCTCAAAACCCTCAGGCTGTGTCATGTACACATCCTCTTCTAAATACCGATTTAGAAAAGCGGTCTTGACATCCATTTGCCAGATCTCATAATCAAAATGAGCTGCAATAGCTAGGAGTATCTAAATGGATCTGATCATGACAATTGGAGAGAAGGTTTCATCATAGTCAATACCATGAATCTGTTTAAAGACTTTTGCAACCAGTCTCGCTTTGAAAACTGTTATGTTTCCATCCTTGTCTATTTTGAGTTTGTAAACCCATTTGCACCCTATGGGTACTATCCCATCTGGCAAATCTATCAAGTCCTAAACTTGATTCTCTAACATGGAATCCATTTCAGACTTCATGGCAATACGTTATTTCTCAAAGTCTGGACTCGCCACAGCTTGCTTGTATGTAGTAGGCTCGTCGCTTTCTAAAAGCAGGATGTCCAAACTCGCAGTCATTATAAAATCAATGTATCTCTTTGGTTGCGCTTTAAGCCTATCTGATCTACGTGTGGGCTGAACAACAGAAGGTTCTTGCCACAACATTTTGTGGACCCTCATTGGAATCAGATTCCGGAGAAACGATAGGAATGGGATCTTGCGACTCCACTACCTCCGGTGTATGAGTTCCCTCTCCTTGCGGGATTAGGTCCTCAAATACCGTCGTCTCTGACATAGAGTAATCCATGTCATCTTGTTGCTCATTTTGTTGCTCTTCTCGAACTTCTTCGAGATCAACATTTCTCCCACTTGACTTTTTGGAAACAAATTCTTTTTCCATAAAGACACTATCCCTAGAAACAAACACTTTGTGCTCACTGGGATTGTAGAAGTAGTATCCTTTAGTTTCTTTAGGATACCCTACAAAAAAGCACTTATCTGATTTGGGTGCAAGCTTATCTGCTAGTAAATGTTTTACATAAGCTTTACATCCCCAGATCTTTAGAAAAGACAAACTTGGAACTCTTTCAGTCCATAACTCATATGGTGTCTTATCTACAGCTTTGGACGGAGTCTTGTTTAGTGTGAACACTGCAGTTGTGAGAGCATATCCCCATAAAGATATTGGAAGATCAACAAAACTCATCATAGATCGAACCATATCCAACAAGGTCCTATTCCCCCTTTCAGACACACCATTCATTTGTGGTGTTCTAGGTGGAGTTAGTTGTGAGACGATCCCACAACTTCTTAAATGATGATCAAATTCTTGACTCAAATATTCACCACCACGATCAGATCATAGTGCTTTAATTTTCTTGCCAAGTTGGTCTTCAACTTCATTCTGAAACTCTTTGAACTTTTCAAAAGATTCAGACTTATGCTTCATTAAGTATATGTATCCATATCTACTTAAATCATCAGTAAAGGTTATGAAGTATCTGTAACTACCTCTAGCTTTTGTGCTCATTGGTCCATATATATCCATTTGTATTATAGCCAAAAGCTCAGTTGCCCTTTCACTCACTCCAGTAAAAGGTGACCTTGTCATCTTTCCCATCATGCAAGATTCACATGTTTCAAATGATTCACAATCAAATGAGGTCAGAAGTCCATCCTTTTGGAGTTTCTTCATGCAATTTAGGCTAATGTGACCTAAACGACAATGCCATAGATAGGTGGTGCTACAGTCATTTGATTTTTGCTTTTTGGTGTTTATGTTATAGATGTTGGATCCTTGATCCACAATATAGAGTCCATTACTCAGTATGACATCGACATAAAATATGTTATCCTTGAAAATAGAAAAACACTGACCTTTAAGAGTAAAATCACAACCTTCTAAATCCAAAACACAAGTCGCAATCGGGTTTCTAGTAATAGACGGGACAAAATAACAATTATTAATTTCTAATACTAAACCAGAAGGTAAAGATAAACTATAATCTCCAATGGCAAGTGCAGCAACCCTTGCTCCATTTCCAATGTGTAGGTCTACCTCTCCTTTAGCTAAGCTTATACATCTTCTTAGTCCCTGCACATTCGAAATAATGTGAGAACCACCGCCTGAGTCCAATACCCAAGTTGAAGCTTTAGGTGTTAGGACTTCTATAACATTTGTACCTGAATTGGAACTCACAGTTCCATTCTTTTTATCTTCCAGGTATTTCGGGCAGTTCCTCTTCCAATGACCCTTGGCATGGCAGTAGAAACAGTCATGGTCAACCGCTACTTTAGCCTTTTCAGAAGTCTCCTTGGGTTGTGCAACTTGCTTGCCCTTCCTTTGCACGTTCTTCTTCTGTTGTCCAGATGCCCCTATCTTGAACCCTCTTCCCTTGTTGACCATCAAGATCTCTTTCTTGGTGTCAACAGAGAGATTTTGCTCAGCTGTTTTGAGCATCCCATGTAGCTCTTCAAGTGTTTTTCCAACTCTATTCATATTGAAGTTCAGCTTGAATTGATAAAATCCATCATGTAGAGAGTGGAGTATGATGTCGATAGCCAACTCTTGACTATAGGGGTGGCCAAGTCTTTCCATGTTCTCAAAATGTCCAATCATATTGAACACATGAGCACTAACTGGCTTGCCTCTCTCAAGTTTGCAATCAAGAATTGCCTTATGAGTCTCATATCTCTCCATTCTCACTTGCTCCTGAAACATAACTTTCAGGTTGCAAATGATGGTGTAGGCATCCATCCTTTTAAACCTCTTTTGAAGGCTCGATTCCATGGAAGCCAACATAAGACAAGTGACAATCACTGACTGATCTTTGATATGCTTTTCCTCTACTAACTCATCTGGAGTAGACATAGCAGTCAATGTTGGGATAAGGGTGTCAAGGACATTCTCTCTTCCTTCAGACCTGAGAACAATTCTCAGATTTCTTTCCAATCGAGGAAATTGTTTCCGTTTAGGTTATTCTTCTCAAGAATCGAACGTAAGTTGATGATTGTTTGGTTATCGTTTCTAGACATGATATGTACAACAGAAATAACATTAAAAATGTAAATAATGCTTGTCATGCAAGAGCTTAAAAATTTTAAACATGCTTTAAACTTAAATAAGCTAATGCCATTTTATCCATTTAAAATTTTCCCTTTGAAAAAAATGATTCCAAGATCCTATTTCAAATAAGACTTTAGGCGTACTCTGGCACTTCCCTAAATCCTATGTGATCAAAGATAAGTAACTTTTACTAGTTATAACATTTATAACTCTTGGTTGATAGATTACATCTTATGTCAAATCTATCGCATGCCTCAAAATCTAAAACTTTATCTTTTGGTCTTTTGTTGAGTATAACCAAATCAAAGTTGTAAACCCCTTATATAGATTTACCCATACTATCCCAAGGTCAAAGCATGGACACCTTGCTTTGGCAAAACCTATCCATCAAATTCCAAGGGCCTTATAGGTTATGATTTGGAAAGGCAAAATCTAAATTTTCTTTTAAGGGAACTAGGTTTATCATACAAGTCTATTTACTAGTGAACTAAATAGCATAAATAAACAAACAAGCATAAACTTAGATATATTTAAAGCAAAACAAATGCAATAAATAAATGTGATCCTAGTATTGCTCCTAAAAACCCATAAGATCTAATCTTCATATATTCTTCTTGTCTCTTGGATCTACATCCTTGATTCTCCTCTGGATCTTCATCCTTGAATCTTCATAGGATCTTCTTCTCTTGTGATATATAATGTAAATCTAATCTAATTTCTTGAAAATTAAATTACAAAAATACATAACGATACGCAGATCGTGTACAAGAAAACAATAACGATACGCATATAGTATTTTCTATCCTATTTGGGCCATACTAGTCACCGCATGTAATAATAATATCATAATATTAAATCATACATGCATAATATAATATCAAATATTAAGAGACAATAATAGACTACTAATCATATTAATAGACTTTCAAGATAAAATTAATTAAATTATCCAACAAAGTAATTAATCCAATCTTCTTATTATTTTAATTCAAAAAAATCATATATAGAATTAATACCAATAATAATCATTATCATGTATAATTGGATAAAATATACTCTAGAGATAAGATATTTTGTTACCATATCTATTTAAGGTAGTTAGGATCTTATGCCAAGAAACCCTAACCCTAATTCAGCCACCACCTTAGATGCACCATGCAGTCACCACCCCAGCCAGCCCGCGCAGCCAGCCGCTCCCCGAACCGCCGCCGCACCACCCCCGATCTGCCGCCGACCACCACGTACTGTAGTGAGGCACTGTTGGCCACCCAGCCACGGTTTTACCCCTTCTCCCACTCAAATTTTGTAACAATTATAAATTTTGATGATTTAAAGGATAATATGGTGTAATTTTCAGAAAATTAATATTTTGAAAAATTAATGAATGAACTAGTTTCATACAAACATAATCAACTTTGGGCATTCAAGGCATGAAATTCTAAATTTCTAGGATTTGAATCAATTTTCACCAACATGAAAAATCAAGTATTTTTATGTGTGATTATGATTTATACAAGAAATCATATCTCTTGCATAAATTAAACATACAAATAAATTTTGGGGTAAAATTAAGCAGAAAAACAGAATTTTTAACATGCATAATTTTGGTCAAGTGGCTGAAATTTTTGAGTACACATAAGTCACAACTTTATGCATCCAATAAATTAAAATCATAATTTTAATCATACAAGTTAATCCATACATCAATTCTACCACTAGATTGAACCAAAATAATCAACAACATGCATCAAAATTAAAAACTTTAATCACGATAATATTAATTAATGCAAGAGGCTCTGATACCATTGTAGGGATTTAGATGCTTTAAGCAGAATTTCAGAAAACAGTTTTTTAACATCTAACTTAGGATCTCATGCATAAACTTGATACAGACCACATATGAAAGAGTAACATATCTTTTGATGCAAAACATGTTTTCGAGATCACCTTGGAGAATAGAGCCTCAAGTGTGACTCCTCTACTTGGTCCACACGAGTACGATACTAGATCGCCTTGTCTTCGTCTGCTAGAACGAACAAACGAGAACAACAAAATACCACCAAGTATCTTGTACGGTCGTGAATGGTGGAAGCAATTTTTGTGGCTTTTGTGCTCATAATGCAAGCCACCAAAAAGTACTTCTAATGAATTATCTCTTACATTAAAGAGATCTCATATCCATACTTGGAAGATGTATCATCATATATATATATTATCTTATATTATTATATATATATATTATCTTATCTTATATTATATATCTTATAAGATAAATCTCCTTTTAACTAGAAAGAGATATCTATGGTTGATATAATATCTTATCTATCTTTCTAAAAGATAACTTTTCTTATGTCATCAAGTAAATAGATAATACTTTATTATTACTTGATGAATAATCCACTCTTCCAACAATATACAATGAGTGAATTTCCCAGTCCCACAATGGGCCTTGAGTTGCTTTGATCTAGCCCAATTACTCTATTGTGTGTGACCTTATAGGACTCGGATAAAATAGCAATGGGCTAAATCTAATTTATCTCATAAGTCATAGTTGGCTTCTAAAAAAGCACTAAGACTACCTAAAATATTCAGATTATTAATCTCTATTATAATCTTGTTCTATCATTAGTAATTGCCATCTTGATTAAAAGACATATATTCTTTCATGAAGAACCATTTGTCCTAGTTTTTTACAAATAGGATCTTCTATGTAATCTTTTTTATCATGTAAATGTTGAACTCTACCTATGGGGTCAATTCATGTTTTGTCTTTGTTGTCGTTCAATGTATCAAGTTATCATTACATTTTTTTTTAAATGTCAACTTAGACAATTACTTTTGAATAAAGGCTATTTCAACAATTATTAAGTTGAGTTACAACCATTACCCATTTGTAACACACAAAACCACCGAACAAATGGAGGGGAGAGAAACTCCTCCTTCTCTCATCTCTTTGGCTTTTGCCTCTGTAATTTCTTGCTTCTTTGGCGGTTGTTCCTTGGTGGCTGCTGCCGATGGCCTTCTGCTGGGAGTGGCCAAAACAAAAAATCTACCCCCAAATTTTAACCCCACAAGTTATCCACATTCAAAATTGTGCTCCTTACTCTCCTTGATGTTTTTTGTCCCTCAATCGATGACGGTATCTCTCGATTGCCGTCTCCAGCTTGTTCTCGTCGGGATCTATCCCCACTCTATCTACCCCCAAATTTTAACCCCACAAGTCTGAACCTGCCTGAAGGTAAGCTATCTAAAGTCTCTACTAACTTCTTTCAGACGATAATAGATGTGCCTAAATTTCAACTAACAATCGTTGTCGCGCAGAGCTAATCAAATCTAGACCCTTTGGGCACTTAGAATCTAAGGTCAAATTGGATTAACATTCGCTGTCGCGCTCCTCTAAGTCTAGGCAAGCCTAGGGTTTCTATGATAGCTTAGGATTCCAGAAGAGTGGTTAGGTTGTTGTCATACAAATAATACTCAAGAACAATTCCTAGTGATCTGATAAAGTAATCTCCTTTTAGACTCATACCCTATCTGAGTTATCTATTAAGGTTATCTCTTTTCAGACTCAAACCTAATAGAAATCTAATCAGCATTCATCAATTGCATTAAGAACTCTAGGAATGAAGCAAACAAGGTTTCAGATTTCAATTCAGACAAATATCATGCACAAGTCTACCAATTCAATGTTGGGATCACCCCAACCTTAAAATTATGGAATTAGCTAGACATTCTTGGAGAAACAATAAATAAACAACATATGAACAAAAGAAATCATTCAACTAGATTAGAAGAAGAGAAATACTTGATCAAATCCAGGGAAACAATCTGAAATCTTCATAAATCTTCAAAGAACTTCCAAAAACACCTAGGGGATAGAGAGTGGCAAAAAGTGTCAGAAGAGGCTGCCAAAAAACCCTAGAGAAAGTATCTATACTATCCAAAAATAACAAAGGGCCGAAAAATAACAAATTCGGGTTGCGGCATAGTGGCACAGTTTGTCAAAAACCGTGCGTGTCAACAAAACTTCATCAAAAGGGGTGGCACGGTCTATGGCATGGTTTGTTACAAACTGTGACAGATTGCATAAACTTTGTTCCTAGATGAGCTATAGCTGGCACGGTCAGCGACGGATCGGCACGGTTTGTAGCAAACCGTGCCAAACTTTAGAAAGTTGTTATCCTTCACTCGTCTTTGTAGCTGACCGTGCATCCATTGTTGTTGTCCGTGCACTTCTCATTGGCATCCTAGTCCTTCTCTTTAGCTAGTGTAGAACACCCACTTGGCTCGATAGACCGTGACAATGATGTCCATGCCACGTAACATACCTCCTTTGCCCGCTAAAGTACCTGAAAACATGCAGAGACTCGTGTAGACATCCAAACTAAAGAAAACAATGCAACTAACTAAAAATGCAGTATTATAACATGAAAAAGGCTTAAGGTAAAGCCTAAATGCAAGTCCTAAACATGTATGAAATGGATGTTATCAAATTCTCCAAAGCTTAACCCTTGCTTGTCCTCAAGCAAGTACACAATCTTTAAATCCACAAAATATGTCAAGATTGTTTCTACACAAGAGACAAGTGAGTAGTGATCATTAGAGTCCAAACATAAGGCAAGTGCAATCATAGCATGCTTTGCAACCAATGATAGAAATGTAGTTAGTTCCGCTACTCTAAACCTCACCTGGATAAAGAAATGAAGTCACTCCACTCATGTGTTTAAGTTTGTGTTTCGCTCAATTCTCTACATTGAATGCTAAACTACCATAAGTTTGCAACAATGTCCTAAATCTTCACTACTGAAGACCATGTACATAACAAAAATCATGAGGACTTTATAGGGTTGTAATGGGGCCAAGGTATAAGAATAAGGTAAGGATATATTTAGGCCATGTGGTGCTAAATTCGGGGAAAAGAATTACGAAGACCATACCAAGCTTAAAACAATCCTTCACATCAAATTTCGTTCTTCAAACCCATACAGCAATGCCCTTTCATGCTAAATTGTCTCCTTTGTTTGCTTCTTCTTCTTCATTTCTTTTATTCTCTTTTTTTTCTTCGTTTTTTTAACAAGGAAGACAAGGAAAAAGAAAGGGGATGCACTACAAAACATAATCATATCCAACCACTAACATATGCAACCTCCTCCAAGCTTGGCTCAAGTCTACACTAGCAAGACAAATCAACTATCCTAATCCCCGGATGGGTAGGATGAATAATTAGGCTCGGTATGCTTTTGTGGAGCTTCCAAAGAAAAAGGCGAGTAAGGCACAAAGGGCTTCAAGCAGAGGAAAACATATATAGGGTGGCCAAGGATAAAGGGTTAAAATGAAATAATGCCTCAATCATATTAATGTCATGTACATAAATCATAAATGCAGCCTTGAAAAAGGTTCTAATGCAAGTTCCAGAGTTAGCAAGCAAAGAGAGATTCACACACATAGAGAAAAAAAGAGGACTTGCATAAAAATTGTCCTAAAAAGGCCAAAATCTCACCGGCATTTTGTCTAGAGTGTCGGTTCTAAAACATCTCAATCAAAGGTCACATGCTCAAGCCAATTGTCTAAGGTTCAAGCCCTTATAATCATGCAAATAATGCAATTGTAATATCAACAACTAAAACATATTGAGAGGATTCATAAATCATGCATTAGAAGAAAAACAACCAGAGGGAATCAAGCAAAACGGGTCAAATCCAACATCCATAATGCAATGCATGGAAACAAGTTCATAATGATGAAAAAATGCAAAGACAAAAAACAAAAAAATCCAATTAATCTAGGATGAACTAAGATGATCATGCAAGTTTACATGTGAATTGCATCCCCCCAAGCTAAGCCCTACATTGTCTCAATGTAGAAAAATAACAAAAGAGGAGGAAACTCACATCAAGAACCTTGGGTTGCCTCCCAAGCAACGCTTGTTTTGGGTCATTAGCTTGACCTCCCACCCCTTTCAAGTACTCGGATCGGGAGGGTTGGTGGTACCCTGCTTGATCGGATCAGGCATGACAACATGCTTCAAATGATGACTCTGCACTTTGAACTGTCCTGAGTTTTTATGCCATAACTCTACTGTCCCACCTCTCAGCACTGGAGTTTCCCGATATGGTCCTGACCATCTTGTTCCTTTAGTTCCTGGACACATGGCAGATTTCTCATGGTGAAACAACACCCGATTTCCGCTCATAAACTCAGTTTTTGCTCTATTCAACCTCTTTTTTCTTGGGAGCTTGCCATTTCATTGCTTTAGCCATTTCACCGCCATCCAGGTCTGGATCTCCCAAAGACACAGCAAGCAAACAAGCAATGTCAGATATGATCTCATCTTTCTTGGAATCAACCTCAATCTTACAGCAGGTATCCTTGGTAGGAGACGGGGGAATGTCTTTGTATATCGCAAGGAAGTAGTCCTTGAAATATTTATACTCTATCTTCTCTTCCCCAATTATGAATGATAGTTTCCCATTCTTGACATCAATATTAGCCTCAGTGGTGGCTAAAAATAATCTCCCAAGGATGATGGGAGTTTTATCACTAACCTCCATGGCAAGTATCACAAAATCTCCTGGTATGAAGAATTTTCCCACTTTCACATGAACGTTTTATATTATTCCCACAAGATGAGTAATAGACCTATCATCCATAAGGAGATGCATCTTGGATAGAACAAGCTCACCCAGTTTCAGTTCTTTGCAAATTGACAAATGCATAACATTGACACTAGACCCAAGATCACAAAGACAATTATAAGTCAGATTGCCAAAATATGCAGGGATAAAGAATTCACCCGAATCTTGTAACTTCTCTAGCATCTTTTCAGCATAATCCGTTGTTAGGGCCATTGTCTCATAGTCCTCCAACCTTCTCTTCTTGATCATAATCTCTTTCAGAAACCTAGCATACACGGGCATTTGAGTGAGGACATCTGTGTAAGGTATGTCAACATACAACTTCTTCAGCATCTCCTTAAACTTCACAATTTGTTGCTCTAGCTAAATCTGAATCCTTCCCTGAGGAAAAGGCAGAGGTGGCTTGTATGGTGTGGGAGCAACATACTTGGGTTCCTCTTCTTGTGGCTTCTCCACAGGCTCCTTAGTCGCTTCTTCTTCTCTTGGATGGTGCTCCTTTAACTATTTTTCGTCACTCAGAGTGATAGCCCGACAATGCTCCTTGGGGTTGACTTCAGGTTGACTAGGAAGTTGACCAATCGGCCTAGGAACATTCATAGCAACTTGGCCTAACTGACTCTCAAAATTGTCCATCCTCTTAGACCTCTCAAAACTGTCAACCTTCTTAGACAAGGCTTCCATATAAGAAGCCATGCTCCCCGAGATTTTAGCTATTTCCCTCAACATGGACTCTAGTGTAGAGTTCTCAGATGACTGAACATGAGCTTGATTCTGCGGTTGAGAGACTCTTGTTTGGAACACATGAGGTGGTCTTTGCTGAGCCTCGTCATTCTTGTAGGAGAAGTTTTAATGATTCCTCCACCCAAGATTATAGGTGTTAGAATGTGGATCATTCCTGGGACCCCTGTTGAAGTTATTCATGTAGTTCACTTCTGAGATTTGTTTTGGGAAGTGAAAAGATGACAGGAAGAAATAGTATAATCACCTTCCCTACAAAACTAACAGGCTACACCAGAAACATCACGTATAGATTGTCTTGCACCCTACCCTTGAGACTTTTGCACCAACAAACTCAATCTCTTGATTTCTTGAGCCATAACATCTATGTGAGGTTGGTGGTGTGTATCTGAACTAACCTCATACATGCATGCAACCCTCTTAGAACTTGAATCAAAGGGAGCATCGTCATAATAATGAGAGTGTTGAGCAGTACTCTCAATCAAATCCCAAGCTTCATCAATCTCCATGGTCATAATTCTACTCCCAACTGAAGCATCAATGATTAGTCTGGTAGAACTATCAACATCATTGTAGAAGATAAGAAGCAGACTCCATTTAGGGTGCCCATAATGGGGGCACAACATCAACAACTCTTTGAATCTCTCCCATCCTTCATATAGAGACTCTTCATCCTTCATCTAGAAGGCATCAATATGATTTCTCATCTCAACAGTCTTCTTGAATGGGAAATACTTGTTCAGGAATGCCTTGGCTATCTCATCCCACGTCGTGATGGAACCATGAGGCAGGGCCTTGAACCAAGCCTTGGCCCTGTCTCGTACAGGGAATGAGAAAGTGCGCAACAGAAGCGTATCCTAGGACACCTCATGAATCTTCATTGTGTCCATCAGCTCTTGAAAGGTATTCAGATGTTGGTGTGGATTCTCAGATGGCATACCTCCAAACTGATTTTGCTGAACCATGTTGATCAGGGAAGGTTTCAGCTCAAAATTCCGGGCTTGCACTAGAGGTCGGACCACACCAGAAATAGGACCAAGGTGATTTGGCATCACATAATCACCAAGCTTCATGCGTGGTACCTGAACCTGTAGAGTATGATCGTCCTCCACTCTGTCGTCAGCCATTGCTTGTTCTCTAGCTTCGCATTGTTGTCTTCTTCTTAAGTGAAAAGCACGCTAAGGTTCAAGATTGTAGTCGTTGAGATGACCAGTGCTCAGGGCTCTTCGCATCTGAAAGAAACAAGCCTGAAAGTAAAGCAACAAAAAACAAGATAAAAAATAAATAAAAGACTTAGTCGAACCAGTTGTAGGAAAAGAACTGATACTAGCAATAGTCCCCGGCAACGGCGCCAAAAACTTGATAGGACAAAAACCTATCCACAAGTGTATGGGATCAGTTGTAGCTTTTCAAGTGTCGTTTTCACGGTGACTATGTAGTACCTATTGCAACTTAAACCGATAAGATAAGTCGTAAGAAGAGAATTTTTTTCTGATTAATAACGAAGAAAATAAGAAACAAGAATTGCAAAAAAGATTGTAAATAATTGTGGAGAAGATTCTAGGACTATGAATCTCCACAACAATGTCTTGGTAAACTTACAGATATCTGTCTAAAAATAGACTAAACCTGCCTGAATGTAAGCTATCTAACGTCTCTACTAACTCATTTCAGACGATAATAGATGTCCCTAAATTTCAACTAACAATCGTTGTCGCGCAGAGCTAATCAAATCTAGACCCTTTTGGCACTTAGAATCTAGGGTCAAACTGGGTTAACATTCGTTGTCGTGCTTCGCTAAGTCCATGCAAGCCTAGGGTTTCTATGATAGCTTAGGATTCTACAAGAGTGATTAGGTTGCTATGTGATACGCTCTACTTTGTAGTGCGTAACTAAGAGTTGTTACCGTGATTATGGGTGCCATTTAGATTGTTTTAGAGTTTGTTTTAGAAGATTGGAGTGAAACGAAGATATGTCAATTTGGTGGTCTCAAATGCTTAATTGAAGATTTATTGAGGATGGAAGAGAAGACCACAAGTGAAGAACGAAGGAAGAGTTAAAGCAAGAAGCAATATGGAGCAGCAAAGGAGTATCCGTGATCACGGGCGAGCATTAGGCCTGGTCGCGGATAAGTCGAGAGCACGAGATTGAAAAATGCATTTTCCGCGATCGCGGAAATGTGTACCAGCGCGCCGTGTTTCTCTTCCGAAGACTTATTTTATTTTCCTTTTTCGTTTATTTCTATTTATTCCATTTTATTCTTTTATGGAAAGATTTTAATTGTTATCTTATGAGTTTAGGTTTAGCGAAGGGATATACCTAGTTTTCCTAGAACTCATTCATTATTCAGTTTTAGTTTTTACGTTTTGGTTTTTTTCCCTAGTTCTTGCTCACAAACCATGAGAAGAAACTAATTTCCATTATTCCGCCTGACGATTGAAGCATTCAGTTGATTTGGTTGTTCTTATTTTCTTTGTGTTGTTTGGATTTTCTTTGTGCTTATTCATATTGATTATTATTGATTTCGCTTGTTGGACACAACTAGTTGTTATTGGTAATTTTCTAATCCGTCCACTTTAGTCTTTTGATTCAACAGAGAAGTGTGTGAGACTTTCTGAGATGGCTGACCAACAGTGTACCTTGAGACAGTTGACCGCACCCAACTGGGCACAGCAACCGCTTGCTGTGCAGTTCTCTTCTTTGGATGAAAGAGTGAACTTTGAATTGAAATCTGGTTTGATTCACTTGCTCCCACAATTCCATGGTCTGAATGGAGATGATCCTAACAAGCATCTCGCTGAATTTCATTCCGTTTGTGCCAGCATGAAACCCGCTGGAGTCACTGAGGACCAGATCAAGCTGAGGGCCTTTCCTTTCTCTTTGAAGGATGTGGCCAAGGATTGGTTCTACTATTTGGCTCTTGGCAGTATTGAAACATGGGCAAAGATGAAAAGGCCTTCTTAGAAAAATACTTTTCTGCTACGAAGTTCAACAGCCTGAAGAAGAGCATCAGTAATATTGAACAACAGGCCGGTGAAACTTTGTATGAGTATTATGAGAAATTCAGGAGGTTGATATCTAGCTGCCCATACCATGGTTATTCTGACCAAGATCTCATTCTCTATCTAAATGGTGGGCTTCTGGATGATGAACGCAGATTGGTAAACACAGCCTATGGCGGTAGCATTCTGAACAAGACGCTGATTGTAGCATTTGAATTATTCTTTGAGCTATCTGAAAGCTCACGACAATTCAACAAAAGGGCGAGCCCCTGTGCAACAAGGCCAGTTAAGTCATGTAGAATCTGTCATGATCCGCTGCACCCCATTGATGAGTGCCCAACACTCGGAGACCCCAAAGCTGAAGTGAACGTTGTAAGAGGTTTTGGTCCGCAGAAGCTAAGATATGAACCATATTCAAACACCTACAACTCAGGGTGGAAGGATCACACCAATCCGAGATACGAAAATCAACAATATCCTCCCCATGGCCATGATAACCAGGAGTTCAATCCCTACCAACAACAGTTCAGTCTGTATGGTAATCAGCAACAGCATGGGCAACCGTATGCGCATAGACCCCAAGGCCAAAACGCAAGCTCACCCATGCCCGGTGAAGACATGATCAACACTCTCATGCAGAGCATAGCGACCATGTCTAACACTATGACCTCGATGGGGTCACAAATTCAAGCAGTGGTCCAACTTCAGCACGAGACGAAGTATAGTATTCAGAACTTGGAGAATCAGTTTGGACAAGTCGCTCAAGTGTTCAGTAAGTTGGAGGCCAGGGAGTCCGGGCAAATACCATGTCCTACGATAGAGATCCCAAGAGAGAAGGTTTGTGCGATGACACTAAGGAGTGGTATACAACTGGGAATCATACCCTTAACTGAGGAGGGTGATCTTGGAAAGAGAATATGGTTGGAAACGGAGCTACAGTAGCAACTGACGCCACAAAAGACATTCTGCGACCGCGACCGGAAATCCGCGACCGCAGATTAGTACCTGAAGGCGGTGAATTTCCTGAAGAAGTTCCGCGATCGCGGACAACTTTCCGCGACCGCGGAAAAAGCTCTGCAGACGACGAACGGATCGATATTATTCCGCGACCGCGGACGAAAATCCGCGATCGCGGATTATCCCCTGGAGTCCCCGATGACCCAAACACAGTTCCGCGACCGCGTGTCCCAATCCGCGACCGCGGCTTACCTGTACCTGTCGAGGATGATTATATTCGGCCTAATTTTCCACCGCTCGGATCGCTGAAGCAACCTGCGTCATTCCCTGAAGCGTTAAAGGACACTAGAAGACCAGAGAATGACAAGGAGCTCTTCGAGACCTTCAGCAAATGTGAGGTTAACATCCCTTTACTTAAACTTGTCAAGAGTATTCCTCGATATGCAAAATTTATTAAGGAGCTATACACGATCAAGAGGAATCAGAAACTGAAAGGGAATCAAAAAGTTCAGGTAAGTGAACAGGTTTCTGCTGTATTTCAAAGGAGTATGCCTAAAAAGTGTGGTGACCCAGGCATGTTTAGTATTCCATGTGTGATAGGTGACACTAAATTTGAGAAACTATGCTAGATCTTGGTGCATCTATAAATGTTTTGCCTTACTCCTTGTATGAATCCTTAGGATTAGGACCATTGCATGAAACAAGAGTAGTAGTTCAATTGGCTGATAGGTCTAATGTATACCCAAAAGGGGTAGTTGAAGATGTCCTTGTAATGGTTGACAATTTGATTTTTCCTATGGATTTCTTTGTGCTGGATATGGATCATGACAAGCATGCAACCCCTATACTGTTAGGTAGGCCATTTTTGAAAATATCCCAGACAAAGATTGATGTAAGTAGTGGAACCCTTACTATGGAATTCGATGGGGAGAAAGTGGAATACAATATATATGATGCTATGAAACACCCCGTTGATGATCATTCTCTGTGTTCTATTGATGTGATTGATCCTATTGTGCAAGATTTCTTTGATTCTACTTGTTCGGATGAATTGCAATCTATTATTGAGAATAACATAGAAGAACCACATGAATATTATGCTCTAGACACTAACTTGCAAGAAACTGTGGCTCACTTAAATGCACATGGTAAACCCCCTTTCCATTCTTTGGGCAATGGCCCCATCCCACTAACAGTGCCAAGCGAGAAGCTTTTACCTTCCATTGTGCAGGCACCAGACATTGAACTCAAGCCACTACCGGACCACCTCAAGTATGCCTTCCTGGGCAAGGATAACACACTACCGATCATTATCTCTAACAAGCTTTCCAAGGATCAAGAGGAGAAATTGGTGGTAGTGCTTAAAGAGCATAAGACATCATTGGGATGGACCATTGCAGACATAAAAGGGATTAGTCCCTCTACATGTATGCACATAATTTTGCTGGAGGGGGAAGCCAAACCATCTAGGCAACCTCAGAGAAGACTTAACCCACCACAGATGGAGGTGGTAAAGAAGGAGGTGCTGAAGCTCCTACAGGCATGAATGATTTATCCGATCTCTGACAGTCAGTGGGTGAGCCCGACACAAGTTGTTCCAAAGAAGGGAGGCATCATAGTTGTGGAGAATCAACAAGGAGAGTTTGGTCCCCACCCGAGTTCAAACTGGATGGAGAGTATGCATTGACTACCATAAGCTAAATGCGGTAACTAGAAAGGATCACTTTCCTCTACCCTTTATTGATCAAATTCTCGAGCGACTGGCTGGTCGCCCCTATTACTGCTTCTTGGATGGATATTCAGGGTATTTTCAGATAGCCATAGCACCAGAGGATCAAGAAAAGATGACATTTACATGCCCTTTTGGTACTTTTGCATATCGCAGGATGCCATTCGGGTTGTGTAATGCACCCGGAAACTCTTCATCCCCGCCACCAGAAACCAGAGGAGAATAACGACGAGCCCAGATCCGCAACCAAGCCACCCAATCCAACTGTCGCGGCATAACCTTTTCCGCGACCGCGGCAACCACGTCCGTGACCGCGGATTCCCTTCTGCAGACTTCGTCGTCTCCTTTTCACAGGGTTCGCTCTCCTCCCTTTACTTGTCAATTTGCATCTGATTATCATGGATAGAATAAAGAGGGAAATGAGCTCGACTCAACTAGAGGTTCTGAAAAAGCTTAGTGCGCGGGAAATTCTGACGAGGCAACTGCTGTGTCATTGGGGTTTAGGAACATTCCTAGACAAGAGCGTTCCCACCTATGCTGCATTGACAAAAGAGTTCCTTGCTAGTTTGCAAGTATTTCGAGATGAACAGGAGCACATAACCCATATTACTTTCATATTTCAGAATCATGAATTTCGGGTTCCTGTGGCTGAGTTAAGAAATATTTTTGGGGTGACTAAACCGCCCACTGAGAATTGGAAAACCGATGTGGGTCAGTAGCATTATGATTTTTGGCGTGCTGCTACTCAGTGCGATTTTGATACACGGGGAGAGTACAACTACAGGGTCACTCACCCCTGCCTACGCCTTGCCCACAAGGTGTTCGCTTTAGCTTTCCTTGGCCAAGGGGAGGTCAACAAGCTCTCGTGGTATGATTTTCAGTGGATGTGGTGTCTCACGCCTGAGAGCATAATTGTCCCAGATTGGGTTGAGTTATTTTTGGCCTCACGCATCAAGGCCCGCACAAAGAAACAGGCAAGCTCTCTATGGGTGGAATGATCACCCTAATTGTTCAAGAGTTTTTTTATCTATCGGGGACCTTGTCATCGGAGGGACCATACGAGTATGATGAGAGCCAGCTCAGGCGAGCGAAGTTGCTGCAGGGACAGTCTGGGAATTATGTCTGGTTATCTCGAGAGGATGGGACGCATAAGATGCGTCTTCCCCGTCTGATGCCCTTCGGCCCTATAGCTGCTGATTTTGCACTACCACCCGATGAGCCTATGGAGCCCCAGGCTGGGGCAGAGCTGATGCAGGAGGAGGAGCCTGCGTTTGTTGCAGACCAGCATTTTGAGGCTGGTACGTCTAGTGGGGGAGCTACCCCATCCTACTCTGGGTCGTGGCAGGATGAGATGCTTTCCCAGATGCATCAGTTTTCTTTTAGGCAGGACGAGTTCGGACGGGATGTGAGATCCCTTCAGGAGCAGATGCTCGAGATGCAGCGGCAGCAGGCGGAGTTCTTTGGCCGCTTTCCCTATCCACCCCCTCAGTGAGTCTCATTCTCTTACCCCCTGTATTTTATTTTGTCTTCTTTCACATTGAGGACAATGCGATCTTCAAGCATGGGGGATGGAGTTAGACTTGCTACTTATCATTGTATATATTTCTTTTGCATTGCAATTTCAATTTCGTAGTTGTTCTGTTTCAGCTTGTTGTTCTATTTCAAAAAAAAAAAAAAAAAGAAGAAAAAAGTCAAAAATACAAAAAAGACATACAAAGAAAATCCTGGGATAAGTCGAAAATGCGAAAGGGCGACTTAGGCAAGAAGCAGGTAGTCTGGACCAACACTAGGCTGGGGTAAAAATAGGCTAAAGAGTGATGTGAGTTTTTGTGAGCCCATCTACAGAAAAATGAAATGAGTGGCTTGGTGAAAACCCGAAAGGACGCCTTGGAAAAATGAGTGAAAACAAGAAGAGTGATTTTTAGGATTCCTCATTGTTCATGGCGTGGCGACATAAGTGTTGGAGTTATAAGGAGGATTCGGGTAGGTCACTCTGAAGCGATAAGAAGTTAGATGGAGGCTAGGACTAGATGATCACATTACTCTATTTGGTGTCCGGGATAAGCTTGGGGGAAGTTCCCTACTTCCCTTAAAGCTTGGTTGTATGTTGTGCTTATTGTGTTGGTACCTGGTAGGTTCGTTGTTTAGGTACAATTCTTAGTGGAGAGAGTTTTGTTGTGCTTCCTGAGACCTTGGGTATTTCATTTGGAGGAGTAGGTTTCTTTTAGCTTACTCGAGGACGAGCAAGGTCTAAGCATGGGGGAATTTGATACGCTCTACTTTGTAGTGCGTAACTAGGAATTGTTACCGTGATTGTGGGTGCCATTTAGATTGTTTTAGAGGTTGTGTTAGAAGATTGGAGTGAAACGAAGATATGTCGATTTGGTGGTCTCAAATGCTTAATTGAAGATTTATTGAGGATGGAAGAGAAGACCACAAGTGAAGACCGATGGAAGAGTGAAGCAAGAAGCAATACGGAGCAGCAGAGGAGTATCCGCGATCGCGGGCGAGCAGTAGGCCTGGTCGCGGATAAGTCAAGAGCACGAGAATGAAAAATGCATTTTCCGCGATCGCGGAAATGTGTACCAGCGCGCCGTGTTTCTCTTCCGAAGACTTATTTTATTTTCCTTTTTCGTTTATTTCTTTTTATTCCGTTTTATTCCTTTATGGAAAGATTTTAATTGTTATCTTATGAGTTTAGGTTTAGCGAAGGGATATACCTAGTTTTCCTAGAACTCATTCATTATTCAGTTTTAGTTTTTACGTTTTGGTTTTTTTCCCTAGTTCTTGCTCACAAACCATGAGAAGAAACTAATTTCCATTATTTCGCCTGACGATTGAAGCATTCAGTTGATTTGGTTATGAGGTTATAAATCTTGTTCTATTTCCTTTGGGTTGTTTTGATTTTCTTTGTGCTTATTCATATTGATTATTATTGATTTCGCTTGTTGGACGCAACTAGTTGTTATTGGTAATTTTCTATCGCTAGGGTTTGGTTATTTCGAGTTGAAATTCCTTATCTTAAGTAGCAACCACAATTTACTGGAACGAGTTGTGAAAGTTTATTGTGAAGATAATTAATTGCATGTTAAATACTGACGAGTTGTTAAGTACTGCATGCACCTATCTATTCTTATGCTTCCTGCAACTATTATTCTAAATCTTGATAGTTTCTTGTGCGTTCAATAGTTAGGGTTACCAGGACTAGTTGGACTGATAACTAATTCAGAATATGGATTAGGACAACCATTGGATTGATTGAATAAGAGAGACCTAGGATCAACCTATCATACTGAAGTGTGGATATTTGTTAGGTGGAATACCCTCACCATCATATTTACGATCATTTTAACCATTGCTTGCTTTCATTCATTAGTTCAGAACTCAACCATCAAAACCCCCTTTGCTCTTAGTTCATAACTTGCTTGCATACTTAAAGATAGATCCTTTGATTCCCTTGGGATTCGACCCTTACTTACCTGCTATACTTAGTTAGGTTGTTAGGGATTCTTTGATAGGCATCACGACTTTAGCCTCATCACTATGGCACAAAAAATACTCGGGTTCAAGTCCTAGTGATGCGATAAAGTAATCTCCTTTCAGACTCATACCCTATCTGACTTATCTATGAAGGTTATCTCTTTTCAGACTCAAAACTAACAGAAATCTAATCAACATTCATCAATTGCATTAAGAACTCTAGGATTGAATCAAATAAGGTTTTAGATTTCAATTCAGACAAATATCATGCACAAGTCTACCAGTTCATTGTTGGGATCACCCCAACCCTAGAATTATGGAATTAGCCAGACATGCTTGGAGAAACAATGAAAAACATCATATGAACAAAAGAAATCATTCACTAGATTAGAAGAAGAGAAATACTTGATCAAATCCACGGAAACAATATCTAATCTTCAAAAGAACTTCCAAAAACACCTAGGGCTAGAGAGTGGCAAAAAGTGGCAGAAAGGGCTGCCAAAAAAAACCTAGAAAAAGTATTTATACTATCCAAAAATAACAAAAGGTCAAAAAACAACAAATCCGGGCTGCGGCATAGTGGCACGGTTTGTAACAAATCGGCACGGTTTGTCACAAAACCGTGCGTGTCAACAAAACTTCATCAGAAGGGGTGGCACGATCTATGGCACGATTTGTAACAAATTGTGCCAGATTGTAGAAGATTTGTTCCTGGATGAGCTGTAGCCGGCACGGTCAGTGACGGATCGGAACGGTTTATAGCAAACCGTGCCAAACTTCAGAAAGTTGTTCTCCTTCGCTCGTCTTTGTAGCCGACCGTGCATCAATTGTTGTTGGCCGTGCACTTCTCATTGGTATCCTAATCCTTCTCTTTTTCTAGTGTAGTCCACCCACTTGGCTCGATAGCACTCTTCAATGATGTCCATGCCACGTAACATACCTCCTTTGCCTGCTAAAGTACTTGAAAACATGCAAAGACTTGTGTAGACATCCAAACTAAAGAAAACAATGCAACTAACTAAATATACAATATAATAACATGAAAAAGCCTAAATGCATGTTCTAAACATGTATAAATTGGATGTTATCATTTCACCTTTGTTCTTCAAGTGTTGGCGTAATGCCATTTTGTTGATTAGTAGGTTATAAAAATTACAAGCAAGTATCAATTGGCAGTTGAGCTTCCCCCAACGACCCTCTGATACTTAAGTCAATAATCCGCATTCAAGATAAAAAAAAATTTAATGAAATGAATGAAAGTAATGCAAGGTTTGTAATTAAGAGGAAAATTGATTAGGGTTTAGAAATGATACTCTTTTAGATGAGTGGCTTTTCAACTCTTTGGATCTGGTTTTTCATATGTGGCAAACAACACGCAATCTCCTTGTACGACAACCTTGTTGATCCGGTACGTTCCTTACCTATTTGATGCCAATTTCCCTGCATTGAGTTCATGCGTATTCGCAAACTCTTTGTGAAGGACCCAATTACTCACTCTAAATGTTCTTGCTTTCACATTTTGTTATAGATTCTAGCAATTATCTATTAATATGCTGCCATTCGACAACTGGCCTCTTCCTTCAACTCGTCGACGATGTCCAAGTCATGGACTAGGATGCTGAAACTTTATATTTCGTCATCAAACCGTACCTAGATGTAGGCACTTTGATTTCTGTGGGAATTGCGACATCGCAGTCGTAGATCAACGAGATAGGAGTGTGACTTGTTGTTGTGCTTAGAATTGTTTAATCTAACCAAAAAATTAAAGGTAGTTCATCTTCACACCCGCCTTTCACTGCCTTAATTCACTTATTTAGATTGTTAATGTTCACTTTGTTTCTGGACTCAGCCTATCCGTTGGATTGTGGGTATGTAGGTAGGATGTAACCAATGGTTGTTGAGACACCAAACTCGCTCAAGATGTTATTTTTAATGAAGGATATAACATGTGAATGTTTATACGTCTTTAAATGCCTTAATCTTAATCCATTTGCACAAGTAATCTGCCATGGCCTACAAATATACACATTATCCTGATGCAGGTGAAAACTTGCCGTTGATGTCCGTTCCCCATTTTGTGAAGGGCCAAGATGATGAGATTAGATGTCACAATTCTAGAGGTTAACGTGCCATCGGGGCGTGTCATTGGCATGTATCGCATTTCTTGGCGTATTCAATTCCATCTTTTCTCAATGTGGGCAAGTAATACCTAGATATGTTTTCCTTAGTGGATAAGCTCCAATGCCTAGAATGATTTCTGCATCACTATCGGGTCTTTCAAAACCTATTTTGCCTCATGATCATTTTGGTATCTCAAATGTAGAACAAATTCCAACTTTTCAATAAGACATTGTCTTTAAGATTCCGAGCCTTTGCTTTGTCTTCAGGTAACCTGCCATGTTTCAACTAATCAAGAATTTGTGATGTCAAAGTTTGTCGTCCTGGAGGGATTTCAACGTCGTGGATTGAACCCATTGTCTTCTCAAAAGATGGGATCAAAATATGTTTGAAAATGGGATCTTCTCGTATTCTCGAGGATCGATGATAATTGCTAGAATTTTCAGTATGTCATCTTGTGTATTCATATCTTTTGAAACTTAGTTGATGTGCAAGTTTAAAAGGTTTGGATTAATCCATGCACAACTTCAAAATAAGTCATCATCTTGGAATCCGTAGCTGCATCAGATCCATTCACTTGGTTTTCAATAAATAGAGAATCACAAATTGCCTAAAGAATGTTATATTCCATAATTTTGCACAATGTTAAGCTAGATTAATGCTTCATACTTAGCCTTATTGCTTATTTACTGAAATTCACAATGCATCTGATTGTAGTGATTTTAGTACAACCCCCAATCCAACTTCGCTCATAGTTGAAGCGTCGTTTGTATCAACTGTCCATTTTATAGTTGCCTTTACTTCTTCAGTTTGTAACAATTGTTCCTATGTAGGCTCAAACATTGTTGGACTAAAATCGGCCACAAAATCAGCTAACGCTTGTGATGACGGATCAAGGCTCATACTTGATGTCATATCCACTTAGGCGCACTAGCCATCTAGTCATTCTTCTAGATAATCAAGGTGTTCATGATGCTCTTCATTGATATTTAGTGCATACACATATAGTATGCTTTTGAAATAAGGGCGTTGAATAGTCAAAAGGGATCATGCATGCAGACCGTAGATATGTACTCGTTAACAACGAAGGATCCTTAAGAAAATGACCTATTCGTTGCTAAATTGGAAAGCTACCCCTAACGTAACGATGAAGACATGGATTCGTCCTAGGCCTAAAAGAGATCCTTAGATAAACACATGACACCTACACTCAGACGTGATGAACATAATGAACATCATGGTATAATCCGAGATCAAGGAATCACGAAGAGTTGTTGAGCTGAACACCGAGTACTTAATCTTGAACATGATGACCACGATAACCATCATGATATGAACCAGGATCAGGGAATCCAAAGACTTGTTGAAATAAAGATCAAATGAGGTCCGGAAGAAAGAAGGAAAGCGACAAGTGCTGAAGAACGATGAAAATACAGAAGGTAGCATGTCCATACCATCAAAATCTATAGTGCTGCATCTATGAAATTTTAGCATTAATGGCGATATAACATGGATGATCATGAATTGTAGCTCATTCCTAGAAATCTCGCATCTCACTATAGCGACGTACTCAGCATAATCCGTAGCCATCATGGCTTGTTCAAGGAAGATGAGCGTCTCTTCCCCTATAAAAGGCAAGGCCACAACAGAAAGGGAGTTCATCCCTTTCATCCTCAAAGCTCATGTTACTTTATGTTTCACTTCAAGTTATACTTAAAACATTTCATATAAAACTAAACACCCCTCTTCAAATCTTTCTCGCTCTAATTTTCTTTCATTTAGGGTTTTTCCCAAGGACACCCCATTGGGAATTCAGGTTGGAGAGCCACCAAGTTCGTCATGATCATTGTGTCATCCTTGAGAAATCACAAAGAGAGAATCAAGAACTTTCAAAATCTAGTAGATGCTTTTTGAGAATCATCAGGGAGAGGAGGTAATCCCCAGTGGACCGTGATTCATCAGGCACATCACCCCTACTAGTTTCGTGATCTCCAATGGTGTCATCTATGAGAACTTGCTTCCCCTGCTAAGGTGCATCCATGGCTAAGGTGCATCCCCTCGTCCCTCCTTCCCTTAGAATCTTACATGTGCTTGATCTGACTGTAGAACAAAGAGGAACTCGGTTATACCTATGATCCTCATCAAGTCCACACCCCTAGTAACATGGTTTGGCAAGCACCAACCCCAACCGAGTCCTTTACGAATCCCGGAGCCCTCAAGGTCCAATCCTACATCAATTCATACCACAACAGAACTATGAACAAGAATTTTACCTGAACATGGTGAAAGCCTACTAGTACCGGGGAGTCCCCCCACCGTTGTACTATGAGCAGATCCCTCACCCTAACATGGCAGAAACTCATCAGTATCGGGGCACATATCCCCATCCCTAGCACCACTTTATCCACTGATGGTCCCAACACAATACTACCATGACCATCATGCGTATGACCCTAGAGACACTTATCCATTCTATCACAGTAAGAATGTCGCTCAACCATCCCTCTATCAATATGAACTTCCCCCAGTATAAAGAACCATGTCGATCCACATACCCATTTCTTTCTAGCTTACAGGGAATCCTGGAGGGCATCATCATCCATCGTATCCTGCACCAGTCCCCCATGGAAGGTGACCTTGTATAACCCCAATCGGGTCCATCGTATCCTTTGCAAAACTAGATATCATACTCTTATCTCACTTCAGTAGTGCATAAAGCGGAAAAGGACCATGCAAGAAAAAATTTAGATTGGACAAAAAATGAAGCGTTGGGAGAGTATGTTTCAAGGTTCACTAGAATCTCAGTTGACATCCATCTTTATGATGCAAAAATGGCAAGGTTCATCCTAATGAGTGGACTACCAGACAACTGCTTCAAGGTTTCAATCTATAAAAACCCTCCCATCAAATATCCCAAGTTGCTGGAAGAAATAATGAACGAGGTCCATGCACATAAGGTTGTGCACGGCGGCCCTACAAAGGCAAAGGGGCAAAACAGCAAAGGAACTGACGTGAAGGATGATCGCCATAAGGCGATTGACCAGGGTAAAAAGCATCATGAGCCTAGTGCTCTCACTCCTCCCAAAGATGCGTACCAAGTGGATGAGGTGAAAAAGGTGCATCCCGCTGAGCATCGCACGAGGAATAAAAGGTTTGAAACCCACCAAACCCACTACGATGATAATATTTGTCCCAGGAATGATAACCATCACACAAGAACGTGGTACCATGGTGGTCAAGCAGTATGGAACAACTACCATAATCAACGAGAACATCAAGAAGACAATAGGGACATGAGGTTATCACCCAAAAGGAATAGGGGATGAATTCCACCCCCAGTCTAATGAGTTCATAGGGATAATATCTAGCGGACCTACCTTGGTGTGGAGCAACAACCAACTAAGGAAGAAGTATGCAAGGCTGGAAAAAAATGAGTCAAGTGTCAACACAATGGCTCAGGCTGAGAAACTTTACGCCATCATCACCTTCTCCAATGAGGATGTGAGGGGCGTTCATGTTCCGTACTCCCCCTAGTGATCCATGCCAAAATGGGAACGAAGGTAGTAAGAAGAGTCATAGCTGACAATGGAGCCACAATTGACATCACATACTAGGGAGCCTTTGAAAAAATAGGGATTGCCCAAGGTCATTAACACCCTATCACTTAAGGCTCGTCACCTTTTCAAGAGAATAGGTGGAGGTGGAAGGTACTATCGAGTTGAAGATAACTCTCAAGGAAGATGACATGAGGCACCGAGTTCATAGAGTTTACCATGGTGAGGCTACCGTCGATGTACAACGCTATTTTAAGAATAGCATCTTTAGCAATGTTCCAGGTTGATGTGTCGACATACCACTTCAAAGTAAAATTTGCAACGGACAAAGGTATAGGGGAAGCTCATGAAGATTAGACGGAAAGTCCTTTCTACACCATGTCAGTCAAGACAAAAAACACGTCGTAAATTTGCATAGCCACCACTCCGAATGAACAAGGAGTCAACTTGGAAGTGAGACACTTGCTCTCAAAATAAATTGACGGTTTTGAGAGACAAACTATATCACTTTTTTAAAAAGGAGGAAAAACATTTCATGGGGACTGACATGTCCATCGTGCACCAAGAAGTAATCATGGCGTTTCTAGCTAGATCTTGGGACGTCTTTGCCTAGTTAGAAAGACGTCCCAAGATCTAGCTAGAAGGGTTGCCTACACTTCGAACCAACTATCAAGAGATAGCAAGAACAAAAACACTACGTTGTCTGAAACAATATGCAGGACATGTTAACTGGAGTAAACATGATGGCATTTGAGCAAAGATAGAGAAAGTACTTGTCGTTGAGACATTAATGAGCACGAGGTTAACAGCCTTACTAATTAGAAATAATTTGATTACGGGATAAGTGTCACAATTACTCATGGACGACCGTTAGGGGTCAAGTCAATGGAGACGAGATTGATCGCAGAATTCACGTCGTGATATTCTTAGATGACCGTCGGGGGTCATAGAGATTGCATCACTGCATAACTCAAGGAGTGTGACCGATATAGTTGATGGCGTCACGGCATAACTCAGCGGGGAGTGTGACCGGTTTAGCCTATGTCGTCATAGCGTAACTCGATGATGAGTGTTACTGATTTAGCTTATGGCATCACGACGTAACCCACCGGGGGGTGTGAGCGATATAGCCTAGAGCATCACGGCGTAACTCAAGAAGCGTGACCAATATAGCTAATGGTGTCACAACGTAACACAACGGGGAGTGTGACAGGTATAGCCTATGGCATCACAACGTAACTTAGCGGGGAGTGTTACTGATTTAGCCTATCACATCACGACGTAACCGAGTAGGGGTGTGATCAATATAGCCTATGGGGTCACGACGTAACCCATCAAAGGGTGTGGTCGATATAGCCTATAGTTTCACGATGTAACTCAAGGCGTGTGACCAATATTGCTAATGGCGTCACGGCATAACTAAGCAGGGAGTGTGACCGGTTTAGACTATGGCGTCACAACGTAACTCAGCAGGGAGTGTTATATATTTAGCCTATAGCATCATGACGTAACCCAATAGGGGTCTGATCGATATAGGCTATGGCGTCACGATATAACCCAGCGGGGGGTGTGATCTATATAGCCTAGAGCATCGCGTCATATCTCCAGGATTGTGACCAATATAGATAATGGTGTCACGGCATAACTCAGCGGGGACTGTGATCGTATTAGCCTATTGTTTCACGACGTAACCCAACGAGGGTGTGATTGATATAGCCTACGGTGTCACGACGTAACCTAGCAGGGGTGTTATCGATATAGCCTAAAGCATCACGACGTAACTCAAGGAGTGTGACTGATATAGCTAATAGCGTTACGACGTTACTCAACAAGGAATGTGATCCGTTTAAACTATGGCGTCACGACATAACCCAACGGGGAGTGTGATCGATATAGCCTATGGCGTTAAGACGTAACCCAGTAGGAGTGTGATCGATATAGCCTAGAGTGACACGGCGTAACTCAAGGAGTGTGACCGATATAGATAATGGAGTCACAGTGTAACTCAACGGGGAGTGTGACCCGTTTAGCCTATGGCGTCACGACATAACCCAGCGAAGGGTGTGATCGATATAGCCTATTAATGTCGTCAGGGATGAAGGAGGCATCATGAAAAAGCTCCAAGGGAACAATGTCGATTTAGCCTAAAGGTGCGATATAGCTCAACCTGGCGTAGCACTGAGGGTGAGGATGTAGAAAAGGAGTAATAAAAATAATCGTTTGTTTTTATTGAATAAACTAAGTTTCGATAAGTAAGATTCAATGAATGTAAACTAGATTAGAGATAGTACTTATTAAAGTATGTCGCGTTCCAGCTCCAGATGACGGGCACGCCTTCTGTATTTGCCAACTCGTAAGTGTGTTGTCCGACTACCTTAGTGACCTAGTAGGGATCTTCCCAAGTAGGTCCTAGTTTTCCAACATTCTCCTCTATTTTATTTTGGAACACATTGCACAAACCCATCCTCAAACTTGGAGTGCTTTCATCCTTACGTTGCGATTATAACTCTTGGCGACCCCTTGTTGGTATGTCGCCTCCTGATGGCAACATCATCGCGTAGCTCATCGACGTTGTCTAGCATGAACGTCATGAGCGATGTGTTTCTCTCCTCCGTGACGAGGCGATAGCAAGCTGTGGGGACCTGAACTTTAATGGGCAAAATAGCTTTGTTGTCAAACACTAAAGAAAAAGGTGTTCTACTTGTGGCGGTTTTTAGAGTTGTGCGATCTGACCATAGGATGGATGGTAGTTCTTCTGCCCATAAGCCTTTTGCCTTCTTGAGACTCTTCTTTAGATTGTTGATGATAACTATTTTTGTTGGATTCGGCGTGAGCGTTAGCTTGTTGTAGTATGGCATCGACGTGACAAGTTTGATGCCCAAGTCCTAGCAAAACTTGTACATCCGATTGCTTAAGAATTGTGACCCATTGTCTGTGACAACGGTGTCTGAGACACCAAATCTTCTTAGGATGTTTCTTATTATGAAGGATATGACATGGGAGTCATTGATCTGTTTGAACGCCTCAGCTTTGATCAACTTAGAGAAGTAGTCCATCATGGCAAGCATGAAAACACGTTGGCTAGACGCGACTGGTAGCTTTTCGACAATGTTCATCCCCCACTTCATTAAAGGCCAAGGGGATGAAATTGGATGTAGATATTTACATGGTTGATGAGACACTAGACAATGTCTTAGACATGCGTCGCATTTCTTTGCATAGTCGATGGCGTCCTTCTTCATAATAGGCCAGTAATATCATATTGTGTGGCGCACAATTATAAGTTCCTTCCACCGGAGTGATTGCCATATTCTCCATCGTGGAGTTCTTGTAAAATGTTTTGGACTTTGTCTTCTCGAAGACACCTTAGATAGTACCCGGTGGTGGACCACTTGAGAAACATGTCATATTTGAGGGCAAAAGATGACGCCTTGGCACAAAGTCGTCAAGCCTCATTCTTGTCTGATGGTAACTCGCCATGCTTGAGCCAATTATACAATGGTGTAACCCATGATTCAAATTCCTTAGAGTAACTGACCTGCATAGGGTTTGACTTGTTGGATCGTTTGTTGATGGCGACACTTCTATGCCTAGGAAGGGAATCTTCTGGTATTCTCTCAGTCTGATGATGGACCCGAGATGGGCTAACACGTCTGCCTCTGCATTGTTGTCCTCGGGAAATTTGTTTGATGTTGAACGTGTCGAAACTATTGACGATGTCGCAGAGGACTTCAAGATAGATTGTCATCTTTGAGTCACGGGCCGCAAACGCTCCATTGATCTGATTCAAGATTAGCATAGAATCACATATTACTTCCAGGTTCTTTAGGCTTGTCTCCTTGGCAAAGGTGATGCCAGTCACGAGCGCTTCATATTCTACCTCGTTGTTTGTTGCTTTGAATTAGCATCTGATGGCTTAGGTTATCCTATCCCCATGTGGTGATTTTAGGAGAACCCTAACTATTCTGATTTGAAGCGTCGTCAGTGTATAGCGTCCATTTCATGGGGACGGTGTCATTCACTTGCTATAATTCTTCTGTGATCTGTACGTTGGGCTGAAATCAGCCACAAAAGAGAACTTGGTTAGGTATAGCTTCATGTTGTACTTCTCCAAGATCTTGAAGGTTGTCATCATGTGTTGAGGGTGGTCGACTGCCTTCTTTGACTTAACCAGCATGTCGTCGATGTATACTACCATCGTGTCGCCGATTTGGTTCTCGAACATCTTATTTACTAACCTTTGGTATGTTGGTCTGGCATTCTTAAGACCAAACAGCATGACCTTGAGGCAATAGATTCGCTGGTTGGTGATGAAGGCTATCTTTTCTTGGTCTTTTAAACGAATCTGAATTTGGTGGTAGCAGTTGAACGCGTCAATGAAAGTGAGCATTTCGTTACCGGCGGCGACGTCGACCATCGCATCAATATGGGGTAGCGGAAATGAGTCTTTTGGGTAGGCCTTATTGAGATTGGTGAAATCGACGCAAACTCTCCACTTATCATTCTTCTTTTGTACTACCACCACGTTAGCTAGCCAGTCAGGATAAGGGGCTTCTCTAATTTTGTCAGTCCTTAGCAAAGCTCATACTTCTTCATCTATCAGCTTGTTCCTTTCTAGGGCAAATTTCCTTTGCTTCTGTTTCGCCGGTGAATGTTAAGGATCCACATTGAATTTGTGTATGATCACGTTTGGACTAATGTCGGTCATGTATTCATGTGTCTATGCGAAGCATTTAGTGTGGGACTGCAAGAAGTCCATTAGTTGCTTTCTGATATCGCCAAGCATATTTGTACCTATCTTTATGACGTGGCTGGGTTCGCTAGGATCTAAGATCACCTCATCGAGTTCGGGGGGCTCTGGCTTCGTATAGTGCGTCGACGTTGATGAGAATGGAACCTCCAAGACAAGGCTCTTCTTCCCGGAATGCTTCGACCGTGACTAAGCAAGGTGAGCTTCCTTCTCCTTGGCTTCAAGGTGGCTTCAAAGTGTTCTTGAGGGAACCTTCAATGGATCTTGAGCTCTCGGTGGAAGGTTGTTGGAATGGAGCTTGAGAGCTTGAAGTCTTGGCCTCGGTTTGGCTGAGACAAAGGAGGGTCAAGGAATCCTCTAGGGAGAGGATTATTGGCTTGGATCTTGAGATTCGAAACAAGAACAAGTGTTTGAGTGTTTGAAATGGTTCGAATGAGATGAGAAATGAAGAGTTTTGATTGTTTCAGTTGATAGATCTAAGTGGGAGCCTTGAGGAGGTATTCCTCTAACCCAAGGGATAAATCCACTTCTCTGATCATGAACTAATGAACAAGGAAGCCAAGAATGACTTAAATAGTCTAGGGTTTCAGGTGGACTAGGAGCTCATATGCAAATGGGTCCACACGCCCAAAATAGGAAGACACTTACATAATTAATTAACTAAAGGGGAAAGGCGATAAAATCCATAAAGGCTTGGATAAGGGCACGCACTTGAATGCCTTGGAATCGAAGCATCGGATGTTTGAGTGTCGTGGCATTGAGGCGTCGGCGCCTTGATGCCTTGGTGGTCAAGGCCTTGGCTCCTCCATGGTGAGGAATAAGAGTATTTGGCATCCATCCATCACTTGAATGCCTTGGAATCGAAGCATCGGATGTTTGAGTGTCGTGGCATTGAGGCGTCGGCGCCTTGATGCCTTGGTGGTCAAGGCCTTGGCTCCTCCATGGTGAGGAATAAGAGTATTTGGCATCCATCACCGGCACTCACCACTCTCCCCTTCTTGGCTTCGAAGCGTCCCCGCTTCGAGTGTATTGGAAGTCCGGGATGTAGAGGGAGTGTGGTTGTACTTCTCCAAGATCTTGAAGGTTGTCATCATGTGTTGAGGGTGGTCGACTGCCTTCTTTGACTTAACCAGCATGTCGTCGATGTATACTACCATCGTGTCGCCGATTTGGTTCTCGAACATCTTATTTACTAACCTTTGGTATGTTGGTCTGGCATTCTTAAGACCAAACAGCATGACCTTGAGGCAATAGATTCGCTGGTTGGTGATGAAGGCTATCTTTTCTTGGTCTTTTAAACGAATCTGAATTTGGTGGTAGCAGTTGAACGCGTCAATGAAAGTGAGCATTTCGTTACCGGCGGCGACGTCGACCATCGCGTCAATATGGGGTAGCGGAAATGAGTCTTTTGGGTAGGCCTTATTGAGATTGGTGAAATCGACGCAAACTCTCCACTTATCATTCTTCTTTTGTACTACCACCACGTTAGCTAGCCAGTCAGGATAAGGGGCTTCTCTAATTTTGTCAGTCCTTAGCAAAGCTCATACTTCTTCATCTATCAGCTTGTTCCTTTCTAGGGCAAATTTCCTTTGCTTCTGTTTCACCGGTGAATGTTAAGGATCCACATTGAATTTGTGTATGATCACGTTTGGACTAATGTCGGTCATGTATTCATGTGTCTATGCGAAGCATTTAGTGTGGGACTGCAAGAAGTCCATTAGTTGCTTTCTGATATCGCCAAGCATATTTGTACCTATCTTTACGACGTGGCTGGGTTCGCTAGGATCTAAGATCACCTCATCGAGTTCGGGGGGCTCTGGCTTCGTATAGTGCGTCGACGTTGATGAGAATGGAACCTCCAAGACAAGGCTCTTCTTCCCGGAATGCTTCGACCGTGACTAAGCAAGGTGAGCTTCCTTCTCCTTGGCTTCAAGGTGGCTTCAAAGTGTTCTTGAGGGAACCTTCAATGGATCTTGAGCTCTCGGTGGAAGGTTGTTGGAATGGAGCTTGAGAGCTTGAAGTCTTGGCCTCGGTTTGGCTGAGACAAAGGAGGGTCAAGGAATCCTCTAGGGAGAGGATTATTGGCTTGGATCTTGAGATTCGAAACAAGAACAAGTGTTTGAGTGTTTGAAATGGTTCGAATGAGATGAGAAATGAAGAGTTTTGATTGTTTCAGTTGATAGATCTAAGTGGGAGCCTTGAGGAGGTATTCCTCTAACCCAAGGGATAAATCCACTTCTCTGATCATGAACTAATGAACAAGGAAGCCAAGAATGACTTAAATAGTCTAGGGTTTCAGGTGGACTAGGAGCCCATATGCAAATGGGTCCACACGCCCAAAATAGGAAGACACTTACATAATTAATTAACTAAAGGGGAAAGGCGATAAAATCCATAAAGGCTTGGATAAGGGCACGCACTTGAATGCCTTGGAATCGAAGCATCGGATGTTTGAGTGTCGTGGCATTGAGGCGTCGGCGCCTTGATGCCTTAGTGGTCAAGGCCTTGGCTCCTCCATGGTGAGGAATAAGAGTATTTGGCATCCATCCATCACTTGAATGCCTTGGAATCGAAGCATCGGATGTTTGAGTGTCGTGGCATTGAGGCGTCGGCGCCTTGATGCCTTGGTGGTCAAGGCCTTGGCTCCTCCATGGTGAGGAATAAGAGTATTTGGCATCCATCACCGGCACTCACCACTCTCCCCTTCTTGGCTTCGAAGCGTCCCCGCTTCGAGTGTATTGGAAGTCCGGGATGTAGAGGGAGTGTGGTTGTGCATCTCCCCTTATTAAAGGTGAAGGTTGAGTGAGGGAGACCTCCACTAATACAAAGAAGCGCGAGCATACGAGAGCTGTAGGGAACCGGGGGCACATAAGGCCCAAAGTCCGCCACAAGGAAGCTTGAAAGGGCACCAATCACCACGGCGTGCTTTCACCGGAGAGGCACCACATAGGCCATGAGCATGGCAGCCGAAGAAATGTACCTACAACAATGCAACTCAACACGAACACGTGAGTCCATCCAATGGCTTGGTGTTGGCCTACAGCTGGACCTAGGCAAGGATTCGAAGCAAGGGTGAGGCTCGGAGCGGCGCCGGGCTGGAAACCTTGCAAACGGTGGGAGCATGTGTGCCAATGTCCTAGGACAAGTAAACTCAACAAGCAAAGGAAATGGCAGCCAACGGTGCGGTGGGGCCCTAAGGATGGCTCGAAGCAAGGCATCGGGGTGGAGGTAGCAACTAGTGTAAAGGATAAGGCCTTTCCCAAATTTCAGCCACCAAAGCTTCCAAAAACTATCCACAAAGCTAGGGTCCCAAGCCAACACATTAGGACGAGGGATATCATGTAAGAGTATCTCGGGGTCAAAGGCAAGGGTATCTAGCTCGGGTTCATGGTGTGTAGTGCCACAAGGAATGCCATGAGCCATCCTAGGGAGGTGGTCGCCTATCACACAAATGGAATCCCTCCCCTTCTTAGGCGTGGGCAATCCGGTTAGAAAGACCATGGCTAGGTCTTCCCAAGGGGTGGGTGGGAGAGATATGGGTGTGTAAACACCGGGAGGGTGGGGCCTAGGCAAGAACGTGGCAAGGTGATGCGACCCTGCCCTCCATGACGGCCACAAAAGAGGAGCATGCCATGAGCCTACGCTCAGAAGGTCCAGTCACACGATCGAGAGCCAAGGCCATCGCCGACCCCGTGTAATCTCTCATCGCTCGCGTCATCACTGGCCAAGGCACACCCGAGACCGAGCCCAAACTCCAAGTCCTCGCCACCATCAGCATCGCAGAGACAAGTCCATTGCTATCGGCAACAGACGCGCCCACTGACGAGCCCAGTCATCCTTGATGTCGCCGCTGCTCCCAGTGTCCGCGTCCCATGCCTCTCCGCCACCGGCGCCTATCATTAGCATTTATAGGTTTATTTGCCTTGTATTAGACATTGCTATTTTGAGACATTTCTATCTTTGGTATTTGCTTGTTTTAGAAAGTTTCCATTTATAGTTGTTTCTATTTTTAGGGTGTGTGCCCATTGTGTGTCACATGGGCTAGCCCACTAGGCTCGACTCTGCCCATCTGAGTCTCGCCTCTAGTATTTAAGTCAAACTTATCTCTTGTTATTGTTTATGTTCAATATTAATCAAAGCTTAAGTCGAGTGATAATCCTTCCTTCCTTTGATCGGATGTCAACCTATCTCTAGCTTCGCATCCCCTTCACCCGCCGCCGATGCTACGGCAACGCTTGGAACCCTTCAAGAAAGTCTTCTTTCGCATCTCCCTTCACTCTGCCGTCGACGCTACGGCAAGGCTTGACCTTCAAGCCATCTATCCAAACCATCAAACCATCGCTATCCATCCATCGCCACCGCTATCGCACCCGCTATCGGACCCAATCCACCATTTTCGTCGTCGCTAGCCCCATCGCTCGTGATATCCACTTCGCTATCGCTATCGGCGTCGCCAATGAACCCACCATCGAACCCACTCCATCGCTCACCATCGTCTTTGCCATCATCATCGGTGTTGTTCTCTTGACACTCGTCTTGACATTCGCCACCGCCATCGTTGTCGAGAGACCCAGACACTCACCACCGGGTTCGCTGCCGGCCACCACCGTGTCCGACAACCTCAAAAGTTACTATTCACTTTGCCACCACTTTGTCAAGCTTTCGTGCAATTCATCAAGGGCTTCCCCAAGGTTTCCACGGCAGCCTTGACAAAGGAGACTTGTGACTTCTCGCCCAAGACTAGATCCAAAGTGCCACCTTTGACAAGTGACCTTCATCGGAGCCAAGAACACATCAACTGGTATCAGAGCACAGCCGTCTTGTAAGTCACAAAATCAAGTCTTCATCTTGTTCACAAATTTTTTCTTGTCCATCATCCTTTGCTTCCGCATAATCAAGAGAAAAATAAAAAGTTTCCATATTTTCTTGTCCTTCGGTTTTCTAATACCTTGGCCGAATTTTTTATTCTTGCCCTATAAGTTTTGGTGTGTTTGGTAATTCGGATATCTTGCATGCTAGAGTAGTTGTTTCCTTATTTCTTGCGTAAATTTTGTTTCCATATCTTGCTTGATTTGCTTTTTAGTTGGTTAGCCGCAATTTCCATCTATAAGAAAATCAAATCTTATCTTCTTTTTGTCTCCTATCTTTAAGATCTCACTTGATCTTTTCTTGTTACTTAGGCCGTTATTTTTTATTTTCTTTTCCTTATCCGATATCTTAAAGTCAAAAAATAAGATATTTGGATATTTAAAAAAAAAACAATCATTTAAAAAAAAAAAAGGGTTATACAAGGCAACCGAGTTAGGGAAAGCCAAATTAAGGCAACCCTAACCCAGTCGACTCGGCCTAGGCTCATCTTCTCAACCCTAAGCCAAAACTGCGGGCGAGGTTTGGGTGGCCACGGTTCCTGTTTCAGAAGCTGAAGGCGATAGTAGAGAAACCACGAGCACGGTTTGGGTGGCCGCGGGCGCGGTTGTATGTGCCGCAGTCGCGGTTTCTGCATCCGCGGTCGCGGTTTCGACAGGGACTAGATTTTGCACATCTTCGGCCTTCGCGCGGTTCCACTTCACATGGTCGTGTAAGATCTCCTGAGGCATCATAGGGAGAAGAGTGACTCGCCTACCGCCATGAATAAAGACGTAAGTGTTGAGGAACCCGTCATGTACCGTCTTCCTGGCATACTGCCAAGGTCTACCAAGAAGAAGATGAGTAGCATCCATAGACACAACATCACATAAGACACTATCATGGTAATGACCAATTTGAAAAGGGATGCGGCATTGCCTGTGTACCGCATCACCATTACCTGTAGAAAGCCATTGAAGACCATATGGCTGGGGGTGTGGCTGCGTCGGTAATTGAAGGTGTTGGACATCCTTCTGACTCACAATGTTGCAACACGACCCACTATTTATTATGATGCTGAGGGAGACATCTTGGACCAGACATCAAGTGTGGAAAATGGTCTCTCTCTGGTCCATCAGGGGCGCCTCCATCACAGTAAGTGCAAGTTGTGTGAAAAGGCTCAGTGGGGTACCGACAGATAAGTCATGGGGCAAACAGGTGTACCCATCGTCCTGTGTAGCGTAGTCCTGTGGTACGGGAGCTAACTCCTCGTGTGGCTCATCCTCAAAGGACTCATATCCTACGGCCTGGATGAAAAGGATCTTCTTTGGGTTGGGGCAGTCGCGCTGGATGTGTCCACGACTGCCACAACGATAGCAGGCCTGGTCTCTTGTCCTCTCAGTGTTGCGTGGGGCTTCCCAATTCGGGGTAGGGGTGCCGTGGTGCGTGAGGTCTCATGTCCACGGGTCGGAGGCTGAGTCTGTCGGGTCTGCACTAGAGAGGACACATCAGTAGAAACAGTGGGAATAGGGGTAGTGTCATACATGCGAGACTGAGTATGGGACCAGGGGGTCTGTCTGCGGCGTTGATTCTGTTGGTGGATCATCATCGTCGTATGAGTGAGCTGGTTCAGGTCCCATATAGGCAGGATCTCTAGCTGGTCGTGTATGTTAGGATTCAACCCACTCAAAAACCTAGTCCTCATAGTAGCAGGTCCAATGCTCATGCCCGCCTTGTAATACAGATCCTCGAGTTTGGCGAAGAAATCGATTGGCGTCTGGGTGCCCTGGCGAGCGAGCGCTATCTCCATCCTCATGTGGTTCTGGAAGTCATCTGGAACATATTTGCGGCGCATGATGAACGTTGACAGAGCTAAAGTCGTGATGTCTATCAAATAAATCCCAAAATACCTACTAAATAGTATAGCAAGCAAGTCATGGTCGATCCCACAGAGAGTCAGGTTATCAACTTATGCAATTTGTTATCACCAACTAGGAACTAGGGGGGGTTTGTTTGTGTTTCTCGTAACAAGCAATAAGGAAACAAGTAAATAAGTTCGCAGGAAAAGGTTGTAAATATGATGGGAAAAAGCGCCACACTTAACAAAGATCCACACAACAAAAGATATGGTTGATCACTGAATTCTATTAATCTCAAGTTCTCAACTTTCCTATAGTTGTTCTTATCCCGATCTTAGATAACTATTAGTTCTACCAGCCCTAATAGTACTTATTACTAAATCAAATCCGAAAACCTTCAGAACTCAATAAAGCAATAGCATTCAACCAAGGATTAACAAGACACATGCAATAGAAACAACCCGTTACTATAAGCATGCAATTAACTCTCTCTCACAATTATGCGCTCGGATCCCCTATACGCACAATCGTGTTCGCTACTAGATATGCAACCCGAACCCGGAATCACAAGTCCTAGCAATTAGGAAGATATCAATAAACCTAGGTGATCAATCTAGATAAATCAACATAGACCAATAAACAATCAAGAACAAGAGAATTAATCCAACTAGATAGGAAAACGAACAAGAGTAGAAAACTCACAACCAATCAATTGTTGGCTTCAAACTGTCAAGTGCAACAATGGAGGTTTAGTTCTCCATTAGGGTTTGTGAGAAAAACGTAGAAAGGTGGCAACTAGGGTTCGAGAATAGATGATCCTCTAAAAGAGTCTTAAACCTAACTTAAATACTAAAGTAATAATTCAGAAATAAAGAAAAGAAAAATAACAAACTTGGAAATAAAGTTTCGGAAATAAAATAAAACGGGAATAAGAAAACTCATAAAAGACTTTCAGCGCGTCTCCACCGCGGGTGCGGTGGCTCCACCGCCGGGTGCGGCCATTTAACAGAAACTCCAGTTCTCTGACGACCTCGCCGCGGGTGCGGTGAGGCTGCCGCTGGGTGCGGCCATTATCCAGTAGCTTGTCTTCTTTCTGCTCCTTCCACCGCTGGCGGCGGTGGCCTTCGGCGCACTGCTCCTCAACTCGTCTCTTCACTCCTTTGGCGTCTTTCCTTGGTGGCTTCCTTCTTCTGTCTCCTAGACATCCAAAATCACTCAAACACCTCAATAAACACTAAACTTCGCCTCCAAACGCCTTGCACATGAATGTGCCTAGATCTACCCGAATGGCACCAATAAACCCTCTAAAGACTCTTACTTAAGCCCTACAAAGTAGTGCTTATCAAACTCCCCCATGCTTAGACCTTTGCTCGTCCTCGAGTAAACTAATAAAGAGTCTACTCCTCCAATGCAGCACCCAAGGTCTCAGGAAGCATATCCTCCAACTAAGAGTCACCTAACCCATGCCAAAGCTCTTGGCACCAATCTCATCTACAACACATCCATACTCAACAAGCTTAAGGGGCAAGCAGAGTACTTCCCCCAAGCTTAACCCGGACATCCAATAGTGTGAGTAACCTCTAATCCTAGCTTCCATCTATTGCTCCTTATGCCTCCCAGAGTGACCTACCCGACAATCCTTCTTTGACTCCTCTTCTTATGACGCCTCGCCAAGAATAAAGAGAAATCCTAAAATCACTCTTCTTCTTTTTTGCTCATTTTGCCAAGGCGCCCTTTCGGGTTTTCACCAAGCCACTCATATTTTTTTCATAGATGTGCTCACATAAGCTCACGTCACTCAGACACCATATTACCCCAGTCTAGCACTGGTCCGGGTCACCTGCTTTTTACCTGAGTTGCCCTTTCGGGTTTTCAACTCATCCCAGGATTTTCTCTGCCTTTTCTCATCTTTTTGGCTTTTTCGTTTTTTTTTTCTTTTTTTTTCTTTTTTTTTCTTTTTTCTTTTTTTAGGAAGAATGCAATGCAGAATCCGAAAATTGTACAAAAACACACAGAGTGGAAACTGAAACTGTACATAACGATAAGTAATGAATCTACTCCCTCCCCCATGCTTGAAGTGCGCATTGTCCTCAATGTGTAAATAGAAGACAATCATAATAAAAGGGGGAAAAGAAAGTAAACTCACTGCGGTGGTGGGCCCTGCGGCCAAGGGTACTGGCCGAAATACTGTGTCTGCTGCTCCCCTAGCCTCTGGAGCCGCTCATCCATCTGCTCCAACCTCTCGTCCTGCCTGTCCAACCGCTGGAAGGCCTGGCTCTGGAACCCGTCAAAACGGCTGTCAAAGCCCTGCTGCCAAGTCTGCTGCTGCAGACTCATCGCCTCCATCTGGCGATACATCATATCCTGCCATGGGTCCATAGGTGGGGCATCCGGGCCAGCAGCGTCCATCTCCTCATCCTCAGCCGCAGCAGGGGCCTGGCTCGAGCTACCAGCAGCTCTCCTCCTTTGTCGAGGCCTGGCCCCCTCGTCCACAAAATCAGCCGCAACCGTCCCCAATGGAGTTAGGATGGGGTCGGGATGCATGTACCACCCTCTGTATGTGGAGCTGTATGGGATCTCTCTCGGGAGGAACATGAGGTGGCTCCTGTCAGAGTAGGAGTACCAGAATGTCTGCTTCCTCGTCACCCGCAACATGTGATTCGCCCTCAGTCGGGTGACGTCGAACACGTGCGAGATGATGGGCTCTTCGCTATCCTCCACCTGGAGGGTTGTCTCAGCAATACGGGTGATCAAACCACCCTGAACAATGTCCTGCCTCTCTCCCCGGCGGATCCTCCGGAGGGCCTCGAGGATGAGCTTCAGCCAGTCCGGGACAAATGTATCCTGGGGCAAGGCACAGTATAGCCAGTGGATGTCCTTCAGGGGGACCTTGTTGTCCTCCTTGTGTCCCAGCAGCGTCCCCATAATCAACTTGTGGAGCAGTCGCAGACATGAGTGAGTAAACTTGTTACTGTATTCGTCACCCACGTGGTATGTCTGCCCAGTGGCTCCCACCCAGAAGTCAACCAGAGCGGCCTCGCTCGTTCCCTTCATCCACTCATCAGTGGGGGGCCTAGTTACCCCGATAGCAGCCCTCGCCTGCTCAGCGTCTACCGAGTACTCTTTCCCCTTATACTTGAATGCGATCGAGACAAGATTCTCACCATCCATGGTGAGTCTAAACGTGGAGATGAAATGCCTCGACAGAGTCTCGAATGTGGGGGCAGACACATCAACAAAACCCCCCAGGCCCATCTTCTCCAGACACATCTGCGTGCAATCGAGTAGCCCCAGAGCCTCAAGAGTTCCCCTATCCAGGAACTTAGTCGGGACCACAGCCCGCTTATTGACAATCACCAATTTCTCCTTCTCTGTATCGGTCATCCCGACTCTCCTCGATCTCGACATGCTATGAATTAACGATGTAGAGAGCAAGAGGCAAAGGAGGACTCACGAAACGAAGACGGAAAAGCTGCTGGGGGTCGGCCGCGGGTGCGGTGAGGGCGGCGCCGGGTGCGGCCAAATAACAGAAAACAGGCACTGGTAGTCTCGCCGCGGGTGCGGTGAGAGGGATGCCGCCGGGTGCGGTGCGTCTGGGCAATTTTTCGAGCGAGCGAAAATGGCTTCCTTGAATCTCCGTCGCCTTCCACGAGCCGGGGTTGGGTCTCGGCTTAGGGAGGGTTGATTTGGCTTGGGTGGTTCAGATCCGTCGCGGGTGCGGTGGATCTTGGTGGGTGCGGTGTTATGGTTATGGGGTTGAAGGTGTGGTTTGGAGATGGGGTTTTTGGCGAGAAAGGTTGGATTTGCTGCGGGATTACGGGTATGTGGAGGAAATGGAGAGATTTGGACGAGAAAGGTGTGGATTTGGTGCGTGTTTGGGGTGTGGGGGAATTTTGGGTTGAGAGGAGGCAAAGGGAGGTCGTGAGGGGGATTGTGAGGAAGAGAGGTGAGGGAGAGGGGTTAGGTTAGAGAAGGAGAGGAAGGAGGTAATACCGGCCGGGGCCCACAATTTTTATTTTTTTTTTTAACGGTGCTACAGGGGGCTTGCTGCGGGTACGGTGATGTGGCCGCCGGGTGTGGTGGGCCTCCAGGAACTCCATTCGTCTTATTCTTCGAACTTGCAAGTTAGTTCGCAAGCGAAATCGAAAAGAAAGAAAGCAACTACCTAACTAAGCTCTGAAAGATGAAAAGACAAAAGAAAAAGAAAGAAAGCAATACCTCGGGTTGCCTCCCGAGCAGCGCCTTGGTTCACGTCGTTGGCTCGACGTAGACTCTCGTCTATTCATTTTCAAAACTTGGCTCCTCTAGAGCCATCTCATCAATCGCCTCAGTGGGGAACCCCTCATGGTAAGGTTTTAACCTTTGACCATTGACCTTGAATGTCTTCTGGGTTGTCGGCTCGATTAGGTCAATGGCGCCATGTGGGTAGACCTCTGCGATAATATATGGTCCTATCCACTTCGACCTCAGCTTTCCCGCAAAGAGTTTCAGGCGAGATTGAAACAAAAGGACTTTATCACCGGGGTGGAAGTTCTTTCGCAAGATATTCTTGTCATGCCATGCCTTGGTTTTCGCCTTATAGATGACAGCGTTGTCGTATGCGTCAAGGCGTAACTCCTCCAACTCTTGCAGCTGAAGCTTGCGAAACTCTCCTACCTCATCAATCTGCATGTTGCACTTCTTCACCGCCCACCATGCCTTGTGTTCCAGCTCCACAGGTAGATGGAAAGCTTTGCCAAATACGAGCCGGAAAGGAGACATCCCAATTGGAGTCTTGTAGGCAGTGCGGTAAGCCCACAATGCATCGTTCAGCCTCAAACTCCAGTCCTTCCTATTGGGTGCCACTGTCTTTTCAAGAATCGTCTTGATCTCTCTATTGGACACCTCAGCCTGCCCATTGGTCTGTGGATGATAGGCAGTGGAAACCTTCTTTGTGACGTGATACTTCTTCAGCAGGGCGGTCACAGTCTTGTTGCAGAAATGGGTTCCCCGATCACTAATCAAAGCCTTGGGGATCCCAAATCTGGAAAAAATGTTCTCTTTCAAGAAACCTGCCACAACTTTAGAATCATCAGTCTTGGTGGCCTTCGCTTCCACCCACTTGGAAACGTAGTCCACCGCAAGCAAAATATATAGGTTCCCATAAGAACTAGGAAAGGGTCCCATAAAATCAATACCCCACACATCAAAGACCTCACAAAAAATCAAAGAAGACTGAGGCATCTCATTCCTCCTAGAAATATTCCCCATCCTCTGACATCTATCACAAACTTTGCAAAATGCAAAGGCATCCCTAAAAATGTGGGGCCAATAGAAACCTGCATCTAATACTTTTCTAGCAGTCTTATTCGCACCAAAATGACCCCCACATGCTTCAGAATGACAAAAGCTAAGGACAGATTGTACCTCGTTATCCGGAAGACATCGACGGATTACTTGATCGACACAATGTCTCCAGAGATAAGGATCGTCCCAGATGTAGTACCGAGCTTCTCTCCGCACCTTCTCCCGTTGCGCCTTGGTATGATCCGGGGGAAATTCCCCACGAACCAAGTAGTTCACGATGTCGGCGTACCATGGCCGGAAGGACCGAATCCCGAGAACGGACCTGTGGAAGTACGCCTCGAGCGAAGAGGCGCTCACAGCACAAAAATCTCGATCTGTCTCTCTCACCGCGGGTGCGGCATGTGTCACCGCCGGGTGCGGCCAAATAACAGAAAACTCGCCAGAAAAATCACCACTCACCGCGGGTGCGCCAGGTGACACCGCCAGGTGCGGCCAAATAGCAGAAACTTGGGCTTGTGGTTCTGTCTCCCCGCCGCGGGTGCGGTTGTCTTGCCGCCGGTTGCGGTGTTGTTCCAGAATATCCACTCGAAAAAGGGTGTCGTCCGGGAAGTTTCCATGGATGAGAGTTTGCTTCCCGGGCTTGTCCTCCTCGTTCACCAACCTACTCAAATGATCCGCCACCAAGTTCTCCGCTCCTTTCTTGTCCCGTATCTCCACATCGAACTGACTCAGCAGGAGAACCCATCGAATCAATCGCGGCTTCGCCTCCTTCTCCGTCATTAGATAACGAAGGGCGGCGTGATCCGTGTATATAATCACCTTCACTCCCAAAAGATATTGCCTGAATTTCTCCAAGGCAAACACCACAGCCAACATCTCCTTCTCAGTAGTGGAGTAGTTTCTTTGTGCGCCATTCAGAGTCATGGACGCGTAGTGAATCACATGAGAGGCTCTTCCCTCTTTCTGTCCCAAAACTGCTCCAACTGCATAATCGCTGGCATCACACATGATCTCGAACGGTTTTGACCAGTCCGGTGCTTGGATGATTGGTGCACTTGTCAGGCGTTCTTTCAAGCAATCAAACGCCCTCTTGCACTCCTCATTCAAATCAAATGTCACCTCTTTCTTCAGCAGCTCGCACAAGGGTGATGAGATCTTGGAAAAGTCCTTGATAAACCTGCGATAGAAACCTGTATGGCCTAGGAAGGAACGAACTTCACGCACATTAGTAGGATAAGGCAAAGACTGAATTACATCAATCTTCTCCTTATCGACCTCAATACCCTTAGCAGAGACAATATGACCTAACATAATCCCTTATTCAACCATAAAATGACACTTTTTAGAATTTAAAACTAAGTTAGTTTCAACACATCTTTTAAGCACAAGTGTCAAATGGTCCAAACATTTATCAAAGCTATCCCCATGTACCGTAAAACCATCCATGAATACCTCAATAAAATTCTCAATATACTCAGAGAAGATACTAACCATACATCGTTGAAAAGTACCGGGTGCGTTACATAATCCAAAAGGCATTCTGCGGTATGCAAAAGTGCCAAAAGGACATGTAAAGGTAGTCTTCTCTTGGTCTTCTGGCACTATGGCCACCTGGAAGTATCCTGAATATCCATCTAGAAAGCAGTAGTAGGGGCGCCCAGCAAGGCGTTCTAGCATTTGATCGATGAATGGCAAAGGGAAGTGATCCTTTCGAGTTACCGCGTTCAGCTTGCGGTAATCAATGCAAACTCTCCAGCCCGTCACCGTCCTTGTAGGGACCAACTCTCCTTGTTGGTTCTCAACCACTGTAATACCTCCCTTCTTGGGAACAACCTGAGTGGGGCTGACCCAACGACTGTCGGAAATAGGGAAGATCATGTCCGCTTGAAGGAGTTTCAGCACCTTCTTCTTCACCACCTCCATCATAGGTGGGTTCAATCTCTGTGGTTGTCTGGACGGCTTGGCGTCATCTTCTAGGAGGATCCGATGCATACATGTTGAGGGACTAATCCCTTTGATATCGGCAATGGTCCATCCCAGCGCAGTCTTGTGCTCCTTCAAGATCTCCACTAGCTTCTCCTCTTGCTCCTTTGAAAGCTTACTAGACACAATGACTGGCAAAGTGTCGTTGACTCCAAGAAAAGCGTACTTGAGGTGATCCGGGAGTTGCTTGAGTTCACTCTCGAGAGCCTGCACAACAGAAGGAACGAGCTTCTCGCACGGTGTTAGCAAGGTGGGGGCCAATGCCCAAAGGTTCAATAGGAAGCTTACCGTTCACCTCTATCTGAGATTAGACTGCCTACATGTTAGTTGACAAAGCATATTCCGTGTGGAACTCATCTATGTCATTCTCAATAATAGATTGCAACTCATCAATACCAGAAATATCAAATACATCTTGTACAATGGGTTCAATCACATCAATAGAGCACAAAGAATGGTCATCAATAGGGTGTTTCATAGCATCATAAATGTTGAATTGAACCACCTCCCCATCGAATTCCATAGTAAGTGTCCCACTTACATAATCTATCTTAGTCCTAGCAGTTTTTAAGAAAGGCCTTCCTAGCAGAATAGGGGCTGCATGCTCATCATGTTCCATATCTAGGACAAAGAAATCAGCAGGGAATATCAAATTGTCAACCATGACCAAAACATCCTCAACTACCCCCTTAGGGTAAACACTAGACCTATCAGCAAGTTGCACAACAATTCCTGTTTCATGCAAAGGTCCCAATCCAAGAGATTTATAGAGAGAGAAAGGCAACACATTAATAGAAGCTCCTAGATCAAGCATAGCTCTATCAAATTTAGTATCACCTATAACACAGGGAATGCTCACCATACCTGGATCGGTGCACTTCTTGGGCATACGCCGTTGGAACACTGCAGAGACGGGCTCGCTCACCTTGACCTTTTGTTTGCCCTTCAGCTTTTGGTTCCTCTTTATCGTGCAAAGCTCCTTCAAGAACCGAGCATACTTGGGGATGCTCTACACTAGCTTGAGCAATGGGATGTTGACCTCGTACTTGCTGAATGTCTCAAAGAGGTCCTTGTCATCAACTACCCTTCTCTCCTTGAGCACCTCTGGAAAAGGGGCGGGTGGCTTCTCGGAACCAAGAGGAGGGAAGTATGGACGAACGTAATCGTCGACGTAAGGCTCATTAGCAGTCCCAGAAGACTCACCGCGGGTGCGGTGAGACGTCACCGCCGGGTGCGGCAGACTCCCAGAAATTTCTCGAGAAAAATCACCGCTTGCCGCGGGTGCGGCAAGTTCCACAGAGAGTCAGGTTATCAACTTATGCAATTTGTTATCACCAACTAGGAACTAGGGGGGGTTTGTTTGTGTTTCTCGTAACAAGCAATAAGGAAACAAGTAAATAAGTTCGCATGAAAAGGTTGTAAATATGATGGGAAAAAGCGCCACACTTAACAAAGATCCACACAACAAAAGATATGGTTGATCACTGAATTCTATTAATCTCAAGTTCTCAACTTTCCTATAGTTGTTCTTATCCCGATCTTAGATAACTATTAGTTCTACCAGCCCTAATAGTACTTATTACTAAATCAAATCTGAAAACCGTCAGAACTCAATAAAGCAATAGCATTCAACCAAGGATTAACAAGACACATGCAATAGAAACAACCCGTTACTATAAGCATGCAATTAACTCTCTCTCACAATTATGCGCTCGGATCCCCTATACGCACAATCGTGTTCGCTACTAGATATGCAACCCAAACCCGGAATCACAAGTCCTAGCAATTAGGAAGATATCAATAAACCTAGGTGATCAATCTAGATAAATCAACATAGACCAATAAACAATCAAGCACAAGAGAATTAATCCAACGAGATAGGAAAACGAACAAGAGTAGAAAACTCACAACCAATCAATTGTTGGCTTCAAACTGTCAAGTGCAACAATGGAGGTTTAGTTCTCCATTAGGGTTTGTGAGAAAAACGTAGAAAGGTGGCAACTAGGGTTCGAGAATAGATGATCCTCTAAAAGAGTCTTAAACCTAACTTAAATACTAAAGTAATAATTCAGAAATAAAGAAAAGAAAAATAACAAACTTGGAAATAAAGTTTCGGAAATAAAATAAAACGGGAATAAGAAAACTCGTAAAAGACTTTCAGCGCGTCTCCACCGCGGGTGCGGTGGCTCCACCGCCGGGTGCGGCCATTTAACAGAAACTCCAGTTCTCTGACGACCTCGCCGCGGGTGCGGTGAGGCTGCCGCTGGGTGCGGCCATTATCCACTAGCTTGTCTTCTTTCTGCTCCTTCCACCGCTGGTGGCGGTGGCCTTCGGCGCTGGTGCGGCAAGGCTCCAGAACGTCTCCTCGTCTATGGCTCTTCCTTGCGATCTCTCACACCGCTCCTCAACTCGTCTCTTCACTCCTTTGGCGTCTTTCCTTGGTGGCTTCCTTCTTCTGTCTCCTAGATATCCAAAATCACTCAAACACCTCCATAAACACTAAACTTTGCCTCCAAACGCCTTGCACATGAATGTGCCTAGATCTACCCGAATGGCACCAATAAACCCTCTAAAGACTCTTACTTAAGCCCTACAAAGTAGTGCTTATCAAACATCAACTGGTGCCACTGATCAATTTGCGTAAGGCCTCGTCGTTCCCTGTTAGTATAAAGACGATGCCACTAAGAGCGGTCCGCGCCACGAAACTGTAGAGTGGCAACGTCGACCTTGTCGAACTCCTCATACTTACAGTGTCGCAGGGCGTGCTCTGTAGCCTGCAACCAATCTAATAACACAATAGGATCATAATCACCATGGAAATGCTCGATTGTTACCTTAAAAACATAGGGGTTGGGCGCGTGTCTGCGGTAAGGGAAACGTCGAGCTATTGGATCCGGCTCAGGGTAAGGCTCGTCCAACTCGTCATCATAATCATCAAATTTGTCCTGGATGGGGCACGGGCGACGCTGGCGACGGTGGTCATGATCGTCGGTGCAGGGCGGCGGTCTCTCACGCACGGGTTGCCTCGGAGGCGTCGGAATCCGTGGCGGGATGTAATCCATCGGGTAGAGCTGGCTCTCTACTGGGTCGCCCAATGGTGGATGAAAGTTTCTCGGATTGGGAACACCTGCAACCTCAAAACCCTCCTCATCATACTCAGTAAAATCAATAGGAGGCACATACCTGGGTCGCGGTGCCGTAGGAAGAACAGTGCCCGGGTCACGGCTGGTGGTAGGACGGGTCAGTGCCGTCTGTGATGCCTGAACGCTAGTGTTGCCGCGAGCGGCATCTCGTCGGCTCTCAAAAAAGGCATCTTGGCGTGCCTCGTCTCGCTATATGGTCGCGAAACGCTGATGTCGGTCAGTAGTGTCGACGTAGGGGTAGAGACCTAAGTCTGTGGCGGGGGACTCGTGCTCGGTGGAGTCGTAGACGAAGTCGTCCGTTGGTGAGTGCAGAGGCTTGTAACTGTTGAAGCCATGGTCCTCCTGCTGGGACTCAATGATGGAGTCCAAGCGACGAAGACCCGGCTAGAGCTGCGAACTGGAGGGCATCGGGCCCTTTCCCTTGTCGAGGCGCCGCGTGGTGTCGGTAGTGAGCACGGGGGCCAACAGTGGATCAATCGCTGCGGTATCTGCAGCAATAGGAAGAACCACAGGCGCGGTTTGCTTGTCCGCGGGCACGGTTTGGTTTTCCGCGGGCGCGGTTGTGGTAGATGCGGTCGCGGTTACGGCTTCAGTGGCGGCTCTGCAGGAGGCAACTTCCCGTCGCAAATCTTCGATCTTCGAAAGTATGGCCTCCAACATCCTGACTTGAGCATCGTCAGCAGCCTGGCGAGGGGCGAGTGTTTCATCCGTAATTGTCCCTATAGACACCATGACAAACGCAAAAAGAGCAGAAACACAAACAAAAGGTAACGAAAACAAAGGACAAAATAGATCAAATCAAACCCACAAAGTCTCACGTAGGTCTCTAATCTGGGTAAAGCCGTGAGGGCAGAGTGGCTAGCCTGACTCAACATGGAATAAACCAACACAAAAACCACACAAACCTCACAATTCAGAAGCCAAAAGATAGTGACTACGCAAGAAGCATTCCAGCATGCAAATCCTAGAATCCAGGGAGAAAGAATACGGGGAGATAAGCTTAATGGACCTGTGTCAATAGTGAATCGGCTTCGCCGAGATCGCCTGAGACTTTTGTTTTTCTAATTCGGTGGCTGAATTTATTTTTTTTATTTTTTTTAAATAACCGAATGCCTGTTTTTTTTTTTTAATTGACACAAGTTTTTAATGTAGACGAAGAGCAAGTTTGCATAGACGAGAAAGAAGGAATTGTTGTATGAAAACTAGGAGATAACAATAGAGAAAATTAGAACAATAATCATGAACTTTAGCAAACCAAATATGCAAAATTAATATGATTTAGGGCAAGCAAAGTCCACGACTAGGGTTAGGGTTTCTCACGGTAATCTTTTTTTTTGGTTTATATTTTATTGCGCTCGGTCTTGAACAAGGACTTAGGAAGCCACAAATTGAACATAGGGTAGGGGAGTGTTGGGGGCAACCAACAACAACAACAAAACTGAAACAAACGAAGCAAAATAATGGCGACAAGCCACACAAACGAAAGCGGAAGCAAGGGAAATACTGAAATTTTAACGTGAGAACAAAGCGAGAAAGAAAAGACCAACCTTGTACCCCTGAAATCTGATACCAGTTGATGTGTTCCGGTCTCCCACAACTGGTATCAGAGCGGATCTAGGTAGAAAGGCGGACGAAATCCTCTCGCTCGCTGAAGATTGGATCATCGCGGGGAATCTGAAGCTGTCGCGGGCAAACCGCGGGCGCGGTTTGATTTCCGCGGTCGCGGAAATCACTACTGTTACTGCGTCTGCAATTCTCGAAGTGGTTCGATCGGGGGGATCTCGGCTAGGGCCGAGAGCCACGTTTGGCTGAAGGTGGTTCGTGTTCAATGGTGTTGGGTTCGGTGGACTTGATCGTAAGTTAGGTGGGGTCGGTTAGGGCGGTTCGGTGATGGCTCAGTTGAAGGAGCTAGACCTAGGGGGCAGGAGCTTGACTCAACGGCAGCGCTAGGCTTTAACTCTCAATTCAACTTGTTTAATAATTAGGGTTAGGCTGACTTATATAGAAGCCAAAACAAGGTTTGTGCCCAATGGGCCAAAACAGCATAAGTGGATCGGCCCTCTTGGCACAAGAGAGGCCCGACATCCAAAAATAGAAACTTGCTAAAAATGACAATATTTAAAAATAGTAAATACTAAAAACGATAACTTTCCAAACTTAGAAACACTCTAAGAATGGAAACTGCTAAGAAGGGAAACTACTAAACACCGAAAAAGTACTAAAAATAGAAAGTGTCTCAAAGTGTCTCGAAATTGGCATGTGAGTGTCACAATACCAAAGTAACTCAAATGGCACTCAGAGTGCCTAGGAATGATGTGACCGGGGTCACATCACACCGCTAACACTGCTGCTAGGAAGGCCAAGACAAGGCCCACAGAGATCTGGCCAAGCACTTCCCATTCTGGCTCGAGCACTGGTGTCCACACACCCAGTGCCTCACAAAAATCGCCAGGCACCCCCATGTTATCACAGTTGGCCGTTCGATCGCCGCAGACGCCTCCGTTGCAAGGCCGCTGTGAGCACAGGTTGCTTCTTACGCGGCCCAGTGAGCTCACTGCAGCTTTGACGGGCAAGGCCCCATGTTTTCTATTGGTTCCCACACCTTGCATTCTAGAGACACCGAGTGCCGAGCCATTGCCGCCTATCGTCTCCGCGTTGCTCGACGCCTTCGTCGATGTCTTTCCGGAGGAGCTTACACAGGGCTTACCACTTTTGAGAGGCATTGAGCACCAAATCGACTTGGTACCTGGTGCCTCCTTGCCCAATCACGCCGCCTACCACGCCGGCCCTGAGGAGACCCAGTAGTTGCAGCACCAGATGCAAGAGCTCTTGGATCACGGCTACGTAAGGGAATCTCTAAGCCCTTGCGTTGTGCATGTGATCCTTGTGCCCACAAAAATGGCTCTTTGAGAATGTGTGTTGATTGCCGTGTAATAAACCGAATCATCATGAAGTATAGGCACCCAATACCGCGCCTAGACGACATGCTTGATGAGCTCCATGGCGCGACTCTCTTCTCCACGATTGACTTGAAGAGTGGTTATCACCAAATTCGGATGAAAGAAGGTGATGAATGGAAGACCGCCTTCAAAACCAAGTATGGGCTCTACGAGTGGCTCGTCATGCCTTTTGGGCTCACCAATGCCCCTAGCACATTCATGAGATTGATGAACCACGTGTTGAGAGCCTTTTTGGGATAGTTTGTTGTCGTTTATTTCGATGAAATTCTTGTCTATTCACGTAGCCTTGAGGATCACGTCGACCACCTTCTTCTTGTGTTGGATTACTTACGACGTGAGCGCTTATATGCCAACCTTGGCAAGTGTCACTTCTGCTCCGACACTGCCAACTTCCTCGGCTATGTGGTGACCAAGGATGGCTTGCGCATCGACGAAGACAAGGTCAAGGCCATAAGAGAGTGGCCGACGCCGACGACGCCCACCATGGTGAGGAGCTTCCTTGGCCTCGCAGGTTTTTATAGGCGCTTTGTAAGAGATTTTAGCTCCATCACCGCGCCTTTACATGAGCTTACCAAGAAGAGAACCACAGTCACTTGGCTTGAGGCCCATGAGAAAGCCTTCTCGGCTTTGAAGGATGCCTTATGCCACGCGCCTCTACAACAGCTCCCTGACTTTGCCAGGCATTTTAAGGTGGAATGTGACGCCTCTGACGTCGGCATTGGAGGTGTGCTACACCAAGAGAGGAGGCCCATAGTCTTTTTCAGTGAGAAGCTCACAGGGGCCACCCTCAACTACCCCACCTATGACAAGGAGTTGTATGCCTTAGTTCGTGTGCTAAAGACATGGCAACATTACCTTTGGCCATGAGATTTTGTCATCCACAATGACCACACTGCCTTGAGCTATTTGAATAGCCAATCCCACCTCAACCGCCGCCATGCTCGTTGGGTGGAGTTCCTTGAGACATTTCCTTATGTCGTGGTCCACAAGAAGGGAAAAGAGAATATGGTCGCCGATGCCCTTTCTCGCAGGTACGTTTTCTTGACCCATGTTCAAACAAAAGTTCTTGGTTTTGCTTTGATAAAGGAATTGTATGAGCTTGACCCTTTCTTTAAGCCTATATTAGAGCATTGCCTTAGGAGCCGTGAGTTTGAGTCTTATTTTCTCTCTGAGGGTTACTTGTACAAGGCTGGCCGCCTATGCATCCCTAGGTCTTCTATTAGGTTACTTCTTATCCAAGAAGAACATGACGGCCGAGGCCATTTCGAAATTGGCAAGACATTGGCCGCGCTTAAGGAGCACTTTTTTCTGGCCACGTATGACCCACCAGGTGACCCGCTATTGTAGGAGTTGTCTGACATGCCATAGGGCCAAAGCCAAATCTAGTCCACACGGCCTCTACACCCCACTGCCCATACCCACCGGCCCTTGGGAAGACCTTTCCATGGATTTCATCACGGGTTTGCCCTTCTCTCGTCGAGGTAAAGACTCTATCTTTGTGATTGTGGATAGGTTTTCTAAGATGGCCCATTTTGCAGCTTGTAAGACCACCCATAGTGCTAGTGAGATAGCCGATTTATTCTTTGAGCATGTGGTGTGTCTTCATGGAGTCCCTCGTACCATTGTTAGTGATAGGGATTCTAAGTTTGTTGGTCATTTTTGGAGAACACTTTGGGGAAAGCTAGGCACTAAACTTCTCTTCTCCACTAGCTACCATCCCCAGACCGGTGGCCAAACTGAGGTTAGGAATAGAACCCTAGGAGCCCTCCTTCGCACCATGCTCAAGGCCAACCCTAGGCGTTGGGAGGACTTACTATCTCTTGTGGAGTTTTCTTATAATCGATGCAGGCACACGGAGACTAAGCTTACACCCTTCGAGGTCGTCTATGGAAGGAATCCCTTGATGCCGCTGGATTTGTCGCTACGCCCACTGCAGGACCCAGTGCACCTCACCGCCACCAACCGCGCCGAGACAGTGCAAGAACTTCATAGGCGAACCCGCGAGCAATTGGAACGAAGAGCCTCGCAATATGCTTCGCAACACAACCATGGCCGCCGCCGCCTCGTATTCGCACCCGGAGACCTTGTCTGGGTGCATTTGCGAAAGGAGAGATCTCCCTCGTGGTGCAAGCACAAGCTGGCCCCTCGTGGAGATGGCTCATTCCGCGTGATCAAGGCAATTGGAGATAATGCCTATCAACTCGAGCTCCCAGACGACTTTGAAGTACATGCGTCTTTCAATGTCTCGGACTTGTCACCTTATGTGGAGCTTGAGTTTGATGATTGTGAAGCGGGGACGCTTCACAGCCAAGTGGGGGAGGGTGATGCGACCCTACCCTCCATGACGGCCACAGAAGAGGAGCATGCCATGAGCCTATGCTCAGAAGGTCCAGTCACACAATCGAGAGCCAAGTCCATCACCGATGCCGTGCAATCTCTCATCGCTCGCGTCATCGCTGGCCAAGGCACACCCGAGACTGAGCCCAGACTCCAAGTCCTCGCCACCATCGGCATCGCAGAGACAAGTCCATCGCTATCAGCAACAGACGCGCCCACTGACGAGCCTAGTCATCCTTGACGTCGCCACTGCTCCCAGTGTCCGCATCCCAAGCCTCACCGCCATCGGCGCCTATCTTTAGCATTTAGAGATTTATTTGCTTCGTATTCGACATTTCTATTTTGAGACATTTCTATCTTTGGTATTTGCTTGTTTTAGAAAGTTTCCATTTATAGTTGTTTCTAATTTTAGGGTGTGTGCCCATTGTGTGTCACATGGGCTAGCCCACTAGGCTCGACTCGGCCCATCCGAGTCTCGCCTCTAGTATTTAAGTCAAACTTATCTCTTGTTATTGTTTATGTTCAATTTTAATCAAAGCTTAAGTCAAGCGATAATCCCTCTTTCCTTTGATCGGACGTCAACCTATCTCTAGCTACGCATCCCCTTCACCCGCCGCCGACGCTACGGCATCTCTTAGAACCCTTCAAGTGATACGCCGTATTCTGTATGGCGTAGTTAGGGATTATTAGCACATTTTAGGAGACTTTGACAGGGTTTCGGAGCCAAGTTGATGGTTGTGGTGTAGAGCTACATTGTGGATGATTTGGAAGCACTTACGCGTTGAAGACGAAGCTCGAAGCTATGTAGGAGAGCTGGTGATCAGAAGACAAAAGCTTCTGGAGTGAAGACCGCGAGGTGGGGCGATGTACCGCGATCGCCGTTATTCTCCAGTCCAACAGAAGCTGCTGGAGCACAAACCGCGAGCCATGGCGATCGCGGTTGGTCGCGGTTTTGCTGCGCGACTGAACAGCTCCCGATTTTCCTTTCTGCTTGGCCGTTTCATTTTGCTGAGTTAATTTGTAATTAAATGGACTGGGATTAGGTTTAGAGAGGGGCACGTCCAGACTGAGCAGCGACAATTTTTCGATCTTTCTTTTCTCTTCCTCTCAAGAACAATTTTCTATTTTTACCATGTTTTCTCTTTTGGATTCGATTTGTGTGAAGAACATGAACCGGAACTAAAACCTTTGTTTTGCCTAGCGTGGAAGCACTCGATTGACTTGGTTGTAAGGTTCTTTTCTCTTGTTCGTCCCTTTGGTTATTTGGTATTGATTTCCTTGATTATAATTCGGCTCTCTATATTGTTGGCTAGATTGACATCCTAGTTCGATTTTATAGTTTTCTAATTGCAAGAATAGGGATAGACGGTGGAATCCCTAATCACTTGTAGCAACCACAATTGCATGAAATTGGTATATTGAATTCAATTGTGAGAAGGAAATTGATTTGCATTACATACTTGCGGTGTTAAGTTTTGTTTGCAATCCACTAATCTTATTCCCTATGCTATTGATTGAATCAACTTAGGAGGTCTTCTAGGTTTTCAATTAATAAGAATTAGCAAAGACCGGTTGGCTTGTTAATTTACATAAGATCAGAATTGGGACAAATCCATAGGATTATGATGAACATGAAATGAACCGAATTACAACTTGGTTAATTGATGTGTGGAAACTTGCTAGGTGAAACTCTTTCTCCCATTGTTTAATCTGATTTGTGTGCTATTGCAATTGAGTAGTTTTAGTAGAAAACCAAATCCCCCCATTTGTTCTTTAAAGTTGATAAAGTAGTAGTTACATTGAAATTGACATTTTAACTCCCTTGGGTACGATTCCCTACTTGCATGCTATACTCTAGTTGCATATTAGGATTACTTTGATAGTGTGAACGACTGAAAAATACGCTATCAATTTTGGCGCCGTTGCCGGGGAGTTAATAATTGTTCTTTTCTTTGTAATTGTTTGTTTATCAACTTTTGGTGTGAACTATTTGTATGGTTCACACCCGTGCTACTGATTCTTCCATTGTTGATTGTGATCCAGAAATTGAGCGGACATTTTTGAGGAACCAAAGAGCAGCCCGTCAACGTCTGAACCATATTGAGATGGATGATAGAACGTTGAGACAACTTACCGCTCCTAACTTGGAGCAACAGCCTTTGGCTATAACTATTCCTGAGTTAGCCGAAGGAGTGAATTTTGAGTTGAAGGCAGGATTGATTCATGAGCTGCCTCACTTTCATGGTCTTGCTGGAGAAGACCCGAACAAGCACTTGGCGCAATTTCATGCGGTATGTTCTAGCATGAAGCCAAGAGGTGTCACTGCTGACACCATCATGTTGAGAGCATTTGGATTCACTTTGAAGGATGCTGCAAATGATTGGCTCTATTACCTTGCCCCGGGAAGTATCACGACATGGGCCGAAATGAAGAAAGCTTTTCTTGAGAAATACTTCCCGGCCACAAAGCTGAATAGTTTAAAGAGAGCCATTGCTACTATTGAACAACAAGGAGGTGAAAGCTTATATGAGTACTACGAGAGATTCAAGCGGTTGTGTGCAAGTTGCCCATATCATGGGTACAGTGATCAGGACCTCATCCTCTACTTGTTCAATGGTCTCTCGGATGAGGAGCGTAGAATGGTGAATGCCGCTTGTGGAGGTAATATTCTGAACAAAACTCCTCCCCAAGCTTTCATGATGTTTCAGGAGCTATCCGAGGGCTCAAGGCAATTTAGCAAGAGAGAGAGTCTCAAGGCTGTGAGTTCTCCATCCAAGATTGAGTCTGATGTGAATGAGCTGAAGGAAATGATGAAGTGCTTCATGCTGAATGGCACTCCGTCTCAAGCCCGACCATGTGGAATTTGTAATGAAGTGGGACATCCGAATGATCTATGCCCAACGCATCAGGAGTCAAATGCCGAGGTGAACGCTGTAGGAGGATGGCAACCAAGACCAAAGTATGATCCATTCTCTAACACCTACAACCCGGGGTATAGAGATCATCCAAATCTGAGGTGGAGTAACCAGCAAAATGTTCAAAATCCTCATCTCTTGCAACCACAACAACAACAACCGAGGCCATAATACAACCCGAGACAAACCATGTCAGCTGAAGACATGATCAAGTCATTGGCCCAGTCGGTTATGCAGAAGGATGCTGAAACAAAGTCTTCCATTCAGAATCTTGAGAGACAAGTGGCACAAATTGCTCAATCTGTGAGTAATCTAGAGGCTAATGTGTCGGGAAAATTTCCGTCACAAACGGTAGTCAACCCGAGGGAGAATGTGAGTGCCATTACCTTGAGGAGTGGGAAGCTATTGAACCCTTATGCTGAACAGGATGAAGTGCAAGACGGTTCTGAACCAACTGAAAACAGGAAACGGCGATCCGAGGCGACCTACCGCGATCGCGGTTTTGAAGATGATGAACCACTGGAACAGCGGCGGCGATCGCGATCACCCGCGGCCACTCGCCGTTATTCACCAGAGGGCAGCCAAGATGGAGCCATGGAAGAGACACGATCGCGTGGACCCGCGGCCACCCGCGATTCAGCGCCAGGAACCACCACTCAGGAGACGCGATCGTCGGAGCCCGCCCTCACTCGCGGTTTGGACCCAGCTCCCATTGATGACTATGTTCGTCCGAGCTTTCCACCGCTTTGCTCTCAAAAGCCGGTCCCGCCTTTCCCTGAGGCGTTGAAGGATACTAGAAGACCGGAGAGTGACAATGAGATATTCGAGACCTTCAGTAAGTGTGAGGTAAACATTCCTTTGCTTAAACTGGTTAAGAGTATTCCTAGGTTTGCTAAGTTCTTGAAAGAAATCTGCACTATTAAAAGGAATCAAAAATTGAAAGGGAAACAAAAGGTCAACGTTAGTGAGCATGTATCTGCGGTGTTTCAAAGGCGAATGCCTAAAAAGTGTGGTGATCCGGGCATGTTTAGCATTCCATGTGTGATAGGTGATACAAGAATTGAAAGAGCTATGCTTGATCTTGGTGCTTCTATCAATGTTCTACCTTTTTCCTTGTATGAATCACTAGGATTAGGACCCTTGCATGAGACAAGAATTGTTGTTCAACTAGCTGATGGGTCCAATGTGTACCCAAAGGGAGTAGTTGAAGATGTTCTTGTCATGGTAGGTGACTTGATATTTCCTGCTGATTTTTTTGTGTTGGATATGGAACATGATGAGCATGCGGCACCTATAATGTTAGGAAGGCCTTTCATGAAAACAGCACAAACAAAAATTGATGTGAATAGTGGAACACTTATAATGGAATTTGATGGGGAGAAAGTGCAATACAACATATATGATACTATGAAACATCCCCTTGATGATCATTCCTTGTGTTCCATTGATGTGATTGAACCCTTAGCTCAAGATGTGTTTGATATTACTTGTTGTGATGAGTTGCAATCTATTATAGAGAATGATGTAGTGGATACACATGCAAAATTGTCTTTGTCCACTAACATGCAACTAGTCTTGGCTCATTTGAATGCTGAAGGTAAGCATTCTCATACTCATTTGGGCAGTGGCCCCATGGAACTAATAGTGCCGAGCGAGAAGCTCCCATCTTCTATTGTGCAGGCCCCAGAAGTTGAGTTTAAACACCCCCCTGATCAATCCAAGTATGGGGGGAAGGCAACTAAGAAGGTTAAGATGGAGGAGCCGCTGAAGGATTCGAATATCAAGAGGAATGGTCTAAGGTTTAAACCTTTCCATGAATGGTTCAAGAAGGAGGTGCTAAATGAGAGGGTTCCTAAGGGACCTGATGATATAGATTGAGGTTTGAATTGAGCACCATTGAGTCGAGCCACGACATTAAATAAGGCGCTTCTCGGGAGGCAACCCAAGGTTTGTGATGCTTTAATTCTTGTTATATTTTTGTTCATTTTAACTGCCATTTTTAGTGTGTTTGTGGTTAGGGAAGGATGCCCGAAGCACAGGTTCAGCTGCATTCTGCAGCCAAAACCGCGACCTCCCGCGATCGCGGCCGCTCGCGGTTTTCCCCACTGTAAGTTCCTTCTTTTAAAAAAAAAAAGAAAAAAAAAAGAGAGCGAGGAATCCGAGATCCTATGTCAGTAGTTTTCCAGAAGAAGAGTCTGTGATTGTAGGTTGCAAACTGCGATCACAGGTATGTGCTCAGAAACCTTTCGGAAGTTGGCGATTTGCTGTATTCGTCATTCACTATCTTCTTTTGTGAATCTAAAATTGTTTTGGGATTCTTCTATGTTACCCTTTGTCTTGGATGAGCGGTGCATTATTGGATCATCATTGTTGCTCATCCCACTTCTACCACACCTTGTGTTTCATTGGAGGGAGACCATCCGGTCTTGTATGTGAGTCTTCTGTTTTCTCTTTCCCCGTGATTCTACTTTGTCTTTCATTCCATTGAGGACAATGCAACGTTTAAGTATGGGGGAGAGAATGTATTCACATGTTGTATGGTATTGATTATTTATGCAAAAAAAAAAAAAAAAAAAAAAAAAAGAAAGAAAAAAGCCAGAAAAAAAAATGAAAAAGGCATATGAAAATCCTTGGATATGCGGAAAACCCGAAAGGGCCGCATAGGCAAAAAGAAGGTGACTCGCTCAACACTAGGTTGAGGCAAGAATGAGTCTTGGAGTGATGCGAGATTGGTGAGCCCATCTAAGAAAAACAATGAGTGGTTAGGTGAAAACCCGAGAGGGCGCCTAAGCAAAATGAGTGTGAGTGATCTAGGATTTTCTTGCTTGGCGTGGCGACATAAGGGGCGGAGTATAGGAGGATTCGGGTAAGCTACCACTTGGAGGGATAAGGTGTGTTGGGTTCTTCTTGATTGTTGTTCGCATTGCTCTTTTGGTTGTTGTTTTGGTTGGGATGTTTATTGTTGAGTTGTTGTAATCTCTAGCAAGGTTCGTCATATTTCCTGAGACCTGGAATGCATATTTTGGTGAGGGTAGCTTCTCTTTAGTTACTCGAGACGAGTAAGGTCTAAGTATGGGGGAGTTTGATACGCCGTATTCTGTATGGCATAGTTAGGGATTATTAGCACATTTTAGGAGACTTTGACAGGGTTTTGGAGCCAAGTTGATGGTTGTGGTGCGGAGCTACATTGTGGATGATTTGGAAGCACTTACGCGTTGAAGACGAAGCTCGAAGCTATGTAGGAGAGCTGGTGATCAGAAGACAAAAGCTTCTGGAGTGAAGACCGCGAGGTGGGGCGATGTACCGCGATCGCCGTTATTCTCCAGTCCAACAGAAGCTGCTGGAGCACAAACCGCGAGCCATGGCGATCGCGGTTGGTCGCGGTTTTGCTGCGCGACTGAATAGCTCCCGATTTTCCTTTCTGCTTGGCCGTTTCGTTTTGCTGAGTTAATTTGTAATTAAATGGACTGGGATTAGGTTTAGAGAGGGGCACGTCCAGACTGAGCAGCGACAATTTTTCGATCTTTCTTTTCTCTTCCTCTCAAGAACAATTTTCTATTTTTACCATGTTTTCTCTTTTGGATTCGATTTGTGTGAAGAACATGAACCGGAACTAAAACCTTTGTTTTGCCTAGCGTGGAAGCACTCGATTGACTTGGTTGTAAGGTTCTTTTCTCTTGTTCGTCCCTTTGGTTATTTGGTATTGATTTCCTTGATTATAATTCGGCTCTCTATATTGTTGGCTAGATTGACATCCTAGTTCGATTTTATAGTTTTCTAATTGCTAGAAGGGATAGACGGTGGAATCCCTAATCACTTGTAGCAACCACAATTGCATTAAATTGGTATATTGAATTCAATTGTGAGAAGGAAATTGATTTGCATTACATACTTGCGGTGTTAAGTTTTGTTTGCAATCCACTAATCTTATTCCCTATGCTATTGATTGAATCAACTTAGGAGGTCTTCTAGGTTTTCAATTAATAAGAATTAGCAAAGACCGGTTGGCTTGTTAATTTACATAAGATCAGAATTGGGACAAATCCATAAGATTATGATGAACATGAAATGAACCGAATTACAACTTGGTTAATTGATGTGTGGAAACTTGCTAGGTGAAACTCTTTCTCCCATTGTTTAATCTGATTTTTGTGCTATTGCAATTGAGTAGTTTTAGTAGAAAACCAAATCCCCCCATTTGTTCTTTAAAGTTGATAAAGTAGTAGTTACATTGAAATTGACATTTTAACTCCCTTGGGTACGATTCCCTACTTGCATTCTATACTCTAGTTGCATATTAGGATTACTTTGATAGTGTGAACGACTGAAAAATACGCTATCATCAAGCAAGTCTTCCTTTGCATCTCCCTTCACTCCGCCGCCGACGCTACGGCAAGGCTTGACCTTCAAGCCATCTATCCAAACCATCAAACCATCGTTATACATCCATCGCTTCCATCGCCACCGCTATCGCACCCGTTATCGGAACCAGTCCACCATTGTCGCCGTCGCTAGCCCCATCGCTCGTGACATCCACTTCGCTATCGCTATCGTCGTCGCCACTAAACCCACCATCGAACCCACTTCATCGCTCACTATCGTCTTCGCCATCGTCATCATATTCGTTGTGTTGACACTCGTCTTGACATAAGCCACCGCCACCGCTGTCGAGAGACCCAGACACTCAACACCGGGTTCGCTGCCGGCCACCACCATGTCCGATAACCTCAAAAGTTACTGTTCACTTCACCACCACTTTGTCAAGCTTTTGTGACTTCTCGCCCAAGATTAGATCCAAAGTTCCACCTTTGACAAGTGACCTTCATCGGAGGCAAGAACACATCACAAGGGTAGGCCAAGAGACATAAACCTCGTGGTCATCCATAATCAACAAGTTCCTAAAGGAGGCCCTAAGGACACAAAGTGCACCCGCGCAGATAAGGAAAACATCATCCCAAGAATGTCCTGCAAGGTCACCCAACGTGGAATACGCTGGTGAGAGAGGACTAAGGAGGGTCTCGAGGGCATGTGATGACATAGGAATGGAAATCATCAAAATGTAAGCATGACAAGTATAGGGGAGCACATACCTCAGAGACAAGATGTTGGCTATCTTATCCCGGTCCTTCTTGCACTTGCCATCAAAAGGAGAAGGCTCCATAAAGGCCAGCCTACGGATATGGCGCCGGCCAAGAGAGACGTGAGCCGTATGGTGGGCGTGGATGGAGAGCTCCTTGGGTGGGGAATGGAGGAGGCGTCGGCCTCCTTGGGAAATGGAAATGATGAGGCCCCGAGCGGCAATGAGGGGGCCGGCCAAGGCGGGAGCAAAGCCACGCCTATGGTGGGGCGGCCAAAGGGAGACCCCAATGGAGAACAAAGGCGCCGGTCAGGAGATGCCGACGAAAAGTGGCGGCGGTGAGCCAAAAGAAGTGCCTGGGTGTGGCCGGAGAGGGAGGCCTCTAGTTGGATGTGAGGCGCTGAAACCACAACAGAGCCGGCCAAGGTGGTATCAAGGCACAAGCCTCCTTCTGTGGGGCAGTCATGGGGCGCCGGCCTCCATGGGGGTGGGTCGATGGGGAGCCGCCTAGATGCGACAAAGGGCCACTCGCGGCGATGGACGGCGGCCAACCAAGTCGCGGTTGAGCCAAGGGCGCGGCCAACCATGTGGGTAACAAGGCACCGCCCTCCTTGGTGGCGAGGCAAGGGGGCGGTACCAATGGGAAGGTCGGGTCTGCTTCGGGGGTAAGCGCACCTAGCGGCGGTGGAGAACCGATGGCCGCGGGGTGGGCCTTGGCATTGCGTTCTCGGTCTGCCGATCACTAGGCACATCCTTGGTGTGGTCCGATGGGCACCGGCCCGGTGGCGGCCGAGCATTAAGAAGCACGTTGGGCTCCTCACGTGCCGAGGCCGCAAGGTGGCGGTCAGCCGGGCCGTGCGAGGAGATGCCCAGATAAAGGGGTACCGTGGGAAGTGGCGTCAAGGCCGGAGTAGGTGGTGGGGAAATGGTGGGGATGATGACCAAGGGGGGTCCCATGGAGGACATCCGGGGGTCGATGGCCTCCGCCGTTCGTTGCTCCTCCGCGGCCATGACCTTCTCCTCTCGGCGCCGCTCGGCCTCGGTGATGGTCTCATCACGGCGGCCTGCGGAGAGGGTGAAAGCCGGAGGGGGCTGCTCCATGGAAGTTGTGGGTGTCGCGGGCGCGGGGAGGAAGGCGGCCAAGTGGTGCTCAAGGGCCGCCATCCGGGCGTCGGTGGCCTTGGCAAGCTCCTTCTCTCGGAGGAGGGCGGCGCGCAAGGCCTCGGCGGTGGCCATGCTGAGCTCCAGGGCGGCCGCGTGAGCTTCGACGACTTCCTCCTCGCGGCGGAGCCTAGCCACTTCGGCGTGGGCAGCGCGCAAGGCTTGGCGGCAGCTTCCTCATGACGAGCGGCAGCCTCTATGGCGTGGCTCTCCTCGGCAAGCCGCGCGGAAAATGACTCAGGGGAAGGTGTGGGCAGAAGCCATCCCGGGTCATGGCCTTCGACGCGGGGAGGCGGCAGCCAGCCCGGGTCACGTACGTTGAGCGGGCGCCGAGGCTGGACCCGGGCGCGGTCAGAACTCCCCGGGTTCACGTACGCCCAAGCCTCCTCTTCAAAGGTCTCCTCATACCTTCCGTAGGCGCCGTCCTTTTCATAGTCTCCAAAAGACTCCATGCCGAACTCGGTGAAATGATGATTATAGTGGCGGCTGACCTCATAGCCGGCGGCATGCATAGGGGCGGCGCATGGATAAGGACCTCCATGTGGCTCTTCCATGGGGGACTCACCTAGCACGAACAATAGGAAAAGAAAATAACAAGTTCCAAGCAAGCAAAGCAATCATGCTAAAAGAGAGGAATACCTTAGGCCTAAGTCAATCAAGCTAATGCAAACAAAGAAGGCTCAAGTAAAAGGACAAGCTAGGCCTAGGACAAGTGACGAGGCTAAAGTCATTATGCCTTATCAAAGTAAACCTTAAAAACCTACCTCAGTATAGTAGGCAAGCAAGGGTCGAATCCCACAAGGAGGTAGTAATCTTTCAAAGTGCAAAAGTGTATGCCAAAGGTAACAAAGGGGAGGTTTTGGTTTTGTTTGCAAGTATCAAAGTAAATCAAAGTAAATGTTGTAATCAATTGGTGAGAAAATACTTAACCAGACATATCCACCATTCATTTGATTGGTTGATCCTATATTATCATAATTCCTTCCTATGAATATTCTTGTCCCTATTCTGAAATAGTTATTAGTCCAACCAGTCTTGGTAACCCTAACTATCAAATGCACAAGAAACTATCAAGATTTAATCAAGTAGCAGCAGTAAGCATAGGAATTAACCAGGATAGATGCAACACTAACAACCCGTAGCATTTAGCATGTAATCAATTCTCTTCATAATAAACTAGTCCTACCAGTCCTAGAATATCACGTTCGCTACACAAGATAAAGGATTTCAACCAGAAATAACCAAACCCTAGCAATAGACAATTACTAATATCAACTAGTTGATCAGGTCAGTCAAATCAGCAAGAATCAATGGGATTAAGCACAAAGAGAAGAGATATAATCAAGGGAAAGGAAATAGAGTTATAATCTCACAACCAAATACAAACGAAGGCTTCAATCGTCGGACTAAGCAAAAGTTGCTTAGTTCTTCATAGTCTTGGAAACGTAAAAACTCAAAGGGAAAACTGAACGATAATTGTAAACTAGACTGAATCGTAACTAATGAAAAGAGGTTGATAACTAATAGGTTATAAAACCCTAGAAAACCTAATTCTAAAGATAGGAAATAATATCTTTCCAAAAAGAAATAAAAGGGAATAAAAGAAATAAAATAAAAGGGAATAAAAATAAAAAGCAGATCTTCGGACGAAATTTCTCGCGCGCGTCTGATGAACAATTTTCGCGATCACGGATAGATTTCCGCGACCGCGGAAAAGTTTCTGTGGAATCTCGCGTCTTCAGGTTTCCGCGACCGCGGCTCATATTCCGCGCCCGCGGAAATGTTGATGTTGCTCCTTTGCTTCTCGTATTGTTCTGTGACCGTGGAAAAGCTCATGTAGCTTCTCTTCAGCTCCTTCTTCGTCTTCTCTCGTGGTTTTCTCCTCCATCTTCTTAATCCTTCATTTTAGCTCTTCAAAACCACCAAAATCATCTTCTTTCTCCTCAACTCCATTCTTTACAATTGTGCTCTAAACCCATCCAAATGGTACCTAAAACTCCGGTAACAAATCCTAGTTAAACCCTACAAAGTAACGCTGATCATAAAACAAATACAAGCAATGGATAAAGGCTCAAGCAAAGGGAAATTCACATAATGCACGCAACAAGTAAGAACACAAGCCTAAGACACACGAGCCTAAGACAATCAACCTAATGCAATACGGAAGGTTCAAGGTAAGGAACAAGCTAGGCCTCGGTGGAGCATGTGACTTGCCAAGCTTGACTAGAAGTTAAGTACTTGCAAACTTTCCAAAGTGAATGACTTAGGCTAAGGAGTAAAGTCCAACTTCATGACTGTCATCTTCTAGTCAGATGTATGCCATGGCTTATGCTTGGACATCTTCGAACGTCTGACATGGGTACTTAGTCATATCATGATATAGTTCCGACTTCTCAAATAGTCCCCGCCTAAATGCCTCTTTGGCGGTTGGGGTGTCGCAACGATGTATCGACACTTTTTCGACATTGAACCTGATAAGGTATTCCTTAGAATCTCCCCTAAGCGTTGGGTGACGCGTTAGAGATCACGGGATTGCTTTTGGAGTCATCGAAGACTAGCAAACTGAGTTTTGAACAAGTTGATCAGTCCAGTGAACAAGGAGATACTCGTGTTTGACATGTGTATGAACAACGTCAAGGCGGAGCCTTTCGATGTCGATCTATAAAATGTGTACATCACAGCTTCTTTTAAGTGTTTAAGCATCGTTCTTGTCATCATCCTCTACTTGTATAATGAGATGTGCTCGTCGGGATCAGCTTTCCGTCGTACGACGACATGTTAGGAACCACCTACTTTTTACGAATCTCGACGTGAGCAATGGCGTCGACGAAGGGTGAGTCGGCATAGCAGTCATCGCATTCCTCTTCTATGGGCCTGGGCACCCCTGGTATTTGGGGGAACATATCATCTGAAGTTTTGAGCTTTTTGCGCCACATTCGTTCAATGACGTCATTCTAGGGGTATTTCCTCCATCAGATCAATTTTTTCTGGATCATGGATGCCCTGGTGTTATCGCCGCGAATGTACTATATTTGGGAATGAGGTGTCGTTAGTCGCATCAACATGTTTAGGGAACGCAATGTCTCATTTTCCTTTAACACCTCTTGGATCCGTGCTTTGGATCTGGTCTTCTGGCGACCAACGACTCTTACAAAGCTTTCATCTTTTCACGGAGTTCCACCAATTTGGTGGAGTGTTGATTCCCTAGACTGCTAAGACCGGCCTGATCGGATGGATTTTGAGGAAGATTTGTCGTGGTTGTGATAGCTACATCTTTGGATACGACGACGTCGTTGGTGGTTGGTCCGTCTTTGGACATGGTTTGTAGTGTTTGTTGTTGCAAAAAGGTATAATATTTTTACTCCCAACCCCACGATGGGTAATAGTTGATTTGGGCAGATTCGTATCGTGACGCTATCCGCTTTGATTGTAGATTATGGGGTCAAGGATTACACAGTTAGCTAGAAAAGATTGGATTGTTTGAGATAAAGTAAGGGTTGTGTTTGATGTAAGCTCGTATTAGAATATGATTGTAATAGCTTGAATGTTGATCTGTTACAAGGTCTTGGCACCCCCCTTATATGGAGGTCCAAAGGTAGTCCTACAAGGAATTGGATTTTACCAACAAAATAAGATGATATATTTGCTTGGAGCCTAAGATAAAACAAACAAGATCTTCCCAGTTGCATCACTTGGCGATTAATCTTTGCATCTTCATGACTGTCATATCCATGTCGTCTTCCTTTAACAGCGCTGGTAATGATCCGTGTCTTCACGTCTCGATGCCTATGGGCTTTACACATGGACACGATCCTGGGGCCCTAACACTTACCTTGTTAACTTACCTCTCTTGTGTTGAATTTTTTGAGGTTTTGACTTGCTAACAAGGCCCTTGTATTGACACTTGAGGCATTTCATTCGTACTTCTTTGCTTTCCTTGTCCATGGATGATCCACAAGTCAAAGTGAAGCGCATTATGACTTGATCACTACGCTCTTTGTAGTAAGTTGGAGAAGGGTCGGACATTGACCTTAAGTTTTCCGAGGCCATATGCAAGAACATCCCCAACGTAGTGTCGGTGGTGCACATGGATATCAAGAAGCAATGGGCGTCCTGAGACGTGACCCTCGAGGAGATCACATTTAAGCTTGACCATGTGTGCGCTCATTTTGTCTTTGAGGGTTCGAGATCTTCAAGGGATGAGCGAGGTACCTCATGTCGCACCAATGACGTTGATGACGACTTGGTTGGCTTTGCCGAGTCACAAAGCCAGCAGCACGCCGCACCACAACCTCCACTCATTGCGAGATGCAACGTCACGTTCCACGACGCAACCAATGCGGCCAACACTCAAACCAACGTTGCCTATAAGCTCGACCTCGACGATGAGGACTATTATGAAGAGTATGAGCCTGAAATTCTTCACCTTGATAACGTCTATGATAAGGAGCATTCCATGGATGATATACCACCTTCTAGAGCCAGGCGTCAAACCCAACGTCGCCAAAACCAAGGTATGAATGCTAGATGCGACATTAAGGTTAAAACTGATAACTTTGCAAGGAAGAAGGACGTGTCTAAGTATTTGGAGTGGGAACAAACAACCGAGTATATCCTTGAATATTATGGCTGATAGCATCCATGAAAGGACAAGTACAAGGCCTCCAAGGAAGAGGCTTAAACGAAGGCAATGTCTAGAGAAAGTTTGAAGTTCTTAGTTCCCGTCAAATTATGGACAATCTTCGGTAAAACGATCATAACTATGGATAGAAAATTCATCTCAATATGGCTCAAGATGATTTGGAAAGATAATTCAAAGATATACAACTCCATAGTTTACATCAAATTGAAATTCCCACGAGAAGATGATCAAAATCCAGTTTTACTGAAGACAGTGCAATTTCGAGTGGGAATTATTTACTTTCAAAATTAGTTAGATTTAGATAGGGTTAGGTAAAAACATTTGGGGTCCAATATTATTTGGTTTTCTTGTTTCTTCTTTTACAAGTTTCTATCTTTTACTAGTTTCCTTATCTTTAGCATTAGATAGATTATTTCTATTGCAAGACATTAAGCACATGTTTTCATTAATAAAAATGAGATTGGGACTCTTGTATAACTTGACTAAGTTATACTTGAGTTTTTCCCCATCCAAAACACATTTTTTGCTTTCTAGCGATTTGGTCTTCCTTAATTCGTTTTATCAATCAATCCTTCTCCAAAAATCACGAAATTTTGAGGGATTGTTTCTGAGTTCTTTAAAGTGTAGATTCCATAATTTCATCGGATTCGGAGGTTGTTTGCAGCTTGCCTCAAAGGCAGGATCGAAACAGTGTGTGACGATTCTATCGTAGGATTGTCACACATCAATGGCTATGAAGAGCATGAGCTAGTCAAATTGGTGACGATCCACTTCCAAAGAATAGCACGGTATTGGTGGTTTCATTTGCAGGTTGAAAGAAGGCGCATAGAATTGAGGCTTATTGTTACTTGGCCTCAATTAAAGTTCATAATAAGGAAGAAGTATGTACCGGAAGAACACTTTGAGCATTTATAGCAAAGAATGCACATTTGCAAGCAAGGCAACCGCCCCCCTTTAAATTCTTCAATGAGCTTGAGGACTTGATGTACAAGGTGGGAATTCGTGTGGGTCCATGTTCCACGAGGAAAAGGTTGTTGACTAGCTTGAACCGCCCTATTCGTAATGATCTAGAATTCAACGCATCAAGGATGTCAATGAGATGGTCTATACAGCCACACTAGGCTACAACCAACAACAATGGAACAAGGACAAGTCTTGGTCTTCTAATGGCCAAAAGAGGTACAATTCTAACTCTTCTTCCATTCGTTCTTGGAATTCTTCCTCTAACTCTTCTATGCAGAAAAAGGGTGTTTCTGACTCACCTAAGAGAACTATTACAGCGTCTAAGAAGAGGGAGACCGGGGCTACACAACCCTGGGATAGAGCACACGACACTAAGTGTTTCAAGTGTCTAGGAAGATAGCATTTGGCGAAAAGAAAGTGCTCGTGACACAAAATGGGGGCTATGTCTCGGAGGATGATGATGATATGTCAACCTTAGTGGAGATTGGAGAGTCTGAAAAGGAGGATGAGGAGGACTCGAATCTCGTTACATGAATTAGGCATTGAAGATCAATAAGTTAGCAATCAAATCCTTCTAATTTTGGGATTGATAAGCATCAAGAGTGCTCGAAGTTAGCGTGGGAAATGAAGCACGCATGAGTGACTCATCCGGCCGTAATTTTGGGAAATTCAATCAAATTACAATCAATTGGGTCGAGTAATTTATGTGATTGGGATATTTGGATTGAAAGCCACAATAGTGCTATAAATACTAGAACATTCTTGGCATTTTAGGCACCCAATTTCATCCACATACCCAGCTTTCCAAACACGCCAACGCCGCTCCGTTTCGTCTCCGTTTGGACATCGAACGAGGCGCGTGAACCTAGCTCGTTGCAAGGCTCTATTTTGGGCTATTCGTGCAGTCTGGGAGTAATCACCACCAGCGCCAGTGCTACAGCCCGACGTCTCCATGCTCCTTTTGTGGTGCCGCCGATTCCAGGAGTCGTTTCCATCATCGAGTTCGCACCGTCGGTTTTGGTTCGGTTGCCCCCATGGTCGAGTTCGTTAAGACCTTTGTACGTTGTGTACTACAAAAGAAATTGGGGAAGATAAAGTAGTGGGCCATGTTGTGTAACTTTTGCCTATTGGGCCATTTATCCCATTTTTCATATCCAGTTCAAATTCGACCCGAGATCAATCGGGCGGTATAATTTCGACCCACTTTTACTCGTATTTGTTCATAGAGAATTTCAATTGTTATTTTTATGACTAAATTCATAAAAATTTATTGAATTTATTTACTTGATTTCGTCAAAATAAATTAATTGATATTAATTATTTTGTTAATTCGTATCGTTATTCATCGGATCTCATGTGGACCCGAAAACTTGCTAGAGTTATCATAGAGCAGAAGTCAAGTTCCCGAAAAGCCAACCAACGGTTATTGTCTCGTCTAGATTGATCTCCCAATCTAATTAAGGCAAGTGGTGGTTATTTATTGTCATTTCAGTTCGTTATTTGGCCGACATATAATATTGAAATTAATTGTGTAACTTTTAAAACCTGATTAAGTGTTTGGGAAGACTTGTGTGCTTTAAATGTATTTCGTATATATCTAGGTTGATAGTTATTATCGAAATAGATATAGTTATATGTAATTATGTTGTTATCATTTAATGTCGATATTGGTTGTGGACTTGTTGTGTTATGTGTGGACTTTATAGTCATGAAGTATGGACTTTAATAGTCATGTGTGTCATGCATATCATTGCCTTGCGAGGCATAACGATCTCTATATAACTTGTTATTAGGAGGATTAATTCCCTAATACTTGTGGTCATGACCGTACCCTTATTCGAATATAAGTGGTGGTGCACTTAGCTAGTGTCGTTATTCATGATTCGTCCCATGATATCTCTCATATCAAAATGGTGTGGATTAAAAGCTTTAACGTAAATGTACATTTTGGAAATTAAATAAGATAAGTGTTGTGAGCACATAAATAATAAACTTTGAGCGAGAAGTACAACTTGGAAATCGCTCGTCCTCCGGTTTAAGCGGGTCGTCATTCTAATCTGAATTCGCATTATATGGTGAGGTTGGTCGGACCCAATTATTCAGTGGAGTATATATATGATGTGTGTTGATTGTAAAACGTTCTCAAACAAATCATATTTTCTTGCGATAATACTCACATTCATTTCGGGTATTCTCTTGGTGCAGACCTCTTTTGTCCACTCTTCATTTCAGTGGGAGTATTTTAGTTATATGTTGTCTATCGGTTTTTATTCGAGAGACAACGATAGTAACTAGATATTACCACACAAAACCTCACGTAAAATACCCTTGCGTAGTCTTTCATTAGACTAACCAACCACTATTTTTCCTTGCATGGTTGACTGGTGTCATCCGTCTCATACAGCACATCAGTCCAGTTGCCTCAGGTTGTCTAGAAGTAACAAGACAGAGAAAAAGGCTTGCGATTATAGTTTAGTTTTGAAAAACTTTCAAGGTTAATTTAATATAAGATTTAATTTTCCTAATTAATATAATAGGTGAAAGTGTGTGATAACCTAGGCATGTAATTATGATTTATTTAAAGTCTTTCTCTTTAATTTTAATATCGTTTATAAAACTTATCTCCCCAATTTACGAGGGGAATAATAAAGATTGAATATTCATTTCAAAAGTCATTCGCTACTCTTTTATTATTGAATATTTATTTATTGTACACATAAATTGCCTGGATTAAGCCTATGGTGGCATTGGACATTAAAGTCTGAGGTCACCGGCATGTGACACCACCGACATAAGTCGGCGGTGTTACAGGATGTGGCATGCTTATCATTAGTTTTAATAGTTTCTAACCTTTCTTTTTTAGGCAGTCTGTGAGACTAAAAGTTTCTGCTCTAACTATTTTTAGTAGGTCCATGTTATACTTTAATTTGTATGTTATTTCCTTATCTTAGACATAGGATTAGTTATAGGGAGAGCTAAGGCCAGCCATACCTTGGGTGTGTCATCTCTCTTGAACTTTGTCTACTTAAACACTTCTATTTGTTAATGAAAAATAGGTTGAAACTTAGGTCCAACTTGGCATAGTTGTTCTTAATTTATTTTATTGTAAAAACTCTCTCTTTGCCATTGCAATCAAACACTCAAACCTCCATACCTTTTGTGCTCAAGCAACAACTCCATCGAACTCGTAATTCTCTCGGAATCTTAATTGACGGAAGCCTGTGACATGAATTTGAGCACCGAACCAAAATTTGTTTCACTCATTGATAGGTGTTATTTCATACACCTTTACTAGCAATTATTAGCATGATTTGGAGGAGTTTATGAGTGGTTTTTAGGCTAAGTCTGTGATCCAGAAGTTATGAAGAGAAGTGAAGATATCCCAGGATTTACAGCTTAGATGAAGACATGAGGATGGAGATGGAGCTGCTGAAGCATACATGGAGACGACTACCAACACTTGGTAGTAATGAAGAGCAGCAGAAGAAGAGGTGAGCTAGCTCACCGCCCCGCGGCCCGGCGGTGACTCTCAGAGAAGAATGAAACCCCGCGCCAGAGGAAGCCACCGCCCCGCGGTGGAGAGCCTGACGCCCCGCGGTGGATCTCACCGCCCCGCGGCGGCCGTGTTAAATGCCGCGCATCTGAAGACATTTATTTCCTTTTATTTCGTTCAGATTTTGTTATTTTATTATTTTGTTTCCTTTATTGTTTGCATTAGTTTTAACCTAGTTTTCTTAAGACTATTTAAGTCCTCTTTCTAGGTTAAGAGGAGAGACTCGTTACAATTGCTTTACATCAGACGTTATTTTCCCTTAGTTTTCATTCTCGTTTTGAATGGAGAACTAACTTCCCTTTGTTCTACTAGACGATTGAAGCAATACAGTTGATGTGTTTGTGAGATTTCTATTCCTTGTTCTTATCCTTATAAGTGTTGGTTTGATTCTCTTGGTTATATTGAATATTGATTTCTTGTTGTTATTCTTAGCCTGATCAACTAGGTTGAATACTTTTTATCAATTGCTAGGATTGCATATAGGGGTTCCGAGTGCATATCTAGTAGCAAACACAATTGTGCGTATAGGGGTTCCGAGCGTACAATTGTGAGTGAGAATCAGTTGCATGCGAGTATTAATACGTCTTTCTATTTGCATGTATCCTATATCCTTGTGTGTATTGCTATTGCTTTGTTGGTGGTAAAGTATACCGACAACTATGAGAATCGGTGGTATTTTACCATTGGCATAGTGATAAGTCTATCGACAACTGTGAGAATCGATAGTACTTAAGATCAGGGTGGGAACAACTATAAGGATAGTAAAAGAACTTGGATTAAATAGATTTCTGTGATCAAATTATATCTATGTATTGTGGATCTCGCTCTAGTAGGACTACTTTCCCCATTATATTTTCTCAACTCAATCAAACTTGTTTGCTTTGCTTGCTTTGCTCTCTCGTGATAACTAAATCCCTCCCCCTTTTGCTTGTTATTTGTCATTCACAATTGCATACTGCATCAGATCTTCCCTGTGGGTTCGACCCTTGCTTGCTTACTATACATCTGTTTAGTAGGTCTGTTAGGACTTTTTACTTTGATAAGGCTAATCAACGATACTTGCATTGCGCACTTTTAGCCCCGTCAAATTTGGCGCCGTTGTCGGGGAAGTTTTCTGTTTTTGTTGTGTGTTTTCATTATTGATTTTTGGTGGAGACCTATCTTATGGTCGACACTCGTTCTACTACCTCCCATCTAGCTGCTTTTGATCCAGAAATTGATAGATCATTCCTTGCGAACCTACGCGATCAAGGAGAGGAAGAAGAAGAGGTTGAGGTAGTTGAGATAGTTAAGGCTGAGACAATTAACATCCCTGCTGTTGAAATGGCTGAGACTCTGAGAGAATTGACTGAGCCGAATATTGGAGCACAACCCATGGCTGTCGTCATCCCTGCACTTGGCGAAGGGGTGGACTTTGAGCTGAAGTCTGGAGTTGTTGCCTATCTCCCTAAGTTCCATGGTTTGAGTGGAGAGGTTCCACAATGTGTGCATGACTATGAAGCCCAGGAACGTGACAGAAGATCAAATCAAGATGAGAGCTTTTGGTTTCTCCCTGCTAGACTCTGCTAGCGACTGGTACTATCACTTGCCGCCAGGCACCATAGATACGTGGAATAAACTGCACAAGGCGTTCCTGGAGAAGTACTTTCCAACGAAGAAGGCAAATGCTTTGAAAAAGGCAATTGCCAATATTGAGCAGGCTGGCGATGAGACGTTGTATGACTATCTTGAGCGGTACAAGAGACTTTTCTCCAGCTGCCCGTTCCATGGATACGCCAAGCAGGACCTTGTCCTCTATTTACACAATGGTCTGCTGGACCAAGAGAGAAGGATGGTTGACGCTGCTTGCGGTGGAAGCATTCTGAATCTGACACCGGATGTAGCCATGGAGAGATTCCAGGAGATAAGTGAGAGCACCAGGAGTTTTGGGAAGACATACCAAAGGAAGGCGTCAATGCTATGACCCCTGCAGGACCAAGCCTAGTGTTGACTGAGTTAGCCGAGTTGAAGGAGATGGTGAAGAGAATGGCAAATCAAAACGCCTCTCAACAAGTTAAAGCATGTGGGCTTTGCTCTGATCAATACCACCCCACCGACACTTGTCCTCAGCTGCAAGAGGAGGGTGTTGCTGAAGTTAATGCTATAGGAGGTTATGGACCCCCTAGACCACAGTTTGGTGGACAGTCCAATTATAATCCGAGAGGGCGAGACCACCCAGGTTTTAGATGGAGTGACCCTCAAGGTGGTCAACAGTCGGCACAACAGCAATACCAGCAGAGAGCCCCGTATCAACAGAGGCCTCAAGGCCAAAGCTCTGGTGCTTTGACTGAAGAGATGCTAAAGACACTGACTCAGCATTTCGCCACGCATGTGCAGGCTACTGAGTCAAGTATAAAGAACATGGAAAGACAGATTGGTCAGCTTGCTGATGTTGTGACCAAACTTGACCAGAGGACATCTAACTCCCTGCCATCTCAGACTACTATGAACCCAAGGGAGAACGTGAGTTCTATTACCCTCAGAAGTGGTAAGAAGTTGGTCGTTGCTCCTATTGCTGAAGAGGAGAACGAAGTCGAGAAGGCAGAAATCACCCACCTTCCTGCGGTAGACACCACCGCGACCCGGCCAGAAATGGAAGAAGGAGCCAGGAAAGAAAAGCTGAAGCCACCGCCCCGTGGCGACTCTCACCGCGACCCGGTGGCTGATCTCAGTAAACACACCATGACCCCACCGCCCCGCGGTGATGATCAATGCCCCGCGGTGGGCTTACCGCGACCCGGCCCCCCATAATCCAGCTCCGCTGAAGAAACCTGTGTTGATGACTACGTTCGCCCTGTGTTTCCCCCTATAGGTTCTAAGAAGCCACCAGCACCTTTACCTGAGGCGCTGAAGGCTAAGAGAGTAACCGATGACAGTGATCTGTTCGAGACATTTCGGGACTGTGAGGTGAACATTCCCCTGATCAAGCTTATCAAGGCTATCCCGCGATATGCCAAGTTCTTGAAGGAGTTGTGCACCATGAAGAGGACACAGAAGCTAAAAGTCCAGAAGAAGGTTCCGGTGAGTGAACATGTGTCAGCGGTAGTTCAGAGACGCATACCTGAAAAGTGCAAGGATCCAGGTACATTTACTATTCCTATTACTGTAGGTGAGCATCGATTTGAGAAAGCCCTGTTAGACTTGGGTGCCTCTATTAATGTTTTACCTTAATCACTGATTGAGGATTTAGGGATAGGACCCCTGCATGATTCTAACATTGTTATACAACTTGCTGATGGTTCTTGTGTGCCCCCTAAGGGTATTGTGGAGGATGTTCTTGTCAGGATAGGTTCTTTGATTTTTCCTGCTGATTTCTTTGTTATGGATATGGACTATGATGAGCAGGTTGCTCCTGTTATGTTAGGTCGACCTTTTATGAAAACATCCATGATAAAGATTGATGTCGATAGTGGAACTTTAACTATGGAATTCGATGGAATAATTTTTAAACACAATATTCATAGAGCCAACTCCATTGAACTGCCTGTTCCTTGCTGCATTAGTGATATTGATAATCATGTGCATAAAAATGTTAAAACTGGTGCAGTAGAGACCGTAGTTAAGTGTTCTACTATTGCTGGACCTATTGAGTTGCATGAATTACATGTTGATGATGTCTTGCTGGATGTTATAGGAGATCTCATTCCCTCTATTTTGGGCACTTGCCCCCCTGCACTAACCATACAAGGCTGTAAGCCTTTATCTAGTAACGTACATCATATTCAGAATGAGCCGTATCGGCCCCCACATTGCTCTAAGTATGGGGGAGATACTCCAAAGGAAGTAATCATGGAGTTGATGGCCAAGAGGGAACATGGTCTAAGGTCTCAACCTTTCCATGGGAGGTCTCGACAGGAAGAGACGAGTATGAGGATTCTGAGGGGATCCTATTCTAGGTGGTAGTTGATCTGCAATACGTCGAGCCAACGACGTTAACCAAGGCGCTGTCCGGGAGGCAACCCGAGGTAGTTTTTCTTTGATCTTTCCTTTCCCTTAGTTTAATTTCTTTTGTTTTGTTTCGTTCGCCTGTTACTAACATTTCAGGTACGAAAGTAAATGGAGAGGAGACGGTGTTCTCAGTTCGTCTCACCGCCCCGCGGCGATCCTCACCGCCCCGCGGTGGATGTCTGGTATATTTTCTCAACTCCGGAAAAAAAAAACAAGAATAAAGGGCCCCGAAAAAACCTTAAACGGGTGAGTAAATTTTTTATTTCTTGAGCTGTTACGAAGGATTTGACGGATTGGGCCTCTTTTTGGGCCAAGATTTCTCTTTGGGCATTGTACCAGCCAGCCCATCATCCCTTTCTTCCCTTTTCACTTTCCCTTCCCTGGCCTAGCCCCTATACTCACAAACCCTCCATTCCCAGCACACCTCTCACGCCCCCAAAGAATTTGCCCCATTCTCCCTCAAATCTCTCTCGACCTTGATCCGGATCTAGCCCCCAATTCACCAATTGGAAGTCTAGCCTCACAAACTAGCCAAACACAACCCCACCGCGTCGCTTCAGTCCCGCCTCGATGTCGCACTGCCTCGCGCTGCCCCGCTTCGCGTCGCTGCTACCACCGCCCCACGCCGACTTCACCGCGACCCGGCCAAAGCCCCCAGTTGTCCCACCGCGACCCGGCGACTCGTTCACCGCCCCGCGGCGAGACCTCTTGGCTCCATGTTTGCTCGTTTGTAAGTTCTCTTGGTTGCCCTTCGTTTTGAAATTCTACATTCATTACTTATGGCACCTAAGGGTAAGAAGAAAGTGTCTACGAGAGATGAGAATGAGGTCTACAATGTGGTGAAGGAGAGGAAGGTGTTGGCGACTAAGTTCTTTCACAAGCCTACGTTGTCTGAGTTTGGTTTGTTGGAGTGTGTGTCCCTGTGTCTGGCACAATGTGGTTTGGGGACATTTCTGAACTTGGTTGCCCTTGCGTATCCCGAGCTTTGTTACCAGTTCATCGCCTCTTTCAAGAGGTATTTTGATGGTTTAAACGACAAGAGGATGATGAGGGTCACGTTCACTTACAACGGGCGTGATTATTCGTTGTCCCCTAAGGTAGTGCGTGATGCCTTGGGCATTACAAAGCTGCCAACTGATGGGTGGTCTGGTGGCATTCTGGAGTCGGATATGATGGAGTTCTAGAAGGCTGCCATGGGCAGGACGTTCAGAAAGGGGCAGGAGGTGAACTCGAAGCTGGTGAACCCGTGTCTACGGTTGATCCACAAAGTGATGATGAGAGACTTCTTTGGCCATGCTGATGATGGAAAGGTTCCTCTGAAGGATTTCCAGTGGTTTATGAGCATCTTGGAGGTTGTTACGTACACGCCATGTTGGGCTACCCTCTTTTTGGGTTCCTTGAAGAGGATTCGTGATGGTGAGCCACGTGATATTTGTGGGGGTGGTCTGATTACCCTCCTTTGTGCTGGAGTGATAGCTTGCGATCAGATTTCTCGGCATGTTGCCTACATGGTGTATGATATGGCGCACATGAAGGTATGCTCGATGCTGAAGCCATTGGGAAAGGATGGTGATTTGGTATGGTCGTCATATGATGGCCACATTCTGATTCTTCCACGGGAGTTCGCCTATTCCCCTTCATTTGCGGATTGGTGGATCTCTAGTGATAGCAGGATGACGACTGATGATGCTCCTACTGCTGCTCCTTCAGGCCCGTATGGAGAGGGCCCTAGTGGTGCTGCTGCTGCTGCTGAGTTTGCGGGCGAGGACACTCCTATGCCTACACTTTATGACGCGCCCTCATCTTCTTACGGTCCTGCCGCACCTTGGCAAGAGTTGTATGCAAGATTTGATGCATTCTCTGTGCAGCAAATGCACTGGAACGCCCGAGTAGAGACCAGTCTACAGACTTGGCAAACCCAGTTCCGCTCTGATGTAGATGAGCGTCTGGACGGTATGGACGCTCATATGAGGGACTACTTCAGGAGGTTCCCACCACTACCACCATCAGGCCCGCAGTGAGTTTATTTCTTCTTCCCCTATTTCATTTGATGTTCTCTTTTCTACATTGAGGACAATGTACGGTTTAAGTATGGGGGAGGGATTTAGACTTGCTATCTGTCTATCCTTTGTACATATTGTTTTTCTTTTCGTGTGTTGTATTTCCCATTCGAGTTTTTTATTTCAAAAAAAAAGCCAAAAAGAAGTAAAAAAGGCAATCAAAATCCTGGGATGAGCTGAAAACCCGAAAGGGCAGTTCAGGTAAAAAGCAGGTAGTCCGGCTGGTATAGACCAGGGCAATATTGGACTGGAGTGATGTGAGTATATGTGAGATATCTAGCAAAAAGAAATGAGTGGCTAAGTGAAAACCCGAAAGGGCGCCTTGGTAAGATGAGCGAAAAAGAAGAAGAGTGATTTTAGGATTGCTCATTATTCTTGGCGAGGTGTCATAAGAAGAGGTGGTATAAGGAGTTCGGGTAGGCCATTCTGGAGCGATAAGGAGCTAGATTGGAGTTAGGATTAGAATTATCTTTGCATCACTTATTTTGGTTGTCTGGAGCTTATTGTTGATATGTTGTAATTGCTAGTGTCATGTTTTCTTATACTTCCTGAGGCCTTGGTATTGATTGAGAGAGTAGGTTTTTCTTTAGCTTACACGGGACGAGTAAAGGTCTAAGTATGGGGGAATTTGATAGGTGTTATTTCATACACCTTTACTAGCAATTATTAGCATGATTTGGAGGAGTTTATGAGTGGTTTTTAGGCTAAGTCTGTGATCCAGAAGTTATGAAGAGAAGTGAAGATATCTCAGGATTTACAGCTTAGATGGAGACATGAGGATGGAGATGGAGCTGCTGAAGCATACATGGAGACGACTACCAACACTTGGTAGTAATGAAGAGCAGCAGAAGAAGAGGTGAACTAGCTCACCGCCCCACGCCGGAGTCACCGCGGCCCGGCGGTGACTCTCAGAGAAGAATGAAACCCCGCGCCAGAGGAAGCCACCGCCCCGCGGTGGAGAGCCTGACGCCCCGCGGTGGATCTCACCGCCCCGCGGCGGCCGTGTTAAATGCCGCGCGTCTGAAGACATTTATTTCCTTTTATTTCGTTCAGATTTTGTTATTTTATTATTTTGTTTCCTTTATTGTTTGCATTAGTTTTAACCTAGTTTTCTTAAGACTATTTAAGTCCTCTTTCTAGGTTAAGAGGAGAGACTCGTTACAATTGCTTTACATCAGACGTTATTTTCCCTTAGTTTTCATTCTCGTTCTGAATGGAGAACTAACTTCCCTTTGTTCTACTAGACGATTGAAGCAATACAGTTGATGTGTTTGTGAGATTTCTATTCCTTGTTCTTATCCTTATAAGTGTTGGTTTGATTCTCTTGGTTATATTGAATATTGATTTCTTGTTGTTCTTCTTAGCCTGATCAACTAGGTTGAATACTTTTTATCAATTGCAAGGATTGCATATAGGGGTTCCGAGTGCATATCTAGTAGCAAACATAATTGTGCATATAGGGGTTCCGAGCGTACAATTGTGAGTGAGAATCAGTTGCATGCGAGTATTAATACGTATTTCTATTTGCATGTATCCTATATCCTTGTGTGTATTGCTATTGCTTTGTTGGTGGTAAAGTATACCGACAACTATGAGCATCGGTGGTATTTTACCATTGGCATAGTGATAAGTCTATCGACAACTGTGAGAATCGATAGTACTTAAGATCATGGTGGGAACAACTATAAGGATAGTAAAAGAACTTGGATTAAATAGATTTCTGTGATCAAATTATATCTCTGTATTGTGGATCTCGCTCTAGTAGGACTACTTTCCCCATTATATTTTCTCAACTCAATCAAACTTGTTTGCTTTGCTCTCTCGTGATAACTAAATCCCTCCCCCTTTTGCTTGTTATTTGTCATTCACAATTGCATACTGCATCAGATCTTCCCTGTGGGTTCGACCCTTGCTTGCTTACTATACATCTGTTTAGTAGGTCTGTTAGGACTTTTTACTTTGATAAGGCTAATCAACGATACTTGCATTGGGCAATTTTAGCCCCGTCACTCATGCGTACTGGTTGAATATTAGAGGAATCAAACTAGACTCGTTGAACTTCGTATTGGTTTTGGAATCACCTGAATTGACTTTTGAATAAGGAGAATGACTTATGTAACACCCCCGACTTATGTCGGTAGTGCCACACGCTAGTGGCCTCAGACTGTAAAGTCCAAAGCCACCCTAGGCTTTAATCGGATAACTTTTAAAAATAATATTACTTTAACTCACAATCTTCAACTACAGGCCTTCCTTTTCGATTTGTTACTTCAAGCTTGTCTGAGACCAACCATTGATAAGCCATATAGGACGGATGACACCAGCCAACTAGTTAAGGAAAAAGAATGGTTGGTTAGTCTAATGAAAGGCTTAACACGGGCTCAAACAGAGTGGTTCTTGTGATTGTATCCAGTTACTAAAATTATCTCTCGAATGATAGTCGGTAGACGATACATAACTCGGACACTCTCATTGAACGATAGAAAGAGAACACTCTCATTGAACGATAGAAAGAGATATGCGCCAAGAGAAGACTCCAAAGGAATTGAGTCTTATAGGAATTATGTACGTTTGTTTGGGAACATTTATAATTATCACACAAAGTTTTAAAAACGACCTCTTTGAATAATATGGTCCTTAACCAACCTCACCGCATACGTGATGTGCAAATTTAGATTGGTAAGAGGACCTTCATAGACAGAAGCTAGCCCGAGCAAGTTCCACGTTGTACTTCTCGCCCGAAGGTATATTAATTATTTGCAACACGACACTTATCTTATTTAATGTCAAAACGTGCATTAATGTTAAGGCTTTTAATTCTACAGCCGATCTCGCAATGAGATATAGAGACAAATCCTGAATTCTGGCACTAGCTAAGTGCACCACAACTTATATTCGAATAAGGGTAGGTCATGACCAAAAGAATTAGGGCAATAACATAAATAAATTATGATTAGATAATTTATTCAATAACGACATTTGAAGGATACAAGTCTTGATTTTTGATTGAATTTATTTAACTCTAAATAAATCAATTTCAAGGCTTTTTGATAAAACGATTATTTATACGATACTAAAAACCAATTAGTCGTATATTCTAAATAATCATATAATAAGAAAATTGATCCAATAATTTATTGATAACCCTAATCATTTCTCACCAAACATTTATCTAGATGAAGTATTACAATTATACAATTCATAATACAAGATAATACCCAAATATTATATAATTAATTTAATTTTAATCTTAATAAAATTAAATTAACCTAACATAAATTTTAACTAATCCAGATTAATCTAATTAATCAAGATTAAACAAAATAAAATAAAATCCAAAACCGAACTAGGTAAAAATTCTTCACCGGAGGCCGCGAGAGACACCAATTGGAAAATGGGCAAGTTGTGCCTCGTCGGAGCACCACCGGAGCTGGGACGAGAGGGATTTTGAAGAGGACGAGTTGGCGGAGCAAAGGGTGGCGCCAATTGCGACGGTGGAGCCTCGTAGAGGTCGGAATTAATCGATTAACAGTCGCAACAAACTTTTAGGGTTCGAAGGTTTGACGATGAAATTGGATAACTCTACCCCATGGGTGGAGGAGTATTTATAGGGGTTGGATAGGTCTTGAAAAATCCTACAAATCATGTCAAGTTTGGGCCAAAATGATCCCGAATCGGATCAAATTTTGCCAAAAAATACAAGGACACGTTCGAATATTTTCTTGCCTTTCGGGGGATAATTCGATCTTATTTTGTGGTGGTTCTTCCCGATTTTAGGGGCATAATGCACGTCTTGATGTTAGCCACAAAACCCACAATTTAATTTGAACAAACAAGTGGAAATGGGGGTCGAAATCAGACCATGCCGCCATTGATACACCTCGGCCGAGTTGTACGTGTGGGCTGGGGAAGATGACAATGTTCATCAGTCGCCCCCCCCCCCCCCCCCCATATTTTGCTTATTTGCACATTTTTGCTCAACTTTGCAAGTTGTGGCAAAAATGTCCTTCTTTTACTTTCAAAAATTACAAAAATTACCCAAATTATTTATTTTATTATTCTACGTTTACATAATTATTTTGACACGATTTCTATTTAGCGCACCGGAAAAATTTCTATTTAACGCCCCGGTTCATCCGTGACGGATGAAACATGTTCATCTGTGATGGACGAAGCATGTTAATCCGTGAAGGATGAACATGTTTCGTCCGTCACGGATGAACATGCTGATCCGCAACACGATTTTGGAATCGCCATAACTTTTGCTTCCCTAGTCTAAACGTGCTGAAATTTGGAGGAGTTATAGTTGACATCTTGATCTTTAATCTGACGTTCGAATCACTCAATTCGGGATTATGTAGAAAAAGTTATACTTCTCCAAAGATGGGACAAAAAACAAAGATCTCTTAAGCGACAGGCGAGTACAATAGCATTTAAGTCGGATTACAATATCATTGCAATCATGGACCACAATAGCATTACAATGTGCGAGTACAATAGCATTTAAGTCGGCTTGCGACCTCGTCTCTTTCTTGTGCAAGAAGGTCTGAATGCCATCAGTTGAGAAACAAATGGATCATACAGACAAGCAGCAGAGGCATCATGTGCATGCTCCCACATGACAAATATTGGAGGCAATGGTGACGCCTCTGATAGGACCATCTACTCATGGGTTCAAATAATTAATATAAAATAATTAAATGATTAGTACTATACCGAAATGAAATGTCTCTCCTTCTCAACATGGAAGATGCAGATCGTCTTAAGCTTATACGGCTCCAAGTATTTAATGAAGGATTGTGGAGGCATATAAGGTGGTGAAAACATTTAACCCACTGAATTATTGGGAGCTCTAACCTGAGATGGCCTCAAAGGAGTGGTAGGAGCTTTAGGTTTTCGTGAAGGTGTGCTAGTGGGCATTGGTGGCCTACCTCGTTGCTTCTTGGGGGGTGTCCCTTCCGTATATTTGTCTGTGTACTCCGATGAAGAAGGATGTTTTTTAGTGGTATATTTGTTTAGAGCTCCCATTGGTCGTCCTTTATGCCTCACAATAGCCGGCTTTTACAGACTAGTCCCCTCGGGGCGAGCTATGTCGTAAAGTCGCAAGACACATTTTTCTTGATCATCTGCTGACAGATTGAGGAAATGATCCGTATAAAATTGATCCATCAAAGATCTCGCAACTCTGCGCTTCACCTCAACCTCACCTTCGTCTTGCACTTCTGACAAACTTAATCGTCTCCAAAACGGATGCAACGCGCTGAAGGCTTAATAGGGATTGAACTCGTCACATTTCTAGCGATGTCATGCACACACGGCAATCCATCTCTCACCCTCATCTGGCATGTGCAGATCTTGTCACAAAATGGATTTTCCCCTTTTTTGTATTCCTCCGTCAAGCAGTCAAGTGCAACCTTAGATACTTTGTACTTCAACTGCTTGAAAACATCAGCTCATGTCCCAAGAGTCATCGTGCTTTGTACACTCTCGTTGAAGGTCCCCTTGATGTCCTTTACTTGGTTACCCATCTTTGAATGATATTGACCAAATATCGTGTCTAGACTACCATGTGGAATAGTCAAGAAGTCTTTCAAGAACCTTCTTCCACAAGAAAGAGACGAGGTCAAACCTTCTTCCACAAGAAAGAGACGAGGTCGTTCGAACCTTCGTTTATATGATCCATTCGTTTCAAGAACATTCTAGACCAAGTATCCTTTGTTGCTTGTCTATATGATCCATTCGTTTCTCAGCTGATGGCGTTCGAACCTTCTTCCACAAGAAAGAGATGAGGTCGCAAGCCGACTTAAATGCTATTGTACTCACACATTGTAATGCTATTGTGATCCATGATTGCAATGCTATTGTAATCCGACTTAAATGTTATTGTACTCACCTTGGCGCTTAAGAGATCTCTATTTTTTGTCTCGTCTTTGGAGACATATAACGTTTTCTACATAACTCTGAATTGAGTGATTCCAACGTCAGATTAAATATCAAGATATCAACTATAACTCCTCCAAGTTTCAGCGCGTTTGGACTAGGAAATCAAAGGTTATGGCGATTCCAAAATCATGTCACGGATCAGCATGTTCATCCGTGACGGACGAAACATGTTCATCCGTCACGGATGAACATGCTTCGTCTGTCACGGATGAACATGCTTCGTCCGTCACGGATGAACATGCTTTGTCCGTCACGGATGAAGCAGGGCATTAAATAGAAATTTTGCCAGTGCGCTAAATAGTAACGGTCTATTTTGACCCAAATTTATGAAGGATGAAATTTTAGATTAAGTTAATTCTAAGATTTAAGTTACATTTTATCATATTTTAACCTTATCTTACTTAACATTTTGTTCTCCTTAAATTAATACTCTATGTTAACTTGATTATTTTATTTAAATTAATATTAACATAAGATAAAATATATTTAATATTTCATGACTTGTGAAAGGTAACCTTCTTAGGTTAATTATTAGTTTATCCTCTCATGGATAAACATAATAATTCTTATAACATTTATTATATATCTAAAAATTCTCAAAAATTACATTTGTGGTTATACTTAATTATTTATTTCTACCATACTATTATAACCCATTTGATAATTTGCACCCAAAAATTATCATAAACCCTTGAACTTAAGTTATTGAAAATTTAAATTACTCCTATAAAAGAAATAAAATAAATTTCATATATAAATTTTATTTTTATTAAATTGAAATTACCATATTACCCTTCTTTTTTAAGTGGGATATCACAATACTACCCCTTAAAAATAGTTTTGACCCCAAAACTAGCGCTAACAAAGTAAGGAACAAACACTCATGTCCCAATACGTTACACCATCCTTTACGAGTCCAGTCAGTCCTTATCAACACATGACTTGTACTGTTTTTCGCACTCAAGGATTCTCGTATGAACGCATAACTCGAAATAGTAACTAATTTAGTAATTTCCAAAACAAGGAAATACTTCTTTATTATTCGGAACTTTGAATTAAACCAACGGAAGGAATGTCAAATGAACAAATCAAACAACTATGGAGACTATAGACACATGCGTCATAGCTCCTAATCTAAGAAAGGCTGAACAAATATTTTAACTAGTCGTCCATGGTGTCCTTCCCGTCGGACTGACACATTACAAAGAGTCGTTGCTCCTGACTCAAAGATTAAATAGGCGCATTGCCTTTATTCGTAGCAGCAGATTGACCAGAAGCGGACACTTCAGGAAAAAGGTTCTGCCTACTGCCATCACTTGATGCATGGAATGGTTGTGCCAATCCTTGGCCTTTCTGCCGACAGTAAGTTTGCATGTGGCCTTCCTTCCCACATTTATGGCATACCCGCCTCTCTTTCGGGCAATTGAAATTCTTATGCTCGGCTTCACCACAGTTATGGCATTTAATTGCACCACTACTCCAACTTGAGCCTTTGGTGGTGTCAGACTAAGTCGTCTCGGTCTTAGAACGACTAGACTTCTCAAACTTGGTAGGTGATGTCGTCCGCTTAAATGCATTAAACTTCTGGTTTTGTTGCCCGCCTTTAGCCTTATTCTTTTCCTCCAGCTTCTGGGTGGATTGCTCTAGTGTAACCTCTATCTTATATGTTGTATCCACATACTGTTCCAAAGTAGAGCAACTGTGACGCACCATTAGAGGTTTGATTTCTAGGCTCATCCATCCATGGAAGTACCAGATCTTCCACTCTTCATAATGCACTTCAGAACCAGCATAGTATAGCAAATGATTGAACTTTGCCACCAACTTAGTCACCTTCAATCCCTCGGTCTCTAGGTAGAGGAGTTTTTTCATCTTCGCTTCTCTAATAGCACGGGAGAAGAATCGATCAGTGAGATTTTCCTTGAACATTGCCCAACTCATATTCGGATGGTCATTCAATCCACTTCCTTCCCACCACTCACTTGCTCCGTCTTTCAAATGCAATGAAGCTACGTGCACCTCTTCAGCCTTGATGCAAACCACGTTCCGAAACAGTCGCTCCATATGGGAGAACCAATAGGCAACCTTGACTGGTTCCCTGGTTCCATCATAGCCTTTCAGGCGCATCAAATTAGTTATCTTTAACGCTCGGTTATAGTTCCCTTCATTTCTCTCGAGAATCACTAGAGGTGCAGGGTCTTCATCATGTCCCCTAATATCAGCTACAACCTGAGGAACGGGAGCCACTTGAGCTTGCGATATTCCCTGGGTTGTCATTATCTTGACAACCTGCCTCACTATCTGCCTTATGACCGTAGCAACCAACACGATCGGGACAGGAGGTGGATTAAGTGGAACTTCCCCCGCAACTTGAGGGTCCACCTGTCCCTGACGAACATCTTCCCGCAGGGGCGGGTTATTGTTGTGCGAGCCAGATCCCATGTCTTCCCCTTGTTGAGCAACACTCCTTAGTTGAATCTGAGAACCATCGATGGGACCTTCATCAGCCTCTCGGTTGGTGTATCGGGTGTTCACCATCTGTTGATGAACCATAACGTTAATTTAAATTTTCCAACTTGTATCATATGATACTTAAATCAACTACATTATGAGATGAATTTTATGGGACCAAACTAATAGTTTATATTAGATTGACTGACCCACCACCATTATTCTTAAAACAATCTTATTCTCATACTTGAGAATAAGACAAATAGGAGAAATGTCAACCTCCGAATGACATTAAACCTAAGAATGGAAGATATCCTTATGAATGGAACTAAGGAATAAGTAACTGAATCGAAGCTTGCAGAAGTTTGAAACCCACTTGTTATCAAACCTTATACTTTTAATATTCCTTATATATTTAACTTAATGAATTAAGTACCTATATATTAAATTTCTTAACTAATGACATTATTATTTCTTTAGAAACCTTTACTAAAACCAAAAACCATACTTTTAAACTTAATTCTAACCCTTATAAGACCATTTTTCAAACCGACAATAAAAATTAATATTAGTGTTTTAACAACTAAACTAAGACTTCTTAAGATTTTCAAGACTTGAAGAAATTTTTAAACCTTAAATTTAGTACTAACTAGTTAAATTCTCAAACTTCCTTTATTAAATAAAATAATTTGAAAATAGTTTTAAGAAAATAGTATTGAAAAAAAAAAACTCAAACCTAACAATACGCCACGAATCTTAAAACCATTGCTCCGATACCACATTTGTAACACCCTCGACTTATGTCGGTATGCCACATGCCAGTGACCTTAGACTGTAAAGTTCAAAGTCACCCCTAGACTTTAACTGGCACAATTATGCTTAAATAAATAAATAAACGTTAAGTAATAACATAGTAAATAGCGGAAGCTTGTTGATATAAATACTTAACCTTTATTAAATCTTTCCTCGTAAATTGAGGAGATAAGCTTTACAACTCGAAATTACAATACAGCGGAAGACTTTTAAATAAACCCTAAATACAGTACTAACTTATCTAAGTATTACTGTTACTGAAGAAGATAATATTACTTTATCTCACAATCTTCAACTACAGGCCTTCTTCTTCGATTTGTTACTTCAAGGTTGTCAGAGACCAACCACTAATGTGCAGTATAGGACGGATGACACCAGCCAACCATGCAAGGAAAAAGAAAGGTTGGTTAGTCTAATGAAAGGCTAAACAAGGGATCAAACAGAGTGGTTCTTGTGATTGTATCCAGTACTATCATTGTCTCTCGAGTAATAGTCGGTAGACGATACATAACTCGGACACTCTCACTGAACGATAGAAAGAGATATGCGCCAAGAGAAGACTCCAAAGGAATCGAGTCTTATAGGAATTATGTACATTTGCTTGGGAACATTTATGATTATCACACAAAGTGTATAAAACGACTTCCTTGAATAATTGGGTCCTTAACCAACCTCACCGCATACGTGTTGTGCAAATTCAGATTGGTAAGATGTCCTTCATAGACAAAAGCCCGAGCGGAATCCACGTTGTACTTCTTGCCCGAAGGTATATTAATTATGTGCAACACGACACTTATCTTATTTAATTTCAAAACATGCATTAACGTTAAGGCTTTTAATTCCACAACCGATCTCGCAATGAGATATAGAATGGGACGAAACCCGAATATTGGCACTAACTAAGTGTACCACCACTTATATTCGAATAAGGGTAGGCCATGACCACAAGTATTAGGGAAATAATCCTTCTAATACCAAGTTATAAAGAAACATGTAAACCTCGCAAGGTATATAGAGTTTCTACGAATACTCGTGCTAATATAGGTTCATTTACACACAAATTTAACACACAATTTCCCAAACGAAATTAAGAATAGTTATCCCAACTTAATAGAACAATCGATTCATTGTTAATTAAGATGAATATGGAACAAATTGCAAGAGCGAACCGACACTTGCCTTGAATCACAAAGAACTTGAACAGCGTAACGGAGATGGTTGGTTACGAAAAGCAAATTGGCTCCCTGTTTTAATTCTGTTCCAAAAGCGATTCCGATGTGTAGCCAAATCACATAACATAAATAAATTATGATTAGATAATTTATTCAATAACGACATTTGAAGGATACAAGTCTCGATTTTTAGTTGAATTTATTCAACTCTAAATAAATCAGATTCAAGGCTTTTCGATAAAACGGTTATTTATATGATACTAAAAATCAATTAGTCGTATATTCTAAATAATCATATCATAAATAATTTGATCCAATAATTTATTTATAACCCTAATCACTTCTCACCCAACATTTATCTAGATGAAGTGTTACAATTTAACAATTCATAATACAAGATAATACCCAAAATATATATATATATAATTTTAATCTTAACAAAAAATATATTAATCTAACATAATTTTTAACCAATCCAGATTAATATACTTAATCAAGATTAAACAAAATAAAATAAAATCCAAAACCGAATTGGGTAAAAATTCTTCACCGGAGGCCGCGAGAGACACCGATCGGAAAATGGGCAAATTGCGCCTCGTCGGAGCACCACCGGAGCTGGGACCTGATGAGGCTAAATCCGTAGTGCCTATCAAAGTAAACCTCAAAAACCTAACTAATGTAGTAGGGTAAATAAGGATCGATCCCACAGGGAGGTAAGCAATCTTCCTAAGTGCAAAAGTTGTATGCCAATAGTAACAAAAGGGGGGATTGTGGTTTGTGTCACGTAACAAAGTAAATCAAAGCAAAAGATGTAATCAATGGGTGAGAAGTGACTTAGCCAGACACATATCCACACTTCAGTTTGATTGGTTGATCCTAGATTATCTCCAATTCCTACCAATGAATATTTATATCCCGATCTTATGTATATAAACAAGTCAACCAACCCTGAAAATACTTACCATTAAACAATCAAGAAACTATCAAGATTCAATCTAACGGCAGTAGTAAGCATAGGAATTAACCAGGATACATGCAATACTTAACAACCAGTCAGTACTCGACATGTAATCAATTATTTTCACAATAAACATTCACAACCAGTTCATGTAAATTGCGGTTGCTACACAAGATAAGGGATTTCAACTAGAAATATCCAAACCCTAGCAATAGACAATTACTAATATCAACTAGATGATCAGACTAGTCAAATCAACAAGAATCATGGGATGAAGCACAAAGAGAATCGATATAATCAACGGGAAAAAAATAGAGTTATAATCTCACAACCAAATACAAACGAAGGCTTCAATCGTCGGACTAAGCAAAGGTTGCTTAGTTCTTCATAGTTTTCAAAGCATAAAAACTCTAAGGGAAAAACTGAACGATAATGTGTTGAATGAATAATGAAAAGGCTGCTAACTAATGAAAAGTATAAAACCTAGCAAACCCTAATCTAAAAAGATAAGAAATAAAATCATCCTAAAAGGAAATTAACGAAATAAAAGAAAGGAAATAAAATAACAAAACTCGGACGAAAATCTCTCGGCGCCCGCGTGTGAACAGTAGCCACGACCGCGGAAAGAATTCTGCACCCGCGGATTGGTCTTTGTGGTCTTCGCTGCTTCTGTGTGTTTTCCGCGCCCGCGGCATGTCTTTCGCGGCCGCGGATTGCTCGCTGTCTCTTGTCTCGCTCTCGCCTCGTTCCGCAATCACGGCTCGTCCTTCCGTGCCCGTGGAAATGCTTCTGTGGAGTCTTCTACTCCTCGCTTGCGGTCTTCTCTTGTGGCTTCGTCTTCAACTCCTTAAGTCTTCATTTAAGCACTCAAAACCACCAAATCAACACTTCTTCTCTGCAACTCCATTCTCCTATATTGTGTCCTAAACACACATAAATGGTACCTAAAACTCTAGTAACAACTCTTAGTTATGCACTACAAAGTAGAGCGGATCAGGACCAGAGGGCTCTTAAAGAAGACGGGTTGGCGGAGCTAGGGGTGGCGCCAATTGCGACGATGGAGCCTCGTGGAGTTCGGAATTAATCGATGAACAGCCGTAGCGTATTTTTAGGGCGTAAAGGTTTGAGGATGAAATTGGATAACTCTACCCCATGGGTGAAGGAGTATATATAGGGGTTGGATAGGTCTTGGAAAATCCTACACAATCATGTCGAGTTTGGGCCAAAACTATCCCAAATCGAATCAAATTTTGCCAAAAAACGCAAGGACACGTCCGAATATTTTCTTGCCTTTCGGGGGATAATTTGATCTTATTTTAGGGTGATTCTTCCCGATATTAGGGGCATAATTCACGTCTTGATGTTACCCACAAAGCCCACAATATTATTTGAAGAAACAAGTGGAAATGGGGGCCGAAATCGGCCCATGCCGCCATTGATACACCTTGGCCAAGCAGTGTGTGTGGGCTGGGGAATATGACATTGTTCATCAGTCGCCCCCCCCCCCCCCCCAGTTTTTGGCTTATTTGCACATTTTTGCCTAACTTTTCAAGTTGTGGCAAAAATGCCCTTATTTTACTTTCAAAAATTACCCAAACTTATTTGTTTTATTATTCTTAGTTTACATAATTATTTTTTACCCAAATTTATGAAGGATGAAATTTTAGATTAAGTTAATTCTAAGATTTAAGTAACATTTATCATATTTTAACCTTATCTTACTTAACAATTTGTTCTCCTTGCTAATTTTATTTAAATTAATATTAACATAAGTTAAAATAATTTAAATATTTCATGACTTTAAAAGGTAACCTACTTAGGTTATTTATTATTTTATCCTCTCATGGATAAACATAATAATTCTTATAACCTTTATTATATATTTAAAAATTACCAAAAATCACATTCATGGTTATACTTAATTATTTATTTCTACCATACTATTATAACCCATTTGATAATTTGCACCCAAAAATTATCATAACCCAACCTTTGAACTTAAGTTAATGAAAATTTAAATTACTCCTCTAAAAGAAATAAAATAAATTTCATAACTTTTATTTTTATCATATTAAAATTACTATATTATCCTTCTAATTGAAGTGGGATATCACAACTTCGCCAAAGACGGGACCAAAATTCAGAATCCATTTGCGGCGTCGATGGGCGATCTTCTTTATGTCTTCTTCACTAAGCAAGTGGATTCGCATCAATTTTATAATTTAAGGAAAAATTAAGAAACCTTAACTTATTTACACATTTTATGACTTCATAATTATTATATTTTAAAAATCTCCCAACATTATATATTTTTTAAACAACTTTTTTTAAAAGAAAACTTACTTTTTTGAAAAACTTTGTTCTCCCATTAAACGTTTAGAGTAACTCTACAAAAATCCCAAATTTCAAATATTGTTTTGAAAGAAAAAATAATTTAGTTAAATTATCATGTACTTTTGATAGTTGAAAAAAAAGGTATTATTGAAAAAATATTGAATAAAGGTGTATTTTTATACAAATAAATAAATTAGATTATTTTCTTTAAATAAAAAAATTATGATGTAATGAAAATGTGTAAATAAGAGTAGCTTTTTGAAATTTTCCTACATAAAATATATAATTTGATGGTCTTATAAAAAAATAAAGATGATGTATTTTTTTAAATTACACAAAAAATATTAAGATTTCATTAAATTATGTTAATATATAAATAATTTATAATAACTCTTTGCTTGTTATCAAGTATCGGGCTAAATTTATGAAACCTAGTGATTACCGCACGAACTTTAAAAAAATAAAAATATAAATAATTCGCTATACCTCGACTACCTCCACAAAATTTTCCATAATTATATTTTGTGAAATAACTCCTAAAAATGCTCAAAACCTTCAGAACTTTTAGCCAAACATAGGTCGGAAATCCCATAGTGTGTACAAGACGCATCAAACCGCGTCGTTTGGAGGAATCCTTTTAGAAGATCCGGATTATTGTAGTGAACACAAGGAAAGGAAAGAGGAAAGCGAGGTCTAGGGTTTTTTGGAGAATCTGCAGAGAGATGACCGACCGTGGCCGACCTCGCGACCGAGAGAAGGAGAGGGAGAGGGAGAAGGAGAGAGAGAGATCACTATAGGAGGCGAAAGATCGACAACTGTGACCGGAGTAGGAGGTCACACTCGCCGGACCGCGGCCGACCTCCCGACCAACGTCGCCGCCGACCCCACTCTTATTCTCCCTCTCTCTCCAGGTCTCGCTCTTTGGACCTCTCTCGCCGCCACGCGCAGCGAAGCAGTTTCCGCTCTCCGTCTCCGAAAAATCGTTGTCGTTCGGACCGCAACCAAGGGGAGGAGTACGAGTACGAAGGCGACAAGGACCGGAGGAACGTGGTTTCCGACTTCGTGGAGGGGATCGCGAAAAAGCAGCATCACCAGAAGAAAGGATCGTCCGAGAAGAACAAGGTTGTCGCTGCCGTGAATGATGATGGGGTGGGGAGATGGAGCAGGATGACGATGAGATCGAGATGATGAAGAAGCTTGGGATACCGATGGGGTTTGATACAACCAAGGGAAAGCTAGTACCTGGTGCTGATGTCAGCGGAGTTAGGGCAGTGATGAAGCGCCAGCCACAACAGTATATGAATCGGAGAGGTGGATTTAGTAGGCCATTGCCAGCCAAGACAAATCGGTAAAAATCTTTTCCAGTGCTTTCATGAACATGATTGTATTATAGCTTGAATTTCATTCTTGTGTAGGCATTTTGATAACGAATCTTTTACATGAGTGAAGAAACTTTTGTGGGTTTTCATGCTAAGTTTCTCGTATATGGAATATGTTTTTTTGGGCAGTATTTCATCTTCCACAATTGGATAATTTGAATTGGCGAAGTTTAGTTTTGAAATCACAAACTGAAGTAGCTGAGATCATTTTGTTTGTTTCAAAATCCTGTTAAACCATTGCAACTTGAGACCAATAAGAAATACAATTCCTCCAATCATTACATTGCAACTAGCTTAATATGGAACTCTAAGACATCCAAATCATAGATACTGTTGGTAGGTGTTGGGCAATTGATTGACTATAAATAGTTGGTTCGGTGGAGTCCAGCTTGCCACTGCCATTGTATGTTGAATGGGGATTAAGAATGGACTAGCCTAAATTATCATTTGGGATAATTATAAGAAAAGCCTTCAAAAGAAGGTAAAGGGTCTCGTTAATCTTAAAGCTACTAACATGACCTAGTAGACGTAAAGTCTCAAATTTCACATTCTTGAGAAGCTAGAAAGTCTACAGTCTGGTGAGCTTCACGGTAGTAGTGTTGTATTTTAACATCCTCAAAGTATGCAAATAATCTTCTTGTATCTCTCATTATCATGTCGATCTCCCAAGGGGTATCCCATTTAAGACTACAAGATTGTCTCTTTCAATTGTAATCTTTTTTATGCCCAGCCGATGAGCCTGAGCCACACCTACCCACATCGAAATTGCTTTTGTCTGTAATATAGAAGTTGGCAAGATCTTTATCTTTATAATGTCCATAGACTATGTTGCTTCCATGTCCCTAATAATATAACCTATTTTCGATTCACCATATTTGTTTTTGATCCATTAAAATTTAATTTCAAATGATCTCTTCTCGGTTTAGACAAAGAAATATGTTTAGTTCTGTTTCCCTTATTTATATCCTTGCTTTCAATTTCAATATTATTATATCTTCTATATGAGTGTACAATAGGTTCACAACTTGGAAGATAATGAGATGCATTTCGAAATACTATTGCATTCTTATAGTTCCAAATATGCCACTAGGCAAAACTTGCTAGTTCGAAATTTGTGTTGGCTCCTCTATTATAAGATAGATTATCGTAGAAATTATCCCTTAGTGTTATAGTGTGTATATTTTCATTTAGTATTTTCCAGTTTCTCTTAAGATCCTTTGAGTGTATGAGCATTTGAGGAAGAGATGGTTTGTATCTTCATTCGGGACCTTACAGAGGATGCATTGTGCTAGGACTCTATTTTAATGCCTAATAAGTCTTTCTTTGGAATAGTTGGGGGCAGATGGGCAGGCAAAGGCCTATGATGCACATTATCACTCATGCCCCTAGGCATCTCGAGGCCGGATATGGTCCGGGCTTGACTTGAAAATTTTGCCTGTTTGTGCGGGTTCGGGCCGAAACGAGTCCGGGAATAGGTCTTGGGCAACTGTTCATACTCGTTCGCATTCCTGGCCCAGGTAGCCCGTCGGGACCAATTAAATAATTTTGTACATAAATTACATTATGTCCATAACTAAAAAAACATGTAAATTTTCATAATTCCAAATATTTTCCATCTTACAATACAAAACATCAAATATGCAATGATCAAAGTATAAAAACAATTAATAAGTAATAACACACTCAAATAAACAATAAAAGGACAATTTGGACCAAAGTCTACAAATAGTTAAGAAGTAATAACAACACACTCAACAAAACATCAAATATGATGAAATATCTAATGATCAAAGCCTTCAATCTTTCTTTGGGTCGTCTTCGTCCTTGATATCCTCCGAGCCTTCGTCGCCAATCTTAAATATCTTGGATAGACCTTAAAAATAAGATAAAAGATATTTATTTACACTCAATAAAATTATAGAAATCATTACTTAGTTTTACAGTTTGTAAAGGAAATAAATTACCTAACATATAGCCTCTCGCATGCAACCAATCCTCGTAACTTGAAAGAGCTTCAATAGTTATAGATGCAAGAGAACTTCTTGTAGTCCTCATCAATTTGTTTCCCAAGCTCAAAGAACTTTCAGAAGGAACACTAGAGATAGGAATACTCAAGATATCACGAGCCAAAGCAGAAAGGGTCGGTAAACGATGAGAGTTGTCCTTCCAAAACTCCAAAATATCAAGATCATTCGTGACACTAACATTATCATCATCAAATTCAAAATACACTTTGAGTTCAGACTTAATACTAGACTTACCATCCTTCTTCTTCTTTCTCAAATGATCAAACAAGGCTGCACGAGGACGTGGAGGATTCATAGTGGCCCTTCTAGCATTATCATTTGAAACCTTTTGCACTACTTCAATGTCATTTGTTTCATCAACATCAGTAAATTTATATGCATCCAACAATTCACTCAATATTCCTTTAATCATATCCAACATCTCCTTCGCATACACATCCCCAAACAAACTTGCATAACAATAACGAACTCCTTCAAACTTATAACGATGATGACAACAACACATGATAAAAGCAAATTGTATGATGTGACTACGCCCCATCAAGAGCTTCAAGAGAGCCCGGACTTCTGAGATGGCTCAAGTGTTGAAGATGGAGCTCAAGCGCATCAAGAAGAGCCTCATCTCGAGCCTATCACTAGGGCTCGAGTCAACCTATCAAGTGGGCCCGAGTCAAGCCTTCAAGTGGGCCCGAACCAAGCATTCAAGTGGGCTCGAGTCAAGCATTCTTGTTGGGTTCGAGTTAAGCATTCAAGTGGGCTCGAGTCAAGCATTCAAGGGAGCTCAAGAAGCGTTCCTTAAGTCCAGAAAGTCCTCCCAAGCCTCGGAGCCCTCAATCAAGCCTCCAAAGAGCTCGTTTTCCTTGTTGTGGCGCGTATGAGGGCATGATTCATGTTTGTGTTTTCCATATGGGTTGATGACATTTTTAGACATATTTTAAGCTTGTTTTAAGTGTTGTTATCAGCTTGTAGCCTTGCAAGGCACCATTGGGCCTTAATGGGCCGACCAGCCTTGTTTTTGGGCTTTCCTTTGTATTTTCCCTTCCTTGCTTGCCTACAGGAGGTAGCAACTCGTCATTTGTGAGAACAACGTTGATTGATAATGAAATTGAAGTTATTGTGTTCTTGAGAAGTTATTGTTCTTGTTCGTGAGTCATATCGAGCAAACCGGTCTTGTTTCAAGGGTGAGTCATATCTCTTGAATCTCGATCTCTCCTAAACTTGAGTGGTGAGTCATATTGACAAGGGTGTTAGGTTCATATCCTTCATTAAATACATCACCATCCATCTTCCCTTCACGAACCTTATCCAAACAACTCATCTCGCTGAATTCCCTCACGGAACTCTCTGCAACATCTCAATTAAATCACCATAACTATTGATTCCCATATCCGTTCATTCTCAAATTTGGAGGGCTTAAACTAGACCTCCATGTCTATCTCCTCGATTTAGAATCACCCAATTTGGATGTCGAAACCGAGATAATGACCCCGTGGAAATCTGGTCGGAATTTTGGGTGTCGTGAGCCCTTGCGTTTGGAGACGACTAAGAGCAACGCCTTGCACCGAGTCATCCTTGATCCTAGCCTACATCACATGGTATCAGAGCTAGCAAGGTATTGCTCTATTCTTGGCTTTGAAGTTGACAAAATTTCAGTTTTAGCAAGCCTAGACGTCCTGCCCTAGGTTTGCGTTGTGTGTGTCTTTCGTTGAGTCTTTGTGTTCTGTGTTGAGTCAATTTCCTTGCTTTGTGTTGTGTCATTGATGTGTTGAATTTCCTGAGTCCATAAGGTGCAAAAAACTGAGAGGAAAAACCAAAGAGAAACCGAGATTGTGAGAATCTTCAAGTTGTTGCCTAGATCCTACAATTTAGGGAGATCTTCTAGGTTGTTGTGGACCGCATATCTGGTTGTTGCAGCACTTGTGTTTGCTCTTTTTTGTTTCTTAATTTGTGGTCGAGCTATTCAAAATTGTTTCAGTCATTGGTCGTCTTCCTTGGCTGCAAACGATCCTTGAATTTGCATGACACTTGCGCTTGAATTAGGCATCAACGTCCAGGATACGGGAAAGGCTCAATTTTGTGCTCTTGTTTGGGTTGTGTTGTTCTAGTTGTAAATGTCTCATTGTTGTTGTCGATGTCCCTATTCAATAAAAAAAAAAGAGAAAACATTGCATTTGAGTCAAGAAAAAGTGGTTATATCCAGAAAAACTCGGCTAACTAAAGAGTGAAAGCCATAGAAAAAGTGGATCAACATTTGACAAAGTTCAAAAAGAAAATTTGCTGCATTTAGACGTGTGATTCAATTCAGCTTTGTACACAAAGTTCTCCATTTGTAAGGCAATTGAGCTTAGTAGCTTCCTTGGCGTTGCTTACTTTGATTGTTATTTAAGTGTCTCAGGTTCTTTGTGTCGTTTGTTGCTACTTATTTTGTTCATTTTGTTGAGTCTAGGAACCTTAAGCCTATCCAAATTAGGAGTGCTTTCTTGGATAAAAAGTCTTGGCTTTAAATCAAGTTTAGAGCTCATTTCTACCTTAGGGTCCATTGAGTGGTTTAGTGTCTTTGAGGACTACTTGCTTGGCTGCCCTTTGTTGCTTCTATAATTTCATGGACATGTCATATGGACGGCCAAGGCAAGAATTAAAGGAGATGTCTAGCTTGGGAAGAATGTCACAACATGATTATCTTTACTTTCGGGCTTATGGTGAGTACCGTATCTCCCAAACTCACCCGAGCACCTACAAGAATTTTGGTGGCCAAGGTCAAGGAGCTTTGAGAGCCTATCAATAGGCCCATGGCGCCACAAAATGTGCTACGACACCCACCTCCAAGGGAGCACATTAGAGAAAGGAATCTTCCTCCACTTAGGCGGCAACAACAAGCTCCAAGGAACATGCCACCAAGGAGGTCCTTTTATAGAGACTATGGCTATGACTATAGCTATATAAAAGAAGAAAGATGTCCCGCCCCGACAAGGTATCCAACCATCCCTTCTTTTGAGCTTTATTGTATTTCTTCTAACCCTCCGTGCAGGCCAAGGGAGTCTATGACTCACCTAACATATCTTTTAGCACGTCCAAGGGAAGAGAAAGAGTGAGCCCTCAACCGCCTCGGGTTAGGACACGTGACATCGTGTGTGTCATGTGTGAAGGGAGAGGACACTTGACTGAAATCTGTCCCAACCAATACTACACCTACAAGGACGTCCAGCCCCTTGTGAGTGAAGTCTTGGTTGCTTCTTGTGAGGAAAAGGAGCGGCCTACTCCTTTGGTTTCGTTGAGTTCTTGCAATGAGTCCTTACTAGAGGAAAAGCCCTCCCTAGGTGATGAAGAGCTCCAAGACGAATCAAATCAGCCTTCCACTCTAATGGAAGAGGAGCTCAATCCAAGGAGAAAAGAGGAGAAAATTGAAGAGCTCCAGGACTAATCAAATCAGCCTTCCACTCTAATGGAAGATGAGTTCAATCCAATAAGAAAGGAGGAGGAAATTGAAGCACCATCTCTTCCTACTACAAGAGGCAATCGTTTGCCCATCATTGTGCGTAGCTCCCTCCAATCTTTGGCTACTCCATGGACGGACCTGACCCACATGGTTCCTTCAAGCTTGCCTTTCCTACTCCAAGAAGAGGTTGAAGAGAAGGATGTTCCAATGGAGCCTAATACAAGGGAAGTATCACTTATCACCACCTTTTTAATTCCATCTCTTGAGTTTGAAAATGAGCATATAATTCCATATAGGACAATATACATGAGAAAATCAATCCTTGTATGTAAAACTAGATACTCTTGTGTGCACCAAAGTTCTCTCTCACAATACATGTCTTGTGGAATGCATATTGTTCATAATTTGATCTCACAATACATGTGAGTTATGTTGATCTTTGCATCACTAAGCATGTACATAGACCTAGGAAAAAGAGTGGAATAGTGTGTGCATGCATGCTTGGATATCATGTAGCCATTGGAAGTTTTGTGCTTACATTCTTAACATTTCGTTGACAAGTTCGAGGGACTCACCTTGCATTTGTTGTTGTGGATAGGTCCTCTAAGAAATCTGGATTCATTGCATTCCCTCAACCTAATGATGCATCCTAAGTTACTAACCCTCTTATTGATCAAGTTGTGGGATTGCATAGAGTTTCTAGTCCGTTTATTTCAGGTCAAGAAGAGAGGTTTGTGAGCTACTCAAAGATGAAATCCGGAGAAGTGCCCTTTGAGCCCGGAGATCAAGACGTCCCACATGTGGCTAAATTGGTTGATTCCTTGATGAAGGAAGATGAAGACCTTGACGAGCTGGATTCGAGGTCAAATCTCTTTCAAAAGAGGGAGGATGATGTGACTACGCCATATCAAGAGCTTCAAGATAGCCCAGACTTCCAAGATGGCTCATGTGTTGAAGATGGAGCTCAATAGCATCAAGACGAGCCTCCTCCCGAGCCTATCATTAGGGCTCGAGTCAACCTATCAAGTGGGCTCGAGTCAAGCCTTCAAGTGGGCACGAGTCAAGCATTCAAGTGGGCTCGAGTCAAGCATTCTTGTTGGGTTCGAGTTAAGCATTCAAGTGGGCTCGAGTCAAGCATTCAAGGGAGATCAAGAAGGGTTCCTTAAGCAATGAAAGTCCAGAAAGTCCTCCCAAGCCTCAAAGCCCTCAATCAAGCCTCCAAAGAGCTCATTTTCCTAATTCTGGCGCGTCTGAGGGCATGATTCATGTTTGTGTTTTCCATAGGGGTTGATGACATTTTTAGACATATTTTAAGCTTGTTTTAAGTGTTGTTTTCAGCTTGTAGCCTTGCAAGGCACCATTGGCCTTAATGGGCCGGCCGACCAACCTTGTTTTTGGGCTTTCCTTTGTATTTTCCCTTCTTTGCTTGCCTATAGGAGGCAGCAACTCGTCATTTGTGAGAACAACGTTGATTGATAATGAAATTACAGTTATTGTGTTCTTGAGAAAGCTCTCTTTTTCTTGTTCTTGTTCGTGAGTCATATCGAGCAAACCGGTCTTATTTCAAGGGTGAGTCATATCTCTTGAATCTCGATCTCTCCTAAACTTGAGTGGTGGGTCATATCCACAAGGGTGTTAGGTGCATATCCTTCATTAAATCCATCACCATCCATCTTCCCTTCACGAACCCTATCCAAACAACTCATCTCGATGAATTCCTTCACGGAACTCTTTGCAACGTCTCAGTAAAATCATCATAACTATTGATTCTCAGATCCGTTCATTCTCAAATTTGGAGGGCTTAAACTAGACTCTCAGATCTATCTCCCCGATATGGAATCACCCAATTTGGAGGTAGGATCCGAGAGAAGGACCCCGTGGAAGGCCGGAATTCTGGATTCTGGTTGTCGTGAGCCCTTGCGTTTGGAGATGACGTGGCCTAAGGTCGTTATGCCAAATGAAAGTAAACCTCAACTTCCAAACTAGTATAGTAAGCAAGCACCACTAGTGATTATTCTTGTCCCGATCTTGTGTAGATTAATAAGGAAACCATCCCTAAGAACCCTTATCAATGAATAACCCTAGCACCACTAGTGATTCAACCCAAAGGCAGCAATGAACATAAAAATTAACCAGGATACACATAACACCTCAACCAGAAGCATTCAACATGTAATCAAATCTCTACATAGATAAAATCCACCAAAGCAAATAAAACCTATGCTTGCCACTCCAGACCAGGACATTAGCCCAACAGTTTCCTAGTCATAGCAATATGAGTAACAATCAATGAACCTAGATGGCCTGTCTAGACAAATCAATAATTATTCAATGATATTCTGCTTAAGAGAAGAGATATAGATCAATAGGAATTAAGAAATGGAACATAACCTCACAACCAATAATCAAAACTTAAGCTTACATTGCCAGACTAAGCAAAAGTGCTTAGCCTTCCATAGTATTGAAAAAACAACGATGATGTAAAAAACTAAAACCTGATATGAGAGTCTCTCCCTTAAAACTTAAAACTAAGAGAGTATATATAGGTGGGCTTAACAAATGACCTAGCCCAACTGAAAAGAAACGAAATAAAATGGAAAAATAAGAAAAGAAATTAGAAAAGATAGACTCGGGAAAAGTCAGAACTTCCAGCGTCGACGACCCGCGATCGCGGCCCATTTACCGCGATCGCGGCCTCTTGTGGCTCCGCGCTCTTCACATTCCTCCGCGCCTGCGAAAAACTCTCGACTTGCCCGAGGAACCGCGATCGCGGCACCCTTGCCCGCGGTCGCGGTTAATGCTCGGCCTTCACTCATTGGCTTCGCCTCCTAACCTCTCGTCTTCACTTCCTTGGCGTCTTCTTTTGGTGGCTTCATTCCTCAGTGTCTCCTATGATATCCAAAATAGCTCATACAACTCCAAATAACAGATTTCGCCCCCAAACGCCATGTACAAGAATGTGTCTAAATCTATCCGAATGGCACCAATAAAACCCTCTAATAACTATTAGTTAAGCCCTACAAAGTAGTGTTTATCAAACTCTCCCATGCTTAGACCTTTGCTCGTCCTCGAGTAAACTAATAAAGAGTCTACTCCTCCAATGCAGCACCCAAGGTCTCAGGAAGCATGTCCTCCAACTAAGAGTCACATAACCCATGCCAAGCTCCTGGCACCAATCTCATTCACAACACATCCTCCATCAACAAGCTTAAAGGGCAAGCAAAGTACTTCCCCTAAGCTTAACCCGGACATCCAATGGTGTGAGTAACCTCTAATCCTAGCCTTTATCTATGACTCCTTATGCCTTCCAGAGTGATCTACCCGACAATCCTTCTTCGACTCCTCTTCTTATGTCGCCACGCCAAAATGAGGATTCCTAAAATTCACTCTTCTTCTTTTCACTCATTTTGCCAAGGCGCACTTTCGGGTTTTCACCAAGCCACTCATATTTTTTTCATAGATGTTCTCACAATATAACTTACGTCACTCAGACACATTTTTACCTCAGCCTAGCGATGGTCCGGGCCACCTTCTTATTACCCAAGCCGCCCTTTCGGGTTTTCGACTTGTCCCAGGATTTCCATGTATGTTTTTTTTTGCTTTTTGACTTTTTCTATTTTTTTTTAAAGGGAATGCGAACAATGGAAAATGCTGAATGGAAATAACAATGCTGAAATCGAAACTAATTTACAAGATAGATAGCAAGTACTTTCTACTCCCTCATGCTTGAATCATGCATTGTCCTCAATGTATGGAAGACAAAGAAAAATATGAGGGGAAGAAGGAAAGAACTCACTGAGCGTACGCCGGGGTGATAGTCTTCGTCAATAACGCCAGGAAGGTACTCAGGGATGTAGGGATCCCCAAAAACTTCATCACCACTTCAACAGTCGAACTTCCCAAGAGATAGATCATGGAATGTTGGAACTCCGAACTCAGTATGCACAGGTGGTGACGCACAGGTGAAGACGTACCGCAGGGAACAACAACAATGGATGGATCAAGGGTACACCGATTGTTGCTCGCGAACATGATGAAGAAAGACCGCCTCAGAACCGCCATGAATGAACCGTCGTGGAAATAACTGCCATAAAGGAGGGAACCGTCGTGGAAGAATCGCCATAGAAGGAACACCGTGGAGGAACCGCGATTGCGGCAGTGAAGGCCGCGATCGCGGGTAACATACGAATTTTTTTATTTTTTTATTTTTTTTTACCGATGAACAGTACCCGCGGTCGCGTTTTTTTTTTTCTTGTCAGACTAAACCCTAATTCGCGGCGCGCCATGGGGACGCGATCGCGGGTTTTATGCCGCAAACCCGATTTTTTCTCGACTTTCTCTGACCGCGATCGCGGGTTTTATGCCGCGGTCGCGGTTTCTTCTCGGCTTTTCTGCGTGGTTTAGTCGAACAAAAACAGAGAAAAAATTTCGAAAACAAGGGAAAACTAAGCTTCTGAAAGAAAAACTAAGTTGAAAGTCTTACCTCGGCTTGCCTCCCAAGCAGCGCCTTGGTTACTGTCGTGGCTCGACATGGTGCTCTCTATTCATCCCGGGTCGCTTACAACGACCACCCTTCTTGGTTCCAAATTTGGGGGGTGCCTCTTCAGGTACGACTGTACCCCCTCCCCTTCCTTCTGCCTTTCATTGTGAGTGGATCACCCTTCGTATCCATGACTGCAGTTGTCATCTTCAAGAATTCTCTTCCCAGCATTGCAGAGGTTGCACACCTATCCTGCCCCGTGTCTAGTATGAGGTAATCCGACATCTGGCCTGCAACCTCACTCTTTTGCTTCACCTTCGGCTTCTTTCCTATGTTCCGCCTCGCCTTCACAGAATCGACACAACGAGGGATGTTGTTGGCTAGTGTGACCAAAGGAGCTTCTGGCTTACTTCCATTGAGAGCCTCAGGGGGAGGTGTGATGGAAATCTGGGACTCCAGCAAAGGCCATTCATGTTGAGTGTAGTTTTGAGGCTCATAGTCTCTGTCCTCGTCCATCTCCTCTTCAATTTCAGGAGAACATACCGCGTCAGGTAGCATACTGTTCTTGAAGCTTTTGATTTCCTCTTCGAGGTCCTTCTCAACCTCATCATCAAATTCAGCACAATGCCCTATTTCACCCAGCATACCGTGGTTGCAGCACTCCTCCCGCGATCGCGGTTTCTCTTTTGCGGGGAGCTCTCTAAATTCTGCCTTCTCCTCAACATGCCGCTGGGTAGCATTGCTCTTGGGTTGAGATTCTGCTATAGCAGGTATCCATTGTGTCAGGCGCTCCATTGATGCACCCAAGCTTAACAAAGTTTGATGAGTTGATTGGTGCTGAATATGAATTTGTTGAGAGAGCTCACATTTACTGAAGATGTCAAAGATCTCTTGGTTAGTCTTTGGCCTTCTTTTCTCCTTCAATGCCTCGGGAAATGGTGCAGGCGGCTTTTCAGGGTTGAGCGGGGGAAATTTTGGCTGGATATAATCTGTGTAATCCCCCGTGTTCAACCCGCGATCGCGGTTTTCACCCCGCGGTCGCGGTTCGCTGACGACATATTCTGATTCTCGATCTTCCGCCTCGCGATCACGGTTTTCGACCCACGATCGCGGTTCCTCCTCGTTGTTTCTCGCCTTTTCCGTGATATAACCGCGATCACGGTTTTCACCCCGCGGTCGCGGTTCTTCCTAGCGTGCAACCCTTATTGGCGCTTCATCCTTTTCCACAACATAGGGGTCATTCACCCTTTTTCCACTTCTCAAGGTGACTGCATTGGCTTCCTGCTGATGTTCGCAGTCCTTGCTTTGAGTTTTCGCCATTACAGGTGGCCAATGCCTTGGTTGTCCCAATGATGCACCCAAGCTTAATATAGATTGCTGAGAGGATTGGTGCAGAGTATAATTTTGCTGGGAGAGCTGAGAGAATCCCTCTTTCATTACTTGTGTGTTGTTTGCACCGGCTTGAATCACCGCTTGTGTTAATGCTTGAAGTGTCTGGGTGAGTGCATGTAGTGTGTTCTCACCATAGCTAGAGTTCTCCAACAATGTCATGCTTTCTTGCGCCATAGCTAGAGTTCTCCAACAGAATTATCTACTCTGAATTGCACTTCGTCAATGAAAAGTTAGTAATGTTAGAGGGAACCGTAAGTTAGGTTCCCTAGAAAGATCAATATTCAATTTATTTACAAGAAAACAGACAGTGATTCCCCGGCAACGGCGCCAAATTTGACGTGGCCTAAGGTCGTTATGCCAAATCAAAGTAAACCTCAACTTCCAAACTAGTATAGTAAGCAAGAAAGGGTCGAAATCCCAAGAGAATCACAAGCGTCTATATTCCTGTCACAAATCAAATACCAATCGAACAATAGTAACAAAGGGGGTTTTTTGACGTTTTAATCAAGTAGAAAATACAACAGAATAAATAGTATGCAATCAAATGTGAGAAAACACTTAGCTAGGCAATTTCCACTTAAGTTTTAGTTGGTTGATCCTAGATTACTTCCAATTTCTTCCTATGATTATTCATGTCCCGATCTTGTATAGATTAATAAGGAAACCATCTCTAAGAACCCTTACCAATGAATAACCCTAGCACCACTAGTGATTCAACCCAAAGGCAGCAATGAACATAAAAATTAACCAGGATACACATAACACCTCAACCAGAAGCATTCAACATGTAATCAAATCTCTACATAGATAAAATTCACCAAAGCAAATAAAACCTATGCTTGCCACTCCAGACCAGGACGTTAGCCCAACAGTTTCCTAGTCATAGCAATATGAGTAACAATCAATAAACCTAGATGGTCTGTCTAGACAAATCAATAATTATTCAATGATATTCTGCTTAAGAGAAGAGATATAGATCAATAGGAATTAAGAAAGGGAACATAACCTCACAATCAATAATCAAAACTTAAGCTTCCATTGCCAGACTAAGCAAAAGTGCTTAGTCTTCCATAGTATTGAAAAAACAACGATGATGTAAAAAACTAAAACCTGATATGAGAGTCTCTCCCTTAAAACCTAAAACTAAGAAAGTATATATAGGTGGGCTTAACAAATGACCTAGCCCAACTGAAAAGAAACGAAATAAAATGGAAAAATAAGAAAAGAAATTAGAAAAGATAGACTCGGGAAAAGTCAGAACTTCCAGCGTCGACGACCCGCGATCGCGGCCCATTTACAGCGATTGCGGCCTCTTGTGGCTCCGCGCTCTTCACATTCCTCCGCGCCTGCGGAAAACTCTCGACTTGCCCGAGGAACCGCGATCGCGGCACCCTTGCTCGCGGTCGCGGTTAATGCTCGGCCTTCACTCCTTGGCTTCGCCTCCTAACCTCTCGTCTTCACTTCCTTGGCGTCTTCTTTTGGTGGCTTCCTTCCTCAGTGTCTCCTATTATATCCAAAATAGCTCATACAACTCCAAAAACACCGGACTTTGCCCCCAAACGCCATGCACAAGAATGTGTCTAAATCTACCTGAATGGCACCAATAAAAACCCTCTAATAACTCTTAGTTAAGCCCTACAAAGTAGTGTTTATCAGGAGACGACTAAGAGAAACGCCTTGTATTGAGTCATCATTGATCCTAGCCTACATCATTGTAATTAGCCCAACTGATACGATCTGCCTTCTCTTCGTCTACGGTGTAAGGAAGTCGCTCCAACTGGTGCCCATGTGAAGGATTGATCACGTTCTGGCTTCAAGAGATGGAAAGGAGACTCGCCAAGGGAGGAACGGTGTGAGGGAAGATGGTTCGGTGGAGGAAGAGTTGACGAGGGTGGAGATGGATGTTTGGATGAGTGGATGATGATGATGATGAGATGCTGGATAGGCGATCTTCAAAAGGTGGAAGTGACGCACCACCAAGGAAGAACGGGTTGATCTTCAACTAAGGGATATGACTCATCCAAAGGAGGAGATCAAGGATGTTCGATACAAAACACGAACAAGAAGATCGTTCCTGGAGAAACAAAGCTCTTGGCTGGTTTTTTATTAGGTTAAACGTGCTTACAAAGTAGAAGAAGAAGGCTACAAATAGCCTTGGCAAAACAAGAGCCAAATAAGTGACATTTGACATGCCACGGGTCACCTAAACATATAAACTGAAACAAGCTTATAGAAAATGTTTTAAAACTTAAAGAAATGTTTTAAAACTTAAAGAGATAAAATTCAAGTTCTCAATATATGCCTAGCTTCACGCCCAAGATGACAAGCAAGGGCTCAGCGCCCACGCATCCGGGTAAACCTCAAGCAACATGACCGAGCCATCTTGACTTTTTCTTAGCACACCTTGGCTCATTAGACCCTTCATAAGTCTAGCTTGGAGTTCATTGGCTTTGGCGCGGGTGATGGTGCCTAGAGGTGGATCTATGCCGACATTAGGTTAAGAAACCCTAGTGACCGCGCGAGAAAGGCGAGGAGAGCGGCGATGATCGAGCATTTTGTCAGTTCCCTCGACACTCATTGGTTGCATGGTCTTCTTTGGACTAGTGGAGCCTTGTTACTTGTTGGTGTACGGGACAAATCGATCGGGGCTCGATGAAGTTTGTGTAAGCAAGCTAGGTGCCATGGCCGGCGTCAGCGAGGGTGTGTCAAAGAGCGGCACCTCATGGTCATCAAGATCTTGATGGGACGTAATCACATCATCCTCCCCCCTTGAAAGAGATTCGACCTCGAATCTAGCCCTAGATCATCCTCCTTGTCATCCACCAAGTATGGAGCCAAGTCAGCAACAATGAACACATCATGGATGCCATAGGTAGCGGGCAACTCCAACTTGTATGCATTGTTGTTGATGCGCTCCAGCACTTGGAAAGGTCCATTGCCACGAGGCTTGAGCTTAGAATTGCGGAGAGTGGGAAATTGTTCATTCCTTAGGTGCACCCACACAAGATCGCTCGGCTAAGATCCTTGACAAAGCGTCGGTAGAATCCAGCAATCCCTAGGAAGCTTTGAACTTGAGTCATGGTGGTAGGTGTTGGTCACTCTCTTATTGCCTTCAACTTTTCCTGAACAACCTTGAGTCCTTCCTTGCACACCACAAATCCAAGAAAAACCACATGATCCGAAAAAAATGACATTTCTTAAAATTGGCATACAACTTTTCTTTCCTTAGGACTTCAAGGACTAACCTAAGATGCTTAGCATGGTCATGTATGTTGTGGCTATAAATGAGAATGTCGTCAAAATATACAACCACAAACTTACCTAGGAAAGCTCTCAAGATGTGATTCATAAGCCTCATGATGGTGTTAGGTGCATTAGTTAAACCAAAAGGCATGACTAACCATTCATATAGGCCATACTTGGTCTTGAAGGCAGTTTTCCATTCGTCTCCCTCCTTCATGCAGATCTAGTGATATCCACTCTTCAAGTCAATTTTAGAGAAGAAATTAGATTCGTGGAGCTCGTCGAGCATGTCGTCAAGCCTTGGAATTGGATGTCGTTACTTGATTGTGATGTTGTTATTGAAGCTCTTGGGTCTCGGTTGGATTGGCCCTATATGCAGCCTTGTTTGGAAGAGCAGCGTCGGGGACAAAGTCTATTTGATGTTTAATTCCACGAATTGGAGGCAATCCAGCCGACACCTCCTCTTGGAGCAAGTCTTGGAACTCCTACAAAAGAGAAGAAATAATTGGAGGCAGGTCAACTAGTTCTTGAGAAGAGATTAGAACATCTTTATACACTACAAGGAAACAAACTTCACTTCCCTTGTGCGTATTGGTGACCTCCTTGTCCTTGGCTAGGAGCAAATGATTGGATGCAACCCCATTGCCACCTATGGCCAGCTTATTGCCTATAGCATTCTCTTCCTTTCCTCTAAGAGCTCTCCGCTGCTCATTTGCAATGTGATCGACCATAATCTCATGTGGAGCTAAAGGAAGTAAAGGGATTTTTTTGCCCTTTAAATGGAAAGAGTATTCATTGGAGATTCCTTGGTGTATCACCCCTCTATCAAACTTCCATGGTCTTCCTAGAAGCAAATAACATGCAGTCATGGGCAATACATCACATACTACCTCGTCTTGGTACCCTCCTATGGAAAACTTGACTTTGGCTTGTTCATTCACCTTAAGAGGGGTGTTTACATTTAACCAACAAAGAGTATATGGCTAAACATGAGGAGTAGTAGGGAGGGCAAACCTTTTTACTACCTCTTGGTCGATTATGTTATAACATGAGCCACCATCAATGATAAGGTTGCAGATTTTACCTTGGATGAGACACCTTGAGTGGAAGATGGTCTCACGCTGATTTGGAGGGAATGGTGATTTATTGGCCATGAGTGAGCGCTTAACCACAAAGCACTCTTGTTGAGCTTATGCTGCCACTTGAAGCTCTTATTCTGCTTCATCCTCTTGGTCCCCCTCCAAGTGTCCCTCTTCAGATTCATAGTCTCCAATGGTGTAAAGAACAACTTGGCGCTTGGAAGAGCAATCTCTAGCCATGTGCCCACAACCTAACCATTTGAAGCACTTGACAACCCTTGCCCGGCTCCACCCTTCTCTTTTCTAAATTGAGTGACTAGGTAAGGAGCCCCAGTTGTGGCTGTACTTGAGGAGTGCCTTGTCGTGGCTCTTGGCGTCTTGGCTGGGGTTGAGAAGTGCTAGAACTTGTAGCTTGCCATGGCCTAGAGTTGGTAGCTTGCAGTCGCTTGTGTGGGAGGTTCTAATACACATGGTTGGTATAGTGGAGCACTTCTTCAATGGGTGTTCCTCTCACAAAGTGTTGCATGCTCACAACTGCCTTAAGCTTAGGATTCAAGTTGTTGACAAACTTGAATATAACATATCCATTGGAAACCGCATGCCAGACCGAAAGATGAGGGTCTGAAGCTCTTGGTAGAACTCATACGGAGTCCTATTACCTTGCCTCAATTGCTCTAGTCTAGCATGCACTCTCTCGGTGTAATCCTCGGGCACAAATCTTGCTCTAAGGGTGGTTTTCATCTCATCCCAAGTGGCAATCTGCGGGTATCCTCTATAAGTTCTCTCTTCCTTTTCCTAAAGCCACCAATGGTATGCAAAGTTGGTGAATTTGATGGAGGCAATGGCCACCTTTTGTGCCTCGGTGTAATTGTAGAATTCAAAGACTTGGTCGGTCTTGGTCTCCAAATCTATGTAGGCTTCTACATCTGAGGTGCCTTCAAAAATTTGAAACTCCAGCCTTACATTAGGGGGACGGTCTCTCCCTTGGTACTGATCTTGGTCATCCTCAAAATAACCTCTATGGGCTGGGTAAGGTGCCCTGGGAGCTTGGGCAAACCTCTCACGCACTTGATCCCTTCTTGGCACATTCCTTCTAGGCAAAAGATGTTGAGGAAGATTGGTTCTTATGGGAGGCTGCTCATAAGCTCTCGGTGGTACCTCTTGTGCTCCAACACCTGCATGGTTAGTGTGCAAAGGGGGGAAACTAGGAGCACTAGGAAAAGTAGAAGAAACCAAAGGATCATGGTCCATACCTTGCTCGTAGTGTGTAGTAGCTACATAAGGGGCTTGAGAGGGAATGGCCTCCTCATGGAAAGTCATCCGGGAGAATTCATGATGCATTGTTCCAGAATATTCTCCTTCATTCCGTGGAGAATGAGATGCCATGCATTCCTCACAAGCAACACTTGGTCTAAGTCAGCTAAGAGAGTTTTCCAACTTGGTCTCCTTGTTTCTTATAAGGGTGGCGTTCTCTACTCTCACCTCTTGTATTTGTTGACGCACATGCTCCTCTTATTCTGCCTTGTTGCACTGAATGGTGAGGAGGAGTGTCTCCAAGGTGATAGGAGGAGTTAGGAGTGGCTCACTTATGGTGATGCCCTTGTTCTTATCCGCAGAATCCATGCCACTTCCTTACAAGGTTAGTGATCGAAGCAAAACCAAGCAACAAGAACTAAAGAAGACAAGATCAATCAATGGAACCTTGAGGCAAGCAAGTGCTTAAAATTTGATTTAAGCCTTAAAAAATTCAAATTGCAAGCGCTCAAGTAGGTAGGCTTAGGGTTTTTGACACAAACTACAATCAAGATCGACAAAACAACACTAATTTTGAATGAACTCGTGGACACACTTGGTTAGAAATCAAACCAGCTCAAACACAATGAAGCTACTAAGCCCCTCTTGTCCTTAGATCCACACTTTAGTCAATTTTTGGCCTACCCTTTTCTTAGTCTCTTTTCTCGTGGGGTCCGACTTTTTCTTAGTCCGAGCTCTTTTCCTTCTCCCTGGATCTGAGTTTTTCTTGCCCCACTTCTTTTTCTTACCAAGTCCGAGTTTTGTAGGCAACTTAGGATAAAGCTTCAAGAGTTCTTTGGTTTTTTTTTTATTATTAAAGGCAAACACTTAGTCTTAGAGTTAGGATTTTCCAGACAAGAGAGTATTTCTCGTATCCTATATGTTGATTGTTTCGGTCGTAAAATACAAGCAACAAACAAAACTCAAACAAAATATCATGCAACAAATATCAAAGAAAATAAAACTACTAAATGAACTAATTATTGAAGTTGAATTAATGGAAGTGAGTTCTACAACTCAGCACAAACTGCCTTTTTCTAGCATTATGTTGTTTCATTGTATCTCTCTTAACTGTATATCTACTAACAATAGTAAACTCAGGTGATATGACTCTCATTAAATTCTTAAAACCTGGCTCCTCAACTACACTAAATGGATGACCACCAGATACAACATATTGACACAAAGTTGTACGAACTTCTTCTAGAAAAAGAAAAGGTTTCCTCAATGACATTTGATTCATAGTTACTGGATTATTACTAGATCCACCACCAAAGATGCAAAAACTTTTCGTATCACGATATCGAAGTGCACTACATGTTTTAACATATGTTGGATAAGATGTGGCATACCATTACTAGGCTCAGCATTCAACACTGCCTTGTAGCCATTGCAAGTAGCTTTAACAGTCCCATCATCCTTGTAGTTCTGGTCACATTATCTGACACTCGGGACGTTAGTTTTTTGCCTCGCGAAGTAAACTAAGCACTTGGATCTGCTGATGAGATAGACACATCTACATCCTCTCCAATATTGCTTGATTCTTTGGCCATACTATTACAATATGCAAAAAAGAATAAGAATCCGTAAACATGTTATCCATTAGATATATACTCAAATTTATAATACGTGAGTCATATTCACTCTATTTTCAGACAGGTCGGTCAAGTTTAACAGGTGGTATGAGATTAATCTGACATAAAAATAGCAATAAGGAAACTAACTAGTACAATTTTCTCTAGAACTTTATCAAAGCAATCTTCATAGATACAGTTTCTTCACTCATTTAGGCAACAAAAGAATACTGTACAATGTATTGTCAGGGAGACGACCAAGAGAAAGAAGGCAGACCATATTCAATTTACAAATCGACAATTAATTTCTTCACTCATTTATGCAATCTTCATAGTAAATAACACATAAAGAGCATAATTTTTATTTGAACACTAAAAAGGGTTACCAATTTACAAATCGACAAATCACTACGATTGTTTTGATATAAACACTAAATAACACAGATTGGTTGTGTTGTGCGAATACTAAATAACACAGATCTAAACACTAAATATTAAATAACACATATTTGATATGGACAGTGAACACTAAATAACACATTCAACTGCAGAAATTCACTATGATTTGTACCAATTACAAATCGACAAATCAAAACAACCTAAGTAAAACAATAGAATAAGACTTAAAAGACTAACCCAGATTGGTTGTGTTGTGCGAGATGTCGTGAGGCCGAGGAGCTCAAGTGAGGCCGACAGGCGGTGGATGCTCTGCTTGTGGTCGGGAATCTGAGGAAGGAGGTGAGCCGAGGTGGGATGTGAGAACGAGCGATGAAGAAGGGAAGAATTGCTGAGGAGGTGGTTCGTCGGGGGTAGAAGCCAGAAGGAGGGGAGATTGAAGAGGACTAGAGGAGCCGAGGAGGCGGCTTGTGGAGGCAGGAGGGGAGAAATGCTCAGATGCAAAATGTGAGAGGGGAAGGAGTTGAAACCTTACAAAAGTTGGCTATTTATATTATTTAGTCTAAGCCTTTTTTTTTTTTTTTTTTGGAGTTGTAAGAAACTAATGATTATATATATAATATATTATATATGGGTTGGGCTTATTGGCCTTACAGGATTGGATACCTTGTCCATTCTCGGCTCTCCCGGTATTCGAGTCTGGTTTTTTCAACCTTTTAGGACTTACGAGCTTGTCTGTATTCTCTCGTTTACATGGGTGGATAGGTCGGGTTGGACGGGCCAACCCGTGTTTGCCCATATTACAACTGATGAATGATGTTATGCAAGCTTGGATTGTAATTCCCCAGTTGGAAATTTTAAAGACCCTTTTCGATCTGCAATGGTAGGTTGCCAAAATGGTAGAATTACGTGGATGCTAAATATTCCGTAATTATTGCAATTTATACACAAGTTTGCAATTTATACACAAGAAGGTCACGCATACGCATCGCATGTGCGTACCGACGGGCAACATAGTCAACATGTGCTCATGCCAAACGTGTGCCAATAGAATACCCTATGAAATATCTAATAAGGCAAGCATACAGTACATGTGTCCATCCTGTACGTGAGCCTATATTTTTTTTTAAAAGGTACGCATACAGAACTGTCAATATTAAAAAATATATATATTGGCACGCATCAATTTAGAAAAACTCACCCAAAATTATAACAAATGTAAAAATTATAAAAAAAATTGCCACTTATCTTTTACGCGTAGAGGTTTTCAAACACCAATCCCTATATACCCTAGAATTCCAAACCCCAAGGTATGGAAACCTCAAGATTTGCATACCTTATACTTCGACATGTAGAAATCTGATTTTGGGTCGGGCTTTCGGAATTTTTTTGCCTAGACGGGAATAAAATGTTGTCCAAGCCCATTCGGAAGCTCGGGTCAGGTAGCCCGACGGGCCGACCCGTCCATTTTATTACATTTAATAACTATATAATATATATAATTATTTTTTGTATTATATAATATATAAAAAAATTAACCAATCGGGCGGTCCAGGCCGGACAGGCTGGCTCAGACTTGTACAAGTCTACTTATACTCTATGTAAACTCCTCGTGTCCATACCTGGATTTTTTTGTATTGGAAATCCCGAAAACCCTAAACATCAAACCTTACATACTATTGGGTATGTAGTGTATCCAAACCTCATGGTATGAAAATCCTAAAGTTTTCATACCCTATATTGTATGTACACCCCTAGGTGTCTACATCCTAAGGTTTCTTGTTTTGGAAACCCTAGGGACCCTAAACTACAAAACCTACATACCCTAAGATGTGTAGGGTATCCAAACCCTAGGATATTGAAATCCCGTGATTTCCATACCCTATATGATATTGAACAATATGATAATGAAGTTATAATTACATTATAGTGTTTAGTATAATCGATATTCGAAAGCGATAATGATGTTAGGATTACATTATATTGAGTATATACAAATTAGATAATATAATATTGAATTTAGGATTACATTATACTTAGTATAATCGATACTAGAATAATTCGATAGTATGTAGTATGAGTGCTTGTCCTATATACGTGGCTATATTTAAGATAATTATTTTTATATTTTCTCTATTTGTTAATTTTTTTAAATAAAGGCACACATATTGTATGCCTTCATTTTTAAAAAGAACATTTAATTTAAAAAATAAAATAAAATATAGGCACGTGTACAGGACATATATTCATGTACCATTTTGTAAGAAATAAATATAGACACACGTAGAAGACGGGCGCGTGTCCTGTACGCATGCCTGGTCGAGTATTTTTTTTAGGTAATTATAATGACACACGTTTGGCTTAGGCACGCGAATTGTTAAATTTAGAGAGACAAAAAAATCTGGAAATATTTTCTGTGTTGATTTCATTGATTGAGTAAAGTATATATAGATACAAGAATATTTATCTTCTAGGCTAATATAAAGATAAAACTAATTCTGATAAGGATATTACTTATTATGCAGTAATATACTGTAGATAATATGACACTACTCCCCCTCAAGTTGGAGCATGAGTATCGATAATGCCCAACTTGCCCATTAGAAGTTGAAATTGGACTTTCTCGAGCGCCTTGGTGAACAAGTCGGCTAATTGATGAATCGTGGAGACGTATTTGGTGACAATTGTCCCGGACTAAATACGGTCACAGAGCAGGTGGCAATCTATCTCGATAGACCTTAAAAACTGAGGAATAGAGGCCGAGTTATTACCTGTAATGATTGGTCATCCATATAGATGAGAACCTGCAGGGTGGTGTCGTGGTTCTCGTAAGAGAATAGAGAGTAATCTTCTTTGCTCTAGTGAAACCCAAAGACACGCAGAGCAAAGGAGAGCTTAGCAAACCAATTTTGGGGTGTCTGTTTGAGCCCATAAAGAGATTTATGCAGACGACAGACGTAACCAGGTGGCACATTTGCGAGGCCGGGTGGGGGCTTCATGTAGACTTCTTCATCAAGATCACCATAAAGAGAGGCGTTGTGAACATCCATTTGATGAAGTTCCCAACCGCGAATAGCAACAACATGAAGGAACACCAAAACTAAAGCCATCTTAGCAATAGGGGAAAAAGTTTCAGTGTAATTGACGCCTTCAATCAGGCGGTTTCCCAGAACAACCAGTTGATGCGATAGACCCATTTGCAGCCTATCGAGGTCTTGCATGGGGGTAACGCATATAGGATCCACGTCCCGTTTTGCTCGAGCGCCGCGAGCTCTGAGTTCATTGTTGCACACCATTCAGCGTGTTGAACAACCTCCTTAAACGAGGAAGGCTCATGTCTTGCAGTGACAAAAACTAGAAAGCGGACATAGGTGTCCGAAATATTAGTACACAAAATAAAAGCCGCTAAAGGGTAAGGTGTACCTAAGGACGGGGGTGTTGGTGTGGGCGATGTTGATGCAGTAGGGAGGTTTATTTTTGTAATGTATTGCCATACTACACACAAATTCCTTGATACAGACGTTTGGCTGTCGAGGTCGCTTGCTATGCCGAACCAAAGACGATTCTGACTCAGAAAGTGATAAAGCAGGAGCAACAAGTCTGCTCCCCCTGTTGGAGGTGTTGTGCTTGCGACAGGAGGAGAAGCAGATGGCAAGCTTATCCTGACTTCCAGAGCATCAGACGGTAGGTCGTCATAGATAGACGGAGATCTTTCCCAGTGAGGAATCGAGATGGTTGTGATGGCGGTGTAGAAAACGGGAAAACGTCTCATAGAAAACGACATACATGCTAACAAATATCTCTTTTGTCTCCATATCATACACGCGTTAGCCGCATTTACCCAATGGATATCCCAAAAATATGCACTTGCGGCTTCTGGGTGCGAACTTGTCCTCAATTCGTGGATTTTGAGTGGCAAAGCACAGACACACAAAAACCCGAAAGGAGATGTAAGAAGGTACCCAACTGTAAAGCAACTCATAAGGCGTACGGTCCCCCGAAGTGGGAGACGGAGTGCGATTGATGAGGAAGGCTGCCACTATAATAACACTCAATTTTAGTAGGGGTATTTATGTAATTTTCTAACTTTCGTTTTGTAAGCAAGACGTATTAGGCATGTTCTGTAACCCTGTAAGAACCATTTGAATGTGAGGATACACATTTAATGATATATATAGGTTTAATTATTAGGGGATTGCTAAAAATCGGAATTTAACAAAGACTCGCGATCAAGGCCCGAGAGCCGCAGGCGCGGCACTGCCCGCGACCGTGGTTATGAAACCGCGGGTGATGAAGGGTTTGTCGTAGACACCTATCAAATAAACCTCAAAAACCTAACTAATGTAGTAGGGTAAATAAGGATCGATCCCACAAGGAGGTAAGCAATCTTCCTATATGCAAAGGTTGTATGCCAATAGTAACAAAAGGAGGGTTTTAGGTTTGTATCAAGTAACAATGTAAATCAATGCAAAAGATGTAATGAATGGATGAGAAGTAACTTAGCCAGACAAATATCCACACTTCAATTTGATTGGTTGATCCTAGATTATCTCCAATTCCTACCAATGAATATTCATATTCCGATCTTATGTATATAGACAAGTCAACCAGCCCTGAAAATACTTACCATTAAACAATCAAGAAACCATCAAGATTCAATCTAACGGCAGCAGTAAGCATAGGAATTAAGCAGGATACATGCAATACTTAACAACTAGTCAGTACTCGACATGTAATCAATTCTCTTCACAATAAACATTCACAACCAGCTCTTGTAAATTGTGGTTGCTACACAAGATAAGGGATTTCAACCAGAAATATCCAAACCCTAGCAATAGAAAATCACTAATATCAACTAGATGATCAGGCTAGTCAAATCAGCAAGAATCAATGGGATGAAGCACAAAGAGAATCAATATAATCAAAGGTAAGGAAATAGAGTTATAATCTCACAACCAAATACAAACAAAGGCTTCAATCGTCGGACTAAGCAATGGTTGCTTAGTTCTTCATAGTCTTCAAAGCATAAAACTCTAAGGGAAAAATAAAGAACGAACGTCAAAGGCTGCCTCCAAAACTGATGTTATGAAGGAAGATAAAAACCAAGCTAAACCTAATTCCTAAAAAGATAACAATAATAATCTCTAAAGGGAAATTAAATGAAATAAAAAGTAATAAAATAAAACAAATAAAAGATCTTCGGGCGAAATACAATCTCGGTTCCACGTCGCGCATGAACAGTACCCGCGACTGCGACACTGTCCCGACGACCGCGGTTTGACTCTTCGCTGAACGCTGGCTTCTGTTGTCAATCCGCGCCCGCGGAATATTTTTTGCGCCCGCGGATTCGTCTCTATTGCTCTCTCGTGGGTCCTTGGTAAACCGCGGCCATAAATCCCATGCCCGCGGTTTCAGCTCTGCCGCGATCCATCTGCTTATTCCGCGCTCGCGGCCTTCACTTGGTGGCTTCACCTTCATCTTCAATGTCTTTACAATATGCACTAAAATCCACCATATCACTACTTCTTCTCTAAAACCCCATTCTCCTAAATTGTGTTCTAAACCCATACAAATGGTACCTAATATCCAGTAACAGCTCCTAGTTACGCACTACAAAGTAGAGCGTATCAAATTCCCCCATGCTTAGACCTTGCTCGTCCTCGAGTAAGCTAATGGAAACCTACTCCTCCAATGAAATACCCAAGGTCTCAGGAAGCACAACAAAACAATCTCCACTAAGAACTGCACCTAATCATGAATCTCCACAGTACCAACATATCAACACAACACACAAGCTTTAAGGAAAGCAGAATACTTCCCCCAAGCTTAACCCGAACACCATAGAGTGAATAAACAAATCTAATCCTAGCTCTAGTCTATCTCCTTATAACTCCCAAAGTGACCTACCCGAATCCACCTTATGACACCACCACTTATGTCGACACGCTAGAATGAATGAATCCTAATAATCACTCTTCTTCTTTTCAATCATTTTGCCTAGGCGCCCTTTCGGGTTTTCAGCTTAGCCTAGGATTTTCCTTTCTTTTTTTTCTTTTTTTTTTTCTCAGACGACTAGCAAGTATAGATCACTCGCCCATGCTTAAATATTGCATTGTCCTCAATGTAATAAAAGACTAAAAGATGAAACACTGGGGAAGGCATAAAAGTACTCACGACCGTCGCCGAGGTGGCCTGGACTTGGATGTCGGTGCTGGTGGTAAATCTTTGAAAACACAAGGCTCTGGTGTTGCGGCGGTCCTACTCAAGCAAACTCCACGTGCAACCAAAGAGATCCACTATAAGGTGAAGTGGCACATCAAAGAAACGGGGTTGCACGGGCCTTCAACGAACACAGATTCGGAGCCCTAGTGTAATCGTGTAGTGGGCTCTGTCGCTCCATATCAATCATCGTATCTGCAGTGGTCTCTGGAGCTCCTCCTCATCAGCTATCTAATGTCGGGCCATCATCGGTGCCAAATAAAAATATTGGGCTAATGTCTCCTCCTTGGCAGCATGATGCGCACCGTCTCTCGTAGTAAAAACCGGACAGTTGGGCCGCGATCGCGGTTTTAAGGCCGCAGTCGCAGTGTCTTCAGAATTTTTTTTCAATTTTTTTATTTTACTGAAAATAAATGCCGGCTTCTGAGGTGGGGGTCGCGGCCGCGGTTTTGAGGCCGTGGTCGCGGTTTCTTCTCTGATGGGCCTCCTCGCCTATAGGTTATTTGAAAACGAACGAAAACGCAAAACAAACATACAAAGAGAAAATTAAGAAAGGGAAACGAACATTCATACCTCGGGTTGCCTCTCGAGCAGCGCCTTGGTTAGTGTCGTGGCTCGACATGGTGCCCTTCGGATCAGCTTGGATTACCCACATCAACTGAACATCTAGGATCATAATCAGGGGGGTGTCTATTTGCATCATCAATATTGTATTCGACCCTCACCCCATCAAACTCCATGGTGAGTGAACCACTACTCACATCGATCTTTGTGTTCGCCGTTTTCATAAATGGCCTACCTAACATCATAGGGGTTGCATGCTTGTCTTGTCCCGTATCCATCACAAAGAAGTCAGCAGGGAAAATCAGCTTATCGACCTCTACCAGAACATCCTGCACAACCCATTTGGGATACACATTAGACATATCCGCCAATTGAATCACCGTCCCTGTCTTATGCAATGGTCTAAGCCTCAAAGATTCATATAGCGAGAGAGGCAACACATTTATAGATGCACCCAAATCCAGTATGGCTTTATCAAACGTGGTGTCACCTATCTTGCAAGGAATACTGAACATGCCTGGGTCACTGCACTTCTTGGGCATCCACTTTTGTAGCATAGAGGATACATTCTCATTCACCTGGACCTTCTTCTTCGTTTTCTCTGTTTTCTTCCTCTTGATCTTGGATAATTCCTTCAAAAAATTTGCATAGCGAGGAATGTTCTTAACCAGCGTGATCAACGGAATATTTACCTCGCAGTTACTGAAGGTCTTGAAGATCTCCATGTCGTTCTCCGGCCTTCTAGTGTCCTTCAAAGCCTCAGGAAATGGCACAACGGGCTTGTACGAACTAAGCGGAAGAAAATATGGTCGAACGTAGTCATCCTGAACGTCAGTAGGCAAACCGCGATCGCGGTTCCGTTTCTGGCAATTCTGGTGCTTCAGGAAGAAAACCGCAGTCACGGAAATTTTTCCGCGGTTGCGGATTGTGACGTTGCTTGTCCTCCGAGATTTCTTCTTCTCCGAGCAAGTGTTTTGACATCAAACCACGGTCGCGGTTTGGCGCGCTGTTCATCTTCTGCAGTTCCAGCTCCGTGTTCAGCCTATGTCTCTTCGATAAATTGCGTTCCACTCCTTAGCATCATCGCACTGACGTTATGCACTGGATTCAATTCCGTCTGTGATGGGAGTTTACGCACATTTTTAGCCTCCAGTTTGCTCACTACTAGAGAGATTTGTCCAACCTGCTTCTCCAAGTTCTGAATACTAGACTTGATCTCATGCTGAAATTGAATCATGTTGTTCTGCATGGTGGACACCGTTTGAGTAATACCGGTCATGCACTGTGCAAGAGACTTGATCTGGTCATCAACAGACATAGATGAACTAGAACTTTGTCCTTGAGGTCTAGGCTCGTATTACGGTCTAAACTATTATTGTTGACCTCCGGGCTGCTGAAATTGGTGTTGGCGTGGTGGAAACTGCTGTGGCCTCGAGTGGAACTTCTGGTCATCACGGCCCTGAGGAGGATTCTGCTGGTTCCCGTACCTCAAATTAGGGTGATCTCTCCACCCTGGATTATAGGTGTTGGAGTACGGGTCATATCTCGGTCTAGGGGGTCCAAAATCTCCCATGGCCTTTACTTCAACGGTGGGTTCCTGCAGTGTTGGACATGCATCAGAAGGGTGTATCGTATCATAGCATATGCCACAGGCCTTGACTTGTTGTTGGTTGCCTTTAACCATGAAACGCCTCATCATCTCCTTCATTTCAGCCATCTCAAAAAGTAGTGAGGACGATGGATGGGAGTCGGCGGCCTTAACTGCTTGAACGCTCGTTCTCTTGCTAAACTGTCTTGAGCCCTCAGATATCTCAAACAATATCTTGAATGCTGCAGTCGGCGTCTTGTTCAGAATATTACCACCACATGTTGCGTTCACCATTCTTCGCTCATCATCAAGGAGTCCACCATACAGATATAGAACGAGGTCTTGGTCAGAATAACCATGGTATGGACAGCTTGATTTCAACCTCTTGAACCTCTCATAATACTCATACAACGTCTCAGTAGCATGTTGTTCGATGTTGCTAATGTTCATCTTCAAGCTATTGAGTTTTGTTGCAGGAAAGTACTTCTCCAGGAAGGCTTTCTTCATCTTCGCCCATGTATCTATGCTTCCTGGGGCCAAATAATAGAACCAATCATTGGTTGCATCCTTCAGAGAGAAAGGAAAGGCCCTCATCTTGATGTGGTCCTCATTAATGTTCATTGGCTTCATGCTGATGCAGACAGCGTGAAATTCAGAAATATGCTTGTTGGGGTCTTCTCCATTCATCCCATGGAAGTGGGATAGCAAATGAATCAGTCCAGATTTCAACTCAAAATTCACGCCATCAGCCAGCTCCGGAAACTGCACAGCGAGCGGCTGCTGTTCTAGATTCGGCGAAGTCAACTGCCTCAAAGTCTGTTCCTCAACCATCTTGAGTTGCGTGCGGGCTTCTCTACGGTTCCTGGAAAGTGTCGTCTCAATTTCTGTATCAAGATTTAAGATTGGAGAGTCAGTAGCACGGGTGTGGACCATAAGATAGGTCCACACAATAGTTGGCACACAAACAAACAAAAAGGAAAAAAAAATGAATTTTGCCTCCCCGGCAACGACGCCAAATTTGATGAAGGGTTTGTCATAGACACCTATCAAATAATCCTCAAAAACTTAACTAATGTAGTAGGATAAATAAGGATCGATCCCACAGGGAGGTAAGCAATCTTCCTATATGCAAAGGTTGTATACCAATAGTAACAAAAGGGGGGGGGGTTAGGTTTGTATCAAGTAAGAATGTAAATCAATGCAAAAGATGTAATCAATGGATGAGAAGTAACTTAGCCAGACAAATATCCACACTTCAGTTTGATTGGTTGATTCTAGATTATCTCCAATTCCTACCAATGAATATTCCTATTCCGATCTTATGTATATAGACAGGTCAACCAGCCTTGAAAATACTTACCATTAAACAATCAAGAAACCATCAAGATTCAATCTAACGGCAACAGTAAGCATAGGAATTAAGCAGGATACATGCAATAGGATACATGCAATACTTAACAACTAGTCAGTACTCGACATGTAATCAATTCTCTTCACAATAAACATTCACAACCAGCTCTTGTAAATTGTGGTTGCTACACAAGATAAAGGATTTCAACCAAAAATATCCAAACCCTAGCAATAGAAAATCACTAATATCAACTAGATGATCAGGCTAGTCAAATTAGCAAGAATCAATGGGATGAAGCACAAAGAGAATCAATATAATCAAAGGTAAGGAAATAGAGTGATAATCTCATAACCACATACAAACGAAGGCTTCAATCGTCGGACTAAGCAATGGTTGCTTAGTTCTTCATAGTCTTCAAAGCATAAAACTCTAAGGGAAAAATAAAGAACGAACATCAAAGGCTGCCTCCAAAACTGATGTTATGAAGGAAGATAAAAACCAAGCTAAACCTAATTCTTAAAAAGATAACAATAATAATCTCTAAAGGGAAATTAAACGAAATAAAAAGTAATAAAATGAAACAAATAAAAGATCTTCGGGCGAAATACAATCTCGGTTCCGCGTCGCGCATGAACAGTACCCGCGACCGCGGCACTATCCCGGCGACCGCGGTTTGGCTCTTCGCTGAACGTTGGCTTCTGTTGTCACTCCGCGCTCACGGAATATTTTCCACACCCGCGGATTCGTCTATGTTGCTCTCTCGCAGGTCCTTGGTAAACCGCGACCGCGGCCATAAATCTCGCGCCCGCGGTTTCAGCTCTGCCGCGATCCATTTGCTTCTTCCGCGCTCGCGGCCTTTACTTGGTGGCTTCGCCTTCATCTTCAATGTCTTCACAATATGCACTAAAATCCACCATATCACTACTTCTTCTCAAAAACTCCATTCTCCTAAATTGTGTTCTAAACTCATACAAATGGTACATAAATCCAGTAACAGCTCCTAGTTACGCACTACAAAGTAGAGCGTATCAGCGGGCGCGGTTTTGAAACCGCGGGTGCGGTTTTGGCAAAAGGCCAAACCGGGATCGCGGTTATGAAACCGCGATCGCGGCACCTGTGCTTCGTCTTCTTCCTCGTCTTCTCTGAGACGCCGACGGTTTGAGTGCTGACGTTTCTTCTCCGAGCGGCCGGTGTGGGGAGGGGAATCGGTTGGGTGACCCTCTCATTTAGTGGAGGAGCTCACCCTTGCCCTATAAATAGAGGCGGATCTAAGCCACATCCCTCATCCTCTTCCTCTCGATTCTAGCTCGCATTGGTGTTGTCGTCGGAGTTTTGTCGTCTTCATTCAGAGCCGGAGTTCCATCAAGGCGAAGCCAGGAGTGGTGGTGGTGCGTGCTTGTCCAAGGAGCAAGGTCTGAGCCTCGTCTTCCCTCGGTATGGCTCCGTTGTGTTCGTTTAAGTTTGTCGTCGACAATGGATCCCGCGACCGTGGCGCAAATACCGCGATCGTGGCTGGGCAGAGGCTCGCAATCTCGGCTAGGCATGAAACCGCGGGCGCGGTTTTGCCCAGCAAAGCCGCGATTGCAGCTATGCAAACCGCGATCGCGGCACTGCCTTTTCTTTATCTTTTCGTTCCTTCGTACCTGTAACTAATTAGGGTTTTGTTTCGTCGGTGTTGGATTGTGCTCCATGGCTGATTGTACGGATTGGAATCCAACCCAACTGGATGATGATAAATTCCAACGGGAGTTTTAGTAGTCAGTCGTGCACAAGTTCAAGTTTCCGGATTTCGGACCCAACTCTTTGTTCGTCTAGACTAAGGCAAGTGGCGGATCGCTCTTGCTATGTTATTCCATATTTTTCTTAATTGAAAATTAATCTATTGTCTTAATTAAGTTGGGATAATAATCTTTTTAATTGTCGTTTGGGAACTTGTGTGTGTAAAATAATGTATAAAGGGAACCTTTTTATTAGGTTGTATATATGCTAGTTATAACCCTTATATATATTATTATAGGGTGCTAGATAATAATTGGTGTGGATTGTTGTGATTTGGTGTGGATAATAATTGCTTAGTTAGCACGAGTATTTGTAGGAACGCTATGTACCTTGCGAGGTCTAGTCGTTTCTTTATAACTGGTATTAGGAGGATTTTGCCCTAATACTCTTTTGCTCACGACCGTACCCTTATTCGGATATAAGTGGTAGGTGCACTTAGCTAGTGTCAATATTCGGGATTCATCTCAAAGATATCTCTCGTATCGAGATGATGTGAATTAAAAGCCTTAACGTGAATGTACGTTTTTGGAAGTATATAAGATAAGTGATTTTATGCACATAATTAATATACCCTTGGGCGAGAAGTACAATGTGGAACCCGCCCGGACTCTTGTTAGAGTAAGTCTTCTTTCCATGCTGGATTCGCATTTGTGATACCCCGTATTTTTGTAAGGTTATTTTGGGGAATTATGGAATTTTCTCGAGTACCCGTTGTGTACGTCGGATTTAATACAGAGAGTTTGAGACATTCTGTAATGGGCTCTGTATCTGTAATATTTTTCTCAGTGAAATAATATACAGACAAGGTGCCTTAGATTTTAATTGTCGTTCGCGTACGATAATTTTTATCCCGGTTTAATGTCATGTTCGTTCAAAGCTGAACGAGCGGGAAAGAGGTGTCACGGCGACCGTCGTAAAGTCGCGGCGACCGCCGTAGTGAGACCCAAGCACGGCGACCGCCGTAAAGTCACGGCGCATGTCGTCCTAATGCTCGAGGAGGCAGCTGGTGTGTCAGGCCGCGGCGACCGCCGTAAATTACGGCGCCCGCCGTAAGTGCCGTCATCGTTGCCCAGCAGTCGTTGCCCGTTGGTCGCCGGCGTTGTTTCTGGCGAGCGCCGAACTAGCTCTAGGCCCTCTTTTTCGTGCTCCAGACGCTTTGGCTATAAAAGGAGGTGTTGGGGTGAGGTTTTGAGCCATCCCAGCACCAAACCTCTGCCAAATTCGCCTCTCGCCAGAGTTGTGCCTTCGCCGGAATTTCTGAAGCTTTCGACGGTGTTGTTAGTGGTGTTTCCAGCAGCTCTTTTAAAGCCTTGTGGTTGCCTTTGAAGGCCAGAAACCAAGCCAGGCTGATAGGGGTCGAAACGCGCTTTGTTTTGGTGAGATTTCTTTTGTCTCTATCGACCGTGTTCTTCACGGCGACCGCCGTGATGAATGCGGCGACCGCCGCCAAGAACAACGATCGCCGCCAGTGCCCAGAACGCCTTCGTGGCTTTGGCTTGGTCGGTTGTCGTCGTGGCGTCTTTCCTTTTTTGTTCTTTCGCCATGTTTAGATTCGTACTGTTTATGTCGGATCTAACTTAGGGTTCCTTTTATGGGTCGACTCGAAGGTTGTTGTGCTGTCGGAACTATACCGTGTCGAGCCCGGAATCCAGTTGACGTCTTTAGACTATTCTGCGGAATAAGGCAAGTGGCGGTTCGCTCTTGCTCTTTCGTTCCATATTTACATTAATTATCAGTAGTTTATCTGAGTAATTAATTTGGAATGAATACTCTGTTTGTCTGGAAACGGTTTTGATAAACTGTTTTGAAAATCATATAATAGGTTGTATATCTGTTAGAACAACGCTATTATCTGTGATCGCCTTTCGGGCCTTTATGTGGATTTATCCTGTAACTGTTGTTGTGCTGTAACTGTTTAGTTAGCACTGTAGATAGGAACGTTACTCGGACTCTGTCCAGTCGTTTCTTTATAATCTGGTATCGGGGTGGCTCATCCCCATCTGGTATTATTCTAAGATCATGATCGGTCTCTTACACATGTGTGTAGAGACATGACACTTAGTTGGTGTCACAAACCTTTCGGTGTTCGTCACTCTCGACGAAACGTATACTAAGATGTGTCGTCCCATTGGTGGGGTACACATGTAAAAGTCTATAATGTGATGTGTGTTTTTGAAACATAATCAGATAAGTGCTACCTTGACGCACATAATTAATGAACGCTCAGCGAGTAGGGCAGCTAGGTAATAGTGCCGCTAGGAAGACTCGTGTTGACTTGAATGTAGTACGTCTTCTTTTCGATCTGGATTCGCTGAAAGGCGGTGAGGTTGGTCGTTGACTGAAGCATCTCAGTCAGTTTTAAATCATTGTTGTATGATTCTGTAACATTCCAGATTTGTCATACTTCCTTAATGACTCATTTCCGTTGGAGTCTTCTTTCGAGTCGATCTCTGTGAAGATTCAGTCTTCCAGAGTCTTCTCTTGTGCATACCTCTTGTTCATTCCAATAGGAGTATGGTGGTTGACAAGCGTACTCGATTATTATTCGAGGGATGAGGAGTCTAACCTAATACGACTGCTTTGAACCATTCTGCTTTGTACCCTTGCTAGTCTATTCATTTAGACTAACCAACCAATATTTTCCCTTGCATGGTTGGCTGGTGTCATCCGTTCGATTCGGCACATCAGATAAGAAGTAGTTCAGAAGACCAGAAGGACTATGGAGTCAACGGTGGTTTTTCAATGTTTTACTTATTTCTTTAATCAGGTTGAGATCTTTTGGACAATAACTTTGATTGTAATATACTTTCTTAGACTTCCGTTGTGTTTGGTTTAAACTTTGTTTTATCCTATTCGGGATTGGGCTGTAATCCCGTAACCCTTGTTTCCTTGACAATGTTACGTTTTGGAATTTAATGCTTGATCATTGTGTATCAATTGCATTTCATAAATCGTATTTAAGTGGTAAAGCCTTGGGTGATCTCGGTAAGAAACACTGGGGTCACTGGCGGTAATACCTTTCCAAAAAGGTTAAGTTTTGGGGGTGTTATAGTTGTGGTATCAGAGCCAAAGGTTTAAAACGGGTTTGGATTTTTTTTTTATAAACCATTTATCCGTTTTCAAAATGCTTTAAAAAGGGCTCTGAATTTTCATTCTAAAAAGAATTTAAAAACACCGTTCATAGTCGTGTCTTCTTTATAGTCTGATATAGTAAGTTTGCTTCTATGTCTAGAAAGACTAATTCATTCCTTATTGTTCGATAGGATGGGTGTCTGCTTTTCCATTGGTAGGGGGTCGGAAGACGCCAAGTCGGACCAGCCGAGGCTAGATTTTCCGTTACCTCAGCGATGTTTCGAGGTTGGAGGCCCGAGTAGCCCGCCCGAAGACATCAAGCACGTTCTCCCCGAGTCGGTTGTGCTTGTAGCTAGGGATGCTATGGTCCCTGAGGCTGTACCTGTGCCACCACCAAGGGTGGAGGGAGTACAGGAATGGGAGCAGGAAGATGAGTTATCAAGGTATGAACAAGGGGTTTACCAAGACGACTTTCTGCTGGGACCAATTTCCGAGGAGATCGAGTACGAGGAGGAGGAAGAGGAGATGCTTGAGCAAGATCCTGTCGAGGACGAGGATATGATTGAGGATGATTCCGAGGATGAGGATCCCATCGAGGATGATCCCGAGGATGAGGATCTCATCGAGGATGATCCCGAGGATGAGGATCCCATAGAGGATGATCCAGAAGAGGATCCAGAGTTGGACCTTGGAGGGCAGAATCAGGAGCCCGGTACAGAATTACCACCAGTGCCAGAGTACGCACCCATGTCAGAAGCTGCTTGGGAGGCACTGTATACCGAGTACGGTATTAGGAGAAGTGATAGGGAATCTCAGCCTATCCCTACTCCAAGAAGATGGAGGTCGGAATCCGAGCTGCAGGAGATCCTCCGCCAGAGCGAGGTAATCTCTGCAGAACAGCAGAGTCAGTGGGATGAGTTGACCGCCAGTACTCAGATGAGGGCTGGAATAGGAGGACCAGTCATGGACGACCCATACTTTATCATGACTGAGCTAGGACTATGTGCTTCATGGTCAAGCAGGGTGCGAAACCCATCGCCAGAGCTCGATGGTAAGCCTAGCCCGAAGAGACCATGCACGAGTAGCCAGTCGTATGGGAGACATTTTGGAACGCCTTGAGGAGGAGTGGCGTTGCCTATCGCAGTTGTTTCGTTTCTTAGTATTCCAAGTTGTACTTTGTGTAATATTTCAGTATTGCGGCAAGTACTCTGAGAAACACTTATATCTTCGAGCAATGTTGTCCAAACGCTCGAATGATAAACTTATGTGTAACTTGTGTAAGAGTTCGAAGGTTCATCTATAAAATGTCAAGTTGATCTATTCTGAGTGATTTATTTACGTTGATATATTGCATAAGTATATTGCATAATATTAATGTATTGAATGCTTGGAATTGGATCGGTAATCAGATGGTGAACCCAAGAAGCACGAGGAACTCGACTCGAGCCAGTGCTGGGACTAGTCAAAACCCCAGGCCAGCAGGAAGAGGTGTTCAGGATGAACACGAATCAGAGTCTCGCGTCCAGCAGAGGCGTGAAGGTCAAGATCAGACCCAAGCGCCGACGTTGTTTGACGCCGCAGCTGTGGAGGCGATTCGTGGAATCGTGATGCAGGCTATTGCAGATGTATTGAGACCAAGTGCGCCTCAAGCACAAGAATTGCCTACTCACGCAACGGTTCCTGATGTTGTGGAACCCATAAACCCTGTGATTCAGGAGACTGCCGTCAGGACGAGAGACAGCTATGGTCGCGCCCTTAAGACCATCACTTCCATGAGGCCCGATTGCTATAACGGGAAAGGGGAGCCAGTGGCAGTGACTCATTGGTTCTCCCATATGGAGAGGCTATTTCGGAATGTGGAGTGTACGGAGGCCAAGAAGGTCCATATCGCTTCTCTTCAGTTGAAGGAGGAGGCTAGCGAGTGGTGGGAGAGCACTGGTTTGGCTGAGAGCCCAGTGTTGACTTGGTCGATGTTCAGGACCAAGATGGTTGATCGCTTTTTCTCTCATGCTATGAGAGAGGAGAAGCATAAAGAGTTCTTGTACCCTCAGACTGATGGTCTGAGAGTGACCGAGTTGGCATCTAAGTTCAACCATCTTCTACAGTATGCCACTGCCGAGATTACCAGCGAGGCCCAAAAGATCTGGTACTTCCACGAGTGGATGAACCCGGATATCAAGCCATTAATGGTGCACCACACATGCTCTACCTTGAAGCAGTATGTGGATTGTGCCTATAAGCTGGAGGTAACTCTTGAGGAGTCGACCAAGAGGTGCAACCGACAGAAGTCGATGCAGAATCAGAACCAGGGAGGTGGTTTTAAGCGCCCTGCGCCACCGTCTAACTTTGCCAAGTCCGGCCGAGCTAAGACGGAGATGACGCAAGGGGGATCGACTCAACAGTCAGGGCAGACCAGGAGTACAGTTCAGTGTTATAACTGTGGTATTGTTGGGCACAAGAGCACTGAGTGTCGGAAGGAGAAGAGGCCATGCTTTGGGTGTGGACGTGATGGTCATCTGCAAAAGTTCTGCAAGCAGGGGAAGCAGAAGGGAGTAGAGTCGCAGCAAGGGTCAGTTCATCAGAGCAACCGACCTAGGTTTAAGCCTGCCGAGACTCCTAGCCCTTCAGTGCAGACGACTGCTCAGAACAGGGGAAAGGCCCCAGCTGTTTCTGGAAGTCAGGGCCAACACTTGTACGAGATGCGTGAGGCAGATGGACCCAACACTCCGATTGCTCAAGGTACTCTATACCTTCACTCTACTTCAGTGTGCATTCTGTTTGATTCTGGTGCTACGCATTCCTTTATTTCGGATAGTTGTGTTAGCAAGTTAGATTTAGTGTGCAACGATTCGTGCGACCCTTTTGTCGTTAATCTTCCTAATGGAGAACGTTTGGTGGGAACCAAGCATCTATCAGACTTTCAGATTACCATTCAGGGTAAGGAATTTGAGGCAGATTTAATCTGTATAGCCATGGCTCCATACGACATTATCCTCGGTATGGATTGGCTGACGCGTCACAAGGCGGTGATCGACTTCAGTTCAAGAACGGTGACGGTGTCATCCGGGGGCCAGTTCGTGTGCAAGTTCAAAGGTCGAAATGACGCTGATAACGGCAAGCTGATCAATGCGATGGTTGCGTTTAAGCTACTACGACAAGGATGTGTCGGGTACCTTTGCTACTTGGATTCGTCTGCGAAGGATGAACCTGAGGTTCTTGATATTCCTGTAGTTAGGGAGTTTTCGGATGTCTTTCCGGAAGAAATTCCTGGATTACCCCTGAATCGTGACGTAGAGTTTTCAATTGATCTTGAGCCTGGTACGACGCCGATTTCCAAATCCCCGTATCGGATGGCTCCAGCTGAGATGCAAGAATTGAATAATCAACTTGAAGATCTTCTTGACAAAGGTTATGTCAGGCCGAGTGCATCGCTGTGGGGTGCTCCGGTATTGTTTGTCAAAAAGAAGGACGGATCGTTCCGACTTTGTATCGACTATCGAGAGTTGAACAAGGTGACGATCAAGAACAAGTATCCTTTGCCTAGGATTGATGACTTGTTGGACCAGTTGCAGGGAGCGAAGGTTTTCTCCAAGATCGACTTGAGATCTGGATATCACCAGCTTAGGATTCGTGAGCAGGACATTCCTAGAACTGCGTTTAGGACCAGATATGGTCATTACGAGTTCGTAGTGATGCCTTTTGGGCTTACAAATGCTCCAGCTGTCTTTATGGACTTGATGAACCGATGTTTTCACCAGTACTTGGATAAGTTCGTGGTGGTTTTCATAGACGACATCCTGATTTATTCTCCGAATGAAGAAGTCCACGAGGAACATCTGCGGATTGCCTTGTCAATCCTTAGACAACATCAGCTTTATGCTAAATTGTCCAAGTGTGAATTCTGGATAAAGGAAGTGGCTTTCTTAGGCCACGTGATCAATAAAAATGGGGATTTGGTTGATCCCCAAAAGATTGAAGCGGTGGCTAAATGGACACAGCCCCAGAACGTAAAAGAGGTGCACAGCTTTCTTGGACTTGCCGGGTATTATAGAAGGTTTGTAGAAGGATTTTCAAAGATCGCTCTACCTATGACCAATCTACTCCGCAAGGTCCATAAGAAGTTTGTCTGGAATGACAAGTGCAAGATCAGTTTCCAGGAGTTGAAGCGACGGTTGACCTCGGCACCCGTGTTAGCACTCCCAGAGGGGAACGGCGATTATGTGGTCTATAGTGATGCTTCCAAGTGTGGTCTTGGTTGTGTTTTGATGCAAAGGGGCAGAGTCATTGCTTACGCATCTAGACAACTCAAGACTTACGGAGAAAACTATCCGACCCATGATCTTGAGTTAGCAGCGGTTGTCTTTGCGCTGAAGATTTGGAGGCATTACCTCTACGGTATAAGATGCCAAGTCTTCACCGACCACAAAAGTCTCAAGTATATATTTACTCAGAAGGAGTTAAATATGAGACAACGCCGCTGGCTAGAGTTGCTCAAGGACTACGACATGGAGTTGTTGTATCATCCGGGCAAGGCTAATGTAGTAGCTGATGTACTAAGCCGGAAGACAACGCATGAGACTGTAGTTGCTCTACTTACTGCTCAGACCAAGCTAAACCAAGAGTCATGCGACATTGAAGTCTTGTATGACCAGCGTAGAGGGTACTTGAGTATGATGGAGATTCAGGCTATACTGTTGGATCAAATCAAAGAAAAGCAAGTCGATGACATCATCTTGGTAAAGTTAAGCAGTGAAGTGATGGATGGGAAAGCTCCCAGTTTTGTGGTTCAGGATGATGGATCACTTTGGTTTCAGGACCGGATCTGTGTGCCTGACACAGAAGGTCTTCGTCAGTTGGTGATGAGAGAAGCTCATTCATCTGCTTACTCTGTGCATCCTGGCTCTAGCAAGATGTACAAGGATCTCAGGAAGAAGTTTTGGTGGCCAAACATGAAGTGGGACGTAGCAGACTTTGTGGCAAAGGCTTAACTTGCCAGAAGGTCAAGATCGAACACCGCAGGCCAGGTGGTGAGATGCTACCTCTCCCCATACCAGAATGGAAATGGGAGGACATTTTCATGGACTTCGTCACTGGGCTACCCAAGACTCGAAGTCAGAGAGATGCTATCTGGGTAATTGTGGATAGGCTTACGAAGAGTACTCATTTCATAGCCATCAAGACCACATGGGAAACCCAGAAGTTAGCAGAAGTTTACCAGAAGGAGATTGTCCGCTTACATGGCATTCCTAAGACCATTGTATCGGACCGAGATGGCCGTTTCATGTCAAGATTCTGGAAGGAACTTTAAGGCTATGGGAACCGAGTTGAGGTTCAGTACAGCGTTTCATCCTCAGACAGATGGCCAGTCTGAAAGGACCATCCAGACTCTGGAGGATATGCTTAGAGCTTGTGTGCTCGATCGTCCGACTAGCTGGGAGGACAGCTTGAGCCTGATTGAGTTCACGTACAATAATAGCTGGCATGCTACAATCAAGATGGCTCCGTTTGAAGCTTTGTATGGTCACAGATGCAGATCTCCGATTTGTTGGGATGATAATGCCGACAAAATTTTGCTTGGACCAGAGTTGGTCGAAAGGACGGCTTCAGACATTGCTTTGATCAGACAAAGGATGTTGACCGCTCAGAGTCGACAGAAGTCCTACGCAGATCGGAAGCGCAGGACTGTCGAGTTCGAGGTCGGTGACAAGGTTTTTGTCAAGGTATCGCCATCCAAATGAGTTTTCAGATTTGGTAAGCGTGGGAAGCTTAACCCTCGCTACGTGGGACCGTTCGAGATTCTGGATAAAGTAGGATCTCTAGCATACCGCTTGGCATTACCGCCATCGGCTCACCCGGTGCATAACGTGTTCCATGTATCGTTACTCAGAAAGTATGTACCAGATGAATCTCATGTGCTTAGTTATGAAGACATCGAGATTCAAGCTAATGGTACTTATGAAGAGTTACTCGTGCGCATTTTGGAGCGTCGGGAGAAGCGTTTGCGCAACAAGATCATGTCGTTGGTACGAGTGTTGTGGTCCAAGTCAGGGACCGAAGAAGTTACTTGGGAGACGTGGGAAAACGAGTCTGATATGCTCAGGCGTTTTCCCGAGTTATTCTCGACCTAAGTTTCGGGGTCGAAACTTCTTGTAAGGGGGAGGAGATGTGATACCCCGTATTTTTGTAAGGTTATTTTGGGGAATTATGGAATTTTCCTGAGTACCCGTTATGTACATCGGATTTAATACAGAGAGTTTGAGACATTCTATAATGGGCTCTATATCTGTAATATTTTTCTCAGTGAAATAATATACAGACAAGGTGCCTTAGATTTTAATTGTCGTTCGCGTACGATAATTTTTATCCCGGTTTAATGTCATGTTCGTTCAAAGCTGAACGGGCGGGAAAGAGGTGTCACGGCGACCGCCGTAAAGTCGCGGTGACCGCCGTAGTGAGACCCAAGCACGGCGACCGCCGTAGTGAGACCCAAGCACGGCGACCGCCGTAGTGAGACCCAAGCACGGCGACCGCCGTAAAGTCACGGCGCCCGCCGTCCCAATGCTCGAGGAGGCAGCTGGTGTGTCAAGCCGCGGCGACCGCCGTAAATTACGGCGCCCGCCATAAGTGCCGTCATCGTTGCCCAGCAGTCGTTGCCCGTTGGTCGCCGGCATTGTTTCTGGCGAGCGCCGAACTAGCTCTAGGCCCTCTTCTTCGTGCTCCAGACGCTTTGGCTATAAAAGGAGGTGTTGGGGGTGAGGTTTTGAGCCATCCCAACACCAAACCTCTGCCAAATTCGCCTCTCGTCGGAGTTGTGCCTTTGCCAGAATTTCTGAAGCTTTCGTCGGTGTTGTTAGTGGTGTTTCCAGTAGCTCTTTTGAAGCCTTGTGGTTGCCTTTGAAGGCCAGAAACCAAGCCAGGCTGATAGGGGTCGAAACGCGCTTTGTTTTGGTGAGATTTCTTTCGTCTCTGTCGACCGTGTTCTTCACGGCGACCGCCGTGATGAATGCGGCGACCACCGCCAAGAACAGCGACCGCCGCCAGTGCCCAGAACGCCTTCGTGGCTTTGGCTTGGTCGGTTGTCGTCGTGGCGTCTTTCCTTTTTTGTTCTTTCGCCGTGTTTAGATTCGTATTGTTTATGTCGGATCTAACTTAGGGTTCCTTTTATGTTTCGACTCGAAGGTTGTTGTGCTGTCGGAACTATACCGTGTCAAGCCCGGAATCTAGTTGACGTCTTTAGACTATTCTGTGGAGTAAGGCAAGTGGCGTTTCGCTCTTGCTCTTTCGTTCCATATTTACATTAATTATCAGTAGTTTATCTGAGTAATTAATTTGGAATGAATACTCTGTTTGTCTGGAAACGGTTTTGATAAACTGTTTTGAAAATCATATAATAGGTTGTATATCTGTTAGAACAACGCTATTATCTATGATCGCCTTTCGGGCCTTTATGTGGATTTATCCTGTAACTGTTTAGTTAGCACTGTAGATAGGAACGTTACTCAGACTCTGTCCAGTCGTTTCTTTATAATCTGGTATCGGGGTGGCTCGTCCCCATCTGGTACTATTCTAAGATCATGATCGGTCTCTTACACATGTGTGTAGAGACAGGACACTTAGCTGGTGTCACAAACCTTTCGGTGTACGGCACTCTCGACGAAACGTATACTAAGATGTATCGTCCCATTGGTGGGGTACACATGTAAAAGTCTATAATGTGATGTGTGTTTTTGAAACATAATCAGATAAGTGCTACCTTGACGCACATAATTAATGAACGCTCAGCGAGTAGGGCAGCTAGGTAATAGTGCCGCTAGGAAGACTCGTGTTGACTTGAATGTAGTACGTCTTCTTTCCGATCTGGATTCGCTGAAAGGCGGTGAGGTTGGTCGTTGACTGAAGCATCTCAGTCAGTTTTAAATCATTGTTGTATGATTCTGTAACATTCCAGATTTGTCATACTTCCTTAAAGACTCATTTCCGTTGGAGTCTTCTTTCGAGTCGATCTCTGTGAAGATTCAGTCTTTCAGAGTCTTCTCTTGTGCATACCTCTTGTTCATTCCAGTAGGAGTATGGTGGTTGACAAGCGTACTCGATTATTATTCGAGGGACGAGGAGTTTAACCTAATACGACTGCTTCGAACCATTCTGCTTTATACCCTTGCTAGTCTATTCATTTAGACTAACCAACCAATATTTTCCCTTGCATGGTTGGCTGGTGTCATCCGTTCGATTCGGCACATCAGATAAGAAGTAGTTCAGAAGACCAGAAGGACTATGGAGTCAACGGTGGTTTTTCAATGTTTTACTTATTTCTTTAATCAGGTTGAGATCTTTTGGACAATAACTTTGATTGTAATATACTTTCTTGGACTTCTGTTGTGTTTGGTTTAAACTTTGTTTTATCCTATTCGGGATTGGGCTGTAATCCCGTAACCCTTGTTTCCTTAACAATGTTACGTTTTGGAATTTAATGCTTGATCATTGTGTATCAATTGCATTTCATAAATCGTATTTAAGTGGTAAAGCCTTAGGTGATCTCGGTAAGGAACACTGGGGTCACTGGCGGTAATACCTTTCCAAAAAGGTTAAGTTTTGGGGGTGTTACAGCATTGCGCGGTGAGGTTGGTCGTGGGCCCAAATAATCAAGGTCATTTTTGTGAACTTGTGTGAAAACTTAACATTCCCAAACAATTCTTCATATTTTCCCTAAAGGCTCAATTCTTTTGGAGTCTTCTTTTCGATGCATATCTTCTTCTATCATTCAGTGAAAGTTTCGGGTTATGTATCGTTCCTTCGGTTATTATTCGAGGGACAATGATAGTAAACGGTTACGATCACTAGAACCATTCTGATTGTACCCTTGCATAGTCTTTCATTAGACTAACCAACCGGATTTTATTCCTTGCATGGTTGGCTGGTGTCATCCGTCCTATACGGCACATCAGTGGTTGGTCCTCGGCGATTTGAAGTAACCAATCGAAGAGAAAGCTTGCAGTTGAAGTTTGCGTTTTAAGAAGTAATATTTCCAAGGCATGTATGTTTAATTTGAAATAAATGTAATACATAGTCATGTAATTAGGACTACTTTAAAAGAGTCTTCCGTTGTAATTTAAAAGTCTTCCGCTGTCACTATATATTGTTGTAAATCCGTCCTTCTCATTTTACGAGATGAATCTTAATAAAAGGTTGAGTCTTATTCATTTAAAATGTCTTCCGCTGGTTATTCTTTCATTATTTAAAATTTATTTAAGCTTAATTGTTCCGATTAAAGCCTGGGGTGACTTTGGACATTAACGTTTGAGGTCACTGGCGTGTGGCACTACCGACATAAGTCAGAGGTGTTACAATTATGGTATCAGAGCAATGGTTTTAAAATTCTTGGCCTATTGTTGGGTTTGAGAATTTTAAAACTTATTTTCGAAGATATTTTCAAGCTATTTTAATTTATAAAGGAATTTCGTAAATCTAAATTATTAATATTAAATTTAAGGTTTTTAAATTGTTTAAGGTTTATGAAATTTATAAGTAATGGTGTCCTAATATTTAATGAATAAAATGGTGTTTGAAATGGTGTTAAAAGTAATATTAAACTCTCTTATGTTAAGAATTAATTTTCATAGTACTCTTATAAAATAATGTTATAAACGTTTAAAATTAAGTTTGTGTTATAACTTTAAAAGTATGGTTTGGATTTTGGTAAGAGTTTACAAAGAAATAACAATGTCTTTATTTCAATGAAATAACTATAAAAAAATGATTTTTCCAAGATAAGTATATAAGAATTATATGTATAAAGTACAAGGTTTGATGATGAGTGATTTTCAAACTTCTGCAAGCTTCGATTTTGTTACTTATTCCTTAGATCCATTCTTAAGGATATCGTCTTTTCTCGGGTTTAATGTCATTTAAAGGCTGACAATTCTCCTAACTGATCCATTCTCAAGTAAGAGAAGAAGATCGTTTTAAGGTTAATGGTGGAGGGTCAGTCAAACTAATATAAAGTTATTGGGTTGGACCCTTACAATTCGTATCATAACGTAAGTGATTAAGTATCATGTACAAGTTGGAAAAGTTCTAAACTGACGTTATGGTTTATCAACAGATGGTGAACACCCGATCCACCAACCAAGCAGCTAATAAAGGTCCTAACAATGGTTCCCGGGTTCAGCTGAGGAGTGCTACTCAGCAAGGGGATGACGCGAGATCTGGCTCGCATAATAATGACCCGACCCTGCGGTAAGGTATTCATCAAGGACAAGTGGACCCTTAAGCTACGAGGGAAGTTCCACCTCCTACCCCGATCGTGTTGGATGCGACGGTCATTGGGCAAATAGTGAGGCAGGTGGTCGAGATACTGACGACCCAAGGGATACCGCAAGCTCAAGCGGCTCCCATTCCCCAAGTTGCAACTAATGTAAAGGGACGTGAAGGTCCTGCACATCCAGTGGTTCCCGAGAGAAATGACGGGAATTACAACTGGGCATTGAAGACGATCAATTCGATGCGTCCGGATAGCTACGATGGGACCGGGGAACCAGTCAAGGTTGCCTATTGGTTTTCCCATATGGAGCGACTCTTTCGGAATGTGGTCTGCACCGAGGCTGAGCAGGTGCACATTGCTTTGCTACATCTGAAAGACGGAGCAAGTGAGTGGTGGGAAGGAACTGGTTTGGACGACCACCCAAATCTGAGTTGGGCAATGTTCAAGGTCAAGCTCACTGATCGCTTCTTCTCTCGTGCTATGAGGGAAGAGAAGCTGAAGGAGTTCCTCTACCCAGAGACTGAAGGACTGAAAGTGTCTGAGTTGGTGGCAAAGTTTAATCACTTACTGCATTACGCTGGTTCTGAAGTGCATACTGAAGAATAAAAGATTTGGTACTTTCATGGATGAATGAATCCAGAAATCAAACCTCTGATGGTGCGTCACGGTTGCTCTACTTTGGAGCAATATGTTGATGTGGCCTATAGAATAAAGGTCACACTGGAGGAATCCACCCGAAAGCGGGAGGAACAGAATAAGGCGAAGGGTGGGCAACAAGACCGGAAGGCTTGTAACACCCCCACATCTTAACCCATTTGGAAAAGTATTACCGCTAGTGACCTCAGTGTTCCTTACCGAGATCACCCAAGGCTTTACCGTTTAAATACAATTATGAGATACAAAGGATACAAAAGCATAATTTTATTCATATTAAAACAGGGGTTCCGGGATTACATCCCAATCCCGAATAGGATAAACACGGAGTTTAAACAAAGTACAGCGGAAGTCTTTTAAATATATTACAAACAAGGATCTTGACCACAATGGTCGTCTCCCAAGGATCTCAACCTGATTAAGAGAAATTATTAAAAACATCGAAAAACCATCGTTGACTCCATAGTTCTTCTAGTCTTCTCATCTATACTCTATCTGATGTGCTGAATCGAACGGATGACACCAGCCCACATGCGGAGAACAATTTCCGTGGGTTAGTCTAATGAAAGACTATGCAAGGGTACAAAGCAGAAGGTTCGAAGTATTTGTATTAGGTTAGACTCATCGTTTCTCGAATAATAACCGATAACGATAATCAACCTTCATACTTCTACTGAAAACAACAAGAGGTATGCACAAGAGAAGATTCTGGAAGACTGACTCTTCACAGAAATCGACTCGAAAGAAGACTCCAAAGGAATTGAGTCTTAAGGAAATATGACAAATCTGGAACGTTTAAAGGATCACACACAAGATTTAAAAAACCGACTAGATGTTTCGGTTCACGACCAACCTCACCGCGTACAGCGATCCAGATTGGAAAGAGAACGTACTCTGATCAAAGTCAAGACGAGCTTTCCTAGCTGCACTATTTACATAATTAACAAACAAAACTAGATCATTTATATAATAATTTTATGAATTTTATTATATATAAAAATATATTTATTTTTAAAAATTAATTCGGACTTCCGGGCTAAATGAGATATAATCATTGACTGTATCCCGCCCGTATAAACGGACGGGCCGGGCTATTCGGACAAAATGGGCTAAATATAATAACTATATCTGCCCATTTATGCCGAACGGACTGGATGGGCGGGTGAATCAGTCCGCGTTTACTCAAGTCTACAGTAGGAGGAATGAGATGAGTAGCAAAAAAGTCCGTCGCAGTATTGGCCTCATAGGGCCCATACTTATTTATTCATGGAATTGCTATGCTATTATTAATTTAAGTACCAAAAAGAAAATAAACATGTTCAATGGCAATTCTGAAAATTAAAGATAAGAGAGGGGTTTTTAGAGGCACCGCTTTTGGTCATCCAATACATATTTGTAAGCAGCTTGCTCATTCCTCGCTCGGAGAGGAACAGTCTTCCACCAACAATAATCATAAGGCTTTTGCTTGCTCGGGTACCTCCTTGATTGCTTTATTCTCTTATTATTTTTCCTTTTCCTGAACTATTATTATGTTTTTCTTTTGTGTACTTCTTGAGTCGTTCTATTTGAATTCTGAGTTCACAATTCTGATCATTTATCATCAGCTTAATCTAATTTGCTATCGTAATTGGTATTTGTTTCCTTTTCAGGGTTGCTTGTTGTGCTCGATATCTGCTTTCTTTCATAATTCTTATTTGAATTTCCTGGCCGGTTTGTTTCCTTATTTTCTTCAATAATTTTGTGGTTTTGAAGGGTAAAAAAAACTGAAGAGGCAAACTAGAGTTACAAAATTCTGTCTTGTGGTACCTTCTCAATTGTTCCTTTGTTTCAATTGCTGATTTCAAGCCAATGCTCTTTGCTTAGCTATAGATATTTTCTGGGTTTTTTTTTTATTTGGATGAGGTTAGACTGGTGGATGTATTATTCCCTATGCTCTCTCATGGCAGAATCTGAACATTATCTGTGTTTAATGATCACATATCCATGTTATTTGAATCGTTGTGTCGGTGAACTACATTAACAACAGAGATTCTTACCTGGGCTTTTCTTACACATCTAAAAACTTGAACTAAATTGTCTCTTTTTTGGGTTCGGGGTGGGGCTGTGATTCAAGTATTTTGATCATTATTCTTATTTTCAAAATGAGTACTTCATCGAATATCATGAAAAGGTTGCCAAACATATGGTATATCCATGGTTAATTGCTTCACATTTCAATCATGTTTGTCAATCGAAGGAGAGTGATGTGGACTGTTTTTTTTTGTCAGGCTTTGGCTTGAAGTTCTTTGTGACTTCCCCTGATTGAAAATTGGGAATTGTATATCTATCGTCGACGAGAAGATGGGATCAGAAGGACCAAGGAATAATGTTACTATTCATGTGACTGGTTTTAAGAAATTTCATGGAGTTCCTGAGAATCCCACAGAGACTATAGTTTCTAAATTGAAGGACTATGTGGCTATGAATCAGTTGCCTGCAGGTGTTACCCTGGGAAGCTGCACAATCCTAGACACTGCTGGTGATGGAGCACGACCAGCGCTTTACAAGATCTTGGAAGACAGCATGGAAAATCGAGATTCCTGCAGCAATGACGTGATTGTATGGGTCAGTAATTAGCTTCAATCTAACTAGATGATGCAGTATCGACGTGTTTTACAATTCATTATCAATCCTTTCTAATTAGCTTCAATCGAAGATTATGATAAAGAGAAAATCATTAACCATCAATTGGATGTTTAGCATCTGCCTCCAAGAACTACTGAAACAAAGATAATATTAACATTTAACAAGGTGCTGTTAGGACATTAATTGTAAGTTTCATCACTGTGCTTTTGTAAGGTTGGTTGAGGACGCTTGAATTAGTGAGTTTACAGGAAAGGCATTTTGTCCTGGCTGTTTTTTTTTTACTTTGACTGATATGAATTTTCATCAATTTTCAGCTTCATTTGGGGGTGAATAGTGGAGCCCATAGATTTGCCATCGAGCAACAAGCAGTAAATGAAGCAACATTTCGTTGCCCTGATGAACTTGGATGGCAGCCGCAGGTGACTTTGTAGTTTCACATTGTGCTTTAGATTGTGCATTCTCTTCATCTTGCATGCTCATCATTCTGAACTACCTTCTCCGTCTTATACAGAAATTTCCTATTGTCGACGAGGATGGAGAAACTTCTAGAGCGAGAAAGGTAACATTATATATATATATATATATATATATATATACACACCGTTTTCATGCTTTCAATCCAATATTTTTATTCCTTTGAAGCTAAATATGGAAATTTGAGGTGTCATTTTGCCGCTATGAATGTCATGGTAGAAATGACCATAACAAGGAAGACAAGTGTATAATATTACTAGAATGATATGTTTCAAATTGTAGCTTTTGGAGTTGTCTCATCCCGACTAATTGTATGCTTTCTACGTCCTTATGGACTGTGATTCCCGGCTCTGTAGACTTGCTGCTCAGTCGATACCATTCTCAAGCTCTTGAAGGAGAAAGGCTTCGGTGTAACTTTGTCCAGTGATGCGGGTCGTTTTGTGTGCAACTACGTGTACTATCACTCTCTACGATTCACGGAGCAGAAAGGCCATAAGTCCCTCTTTGTGCATGTTCCACTTTTCTCTAAAATGGACGAGGAAACACAAATGAACTTCACTGTTGCCCTTCTTGAGGCCATTGGCTCAGCATGTTGATGTTGTCTTCCTGAAATGCAGTATAAATGAATATCTGGTTTTTATCTGTGCTTCTGTTGTAAGGCTGGTTTGCCCAGTTTCTGGGAGATGTACTCTCCTTCTTATGCTGCTTGAATCTGATGGTGTTTGCAAATATGTGATGAAACTGGATCTATATTTTATAGCAAAGTGGTTGGTGCGTAAAAATCAAAGTAGACTGAGAAAGTTTGCAGTCTTTCCCTATTAAAATTGCACTGTCTTAAGGTGTGTGTTGATCAGGCAATAGTCCAACACCAATAGTCCAACCTTGTTTAATAATGAATTGCATTTATGTTGTCTTAAGGTGGATCATTGCCGTCGCACACCTGAAATCTGAAGATCCTTAAAATATTATTCACATCGGAATTCAAGCCTATGCTGATTCCAACACCAAGAGTTTTACTATTTAATAACTCAGATGGTGTCTACAAAGCCAAGATGGGTTTGCATTCAGCTGTAATTCAGAGTGCTCTGAGATAGGTTTATCACAGATCTGTCTGTTCAAAGTTCAGATTTTCATCTGTTTATGGAAACGGGGTTTGCTGATCTCGTTGTTGATATGTTTGATGAAATGCCGCAGAGAATTTTTTGTGAAAAGTTTTTGGGCTCTAGGAAAGGATCAAAGTTTGGGTATTTTGAACCAAATGAGTCTAATTATATAACAGAATATCTATCTTCTCAGAAAACTCAGAAACTGGTAAGGACTTGCAACTTGTACATTACATTCTGCAGCTTGACAGCCTCTTGCAGCAAAGTATCGTTTTATAATTATGGTGGCAGTTGAAGTGATAGCAGATGAAAAGTCTTCTTTGTCTGGGTCCTCTTATTGACATGGAGCCTATTTGAGATCTACATTGTCCAAGCAACCAACCAGTTGGTAATTATGGTGGCTTCATCCTTGTTTTTCCGTCGTTTTCGGAATATTGGTTTCTGATATTTCCAAGGTCTGTGAGTAAGCATTGTGATGAAGCTGCTTTTCATGGATATATACTAGAGCACAAACCAAGGTTGAAATGGTCCAGGACTCTTTGACTAGTGAATGTTTGCCTGCGTTATTAGGTTAGGAGTAAAGCAAACATTTGTAAAAGAGTTTTGCCTTGTTCTTCAAGTGTAGGCATGGTAAAAGAGTGCCTTCTTCATCTACTTTCAAGCCAAGCCAAAACATTTGCCTACAAATCCCTTAATTTGAGTGATCAGCTTATACATATAAATCTAAACCTGATCCCTGCAAACAAAATTGTCCAAAGCAATTAGTGTTCTGAACAAAGAGGAGCCATCCAAAATGAAACTTTTTGTCCTGTTTTCCTCTTTTGGCTTGTTGATAGCGGCTTATGGGATTGCAGAAAATGGGCTACAGGACAAATTTCGTGGACAACTTGAAAGCTTTGACGTATCTGAAGGCGGAGACACGGACTCTGAAGAAGTTTCCTCATGGACGAGTGGACATAGCAGCAAGGTTCTTGTGAACGTGGATAGCTTTGGCGCAGTTGGAGATGGAGTTTCAGATGATACTCAGGTATTCCAAGAATTATTTGACACTCCATTTGTGAACAATGCTTTAACTATTTCCTTGTCTTGATGCTTATTTTCTAAAATGATTATCAGGCCTTCATAAGTGCATGGAACCAGGCATGCTCTACAAGGAGATCGGTTTTCTTAGTTCCTGAAGGGCGAAGTTATCTCGTTAATGCGACAAGATTTCAAGGACCATGTGCCAAGAGTTTAACCATAAGGGTTAGCGGAATTCAATCTCACATGATTACATTATCACCAAGAACGTTCCTAGTTTTCTCATTATTGGTGAAAATAGACTAGACTATAAATCTAAAGATAGGATACCTGATGATGCACTTGTCACTCATGCTTGAGCTGCAGATTGATGGGACAATAGTTGCACCAGATGAGCCCGCGAACTGGGATCCCAAGCTATCAAGGATATGGCTGAATTTTCACAACCTCACTGGTGTAAGTTTCCGAGGAAAAGGTGTTATCGATGGGTCCGGTAGCAAATGGTGGGCAGCATCCTGTAAAAAGAACAAGTCAAATGTAACTCTGTTTTTCTTTTTCTTTTGTTAAGGTATCTGCTACCCATTTTCAGAACAAGCATTGACATTGTTGTATTTGATTTTCCTTGTTGACTCTGCAGCCTTGTAAAGGAGCTCCTACAGTAAGTTCATCTCCATGCCTTTTGGCTCTGATGTGTTTGTAGTTATTAAAATTAGTTGCCCACATTCTCATGGGATAAGAGAATATGCATTGAAGGTGAAACTAAAACCTGTTCTGTTGTAGGCACTAACAATATCTTCTAGCTCCGCTATAAAGGTCAAAGGCCTCACAATCCAAAACAGCCAACAGATGCATTTTGTGATATCCCATTCTGATTCTGTGCGAGTGTCGAACGTGCAAGTCTCGGCCCCAGAAGACAGTCCTAACACTGATGGAATCCATATTAGCGAATCTTCTAATGTTGTCCTGCAGAACTGTAAAATTGGAACAGGTTTTCTTCCACAGCTTCACTCCTTTTATATGCACCCACTTTATTTTCATTTATATTCCTTCAAACATACACAGAAGCATCTCATTCATAATCACCTTGTATCTGTCACATAGTGACCACTTGTTGCTGTGCTTCTGCATGTAATGTTCAGGCGACGATTGTGTTTCGATTGTGAATGCTAGCTCAAACATTAAAATGAAGACAATCTACTGCGGTCCAGGGCACGGAATCAGGTAGGATAAGTATTCATATATATATATATATATATATTATTTGCAGTTCAAATCATAACTTGTCCTTTTGGGTAACATCCCTGTAATGACACAGCATAGGGAGCCTTGGCAAGGATAACTCCACCGCCATTGTTACGAACGTAGTACTTAGTGGAGCCTTCATCAGGGATGCAACCAATGGTGTTAGGATCAAAACATGGCAGGTAATAATATTCTCAGTTTAAGAAAAAAAGATGTCCATAGTTGATAGGTTCCAGTGAAGTTGACAGGTGACCTGGCTTTCTTGAGCTTGTGTTCAGGGTGGTTCCGGCTACGTCCAGGCGGTGCGTTTCGAGAATGTTAGGATGGAAAGCGTTGCGAATCCAATCATCATCGACCAGTTCTACTGCGACTCCCCAAAGGCCTGCCTAAACCAAGTAAGTTGTTTAACGGACTCAATCACAGACAGAACCATCCAGCAAGTCTTGACCTGGGCTTGCTGTTTTCCCCAGACTTCTGCAGTGGAGATAAGCCAAATCATGTACCGGAACATCAGCGGGACGACCAAGAGTAAGCAGGCCATGAAGTTCGCGTGCAGTGACACAGTCCCGTGCAGTAACATCATCCTTGACAACGTCAGCTTAGAGAAGGAAGACGGCACAGCCGAGGTTTATTGCAACTCCGCCACAGGAATTGGCAAAGGAGTCATCCATCCCTCAGCTGATTGCCTTACCTCCACTGACAAACTCATTCATACAGAGCTGTGACCTCTCTGCATCCAAATGCTATATTTTTGTCCTTCTCACTATACAATTTTATCTCATGCTCATTCAGGCCTATGTATGTATTCATACCACATTTTCCTTTTTTTTTTATTTGTCACATCGCATATAGACTGTGCTTCATTTACTAATGAATAAAAAAGCTGATGAGAGATTGCCCCATGAATTTGTTTATGTATCCGGGCAGCTACAAACTGCGCAGCAACACTGACATATTCCACAAAGAAAATACAGATGAAATAATGGAATTGCTAGCTTACTTTTTGTTATGTTACACAGTATACATAACAATATGACTATGCAAGACCCAAGATTTGAATGATTGTTTTTCTTAATAAGCAATTTGGAACAAACTTTTGCAAGAGGCATCTTACAGCCGCAGGGGACTCTGTAATTCTCAAACAGATTATCTTTTTCTGTATCATTTTTAATCATTGTCTTCGCTCTCATGGACAACAACAGTGAGATTGTTAAGCAACCCAAGAAGTAACTTGTGCTTAATAATGATTTTATGATCACTTCACTTGTAAGGCACAAAATGATCACCCGTGATCTATATATGCCGCCACTTTTTCTTTTTTTTCAATATGAAACAAAAAGATAAGCTTCTGTTCTACATTTTTGTCTGCATTTTGTCACGTCAAACTTTCGCACTTTTTCAGTGTAAAAGAGAAAGCTTGTTATAGGATATTCGATCACATGTATAACAGGCAACAATAACAAGAAAGAAATGAAATCAATCCATGTTGGAAGCTCTCGGAAATTGAAGCACTAATGAATCAAATACACAATCCACTGACCTTTTTCTACCTTGAATTTTCTTTTTCAATAATGAGCTCTAATTTAAACCTCCTCCTCCTATCTGGGTTTTTGCTATTTTGAATTGGGTAACCTATTTCATCACAAAACTTTACTTTAGTAAAAATAACTTTAACTAATACCAACTATTGCTTATGAACAAAAAATAATACGAATTTTAAATATTGTAAATACGTACCCGAATTATGTCAATATTAACCCAAAATAGTATGGTCCATTTTTTGCAGTGAAATCTATGGCGGAGATGCTGATGTGACAAAAAAATTTCACACATAAACTCATTTATATAAATTAGAAAATGAAAAATGAAAAAAGAAAAAAGAAAAACCAAAATCAAAATTAAAAAAAAAAAACTTCTTCAGCAATTTGCATCTATTGAAACACAAATCAAAAAAATAGTCCCTTGAAGAGGGATCAAAGTGGAAGGTCCGAAAGTCAATTTCCGTCATCGTTGTAAAACTGATTGCTGGAATTTTAGGTTTGTGCTTCAGTAGATGCAAATCGTTGTACAAGTTCATTCTTTTGATTTTAACTTTTCTTTTTTTTCATTTTTTATTATAAAAATGAGCAGAAGTGTGAAAATTTTTTATCTACTCATGTTTTCTGGTGCCACACCAGCATTTCCGTTGGAGATTTCACCGGAAAAATGGATCATACCGTTTTGGGTTAATATTCACATAGTTAGGGTACGTTTTTACAATGATGACGGAAATTGACTTTCAGACCTTATTACTTTTGGTTCAAAGGTGATAGTTGGTATTATTTAGAGTTATTTTCCATGGATTCGAATCTGGTGCGAATGGATTATTGGGTGAGAATGGACGCGGGCCGCCCAAACTAAAAATCTAATGGACGTTAAAGAATGAAGCCCATCGGCCCAAACACAAAAAAAAACCGCTCACGCGTTGTTCGCAGTTGCCGGCACGCGCTGAAATAAAATTTCAAAACAAAAAAAGAGACACTGAAGCGTCATTCAACTCTGCAACACAAACAGCTCCGATTTCTGAAGAAGAAGAACGAGAGAGAACCTTGAAATCTATAAACCCTAGGTCCCTTCACCGACGAAAATCAAGCACAATCATCTCCAGTCGTTCGGGATCGATCGCAAAAAAGAAGCAATGACGAACTGCGACATCAACACACAAGAAAAAACCGGTAAAAATCTACTTCACTTGCTTGTTCTTGGCGAAATTCAGTTTTATTGTGTTCGATTTTGCAACTTTTAGTTCGTATATGAAATTAAGTTGAACATTACATGCTTATTGTGTTCGGTTTTACAACTTTTAGTTCGTATATGAAATCAAGGTGAACATTACATGCTTATTGTGTTGGATTTTGCAACTTTTAGTTCGTATATGAAATCAAAGTGAACATTACATGTTTATTGTGATCGATTTTGCAACTTTGATTTCGTATATGACATCAAGTTAAATATTCTTACGATTTGAGAACATCTAGCAAGAGTATCAGACAATATCCTTACGATTTTGAAATATTTTATGTATGTGCATCATAAAAACAAAATATGTGCATCTGAACTAAACTTTATGTGCATGGTTTCACAAATACATGTGAGTGCATGTAGATAAGTTGTGTGTGCGTGTTAATTTTACTATTTGTGCATAGAAAGAAATAGTGTGCATACTTTGTGAAATATATGTGCGCATATACTAGTTTTTCCTAAGCATGTTTTCATTGTTATTTGCTTTTATGATAGATAAAGGTTTATCAAAACATAGAAAAGTAGCAACTGCAAATAAACAGCAACAAAACATTAGCACATCTATAGTAATCTGTTTCAGAGACGCCACAATGAAAATTGGGGAACCAATTTTCCCTAGAGGTGGTGTACATAAAAACTGAATTTCTCTTTCTTACACATGTTGATATAACATCTAAAGTAATTGATTTTTTTACTCAAACACAGATATAAGGACCAAACGCCTTCATGATAAGAATGCAGCTGACAAAACGACTACAAGTGACAATACAGGAGCATAGACAATTGGGGACAAATCAGCAACCATCACTCAGGCTGAAAACAACTCAATGACCACTACAAATGAAGGAACAAGTAATGTTTTATTCAGTGTATTATATGTGCATGAAATACATAGTAGCTTGTGCTATTATAAATAATTATGTGTGCATCTATTTCAATTAAAAATATTTGTGTTGAATGCATGAAATACATAGTAGCTTGTGCTATTATAAATAATTCAGTGTATTATATGTGCATGTATTTGTTCTTGTATGTGCATGTATGTTGATAGAAACTAGGACCATATCACTAAATCATAAGGATGAAGAAGTCAAAACAGAAAAGTGAAGACAATCCAATATATATCACTCAGGTGAAAGACAACACCACAACAAGTCTTAAAATCCAAGAATCATGTAAAATACAATAAAACAACTGTATGTTCTTTGATTTAAATCAGTATGCAAATGTAATTTATTGTAGACTATCTCATATGTGCATCAAATGAATACTACCATGTGCTTAAAGAAAATATTTGTATGTGCATCTATTTAAAAAATTGCCATAATGTGAATCAATCCATGTGTGTTCATCAACTTATTAAAAATGTTCATCTCTTTAATCTAATATGTTAATTCATATTCACAGATTGGAAAAATAAAAGGCGAAAGACAACTGCAAGGAAAATCATACCTCCAGGATCAAAGCCTATATTGTTATAAGAGAACCACGTAGGAAAAGTCCTAGATTTCAACAAAAACAATCAGAAAAAATTGCCAATATGTCAAAGAGAAAGGGGAAAGAACCAATGATTGAGGAAGAGGATGAACCACTGACCGAGGAAGACGAGGATGACGAGTTGCCTGTGGCAAAGATTCTATCTAAGCTTAAAAGGCCAAGGAGCTCACAAATTAGAAAGCATGAATCAGGGTCACAAGCAAACAAGGGAAAAGCAGTAGCTATTACAAAGTCAAGGAAAAAAATAAAGGTAGGCATCAGAGAGCTTAAAACAAAGTATGAGATGTTGAAGTCAAGAAGTACACCTAAATTGTAAGTTGAGACAGTTGGAAAGATGAGTACATTACAAAGGCAAGCTCTTAGGGAGATGGGTTTCGAAAGTCTGATACAATGGAAAGTTGAAGAAATTCTTGGTCGTATTAGCTACTGGATTATTGAACATTTTGACTATGTTTCTTGCACAATAAAGATTGGTGATACTGGAAATGTGATTAGGATAACAGCTAGGGATGTTCAAAAATACCTTGGATTACCTCATGGGGGAAAGAAGATTGAGGTTTCAAAGAACCCAACTGATTTTGAGCTTCTAGAAGAGTTTAAGCAACAGTTTGAAAAAATACAAGATGTAGAAACTGGTATGCTGAAGCCGAGGGACCTGAGGACGATTAAACCTTCTGATGTGAGCCACAAGTTGCTCAGTTGCCGCACTCCAAATGACTGGTTTAAGAGGAACTTTCTCATCCTATTCAACTCACTTGTTCTGGAAAGCCACCAAAATGGGAATATAAATGTGAAAGTGCTTGATATGCTCAAAGACACTAGGAAAATTGCTGAATTTGATTGGTGTGAATACGTTTTGAGAATGTTAGTTGAACATGCAGAGGCTTGGGCTAAGACTGACAATGGGTATTTTAGAGGTCCCATTCTATTACCACTGGTATGAAAATTACTAAAATTTTGTTTTCAAATTAGTTTATATGCATGATTCTTATATTGTGTGTTTATGTTTTTATATATATATGTGCTTCTTCTTAACATTATTTAATACTATGTGTGCATAACTTTCGGTATGTGTATGATTCGTATACTGTGTGTGCATGTGTTTAGATATATATGTGCTTCTTTTTATCATAAATAAATACTATTTGTGAATGAGGTTAGATACGTGCATAATTCTTATACCGTGTGTTCATGTGTTTAGATATATATGTGCCTCTATTTATCATTAGTTAACACATCTTCTCCACTCTTATCAATGTATACATATGTATGTGCTTCTGTTTATTCTTATTTATTCATGTGTTTTGCTTTTGTTTTTCAGATAATATATGTTGACCGCATGACAATCAGAAACGAAGAAACACCTAGGGGGTTTCCTATTATCAAAGAATGGAGCACACCATTGCTCGGGAAAAGAGAGAAAGATGAAATAAGGATTGGAGGGTTTAGGTTGGGATATATCCGAGAAACACCGAAAGTGGTAGATCAACAACCAAAGCTTGTTGTTGTTGACAAAGATAAGAACACATCAACTCCAGAGAAGCATGCAGAAAAGACAAGTGTCGACACAGAAGAGGGTTTACTGGTATGTAATAAATTTTACAATTGATATTTCATTGATTACATATGTATGGAATAAGAAAATTAATAAAAATAAATAATGTGTGCATGCTTTTCTAGTGGAACACATAGAAGAGGATAAAGAACTTGCACAATTCATAAGAAGGTTCCTACTCAAAATACAGGAAGCTCCAACACAATTAGCCAACAACAGCTTGTTCAACAAAGTAAATGAAGGTCTTGAGAAGATGTTGAATCTCAAGGTGAGTTCCCTATCTCAGAAACAACTAGAAAATGAGGACGATATATTGTCACAACAACAGTTTTGGGCATAAGCTGAGAAGTGCCTAGAAGAAATTGAAAAGACAATAAAGGCAAAAGAGTCTTATGATGGACCAAATTATAATTTGGGTATTCCTGGATTGACTCAATATGGGCCAAAAGTAGAGCCATTTTCTGGTATTGTGCACATAGCAAAGCAGTATCAAAGACAGCGTCAGAAAAATAAGATAGATAAGGTAAGTGAGGAAGTATATTATGCAATATGTTCTAATTCTTATTTACTATTGATTTGCTCATAAGTTTCATACATTTTTATCAGGGTCCTAGTATTGCAGTTGTTGCGGAAAATATCGAGAATATACAATAGGGGGATAAAGATGAGGTATATAAAAACTGATGTTTGTACAACTTTTGTGTGTGCATCATAAAAGCCAAACATGTGCACTTTAATTGAAGTATATGTGCATCATTTTAATTATGTTCATTACTGATGTAAAATCTAAAATAAGTTTGTGTATTCTTAGCAGGATAGGCAGGATAAGGAGGATGTAGTGACAGATATTACGGAGGATGATGCAGCTATGAAGCATCATGAAACTGCACAAAATAAAACGAAAGCAGAAAAAAATTCAAAAAAAAGTACAAATCAAGGTGGTGCAGGATGAGATCAAGGATAAGAGGACAAGGAAACCATCTAAATACCATAAGTCACCATACAAGAAGAGAGAGATTGATGTAAATGAGAAACCATCTGCTGCAGAGAACGAATTATACGAATGGCTAACTAATGACGCATCCCAAGCTAAGTAATGACAAACACATTTCATAATAACATGCAACCTTAAATGCTTTATACATTATGTTTTAATAACATAAAACTATATTACAGGGAATTAGTATTCCAAATGGGGACCATACATGCAACAAAGGAAGACTTTATGTCGATGAAGGAGGGGCAATGCTTGAAAAATAACATAATTGACCTGTGGGCCAATTTGTTAAATGTGAAGGAATAGTTGAAGAGTGATCCAAAACCTCTAAGATTGTTTATGACAATTGAATTAGCGGTAAGTATAACACATACCCTAAAAAAACAAAAAAAAGTGTTTGTGTTCACTCATTTGTTTATGTGTGTGCATACATAAGTGCTTGAGTGTGCATCAATTTCAATCCGTCAATTTATATAAATGAGTGTTCTTGTATTTATACTTGTATGTGCTTTTAATTGATGTAGTATTTCGCATTGACACCAAAAGAAACACCCCTCAATGAAAGGTGTACTTGGTTCAACGAATCAATGGAATAAGCATTGAAAAACTTCAAACATAAGAAGCTCAGTGATATTGATATGGTAAGCACGAATATTCACAATCATAATATTATGTGCATCATTTCATAACTATATGTGCATGAATTTATTTTTGTGTGTGCATCTATTTTTACATGCATCTGAATAATACCCTTGCCCCGTGTTAAATAAATTCAGTATCCTATATGTTCATTTGTTAAAGCTTAATTTTTTTTGTACAAATACAGTTTGTGTTTCCGATATACCACTTGTGTCACTACTATGTGATTGCCATAAATGTCAAGAACCCAAGATTTGATATTCTTGACAATTCAGCAGCTGATGTTGGTATAGACGAGAAGTATGGAAACATACCATCTGACTTGGTGAGCTTTAAATTCAAACTTTTTAGATGTGCTTAACTTTATGTGTTGTAAATATTATTTTTGAAACACATTGACCTTTAAATGTTTCTTTGTTCTATTTGCAGAGACATTTCTTTGTGGAGTTTTTACTGAAGCATAACATGCAATTTAAAGCTTCAATTTTCAAGGATGAACAAATGGTGCCAACTGAGAGACTAGAAATGCCATGGAGAGACAATACAAACAATATCGATTGTGGCATTTTTGTAATGAGGCACATGGAGACTTATTTCGGCAATGGATTAACCGAATGTGAATCTCAACTCAAGAAAGAAGATACTAAGCAAATAGCAACCATGAGGGTGAAGTATTGTCATTCCATCATTGACAATAGGTGGAATGAGGTGAAGAATAAGGTGTTTGACATGGTTTCAAAGACAATCAAGAAGAAATAGTTGTTGAATTTGAAATAGTGATCAATTGGATAATACTTTTGTTGTTGTGGATGAACATTTGGTAGTGGTCAATTGGATAGTACTTTTCATGTTATGTAGTCTTATTGTAATACAGAATGACTTGTTCTGGTACTTCAATATGAATGAAATAGTAGTTGAATGTCCACATATATTTGCAGTTGTGTGTGCATAACTGTGCAACAGAATATATGTCAATGTGCATGTAATTTTATTTAAGTGTGCATGAGATAATAACTTGAGAGTGCGCACATCACAATAGTGCATCTAAGGTCAGGCCTTCAATAATTTGGTTCTGCATGTGCATACAGGAAAGATTGGATGTGCATAAAAATCAAACTTTTAATAATTCATGAGCGTACGTGCATATAATATATTCACATAAGTTGTATGTGCATGTATTTGAAGTTGGGTGTGCATGTGAAACTATTTGAATGTGCTCTCATTTTTATGAGTTTCCAGTTATACATTAACAAACATAAGATTATACTAGAAGATTTATATCATTAACTGGTAATAAAGGTCCAAGAATAAAACATAAAGTATGTATTAAGTATTCGAACATTATAAAGGAAATACATTCTCTCTTTATAAATGAAATGAATCAAGCTCTAGTTTTCACTTTCTTGCATGTTCTGCAGTTGTGCCCGGGCTGGTTACATATTGTGCACAACCATGTTTCCTTAGATGTATTTTCTATTATTCTCTCTACCACACCTTTAATACGTTTTCCTCTTGGCCTGCCCTTGTTCTTGGACTGTGGAGGAGGAAGAACATCAATTCTCTCTGGTATAGGCCCAACAAACTTCTCAAATCTACTCTGAGTGCTATGAGTTGTTGATGAAGAGCCAGACTGCATTGAGCGGATATACAAATCCTTATGATGTCTTAAGACACCCAGTAAATCATTCATATGATCAGAATTATCCTCAATAAGATTGATACAAGAATGCATCTCTGAGAACAGCTCAGAAACAAGAACCTTCTTTTCATCCAACTCTAACCCTTCCTTAAAGACAGAACCATCTAGCTCAAACGTTGGCTTCAATGTTGCCTTCTTCGTCCATCGAGCTTTAATAAATTTGTTAGGCAACATATCCATACTAATATTTCTTAAAACTGTGAACATGTGAGAACAAGGGATACCAACATTTAAGAACTTGTTGCAAGAGCAAATCAAATCTTCGCTGGATATAAGATGTTGGACAACAAAGATTTTACTACCACATCGTATGTTATAACGATGAATGTCCACATCCTTCATAAAATCAACAAGAGGACAGTCAAAAACAGAAGCATATATTTCATCCTGCACATCATAGAAGACGTTAAGAGTATAAACTGACGCACATTGCTTCTTCATCTGCAACGGTGTCTTCAATGATGGATAACAAATAGATGAGTCTAGGTCAAGTTTCCACTGAGTGTGCCTCTGTGAATCAATTGCATTATCAAATTGCAACATAAACACAACCAACGATGATGTTCTCCCTATGAAGTTAGAGAAGAAAAAGTTTTGACTTTCAGACCTTGAAGTTGTCCTAAGCAAACCACCCATGCTAACGTCTTGGAAGAACACAGGAATCCAAAAATGACGTAAATCAAACATGGTTTTCAACCAGTTGTTTGACTTAAGATTAAAGTCAGAGATAATAGAAATCCAAGTCTCTTCAAACTCATGTTTCTTCAATTCATTACTCCAAACAATAGCATTAAATCTCTTCCTGAAATCCTCAGTCTCAGATGCATTAACTTTAACCTTCACATGCACCTTGAACATAATATGCCACATACAGAAACGATGAACAACATTGCTAAAAACTTTTTCAACTACAGCTTTAACAGCAGGGTCTTGATCAGTTAGCAGCATATATGGCTCATGAACCATTGCTTTCTTGAAGTTTTCAAATAACCAGACATAAGATCCAACATCTTCATTCAACAGTAAACCAAAAGCAAATGTAATTGAGCTCTTGTTATTATCAACTCCAGTAAAAGGTACAAACACCATATCATACCTAAAAAACATTAAAACAAAAACAGAAAGAGTAAGGCCTATAGATAATGAGTGTGCAAAGATGTTAAAAAATATATGTGCATTTATTCAATACTGTGTGTGCATGTGTTTGTTTATACATGTGCATGTATAATGACTGGTAAGTTCATATAAATTACCTATTTGATTTGTATGTTGCATCTGCTGAGACAACATCACCAAAAAAGCAAAAACTCTTGCGACCAATAGGATCACAGCAAAATAAACGGCTTAATTGAGCTTCATTGACATCGTAATCAAAATAAAATGCCTCGCATCTTTCCTTTTTACGGAACAAGCTATCAATTACCATCTGACCATCACAACCAATCATATAAGAGTTCAAATCCCTCTTGAAATTCTTGAAGTCAATAATTGTAGCACCTACATCAGAATAAGATCCAACACAATTCTTGAACAATTTGTATGCCGCACTAGTACCAATATTCGATTTTAAGCAATTCATAATGAAGTCTTGATGGTAAGCAGTCAGTTTTCTATTGTTCTTCATAAAATGTTTCTGGGAATTATGTACTATATTATGTGTGTGACGCTCCTCAAAAATCTTCACATGATAACCATCGCGTCCTTCATATCGGAAAGCTATTTTAGCAATACACCCGCATCTGTTTGAATTCCTTCTTCGTTTCTGTAAGCTCTCAGAATTAGGAGTTAAAACAGGTACACGTGTATAACCTTGCTTGCTACAAAGCAGATACTTCCATACTGTAACTTTACTGTCATCACAAGACTTGGTATCCGTACCCCGACGCATATCAAATCCACACTCATGTGCATACCTATGGTAATATTGAACTCCTTCTTCAAGTGTTGAAAATAATTGACCAACAACAGGCTTAATAACATCTTTGCACAGAGGAATGTAGTATTGGGAATTCCCAGGGGAACATATAATCAATGTAGAGCCATCGTTATCTGATTTTCCTATAAAAAACAAACAAGGCAACCAACATTATCCGTATGTGCTTGTTTTTAAAACTATATGTGCTACATTATAGAACTACATGTGCTGTTATTTAAAACCACATTTGCTTCTACTTCATCTAAGCGTACAAACATAGTTGTATACCAGCCAAATCTGAATGTTTGAACATACACAAGCTTCCACATTCAAATCGACAATAAATCGAAGTTATAACCTAAACTGCATCAACTATTGCTTCAGAATTCAATAAAATCAAACTTACTTGATAAAACAAACATTGAAGAACAAAAAATGAAGCATGAATTGATCAATTTGACATAGAAAAAGCTTAAAATTGAATGGAAAACCTGTATCCATGTCGAAAGTTGAAACGCAATACCGTAACAACACCTGCAAATACATAAAACAACTAAAAACATCAGTTTTTTCACACAACATAAAACGCAAAGCATGGAAGGCAATGGAGAACGATAAGACAGAGTGAAGACGAACTACAGAACTTCGAATCGATTAGATTAGGACAATAGAAAAGAAGAGAAGAACGAGAAGGATCTGAATCACGAAGGAAATTTGGAGCGAAAGAGCAGAAGCAGATGCAAGCTCGTAACTAGAATTTGGAATGACGTGAAAGAGGGGGAAAGGAAAGAAATATTGCTCAACGCGCTGGTACACGCGCGCGCAATCAGGAAATAAATCTTATTGATTATGGAAGGTGGATATTCATTCTTAATTCTCACACTAAAGAGTATTCTCATGGGACACTTTCCCATTTTCCATTTACTTTATTATTATATTTTTTTTACTTTTATAGAAGTCATAAAACAACGAGCTTGGATTTGTAATTGTTTAGAGTTCAGCAGCTATCTGCACACAAGCTATATGATCAGAGTGCATCACATGTAACTATGTAAGAGTGTATTTAGATCTTCTCATGTGTAGTGTGTACGGGGATCCATCGGAAGGATTGAATTTTGAAAAAGGGTTCTTCGATAACAGGACATGCGCAGTAGTTAGTCAATTCTTCATTTTTTTTCCGGAAAGAGAGACGGTACTCTTGGGGACTATATAAGTAAGAAAATGGCTTACAAGGGAACTAGCCGAGGGGTCGCCACGCCCGTGACATTGTTTGCAAGTAAAGTAAAAATACTAGATAAAGGTTTCTCTAGAAGATGAAGTCCTAAGGGAAAATTATGGGCAAAAGAAGCTAAGCAATCCGCAACTTTGTTCGCTTCCCTATAGCAATGTCGAAACCGGACAACCTAGTCTCTACTCAAAAAGCCTTGGCACCGGAGAACCAGGTTGGCAAGGGGTTGTGTTGGTGAGATTGTGGAAAATTAAAAAGAAAGAGTCACAGAAGATTAAACCCTAAAATCAAAAGCCCTAAAGCTCTAAATCGAAATCAATCAAAATGAAAAGCCCTAACCTAAAATCATAGCCCTGAAATCGAAAACCCTAAAAATCAAAACGATCAAATCCCTAAAATCGATATCGATTGAGCCCAAAATGGATTCAATCCAATCGAAATCTGGGACTCACGAAACCCTAAATCAAAGGTAAAGATAGAGACGATAATACCTGCAGCGAGCGAGCTTCGGATATGAAATTTGAGAGCAAGCTTCACGAAACCCTAAATCAACAAAAGAGAGGAACAAGATTGAGAGCGAGTTGGGGAGGAGAGGAAGGTGAAGAGCGAGGGGAGAGAAGAGAGAGCTCGTGAGCATACCTACAGCGATCGTTGCTGATGCTGATGAACAACCGCGAGCTCGTGAAGAAAACAACCAGTAAAAATGTCGGGGAACAATCGTCAGGAGAGACAAGGGGAAATGTCGGGGGCAACAAGGGAAGGATCAAAAGTAAGGATCTTCATAAGTAGGGAAGAAGTACCAAAAGTAAGGCTCTCCAACTTTTTTTGGCCCAGAAATGAGCAGATGGAAGTGATTTGAAGCTTTTGGAGTGTCTTCATTCCGAACAGACCATGGAGACTTTTTTCTGGGAAATGAGCATCTCAAAGGAGATGAAGTAAAAAAAAGAGGTTATCGAACGGAGCCCTAAACCCTTAAGTACTCTTTAACCCAAATATGTACTATAACTTCATATCCCAAAACCCTATTAGTATGCTTCAAACCAAAATCTTATTAGAATAAGCTTCTAATTAATTCTATACTTATTTGGATATATGTAAGTATTCGTCACTTGAGAGAAAAATAGATAGGATAGTTAAGCGAATTGTAATATCTCACTTAAAATAGAAGATAAAATGGTAATTTTAAAGTGATAAAAATAAAAGTTATGAAATTTACTCTATTTCTTTTAGAGAAATAATTTAAACTTTCATGAACTTAGGTTCAAAGGTTGGATTATGATATTTTTTTGTACAAATTAGCATATGAGTAATATTAATATGATATTAAAATGAATAAATAAGTATAACAAAGAATGTAATTTTAGAATTTTAAATAATAAAGAGGTCATAAGAATTATTATGTTGTCCATAAAGGGATAAAATAATAATTATCGTAAGTATGTTATTTCTTTAAGCTAAGAATGGTCTAAATTATGATTAACCTTATGTTAATTATAATTTAAATAAAACTTATCAAATTTAACCTAGATTATTTGAATCAAGTTTAATAAATTTATGTTAAATATTTAAGTATGGTTAAGTTCATAAGAAAAATAACTTATTTTAGCCTTAGATTAAATTTTATATATTTTAATTTTGAGTTTAAATAATATTACAAACTTAAAATAGTAAGTTTGGGCAACTTTTGTAATTTCTGGAAAATGGAAGGGAATTTTTGCCACACGCCCAAAACTTTGGGCCATATTTGTAATTAGTGGAAAGTGTTGTCTTCCTCCCCGATTGAACACAGTAGCTGCCCCGTAAGCTTTTTCAAAGCTTTAATGGTGGATTTGGCTACTACTTTGGTTCCGATTGGATCAAATACCCATTGGGAATTGAAGGCCATCTTATCCTACACGTAATTCATCATTTAATCGACTTAATTGGGGACGAAAAGTCCGGGATTTTGCCCAAATGCATCTCGTCACTTTTCTAGGGCAAATTCACATCGATTCAAAATTGATCCGATTTGGATTGATATGGGGGAAATTAAGAGGGGGGTTAATGCTAAGTACATAAATCCCTACCAAAACCTTATAAATACCCATCCCATTCGACCCTCTAAGGCATCCAATTTCAATCGAATTCCCTTAGAACCCTAGAAATCTATACCGAGTTGTTCCTCTGTCAAATTCGAGAGTATTAGAGCTTTGTTTTAGAAATTGAGAGTACCACTAGTTGCGCATTTAAGTCCTATACCAAATCCTTCAACAAAAGCCGCCGGAGAACCACCAACGCCGGACAATTTCAGAGTTTTCCGACGAGGTGTTGAACTTCCGCCGGTGAGAAGGATTTTAGCCAATTCGTGATTTTGCTATTTTACTTACTGATTTGTTTAGGATTAATGTTGATTAAATTAATTAATCCAGATTAGTGGAAAATATTTTATGATTAATTTGATTTTATAAAAATTAAAATTTAATTTAATTAAAATTGTTATAGTATTATCTTATATTATGAATGGGTAATTTATGACTATTCATTTAGATAATATTTTGACTTAGAAATTTTAGGATTATAAATAAATTATTTTGTTAATTTATTTATGCTATGATTATTTAGAATATACGACTAATTAATTTTTAATCGTATAAATAATCGTTTAATCAAAAAGCCTTGAAATTGATTTATTTATGAATTAAATAAATTCAATTAGAAACCGAGATAATATATCCTTCAAATAATGATATTGAATAAATTATATAATATAATTTATTCATTGTATATGATTTTGGTACGTCTCGGATTGATATTTGGAACGAGAATAAAGCAGAGAGCCGTTTTGCTTGTCGAAAGCAACCATCTCTGAAACGTCGTTCATCTTCTCCGTAATTCAATGCAAGTGACGGTTCACTCTTGCTAATTTATTCTATATTTTTCTTAATTGATAATTAATTTATTGTCTTAATTAAGTTGGAATAAGACAAAAAAAAAGACTTTGTGAGAGGTCGTTGATTCATTCATTGTGAGGATTACATCAGGAAAATCCTTATAACATATTGTATTACATAGAAGTAAGCTAACAAGTTGCCTAAAAGTACAACAAAATCTAACAACCTTTACACATTTGCTCACGTGATATGTATACACTAATAAGTTAAGAGCATTACTTCTGTCAAATAACATAATCACTTGTTCAAGCTATCAACGACTCACTACTGGGTCCATCCGTAGTTAGGTGTCCACTCATAGTTAGGTGTTCACTCAGAGTAAATTCTAGAAAGATATTCCCAAGAGGTAAAATATATTTATTTATTACCAGTATCCTTAAATAAGAAAGATTATTATTGTACTTCACATTTAAAAAAGATATTACTCGGAGAAAAAACTATTAATGTCTCCACCTTTATAGAGGTAATTACTATCATTTAAGGCATTCAATTCTCTCTTGGAAAAATCTTAGGCCTCATTCACAACTATGAATTCTTACTTGAGTGTCGGAGGTAAACCGGGGGACAAAGCCCCGCTTCTTTCTCTACTTGCAAGGCACTGGAAAGGAGATCGGAGGAGTCTACGTTCGCCGGAATTGTGGGTTCTTATCATCAATTAATGTAGCAGGCTTTTACAACCTTATATTTCATATTTTATTTACACATCAGTATAAACACATCTAAGGTTTTAAATAAAAAATTAAAAGAGTTAAGTAAGCCACTCTTACATACTTAACGAATGGAAAACCGGACTCTTTTTAACAAATACATAACACTTTTTTCTTTTATTATTTTTTATTGAAATGAGATTGGTTATTTAGTTTAAGGCAGACATATGTATGGATTTTGGCTAGTGTTTTAAAAATCTCCATCTAGGGCCGCCTAGGCGCTAGGCGGTCATCCATCGCATGGGACCCCGTCTAGAGCCGCCTAGGCGAGAAAAAGCTTTCAATATTGTGGAAGTAGCAACATCTTAGGAGATGACGGCTGCGTAGAACATAGTTTTGGGTTATGCTTTGTAAAATAATGTCCATAATAAAATATCAAACACCAATCCCAACATAGTTTTATAAATATTAATGGATTTGAGATAACATAGAAAAATAATCATCTAGATTAGACATTAATTTTTAATCCGCCTAGACGATAGACTCCCCTCACCGCCCAGCTCCCGCCTAGGCTACTTTTAGAACATTGATTTTGGCCAAACCAAATTTGTGTTGATGAGAAAATGATTAATCAGTGAACAGGTAAGGTATAGCAGTGAAGAGATTTTAGCCTTTTGGGTGCTTGACTTGCAGAAAATCGTGTCCATTTTTTGTTCTTGTTTCTGGGTTTTTGTGTACAAGAGAAGCGAAATGCAAAATATATTCTGACCCGTGAACGTTGCATGTGAACTTCGAAGGGCTGTAACATCTGTTTGTGCAAATGTTAACACCTTTATAGACTTTGTCAGGTGTGCCTTCATTTTTTTTATTTCATTCTTCCTTTTCAATTCATGTGCAGAAGCCTAGCTAGAAGGGGAATCAGGAGTATATAGGAAAAAGATATTTACACACGAAAAATTGTCTAAATGCAAACCAAAATATGCGTTAAGCCTTAACGTACGGGTGGGGTGTGATATGTCTTAACGCACAAGGGACAGAAGAGGCATTTTCGGAAAATTCGGGGGTACCACTTGTGCGTTAAGGCATAACGCACAGGTTGAAATGGGCCAAGGGAGACAGGCCCAAAATGACACTGTATCTGTGCGTTAAGCCTTAACGTATGGCACTATAGTTGTGCGTTAAGGCTTAACGCACATACAAAAAAAATACAAAAAAAAATTTGGCCCCATAATCATGTAGAGAATTTCAATACGAGTCCGTACATATAAAATTCGTTCAAAACGGACATTGTTTGCCCCTCCAAAAGCCCAAAAAACGGACATATAAAATTCTGGCTAATGCGGCGACCGGAGGTGGGTAATCGGCGGTGAGAGCTTGGGGCTTTGGAAGCTAACTTACAGACGCAACTTTTGGTGGTAGCGGCGACTCCAACGGTGGATGGTGGTCGACAAATTTTTTCGATGAACAGACACGGCCGCGGAGCTAGGGTTCTTGAGCTTTTGGGATTAAATTAGATACCGAAAACTCATTGAAAGATGCCCTATTTATAGGGGTTGGAAATGTCTCGGGAATAGCTTCGAAATCGTATAAAGTTTGACCTAAAACGATATCGAATTGGCCCAGATATTGTCCAATTTCCATAAAGCTAAAAACCGAAATTCTCTTTCCATAAATACTCAAGTTTTGAAGTTGTGGAGAAATTGAATGAAAATAAAAAGTTCGGCTTAAATCTGTAATTACGTTAACGATCTAATGGACGAAGAGTGGGGTAGGGTGGTACGTGTTGGACGGAGATGGATATCGAATTGGCCCAGATCTAATGGACGGAGAGTGGGGTAAGTATACTAAATTTAATGAAACACTATAATATATAAGTCTAGGTATACTAGATTTAATGAAATACTATAGTACATAAGCGTAACTATATGAAATATAATGAAATACTATAGTATATAAGTGTGACTATATGAAATATAATGAAATACTATAGTACATAAGTCTAAGTATACTACATTTCATGAAATACTATAGTACATAAGTGTGACTATATGAAATATATTGAAATACTATAGTATATAAGTGTAACTATATGAAATATAATGAAATACTATAGTTTATAAGTCTAAGTATACTAGATTTCATGAAATACTATAGTACATAAGTGTAACTATATGAAATATAATGAAATACTATAATACATAAGCGTAACTATATGAAATACAATGAAATACTATAGTACATAAGTGTGACTATATGAAATATAATGAAATATTATAGTATGTAAGTGTAACTATATGAAATATAATGAAATACTATAGTTTATAAGTCTAAGTATACTAGATTTCATGAAATACTATAGTACATAAGTGTAACTATATGAAATATAATAAAATACTATAGTATATAAGTATAACTATATGAAATATAATAAAATACTATAGTTTATAACTGTAACTATATGAAATTTAATGAAATACTACAGTACATAAGTGTAACTATATGAAATATAATGAAATACTATAGTACATATGTGTAACTATACTAGATTTAATGAAATACTATAGTACATAAGCGTAACTATATGAAATACAATGAAATATTATAGTACATAAGTGTGACTATATGAAATATAATGAAATACTATAGTTTATAAGTCTAAGTATACTAGATTTCATGAAATACTATAGTACATAAGTCTAAGTATATTAGATTTCATGAAATACTATAGTACATAAGTGTGACTATATGAAATATAATGAAATACTATAGTATATAAGTGTAACTATATGAAATATAATGAAATACTATAGTTTATAAGTCTAAGTATACTAGATTTCATGAAATACTATAGTACATAAATATAACTATATAAAATATAATGAAATACTATAGTACATAAGCATAACTATATGAAATACAAGGAATTACTATAGTACATAAGTGTGACTATATGAAATATAATGAAATATTATAGTATATAAGTGTAACTATATGAAATATAATGAAATACTATAGTTTATAAGTCTAAGTATACTAGATTTCATGAAATACTATAGTACATAAGTGTAACTATATGAAATATAATAAAATACTATAGTATATAAGTGTAACTATATGAAATATAATGAAATACTATAGTTTATAACTGTAACTATATGAAATTTAATGAAATACTATAGTACATAAGTGTAACTATATGAAATATAATAAAATACTATAGTACATATGTGTAACTATATGAAATTTAATGAAATACTATAATACATAAGCGTAACTATATGAAATACAATGAAATATTATAGTACATAAGTGTGACTATATGAAATATAATGAAATACTATAGTATATAAGTGTAACTATATGAAATATAATGAAATACTATAGTTTATAAGTCTAAGTATACTAGATTTGATGAAATACTATAGTACATAAGTGTAACTATATGAAATATAATGAAATACTATAGTACATAAGCATAACTATATGAAATACAATGAAATACTATAGTATATAAGTGTGACTATATGAAATATAATTAAATATTATAGTACATAAGCGTAATTATATGAAAAATAATGAAATACTATAGTACATAAGTGTAACTATATGAAATTTAATGAAATACTATAGTACATAAGTGTAACTATATGAAATTTAATGAAATACTATAGTATATAAGTCTAAGTATACTAGATTTAATGAAACACTATAATATATAAGTCTAAGTATACTAGATTTAATGAAATACTATAGTACATAAGTGTAACTATATGAAATATAATGAAATACTATAGTACATAAGTGTAACTATATGAAATTTAATGAAATATTATAGTACATAAGTGTAATTATATGAAATTTAATGAAATATTATAGTATATAAGTCTAAGTATACTAGATTTAATGAAACACTATAATATATAAGCGTAACTATATGAAATATAATGAAATACTATAGTACATAAGTTTAATTATATGAAATTTAATAAAATACTATAGTATATAAGTCTAAGTATACTAGATGTAATGAAATACTATAGTACATAAGTGTAACTATATGAAATATAATAAAATACTATAGTATATAAGTCTAAGTATACTAGATTTAATGAAATATTATAGTACATAAGTGTAACTATATGAAATACTATACTACATAAGTGTAACTATATAAAATATAATGAAATACTATAGTATATAAGTCTAAGTATACTAGATTTAATGAAATACTATAGTATTTCATTAAATCTAGTATACTATAGTATATAAGTCTAGTATACTTAGACTTATATACTATAGTATTTCATTAAATATAGTATACTTAGACTTACATACTATAATATTTCATTAAATTTCATATAGTTACACTTATGTATTATAGTATTTTATTATATTTCATATAGTTACGCTTATATACTATAGTATTTCATTAAATCTAGTATACTTAGACTTATATATTATAGTATTTTATTATATTTCATATAGTTACATTATATACTATAGTATTTCATTATATTTTATATGTACGGACTCGTATTAAAATTTATACAAAATTATAGTAGAAAAATGCAAAAAAAACCCAAAAATATTCACTACGCTATATGCCGGGCACCAAATTGTAAAAAAAATGGGTAGAAAGGCTTTGTTTTTTGGGCTTTTGAAGGGACAAACGATGTCCGTTTTGGACGAATTTTATATGTACGGACTCGTATTGAAATTCTCTACATGATTATGGGGCCAAAAATTTTTTTTTTTTTTTTTTGTATGTGCGTTAAGCCTTAACGCACAGCTACAGTGTCATACGTTAAGGCTTAACGCACAGCTACAGTGTCATTCTGAATATTTTTTCCACTTTTATTCCAGTTTTATCCCTTGTATGTTAAGCCTAAACGCACCAGCCTGTACGTTTAGCCTTAACGCACAAAACAGTTTGCATATAAACGGCGTTTCGTTTGCATATAGACTGACCCTATATATATGCAGAATTACAGACTAATAATAGATTATACATTACAATATCAACTTGGATTTTGTACTTGTCTCTAGATGAATGTTATTGTAGATTGAATCAGGAAATACGTATCATCACAGTTCACAAGCAAGAAAGTCACAACTCAAACACGGATGTTGCTATAGTTTAAGGAAAATTACAAATTCATTTCATTATTGTTCTACCCAGCCTAAATCTTTTGGAAGGATGCATCAATAGTTTCGTACTAACCAAGTCTTGTCGATCAATTATACTAATCAAGTAAAAAAAAACACTTGCACTGAAACTGAATTGCAGTAATTATAAATACTAGCATAATTTCCGTGTCGTATATGAGTCTTTACGTCATATATATTATATATAACATACGAGGGGACTCACGTGCGGACTCTTGCTACTGTGTTAAATGTAGAGGAAGGAAGGCCATTAGATGAGGGGAGTGGAAGGCCATTAGATGAGGGGAGTGAAAGGGTGAGATAAAAAGGAGAAAAATGGGTCGGTTAAGCGAAAAAATGAAGAACCTTTATTGCATTATATATGAACCTCAAACATAGACACCTAAAAAATGAACTCATGATCCTGGATTTTTTAAATGCAAACATTTCTTATACTGTATGATCATTTAGTACATTACGTATGAACTTTTAATAACATAGCTAGCTAAAAGATGAACTCATGATCCTGAAATTTTCTTTTTAATGTGAATCTTTCTTCTGCTATGTATGAACTTTTAGTGTATTACATATTTGCTTCTTAATTACAGACGACATCAATTGAGATAACAATCATATGTGTTGAATGAGATAATCAACGGTGTTATTATCGTATAAATAAAGCAAATACAAGTATTAAGCTAACAATCAGGTCAATATACTTGTGACTAAACTGAAGAAAAAAGTTTTGATTATCAACGTAGCAAACAAAATATGAGATCAACATAAGAAGCAAAAGCTTAAGATAGCTAAATTACAAAAAATATTTTTTTATTCATATAAAACCTTAAACAAGAGCATAACCTTTTAAAGATAACTAATTATGTAGCGGTGAGGGAATGACTTCCAATAACAATTTTAATTTTTAACAAAAAATTAGCAGAAACGATTAACCTAAATAAGGAAAAGTACAAACCATGATAAAAACAACGATTAACTTAAATAAGTAAAAATACAAACCATGATCATAAACTTGTGCAGCAAAATCGGGAGAAACAATTTGACTAATTTGGGGGAAATTAATGGGTGTAGTAAATTAGTGCAGTTTGCAAATCTTATTTTAACTGAGCGGGTTTATACTATAATAATTTAAATTTATTCAAAAAATACGAACTATGTCTAGGGCTCTTTGTTGCAAAATCATCACCCTATTGATGTCTTTGAACTCGCCACGGCCACCAAGAATGGAGAAGAACAACTCAAAAGGGAATGAATTTAAATCGTGTAAAACCGCTAACTGATTGTATGGCTCGCGAGAGGCTCGGCCTGACCGGAGGGCTTGACGGAGTGGTGTGGTTGTTTCAGGAAGAAGAAGCAAGCAAAGGCATCCTCTCAACACAGGTGTGGTCGTAAAACAGACGAACATATTTGGAAACCTCTAAAACAAAATCATTTCCTTGGTGATGATTCAAAATTGGTCATTGTGAGAATGATAAGTCCCACTTGGGTTGCCTTGTGTATTGAATCAATATAAATAGTGATACAAATACAAGAGGATAAGGATGAATAAGGAAATACAATATTCATAGAATAATGATGATATCCTAAATATCCTTAATATCTATTCTAACAGCCTCCGCAGTCGAATCAGAAGATTGTCAAACGCAGAGACTGGATCTGAACTCATTGAATAGTGGAGATGGCAACCCTTTAGTGAGAATATCTGCAAACTGATGTTGGGACGGGACATGAAGGATCCGAACGGAGCCTAGAGCAACTTTCTCTCTGACAAAATGTATGTCTATCTATCTCTATGTGCTTGGTTCGTTGATGTTGAACCAGGTTGGAAGACATATAGACAGCGCTGACGTTGTCACAGAACACAACAGTGGCGGTGGAGATAGGCGTGTGGAGCTCGGTAAGTAGGCTTCGTAACCAGCAGGAATCAGCAACAGCATTGGCAACAACACGATACTCAGCTTCTGCACTAGAACGAGCCACTGTCTGTTGTCGCTTGGATGACCATGAGACCAAGTTGTCTCCAAGGAATAGACAGAACCCAGAAGTAGATCGACGTGAATCAGAGCAACCAGCCCAATCAGCATCAGAATATGCAGTAATCTGATCAATGTTGGATGCATTGTGATGTAGACCAAGCTTCAGAGTGCCCTGGATGTACCTGAGTATCCGTTTCATAGCCTGAAGATGACCCTCACGAGGATCATGCATGTGGAGACAACACTGCTGGACATCATAGCTGATGTCAGGTCTTGTGAATGTCAGGTACTGCAAAGCTCCTGCACTGGAGCGGTACTCAGTCGGATTCGACAGTGGTAGCCCTACATCAGTACCTAATTTCGGGCTACACTCAACAAGTGTGCGGCTCGGGTTGCACTGTAGCATAGCAGCTTTCTGTAGAATTTCCAGTGCATACTTTTCTTGACTCAGATGAAATCCAGAGGTGGTCCGACTAACAGAGATACCCAGAAAATAATGTAACGGACCTAGATCAGTCATTGCAAATTCCTTGCTGAGTGCCTGTATGATAGCCGTGTGGAAAGCAGAGGACGAGGCCGTGAGAATAATGTCATCCACATAGACAAGAAGATGAGCATGATGACTTGCTGATTTGAACACAAACAAGCTGTGATCAGCCTTGCTATTGACAAAACCCAAACGTTGCAGATGAGTTGCAAAGCGTTGAAACCAAGCCCGAAGGGCCTGTTTGAGGCCATACAAAGTCTTGTTGAGTTTGCAGACATGATTGGGAAACTAAGAGCTAATGAACCCAGGCGGCTGCTGACAATAGACAATATCATCTAGTTGACCATGTAGGAATGCATTCTTTACATCAAGTTGATGGATTGGCCACTTGCGAGATAAGGCCAGAGAAAGCACAGTCCGCACAGTAGCAGGTTTAACTACAGGAGAGAAAGTCTCTTCAAAATCAATGCCTTGCTGCTGAGAGTAACCACGAGCAACCCATCGTGCTTTGTACCTTGACAAACGACCATCAGCATCATACTTGTGTCTGAAAATCAATTTTCTTGTCACAACATTGACACTTGATGGTCTTGAAACAAGTTTTCAAGTCCTATTTTTAATCAATGTATTATATTCATCTTGCATTATATTAAACCATTATGGACATTAAAGGGCTTTCTTGTATGTGGTGGGTATAGGGTTGAGTGTGGTTGAGAGATTGTAGATTGGATTAGGCTTAGTGATTCCTCATTTGGAACGGGTGCACATGGAATGGGCATTGGAGTGCACTTGGGAAGGCAGTCTGGGAGCGGGTTCATTTTGTTGAATTTGTGAGGAGTGAGTGGGTTCGAGTTGGGGTGAACCGGAATTTTGGGAACCGGTTTGATGGGCAGCGGTTAAATTGGTACCGGGTGGAGATGTATTTTGAATATGAGAGGGGGAATTTTGAATTTGAGGGGGAGTAATGATGGGGGCGTGATTTTGGGGGGAAGTGGGGCCCAGGTGTGGTGATTGGGTTGCAGGATGGGGAAAGTGTGGGGGAGAATTTTGAATTGGGATTTGGGAGTGATTTGGGGGAATAAAATAAGGAGGGAAAATGTTTGTGCTACCGTGTGGGTAGGCTACCCCATTTATAATACTTACTCTGTCCCTATTTTTCCATATTTATTTGTCCTGGATATATTTATCGATATGAGTTTTGTATCGTTAATATCTTTAATTATATATTAATAAAAAATATAATTTTTTAATATTATCAAAGTCTCGTTGAGACGAATCAAATAAAATCTCATATGACTATGTTTTTTCTTATATATTGAAAGAAGTCTTAAAGATTCTCTTCAACTATGAATAGTGTATAAAAGTCAAACAGAACAAACATGACAGAGGTAATAGTAAATTATATATGATGTGGAAAAATATTATTTTTACTTTTCTTTTTTCTTTAATTCATCCCCTTTAACCTAATTCCCATCTCCATTTCAGATAACATGTCTCCTCTGTTTAATTTCATAAGCTTTGATCTCCTCCTCGCCAGTCTCCTCTTCTCGGTCATCGCCTCATCTCTTTCTCTTCTCCTCCGTTCGATTTCGACCGCCTAGAGCTCTAGTGACCGAAGTATTTGGAATTTAGCATTTGACCGTCGAGATTTGCCCAGTAACCATGTGAGAATTGGTGACTGGAATGGAGAGCGAGAATTGGTCGAAATCGAACGCCATCTCCAACAGCCAGAAACTCCATCTCCAAGCGTTGAATCAAATTAAGGTATTTGTTGTTCTTGTTTCTTGAATTTTACCGAATTTGGCATTTGACCGTCGAGATATTACTAATTTATTACGATTTAATTATTTTTAGTTAAAAACCAATTAGATAGGATTGTTTAACAAAATCGCACCACTTCCAAATTTCCTTTCTACGTACTATTGTTAACGAACTTTAGAATTAGAATTTGAATATTTATTATTTAATATTAATCTCCTCTTTGAATTTAAATGAGATGAAATTTTACAGGAAGTGTTTCGTTTCAAATTAATATATATATCAAAAGTTTGTTAACACTTAGCAATAGTACGTAGAAATACATATCTTAAATTGATTTACATATCAAAATGTTATGCTACTAATTTCTTTTCTCACCTATCTATATACATATTAAAGCAACGAAATTTAGAACCACCATATTGATTTTGGGTCAACCAATCTTAGGTGTTAATTTGTGACTAATTCTTTAAAATTAAAATTTAAATATTTTAACTTTTTTAAAAACTTAACAAATATAATTTGGTTATATGGTTTGTTACCGGATTTTTAGTCTCCTTCAACAAATATACATCACACTCTAGGGAACAAATTAATTCTCAATTTTAAAACAAATCTTTTAAATAGGAATAAATTGTTACCGGTATCAATTTTAAAACAAATCTTTTAAGTAGGAACAATTTGTTTATCCAACTAACTAAAATCTTGTGAATTTACAATTAATTCTCATTTTTATTTGCTTTTAAAGTAACTAACTCATTTGTTTCAGCTAGATATTAATTCCATTCTATCAAATTAATTTAAGTCATTAATTAATTAATTTTATCCTTATCAAATATTGATATCTTAACAATTAATTTATATTGTTTTATATTTGAATGAATTATCTGTTATAAATCTACCACTTTAACATAAATACTCACGGGTGTGTAGCTTTATTTGTTAAGACATTGTTTAGTTAATAATAGTTTCAATAGTAGATATCACATATTAGTGAAATCTATTTATAAGTTTTAAATAATGCTAATCCCATATATGTAATTTCAGTTAACAAGAATTAAAGTATTTGTTATGATTAATATTCATACATATTTATAGTTTTATACTATCATAATGTAACTTATTGTTAATTGATTTTTTTAGATTATTTGAAGAGGTAGGTTGCAATCAAGACTTCTTATTATGGTTATTATAAAATTGACAAAATACTTTATACATTAATTATCCTATATTTTATTTTTTTATTGTATGTAGGATATTGTTTAGAAAGGGTGTTATCGGAATATATCACTGAGTATACTTATTATATTTTAATATAAATGAATATAAATAGGGTCAATCGGTTTGGCAGAAGCCCATAAACCCAAATTAGGTGAGTCGCGTATAAAAGCCCAATAATCGAATATATCAATTCTCCGAATTAGTAAAATGATTAAAAAATGTTCTAACTGGGCCTTCTATCCCATTTATCCAATATGTTTACCAAACTTTATATAACAGTCTATATACAGATATCAGAAAACTTAAAAAGATATCAGAAAACTAAATGAACATTTTTTGCAAAGCTTTATTAGTCCAATTTAGACCAAGTCTACACACATATATTTTACTGGGCCAATTAGCCCAATTTAAACCCGTTTAATTTATTTAAACATGGGCCTTATATTAGAACCAATGTTGTGTAAACCAGTAAATCATCAGGCCCATTATCTTAATATTTAAGTCGTAGTATTGGGCGAATAAGCTCATTAACAATAATTTATTTACGCAGGCTGCTAAAGTATATTAGCTAAGTTAAGTAGATTATATATTTTTTGTTACACAAACATAATGTAAGGCCGATATATTATATTCAGAAGGTCATATTATTACATATATTGGTAATCCCATTAGTACCAAATCTTTTTAAGCCCAATATATAAAGCCCATTATCATAGCGAATTCTGTGTAAGTGAGTATATAATACAACAAAGCCCGTTAACTTGATTTGTAAAAAATTATTGGGCCAGTAAGCCCATTAACAATAATTCATTTATGTAGCCGGCTAAAGTGTATTACCTAAGTTAAGTATATTATAGTTTTTTTGTTAGCCAAACATAATGTAAGGGCAATATATTATATTCAGAAGCTTATATTACTACATAAATTGTTAGTTAAACTACTTTTATTACTACATATATTAATAATCAAAGAAAAATATAGATAAACACGAATCTTCATGAAGAAGAATCTAGATTAACATAACATTTCACACTTAAAACCAAAAAATGAATGAATGAAATGTGAGCATGGTATTATGCTATATTTCTATCTGAAATTTGTAAAATTTTAAAACAATGAAATCACAGAACCAGTCGAAATCACTGAAATTTGTCAAAATATGTAAAATTTGTTAACAGAAGGGAATTTATGATTTCAAACGTCAAATTATCTCACAAGCCAAACGATTAAAGATTGAGATTAAAACAGGAACAGATTACCTTCGTTGCCTTAGGGAGAACCCCATAGCCTCCTTATTCAAGGTACCTTTATCAAGCTCCAGAAGATTACAGATGAACACATCCTCAGCAAAGTCCAGAAGTCGTCATACCATTTTATTAAAAAAACAAATTAGTCACAGGATACGAAACTGATAAAGCAACAAAAAAATAAACACAACATGAAATCCAAAATCCCCGATTTTTTTTTAATTTTGGACACAGAACAAGTCAGATTATGATTTAAAAACGAAAAAATATCCGGAGAAGGAAATTAAAAAAGAGAAATGTTAAATACCTTTATGAAGCTCCATATCTATGAAATACTTAGGGTTTAGTTAACCCTTCTTTAGCCAGATCCAGATCTGTTGTCGTCCGTTGTCATCCTCTGGATCTGAACGAGATTGTAGAATAATCTAATTTTTTTGTGGATATGTGATAAACTTATTTGGATGAAGAATAAATCGGATCTTGAACATGTAGATTAGAGGGTTTTTTTGTGAAAAAACCAATTTGGATCTCAAAGATTTGAACAAAAACAAAACGAAGGCTTGGATGATATTTCCATAAAGATGAAATTCAAAGTTTCAAGAATTGGAAAGATTGAAAGAAGAAAGAAACTATGTGGATCGAATTAGAAAGATTGAAAGGGGAAAGAAAATTCTTTAAACTTCAAGAATACGAGTGTGAAATCCAAACACGGCGTCGGGTTTCAGCGTCTGTAAAATGGTCGAGGAGTTGCTTTGGACTTGGCCCAATTACTTGAATCAGATGATGGGCTTCGTTTATATATGGACGAGGTTAATGTTATGGGCTTGGCCGAGGTTAACAAATTTATTGTTAATTTTGTATTTTTATTATAGTGCACATATAATTAAATAATCATATTAAATGTTAAGTTTGTATTTTTATTTATTTTGTTACTAAAATATATCTGCAAAGTCCCATTGACTATTGTATGTATGAATAAAAACAAAAATAATATAATGTTGACATTTGGTGATATTAGATATACATAATAAGGGATAAATTATTGTTAATATAAATAATAACTTTTTACATAAATTGAGATTTTTTTTAGTTTGGCGTCTATTTCAGTTATGCATTTATTCTAATTGGTCCTTAAAGCACATTAGGCTGCTTCGAAATATTGATCAGACTTCAGGTTTATGCAACGGGACGAGATCACGCAGCTTGGCAGTCATGTCATACAAGGGAGAATTATTTCATGCTACAATATTGGACATACGGTTTTGATTCCTCGCATGATAATGTCATCGTCAGACACTTTATTTCCTTTTAAGTTTCAACGAAAACAATTTTCCTTGACTGTCTGTTTTGCTATGACCATAAACAAGAGCCAAGGACAATCTCTTGCCAATGTCGATTTGTATCTTTCACGTCTTGTTTTCAGTCATGGTCAGTTTTATGTTGCTTCATCAAGGGTGACTAGCAAGAAAGATTTAAAGATCTTGATTTGCAACAAAGACAAGAAGAAAAATAATACTACAACCAATGTAGTATACAAGGAAGTTTTAATAATTTATAGCAATTTTGAACATCGTGCCATCTTTTATGTTTCACGTGTCATTTTCATGTATTAGAGTTAAATGAACTTTTTTATTATGTTTTATCGATTTACATGTATTGATGTAAAAGATTGTGGCTATGCGTGTTTGTAAGACAACTTAACCAATTTTTATGATTAATAAAGTTATGAAGAGTTTCGTCTCTCTTTATATAATGTAATTTTTTATATCTTTAATTTTTTTAGTCAATTTGTCATTTTTAATTTAAATAACTAATCAAATATATATTAAAATAATAATTATTCGATAATAAAAATATACGATTATTACAAATGTAAAATAAAATAAAAAAATCCCGTGCAAGACACGGGTATTACACTAGTAGTTCTTCTAATTTAAAAAGTTACTTTTTAAAAGAAATTATAAAAAAAAAATAAATGAATTCTGCTATTTTTCCAATAAGCAAAAATTTAAACAGAGTGGCAAAATTTATATGAGGTGGCATTGGGAATAATCTACCCTAAAGGTATCTAAATCACTCCCCAATAAGGAGAGAGAATATTTTGTGGTGATTGGATAAGGCCGGCTGACGGGTTCAAATTTTGAACGTGAGAGGAATAAGAGGTAGTGGGCCCCATAGATTGGTGAGAGGAGATAAATTGTAGCAGATCATGCTCATTTGATTTGGTAAGTGTGTTTTTGTACGGAAAATTATTTTCGAAGAAAACGACATGACGAGAAAGAACGACCTTGTTTGATTCGAGGTCAAGACAACGGTAACCCTTATGGTTAGGTGGTAACCCTTATGGTTAGGTGCATAACCGAGAAAGATACATGGGGCGGATCTGGGGGACAATTTGTGGGGTATGACAGACGCTAGATTAGGAAAACAAAGACACCCGAAAACCCGAAAGTGAGGAGTCCGTGAGGATTGCGTTTTTGTAGGAAGGACATTGAGGAGATAAGTGACCGTGTTTAAGGACTCAACCCAAAATTTAGGGGGGAGATGAGCTTGAAAAAGGAGGGTGCGAACCGTATTGTTGATGGTTCGTATCAGACGCTCAGCTTTGCCATTTTGTGGGGATGTGTGGGGGCAGAAAAACCGAAATTGAATGCCATTTTTTAAGAGAAAGGATTGGAGAATGTTATTGTCAAACTCTCGTCCGTGATCACATTGTATATTTTTGATCGGAAGAGAAAATTGTGTACGAACGTATGAGTGGAAATCTTGTATTTTTGTGGTGGTTTCAGATTTGTTTCGTAATGGGAATGTCCAAACATAATGAGTAAAATCATCCACAATAACAAGATAGTACTTGAAACCAGTTTGACTAAAGACGGGTGATGTCCAGAGATCACAATGTATTATTTCAAAGGGAACAGTAGTTTGTGAAATAGAAGAAGTGAATGGCAATCTAACATGTTTTCCTAATTGACAAGCTTGACACAGATCAACATGATCTTTATGAAAGGAAATGGACTCGATTTTATTGAGGACATCGGACCCTGGATGACCAAGACGACGATGCCAGAGAGAGGAGGACACGGGCTGACTAGCGGATAGAGCTACTGGACGACGCAGATTGACACTGTGAGGAAGGAAGGGATAGATGTCGCCCCGACTATTGCATCGATGGATCTCTTTCTTGGTGGGAAGATCCTTCACAGAAAAATCAAAAGGGTCAAATTTTTTGATGATGTTTGGGGTAACCAAGATATTTTGGGGTAACCAAGACATTTTTTGATGATGTTTGGGGAAATTCACCATTGATAATAAATAGAACAATGATTATCAATGGTGAATTTCCGTGCAAAAATAAGATTTTTGATGATGTTTGGGGTAACCAAGACATTTTTAAGATGGAGAGGAGGGTTGGTAGGCAGTTTGGTATGGCCAATTTTTGTGATGGGAAGAGTTTGTCCATTGCCCATAATAATTTTAGAGGATGAAAAAATGCCCGGATTAAAAACGAGAGAGAGGTTACCTGCTTGTGACATCATGTGCGAGGATGCACCGGTATCCATGTACCAATTGTCTGGTTGTTGAGACAAATTCATCTGATTGAGGGCTTGCACGAGTGCATGTTGGTCCCATGCGGGGGTTTGCTGAGAGTATAGAGCTTGGTTTTGGGGACGGGGTCCAAGTATACCAGGCCCCCACTGATTTTGCCATGACTGCTGTTGGGTGGGAGACCATTGTTGTTGACCAAGCAATTGAAGAAGTTGCTGTTGAAAGGAGCCACGACCCCCATTATTCTGACCCCATCCTCGGTCGCGACCGCGCCCCCTCCCACGGCCAGAGTAGCCGCCGGAGTTGGCATTTTGCTACTGCGGGTTTTGTGGCTGTTGCGGGGCTGCGGAAGACTGTTGCGAGGGTGGGATGTTGCGGTTGCTGGTTGAAGACGCAGGTCCTGGAGTCTCAACGGTGGTGGTCAGGACAGACGACAACGGCGCGGTGTGAGCCCGGCGTGATTCCTCCAATAGCAGGATACTCCGAGTTTCTTGGAAAGAGGGGAACGGTTTCTGCAAAGGTATTATAGCCGCCATGGTTGTAAAAGAATCGTTCAGCCCTCGTATGGTTTACAGCACAAGTGTTTCGTCCGAGATCGGTTGGTCGACATCGGCAAGTCCATCGGCGAGAGTTTTTAACTTTTGACAGTACTCTGTGATGGTGAGGCTTCCTTGAACGAGGCTGCGGAATTCAGATTCCAAATGAATGGCCCGAGTTTTCTTGTTGTCACGGAAAAGATTCTCATTGGCCTTCCATAGATCGTAACCAGTGGCATCATGTTTCATGGATCCATAGATCCATGAAATGACGATGAAGTCGAGCAATTGCCATGTCTCATCATTAGTAGAAGGAGACGAGGTCCCGTCGATGTGAGAAAGAAGCGCAAACTTGCCAAGAGTGACAAGGAAAAGGGCACGTCATTTATTGTAGTTTGAAGTGGAGAAATCTAGAGGGATTGGGACACAAGTCTTGATGCTAGCAACGTGAAGGGCTTGTTGCTGCGCAAGAGTCATGGGATTGGGATGAAGAGTGGGTGGGGTTGTGTTTGTGGCTGTGTGTAACACCCCAACTTTATGTCGGTAGCGCCACACGCCAGTGACCTCAGACATTACTGTCCAAAGTCACCCTAGGCTTTAATCCGAACAATTAAGCTTAAATAAGTATATTAAATAACGAGAGATTAATCAGCGGAATACATTTTTAAATGAAAAGATTAATCAGCGGAAGACATTTTTAAATGAAACTCAACCTTTTATTGACAGATCTCTCATTAAATGAGAGATACGATTTTACAACAGAGTAAAATTACAGCGGAAGACTTTTATAATAAACTCTATTACATGACTCGTTTATAGGAACACATGTTAAAATAATACTTAATAACCTTAAAACACTGTCACTTAAATCTTCAACTACAAGCCTCTTCTTCGATTAGTTACTTCAAGTCTTCGGGGACCAACCATTGATGTGCCGTATAGGACGGATGACACCAGCCAACCATGCAATGAATAAAACCCGGTTGGTTAGTCTAATGAAAGACTATGCAAGGGTACAAACAGAATGGTTCAAGTGATCGTAACCGTTTACTATCATTGTCCCTCGAATAATAACCGAAGGGACGATACATAACCCGAAACTTTCACGGAATGATTAGAATTAGACATGCACTGAAAAGAAGACTCCAAAGGAATTGAGTCTTATGGGAAACGTATGACAAATGTTTTGGGAACGTTAAGTTTTCACACAACTTTTAAAACACGACCTTGACAATTTGGGTCAAGGACCAACCTCACCGCGCAATGCGAATCCAGATTGGAAAGAAGACTTACTCTAGCAAGAGTCCGAGCGGTTTCCACGTTGTACTCCTCGCCCGAGGGTTATTAATTATGTGCATAACCGCACTTTATCTTATTTACTTCCAAAACGCATGTTAACGTTGAAGCTTTTAATTTCACATCTCGTAATGAGACATTGGGAATAAATCCCTTAAGATTGGGAATACATCCCGAATATTGGCACCAGCTGAGTGCACCACCCCTATATTTAGATAGGGGTAGGTCATGGCCAAAATAGTGTTAGGTCACTTACTTCCTAACACCGACGTTATAAAGAAACGACTAAATCCTCGAAAGGAATTATTGTTCCTACGAATACTCGTGCTAATCTAGCATTTAAGTTCACATTTAAATCCGCACCAAAATTCATTACAGTAATAACATATAAGACTATATAATAGCGTTGTTTCTAGCAATATATACAACTTATTATAAAGTCATATTTTAAACACATTATTTAATTAAATTTGTTCCCAAACGGAAAACAACAACTTTTATCCCATCTTAATTAACATACAATTAATTGATAATCAAGGGAAACATGGAATAATGAGCAAGAGCGAACCGCCACTTGCCTTAATCTAGATGAATCGAAGATGTCGGGTTCCGAGATCTGGAGACTGGAATCTGCGTACGGATTTCTACGACGACGACGAGATAAACGACGGAACCGTAAGTTAGATACGATATAACACGTAATAACGGAACGAACGAAAACACGAAACGAATCGAAGGGAAACAAAAGCCTAAGCCGTGGCTGTGGATGCCCAAGCCACGATCGCGCTTGCTAAGGCAAGCCGCGATCGCGGTTTGCACATCTGCGGTCGCGGAAATCTGGGCAGAGCTGCGGTCACGGAATTCATCCCCGCGGTCGCGGTTCTCCCTTCCGACAACGGCTTTGGAGGCGGCTTGAGCTTACCAACGACGACGCCGCTTGCTTCACCACCACAACAACCAAGGGCTTCACAAGCACCACCAAACGAACTCCGGCGAGCACCAAAACACCGGCGACCACAAGAACTCCGGCGAGCAAAACTTTGAGAGGGAGAGAGATGAGATCTGATGGATGAAGAATAAGGCTGCATCGGCCTCCTTTTATAGGGGAAGGAGGGCCTCAACGCCGGCAACCCAAGCGGTTCACCTCCCCTCACCGGCGAAACGCCGACCAACGAAGCGACGCAACGCGGGAAGAAGGAAGAAGACGAACAGGGGGATTTCCGCGGTCGCGGAAACTGAGCCGCGGTCGCGGATTGGGCGCGATCGCCTTTCTTAGCCTTTGGTCGCGGGTCTCGATCGAGGACATGCTAAATTATATTTTTAGCATTCCCTAATTACTTTATTACCCAAAATCTTATCATCGTATAATATTTCGTTCAAAAAGATTATTACAGAGATTTACAAAAATTGCCCATCACGTCTTTCTTACAAAACGACAGTCCGGGACTTTTAGGGGTTATTACATTACCTCCCCCTTAAGAGAAGTTTCGACCCCGAAACTTGGCCGATAACAGCTCAGAGAAGCGACCTTATTTTAAGTTAACCAACCTTATAAGTTTAACCATGCCTAACCCATTTAACACTTTGTAAATTGGTTCAAGCATTTCTAAGTTAAAAATTTATAAGTTGGCTCCAATTACAGTTAACGTAAGGTTAACCATAATTTAGACCTTTCATAACTTAAGGAATTTTATAACTTGTTTTCACCAATTATGCATTTTACCATATTACCCTTATGGCAATCATGAGGGTTATTACATTACTACCCCCTTAAAAATAGTTTCGACCCCGAAACTAACATCACTAAGGTAGAGGGACTGGTTTCACCATTAACCTTACTACATGCACTTAGTATCCTTAATCATTTCATCCTTGAAATTGCTCCTAGGAAAACGATCTGATTCCTCAACCGTACCATTATCTTTGCATATCTTATCTCTATGTGCTACACCTGTAATAACTCGTGACTATATCCACAAGGTCATAATTATCTTAGGATAATAGTCTCCAAAATTATCGCAATAGACTTGCTATACCTTAAGCATGAGAATACACATTTCTCTTTCAATTTTTCTCTTTATAACCACTCTCAAAGTTCATACCTTATCGTCCTTAAATTGATATCCTTAAATAAATTTGGTCTTCGTAACCTATATCACCAAGGTCGAACTTATTTATTCGATCACGATTCCACCTACTACATACTGCCTTCATTCATTACCCTCGTTAGAGTCGATATGATCATCCACACGATTATGATTACCTTAATCAGAGTATCCATTATAGTCTCCAATATAATCTCATTATTATACCTTATTCATCATAACGATTTTGATGTTCTCAAGCAGAGGAATACAACATTTTTCTACCAACTTCCTTTCGATGATCAGACCCTCAAAGTTCATACATAGAACTCACTTATACCCCAAACTTAGTACCTCCAATTGTCATATCGGCTTACTCTTTACATATGCACCTCATCTATCTCATTATTTACCTTAATTAAATTTGGCCCTTATGCCATCTTATCCCAACATCTTCCGTATAAGGTTTCTTAATTTCCCACTATTAACCACATCCTATTCCTGTTTACCTCAACATGATTTAATAATCCATTCCATAAATTATAACCTCGTTTTACCCAAACGTGTCATACGTTCACCTTAATAGACGTAGGTCGCTTTTTCCTCAAGTCCAGTTGATAAACATCCACATACTTATTTTATGCCACACTATTGATCCTCCAAAATCATAACAAACTCCTACCGATTGAGTTTGTTATTCACTCATAAGTCCTTAAACAACCAGTCGTCCTCACACGACTTATTATCCCAAATCAAGCACCCTTTTGCTTTACTGATATTTACTATTTACCCAAGACTTAATCACCTTAACACTTCTTGTATCATCATCTCATTATATCATTTTCTTAAGAATACCTCGCAACGAAACCTCGAATAGGTCTTCCAAATTAAATCTTATGATTTCGCACACTTAACCTTCCCAAAAAGCTTTTAACACTGGTTCCATAGTGGACACACTCGTTTATAAACCTCATACACATAGCTCTTGGGTTCTAAAGTTTACCCAAGATTGTATTAGAGTACGATCATCTTAGAGAAAACGACCCCTTATGAAATATCTCTCTTATACATTTATTCCCTTAAATATATAATTTATACAACTCACCCCATCAAATGCTCAGAGTATACATATGAGGAATAGCCTCAAACTCCACAGAGCATTACTACACACACCAAATCCTTCTAGCAAGGAATCCTTACAGCATTATCCTCTTGAGATGATGCTCATGAATTCGAGCGAAGGGAACAAATAACGTCAATGCCCAACCTGACATTATTCCCGGAAAGTAGAGGGGTTCTTATGAATAGTTTTGACCTCGAAACTAGCGCTAACAAGGTAGGGAGCAACCACACGTGTCCCACCTAACACTATCCTTTATGAGTCCAGTCAGTCTTTATCAACACATGACATGTACTATTTTTGGCACTCAAGGATCCCCGTAAGAACGAACAACTTGCAATAGTAATGAATTTAGTAATTTCCGGAACAAGGAAACACTTCTTTATTATTCGAAACATTACATTAAAACAATTGACAGAATGTCAAACAGACAGATTACTAAGCTGTGGAGACTAAAGATACAAGTCATCGCTCCTTATTCTTAAAAGGCTCAACAAAATTACAACTACTCGTTCAGGGTCTCATTCTCATTGGATTGCCGCATCATGAAGAGTCGTTGCCCCTGACCTGAAGACTCCATAGGCGCCTTGCCTTTATTACGAGCAATAGATTGCTCAGGAGCGGACACCTCTGACTTTGGGTTCCGCCCATTGCCAACATTTGAGGCTTGATATGATTGCGTTGGTCCTTGACCCTTCTGCCTACAGTATGTTTTCATGTGGCCTTCCTTCCCATAATTGTAACATACCCGCTTCTCCTTTTGGCAATTAAAACTTTTATGCCCAGCCTCACCACAGTTGTGGCATTGAATCACTCCGCTACTCCAACCTGAGCCTCTGGCGGAGTCATACTGAGTCATCTCGGTCTTAGCACGACCAGATTTCTCAAACTTGGTGGGCGATGCCAGTCGCCTGAATGTACCAACCTGGCAGTTCTGTTGCCCACCCCTTCCTTTATTCTATTTCTCCCGCTTTCGGGCGGATTCTTCCAGTGTGAACTCTATTTTATAGGCCGCATCCACATATTGCTCTAACGTAGAACAACTGTGACGCACCATCAGAGGTTTGATTTCTGGATTCATCCATCCGTGGAAGTACCAGATCTTTTGTTCTTCACTCGACACTTCTGGTCCCGCATATTACAACAGGTGATTGAACTTAGCTACAAGCTCAGTCACCTTCAACCCATCGGTCTTAGGGTAAAAGAACTCCTTATGCTTCTCCTCCCTCATAGCACGGGAAAAGAAACGGTCAGTCATCTTTGTTTTGAACATACCCCAGTTCAGCCCGGGATGATCAGCTAAACCATCACTCTCCCACCATTCGCTAGCCACATCCTTAAGTTGAAGGGAGGGGATGTGCACTTTCTCAGCCTCAGTGCACTCGACATTCCTAAACATCCGTTCCATATGCGAGAACCAATACACCACTCTGACTGGTTCTCCAGTACCGTCATAACTGTCAGGCCTCATTGAGCTTATGGCCTTTAAGGCTCGATCGTAACTTCCTCTATTCCTGACGGCATCGACTTGAGGTACAAGAACCACTTGCTCCTCAAATTCCGGGACAACCTGAGGAACTGGAACACCCTGTGCTTGTGGTGCAACTGGCCGAATTATCTCAGTGACCGCTTGCATAACGATCCCCCGAATGGCCTCTATGGCCGCAACGTCGAATACCACCCGAGGGTTAGCCTGAACTTGGACATTGCCTATGGGGTTATTATGAGAGACAGACTCACTCTCTTCCCCTTGATTTGCGTCACTTCTCAGATTCATCCTGGGGTTGTTACTCGGCCCAGCTCCAGCACGGATTGTGTTTCTTGTGTTCACCATCTGTTGATGAACCATAACATCAGTTTAGAACTTTTCCGACTTGTACATGACACTTAGGCAATTACGTTATGATACGAATTATAAGGGTCCAAACTAATAACTTTATATCAGTCTGACTGACCCTCCACCATTAATCGCAAAACGATCTCCTTCCCTTTACTTGAGAATGGGTACTTTAGGAGAAATGTCAACCTTTACATGACAATAAACATAAGGAGAGACAATATCCCTAAGAATGGATCTAAGGAATAAGTAACAACTCGAAGCTTGCAGAAGTTTGAAAACCACTTATTATTAAGCCTTATACTTCGTACATATAAATTCTATATACTTAACTTGGAAAAATCAGTATTTATACAGTTATTTCCTTGAAATAAAGACATTATTAATTCCTTGTAAGCCCTTACCAAAATCAAAACCACACTTTTTAAAGTTATAACACAACTAAACTTTTAAACATTTATAACATTATTTTATAAAAGTACTATGAAAATTAATTCTTACCACAATAGAGTTTAAACATTACTTTTAACTTTCATAAACTTTTAAGAAATTTTAAGACCTTAATTTTAACACTAACAAATTAGATTTACGAAATTCCTTTTTAAAAGAAGCTAGTTTGAAAATAGTTTCGAAATTAATTTCTCGAAAATTCTCAAACCTAAAAATAGGCCAATTTTTTTAAAACCATTGCTCTGATACCATAATTGTAACACCCCAACTTTATGTCGGTAGCGCCACACGCCAGTGACCTCAGACATTACTGTCCAAAATCACCCTAGGCTTTAATCGGAACAATTAAGCTTAAATAAATGTATTAAATAACGAGAGATTAATTAGCGGAAAACATTTTTAAATGAAACTCAACCTTTTATTAACAGATCTCTCATTAAATGAGAGAGACGATTTTACAACAGAGTGAAATTATAGCGGAAGACTTTTATAATAAACCCTATTACATGACTCGTTTATAGGAACACATGTTAAAATAATACTTAATAACCTTAAAACACTGCCACTTAAATCTTCAACTGCAAGCCTCTTCTTCGATTAGTTACTTTAAGTCTTCGGGGACCAACCACTGATGTGCCGTATAGGACGGATGACACCAGTCAACCATGCAAGGAATAAAACCCGATTGGTTAGTCTAATGAAAGACTATGCAAGTGTACAAACAGAATGGTTCAAGTGATCGTAACCGTTTACTATCATTGTCCCTCGAATAATAACCGAAGGGACAATACATAAACCAAAACTTTCACGAAATGATTAGAATTAGACATGCATTGAAAAGAAGACTCCAAAGGAATTGAGTCTTATGGGAAACGTATGACAAATGTTTTGGGAACGTTAAGTTTTCACACAACTTTTAAAACACGACCTTGATAATTTGCGTCAACGACCAACCTCACCGCGTAATGCGAATCCAGATTGGAAAGAAGACTTACTCTAGCAAGAGTCCGGGCGGTTTCCACGTTATACTCCTCGCCCAAGGGTTTATTAATTATGTGCATAACCGCACTTTATCTTATTTACTTCCAAAACGCATGTTAACGTTGAAGCTTTTAATTTCACATCTCGTAATGAGACATTGGGAATAAATCCCTTAAGATTGGGAATACATCCCGAATATTGGCACCAACTGAGTGCACCACCCCTATATTTAGATAGGGGTAGGTCATGACCAAAAGAGTGTTAGGGCACTTACTTCCTAACACCGACGTTATAAAGAAACGACTAAATCCTCGTAAGAAATTAGCGTTCCTACGAATACTTGTGCTAATCTAGCATTTAAGTTCACATTTAAATCCACACCAAAATTCATTACAGTAATAACATATAAGACTATATAATAGCGTCGTTTCTAGCAATATATACAACCTATTATAAAGTCATATTTTAAACACATTATTTAATTAAATCTGTTCCCAAACGGAAAACAACAACTTTTATCCCATCTTAATTAACAATTAATTAACTGATAATCAAGGGAAACATGAAATAATGAGCAAGAGCGAACCACCACTTGCCTTAATCTAGACGAATCGAAGATGTCGGGTTCTGAGATCTGGAGACTGGAATCTGTGTACGGATTCCTACGACGACGATGAGATAAACGACGGAACCCTAAGTTAGATACGATACAACACGTAATAACAGAACGAACGAAAACATGAAACAGATCGAAGGGAAACAAAAGCCTAAGCCGTGGCCGTGGATGCCCAAGCCACGATCGCGCTTGCTAAGGCAAGCCGCAGTTGCGGTTTGCACATCCGCGGTCGCGGAAATCTGGGCAGAGCTGCGGTCGCGGAATTCATCCCCGCGGTTGCGGTTCTCCCTTCGGACGACGGCTTTGGAGGCGGCTCGAGCTTACCAACGACGACGCCGCTTGCTTCACCACCACAACAACCAAGGGCTTCACAAGCACCACCAAACGAACTCCGACGAGCACCAAAACACCGGCGACCACAAGAACTCCGGCAAGCAAAACTTTGAGAGGGAGAGAGATGAGATCTGATGGATGAAGAATGAGGCTGCATCGGCCTCCTTTTATAGGGGAAGGAGGGCCTCAATGCTAGCAACCCAAGCGGTTCACCTCCCCCCACCAGCGAAACGCCGACCAACAAAGCGACGGAACGCGGGAAGAAGGAAGAAGACGAACAAGGGGATTTCCGCGGTTGCGAAAACTGAGCCGCGGTCACGGATTGGGCACGATTGCCTTTCTCAGCCTTTGGTCGCGAGTCTCGATCGGGGACATGCTAAATTATATTTTTAGCATTCCCTAATTACTTTATGACCCAAAATCTTATTAGCGTATAATACTTCGTTCAAAAAGATTATTACAGAGATTTACAGAAATTGTCCATCACGTCTTTCTTACAAAACGACAGTCCGAGACTTTTAGGGGTTATTACACTGTGGTGGTGGTCGAGACATGGACCGGTGGTGTGGTTTGTTGGTCGGTGGTGGTGGTATCGTCGCTCGACATAGTCAGAGGAGGCGGAAGAGGAAAGGATCGAAGAGATTTTAGGCTGATACCATGTGAGAATGATAAGTCCCACTTGGGTTGCCTTGTGTATTGAATCAGTATAAATAGTGTTACAGATACAAGAGGATAAGGATGAATAAGGAAATACAATATTCATAGAATAATGATGATATCCTAAATATCCTTAATATCTATTCTAACAGTCATGACCGCTAAGAACGAAGAAGAACATATCAAAGTTTTTTTTGTCGAGAGAAAATCAGTCCAATTCTGAGTTGATTAGTGTTGTGGAAGTTTTGGACATGTGATTTTTATGATTCTTTTATATTTAAATTAGGAAGATATCAGTGATAGGTTTAGGATTAAAATATTTAATATATAATTAAATTTATTTAGAGAAAATGACACGTGTTAGTTTTAATGAGGAGATATCATGTGACATAGTTAGATTTTAATTTAATATTATATATATATATATTAGGTTGATTAACATTGACACATCTCTTGTTCATGCAGGTGCAGGAATAACATGTTGCTCCGAATCACATGCAAGAGTAAACCCCACATATGTCAACAATGGTCGTCCATGTAATGATTTTCAATTTTTCAATTTCTTTTTTAAATATACCTCATAATTTTGTATTGATCTTCAATTTTTTAGACTATCTAATACTTCTCCGGAACTTATATATTTTTTATGGTGGTTTATAGGGAAGCATCGAAATTCTATTATTTTTCACAAAGATAATGGACAACGACCTTCTAATCCTTATACCTTACCATCCTTTAGTTTCTGATATGCTCTTGGATCGAGGGACTCTCGGTGCAAGGAATCACTCGACAACACCCTAGCTTGTAAGAAATCCAGATCTGGCGACGATAATGCAAAAGAGATGATGTATGTTGGATTTGGACGTGAGTGATGGTAGAGATGGCAGGTTGGATATGGCTCTTTCTCTAGTTTGGATGTGACGCACCAAACAAAAGAAGAACAAGGCGATCTTGAGATGTAATGCACTCAATCTCACCAAGGAAAGCTCGATCTTACACACGAGTAAAGGAGGAAGACAAGATAGGATTTGGGCCAGACTAACTCTGATTTTCTTCTAATCAAACGTGCGAATTAAAAATTCCCAACAGCCTCTAAATAGGTTGCAAAAGAAAATAAGAGAAAATGCAAATAAACAAGCACTACTCTAACCACTAATCTATCCACTACTACAACCACTTAATCGGCCTTTTTAGGGAAATAAATGCAGGAAAAACAAAGTAAAACCTGGTCCTAAAATGTCTCAAAACAATTCAAATAACAAAGTAATACTTGAAATTAATTCGGACATCAACCAAAAGTGAGACGCGGTGCCTAAGTTCCCGGGCGCACCAAGATTAGTGTCACCGGCTCAAGGGTAGGTTGGCTCGGCGCTCCCTGGCTCATGATGCCCTTCTTGAGCTGGTGGTGAAGTTGCCTGGCTCGAGCGTGGGTGATGGCCCTTGGTGGCGGCTCGTCATCGGAGTCCAAAGTGGATGCCCTAGCGATGCCGCGCGGAATTGTAGGAGACTTGAGTGTGACCGGTGCGAGCTTGCTTGCATCGACATTCTTGGTCCCCATAGGCTCAGGTGATGGTGGAGAGCCTAGGGAAGGCTTGGTGGCCGAGCCAAGATGATCGATGTCTGGAGGAATTGGAATGGAGTTCTTGGGCGCCGGCGCGAGGTCTTCTTTATCATCACTTGTGTCATCACTTTGGCCTAGCTCTTCTTGATGGGACTTGGTCACAACATCCTCCCTCTCTTGAAAGGGATTCGACCTCGAATCCAGCTCGTCAAGGTCGTCTTCTCGATCCACCAAGAAAAAAACTAGGTCCGCCACATTGAAGACATCATGAACACCATAAGAGGGTGGAAGATCCAACTTGTATGCATTTTCATTGATCTTCTCAAGCACTTGGAATGGTCCGTCCCCTCTCAGCTTCAACTTGGAGTTGCATAGTGATGGAAAACGCTCTTTCCTCAAATGCACCCAAACCAGATCACATGGTGTAAAGAGCACCTCTTTGCGTCCCTTGTTCGCCTGCCTTTTGTATTGCAAAGTCCTCCTCTCAAGCTGCAACCTCGTGTCCTCATGCAACCTCTTAATCCTCGTAGCGTCATCCGCACCCTCTTTTCTTTCACGGTCCTTGATGGCATATGGTAGGAGCTCAAGTGGTATTGTTGGATTGCGTCCATACACCACCTCAAATGGAGTCTTCTTGGTTGCCGTGTAGACCGTCCTATTGTATGCAAACTCAATGAAGGAGAGGCTATCTTCCCACCTACGCAAGTTAGTTTGCAATATAGTTCTAAGCAAAGCTCCAAGGGTTCGGTTTACTACCTCAGTTTGTCCATCCGTTTGAGGATGACAATAGATCTAGGAACTCCATGCAATCTCACAACTTGATCAAAGAATAGGTTAGCGACATGATATGTATCATCAGTTGTATGGCATGCGATGAAATGAGCCATCTTGGAGAACCTATCTACCACAACAAATATGGGGTCCCTCCCTCTCTTAGACCTAGGTAACCCTAAAACAAAATCCATGGAAATGTCTTCCCAAGGGGCTTGAGGTATAGGTAAAGGAGTGTAGAGACCATGGGGTTGCACTTTAGATTTAGCACGCAAGCAAGTAGTACATGATGCACAATATTTCTCTACTGCCCGAAGCATGCGTGGCCAATAAAAATGCTCTCTAAGTGTATGCATGGTCTTAAGAACACCAAAATGTCCCATTAAACCACCCCCATGAGCTTCTTGCACTAGAATCTGCCTAATTGAACCCTTAGGAATGCATAGTTTATGGCCTTTGAATAAGAAACCCTCATGCAAATAATATTGATCCTTGCTACCATTAGACACACATGTAGCAAATATATCACAAAAATCAGAATTGCATGCATAGAGTTTCTTCATGAAAGAAAAGCCTAACAACCTAGCATCCAAAAGAGTTAAGAGAGAGTACCTCCGGGATAGTGCATTAGCCACCACATTGTCTTTTCCCTTCTTATGTTTGATGACATAAGGGAAAGACTCAATGAATTCGACCCACTTGGCATGTCTTTTGTTGAGCTTGCTTTGCCCCTTTAAGTACTTCAATGCCTCGTGGTCGGAATGGATCACAAACTCCTTGGGCAACAAGTAGTGTTGCCACACTCTAAGCACACGCACAAGGGACAATAGCTCTTTGTCATAGGTGGGGTAATTCAGCCCAGCCCCACCTAATTTCTCACTGAAATAGGCTATTGGTTTGCCTTCTTGCATGAACACACCTCCTAGACCTATGCTCGACGCATCACATTCTATTTCAAAAGTCTTATCAAAGTTAGGCAGTGATAGAAGTGGTATGTGTGTGAGCTTAGATTTAAGGGTGGCAAAGGCTTCCTCTTGTGTCGTTTCCCACTTGAAAACCACTCATTTCTTGGTGAGCTCGGTGAGGGGCGTAGCCAGGGTGCTAAAGTCCCTCACGAATCGGCGATAGAAGCCAACCAAACCAAGAAAGCTACAGACTTGAGTCATAGTTGTAGGTGTAAGCCATTCATGAATAGCCTTCAACTTCTCTTCATCAACTCTCAAGCCGTCCTTGCACACCACATATCCAAGAAACACCACATGATCTGAATAGAAGTGGCACTTCTTGAAGTTGGCGTACAACTTCTCCTTTCTAAGGACTTCAAGAACCCTCCTAAGGTGTCCAACATGCTCATTAAGATTATGACGATACACTAAGATATTATCAAAGTATACAACCACAAACTTACCTAAAAATGGCCTTAGGACATGGTTCATGAGCCTCATAAAAGTACTTGAAGCATTGATTAGACCAAAAGGCATTACCATCCATTCATAAAGCCCATATTTGGTTTTAAAGGTTGTTTTCCATTCATCGCCTTCTTTCATGCGAATCTGGTGGTAACCACTTTTAAGGTCTATCTTTGAGAACACACTTGCTCCATGCAACTCGTCAAATATGTCATCTAGTCTAGGAATAGGATGGTGGTACTTGATAGTGATGTTGTTTATTGCTCGACAATCAACACACATTCTCCAAGTACTATCCTTCTTAGGCACTAGAATGATCGGGACTGCACAAGGACTAAGGTTTTCCCTCACATAGCCCTTGTCAAGCAAGTCTTGTACTTGACGCTGCAATTCTTTTGTCTCCTCGGGGTTGGCCCTATAGGCAGCCCGATTTGGTAGTGTTGCCCCCGGTATAAATTCAATTTGATGTTCTATACCTCTTACCGGTGGCAATCCACTAGGCACTTCCTCTTGAAAGAGATCATCAAACTCTATCAAGAGGTGAGAAATGGCCTTGGGAAGTCCCTCAAGGTCATTAGAGGCGATCAAAGTGTCCTTATAGATGAGTAAAAGACACGGCTCCCCCTCTTTGAGAGCTTGAACAACTTCCTTTGGCTTAGCCAAAAGCATATGATTAGAGGCTCCCCTTTTGCTTCCAATTGCCATTTTCCTACCCTTAGCTTGCTCGACAATTTGACGGGCCTTCCTTTTCTCCCTAGCCACATGATCAGCCATAATTTCATGGGGAGCTAAAGGGTGAAGAGTGATTCTTTTACCATTCATGATAAACGAATACTCATTGATCACTCCTTGATGAATGTCGCCCCTATCAAACTGCCATGGCCTTCCTAGGAGGAGATGACATGCGGTCATGAAGAGTATATCACACACAACCTCAATCATCCTCATATCCCCCTATGGAAAACTGAATTGTGGCTTGGTCCTTGACTTTAAGAGGAGTGTTGGAATTCAGCCAACTTAGTGTGTATGGTTGAGGGTGATGAGTGGTAGATAGATTGAATCTACTTACCACTTCTTGGTCAATGATGTTACAACATGAACCACCATCAACAATGACACTACACACTTTCCCCTTAATGGTGCACCTTGTGTGAAAGATTGTTTCACGTTGGCTTGGTACACTAGGACCCTCTGAGGCAATCAAAACCTTCTTAGCCATAAAACATTCCCCTTCGGCGGTCACTACATGTAGTTCTTCCACCTCCTCTTTGTCTTCCACAACCTCTTCTTGACACTCATCCTCAGATTCATAGTCTCCTAGAGTGTTAAGAAGAACTTGCCTTTTAGAGGGGCAGTGCTTTGCAAAGTGCCCCCTTCCAAGGCACTTAAAGCACTTAAGGTCTCTAGTTCGTCCCTCCCCTCCTTGTGGCTGAGGTGAAGGCCGAACTTGAGCATCTCTCTTAGGCTGACTTTGTGAGTCATGCCTTGGCTCCAAGCGTCTTGGGGTAGCATGTGAGGCACTAGCACTTGGGTTAGCACTAGAAGATTGGCATTGTCGTGAACTTGTAGCATGGGTCCGCTTTGAAGGAAGACTCTTGTACACATGGTAGTGTAATGAAGAACTTCTTCAACAGGGGTCTCACGCACAAAGTGTTGGTTGTTCACGATTGCATGAAGGTTCGGGTTGAGGTTATTGATAATCTTAGAAATAAGGTAACCCCTTGGAAATCTAAGTCCAGATCTAAAGACCAAAGTCCTTAGTTCCTTATAGAATTCGTCTGGGGTCCTATTCCTTTGCCTCAATTGTTCAAGCCTAGCATGAACCCGTTCCGCATAATCTTCCGTTACAAACCGGTCTCTAAGAGCTCTTTTAAGCTCTTCCCAAGTCTGGATTTGAGGTTAGCCTTGGAAATTTCTTTCCTCTCTATCCTCAAGCCACCAATGATATGCAAAACCCTCAAACTTGATGGAAGTAATAGCTACTCGTTAAGCATCCGAGCAGTTGTAAAACTGAAATATTTGATCAGTCTTTTGCTCCCAATCTAAGTAGGATTCTACATCACAAGACCCCCCCCCCCCCCAAAAGGTTGTACCTCTAGTTTGATGCCGTGGTGTCGGGGCCTCTCTTGAGCTTCACCATAGCCATCCTCGAAGACTCCTCTTTGAGCTTGGTAGGCCAGCCTTGGGCCTTGGACAAGGCCACGGTCATAGCCTCTTCCTGGCGCATTTCTCCTTGGTAGCATTTTTGGGAAGGGAGTCCTTGGAGGGTAGGCTTCATGGTGATTTGGTGGTGTGCCTCTCACTCCCAAGTCTGCGTGGTTAGTGCGCAAGGATGGCATAGTAGAGGTACTAGAAGTAGTCATGGGAAACTGAAATTCAGAATGGATCCCTTGCTCTTCTCGAGTTGTTGTCACCAAGGGTGCTTGTGAAAATGGGACTTCATGAAGAATTAGCCGAGACATCTCTTGTGTGTAGGCTCCAAGCACACCTCCTTCCACATGAGGTGAGTGAGAAGTCTCTCCTGGTTCAAGAGTCCCATTTGACTGCGTCAAGCTTTGGGACTGCTCCCACCTAGCTTCCATGCTACTCATGAAGGCCGCTTGCTCTTCTCTTAGGACTTGAAGCTGTTGGCGGGCTCTCTCATCCGCCTCTTCCTTGGATGCTTGAATGGCCCTCAGTAAGGTGTCCATAGTGATTGTTGGGGTGTCCTTTGGGTCTCCAAACGAGGCGCCTTTCTCTTTTGGGTCCCCCATCAAGTATCCCTAGACAAACAATACCAAACACGGCAGCTCCCAAGATAACAAGAACAAACAATGGTCCCTAAGCTAGCAAGCAACCTTAAATTCTTGAATTAAATGTCAAGTTTTCCAACTAAGCAAGCTCACTATGTAGGCTGGTTTAGGCTTCCTAGATGCAATGAAGGACAACAAGAAAAACAGAAATACACACCACAAAGTGAACCCAAAGTACTTGTGCAAATTTAAACCAAGCCATGTTAATGCAGGTACTAAGCCTTCTTACACTTTTACAATGAATGCTTATTATGTTACAACACAGTAATTCAAGGTATCCTACTAGGCTGAGTTGTTACACTTGTGCAAAATGTTGGATCACTTTTTCTATGGTCTTCCCTTTTCAATTTGGACCGGGTATTTCTGATTCAACCACTTTTCTTGCCTTGAAATTTTTCTGAATTCAATCGTCTTTTTTATATATATATATAACTATCATGCAGAATGTAATATAGACTAAGAGCACTTGAAGAAATGAACAAAAGCAAGCACACTTAAGAACAAGAAGTCTTTCCCACACGTTAAAGTTCAAGTTTTAAGTTTGCACGTGTACTTCAAATTCAGATTGCTTAAGTGCTAAAATAATAAAAGAAAGACTCTTAATACTAATCTAAATGCAACTAATAGGAAGGGATTGGGTTTGACTCATTCAAATCAGTTTAAACAAGCAGGCGTATTCCTCAGGAGTTTGTTAAGTATGTTCCTAATTTATAGGATCGGCTAACAACTTTACCTAGGAATTCACGATAGCCAAACTGACTCCCTACAACTCTAATAATCTGCAAATTCTAAAGAGAAACAACAAGGATGACTCAACAACTCAGATGCAAGACTCAAATGCAACAAACACAAAGGAAAAACATCAACAAGACTCGGAAAAAAGACATAAAACATAGCAGAAACGAAGGGCACGAAAACTACAGCTTACAAATATGAAATTCTATCAATTCAAGCCAAGGATTTGAGCAATTACTTACATAGATCTGATACCACGTGATATGCTCTTGGATCGAGGGACTCTCGGTGCATGGAATCGCTCGGCAACACCCTAGCTTGCAAGAAATCCAGATCTGGCGACGGCGATGCAAAATAGATGATATATGTTGGATTTGGACGTGAATTGATAGGATATGCATTCTCTTCGTCCACGGTGCAAGGGAAATGCTCCAACTGAGGCCCAAGTGAAGGAAGGGACACGACCTGGTTTCTACGGGGAACCGAATGCTAGGAAATCTGTCCTGTCTTCAACGGGCTCGTTCTCTCTGGTCCGGACTCCGAATTGGATGATTCCAAATCCCAGAGTTAGATCCGGAGGTCTAGATGATTTCCTCAAAATGAGAGCATGAACGGATCAGGGATTCACAAGTTGTTTGGATTTTACTGAGGATTCACAGGCAGCTCAGCGAAGGGGTGTTTGATGATGTGGGTTCTGCGAAGGAGGAGTAGAGGTGAGTGTTTTGATGAGCAAATGGTGAAGTGGAGTTGCTGGATAGGTGAACTTCAAAGGAGAATGTAACGCACCCCCAAGGAAGAGCAAGTTTGATCTTCTACGGTGGCATATAACTCACCCAAAGGAGAAGATCAAGAGTAGCTCGATATGACGCACGAACTAAGGATTTTTCTTGGGTAAAACTGAGCTTAAGTTGCTGGGTTTTGATTGAAAGTTGATCTCCTTACAATGGCTGAGAAGAAGGCTATATATAGCCTTGGAGAAACAAGTTGCAAGGGACCCTTGACATGTCAAGGATCACCAAGCATCAAAACTGATCTAGCCTTCATTTCAAGCTGGAAAATGACATTTAAAGCTTGAGAAAATGATAAAAAGAATTAAAAACTGAATCGACATTGAATGCCCAACTTCACACCCAAGTTTGCTTCAAGGACTCGACGCCAATGCATCCGGATGAGCCACAAGCACCATGACCGAGCCAACTTGACTTTCCCTCGGCACTCCTTGGCTCATTAGACCCTCCATGAGCCTAGATTGGAGTTCCTGGGCCTTGGCGCGGGTGATGGTTCCCTGAGACGGAACATTGCGGGTGGTTCCCTGAGACGGAACATTGCAGGTGGTTCCTTGAGATGGAACATTGCGGGTGGTTCCCTGAGACGGAACATTGTAGGTAGTAGGAGTGGAACCCGAAGAAGTTGGAAAATGCAAGTTAGGGGCCGCGGCGGGCGTCGGCGAGGGCGGCGAGGGTGTGTCAAGGGGCAGTACCTCCTGGCCATCAAGGTCTTGATGGGGCGTAGTCACATCATCCTCCCCCCCCCCCCCTGGAAGAGATTCGACCTTGAATCTGGCCCTAGTTCATCCTCCTTGGCATCCACCATATATGGAGCTAAATCGGCCACATTGAACACATCATGTACGCCATATGGAGTGGGCAACTCCAGCTTGTAAGCATTGTTTTTGATGCGCTCCAACACCTGAAAAGGTCCATCGCCACGAGGCTTGAGTTTTGAATCGCGAAGCTGGGGGAATCGTTCCTTCCTTAAGTGAACCCATACAAGATCGCCAGGCTCAAAGATGAGCTTCTTCCGTCCTTTGTTAGCTTGGCGAGCATATTGGGTAGTCCTCCGTTCCAGCTGCAGCCGTGTCTCCTCATGAATCTTCTTGATCTTAGCAGCTTGGCCAGTTCCCTCTTCACTTTCACGCTCCTTCAAGGCATAGGGAACAAGATCCAAAGGCATAGCAGGGTTGTGGCCGTAAACAACCTCAAATGGTGCCTTCCTTGTGGATGAATGGATAGACCTATTGTAGGCAAACTCAACGAAGGGTAAACAATCCTCCCACCTGCGCAAGTTAGTCTTAAGCAAAGAATGAAGTAGTGCTCCAAGAGTCTGGTTTACTACCTCAGTTTGTCCATCGGTTTGAGGGTAGCAAGTGGTGGAGAAAAGTAACTTAGTGCCAAGCTTAGCCCATAGAGTTTTCCAAAAGTAACTAAAAAATTTGATATCACGATCAGACACAATAGAATGAGGAACACCATGCAGACGCACAATATGATCAAAGAAAAGAGTTGCCACATTTGATGCATCATCAGTTTTATGGCATGCGATGAAATGTGCCATTTTACTAAACCGATCAACAACAACAAAGATTGAATCATGCCCCCTCTTTGTCCTAGGTATACCAAGCACAAAATCCATAGATATATCTTCCCAAGGTCTAGTATGAATAGGCAATGGAGTGTACAAACCATGTGGATGGAGTTTAGATTTAGCATGCATGCAGGTCACACAAGATGCACAAAATTTCTCTACATCCCTAGACATGTGAGGCCAATAGAAATGTTCCTTCAAAGCATGCAAAGTTTTATAAACCCCATTAGTCCCCCACCATGGGCTTCTTGAAGCAAAAGCTTTCGGGAAGAACCACTAGGGATGCAAAGCCTATTGCCCTTAAAGAGGTACCCATCATGCAAGTAGAATTGGTCCTATGCCCTAAAGATTGACATGTAGTGTATATTTCTCTAAATTCAGCATCACATGCATACAATTCTTTCATGAAGGCAAAACCAAGCATTCTAGCATCTAGAGTTGAGAGTAAAGTGTACCTCCTTGACAAAGCGTCAGCCACCACATTTTCCTTACCCTTCTTGTGCTTGATCACATAGGGAAATGCTTCAATTGACTCAACCCACTTAGCATGCCGTTTGTTGAGCTTATTCTGGCCCTTGAGGAACTTGAAGGCTTCATGATCCGAGTGTATCACAAACTCTCGTGGAAGAAGGTAATGTTGCCAAGTCTTGAGAACCCGCACAAGAGCAAGCAAATCCTTATCATATGTGGGATAATTCAGCTCGGCCCCACTCAGTTTCTCACTAAAATATGCAATGGGACGCCCCTCTTGCATGAGCACTCCACCAAGCCCAATGTCGGATGCGTCACACTCAATCTCAAAAGTTTTGGAGAAGTCTCGCAAGACGAGAAGAGGTGCATGAGTGAGCTTATCCTTGAGGGATGCAAAGGCCTCTTCTTGACGTGCTTCCCATAGATATGGCACATTCTTCTTTGTTAGCTCGGTGAGAGGCGAAGCAATGGTGCTAAAATCCTTGACAAAGCGTCGATAGAATCCAACAAGCCCTAGGAAGCTTTGAACTTGAGTCATGGTGGTAGGTGTTGGCCACTCTCTTATTTCCTTCACCTTTTCCTCATCCACTTTGAGTTCTTCCTTGCATACCACAAAACCAAGAAAAACCACATGATCCGAACAAAAATGGCATTTCTTAAAGTTGCCATACAATTTTTCTTTCCTTAGGACTTCAAGGACTAGCCTAAGATGCTTAACGTGATCATGCAAGTTGTGGCTATAAATGAGAATGTCATCAAAATACACAACCACAAACTTACCAAGAAAAGCTCCTAAGACATGATTCATAAGCCTCATGAAAGTACTAGGTGTGTTAGTTAAACCAAAAGGCATGACTAACCACTCATATAGGCCATATTTAGTCTTGAATGCAGTTTTCCATTCATCTCCCTCCTTCATACGGATCTGGTGGTATCCTCTCTTCAAGTCATATTTGGAGAAGATACTAGACCCGTGGAGCTCATCTAGCATGTCGTCAAGCTTTGGGATTGGATGCCGATACTTGATTGTGATGTTGTTGATGGCACGGCAGTCCATACACATTCTCCAAGTTCCATCCTTCTTTGGCACCAAGATGACGGGCACGGAGAAAGGACTCAAGCTCTTTCTCACATACCCTTTGTCCAACAATTCTTGAACTTGCTTTTAGAGCTCTTGGGTCTCGGCTGGATTGGCCCTATATGCAGCCTTGTTTGGGAGAGTGGCACCAGGAACAAAGTCTATTTGATGTTCGATACCTCGGGTGGGAGGCAGTCCATTTGGTACCTCCTCTGGGAACAAATCGTGAAAGTCCTGCAAGAGGGAAGAGATGGAGGGAGGTAGATCAGCTAGATCTTGAGAAGTGATTAAAACATCTTTATAAACAACAAGAAAACAAACTTCACTTCCCTTGATAGCTTGATGTACTTCCTTGGCTTTAGCCAAAAGCAAGTGATTTGAGGCAGCTTGATTCTTCCCAATAGCCAATTTCTTTCCCATGCCGTTGTCCGCGGCCTCTCTAGCTTGTCTTCTTTGTTCCCTAACTACATGATCAACCATGATCTCGTGTGGTGCAAGTGGATGTAGTATGATCCTTTTACCTTTCAAATGGAAAGAATACTCATTGCTGACCCCATGATGAATTACACCTCTATCAAATTGCCATGGCCTCCCAAGAAAAAGATGGCAAGCGGTCAGGGGCAACACATCACAACACACCTCGTCTTCATAGCCACCTATAGCAAACTGAATTTTGGCTTATTCCTTAACTTTAAGAGGAGTAGATGAGTTAAGCCAACACAAAGTATAAGGTTGATGATGAGGAATGGTAGGAATTTTGAAACGAGAAACTACCTCTTGATCGATGATATTACAACACGACCCTCCATCTATGATCATACTACATACCTTAACTTGGATAAGACATCTAGTGTGGAAGATAGTCTCACGCTAATTAGGGACACTTTGAGCCTCATTAGTTACCAAGGCCCTCTTGACAACGAAGCAATCCCCGGTGGCCGCTTCCACATGCAGTTCTTCTTCTTCCTCATTGTTATCTTCCCTATCTTCTATCTCTTCGTCAGATTCATAGTCTCCTAAAGTGTTAAGGAGAACTTGCTTCTTTGTGGGACAGTCCTTGGCAAAGTGGCCACGACCTAGGCACTTGAAGCACTTGAGATCCCTTGTACGGTTCTCTCCTTCCCTTCTCTGTCCTTGAGGAGATTGTGGGGCTTCCCTTCTCGACGGAGGGTGAGAGGGATCAGTTCTTGGCTCTAGGCGTCGAGGAGGAGGGTTGGAGGAGTCGGCACTTATGGCATTCCATGTTCGAGAGCTAGAAACTTGACTCATTCTTTGTGGGAGATTTTTGTACACATGATTAGTGTAGTGTAGTACTTCCTCAATGGGGGTACCTCTCACGAAGTGCTGCATGCTCACAATAGACTTAAGTTCAGTAGTTAAGCCATGGACAAATTTAGAGATGACATACCCCTTGAGGAACCGAAGTCTTGATCGAAACATGAGAGTCCTAAGCTCCTTATAGTACTCATCGGGAGTCCTACTTCCTTGCTTGATTTGCTCTAGTTTAGCATGGATTCTCTCGGTGTAGTCCTCGGGAACAAACCTAGCATGAAGAGCTTCCTTGAGTTTCTCCCAAGTGGTAACCGACGGCCAGCCCTTGTACTCCATTTCCTCCTTGTATTCAAGCCACCAGTAGTAAGCAAAGTCCATAAACTTGATGGTGGCAATGGCAACCTGCTAAGCATTATGGTAGTTGTAGAAGTCAAACACAGCCCCGGTCTTGGATACCCAATCAAGGAAGGTTTCTACATCCGGGGTTCCTCCAAAGCTTTGAACTTCAAGCTTCACGCCATGAGTTGGTTATCTTCCTCGTGTCCTATCATAGTCTTCCTCATAGTAGCCTCTAGGGGCTGGTGGATGTCGCCTAGGAGGAGGAGTGTTCATCTCCCTAACTTGTTCTCTTGGAGGATATGGGCCGGGCACATTGCGCCGTGGCATCATGAGTGGCCTTCTTGCTCCTTGCCTGCATGGTTAGTGGGCATAGTAGGCATAGGAAGAGAACTAAATTGAAGGAACTCATCCATACCTTGATCAGCCCTTGAGGTCGCCATATAGGGTATATAGGAGGTGGTAGCAACCGGTGGAGCATAGGAGGTGGGCGCGGATCGATGGGGATTGTAGACTTGGGGAAGATATGAAGTTGATGCAGCTCCGAGAAAGGTTACCTGAGGCGGAACCCTAGGTGACTCTTGGTCTTGAGAAGCATTTGATTGTTGATCATCTTGTCGTTCGTCGTTAGTTTGGATCCAACTGAGTTGTTGCTCAATCTTTGCTTCCAATTTGGTTTCCAAGGTTTGAATAAGCCGTGTGGTTTCTTCCTTGTCCCGAGCCCTCTTGGTGTCATTGAGTTGGAGGGATTGCATGATGGCCTCCAAGGTGATAGGTGTCGTAAGGAGTGGCTCACTTATGCGGATGTCCTTGCTCTTATCCGTAGGATCCATACCTTTCCTTCAAAAGTTAGCAACCGAAGCAAAATCCAAGCAACAAGACTAAAGAAGGCAAGATCAATCAATGGTTCCCTGAGCACACAAGCGCCTACAACTTTGATTCAAAAGTCCCTACAAAGTTCAGTTGCAAGCTCACCAAAACAAGGCTTTATGGGGTAGTTTTGCAAATCAATTAAAACCACAACAAACTTGAGTGAACTCAGAGATTTATGCAGCCAACGAACCAATTTAAGTCACCAAAGAAGGTACTAAAACAAGGTCCTCAAGTTCAACTTGTGTTCGCTTTTTTCTGGCTTTGTCACTCTTTCTCGAACTTATGACTTCTTACTCGACTTTTTCTGGCTACTAGCCTTTCTTTCTCGAGTTTCCTTGGGTTATAACCATTTGATTACACTTAAGACAACAGAACTGGGAACAAATCCTTCGACTGAGTTGAGCACACACCTAATTGATGAAGGAATTTCAGTTTTTGGTTGTTTTCAGTTGGTTTGAGTTATCTCAAGTTGTTTCCTGTATCTTTTAGCTCCTCGAATGGTTCAGTTGGTTACATGAATCACACAACTTCAATCAAAGTTTGTTGAGGCACAATGAAGGAAAATAAATCCAGAAAAATCGGCTCAATTAATGCAAGAAATTCAGAAAGTTTTAGCAAGAAATTCAAGAGTTAAGTGGATTAATGGAAGTGGCTTCAATTATTGCAAGAGCTTTAAATGAAATCAGTTTATTCCAACTCAAGGGTTGTCTTCAACCTCCAAACTCCACATTTTTGTCCAGAAATTCAGCAAACTTACACAACAATGACACAAAATCAGGTTTGCTTGCAAGAACAACTAAGTTCGACTTTCAAAATCAGAATTTTGAGCGTTTACCTTGTGTGGCTCTGATACCACGTGATAGGATCTGCCTTCTCTCTGGTCCGGACTCTGAATTGGATGATTCCAAAGCCCAGAGTTAGATCCGGAGGTCTAGATGATTTCCTCAAAATTAGAGCATGAACGGATCAGGGATTCAGAAGTTGTATGGATTTTACTGAGAGTTCGCAGGCAGCTCAGCGAAGGGGTGTTGATGATGTGGGTTCTGCGAAGGAGGAGTAGAGGAGAGTGGAGGTAAGTGTTTTGATGAGCAAATGGTGAAGTGGAGTTGTTGGATAGGTGAACTTCAAAGGAGGATGTAACACACCCCCAAGGAAGAGCAAGTTTGATCTTCTACGGTGGCATATAACTCACCCAAAGGAAGAGATCAAGAGTAGCTCGATATGACACACGAACTAAGGATTTTTCTTGGGTAAAGCCGAGCTTAAGCTGCTGGGTTTTGATTGAAAGTTGATCTCCTTACAATGGCTGAGAAGAAGGCTATATATAGCCTTGGAGAAAGAAGTTACAAGGGACCCTTGACATGACAAGGATCACCAAGCATCAAAACTGATCTAGCCTTCATTTCAAGCTGGAAAATGACATTTAAAGCTTGAGAAAATGATAAAAAGAAATAAAAATTGAATCCACATTGAATGCCCAGCTTCACACCCAAGTTTGCTTCAAGGACTCGACGCCAATGCATCCGGATGAGCCACAAGCAACATGACTGAGCCAACTTGACTTTCCCTCGGCACTCGTTGGCTCATTATACCCTCCATGAGCCTAGATTGGAGTTCCTGGGCCTTGGCGCGAGTGATGGTTCCCTGAGACGGAACATTGCGGGTGGTTCCCTGAGACGGAACATTGCGGGTGGTTCCCTGAGATGGAACATTACGGGTGGTTCCTTGAGATGGAACATTGCGGGTGGTTCCCTGAGACGGAACATTGCCGGTAGTAGGAGTCGAACCTGAAGAAGTTGGCAGAGGCAAGTTAGGGGCCGTAGCGGGCATCAGCGATGACAGCGAGGGTGTGTTAAGGGACAGCACCTCCTGGCCATCAAGGTCTTGATGGGGCGTAGTCACATCATGAGTGATAGTAGAGATGGCAGGTTGGATATGGCTCTTTCTCTGGTTTGGATGTGACGCACCAAACAAAAGAAGAACAAGGCAATCTTGAGATGTAAGTGTAACGCACTCAATCTCACCAAGGAAAGCTCGATCTTACACACGAGTAAAGGAGGAAGACAAGAGAGGGTTTGGGCTAGACTAACTCTGATTTTCTTCTGATCAAACGTGCGAATTACAAATGCTCAGCAGCCTCTAAATAGGTTGTAAAAGAAAATAACAGAAAATGCAAATAAACAAGCACTACTCTAACCACTAATCTATCCACTACTCCATCCACTTAATCGGCCTTTTTAGGGAAATAAATGGAGGAAAAACAAAGTAAAACCTGGTCCTAAAATGTCTCAAAACAATTCAAATAACAAAGTTTAATACTTGTAATAATTCGAACATCAACCAAAAGTGAGATGCGGCGCCTAAGTTATTAGTGTCACCGGCTCAAGGGTAGGTCGGCTCGGCCCTCCCTGGCTCATGAGGCCCTTCTTGAGCTAGTGGTGAAGTTGTCTGGCTCGGGCGCGAGTGATGGCCCCTGGTGGCGGCTCGTCATCGGAGTCCAAAGTGGACGTCCTAGCGATACCGCACGGAATTATAGGAGACTTGAGTGTGATCGGCGCGGGCTTGCTTGCATCGGTGTTCTTGGTCCCCATAGGCTCAAGTGATGGTAGAGAGCCTAGGGAAGGCTTGGTGGCCGAGCCAAGATGATCGGCGCCTGGAGGAATTTGGAATGGAGTTCTCGGGCGCCGGCGCGGGGTCTTCCTTATCATCACTTGTGTCATCACTTTGGGCTAGCTCTTCTTGATGGGATTTGGTCACATCAGTTTCATAATTGGAAAACTACAAATTTGACTTCTTCTACAACTGTATCTAGGGAAAAAATCGCTTGATAAATAAAACCTGGAAGAAGTCACCTTCCGATTGGGTAAAACTCAATTTGATAGATCAAAACGGATCAATCAAACATCTCATATTGGCTTCATTGTTTGAGTTCATCGAGGAAATAAAATATATGTATACGGAAAACAAATCCCAAACATTTCCATTTTACAGAATGAAGCATATGCAGTTTTAGAGGGCATTCATAAAGCGGTATCCTTAGGTATTCATAAACTAGTATTAGAAGGTGATAATTTAACAGTCATTAACACAATCAAAGAAATTTGGATATTACTATGGGAAATGAGAACAATCATATTAGACATTCATTCTCTAATGATTCATTTTGACTATGTCTCAGTTTTCCACTGCCACAGGAACTCCAACAAGGTTGTGGACTACTTAGCCACTCACAACATCGGTTCTACATCAGTCGTGATTTTTTTTGCGAAGACTTTGCTTTTTGATATGTATTTTGTTAGACATGAGTTCTTGAATTTGAACTCGAAAAGTGAGGTTATTTTTAAAACAATTGTAAAAATTATACGTTGTGATTATATAGGCATACCTTTATCTAAAGGGGAGTCTTATATTTGCCTTATAAAACAATGGTGGTCCTTGTGTGGCGATCTCAAAACTTATTAAAAAGGGGAATACAGTTTTTATAATCAAAATACTTAGGATTTATTTGATAGTTAATTTATAAAAATATTATTATTTATAAATAGCTAGTTTAACTATATCACATTTTTCCATATCACACGAATCCTAAAGTTACAAAACTACTTATGAGTAACAAAATACGTAATAATTAAAAAAAAAACTATAAATAAGCTTTGCTCGGCAAAGCCTTAGTGGCAAATCCCGTCTCGCAACGTTAAGCACTTATTATTTATAGATTCATAAACTTTTTATTTAAACATAGTTAATTTACCAGTATCACATTTTCTCATATCACATAAATCTCAAGGTTATATAAATATTAATAAGTAAAAAAGACGTTACGAGTAAAAACATTTTTATAACAGTTTGTCTAACCTATTAGGACATAGGTTAAGAATTTCAATTAGAAAATATAAACCCCTAAAGAAGAAAATGTTAACCCATTTTAAAAAAAATAGAATATCCTAAAAAGTTAACACATAATTAAAAATTTTTATATATGGGATCTTAACCTATGTCCTAAGGGCATAGGTTAGAAAAATTATTTTTATAAATAGGCAATGCCAAACAAAACTTTAACAACAAGGATTTTAAAAATCCTTGTAGAAATATTTGCTAGATATAACAAAAGTGTATATTTTAACTTTTTTGTGACGGGTAAGTTTTTCTATTTAAGGTAACAATTTCTAAAACGAGTATATGCCCTAAGAACATGGGTCAGAAAGACCGTAATAACAAATACCGTCTTACAACGTTTAAGTACTTGTATGAGTAGAAAGTTTATTTTATTGTTATAACGTCGAGAGCTAGTAAAATTTGAGAGAGTTTGTCACAAAAAAAATGCACTATTCTCAATCAAAGAAGATATAATTAAATGGAGTATGGCGGAAAATAAAAGTAAACATTTTGTGGTTTATTATTCGGAGAGAATGTTCGCACCGCGAAATTCTAATCCCGCACCGCTTTTTGGGTGCCCAAGAAGCGAAAAACTAAAAATAAAAAAATTATTGGGTGCAACCAAGTGAATGAATCGGATTGTTAAAAAACCCGGTTCATGACCGATTTATAAAAATAATAATAATAATATCCGGTAGTTGCGCCTAAAAAAAAAAACTTGGGCGCTACTATGTAGCGTCCACGCTTGTATTTAAATCAACAAATTTATTTTATATTTAAAATAAATTTACTACATACTCATCCCATCGTATCTATCCTGCTATTTTATATGATTTGGAAATTCAAATACCTAGTAGATTTGTACACTTGTGTACATTTGACTATAGTAATAAACGTTTTCAAGTAATCAGGGTTAAATGACAATAAATTCGTTTGTATCATGAGGTTTCAATATACTTTTATTCATCTAAAATTCATGTATGTTTCTCCACTAATTTGTTTGCTATTAACTGTTTATTATTATTATTCTCGAAAATCACATATAACTATGGTTATATCCAATTTGGTTATGTCTTATGGTTATATACTACGGTTATATTCTATAGTTATATACTATGGTTATATCCTATAATTATATACTATGATTATATCTTATGGTTATATTCCATAGTTATATACTATGGTTATATCCTATATTATATCATATAGTTATATACTATATTTATATCCTATAGTTATATACTATGATTATATCTTATAGTTATATCAATTTGGTTATATCATATCGTTATATACTATGGTTATATCCTATAGTTATATAATATGGTTATATCCTTCGAAAATCACATATAACTATGGTTATATCCAATTTGGTTATGTCTTATGGTTATATACTACAGTTATATTCTATAGTTATATACTATGGTTATATCATATAATTATATACTGTGATTATATCTTATGGTTATTTTCCATAGTTATATACTATGGTTATATCCTATATTATATCATATAGATATACTATGTTTATATCCTATAGTTATATACTATGATTATATCTTATTGTTTTATCCAATTTGGTTATATCATATCGTTATATATGTAACACTCCCAAATCTTAACCCATTTGGAAAGGTATTACCGCCAGTGACCTCGGTTTTCCTCACCAAAGCCACCCAAGGCTTTACCGTTTAAATACAATCTATGAAACACTTATGATACAAAATCATCATAATATTCGATTTAAAGCATGAGTCCCGGAATTACATTCCAATTCCGAATAGGACTGAATACAGAGTTAAACAAAATACAGCGGAAGTCTTTCTTAAAATATACAAAAAAAGGGGTTATGATCGCCATGATCACCTGCCCAAGGTTCTCAACCTGATTAAAACATTAAAAACATCCAAAAACCACCGTCGTCTTCATAGTCAATCTAGTCTCCTCATCTCTGCGCTCTATCTTATGTGCCGAATCGAACGGATGACACCAATCAACCATGCAGAGAACAATTTTGGTTGGTTAGTCTAATGAAAGACCATGCAATGGCACAAAGCAGAAGGTTCGAAGTAGTCTTATTAGGTTAGACTCATCGTCCCTCGAATAACAGTCGAGTACGATAGTCAACCACCATACTGCTACTGGAATACAACAAAAGGCATGCACGAGAGAAGATTCTGGAAGACCGAGTCTTCCCAGAAATCAACTCGAAAGAAGACTCCAACGAAATGAGTCTTATAGGAAGATATGACAAAGTCTGGAACATCACAGAATCACAGAATTACAGTATCGCATTCGAGCGATTAAAAGTTAAGACGAGCTTTCCTAGCTGCACTAGCGCCTAGCTGCAGTACTCGCCCAAGGTATATTAATTATGTGCGACAACGGCACTTATCTTATGATATTCTCAAACGCACAACACGTTATAAGTTTTTAGATATATGTTTCGTCATGAGGGACATATATTGAAGGGAATCCTTCCCAAAGTTTGTGACACTAGCTAAGTGCACCACCTCTATACTCGTGTATCAGAGGTTGGGTCATGACCATCCATGTGGTATTAGGTGGGGTCTAGCCACCTCTCTACCAAATTATAAAGAAACGACTGGATCCCAACGAATCCAACGTTCCTAACTACTAGTGCTAACTAAACAGTTCAAGCACAACAATAGTCCACGAAGCTAGGTACGACGATAACTGGTTTCCGGGCTCGAAGCAGGGACAGATCTGGCAACACAGATTCCTTCGGATCGACCCATAAAGAAACCCTAAGTTAGATTCGACAACAACGAGTACGAATCTAAAGAATAACGAAAGAAATCGAAAGGAACGAAGCCCGATCGAAAGCCACAGAAGCCAAGGCCGAAACAAGCCAAGGGCTTCTGGGCGGCGGTCGCCGCCTGCCTTACGGTGGGCGCCGTCTGTTCGTGGCGGCGGGCGCCGCTACGAACACCGGGAAAAATTACGAGAGACACAAAACTCACCGACGACGATCGCTTTGGCTCTCCTTTGCCTTGCTTTGAATTCTAAGCTTTCAAGGGCCTCCAAAGCTTCACTTTGCAACTGGAATAACACCAAATGGAGCTCCATCGATTGATTGTGAATTATCCGGCGAAACTTGGATTTTCGGCGAGATGATTGTGAGGGAGATTGAGCTTCGGATTTGTGCTCAATTCAGCTCCCAAATCCTCCTTTAAATAGCCAAAACTCCAGGGGACAACCAAGGGCACGTGGAGGTCTAAGATCGGAGGTCACCTGATTCGCCGACCATCACGGAGTCTAGCCGGCAAGGCAGGGCTAGGCCTGTATCTAGGCGGCGGTCGCTGCCCATTTTGGCCTGCGGCGGTCGCTGCGTTTTGGCCTGCGGCGGTCGCTGCTTTTCGGTGCCACTTGCCAAGTTGCCGGAAGAGGATGACGATGTCAGAGCCTGTCAGGCGGCGACCGCCGCCTGCCTTACGGCTGTCACCGCCAAGCCCATTTCGTCCGTTTAAGCTTGGAACAATAAGGTCTTAATCCGGGATAAATAATAATCGTACACGAACGAGTATTAAGTCCCAAAATACGTCGACTGTATATTATTTTACTTAGAAAAAATATTACAGAGATTAAGAACATTACAGAATGTCTTTCTATCTCCGAAATTAAATCGACGTACACAACAGACGTTCAGGTAATTTCCAAAATACCCTTACAGAAATACGGGATATCACATCACCTCCCCCTTAAAATAAGTTTTGACCCCGAAACTTAGGTCGCAAATAACTCGGGAAAACGTCTGAGCATATCTGCTTCAGTTTTCCATGTTTCCCAAGTAACTTCTTCAGTCCCTGACTTGGACCACAGAATTCGTACCAACGGTACGATTTTGTTGTGCAATTGCTTTTCACGACGCTCGAGAATGCGCACAAGCATCTCTTCGTAGGTACCATTTGCCTGAATCTCGATGTCCTCGTAGCTCAGCACATGAGACTCATCTGGTATATATTTCCTTAGCAAGGATACGTGGAACACATTATGCACTGGGTGTGCCGATGGCGGCAATGCCAAGCGGTACGCTAGAGATCCCACTTTATCAAGAATCTCGAATGGTCCCACGTAGCGAGGGTTAAGCTTCCCACGCTTACTAAATCTGAACACACCCTTGGATGGGGATACTTTGACAAATACTTTGTCACCAACCTTGAACTCGACAGTTCTACGCTTCCGATCCGCGTAAGACTTCTGTCGACTTTGGGCGGTCAACATTCTTTGTCTAATCAAAACAATGTCCGAAGCTGTTCTCTCGACCAACTCTGGTCCGAGCAGAATCTTGTCGGCATTCTCATCCCAACAAATTGGAGATCTGCATCTGCGACCATACAAAGCTTCGAACGGAGCCATCTTGATTGTAGCATGCTAGTTATTATTGTATGTGAACTCAATCAGACTCAGGCTGTCTTCCCAGCTAGTCGGACGATCGAGTACACATGCTCTTAGCATATCCTCTAGGGTCTGGATGGTCCTTTCAGACTGTCCATCTGTTTGAGGATGAAACGCAGTACTGAATCTCAATTCAGTTCCCATGGCCTTGTGAAGTTCTTGCCAAAATCTTGACATGAATCGGCCATCTCGATCCGATATAATGGTCTTGGGGATACCATGCAAACGGATAATCTCCTTGTGGTAAACTTCTGCTAACTTCTGGGTTTCCCATGTGGTCTTGATGGCTATGAAATGAGCACTCTTCGTAAGCCGGTCCACAATTACCCATATAGCATCTTTCTGACTTCGAGTCTTTGGTAGCCCAGTGATGAAGTCCATGGCGATGTCCTCCCATTTCCATTCTGGCACGGGGAGAGGTAGCAACTCACCACCTGGTCTGCGGTGTTCGATCTTGACCTTCTGGCAAGTTAAGCACTTTGCCACGAAGTCTGCTATATCCCACTTCATGTTTGGCCACCAAAACTTCTTCTGAAGATCCTTGTACATCTTGCTAGAGCCAGGATGTACAGAATAAGCTGAAGAATGAGCTTCTCTCATTACCAACTGGCGAAGACCTTCTGTGTCAGGCACACAGATCCGGTCTTGAAACCAGAGTGATCCATCATCCTGAATCACAAAACTGGGAGCCTTCCCGTCCATTACTTCACTGCTTAACTTCACTAAGATGATGTCATCGACTTGCCTTTCTTTGATTTGATCTAGTAGCGTAGCCTGAATTTCCAGCATAGTCAGGTACCCTCTACGTTGATCATACAAGACTTCAGCTTCGCATGACATTTGATTTAGTTTAGCCTGAGCAGTAAGTAGAGCAACTACTGTCTCGTGCGTTGTCTTCCGGCTTAGTGCATCGGCTACTACGTTAGCCTTGCACGGATGATACAGCAACTCGATGTCGTAGTCCTTAAGCAACTCTAGCCAGCGGTGTTGTCTCATATTCAACTCCTTTTGAGTAAATATATATTTGAGACTCTTGTGATCCGTGAAGACTTGGCATTTCACCCCATAGAGATAATGCCTCCAAATCTTCAGTGCAAAAACTACCGCTGCTAACTCAAGATCGTGTGTCGGATAGTTTTCTTCATAAGTCTTGAGTTGTCTGGATGCGTAAGCAATCACCTTGCCTCTCTGCATCAATACACAACCCAAACGACATTTTGAAGCATCACTATAGACCACATAATCGCCGTTCCCTTCTGGAAGTGTTAACACTGGTGCCGAGGTCAGACGTCGTTTCAATTCCTGAAAACTGGCCTCGCACTTGTCATTCCAGACAAATTTCTTGTGGACTTTGCGGAGTAGACCGGTCATAGGTAGAGCGATCTTTGAAAACCCCTCTACGAACCGTCTATAATATCCGGCAAGTCTAAGAAAATTGCGCACCTCCTTCACGTTCTGAGGCTGCTTCCAATTAGCCACAACTTCAATTTTCTGAGGATCAACCATAACCCCATTCTCATTGATCACATGGCCTAGGAAAGCCACTTCTTTCATCCAGAAGTCACACTTAGACAATTTAGCATATAGCTCATTCTGTCTAAGGACTGATAAGGCAATCCGCATATGTTCCTCGTGAACCTGTTCATTCGGAGAATAGATCAGAATATCGTCGATGAAGACCACCACGAACTTATCCAAGTACTGGTGAAAACATCGATTCATCAGATCCATGAAGACTGCTGGAGCATTCGTAAGTCCAAAACGCATTACTACGAACTCGTAGTGACCGTATCTGGTCTGGAACGCAGTTCTAGGAATGTCTTCCTTACGAATTCTCAGCTGATGATAACTCGATCTCAGGTCGATCTTGGAGAAAACTTTTGCTCCTTGTAATTGATCCAACAGATCATCAATCCTTGGCAAAGGATATTTATTCTTGATCGTGACTTTATTCAACTCGCGATAGTCGATACAAAGTCGAAATGATCCATCTTTCTTCTTGACAAATAAAACCGGAGCACCCCAAGGCGATGCGCTCGGCCTTACATAACCCTTGTCGAGAAGGTCCTCGAGTTGCTTCTTCAACTCTTTCATCTCTGTAGGAGCCATCCGATACGGTGATTTAGAAATCGGCGCCGTACCAGGCTCAAGATCAATAAAAAATTCCACATCACGATTTGGGGGTAATCTTGGAATTTCTTCCGAAAAGACATCCGAAAAATCCCTAACCACATGAATATCAAGAACTGAAGGTTCATCTTTCGCGGGCGGATCCAGGTAGCAAAGGTACCCGACACAACCTTGTCGTAGTAGCTTAAACGCAGCCATCACATTGATAAGTCTGCCATTATCTGTAACACCCCGGGCCAGAGGTGCTACAGTATCATAGTCCCGAAGGACTATAAGGCGATTTTAAAAGAAAAGAAATCCAAAACTCTTCCAATACATAAAATCATCAATATTAAAATCCCTGCTCAAGATTTAAAACAACACTTAAACCTGTCATCCAGTTTAATGCATCAATTTAAATCCAAAACAACGGAAGCGAATACAACATTTTCAAATCTGATGCAATTCTAAATCTTTCACTATGAAGACATATTTGTGATCCAAAACCCGCTTGTTGTTGCAAACCTGCAAGCCGGATTGACTGGGGGACCCGATACCCCAGCCAACCGCGGCACGTAAACCGAAGTTGGTCAGTCTCACGAAAGACTGGCAAAACTCCTCAAGCCAAAACAGTTTAAAACCAGAGAATTATCATAACAACCAACTCATGTCAAATAACAACATGCCACACATTATATATATATATATATTATCATAACTATATCATAATCATATCAACCAACCAAGACCAATCACACGTCAAAACACAAACACCCACTACCACATAACCAATCAATTACCCATTCTTATCCAACTCTACACTATACTAACCTCTTCAATCCAACCTCAACATCATCACAAGCATAAATGAATAAAACGATCCAATCCAACTTTCTCTCCAATACTAATACCTCAATCATCAACCCTATGAAACATATGCATATATCTTACTACTGACTTACAACCAAGACTAATCAATTATACTGAACTCCCTACTGTACTAACACATCCAATTAACCTTCATATTAACAAACACATAAGCATCAACGAGACAATCATCACATAATACCAACATAACAAACCAACGATCCAGGCCAGCCACCCTTCCAGTGCCGCATGTTCGTTAACATAGACTGTAACTCAAACATTCAAACTCAACCCATGTTGGCCCACACCCTCAAGATGGGAAACCAACCTGCACATTCAATCCACACAACCGACCTTCATACTCCACTAACTGCCACCAAACCCCACCAGCATAAATCCACATCACCATTTGCTACAATAGCTAATATTTAACAACAAGTCAAACTAGCCAGCAATCAATATCCAACATAAAACCAATAACCAAACACACAGTCAATATTCACCAACACAACCAACATCCAACACAAAACCACTTAATCAAGTACGCAATCAACATTTAACACATAATATCTCCCTCCTCCGTCTCACCACCACATCACCGGGTGAGACAATTCCAACCCACCACCGGGTGAGACACTCATCACCTAAAACCAACTATCCGGATAGGGACGATCTCATACCATCCAACTCCTGGACCTTAACAACATAGGCTACACCCTACGAGGTTTGGTGAGGCTATCATCACCTGTCCCTCCAACTCTGATTCAACATATTTGGCCCTTAACAACGTAGGCGATTCCCTACGAGGTTTGGTGAGACGATCATCACTTGACCCTTCGACCCCCAATCAACAACAATCCATCACCACACCGACACCCAATCAATTATTACACACGACAACGATTAACACATATTCACACATATATATAATCAACCAAGCAACTTTAAATTCAATAATCCAATCAATCCACAACAATCAATTCATAACCATCAATCCACAACAATCAATCCACATTTAGTTATGACCAACTACCACATCACATTCAATCAAACACAACACGAGACAATTACTAACACACCCACACATTCACACACACACACACACACACACACACACACACACACACACACACACATATATTCAACCACGTAATTCTACATCCAATAATCCAGCTCATAACCAATATCTGCCAACAATCAAGCAACAACCAATATTCTACACAAAACAGTAACCAAGCACATACCAATATCTGCCAACAACCAAGCAAACAATCAATACCCAGCACAAGACCAATAACAAAACACACAACTGGTATCCGATGCACGACCAATAATTATGCACACAATCCAACACACAACCGCCAACACACACAGGTGTCGACAAACACACATATTCAACCAAGAAATTTCACAACTAATAATCCAAATTAATTTACTCAGACAAGGCTAAATCAATTACTGAATCAATATAGGGACAAAAGTAATTTTATAAAATATACGAAGGGTTAGCAAGATTTATCTTGCCTTAAACTCGACAACCACGACCTCAGAGACCTCCAACCAACTCGAACGAACCTGCGAAATCAATCCGAGCAAATCCCTGGCATTAATTACTCATATCGAGTCACAACTAATAAACCCCCAATTTCAAACCCTAAAATCATACCTTCAAAATTCAATTCAGCAAACCCCCACCAAAATCAACCCAATTGCTCCAAACAAAGTGTGGGCTGCACAGATTCAACAAAAACTCAATCAAACAATTATAAGTGCTGTCCAATACCCCTGCAATTCAGCCAAATCTGCACACACGAAGGTCTAGTAGCACTCGGTTGCCCCAAAAATTTCAGATCGAAGGAAAGAAAACCCTTCCCACCAACAATACCTTGTCATCTGCTGAACTCGCCACCGGTTTGAGCTTCCCGTTCGTCAGAAAATTAGTCCACCAGCAGCAACAACTGCAGCAACAACAGCAGCGGTCCGGTCTATAGCAGCAGTGGCTCGATCTTCAGCAGTGATTCGCACCGTAGCTAGTTAGCACATCAACTGGCTCTTCTCGCCTCAGGGAAAGGGAGCGGTGGCGATAGCGGTGGCCGGGTCGAGCTCCTCGTCGCCGGAACTCAGCAGAACTTCAACAGCAGCGAACGCACAGCAGTGGCTCGCACTACAGCAGCAGCAGTCGCGGCTTCACTCTTCAGCAACAACGGTTCGCGTCCAGCTTCAGGGAGAGAGTGATGGCCACTGTCGGTCGAGCTCACCGGAGGGAAGGAATGACTGAACACTGGAGGGATCTGGAGAGGAAGACGCGAGTTGCTCCGCTGGAAGGCTCACAAGAGACGAAGACGAGGGTCAATCCCCAATTTTACCCCTTTTCTGATTTTTCTTCCCCAAATCTGATTTTAAAGAAGTCCAAAATTTTTTATTTACCATTTTGCCATTTCTAGAACCCTTGGGGTATTTCATTATCAGCGTCATTCCGACCCTTAAACTTGCACACGAACTGGCCCCCAGATGACACCATCACCGTCCTTGAACTAAAGTCGACCACCGCCCCATGACGCCTCAGCCAATCCATACCGAGAATAATGTCGTATGGAGCCATGGCTATACAAATCAAATCTGCCTCAAATTTCTTACCCTGAATGGTAATCGGAAATTCAGACAACCGCTTCGTCCCAACCAGACGATCACCATTAGGAAGACTTACAACGAAAGACTCACAAGCTTCGTCGCACACTAATCCTAACTTACTAACACAACTATCCGAAATAAAGGAATGGGTAGCACCCGAATCAAACAGAATACATACTGAAGTAGAATAAAGGTATAAAGTACCTTGTGCAATTGGAGCGTTAGGTCCATCCGCCTCACGCATCTCGTACAGGCATTGACCGGAACCTCCAGAAGCAGCTGGGGCTTTCCCCTTATTCTGAGCAGTTGTTTGCATTGACGGACTAGGAGTCTCAGCTGGCTTGAACCTGGGTCGGTTATTCTGATTAACTGACCCATATCGTGACTCCATTCCCCTCTGCTTTCCCTGTTGACAGAATTTCTGCATATGGCCTCTATGACCACATTCAAAGCATAACTTCCTCTCCCTTGGGCACACAATGCTCTTGTGCCCCGCAGCACCACAATTATAGCACTGGATTGGATTCTTGCTCTGGCCCGTCTACTGCGTTGACCCTCCTTGAGTCGTGTCCGTCTTTGCTCGACCAGACTTAGCAAAGTTAGACGGTGGCGCAGGTCGCTTGAATCCACTCCCTTGATTCTGCATCGATATTAGCCGATTGCATCATTTGGTTGACTCCTCCAAAGTCATCTCCAATTTATAGGCTGTATTCACATACTACTCCAGAGTAGAGCATGTGTGGTGCACCATCATTGGCTTGATATCTGGGCTCATCCACTCGTGGAAATACCAGATTTTCTGTGCCTCGCTGGATATCTCAGGTCCAGCGTACTGTAATAGGTGATTGAACTTGGTCGCAAGCTCGGTTACCTTCAATCCATCCGTTTTAGGGTATAGAAACTCCTTGTGTCTCTCCTCCCTCATAGCACGAGAGAAGAAACGATCTATCATCTTTGTCTTGAACATCTCCCAGTTCAAAACATGACTTTCAGCTAAGCCGGTATTCTCCCACCACTCACTAGCCTCCTCCTTCAACTGAAGAGAAGCTATATGTACTTTCTCAGCTTCAGTACAATCCACATTGCGGAACAGCCGCTCCATGTGGGAAAACCAATGGGTCACCCTGACCGGTTCTCCTTTTCCGTTGTAGCTGTCAGGCCTCATGGAATTAATGGTCTTTAGCGCACGACCATAATTTTCCCGAGTCCTGACTGCATTCTCTTGGAATACACGGTTCACTGGCTCCTCAAATCTGGGAACCGGTGGAGGTATTGGCACACCTTGTGCCTGCGGCACACCTGGTCGCAGTATATCAGTTATTGTCTGCATAATCATTCCTCGAAATGCTTCCATTGCAGCAGCACCTAATACTATTAGAGCGTTGGTCTGACCTTGACCATTGCCCCCAGGATGATTGTTGGAACCTGACTCCTGCTCGTCTTGTCCAACATTTCCTACAGTTGGTCTGGGGTCATTGCTTGTCCCAGCACCAGCTCGAATTGTATTCCTCGTGTTCACCATCTGTTTATCGATCCAGTTCCAAGTATTTTATACATTAATATTATTCAATATACTTAATGTAGCAAAATCACTCAGAGTAGATCAACTTGGTATTTTTATAGATGAACTTGAACTATTTTACAAACTGCACATTAGCCGATCTCCCGAGCGTCAAGTCAAAATTGCTCAGAGATTGTAGTATTTCACAAAGTACATGCCGCAATACTAGAATATTTACACGATACATGCTGAAATACTAAGAAAAGGAAACTACTGCTACATGCAACGTCGATCCTTATCACGGTGCTCCGAAACGTTTCCTATACGGTAGACTTCCCATGTAAGGCTTCTTCGGACGGGGTTCTCCATCGAATTCTGACGATGGACTACGCACCCTGCTTGGCCGTGTAACACATGATTCTGGTGTCCCTGGCCTTATCTCAGTCATGGTGAAGTATGGATCATCCAAGTTTGGCTCTCCTAGCCCAGCCCTTCTCTGAGCACTGGCGATCATTTTATCCATCTGGTATTGCTGTTCAGAAGAGATCATCTCGCTTTGGTGAAGGATCTCTCGTAGCTCAGATTCCGTCCTCCTTCTCCTTTGAGTAGGGATAGGCTGAGATTCCCTGCCACTTCTTCCAATACCGTACTCGGTATAAAGTGTTTCCCAGTCAGCATCAGACATGAGTGCGTACTCTGGCACTGGTGGCAACTCTTGCACAGGTGGTAACTCTGAACTAGGGTGAATAAATTGCATCCCCGGTTCCTGACTATCCACCAGCAAGTGCCTCAAGTCATCGGACTCATGGTTCTGCCCGTTGAGGTCCATCTCGGTATCCTCTTCGGGATCATCCTCGATGGGGTCCTCTTCCTCGTCGGGGTCATCCTCTATGGGGTCCTCTTCTTCATCTTCCTCCTCGCTCCCTTCAGGAATCATTTCTATCTGGTAATCATCATTTTAGTACCCTCTCGCGTACCTAGATGATTCATCTTCCTACATTGCTTCCTCCCTTGGTGGCTCAACTGGTGCTGCCATAGGAACTACAACATTCCTTGACACCTGGACTACTGACTCAGGAAGCACATGCTTGATCTCCTCAGGTGGGCTGCTTGGTTCTCCAACCTCGAAGCACCCTTGGGGTATTGGGAAGTCGAGCCTTCCTGGAGATGGTGAATCCATCTCGGCATCTACCAAGTCCCTCTTATGAGAAAGACACGCACCCATATCCTACAGGATAACGAGGAAGGAATTAGTCTTTCTAGACATAGAAGCAAACTTACTACATCAGACTATAGATAGAAGACATGACTATGAACGGTGTTTTATTTTCAAATTCTTTTCATTTTGAAAATTCAGAGCCCTTTTGAAAATACTTTTCAATTGAAAACGAGTAATTGGTTTTCAAATACCCAACCCGTTCTAAAACATAGGCTCTGATACCACACCTGTAACACCCCCAAATCTTAACCCATTTGGAAAGGTATTACCGCCAGTGACCTTGGTTTTCCTCACCAAACCCACCCTAGGCTTTACCGTTTAAATACAATCCATGAAACACTTATGATACAAAATCATCATAATATTCGATTTAAAGCATGAGTCCCGGAATTACATCCCAATTCCGAATAGGACTGAATACAGAGTTAAACAAAATACAATGGAAGTCTTTCTTAAAATATACAAAAAAAGGGGTTGTGATCGCCATGATCACCTGCCCAAGGTTCTCAACCTGATTAAAACATTAAAAACATCCAAAAACCACCGTCGTCTTCATAGTCATTCTAGTCTCCTCATCTCTACGCTCTATCTGATGTGCCGAATCGAACGGATGACACCAGCCAACCATACAGAGAACAATTTTGGTTGGTTAGTCTAATGAAAGACCATGCAAGGGCACAAAGCAGAAGGTTCGAAGTCGTATTATGTTAGACTCATCATTCCTCGAATAACAGTCGAGTACGATAGTCAACCACCATACTGCTACTGGAATACAACAAAAGGCATGCACGAGAGAAGATTCTGGAAGACCGAGTCTTCCCAGAAATCAACTCGAAAGAAGACTCCAACGAAATGAGTCTTATAGGAAGATATGACAAAGTCTGGAACATCACAGAATCACAGAATTACAGTATCTCATTCGAGCGATTAAAAGTTAAGACGAGCTTTCCTAGCTGTACTAGCGTCTAGCTGCAGTACTCGCCCAAGGTATATTAATTATGTGCGACAACGGCACTTATCTTATGATATTCTCAAACGCACAACACGTTATAAGTTTTTAGATATATGTTTCGTCATGAGGGACATATATTGAAGGGAATCCTTCCCAAGGTTTGTGACACTAGCTAAGTGCACCACCTCTATACTCGTGTATCAAAGGTTGGGTCATGACCATCCATGTGGTATTAGGTGGGGTCTAGCCACCTCTCTACCAAATTATAAAGAAACGACTGGATCCCAACGAATCCAACGTTCCTAACTACTAGTGCTAACTAAAGAGTTTAAGCACAACAATAGTCCACAACATGAACATAACCGCCCTCAAGGCTATCAACATAAATATATATTCATAATAACGTTGTTCTAACAGATATAAAACCTATTATAATATCATATTTTAGTTTTCCAAAACAATTAACAAACTGTTCACAGACGAACACAGTATTCATTCCAAATTAATTACTCAATTAAACAACTGATAATTAATGGAAACATGGAATGATGAGCAAGAGCGAACCACCACTTGCCTTAAATCCGCAGAAGCTTAACGAAGCTAGGTACGACGACAACTGGTTTCCGGGCTCGAAGCAGGGACAGATCTGGCAACACAGATTCCTTCGGATCGACCCATAAAGAAACCCTAAGTTAGATTCGACAACAACGAGTACGAATCTAAAGAATAACGGAAGAAATCGAAAGGAATGAAGCCCGATCGAAAGCCATAGAAGCCAAGGCCGAAACAAGCCAAGAGCTTCTGGGCGACGGTCGCCGTCTGTTCGTGGCGGCGGTTGCCGCCTGCCTTACGGCGGGCGCCGCTACGAACACCGGGAAAAATTACGAGAGGCACAAAACTCACCGACGACGATCGCTTTGGCTCTCATTTGCCTTGCTTTGGATTCTAAGCTTTCAAGGGCCTCCAAAGCTTCACTTTGCAACTGGAATAACACCAAATGGAGCTCCAGCGATTGATTGTGAATTATCCGGCGAAACTTGGATTTCCGGCGAGATGATTGTGAGGGAGATTGAGCTTCGGATTTGTGCTCAATTCAACTCCCAAATCCTCCTTTAAATAGCCAAAACTCCAAGGGACAACCAAGGGCACGTGGAGGGCTAAGATCGGAGGTCACCCGATTCGCCGACCATCACGGAGTCCAGCCGGCGAGGCAGGGCTAGGCCTGTATCTAGGTGGCGGTCGCTGCCCATTTTGGCCTGCGGCGGTCGCTGCGTTTTGGCCTGCGGCGGTCGCTGCTTTTCGGTGCCACTTGCCAAGTTGCCGGAAGAGGATGACGATGTCAGAGCCTGTCAGGCGGCGGTCGCCGCCAAGCCCATTTCGTCCGTTTAAGCTTGGAACAATAAGGTCTTAATCCGGGATAAATAATAATCGTACACAAACGAGTATTAAGTCCCAAAATACGTCGATTGTATATTATTTTACTTAGAAAAAATATTACAAAGATTAAGAACATTACAGAATGTCTTTCTGTCTCCGAAATTAAATCGACGTACACAACAGACGTTCAGGTAATTTCCAAAATACCCTTACAGAAATACGGGGTATCACAACATCTTATAGTTATATACTATGGTTATATACTTATATCTTATATTATATTCTATAGTTATATAATATGGTTATATCCTATATTATATACTATGATTATATCTTATAGTTATATCCAAATTGGTTATATCATATCGTTATATCCTATAGTTATATAATATATAATAGTTATATACTATGATTATATCTTATAGTTATATCCAATTTGGTTATATCATATCGTTATATACTATGGTTATATATCATATAGTTATATACTATAATTATATCCTATAGTTATATGACTTATATCCAATTTGGTTATATCATATCGTTATATTCTATAGTTATATATTATGATTATATCTTATGGTTATATTATATAGTTATATACTATGGTTATATCATATATTATATGGTTATATACTATGATAAAGTCCCTAAACCCTAAAAAAACCCTACAACAATACCCACACACCCTTTGGGCGCAACCTAGTTGCGCCCAAGGGATTTCTAGTGTTTTTTTAAGGTTTAGGGTTAGGTTTTGGGGTTTAGGATTTTTTGTTTAAGGTTTAGGGTTTTCGTACTATGATTATATCGTATGGTTATATTCAATAGTTATATCCTATATTACATTCTATAGTTATATCTTGTAATGACATTATATATTACTCACCTAACCACCATCATATCTTTCAAGGTCCGAAACAATTTAGCAAAATATTCAGTCAATATATCGATATTATAAGTTATTTTTCCAACTTCAACTTGAAAATTTTAAACTTTGTACTGCAATGATAAAGACCCTAAACCCTAAAAAATCCTAAAATAATTCTCACACAACCCTTTGGGCACAACTAGGTTGCGCCCAAGAGATTTCTAGTGTTTTTTAGGGTTTATGGTTAGGTTTTGGGGTTTAGGGTTTGGGATTTTCGTCCATTCGAGTACAAAGTCTAACATTGATTACTTGATTTGAGATTAGGGGAAAAAACAACGATAAAATAGAGTTTAATCCATAAAATAATTCTATTTTTCAGCCCGTGTTCCTCCAAATAGTTGAATATACTATGATTATATCTTATAGTTATATAATATGGATATATCTTATAGTTATATACTATGGTTATATCCTATAGTTATATACTACAATTATATCTTATACTTATATCCAATTTGGTTATATCATATCGTTATATCATATAATTATATACTATGATCATATCTTATGGTTATATTCTATAGTTATATACTATGGTTATATCCTATATTATATTCTATAGTTATTTACTATGGTTATATCCTATAATTATATCTTATGGTTATATTCCATAGTTATATACTATGGTATATATTATGGTTATATCATATAGTTATAGTTATATCCAATTTGGTTATATCCTTATAGTTATATCCAATTTGGCTATATCCTTATGGTTATATTCTATAGTAATAACCAAATTGGATATAACTACAAGGATTTAACCAAATTGGATATAACTATAAGATATAATCATAGTATATAACTATATGATAATAAATATCTATTGGCACGTTATAGCATCTGTGTCTGTACTAGGATTTTGTACATCTGTTTTCCTCCTCTGTACGAATGATTATAGGAGAGGATTGATGATGGATTGACCATTGTATCATATAGTATTACACGAATGCTACATGTAACAGAAATGTCTGACAAAAATGAAATGTCAAGCCATGTCAGAAGAAACACAGTGGAAAAGTCACAGTAGATACTTATTATCAGGACTGTCGAAAACCTGGATTCCTTCCATTATTTCATTATAATCAGATGATATGAGCTCAACACTGTTAACAGCCTGAATAACTAGTACTCAGGTTCAAACAAAAATGATCAATGATCAATGATCCTGTAGATTGTTGACAGTGATTTAAAAATAATGCCTACCGCAAGATAATAATGATATCCTGGAATTTTCACAGTTTAACTTTCCATGAAACTAAATCCTTCCTCACCTTCTTCATAAGCATCATCCATGTAGTTTGGTTCTTGAAGATCAGAATAAGCTTCAAAGAGAGAAAGTGCAGGGTCGTGGAATCTAGACGTCTTTCTATCATTCATCTCTATTGCTGAGATGATCTTGTCCTTGATGCAGTTCTCTACACAATCTGCTTCATTGCTTCCCGTCTCCAGCCCAAGCACAGAGAAGCATTCACCTCGGAAGTCGTAATCTTCAGACGACGATATCAAGCCAGCTATGCTTCTTGCCAGGTCAGGAGCATAATTACGGATCTAGAGGGAAGGTACCAGTGATGTAATTACTTTGGTTGCTTGAATTTATGAATAATACTGGGCATAGTGGGAAGTTTGAAAGAATAAGATACTGTACCTTGAGTGCATGTGCACTTAAGAGGTAACCCTTATATTTCTCCTTCAGATCATTCAGAGCAGCACTGACTGATGTTTTGATGAGTTTTCCCTCCAGCCGAGCTGCTTTCTTCAGTGGTGGTACAACATGCTTGATAGAGAGTCAAGGGATACAAATATATAGCACATATCATAAAAATGGTGGGAGTGTGTGAAACATCAGAAAATGATAAATCACTATGATGGATATTGCTTGTTGTAGCAATGGAGGGCAATATCAATATGTGCATTGATAGGTAAGTTTTCCCATTCCAGCACAGCACAGCCATCATGAGTGGTGATGCTACCGAGGCTCAACCCAAAAGTATCCCAGCTGATGCTTTTCAATGAGTTCAAAACTGAGGGGTGGATTAAACTTGGAGAGTTTTCTTTGAAATACAGAACCTGGCCTCAGATGTGAGGAAAATGCAAGAAATATCGTAATGGTCAGGTCCAGGATTAGCATTTTACAGATGTATGCCATGCAAAGTGTTTCCCATAAGTTGTACACATATCGAAAAGTTGTCAATATTATATACAGATGCAAAAATCCTTAATGTATTGTCCCTTGTAGAGTTCCTCGCAATATATTTGTCTAGTCCATGACATTCGAGAAAGATTAGTCTTATTTTTTATTTTTTATGATTAATCTTAACCTAAAAATATAATATGCATAAACAGTTAATGGCCAGCCAATCACTATTCTCCAAAGTCCAAAAGGCAATGCTGTTAACAAGACCATTAGGGCAAAGGTCAAGTAGGCATCCATAGAAGAAGATGATAAGATTGGATTAGCTATCATAATTCAACTAATAAAACCATAATAATCTTATCTGGACAATAAAGTAAAACTACTTCGTACCTCAGTTCTGATGTTCTGAGCCCTGAAGCAGGTGCAATTTGATGTTTCTGACAATTCACTAATTATAATGACAGCTTCCACAGTCATTTGGTCGCCCGTATGGTTTTCTGGTAATGCTACACCATTACCAGTCTTTATGTGTTCGCTGAAAGATGAGAAGAATAATCTTCCGTCACCACTTACCACAGGGCAATGATGCAGAAAAACAGGACTATAGAAATTTTATATGAAGGCACAGTTCTGAAGTCTCTAATCTCTATCTATCACTCAAGCCACAACATATGGAACTGGCAAGAAGAGTTATGGCATTACGCCATTACCTATTTGGAAAGCAAGACTGACACTTTTCACTTGTGTATAATCCGTGCTTATTAACATATTCTTCAAGTCTTGCCTTAAGATGTACAACATTTGAGGGCGACGTATCTGTATGGGGAATATACACGTTATCATACGCCATTATAACGTTATGTTCTTGTGATTCAGGATGATCCCCAACATCAGCCATCAGCTCAGCTGCAATATTCTGCAGATAAAAGAGAGAAGAGCTCCATAATCACCTTGAATAGAACTCACGGCCATACTAAGAGATTGCAGTCCTTCTGTTTTCTTTTTACGCGAAAAAAAAAGAATGTGTGCCATGAAAGAATAATAGTAGCTAACATGAGATATGGAATTGAAAATAAGTAGAAACTACAGGAGTTGGAAAGAGGAAGCGATTCAGTAAAGTGAACTTACATGTGGCTTCAAAATAAACATCTGCATATACAAGCACAGCATCAAATGTCATGTAAGCAAAACATGTTGGAAACAGTAACCAAGTGAATAGAAAATGAGGAAAAAGTATCACTGTATCAGAATCAGATGAACCTAACATGAGATATGGAATTGAAAATAAGTCCATCCTGGCCAATAATTTATCCTCTTAAGCTTTAAGAACAACCTCAGAAAGAAAAATCAAATAGTCAAACAGTGCAAGTTATTGAAATAAAACCAATTGTCAACCTGGTATACAGCTGAGGAAACCTACTAGCTCTAAATGCAATGGAGGAAGTGAAGGAAATCATTGAAGGATACTTGTGCAGAAAAGGAAATCAATTAAGTTGTACCTTTTGGAAAAAATGAGTTAGGTCAGTCACAAATGCATCCATGTCTTCAGTACAGGAAAGGGATACTTCTGTTCCACTAGAACAAAAATGATTTTTAATGAGCTATTATTTGAGTACCAATAAAATAAATTGATACTAAACAGTAAAACAAGAACCTGAATTTAGCATTGTTCTTTGATGTTGAGGGAAGCCTAATAGTCCTTCTGCTTGAAGATGTTTCATTAAGGTTTAACTTGTAATGATAAATCTCATCATCACTAGTGCCTAATTTCCACATTATGTGACAGTTAGACTGCATGTCTAAAGCAATATTAAAAGCGTAAATTGACATTCAGGTTCAAAATTGTAAATCAACAGAACTTTTTCTTTGATACCATCCCCTTACTAGTACATACTCCATACCAACTTTCTTGCACATTTGTATAGATCCAAAACTTTCTTTCACATTCTCTTTCCCATATCAATCATAGCGAAAAACTTTTTTCCACCTCAAATATCACAAAGAAAAATATATGACTACTTGTATCCTCTTTCCTAAATCACACTTATCGTCAAATAATATCAACAGAGCATGAACTTGCTAGCAATATACTATACTGATGACATTTTAATAGTTGGAGAGAGCAAATAACCTTTCCTTCATGATAATAACCAGATGTGGCACATCACTTTGCTTTCACAATAGAGAATGGAATTAACAAGGATGCTAAATAAACAGTATATATGCAGTTCAATATATTACAGACTCTGGCAAGTGAATCTACAGCAAGACGAAACATTCAGGATGACATAATTGAAGAAACCCAACATGTACAAGTTTAGTGAAACAAAGATCATTAGTCTTAAATTTTTTTCTTCTTTTTGTCACATTTTTGTAACATGGATATTTCTATCTGTAGATGGAAATCATGTCCAGAAGAATGGAACTTACAAGTAGTAATTACAGAAATCACTCCATCTGCACCAAGATGATAGTTTGTCAGCCAAAAATATACAGCTACAACTGTAATCACTAATCAACCTGTTAAACAGATCTACTGATAACCGATTGTAAGCTCATAGTTTCCAAATACTAACCATAAACCCCATTAAATGTATACTTTAAAGCATAAAAGTCCTCCAATGTGCTTCCTGTCCCTGTATCCGAAACTGGCCATAGCAATATTTTTACTAGTTATATTTTAACACAAGAGCTTGTAACAAGTAAACCACACAGAATATGTTACATACTCCATTAATAGAAAAATCCAAAATTTTCTACAATTATTCAAAAAAGTCCAGTCTACTCAGACTTGAGTAAGCACAATATGCAAAAAGCAGGCAAACAAACAATCAGTGAGCACAAGTTTCCAATATGATACAACAATCACTTCTACAAATCCATTGTTCTAAAAATGCCACAATTCTACATTCACAACCAGATATAAAATTCGGTCCAAAAGGAGGCAGATAGTACTTGAAATCTGAATCATTTGAGGATCGAACGCTTGCGAACGCCTAATATCAACGGAGAGTCTGCAAAGATCTGCAGACAGACGGCATCTCTGGATTGCAAGCGAAATCAACTGTACAATGGAGAGAAAAAGATGCAGCTTCATGTGAGTAGCTTGTATTTCCAGGAACACAAAAGCGCAAAAAATCACAAAGAAGATACAGAAGGTTAAAAGGCGGCAAGGTCGAATGTATAAGAGACTTCGCCATGGGAAACTTCACCTGCTTGCAAAGCTTTCGCACAGATGGAGCTTCCATTGCAAGTTCGCCACGGGCTCGGACTACCGAATGCTGAGACGACGATCGATAGTGTATTTGGCGCCCCTACTACTTCTAGAATGAAACAAGATCTGGGTCAGCTTTATGAGGATAAAGCCAAAAAATTTATGAGAAGAAGAGGTAGCATGAAGAAAATCTGGAGAAGACAAATCGGGGGCAGAATGGGCCAGAGAACAAGAAGAGGGCCCAAACGTTAGGCCCAATATAGGGCAGGAACAAGCCCAATTCAAGCTTCTTCAAAGAGGACAGATCCTAGAGGAAATGACAACTCAAGAAAAGCATGAGCCCAATAAGGGTGCTGCTACTTGACTAGAGGATCATCATTCAACTCACACACAAAAAGAAACGGAAATATTATGTAGACTCTATTTTTTTTCTGGGTACACTACAGTTTGAAACGCAGAAATTTTGCTTAATGTAAGATTTCTGCGTTTCAAGCAAAATACCTGCGTAAATATTCTGTACACTCCATTTTTTTTAAGCAAGATTTTTGCGTTTCAAGGCAAAATGTACTCAGAAAAAACGTTTCTGTATAAATTTGAAACGTAGGTATTTTGCTTAAGCAAAATACCTGCGTTTCAATTTTTTAATTTTTTTTTAAACTGAAACGCAGGAATCTTGCTTAAGCATTCCTGCGTTTCAAAGATCTGAATTTTGAAAATATTACAGTTTTGAAACGCAAAAATCTTGCGTTTCACTAAAAAAAAATTCCCAAAATTGCAATTTTTTCCATAATCATGTAGAGAATTTCAATACGAGTCCGTACATATAAAATTCGTCCAAAACGGACATCGTTTGTCCCTCCAAAAGCCCAAAAAACGAAGTCTTTCTACACTTTTTTTTACAATTTAGTGCCCAGTATATAGGGCATTGTAGTGAATTTTTTTGGTATTTTCGGCATTTTTCTACTATAATTTTGTATAAGATTTTAATACGAGTATATAACTATACGTTAGAACCATAATATATAATTATAGTATATAACTATACAATATAACAATAGTATATAACTATACGATATAACAATAGCATATAGCTATAGTATAAAACAGTACGATATAACAATAGTATATAACTATAGTATGAAACTATACGATATAACCATAGTATATAACTATTCGTTAGAACCATAATATATAATTATAGTATATAATTATAGTATATAACAATAGTATATAACTATACGATATAAAATTTGTATATAACCATAGTACGTTAGAACCATAATATATAATTATAGTATATAACTATACGATATAACCATGGTATATAACTATAGTATATAAATGAACGATATAGAAATAGTATATATATAACTATACGATATAACTATAGTATATAACCATAGTATATAGTTATATATTATGATTATATCTTATAGTTATATCCAATTTGGTTATATCTTATGGTTATATCCTATAGTTATATACTATGGTTATATCTTATAATTATATCCAATTTGGTTATATCTTATGATTATATCCTATAGTTATATACTATGGTTATATCTTATAATTATATCCAATTTGGTTATATCATATCGTTATATCCTATAGTTATATACTATGGTTATATATTATAGTTATATCCTTTAGTTATATACTATGGTTATATCATATAGTTATATAATATGGTTATATCTTTTAGGTATATCCAATTTGGTTATATCATAACGTTATATCCTATAGTTATATACTATGATTATATCTTATAGTTATATCCAATTTGGTTATATTTTATGGTTATATCCTATAGTTATATCCTATGGTTATATCCTTTAGTTATATACTATGGTTATATCCTATAGTTATATACTATGGTTATATATTATAATTATATCCTTTAGTTATATACTATGGTTATATCCTATAGTTATATACTATGGTTATATCTTATAGGTATATCCAATTTGGTTATATCTTATGGTTATATCCTATAGTTATATCTTATGGTTATATCCTTTAGTTATATACTATGGTTATATCCTATAGTTATATACTATGGTTATATCCTATAGTTATATACTATGGTTATATCTTATAGGTATATCAAATTTGATTATATCATATCGTTATATCATATAATTATATACTATGGTTATATCTTATAGTTATATCCAATTTGATTATATCATATCGTTATATCATATAATTATATATTATGATTATATCTTATACTTATATCCAATTTGGTTATATCTTATGGTTATATCCTATAGTTATATACTATGGTTATATATTATAGTTATGGTTATATTGTATAGTTATATCCAGTTTGGTTATATCTTATGGGTATATCCTATAATTATATACTATGGTATATAACGATATGATATAACCAAATTGGATATAACTATAAGATATAACTATAGTATATAACTATAGGATATAACGATATGATATAACCAAATTTGATATAACTATAAGATATAACTATAGGATATAACCATAAGATATAACCAATTTGGATATAATATAAGATATAATCATAATATATAATTATATGATATAATGATATGATATAATCAAATTGGATATAATTATAAGATATAACCATAACATATAATTATAGGATATAACGATACGATATAACCAAATTGGATATAACTATAAGATATAACCACAGTATATAACTATAGGATACAGTCATAAGATATAACCAAATTGGATATAACTGTGATACCCCGTATTTTTGTAAGGTTATTTTGGGAATTTTTGGAATTTTCCCGAGTGCCCGTTTAGCACGTCGGATTTAATTCAGGTAGCTTGAGACATTCTGTAATGTGCTATGTATCTGTAATATTTTTCTCAGTGAAATAAAATACAGACAACGTGCTTCGGATGTTTTTACGCGTTCGCGAACGGTGATAGTTATATACTGTGGTTATATCTTATAGTTATATCAAATTTGATTATATCGTATCGTTATATCCTATAACTATATACTATGGTTATATCGTATAGTTATATATATACTATTGCTATATCGTTCATTTATATACTATAGTTATATACCATGATTATATCGTATAGTTATATACTATAATTATATATTATGGTTCTAACGTACTATGGTTATATTCAAATTTTATATCGTATAGTTATATAATATGGTTATATATTATAATTATATATTATAATTATATATTATGGTTCTAACGAATAGTTATATAATATGGTTATATCGTATAGTTTCATACTATAGTTATATACTATTGTTATATCGTATTGTTATATACTATAGCTATATGTTATTGTTATATCGTATAGTTATATATTATTGTTATATCGTATAGTTATATACTATTGTTATATCGTATAATTATATACTATGGTTCTAACGAATAGTTATATATTATGGTTATATCGTATAATTTCATACTATTGTGATATACTATAGCTATATGCTATTGTTATATCGTATAGTTATATACTATTGTTATATTGTATAGTTATATACTATAATTATATATTATGGTTCTAACGTATAGTTATATACTCGTATTAAAATCTTATACAAAATTATAGTAGAAAAATGCCGAAAATACCAAAAAGAATCACTACAATGCCCTATATGCTGGGCACCAAATTGTAAAAAAAAGTGTAGGAAGACTTCGTTTTTTGGGCTTTTGGAGGGGCAAACGATGTCCGTTTTGGACGTATTTTATATGTACGGACTCGTATTGAAATTCTCTACATGATTATGAAAAAAATTGCAATTTTGGGAATTTTTTTTTTATAGTGAAACGCAAGATTTGTGCGTTTCAAAACTGTAATATTTTCAAAATTCATATATTTGAAACGCAGGAATCCTGCTTAAGCAAGATTCCTGCGTTTCAGTTTAAAAAAAATTAAAATTTGAAACGCAGATATTTTGCTTAAGCAAAATACCTGCGTTTCAAATTTATACAGAAATGCTTTTTCTGGGTACATTTTGCCTTGAAACGCAGAAATCTTGCTTAAGCAAGATTTCTACGTTTCAAACTGTAGTGTACCCAAAAACAAATTGTAGTGTACAGAACCTTTGCCAAAAGAAAGGGCATCCAAAAAAGCAGCTAAAGGAGTGGGCACAGATAGAAACGCGATGGAAGTTGAGAACGTTGCTGGTATAGGGACGACTCTTCCAATCAGAGAAATCACTGCCGTGCGAAACAAGGAAGAGAAGAAAGGAACTAAGAAGAGTAGTTATGGACAATTAAGTGCAGGCCCATCGTCTTTCTCGTCTTAGTCATCCATGAATTGTCTTATCTAGAACTGTCGATGGGCTGGCAAGGCTGGCTTCTGCAGGACAATGACCTACATGATCAGATGCCATAGGGTCGAAATTCTGGCGCTACTTGAGACACACATCTCAGGCGACAAGGCACATAATATCTGCGACATGCTTAAATTAGGGGCATCAGTAAGAGTGGAAGCGCAGGGTTTCGCCGGGGGTATTTGGATTGTTTGAAATTCAGACACCATAAAAATCAACATCACTAACACGCAGAACAACTTCATTAGCGCGGAGGTGTGTAAATGTGACCTTTGGGCTCAGATCATCATTGTATTTGCCCCTCCACTGTACATCACCGTTGCAGATTCTGGAATACCCTCAGTGATGAATTAGGGGGATTTGGTCTTAAAAGCATGGAAGAACTCAACCGTGCACTCACCGGGAAGTTGGCTTGGACATTCCTGACAAACAATGAGAGTCTTTGGGGGAAAGTTATTCGTCATAAATATATTAGACCTTCCCATGCGACACACAGAGCACCCTCTCCTATTTGGAGGAGCGTTCATAAGGCTATCAATACGCTCATTGTTTTGGGTTTAACCTGGCAGTTGGGGGACGACAAACTCATTAGATTCTGGCAGGATTGTTGGCTTGTTGATCATAATCTGGAAGGGTGCACCATCACTGACATCGATCAGGATCTACTGATGCCACGGTAGACCAATTCTGGAGCCCTGGAGTTTGATGGAAGTGGGATGTCCTCACCCCGCTACTGCCGTCCACAATACTCCTTAAATTAGCGGCAATTGCGGTTGTTGATGATCGGAGCATGCCGGACTCCATCGGCTGGAGACACACTCAATATGGCAACTTCAATGTCTCCTCTGCCTACATCATGATCCTCAACCACACGGCTATGATGGATGTGGACTCGCAGATTTACAAGACCATTTGGCACGTTAACGCCTAGGAGAGAGTTAGATATTTCGCTTGGCTTGCACTGAGAGGAGGGGTTCTCACTAATGCCGAAAGGATGAGAAGGCACATCAGCGAAACGAACGACTGTCCCCATTGCCCGGTGGTGGCGGAAACCATCTTGCATCTTTTCAGAGACTACAAACATGCCAAAGTGGTCTGGACTCAGCTTCAACCCCCATTCGCTTGGACTGAGTTCTTTGGACTCAACTTTGCCCAATGGTTTCGTCAGAACATTGGATTGAATCGGCCCAATAACGAAGGGTTGGACTGGGCTAGTCAATTTGCCATCGCCATTTGGAATATCTGGAAATGGAGGAATGAATGGGTCTTCAATAAAAGTACTTTCAGTGGAGACAAAGCGACTTACATCGTGGGTGTGGCCAAGGATTACATAGCAGCAAAGGCAAGAAATCGGGTGTTTCAAAGCATTGATAAACAAGAAATCAGGGTGCAATGGAGTGCTCCCCCGACCCATTGGGTGAAACTCAATACAGATCGCGCAGTGGTTAACGGTCGTGCAACTGTGGGAGGGGTCTGCAGAGACTCTAACGGTGAATGGCTCGGTGGGTTCGTTCATAATATTGGTCTTTGTTCGGTCCTTATGGCAGAACTTTGGGGCATTGTTTCAGGTGTCAAGTTCGCTTGGGATAGGGATACATGAGGGTTTGTTTAGAAACAGATTCGCAATTAGCGGTTCTGTTGCTTCACAAACCTATGGATCGTTATCACCCCTTATTTAGCCTCGTCTCCATGGCGCAAGGCTTCCTAAGTAGGGATTGGGAAATCCAATTCTGTCATATCTTAAGAGAAGCGAATGCGGTTGCAGATCGACTCGCTTCCCTGGCTTTTAATATTCCGTTAGGTGTTCATGTTTTAGCTTTTTCGCCCGATCGGGTGTCCTTTTGTATCTCGAACGATGTGAGGAGTTTTGCTACACCCCGCTTGGTGGCCAAGTAGTTTGCATTTTATATATGCTTGAGAGTGCCGCCTCTCTTTCTACCAAAAATAAATAAATAATGAAACAAGATCAATATCGACTCCTCAATTTTTATTTTTATTTTCTTAATTTTTTTATAATGGAAATAAGTGATGTTAATCTTTTTCTTTTTGAGCACAAGTGATGTTAATCTTTTAGAAGTACGGTAATTATTTTAATTTGCTAAGGACAAATTGAGATGACTTTAATAAAAATAATCATGCAAAGGTTAAATTTATAGAAATTTAGTTTTGACCTATGCCATTTAATATTCTTGGTTTTTCTTAGTTGTGATGTTTTTAGGCCGAGACTATATACACGACAAACTTGTACGCCAAAATGTGGCGTACAAGTTTTTCGTTGGTGTACAGGTTTGGGTTGTTTTTGCCTGTACGCCAGACTTTGGCGTACAGGCGTTGTGCATATGTCAAAATTTCATCGTGCATATAACATGCACGTATTTTTAGGTTTGTTTGTGTCATGTCATCATTTTCTAGGTTTTTAGTTTATTTTAATTTTTTTATTAGTATTTTAATATATTGTGTTAAATTCTTAATTTGATTAGTTGGGTCTGAATTAGAATTATGTGATTTCTTTTAATCCAAAGTCACTATTAGATAGTGGCAAGTTCAATGAATTCTTGTTTTGAGAGAGATGAGTATATGTCATTCAAGATCTCAGGAAGTTTTCTATTTAAAATGGTTATATTTTTTATTATATGTTTTGCCTTTTGATCCCTATTACTCATTTGTACTAGAGAATATGTGACGGATCTTGGATACACGCGTGGTCGTGTCGCCTCATGGGTGGGCCACAGGGGTGCACATGAGCATGTTACATAGCAGGAAGACATGGAGCGTGATGTTGTCATCAAGTCTTCATACTGATATAGCATCACACTCTCTTCTATTTTCTGCTTGCACAAGTTTTTTTTTTTTTTTTCCGATTAGGTAAAAATTAGACTGGAAATCACAGAAGAGTCGGATTCTCAATCTATAGCTTACACGAGAATATATAGCGCATTCTTAGGCTTTCTTTTTCTTCTATTTTATGCTTGCACAAAAATATGTAGCACATTCTTAGGCTAAAACATACCCATAAATGTCCGAGATCAGTTATAGTAATTAACTGTTAATCCCACAGAGATCAATGTAATACTAATTGTAACTCTACCAATAAACTAGGCCGTAAAAATAAGGAATTGGATAAAATTATAACTAAGATAACGAATAATAACAAATAAAAATGATAAAATTAATGGGATAAATGTGTATAAGGTTAAGGATCACCGTAACAATCCTTTAGTAACAAAATTGCACTTTGTCTAAATCTAGTTCAAATTATTTGAAGGTAAACCCTTTAAGTACTTAAAGTCTAGGGATAAATTGAAATAACATTTGCTGTCGCGTTCTGCTAAATCCAGATAAACCTAGAGTTTCTATAATAGCTTAGTATTCCACAAGAGTAATTAAGTTGTTGTCGCATAAATAACACTCTAGTTCAACACCTAGGAATTTGATAAGAATAATCTCTTGTCGGTCTCATACCTTATCCAGTATCCTATTATTGTTTCTCATGTCGATCTCAAACCTAATAGGAATCCAATCTGCATGGGCTACTATGGGCATAAAACATCTAGGAATGAATCATTTTTTTTTAATTCAGGCAAAGATATGATTTTATTTACATACTCATCGTCGGGATCACTCAACCATACATGTATTATTCAATAAAAACGAAAGATAAGAAAACTTAGTCTCAGAATTGAAATACTCCAAATTGAAAAACTATAACTTGAAACACAAATCTCCAGTTCAAAATATTGCCAAAATTCCCTCCTGAAGATCGTTAACATGTGGTCATCCAAAACTGAAAGCAAAACTAAAACTTAATCTAATTAACTACTCCATCCATTCAACTTTAATTGTCCTTTTAGAATCAAAAACTTGTTGTTTATTTTTCCTTTTAGATAATATGCACCAAGTTTACCATATTTGCCCCTTATATGTATTGATTTACTTTTACTCTTTCTTTCTCTAATACATACTATTTAATGCTTACTCCAATTCTCAATGCAATTAAATAAGGATATTTTTTTAAAGAGTAAAGTTTTCTTAATATGTATAAATTGCTTAAACGACAATCAAAGTTGAACGGAGGGAGTAGCTAAGATAATCTCATCCCCACTAAAGCGAATATTTTAACCTATAATCGGTCGCTCCCTCCTCTAAAATTACGCCCTTGCTTATTCATTAAGGATTCACCGCCGACCCACTACAAGACTTGGGTTGAGTTGTTAGGGCAACTTTTTTAGCCTTATTGTGCTGCTAAATTTATATATTGTTTTCCATTAGTGCTCCTTTAATTCGGCGTCTTCAATATTGGTCTCGTATCACCTTCAAATGGGACCTAAAATATCTAGAATATAAAAACACGAGTGTAAACTCCGAAAGTAAAATATAGCAAACTTAATTATAAAACACGTAAAATATGCACGAAAATGATCTAATTCAAGATGCAACTAGACTCCTAAATTATGTATAAAATATGTGCTATCAAATTCTCCCAAGCTTAACCTTTGCTTGCCCTCAAGCAAGAACAAAGTCCATATTCAATAAGAAATACAAAAAATGTCTCTACCAAATTAATATTTAAGCAAGTCCATGAAACTTAGATATTTAACAACGTAAAGCATGCAGAAAATCATCAAAGAAACAAGTAGTTCATCCACTCTAGACCTCACTTAGAAAAAAGAATTAGAATCACTCTTTCTCATGTGTTTGAGGTAAGTGTTTCGCTCAAGTCTCAACTTTGAAAACTCATGCATCTACCATAAGCTTGCATTAGCGTCCTAAATCTCCACCATTAGGGACCATGAATATGACATAAATCAAGAGGAAATCTATTCGATTGTAATGAGGTCAGGTAAAAAAACAAGTAGGGATACAATATGGCTTGTGGTGCTAAATCCGGGAAAGAGGAACTAACCAAGACACACCAAACTTAGAGGATTTCTCGTACCATTCTTTTCAACTAAACACCCTTATTGTTTTTTTCTCTCAAAAGGATAAACAATTTTAACTACAACACACCATACATGTAACCTCCCCAAGCTTGGTTTGCAACCATAAAAACAAATCAATTATACAAATCCCGGATGGATAAAAGGCTAATAATTAGGCTCGATATGCTTTTGTGGTGCCTTCAAAGAAAAGGCTAATAAGGCTCAAATTGGCTTCAAATAGAGGAATAAGATGTAAGGGTGGTAAAGGAAAATTATAGGCTAATAAAAATAATGCCTCAATCATTTTCATATCATGCACACGAGTCATAAATGCGGCCTCAAAAGAGGTTATAACGCAAGTTCTAGAGTTAAACCAAGAATCACACACATGAAAAGGAAAAGAGGACTCAATTATGTATAAGTCCTAAGGCTCAAAATCTCACAGGGAAGAATTTCAGCCTTGAATTGTCTCAATAAAAGACTACATACATACTTTAACTCGAACATTACCAAATATGAAAATTATCATCAACATGCTTCAAAACAATTACAATATCAACAACCAAAGTATGTCAAGGGGAATATTGTAGGACAATAACCAAATCAAAACATGGGAATCATATCAAACACTTAAAACGCAATTCATGATGCACAAACTGTTATGAAAAAAACATGTAAAAACAACAGAAAAAAACACGAAAAATTAATAACATGCAAACGGAGCTACACATGGAGTCATCCCTCCCCCAAGCTTAAATCCTACATTGTCCCAATGTAGAGAAAAAAGAAAGAGGAAAGCAAACTCACCACAGAATTAGGCATTTAGGCATCTTCACAATGTACACCGAGGAGAAAGTAGAGGCGTTGAAAAGCGGCCCTGGACAACATCGGAGTAAGATGGAAGCTGTTTTTTTTGCTTTTTTTAGGAAGGGACAGAGAAAGAAATACATACTTTGGGTTGCCTCGCAATCAACGCTTGTTTTGGGTCGTTAGCTTGACCTTGTACCAGTTTTAAGTACTCGGATCAGGCGGGTCAGTGATACCTAACTCGATCGGATCAAGCTCTTTGTAAGGCTTTAGCCGTATCTTTCGCATTTTAAAATACCGCGAGTTCTTATGCCATAGCTCAACATAATCATTTTGAAGAACTTAGTTCATGAAGTATGGACCATACCATCTTGTGCTCTTGCTTCGCGGAAACATGCTTGACTTATGATGGTAGAGAATCACATGATCCTCTGGCTTGAATTCAGTGTGAGCCCGGTTAATAGAGCATCTTTTTTCTTTTTTCGTCTACTCCTATCCTTCATTTCTGGATTAGCTTCCACCTCGGCATCTTGGATTTTCAATGCAGCGTGTGGTAGTATAACTACATCGGGCTATATTTCATGAAGCTTTTCCTACACCTTGCAACAGGTATTGGTGCTAGCAGTCAGGGTACCATTCTGTGACAACTCAAACTCATCAATCATAGGGTCCTCTTTGGTCAATTGGGTAGGCTCTCTTCTATCTAGATGTGGCTCAACCCACTCTTTGCCAGTGCTTAGTGAAAGAGTGCAACAACGTTCACAACAGTTCACTTCTGGTGGCTTCGTAGGAGACTCTAGACTAACCAACTCAACAATTTGATCTTGCAACATCTTATTTTGTGTGGCTAGTGTACCAACAATAGTCAACAAAACATTATTTTTAAACGAGCTATCAATATCATTCTCCCCCAAAATAAGATTTTCAAGAGGCTCAGACTAGGGCGGTAATAGTGGTGGTGTCATCCAACTAGGATTTAAGGAATTTGAAATCGGCATATTTGCATTTCCCAAAGCTACGTGATAACTTGTAAAACCACGATCTGCAACTCCACAAGACTCACAAAAGAGGTTAAATGTATTTGAGTTAGAGAAATCCAAATCAGAATTTACAAAATCATACATCTAATTACTTGTATTAAGCCTAGAAGAAAGAAATTGATAAGAATTTACCTCATACATACCTAAATCCATTTGTTCGACTATTTTTGAATAGCCTGAAAAGAAAAAAAAATCAAAGCAAAAATAATGATCTAGACTCACCAATAGAGGTGACAACTAATATTAACAAATTGATCACTGACAACGGCGCCAAAAACTTGATATGGCTAAAACCTACCAAGACGTGTACGAGATCAGTTGTAGTAGTCAAGTGTTGATCCCACATAGACCACAGTAATACTAATTGTAACTCTACCAGTAAACTAGGCCATAAAATAAGAAATTGGATACAATTATAACTAAGATAACAAATAATAACAAATAAAAATGATAAAATCAATGGGATAAATGTGTCTAAGGTTAAGGATCACCGCAACAATCTTCAGTAAACAAAATTGCACTTTACCTGAATCTAGTTCAAATTATTTGAAGGTAAACCATCTAAGGTAATCACTAATCATGTCAGATGATAGTAAATGTGTATGAATCTAACTAACAATTGTTATATCGTATAGCTAATCACATTCAAACCATTTAAGCACTTAGAGTCTAGGGATAAACTGAAATAACATTTGTGTCACGTTCTACTAAATTCAGATAAACCTATGATTTCTATGATTGCTTAGTATTCCACAAAAATAATTAAGTTGTTATCGCATAAATAACACTCAGGTTCAACTCCTAAGGATTTGATAAGAATAATCTCATGTCGGTCTCATACCTTATCTGGGTATCGTATTATTGTTATCTCATGTCGGTCTCAAACCCTAATAGGAATCCAATTCGCATAGGCTAGTATGTGCATAAAGCATATAGGAATGGATCAAATATTATTTCAATTCAAGCAAAGATATGATTCTATTTATATAAGCATCGTCTGGATCACCCCAACCTTAGAACTAGGAATTTAGCCAAACATATTTGAACAAATAACCATAAGATTTAAACTAGTCATCAACATATATGAATAAAAACACGAGTGTAGACTTCAATATTGGTCTTGTATCACCTCCAAATCGGACCTAAAATACCTAGAATAATAAAAACACGAGTGTAGACTCCGAAAGCAAAATATAGCAAAACTAATTATAAAACACATAAAATATGTACAAAAATGATCTAATCTTAGATGCAACTAATATGTATAAAATAGGTGTTATCAAACGCGTTGTCCGCCTTCTCCCTTTATGGCGGACAAACTAACCACTTGTCCTCTCAACCTTGCCACGTTGTATCCATGCAGCTGCTTACTCCTTAGGCATACAAGACAAGTGGAAAACAAGTGTGAACAAGTGTCCATAATCTCTCTTCTTGAACAAACTATAAATAGTCGAAGAGAGCACTAATTTGTGGAGTTTTTTCAAGAATTAAAACAAGAGCTCTCAAAGAAAGGTGACAGAACCAGATCCGATTCTAAACCTTAAAATCATCTTCACACAAAGTCCTTTTGACCCAAATTTTTCACAAGTGGGTGGTAGGATAAATAAAAAATGTCAAATCTAGGTCACCTCTTCCTAGATTGAGGTGATTGGTTGTATTTTTGCAAGACCTAAGCAAGTAGCTTTAAGTTCAGGAATCATCGTTGGTGTCGTCCATGGGGACCTTATTCCCCTAAGACAGCCTGATAACTGACACTTGAAGTTATGGTGGATCAAGGGTATAATGCCTTGCACAACGGAGATTTGCATGGTGGAGAACCGGTCTAGTGGTATAATGCCTTGCACAACGGAGATTTGCCTGGTGGAGAACCGGTCCAGTGGTGGATTCCATCACCTCAAGCGCATCTATCACCACTATTGTGGCCCTACGCTTTGCAACCCAATCACCAACTTGTGTACTACCAATTCATGCCCTCACCGGGTAATCTGAACCACCCTCTATACATTTCGGAATATGTGAATACACCAAGCCTTGTCAATGGAGGTTTCCCTTAATTCCCTCAAGTGCAACTTGGTCAAGATTACATGGATCCACTCCCGCGCCAACATTTTAAGTGCTCACACTCGGTTCGGGAGCATGGGACCTCTTTGATGGATCATTCATATGCATCGTCGGGCTGAAGATAGACGGTCCTCATGTGGATCCTATTATGGAGCTAGACATGTTTTCTATTTTCTCAAGGGAGATATGTTCGATTCAATTCCAAAAGATTTTCATGCCCTAATTATGGTTGGGTATGATGGCTCTAAAATGTTGTGGTAGTTAGAAAGGCTAATGCAAAATGGAGGATGTGCACCAACTTCAAAGACCTGAACAAGGCTTGTCCAAAGGATAGTTATCCTTTACCTTCTATTGACGCGGTGGTAGATGCCACCATTGGTACTGCAAACCTAAGCTTCTTTGATGCATATTCCTAGTATAATCATATAAGAATGGATCCACGCGACGAGAAGGGTACTTTATTTATCACAAATCAAGGGACCGTTTTCTATAAGGTCATGCCTTTTGGGCTCAAGAACACGAGATCCACGTTCCAACGCCTTTTTGACTGAATTTTTAGGAAAAACTTGACTGGAATATTGCAGCTTATTTGGATGATATTTTGGTCATGAGAACGTCAAAAGAGTGACACTTGACTAGGAGAAGTGATTGGCGTTCTCCGTGAGCATCACATGAATTTGAACCTTGAAAAGTGTGTATTTGGGGTAGGTTTTGAAAAATTCCTAGGGTTTATGATGTGCGCCTAGGGAATTGATGTTAATCTTGAGAAGATCGCGACAATTGTGCAGATGAGATCACAACGATCAAAGAAGGAAGTGTAGAAGTTGAACGGGGCAGTCAATTACCTTAGTCATTTCTGTGCGAGGTTGGCATGCTTCCCTTCTCCACGATCTTGAAGAAAAGGGAGAATTTACCTAGCCCAAGGACAAAGAAAGCGCGTTCCAGGACGTGAAGAATTACCTGGCCAGGTTGCCTACTCTTTTAGTGCCTAAGAGAGGCAAGGACTTGCAGTTGTATGTTGTCGCGAGCTCGTAGACTATTAGTACGGTGTTGGTATGAAAATACTTTTATCTTATCTACTTTGTCAGTCATGTCTTACATCCCGTGGAGCAGCGATACTCGCCAGTTAAGAAGATGGCACTCATAGTAGTCTGTGTTGTGCATAAGGTGCGTCCTTACTTCCAAGCACATCCCATTTAGGTTCTCTCTAATCTCCCATTGAGGCATATCTTGCATCATCCAACTTTATCTTATAGAATGACAAAATGGGAAGTGGAATTGTCTGAGTTTGACATCCCATACATGCCCAGAACCGTTATCAAGGCACATGCAATGGAAAATTCTATTGTTGAGATCACTTTCCCCAAGGAAGGGACTGATGAGAGCAACACATGGAGGTTGTTTGTTGATGGCTCAAAGTGTGATGTAGGAGTAGGTGCTGGTATGGTCTTGCATGGTCTAGTCAATGTTGAATCAAGGCATGCTCCCAACTTCACATTCCCAGTTACAAACAATGAAACTGAGTATGAGGCATTAATCATAGGGGTAGAAACGACATTATTGAATGATACTCGAAAGGTTAGCACATTTATTGATTTCGAGTTGGTGGCTTACCAGGTGTCGTGTTCTACAAGGCAAAGTCGGGCATGCTCCCGCATATGGTCAGAAAGTTAAGACGTTAATATCGTCTTTATAGACTACTTCTCCCTTGAGGTCATGCCCCAAATTCCCAATTGCAATTGTGACATGCTTAACAAATTTGGAGTTATGATACCATTGGAAGTTGGTAATAAGGTGTTGGTTGAGTGGGGGCTAAAGAAGGGAATCCATGTGATGATGATGGTGGAAGAACTGAAGGATTGTCGCTCCTATTTAATCTCTTATCTGGGATGGGGTGTTTCCTGAAGATTCCAAGGAAGCTAGAAAGTTGAAAGTGGTCGTTGCGCACTTCTACATCAGGGGGGATAGGCTATAAAATAAGGGTTATGGCGACATTGATCTACTTTGTGTCGAGATATCCCGAGCTGCTAAGATTCTGAAAGAAGCTAATGATAGGTGTTATTTCATACACCTTTACTAGCAACTATTAGCATGATTTGGAGGAGTTTTGGATGAGTTTTTAGGCTAAGTCGGTAATCTGGAAGTTGTGGAGAGAAGTGAAGATATCCCAGGATTTACAGCTTAGATGGAGATGGAGCTGCTGGAGCTGAAGAAGCTGAAGGAGTGAGCTCACCGCCTCGTGCCAGATTCACTACGGCCCGGCGGTGACTCCCAGAGAAGGTTGAAGCCCCGCGCCAGAGGAAGCCACCGCCCAGCGGTGGAGAGCCTGAAGCCCCGCGGTGGATCTCACCGACCCGCGGTGGCCGTGTTTAATGCCTCGCGCCAAAAGACTGTTACTTTCCTTTTATTTCGTTTAGATTTTATTTTATTATTATTCTGTTTCCTTTATTGTTTGCATTAGTTTAACCTAGTTTCCTAAGACTATTTAAGTCCTCTTTCTAGGTTAAGAGATATAGACACTTGGAGACTTTTTACCTACACACGATTTTTCAGACGTTATTTCACATTAGAGTTTTTCATCCCCTTTGATGGAGAACTAACTTTCCCTTGTTCTACTAGACGATTGAAGCAATACAGTTAATGTGTTTGTGAGATTTCTATTCCTTGTTCTTATCCTTATAAATGTTGGTTTGATTCTCTTGGTTATATTGAATATTGATTTCTTGTTGTTCTTCTTAGCCTGATCAACTAGGTTGAATACTTTTTATCAATTGCTAGGATTGCATATAGGGGTTCCGAGTGCATATCTAGTAGCAAACACAATTGTGCGTATAGGGGTTCCGAGCGTACAATTGTGAGTGGGAATCAGTTGCATGCGAGTATTAGTACGTCCTTCTATTTGCATGTATCCTATATCCTTGTGTGCATTGCTATTGCTGTGTTAGTGGTAAAGTATACCGACAACTGTGAGAATCGGTGGTACTTTATCATTGGCATAGTAATAAGTCTATCGACAACTGTGAGAATCGGTAGTACTTAAGATCCAAGTGGTAACAACTATAAGGATAGTAAAAGAACTTGGATTAAATAGATTTCTGTGATCAAATTATATCTCTGTATTGTGGATCTCGCTCTAGTAGGACTACTTTCCCTCAACTAAACCAAACTTGTTTGCTTTGCTTGCTTTGTGTTCTCTTGATAACTAAACCCGTTCGTGTTACTTGTCATTCACACTTGCATACTGTATCAGATCTTCCCTGTGGGTTCGACCCTTACTTGCTTACTATACATATGTTTAGTAGGTCTGTTAGGACTTTTTACTTTGATAAGGCTAATCAACGATATTTGCATTGCGCATCTTTAGCCCCGTCAAATTTGGCACCGTTGCCGGGGAAGTTTTCTGTTTTGTTGTGTGTTTTTGTGATTGATTTTCGGTGGAGACCTATCTTATGGTCGACACTCATTCTACTGACTCTCCTCTCGTAGCTTTTGATCCAGAAGTCGATAGATCGTTCCGTGCGAACCTACGCGATCAAGGAGAAGAAGAAGTCGAGGTTGAGGTCGTTGAGCCGACTGAGCCAATTAACATCCCTACTGTCGCAATGGCTGAGACTCTGAGAGAATTGACTGAGCAGAATATTGGAGCACAACCCCTGGCTGTTGTCATCCCTGCACTTGGCGAAGGGGTGAACTTCGAGTTGAAGTCGAGAGTTATTGCTTATCTTCCTAAGTTCCACGGTTTGAGTGGAGAAGACCCGATCTCTCACCTGGGCAAGTTTCACAATGTCTACATGACTATGAAGCCCAGGAACGTGACGGAAGATCAGATCAAGATGAGATATTTTGGTTTCTCCCTACTAGACTCCGCGAGTGACTGGTATTATCATCTACCGCCATGAACCATAGATATCTGGAATAAACTGCACAAGGCGTTCCTGGACAAGTACTTTCCAACGAAGAAGGCGAATGCCTTGAAAAAGGCAATTGCCAATATTGAGCAGGCTGGTGATGAGACGCTGTATGATTATCTTGAGAGGTATAAGAGACTTTGCTCTAGCTGCCCATTCCACGGGTATGCCAAGCAGGATCTTGTCCTCTATTTACACAATGGTCTGCTGGACCAGGAGAGACGGATGGTTGATGCTGCATGCGGTGGAAGCATCCTGAATCTGACACCAGACGCAGCCATGGAGAGATTCCAGGAGATGAGTGAGAGCACTAGGAGTTTTGGGAAGACATACCAGAGAAAGGCGGTCAATGCTGTGACCCCTGCCGGACCAAGCCCAGTGTTGACCGAGTTAGCCGAGCTGAAAGAGATAGTGAAGAGGATGGCGAATCAGAATGCCCCTCAACAAGTCAAGGCATGTGGACTTTGCGCTGATCAATACCACCCCACCGACGCTTGTCCCCAGCTGCAGGAGGAGGGTGTTGCTGAAGTTAATGCTATAGGAGGTTATCGACCCCCTAGACCACAGTTTGATGGACAGTTCAATTATAACCCGAGAGGGCGAGACCACCCAGGTTTTAGATGGAGTGACCCTCAAGGTGGTCAACAGCCAGTGCAACAACAACAATACCAGCCGACACAACAACAGTACCAGCAGAGAGCCCCATATCAATAGAGGCCTCAAGGCCAAAGCTCTGGTGCTTCTACTGAAGAGATGCTAAAGACTTTGACTCAGCATTTCGCCACGCACGTGCAAGCTACTGAGTCAAGTTTGAAGAACATGGAGAGACAAATTGGTCAGTTAGCTGATGCTGTGACTAAGATCGACCAAAGGACTTCCAACTCCCTGCCCTCTCAAACTACTGTGAACCCCAGAGAGAACGTGAGTGCTATCACGCTCAGAAGTGGTAAGAAGTTGGTCGTTGCTCCTATCGCTGAAGAGGAGAACGAGATTGTAAAGGAGAAAATCACCGGACGCCCCGCGGTGGATGCTACCGCGGCCCGGCCAGAAATTGAAGGAGGAGCCAGTAAAGAAGACATGTTGGCACCGCCCCACGGTGACTTTCACCGCGACCCGACGGCTGGTACCAGTAATCGCACCGCGACCCCACCGCCCCACGGCGATGACCAACGCCCCGCGGTGGTTCTGCCGCGATTTGGCCCTCAAAAATCTATCTCTGCTGAAGAAACCTATGTTGATGATTATGTTCGCCCGTGTTTCCCCCTCTGGGTTCTGAGAAGCCCCCAACACCTTTTCCTGAGGTGCTGAAAGCTAAGAGAGTAGATGACGACAGTGACTTGTTCGAGACATTTCGGGACTGTGAGGTGAACATTCCCCTGATCAAGCTTATCAAGGCTATCCCTCGATATGCCAAGTTCTTGAAGGAGTTGTGCACCGTGAAGAGGACTCAGAAATAGAAGGCTCAAAAGAAGATTCTAGTGAGTGAACATGTGTCAGCAGTAGTTCAGAGACGCATGCCTGAGAAGTGCAAGGATCCAGGTACATTTATTATTCCTATCACTATAGGTGAGCATCGATTTGAGAAAGCCTTGTTAGACTTGGGTGCCTCAATTAATGTGTTACCCTATTCTTTGATTGAGGATTTAGGAATAGGACCCTTGCATGATTCTAACATTGTTATATAACTTGCTGATGGTTCTTGTGTACCCCCTAAGGGTGTTGTGGAAAATGTTCTTGTGAGGATAGGCTCTTTGATTTTTCCTGCTGATTTCTTTGTTATGGATATGGACTATGATGAGCAGGTCGCTCCAGTTATGCTAGGGCGACCTTTTATGAAAACATCCATGACAAAGATTGATGTAGACAGTGGAACTTTGACTATGGAATTTGATGGAATAATTTTTGAGCATAATATTCATAAAGCCAACTCCATTGAATTGCCTACCCCTTGCTGTATTAGTGATATTGATAATCATGTGCCTGAAAATGTTAAACTTGATGCAGTAGAGACCATAGTTGATTGCCCCTCTATTGATGAACCTATTGAGTCGCATGAGTTACATGTTGGTGATGTCTTGTTGGATGACATACGAGATTCCATTCCCTCCATTTTGGGCACTCGCCCCCCTGCACTAACCATACAAGGCTGTAAGCCTTTATCCAGTGATGTGCAGCATATTCAGATTGAGCCATATCGGCCCCCTCATCGCTCTAAGTATGGGGGAGATACTCCAAAGGAAGTAAGCATGGAGTCGATGGCAAAGAGGGAGCATGGTCTAAGGTTTAAACCTTTCCTTGGGAGGTCTCAACATGAAGAGACGAGTAGGAGGATTCCGAGGGGATCCTACTCCAGATGGTAGTTGATTTGCAGTACGTCGAGCCAACGACGATAACCAAGGCGCTGTCCGGGAGGCAACCCGTGTTAGTCTTTCTTTGATTTTCTTTCCTTAGCTTATTTTCGTAGTTTATTTTGCTTTGTTTCGTTCGCCTGTCACTCACATTACAGGTATGAAAGTAAACTGGAGAAGAGACGTTGTGCCCAACCATTCCCACCGCCTCGCGGCGTTCCTCACCGCCCCACGGTGGAGCCCACCGCCCCGCGGTGGAGGTCAGGTATGATTTCTCGACTCTATAAAAAAAACAAGAATAAAGGGCCCCGAAAAAAACCTTAAACGGGTGAGCAAATTTTTTATTTTTTGAGTGGTAACTAAGGTTTTGACGGATTGGGCCCCGCATCGACCTCGCCGCGACCCGGCCAGACCTTTCAGTTGTCCTCACCGCGACCCGGCGATTCATCCACCGTCCCGCGTCGAGGCATCCAGGAGTCATCGTTTGTGCTCGTTTGTAAGTCCCCTTGGCTGCCCTTTGTTTTGAGCAATTCACTTCTTTACTTATGGCACCTAAAGGCAAGAAGCAAGTGTCTCCGAGGGACGAGAGTGAGGTTTATAACATTGTGAAGGAGAGGAAGGTGTTGGCTTCTAAGTTCTTTGATAGGCCGACCTTGGCCGAGATGGGAATGCTGGCGTGTGTGTCCATGTGCTTGGCACAGTGTGGGTTAGGGGAGTTTCTGAACAAGGCTGCCCCTGCATATCCAGAGCTTTGCTACCAGTTCATCGCCTCCTTCAAGAGGTACTCTAATGGCGCGAACGACAAGCATCTGCTGAGGGTCACGTTCATCTACAATGGGCGTGACTACTCTTTGTCTCCTAAGGTGGTGCGTGATGCCCTGGGCATTACAAAGCTACCAACTGATGGGTGGTCTGGTGGCATTCTAGAGTCAGAGATGATGGAGTTCTGGAGGGCTGCTACGGGCCGAACGTTCAGGAAGGGCCAGGAGGTGAATTCGAAGCTGGTGAACCCGTGTCTGCGGTTGATCCACAAGGTGATGATGAGAGACTTCTTTGGCCACGCTGATGATGGAAAGGTCCCTCTGAAGGATTTCCGGTGGTTTATGAGCATCTTGGAGGTTGTTGAGTACGTGCCGTGTTGGGCTACCCTTTTCTTGGGTTCCTTGAAGAGGATTCGTGATGGTGAGCCACGTGATATTTGTGGGGGTGGTCTGATTACCCTCCTTTGTGCTGGAGTGATAGCTTGCGATCAGATTCCTCGGCCTGTTGCCTACATGGTGTATGATATGGCACACATGAAGGTATGCTCGATGCTGAAGCCATTGGGAAAGGATGGTAATTTAGTCTGGTCGTCATATGATGGCCACATTCTGATTCTGCCACGGGAGTTCGCCTATTCACCTTCATTTGCGGATTGGTGGATCTCCAGTGATAGCAGAATGACGACTGATGATACCCCTGCTGCTGCTCCTTTAGGCCCGTATGGAGAGGGCCCTAGTGGTGGTGGTGGTGCTGCTGCTGAGTTTGCGGGTGAGGACACTCCTATGCCTACACTTTATGATGCGCCTTCGTCTTCTTACGGTCCTACCACACCTTGGCAGGAGTTGTATTCGAGATTTGATGCATTCTCAGTGCAGCAGACGCACTGACACACCCAAGTAGAGACCGGTCTGCAGACTTGGCAGACCCAGTTCCGTGCTGATGTAGATGAGCGTCTGGACACCATGGACGCTCATATGAGGGACTACTTCGGGAGGTTCCCACCACCACCACCATCAGGCCCGCAGTGAGTTTATTTTCTTCTTCCCCTATTTCCTTTGCTGTTCTCTTTTCTACATTGAGGACAATGTTCGGTTTAAGTATGGGGGAGGGATTTAGACTTGCCATCTGTCTATCCTTTGTACAGATTGTTTTCTTTTCGTGTGCTGTATTTCCCTTTAAAAAAAAAACGAAAAAGCCAAAAAGAAGTAAAAAGGCAATCAAAACCCTGGGATGAGCTGAAAACCCGAAAAGGAAGTTCAAGTAAAAAGCAGGTAGTCCGGCTGGTATAGACCAGGGCAAAAGTGGACTGGAGTGATATGAGTATATGTGAGATATCTAGCAAAATGAAATGAGTGGCTTTGTGAAAACCCGAAAGGGCGCCTTGGCAAGATGAGCGTAAAAGAAGAAGAGTGATTCTAGGATTTCTCGATATTCCTTGGCGAGGTGTCATAAGAAGAGGTGGTATAAGGAGTTCGGGTAGGCCACTCTAGAGCGATAAGGAGCTAGATTGGAGTTAGGATTAGATTATCTTTGCATCACTTATTTTGGTTGTCTGGAGCTTATTGTTGATATGTTGTAGTTGCTAGTGTCATATTTTCTTGTACTTCCTGAGGCCTTGGTGTTGATTGAGAGAGTGAGTTTTTCTTTAGCTTACTCGGGACGAGTAAAGGTCTAAGTATGGGGGCATTTGATAGGTGTTATTTCATACACCTTTACTAGCAACTATTAGCATGATTTGGAGGAGTTTTTGATGAGTTTTTAGGCTAAGTCGGTAATTTGGAAGTTGTGGAGAGAAGTGAAGATATCCCAGGATTTACAGCTTAGATGGAGATGGAGCTGCTGGAGCTGAAGAAGTTGAAGGAGTGAGCTCACCGCCTCGCGCCAGATTCACCGCGGCCCGGCGGTGACTCCCAGAGAAGGTTGAAGCCCCGCGCCAGAGGAAGCCACCGCCCAGCGGTGGAGAGCCTGAAGCCCCGCGGTGGATCTCACCGACCCGCGGTGGTCGTGTTTAATGCCTCGCACCAGAAGACTGTTACTTTCCTTTTATTTCGTTTAGATTTTATTTTATTATTATTCTGTTTCCTTTATTGTTTGCATTAGTTTAACCTAGTTTCCTAAGACTATTTAAGTCCTCTTTCTAGGTTAAGAGATATAGACACTTGGAGACTTTTTACCTACACACGATTTTTCAGACATTATTTCACATTAGAGTTTTTCATCCCCTTTGATGGAGAACTAACTTTCCCTTGTTCTACTAGACGATTGAAGCAATACAGTTGATGTGTTTGTGAGATTTCTATTCCTTGTTCTTATCCTTATAAATGTTGGTTTGATTCTCTTGGTTATATTGAATATTGATTGCTTGTTGTTCTTCTTAGCCTGATCAACTAGATTGAATACTTTTTATCAATTGCTAGGATTGCATATAGGGGTTCCGAGTGCATATCTAGTAGCAAACACAATTGTGCGTATAGGGGTTCCGAGCGTACAATTGTGAGTGGGAATCAGTTGCATGCGAGTATTAGTATGTCCTTCTATTTGCATGTATCCTATATCCTTGTGTGTATTGCTATTGCTGTGTTAGTGGTAAAGTATACCGACAACTGTGAGAATCGGTGGTACTTTATCATTGGCATAGTAATAAGTCTATCGACAACTGTGAGAATCGGTAGTATTTAAGATCAGGGTGGGAACAACTATAAGGATAGTAAAAGAACTTGGATTAAATAGATTTTTGTGATCAAATTATATCTCTGTATTGTGGATCTCGCTCTAGTAGGACTACTTTCCCTCATTATATTTCCTCAACTAAACCAAACTTGTTTGCTTTGCTTGCTTTGTGTTCTCTTGATAACTAAACCCCCGTTCGTGTTACTGGTCATTCACACTTGCATACTGCATCAGATCTTCCCTGTGGGTTCGACCCTTACTTGCTTACTATACATCTGTTTAGTAGGTCTGTTAGGACTTTTTACTTTGATAAGGCTAATCAACGATATTTGCATTGCGCATATTTAGCCCCGTCAGCTAATGAGGGAGTCTGTGGAGGTCATCCTTGGTGAAGAACCCTAGTTTAGAAGATCTTTTGTATGGGGTTCCATTGGCCGATAATGCATGTTGATTCGAAATAGTATGTGGAAAAATGTGATGAGTGCCAACACTTCAACAATGCACTTCATTAGCCCGCGATTCTTTTGAAGACCATCAATGCACCCTACCCCTTTGTGATGTGAGAGATGATAATTCTAGGTCCATTTTCGAGAGCCGCGGGGAAGGTATAATACATTTTGGTTATTGTGGATTACTTCACAAAATGGGTGGAAGCGGAGGCCTTGGCTAAGATCACAATGTGTAATGTGCGCTTGTTCTTATGGAAGAATGTGGAATATAGATTTGGTGTCCTCCACACATTGATGACTGATCATGGATGATAACATCCATGGAAGGACAAGTCAAAGGCCTCCAAGTAAGAGGCTCAAGTAAAGAAAATTTCTTCTGAAAGTTTGAAGTTTTTATTTCCCGTCAAATTCTGGACAGTCTTCGGTAAAAGTCCATAACCGTGTCTAGAAAATTGATCTCTGGATGATTCAAGATGATTTGGAAATCCGATTCAAATATCTACAACTCCATAGTTTATATCGAATTGAAAATCGAACAAGCAGATGGTGAAATTCAATTCTACCAAAGGTAGTGCAATTTCCAGCGGGAATTATTCACTTTTCATAATTAGATAGAGTTAGATAAAATTGTATCTCATTTTTAATATTATGTTTATCATTTAATTTAACTTTTTTATATTTGTTTTAATATTATTTGGATTAGGTAAGAAGAACTAGGGCCCAAGCTTGTTTGGTTCCTCATTTCCTCTCTTGCATGTTTCTTATCTTAATTTTCTCTTTCCTAGTTTCCTTTTTCTCTAGTATTAGATAGTTTGCTTATTTTCCAAACATTAGGGAATAAAATTTAGGATATATAAACCCTTTTTATTCATTTTTAAAATTCATGTTCAATTATGGGTAGATTTCTAAAGTCGAGATTCTCCTTATTTTAACCTTGGGCATCCCTAACGAGTCAAAGACTCAACGTGATCTTACAATTCGATCAAGCACTAAAGAGTGTTCATTAAGGAAGATTCATCACGTTGGATCTTTGCCAATCTATCCTAGGCGCCATCACATTGGTTTCCTACTTATCCGGTTCTTGAAGGTTTGAAGAAAGGTGATTGTTTTGAAGGCGGGAGCGACGGTAGAGACTGTCCTAACGTGGATTATTTCACATCAATTGGTATCAGATTTCTGGGTTGAGAGGAAAGCATTCCATATTTCATCATCTACACCATGTATGAATTCTATTATCTTCAAGACAAAGAATTCTATGTGCCATTAAGACGGTGCCCCAAGCGCTACTATTATGAAGATTATGATGAGCTGAAGCAACGACATTGCAATCGTCGTTCCTATGCATATGACAATTGCAGTTATTGTGAGGAGTGTTCCCCACCACCACGGGTTCGCTCCTACGAGGCACCACAACGACAATCTTTAAGGATTCGCTCCTACGTGGAACCAAGGCGACCACCTCCCCGGCATGAGGAACAAGACTATAGGGAGCCCACTCCATCAACTCAACGGCCTCCGCGCCTAACCATCGACCCACGCTTTATCGAGAGATGCGCCACAGAGCAAGTTAAGAGATTGTCCCTTAACGATGCCATCATCGCCGATCTCTGGGCCCAACTTGCTCAATTACAGGCATTACCACCACCGCAACCCACATCGAACCCAAGGTCATCGTTTATGTGACTTCATGGACCTCGGCGCCCATGATCTCTTGTGCTTTTCCAATGGCCGCTGATTTGGTGGTTATGGGAATGATTTCCACACCCTTAGATAAGGCCCAACTTGCACCCGCGGAAAGTTATCCGAAGGAGACACCTGCAACCCCGATCGTCATCCTTGTCGTTCCGCTTTGTAACTCGTCGTCGCTTCCATCGACACCCCCACCAACACCTCCATCGCCATCACTTGCTTCTAGAACTTTGTAGTTTGTTCCTCGTGTGTTATCTCACCTCATTCCCACATGAACGCAGAGGAGTACCACAAAAATGATACAACTTCGATTTTGTTCAAGACCGACGAACCACATGTTCATACGGTAATTTTTAGTGTTAACGTCCCTCTCCTCAACGCATTTGGCTTCCTACGCGTATAATTGAGAATGATTCAAAGCCAAGAAAAGGAGAATGATAACATCTATGGAAGGACAAGTCAAAGGCCTCCAAGGAAGAGGCTCAAGCAAAGAAAAGTTCTTGTGAAAGTTTGAAATTTTAGTTTCCATTAAATTCTAGACAGTCATTGGAAAAACAACCATAATTATGGCTAGAAATGGATCCTAGTATCAAGATGAATTGGAAAGAGAATTCAAATATCTACAACTCCATAGTTTACGTCGAATAAACAATCCAACAGGAAGATTGTCAAAATTCAGTTCTACTGAAGGTGGTTCAATTTCCAACAAGATTTGTTCACTTTCCATAATTAGATCGAGTTAGATAAGATTATATCTCATTTTTATTATATGTTTATCAATTAATTCAGCTTTATTACTTAGTTTCAATGTTATTATTCATTAATAAAAGTCATCTCAAATTTCATCTGTTCCTCTTTTTTTTTTCACTCCCATGGTATGGCGAATCAAGCGATTACTCAATATCGAATCGAAGAAGCGGGCCCGAATAACTGCCACTAAGGTCTTTGATTTCAACACCAAAATTGCCAAGCCGAAGATAGATAAGTCATAGCCCGAATCAGATTCAGATCTTGATCTTCTATCGAGATTCCTCAAATTGGGGCACTACGACTAAGCGATCCATCACATATATTATGATCAGATTAATCCTTGCAGGGCACGACACTGCAACGGTCATGGTCGGCGACGAAATAGCAGAGGTGGGATTCCAAGTATGGATGTTTTGATGGTTCCAAACTTGTAAGCTTAATGTGTGCTAAGTGTTATAAGAAAAGGTATAGTGCTTGTTATTCTAATTACATGTAAATGCCTTTCAAAAGAATCTTGGAAGCACTGGTCGTGAACGAGAACGTTGAGAGCACCGATTGTGATCGAGATCAACAGAGTGAAAAAGAGAACGAGCATATGCTCTGAAGGTACTAGTCATCTAAGACGTAGTGGTCGTCCGTACAAAATAGCTGGAGCATAAGACAATTCATGCAAAATATATTTTGTAACCAACTAGGTCAACTCAGTTCGTACAAAAGACATGATCAGAGAACTGACAGCGACATGATGTGATTAGATAAAGAAGACAAAATGATAGTCTTGAGCGCTAGCCTATAGAAGCGTCTAAAATGGTATGTGCTCAAAAGGCTTGGGCTGAGGAGGAAGAAAAATATGACAAACTAAGGAAAGATGAAATACCCAAGTATTGGCTGGTTGTAATATCTATGTAAGTGGAGGGATTCATGCTTTTGCATTATGTAAAGTGGAATTGTGGATAAGATCGAGGGTGAGAACTTGAGGAAGCTAAACCGTATGATAAGCCGAATTGAATAAATGTAGACTGTGTAGTTCAATTTGTTGGATGCATGCTTGTATGCGGTGATTCAAATGCGAATAGTTGATATTTTGAACTTCCTTGAGCACAAATCTTACAATATGACTGTGTGCATAAGACACACACTTACTTAGCCTTTTTATACTTCATGGTGATAACTGAGATTTATTACTTGATCTGTGCGTGGAGTTAAGATGGATGCAAATGTTTCTCCTTTGTCAAATGGAACCATCAGGGTTGTCAAATGATCTGTGCGTGGAGTTAAGATGGATGCAAATGTTTCTATGTGAAAGCTATTTAGTATAGTTGATAGAGGTCAAATGGAACCATCAGGGTTGTTAATATTTTTTTTAATTTTAACAATTCTACTCTTTATGAACGGCAGAATACAAGGCTTATTTTCTCCTTTGTCAATTTGTTTTCCTTCTGAAAAACGCTAATTCAGAAAGCATTTTGTTTGATGCTTTCTGGTTTAGCAAATTTGTTGCATCGATTGGATATTGATTTGTCTAAGGTTTTGCTTGATTTAATTTGTGTTTTAATTAAATGCTCGATGTGTTATAGCTTTGTTTCATGATTACTGGCTGTGGTGCGGTGATACTAAGGGCTCCTATTTTTATAGTGATAGGCTGGAGTTGTCGTAATAGAATAAGGTTCTGGTGAAACAGTGAGTTATGGTAAAACGGAGGTAATAATCGTAACCCTTGGATGAGGAAAAATGAGTGGTTCAGAATTAATCTAGATGGTTGCAAAATAAGAGGGTGTCATTTTTTGACCCGACCTGTCATCTAGATGGTTGCACACACTAGAGCTGTCATTTTTTGACCCGACCCACAAACCCGACCCGCATTTTCTGGGTCGAGACCCGACCCAAAAAATATTGAGTCAAAAGTGATCCGACCCGTTCGACCCGGAAATTTCTGGGTTGGGTCATTGACCCGTTGGGTCGACCCGTTGGGTCATTACATTTTTGTTTTTATTTTATATATTAAACATTATAATATATTTTGTTATTAAAATATTATATAATAACTTTTTTTGATTTCTTATTTTTTGTTTTAATTAAAATATTATTTTAATAATCATTTTTTAAAATTTTGACAAGGGCGCTCTCGACCCGCTGGATCGACCCGAACCCGTACCTGACCCGCAACGACCCGACCCACAATCGACCCGTAAATTTTGACATGTAATCGACCCGATATGCTTAAACCCGAACCCGACCCGTTTGACACGTTTGACAGGTCTACACACACATGATTATATCCAAATTGCAACTTATGTGGAAGGTTTGATATGCTTAATATCTCTTTCTCTCTCCAAATTTCCATAATGCTCATCTCTCCCTAAATTTCTTTGTACGTTTTTCCTCTCCACCATACATGAACTCCTAAACCTCCATTGAAGGAGAGCTCTTGGCCTTACATCGTCCACATACATCGTTCTCTATCCCGCGATCTAGTCTAATCCAAGATCTCGACATGTATAAAAGGCGGTTTCTGGAGCTTTTCTTCTTCCGTGAAGCTTAATGAGTGTGATAGCGTGAGAATTTGAGAGTGCTTCGACGATGATAAACTCGATTTAAAGAAGCGTAAAACAACCATGACTCTCAGGCTTCTTATTCGATCTACTGGCAGAACTGCTACCTAGGTTTTCCTTGATTTGTTGATTTCAATCTTGTGTTTCTTTTCGCTTTAATCATTGCAAATTACTGTTTCGTTGTATTTTTCATCGTATGTTTTTTTTGAAAGATGGTCGGTGTAATCATTTTGCGATGAAACCTGTCTTTTGATGAAGTTGTTGGTTAATAGCGATGCACAATTTCCGTTTCAATTTTTTTACCGCATCTCCCATTGTCGTGATTTACCTGCGGTTTCGTATTTTTTTATTGTCTGTAATTCAGAACAAAGTTTTGGAATTTCATGATAATAATGCAATAACAGATCCAGGCACTTTCGCTAAACTTCATTCATGCATTTTTAGTAACGGCATGTATAATTTTTGCAATATCTCATGTAGTTTACATGACTAAAATCATTGTAGTATTTGGCTACATGAAAATCCTAACAGTGTTTCTATGGGGATTTGTGACTACTGATTTCAGGTGCATTAGATTTATATCCGTTCGTAATACAATGATAGTGAGTTCTTATAATTTTTAAATTTGTGATAACGATTTGATTTACACTATGAAATTCATAGGTCGGATTTGTTCGTGTTCTCTTGCGGATGCTTATAATTTTTAGGGTTCGTGGTGGTATTCAATGTTTTCATTCCACCGAAGAGGATGAAAGGGAAGAAACGTAGATGACTCATGACGTGCTTGTGAGACTACGCCATTGTTAATTTCCCTGAATCAATGCTTCGAAAAAAGTCGGCTGAAGATGATATTTACGATATTAGAGGGTGATATTCACGTTTTGGGTGGTGATATTCGTGTAATTAGGTGATGATATTCATGTAATGAGGTGGTGATCGATATTCATAATCCGGGGATGATATTCATGTAATTGAGTATGATATCCATGTAACTAAGTGTGATATTCATGTTATTGAGTGTGATATTCATGTAATTGAGTGTGATATTCATGTATCTGAATGTGATATTCATGTAACTTAGTGTGATATTCATCTAAGCGAGTATGACATTCATATTCTTAAGTGGTGATATTCATGTGGATAAGAAATTAAGTAATCACATATTAAAGAAAGATATTCATAAAACATGGACGATACTCAAGAAGCAAACTTACAAATATGCGAATTTGTAGAGCATCAGGATGCACTTGACGATATTCATAAACTTATTATCGATATTCATAAAGTCATTATCGATATTCATAAACTCATTATCGATATTCATGAATGCTGGAAAAACTGATAAACGAGGATAACAAATTCAAATTTAGCGAATCATCACAAATTTGAACGAATTTAAATTTTGTCATTACATGTGGGAATTTAAATTTCTTTTCTCATTCAACACAATCAAAAAGATTGGAAAGAATATATCATTTTATCTTTCTTCCCTTATATAAATTTTGTTAGATAATATTCTCCGTCTATATTTTAACTGCCTTGTTTAGAGCAAAATCCTATAGAAACAAGAAAACATTACTCCCTCTATTTCCTCTTAATCCAACCGTCCATAACCTCTCATCCAACTTTTCATATTTGTCCTTCCGGTTTACCACAATACTCGTGTTGGGCCACGTTTTTTTAGCCCATTGGATCGGCCTCGTAGCTTGAACCAGGCTGCCTTGTAGAAGGTCTGGACAAAGTAAACAGGGAAGGACGTTGACATAGGAAAACAACCTCCAGAGATCTCGGTCCAGTCAGTATGCAGAGTAACGACCTCCAAAAATCTCGGTCCGATCAGTATGCAGAGTGATGACCCCCAGAGGTCTCGGAGATAGTTTTTAACCGATCTTGATATGTAAATGTAGTATAAATATGAGAAGAATCCTCATGTAGCACACACATTATCAGCTTTGCTCAATACAAGCAGTACTTTATTGTTTCTCTGTTCGCTACGAATAATTGTTCTCTGGTTCAATATCTAGTTCAAATTGTAACACCCCCAAAACTTAACCCTTTTGGAAATGTATTACCGCCAGTGACCCCAGTGTTCCTTACTGAGATCACCCAAGGCTTTACCATTTAAATACAATTTATGAAATACCAATGATACATAATGATCAAAGCATTCAATTCCAAAACATAACATTGTCAAAGAAACATGAGTTACGGGATTACAACCCAATCCCGAATAGGCTAACACAAAGTTTAAACCAAATACAGCGGAAGTCTTAGAAGACATAAATAGAGTACAACAGAAGTCTTTATAAAATACATTGCCCAAAAGATCTCAACCTGATTAACAAAATAGCTAAAACATTCGAAAACCACCGTCGACTCCATAGTCCTTCTGTTCTTCTGAACTACTTTCTGTCTGATGTGCCGAATCGAACGGATGACACCAGCCCATATGTGGAGAACAAAGTTCGTGGGTTAGTCTACTTGAATAGACTAGCAAGGGTATAAAGCAGAATGGTCTGAGTGATCATAACCGTTTACTATCATTGTCCCTCGAATAATAACCGAAGGAACGATACATAACCCGACACTTTCATGGAATAACAACAAGAGGTAGGCACAAGAGAAGATTCTGGAAGACTGAATCTTCACAGAAATTGACTCGAAAAGAGACTCCAAGAGATTGAGTCTTTAAGGAAATATGACAAATCTGGAATGTTTAAAGAATCATACAACAATGATTTTAAAAGTTGACTGAGATGCTTTGGTTCACGACCAACCTCATCGCATACAGCGAATCCAGATTGGAAAGAGAACGTACTATGATCAAAGTCGAGACGAGTTCTCCTAGCTGCACTATAACTTAGTTGCACTACTCGCCGAAGGTTTATTAATTATGTGCGTCGAGTAGCACTTATCTGATTTATGTTTCAAAAACACGCATCACGTTATTAGACTTTTACATGTGTACCCCACCATTGGGACGGCACATCTTAGTATACGTTTCGTCGAGAGTGACGCAGACCGGAAGGTTTGTGACACCAACTAAGTGTCCTGCCTCTACACACTTGTGAAAGAGACCGATCATGATCTTAGAATAGTACCAGATGGAGACGAACCACCCCGATACCAGATTATAAAGAAACGACCGGACGAAGTCCGAGTACATTCCTAACTAACAGTGCTAACCACACAGATACAACACAATAACAGTTACAGAATAAATCCACATAAAGGCCCGAAAGGCGATCACAGATAATAGCGCTGTTCTAACAGATATACAACCTATTATATGATTTTCAAAACAGTTTATAAATCACTTCCAGAAGAACACAGTAATAATCGTTCCAAATTAATTAATCAATTGAAATAACTGATAATCAATGTAAATATGGAAACGATGAGCAAGAGCGAACCACCACTTGCCTTAATCCGCAGAATAGAAACAAGCCTAATGATGACGACGGGATTCCGGGCTCGACACGGGTATAGCTCCGACAGCACAACGACATTCGAGTCGACCCATAAAAGGAACCCTAAGTTAGATCCGACATAACCACAGTATGAATCTAAAAACGACGAAAGAAAATGAAAGGAACGACGCCACAACGACGACCATCAAAGCCAAAAGCCAATGAGGCACTCTGGGCTCTGGCGGCGGTCGCTGTTCTTGGCGGCGGTCGCCGTGAAGAACACGGCGGTCGCCGTGAAGAACTCAGACGACAGAAGCGGCGAGAAAACTCACCCAAAACACGAGCGACTCGGCCTCCTTCGACTTGCTTTGGTTTCTAACCTCCAAGGCTACCAAAAGCTTCACAAAGGCACTCTGGAAACAACACAAAACGACCTCCGGCGAAAGCTTCAGAAATCCGACGAGGCCTAACTCTGGTGAGGCAAGAATTTGGGAGTGCTTGGGCTGTGGATTGAGCTCAAAACCCCTCCCAAACACCTCCTTTTATAGCCAAATGCCAGGAAACACAGTCATTGCCCTACGAAGAGCTACTCCGGCGCTGCCAGAGCCACGCCGGCGACCTTCGGGCAAGGACCTCCGGACAACAACGACGGCGGGCGCCGTCATAAATGCTGCGGGCGCCGCCATAGGCTTGGCGTCCCCAGCTAGGAGAAGACCCAGCCTGCTCCTCGAGCATTGCGACGGCGGGCGCCGCCACTGTACGGCGGGCGCCGCCCTTGGCTTTGCCGCCTCCTCAGCTCTTAGATGAAAACGATATTAACCCGGGATAAAATTATCGTACGCGAACGAGTATTAACATTCAAAGCACGTCGTCTGTATTTTATTTCACTGAGAAAAATATTACAGATACAGAGAGCATTACCGAACGTCTTAAACTCTCTGAATTAAATCCGACGTACATAACGGGTACTCGGGAAAAATCCCGAAACTCCATAAATAGCTTACAAAAATACGGGGTATCACATCTCCTCCCCCTTAAAAGAAGTTTCGACCCCGAAACTTAGGTCGAGAATAACTCGGGAAAACGCCTGAGCATATCTGACTCGGTTTCCCACGTTTCCCAAGTAACTTCTTCTGATCCGGACTTGGACCACAGAATCCGCACCAACGGTACGATCTTGTTGCGCAGTTGCTTCTCACGACGCTCCAAAATGCACACGGGCATCTCCTCATAAGTACTATTAGCTTGAATCTCGATGTCCTCATAACTCAGCACATGAGACTCATCTGGCACATACTTTCTGAGTAGAGATACGTGGAACACATTGTGCACTGGGTGGGCCGATGGCGGCAATGCCAAGCGATACACTAGAGATCCCACTCTATCCAGAATCTCAAATGATCCCACGTAGCGAGGGTTAAGCTTCCCACGCTTACCAAACCTGAAAACTCCTTTGGATGGCGATACCTTGACAAAGACCTTGTCACCGACCTCGAACTCGACAATCCTGCGCTTCCGATCTGCATAGGACTTCTGTCAACTTTGAGCGGTCAACATCCTCTGTTTGATCAAAGCAATGTCTGAAGCCGTCCTTTCGACCAACTCTGGTCCAAGCAGAATCTTGTCGGCATTATCAACCCAATAAATCGGAGATCTGCATCTGCGACCATACAAAGCTTCAAATGGAGCCATCTTGACTGTAGCATGCCAGCTATTATTGTACGTGAACTCAATCAGACTCAAGTTGTCCTCCCAGCTAGTCGGACAATCGAGTACACAAGCTCTAAGCATATCCTCTAGGGTCTGGATGGTCCTTTCAGACTGACCATCTGTCTGAGGATGAAACGCGGTGCTGAACCTCAACTCGGTTCCCATAGCCTTATGAAGTTCCTGCCAGAACCTTGACATGAAATGGCCATCTCGGTCCGATACAATGGTCTTAGGAATGCCATGTAAGCGGACAATCTCCTTCTGGTAGACTTATGCTAACTTCTGGGTTTCCCATGTGGTCTTGATGGCTATGAAATGAGCACTCTTCGTAAGCCTATCCACAATTACCCAGATAGCATCTCTCTGACTTCGAGTCTTGGGTAGCCCAGTGACGAAGTCCATGGCAATGTCCTCCCATTTCCATTCTGGCATTGGGAGAGGTAGCAGTTCACCACCTGGCCTGCGGTGTTCGATCTTGACCTTCTGGAAAGTTAAGCACTTTGTCACAAAGTCTGCTACGTCCCACTTCATGTTTGGCCACCAAAACTTCTTCCTGAGATCCTTGTACATCTTGCTAGAGCCAGGATGCACAGAATAAGCAAATGAATGAGCTTCTCTCATTACCAACTGACGAAGACTCTCTGTGTCTGGCACACGGATCCGATCCTAAAACCAAAGCGATCCATCATCCCGAATCACAAAACTGGGAGCTTTCCCATCCATCACTTCACTGCTTAGCTTCACCAAGATGATGTCATCAACTTGCTTTTCCTTGATCTGATCCAGCAGTGTAGCCTGAATTTCCAACATACTCAGGTACCCTCTACGCTGGTCATACAAGACTTCAATGTCGCATGACTCTTGGTTTAGCTTGGTCTGAGCAGTAAGTAGAGCAGCTACAGTCTCGTGCGTTGTCTTCCGGCTTAGTGCATCAGCTACTACATTAGCCTTGCCCGGATGATACAGCAACTCCATGTCGTAGTCTTTGAGCAACTCTAGCCAGCGGCGTTGTCTCATATTTAGCTCCTTTTGAGTAAATATATACTTGAGACTTTTGTGGTCATCGAAGACTTGGCATCTTATACCATAGAGGTAATGCCTCCAAATCTTTAGCGCAAAGACAACCGCTGCTAGCTCAAGATCATGTGTCGGATAGTTTTCTTCGTACGTCTTGAGTTGCCTGGATACATAAGCAATGACTCTGCCCCTCTGCATCAAAACACAACCAAGACCACACTTTGAAGCATCACTATAGACCACATAATCGTCGTTCCCCTCTGGGAGTGCTAACACGGGTGCCGAGGTCAGCCGTCGCTTCAACTCCTGGAAACTGGCCTCGCACTTGTCATTCCAGACAAACTTCTTGTGAACCTTGCGGAGTAAATTGGTCATAGGTAGAACGGTCTTTGAAAACCCCTCCACGAACCGTCTGTAATACCCGGCAAGTCCAAGAAAACTGCGCACCTCCTTCACATTCTGAGGCTGCTTCCAATTAGCCACCGCTTCAATCTTCTGGGGATCAACCATAACCCCCTTCTCATTGATCACATTGTAACACCCCCAAAACTTAACCCTTTTGGAAAGGTATTACCGCCAGTGACCCCAGTGTTCCTTACCGAGATCACCCAAGGCTTTACCAAATAAATACAATTTATGAAATGCAATTGATACACAAAGATCAAGCATTAAATTCCAAAACGTAACATTGTTGAGGAAACAAGAGTTACGGGATTACAACCCAATCCCGAATAGGTCAAAACATAGTTTAAACCAAACACACCGGAAGACTAAGAAAGTAAGTTACAATCGGAGTTATTGTCCAAAGGATCATAACCTGATTAAAGAAATAATTAAAATATTCAAAAACCACCGCCGACTCCATAGTCCTTCTAATCTTCTGAGCTACTTCATAAATGATGTGCCGAATCAAACGGATGACACCAGCCAACCATGCAAGGGAAAACATTGGTTGGTTAGTCTAAATGAATAGACTAGCAAGGGTACAAAGCAGACTGGTTCAAAGCAGTCATATTAGGTTAGACTCATCGCTTCTCGGATAATAACCGATAACGGTAGTCAACCATCATATTCCTACTGGAATAAACAAGAGGTATGCACAAGAGAAGATTCTGGAAGACTGAATCTTCATAGAAATCGACTCGAAAGAAGACTCCAACGGAAATGAGTCTTTAAGGAAGTAATGACAAATCTGGAATATTACAGAATCATTCAACAATGATTTAAAACTGACTGAGATGCTTCGGTTCACGACCAACCTCATCGCCTACAGCGAATCCAGATTGGAAAGAGAACGTACTACATTCAAGTCAAGACGAGTTTTCCTAGCTGCACTGAACTTAGCTGCACTACTCGCCCAAGGTGTATTAATTATGTGCGTCAAGGTAACACTTATCTGATTTATGTTTCAAAAACACACAACACGTTATAGACTTTTACATGTGTACCCCACCAGTGGGACGACACATCTTAGTATACGTTTCGTCGAGAGTGACGTATACCGAAAGGTTTGTGACACCAGCTAAGTGTCATGTCTCTAGACACATGTGTAAGAGACCGATCATGATCATAGAATAGTACCAGATGCGGACGAGCCATCCCGATACCAGATTATAAAGAAACGACTGGACATAGTCCGAGTAACGTTCCTATCTAACAGTGCTAACTAAACAGTTACAGCACCACAACATTTACAGGATAAATCCACATAAAGGCCCGAAAGGCGATCACAGATAATAGCGTTGTTCTAACAGATACACAACCTATTATATGATTTTCAAAACAGTTTATCAAAACCGTTTCCAGACAAACAGAATATTCATTCCAAATTAATTACTCAGATAAACTACTGATAATTAATGTAAATATGGAACGAAAGAGCAAGAGCGAACCGCCACTTGCCTTACTCCGCATAATAGTCTAAAGACGTCAACTGGATTCCGGGCTCGACACGGTATAGTTCCGACAGCACAACAACCTTCGAGTCGACCCATAAAAGGAACCCTAAGTTAGATCCGACATAAACAGTACGAATCTAAACACGGTGAAAGAACACGAAAGGAAAGACGCCACGACGACAACCGACCAAGCCAAAGCCACGAAGGCGTTCTGGGCACTGGCGGCGGTCGCTGTTCTTGGCGGCGGTCGCCGTATTCATCACGGCGGTCGCCGTGAAGAACACGGCCGACTGAAACGAGAGAAAACTCACCCCAAAACACGAGCGGTTCGGCCTCCTTCGACTTGCTTTGGCATTTAACCTCCAAGGCTAACCAAAAGCTTCACAAAGGCACTCTGGAAACACACCACGACACCTCCGGCGAGCACAAGAAAACCGACGAAAACACAACTCACTTTGAGGGAGAGTTTTGGCAGTGATTCGGGGTTGTAGATGACCCAAAACCCATGCCCAAGCTCGTCTATTTATAGGCAAACCCCAAGGAGTGATCTGCAAACCCTCAGACGCGGCAAACGACGCAACGGCGTGCCTCGAACGACGGGCAATGCCCACTGGACAATCACGGCGGTCGCCGTAATTTTGCTTGCGGCGGGCACGCGGCGGTCGCCGTAAATGCGGCGGTCGCCGTCGCTAGGCCTGTCGCGGCCAGCTAGAAGCTGACACGTTGACTTCTCGGGCCCAACCACGACGGTCGCCGTTTCTGAACGGCGGTCTCCGTTTCCCCCTTTTCCCGCCCATTCGGCTTTGAACGAGCTTGACGATAAACCGGGATAAAAATTATCGTACGCGAACGACAATTAAACTCCAAGGCATGATGTCTGTATATTATTTCACTGAGAAAAATATTACAGATACAGAGCACATTACAGAATGTCTCAAGCTACCTGAATTAAATCCGACGTACACAACGGGTACCCGGGAAAATTCCATAATTCCCAAAATAACCTTACAAAAATACGGGGTATCACATCTCATCCCCCTTACAAGAAGTTTCGACCCCGAAACTTAGGTCGAGAATAACTCGGGAAAACGCCTGAGCATATCTGACTCGGTTTCCCACGTCTCCCAAGTAACTTCTTCGGTCCTTGACTTGGACCACAGCACTCATACCAACGGTACGATCTTGTTGCGCAATTGCTTCTCCCGACGCTCCAAAATGCGCACGGGCAACTCTTCATAAGTACCATTAGCTTGAATCTCGATGTCCTCGTAGCTAAGTACATGAGACTCATCTGGTACATACTTTCTGAGTAAAGACACGTGGAACACATTATGCACCGGGTGAGCCGATGGTGGCAACGCCAAACGGTACGCTAGAGATCCCACTCTATCCAGAATTTCGAATGGTCCTACGTAGCGAGGGTTAAGCTTCCCACGCTTACCAAATCTGAAAACTCCTTTGGATGGCGATACCTTGACAAAAACCTTGTCACCGACCTTGAACTCGACAGTCCTGCGCTTCCGATCTGCGTAGGACTTCTGTCGACTCTGAGCGGTCAACATTCTTTGTCTGATCAAAGCAATGTCTGAAGCCGTCCTTTCGACCAACTCTGGTCCAAGCAGAATTTTGTCGGCATTATCGTCCCAACAAATCGGAGATCTGCATCTGCGACCATACAAAGCTTCAAACGGAGCCATCTTGATTGTAGCATGCCAGCTATTGTTGTACGTGAACTCAATCAGACTCAAGCTGTCCTCCCAGCTAGTCGGACGATCGAGCACACAAGCTCTAAGCATATCCTCCAAAGTCTGGATGGTCCTTTCAGACTGGCCATCTGTTTGAGGATGAAACGTTGTACTGAACCTCAACTCGGTTCCCATAGCCTTATGAAGTTCCTTCCAGAATCTTGACATAAAACGGCCATCTCGGTCCGATACAATGGTCTTAGGAATGCCATGTAAGCGGACAATCTCCTTCTGGTAAACTTCGGCTAGCTTCTGGGTTTCCCATGTGGTCTTGATGGCTATGAAATGAGCACTCTTCGTAAGCCTATCCACAATTACCCAGATAGCATCTCTCTGACTTCGAGTCTTTGGTAGCCCAGTGACGAAGTCCATGGAAATGTCCTCCCATTTCCATTCTGGTACGGGGAGAGGTAGCATGTCACCACCTGGTCTGCGGTGTTCGATCTTGACTTTTTGGCAAGTTAAGCACTTCGCCACAAAGTCTGCTACGTCCCACTTCATGTTTGGCCACCAAAACTTCTTCCTGAGATCCTTGTACATCTTGCTAAGGCCAGGATGCACAGAATAAGCAGATGAATGAGCTTCTCTCATCACCAACTGACGAAGACCTTCTGTGTCAGGCACACAGATCCGATCCTAAAACCAAAGTGATCCATCATCCTGAACCACAAAACTGGGAGCTTTCCCATCCATCACTTCACTACTTAACTTTACCAAGATGATGTCATCGACTTGCTTTTCTTTGATTTGATCCAGCAGTGTAGCCTGAATCTCCATCATACTCAGGTACCCTCTATGCTGGTCATATAAGACTTCAATGTCGCATGACTCTTGGTTTAGCTTGGTCTGAGCAGTAAGTAGAGCAACCACAGTCTCGTGCGTTGTCTTCCGACTTAGTGCATCAGCTACTACATTAGCCTTGCCCGGATGATACACAACTCCATGTCATAGTCCTTGAGCAACTCTAGCTAGCGGCGTTGTCTCATATTTAACTCCTTCTGAGTAAATATATACTTGAGACTTTTGTGGTCAGTGAAGACTTGGCATCTTATACCGTAGAGGTAATGCCTCCAAATCTTCAGCGCAAAGACAACCGCTGCTAACTCAAGATCGTGGGTCGGATAGTTTTCTTCGTAAGTCTTGAGTTGTCTAGATGCGTAAGCAATGACTCTGCCCCTTTGCATCAAAACACAACCAAGACCACACTTTGAAGCATCACTATAGACCACATAATCGTCATTCCCCTCTGGGAGTGCTAACACGGGTGCCGAGGTCAACCATCGCTTCAACTCCTGGAAACTGACCTCGCACTTGTCATTCCAGACAAACTTCTTGTGGACCTTGCGGAGTAGATTGGTCATAGGTAGAGCGATCTTTGAAAATCCTTCTACAAACCTTCTATAATACCCGGCAAGTCCAAGAAAACTGCGCACCTCCTTCACATTCTGGGGCTGTGTCCATTTAGCCACCGCTTCAATCTTTTGGGGATCAACCATAACCCCATTTTTATTGATCACGTGGCCTAAGAAATCCACTTCCTTTATCCAGAATTCACATTTAGACAATTTAGCATAAAGCTGATGTTGTCTAAGGATCGACAAGGAAATCCGTAGATGTTCCTCATGGACTTCTTCATTCGGAGAATAGATCAAGATGTCGTCTATGAAGACCACCACGAACTTATCCAAGTACTGGTGAAAACATTGGTTCATCAAGTCCATAAAGACAGCTGGAGCATTTGTAAGCCCAAAAGGCATCACTACGAACTCGTAATGACCATATCTGGTCCTAAACGCAGTTCTAGGAATGTCCTACTCACGAATCCTGAGTTGATGATATCCAGATCTTAAGTCGATCTTGGAGAAAACCTTTGCTCCTTGCAACTGGTCCAACAAGTCATCAATCCTAGGCAAAGGATACTTGTTCTTGATCGTCACCTTGTTCAACTCTCGATAGTCGATACAAAGTCGGAACGATCCGTCCTTCTTTTTGACGAATAAAACCGGGGCACCCCACGGCGATGCACTCGGCCTGACATAACCTTTAAAAATAAGATCTTCAAGTTGATTCTTCAATTCTTGCATCTCAGCCGGAGCCATCCGATACGGTGATTTGGAAATCGGCGCCGTACCAGGCTCGAGATCAATTGAAAACTCTACGTCACGGTTCGGGGGTAATCCATGAATTTCTTCCGGAAAGACATCCGAAAACTCCCTAACTACAGGAATATCAAGAACCTCAGGTCCATCCTTCTCGGGCAAATCCAAGTAGCAAAGGTACCCGACACATCCTTGTCGTAGTAGCTTAAACGCAGCCATCGCATTGATCAGCTTGCCGTTATCAGCGTCATTTCGACCTTTGAACTTGCACACGAATTTGCCCCCGGATGACACCGTCACCGTTCTTGAATTGAAGTCGATCACCGCCTTGTGACGCGTCAGCCAATCCATACCGAGAATAATGTCGTATGGAGCCATGGCTATGCAGATTAAATCTGCCTCGAATTCCTTACCCTGAATGGTAATCGGAAAGTCGGACAAATGCTTGGTTCCCACCAAACGTTCTCCATTAGGAAGATTAACGACGAAAGGGTCGCACAAATCATTGCACACTAAGTCTAACTTGCTAACACAGCTATCCGAAATAAAGGAATGCGTAGCACCAGAATCAAACAGAATGCACACTGAAGTAGAGTGAAGGTATAGAGTACCTTGAGCAATCGGAGCGTTGGGTCCATCTGCCTCACGCATCTCGTACAAGCGTTGGCCCTGACTTCCAGAAACAGCTGGGGCCTTTCCCCTGTTCTGAGCAGTCGTCTGCACTGAAGGGTTAGGAGTCTCGGCAGGCTTAAACCTAGGTCGGTTGCTCTGATGAACTGACCCTTGTTGCGACTCTACTCCCTTCTGCTTCCCCTGCTTGCAGAACTTTTGCAGATGACCATCACGTCCACACCCAAAGCATGGCCTCCTCTCCTTTCGACACGCAGTGCTCTTGTGCCCAGCAGTACCGCAGTTATAACACTGAACTGTACTCCGGGTCTGCCCTGACTGCTGAGTCGATCCTTCTTGCGTCATCTCCGTCTTAGCTCTGCCGGATTTGGCGAAGTTAGACGGTGGCGCAGGGCGCTTAAAACCACCTCCCTGGTTCTGATTCTGCATCGACTTCTGTCGGTTGCGCCTCTTGGTCGACTCCTCGTGAGTTACCTCTAGCTTATAGGCACAATCCACATACTGCTCCAAGGTAGAGCATGTGTGGTGCACCATTAATGGCTTGATATCCGGGTTCATCCACTCGTGGAAGTACCAGATCTTTTGAGCCTCGCTGGTGATCTCGGCAGTGGCGTACAGTAGAAGATGGTTGAACTTAGATGCCAACTCGGTCACTCTTAGACCGTCATTCTGAGGGTACAAGAACTCTTTATGCTTCTCCTCTCTCATAGCACGAGCGAAAAAGCGATCAACCATCTTGGTTTTGAACATCGACCAAGTCAACACTAGGCTCTCAGCCAAACCAGTGCTCTCCCACCACTCGCTAGCCTCCTCCTTCAGCTGAAGAGACGCGATATGGACCTTCTCGGCCTCCGTACACTCCACGTTCCTGAACAGCCTCTCCATATGGGAGAACCAATGAGTCACTGCCACTGGCTCCCCTTTCCCGTTATAGCAGTCGGGTCTCATGGAAGTAATGGTCTTAAGAGCGCGACCATAGCTGTCCCTCGCCCTAACGGCAGTCTCCTGAATCACAAGGTTTCTGGGTTCCACAACATCAGGAACCGCTGCGTGAATAGGCACTTCTTGTGCTTGAGGCGCACTTGGTCTCAAGACATCTGTAATAGCCTGCATCACGATCCCACGGATTGCCTCAACAGCTGCAGCGTCAAACAACGTCGGCGCCTGGGTCTGATCCTGACCTTCACGCCTCTGCTGGACGCGAGACTCAGACTCGTGTTCATCCTGAACACTTCTTCCTGCTGGTCTGGGGTTTTGGCTAGTCCCAGCACCGGCTCGAGTCGAATTCCTCGTGCTTCTTGGGTTCACCATCTATTTACCGATCAAATTCCAAGCATTCAATACATTAATATTATGCAATATACTTATGCAATATACCAACGTAAATAAATTACTCAGAATAGATCAACTTGGTATTTTATAGATGAACCTTCGAATTCTTACACAAGTTACGCATAAGTTTATCATTCGAGCGTTAGGACAACACTGCTCGAAGATATAAGTGTTTCTCAGAGTACTTGCCGTAATACTGAAATATTACACAAAGTACAACTTGGAATACTAAGAAACGAAACTACTACGATAGGCAACGCCACTCCTCCTCAAGGCATTCCAAAACGTCTCCCATACGACTGGCTACTAGTGCATGGTCTCTTCGGGCTAGGCTCACCATCGAGCTCTGGCGATGGGTTTCGCACCCTGCTTGACCCTGAAGCACATAGTCCTAGCTCAGTCATGGTAAAGTATGGGTCGTCCATGACTGGTCCTCCTATTCCAGCCCTCCTCTGGGTACTGGCGGTCAACTCATCCCTCTAACGCTGCTGTTCTGCGAAGATTACCTCGCTCTGGCGGAGAATCTCCTACAGCTCGGATTCCGACCTCCATCTCCTTGGAGTAGGGATAGGCTGAGATTCCCTGTCACTTCTCCCAATACCGTACTCGGTATACAGTGCCTCCCAATCAGCTTCTGACATGGGTGCGTACTCTGGCACTGGTGACAATCCTGTACCGGGCTCCTGAATCTGCCCTCCAAGGTCCAACTCTGGATCCTCTTCTGGATCATCCTCTATGGGATCCTCATCCTCGGGAGGATCTTGCTCAAGCATCTCCTCTTCCTCGTCCTCGTACTCGATCTCCTCGGGAATTGGTCCCAGCAGAAAGTCGTCTTGGTAAACCCCTTGTTCGTACCTTGATAACTCATCTTCCTGCTCCCATTCCTGTACTTCCTCCACCCTTGGTGGCGGCACAAGTGCAGGTCTAGGGACCATAGCATTCCTGGCTACAAGGACAACTTACTCGGGGAGAACGTGCTTGACGTCTTCGGGTGGGCTACTCGGGCCTCCAACCTCGAAACATCGCTGAGGTAACGGAAAATCTAGCCTCGGCTGATCCGACTTGGCGTCTTCCGACCCCCTACCAATAGAAAAGCAGACACCCATCCTATCGAACAATAAGGAATGAATTAGTCTTTCTAGACATAGAAGCAAGCTTACTATATCAGACTATAAAGAAGGCATGACTATGAACGGTGTTTTTAAATTCTTTTCAGAATGAAAATTCAGAGCTCTTTTTAAAGCATTTCGAAAACGGATAAAGGGTTTATAAAAATTCCAAACCCATTTTAAAAACTTTTGACTCTGATACCACAACTGTAACATTCCCAAAACTTAACCCTTTTGGAAAGTTATTACCGCCAGTGACCCCAGTGTTCCTTACCGAGATCACCCAAGGCTTTACCAAATAAATACAATTTATGAAATGCAATTGATACACAAAGATCAAGCATTAAATTCCAAAACGTAACATTGTTGAGGAAACAAGAGTTACGGGATTACAACCCAATCCCGAATAGGTCAAAACATAGTTTAAACCAAACACACCGGAAGACTAAGAAAGTAAGTTACAATCGGAGTTATTGTCCAAATGATCATAACCTGATTAAAGAAATAATTAAAAACATTCAAAAACCACCGCCGACTCCATAGTCCTTCTAATCTTCTGAGCTACTTCATAACTGATCTGCCGAATCAAACGGATGACACCAGCCAACCATGCAAGGGAAAACATTGGTTGGTTAGTCTAAATGAATAGACTAGTAAGGGTACAAAGCAGACTGGTTCGAAGCAGTCATATTAGGTTAGACTCATCGCTTCTCGGATAATAACCGATAACGGTAGTCAACCATCATATTCCTACTGGAATAAACAAGAGGTATGCACAAGAGAAGATTCTAGAAGAATGAATCTTCACAGAAATCAACTCGAAAGAAGACTCCAACGAAAATGAGTCTTTAAGGAAGTAATGACAAATCTGGAATATTACAGAATCATTCAACACTGATTTAAAACTGACTGAGATGCTTCGGTTCACGACCAACCTCATCGCCTACAGCGAATCCAGATTGGAAAGAGAACGTACTACATTCAAGTCAAAGACGAGTTTTCCTAGCTGCACTGAACTTAGCTGCACTACTCGCCCAAGGTGTATTAATTATGTGCATCAAGGTAGCACTTATCTGATTTATGTTTCAAAAACACACAACACGTTATAGACTTTTATATGTGTACCCCACCAGTGGGACGACACATCTTAGTGTACGTTTCGTCGAGAGTGACGTATACCGAAAGGTTTGTGACACCAGCTAAGTGTCCTGTCTCTACACACATGTGTAAGAGACCGATCATGATCATAGAATAGTACCAGATGGGGATGAGCCATCCCGATACCAGATTATAAAGAAACGACTGGACATAGTCCGAGTAACGTTCCTATCTAACAGTGCTAACTAAATAGTTACAGCACCACAACATTTACAGGATAAATCCACATAAAGGCCCGAAAGGCGATCACAGATAATAGCGTTGTTCTAACAGATACACAACCTATTATATGATTTTCAAAACAGTTTATCAAAACCGTTTCCAGACAAACAGAATATTCATTCCAAATTAATTACTCAGATAAACTACTGATAATTAATGTAAATATGGAACGAAAGAGCAAGAGCGAACCGCCACTTGCCTTACTCCGCAGAATAGTCTAAAGACGTAAACTGGATTCCGGGCTCGACACGGTATAGTTCCGACAGCACAACAACCTTCGAGTCGACCCATAAAAGGAACCCTAAGTTAGATCCCACATAAACAGTACGAATCTAAACACGGAGAAAGAACACGAAAGGAAAGACGCCACGACGACAACCGACCAAGCCAAAGCCACGAAGGCGTTCTGGGCACTGGCGGCGGTCGCTGTTCTTGGCGGCGGTCGCCGTGAAGAACACGGCCGACTGAAACGAGAGAAAACTCACCCCAAAACACGAGCGGTTCGGCCTCCTTCGACTTGCTTTGGCTTCTAACCTCCAAGGCTAACCAAAAGCTTCACAAAGGCACTCTGGAAACACACCACGACACCTCCGGCGAGCACAAGAAAACCGACGAAAACACAACTCACTTTGAGGGAGAGTTTTGGCAGCGATTCGGGGTTGTAGATGACCCAAAACCCATGTCCAAGCTCGTCTATTTATAGGCAAACCCCAAGGAGTGATCTACAAACCCTCATACGCGGCAAACGACGCAACGGTGCGCCTCGAACGACGCCGGCGACCGGCGGGCAATGCCCACTGGACAATCACGGCGGTCGCCGTAATTTTGCCTGCGGCGGGCACGCGGCGGTCGCCGTAAATGCAGCGGTCGCCGTCGCTAGGCCTGTCGCGGCCAGCTAGAAGCTGACACGTTGACTTCTCGGGCCCAACCACGGCGGTCTCCGTTTCTGAACGGCGGTCGCCGTTTCCCCCTTTTCCCGCCCATTCGGCTTTGAACGAGCTTGACGATAAACCGGGATAAAAATTATCGTACGCGAATGACAATTAAACTCCAAGGCATGATGTCTGTATATTATTTCACTGAGAAAAATATTACAGATATAGAGCACATTACAGAATGTCTCAAGCTACCTGAATTAAATCCGACGTACACAACGGGTACCCGGGAAAATTCCATAATTCCCAAAATAACCTTACAAAAATACGGGGTATCACACACATGGCCTAAGAAAGCCACTTCCTTCATCCAGAATTCACACTTAGACAATTTAGCATAAAGCTGATGTTGTGTAAGGACTGACAAAGCAATCCGCATGTGTTCCTCGTGCACCTCTTCATTCGGAGAATAGATCAGAATGTCGTCGATGAAGACCACCACGAACTTATCCAAGTATTGGTGAAAACATCGATTCATCAGATCTATAAAGACTGTTGGAGCATTCGTAAGTCCAAAAGGCATCACTACGAACTCGTAATGACCATATCTGGTCCTAAACGCAGTTCTAGGAATGTCTTGCTCACGAATTCTGAGTTGATGATATCCAGATCTCAGGTCGATCTTGGAGAAAACTCTCGCTCCTTGCAACTGATCCAACAAGTCATCAATCTTTGGCAACGGGTACTTGTTCTTGATCGTCACTTTGTTCAACTCTCGGTAGTCGATACAAAGTCGAAACGATTCGTCCTTCTTTTTGACGAATAATACCGGAGCACCCCACGGACATGCACTCGACCTAATATAACCTTTGTTAAGGAGATCTTCAAGTTGACTCTTCAACTCTTGCATCTCTGCTGGAGCCATCCGATAGGGTGCCTTAGAAATTGGTGCGGTACCAGGCTCAATATCAATGGTAAACTCCACGTCACGGTTCGGAGGTAATCCAGGAATCTCCTCTGGAAAGACATCCGAGAAATCTCTAACCACTGGAATATCAAGAATCGCAGGTCCATCTTTCGCGGGCGAATCCAAGTAGCAAAGGAAACCGACACATCCTTGTCGTAGTAGCTTAAACGCAGCCATCACATTGATCAGCTTGACGTTATCAGCGTCATTCCTACCCTTGAACTTGCACACGAACTGGCCCCCAGATGACACCGTCACCGTCCTTGAACTAAAGTCGATCACCGCCCCATGACGCGTCAGCCAATCCATACCGAGAATAATGTCGTATGGAGCCATGTCTATACAGATTAGATCTACCTTGAATTCCTTACCCTGAATGGTAATTGGAAAGTCGGACAGATGTTTGGTTCCCACCAAACGTTCTCCATTAGGAAGACTAACAACGAAATGATCGCACGAATCGTTGCACACTAAGTCTAACTTGCTAACACAGCTATCCGAAATAAAGGAATGCGTAGCACCAGAATCAAACAGAATGCACACTGAAGTAGAGTGAAGGTATAGAGTACCTTGAGCAATCGGAGCGTTGGGTCCATCTGTTTCACGCATTTCGTACAAGCGTTGACCCTGACTTCCAGAAACAGCTGGGGCCTTTCCCCTGTTCTGAGCAGTCGTCTGAACTGACGGGCTAGGAGTATCGGCAAGCTTGAACCTAGGTCAGTTGCTCTGATGAATTGACCCTTGCTGCGACTCTACTCCCTTCTGCTTCCCCTGCTTGCAGAACTTCTACAGATGACCATCACGTCCATACCCAAAGCACGATCTCTTCTCCTTCTGGCACTCATTGCTCTTGTGCCCAGCAACACCACAGTTATAACACTGAACTGAACTTCTGTTCTGACTGGATTGCTGCGTTGACCCTCCGTGAGTCATGTTCGTCTTTGCTCGGCCAGACTTGGCAAAGCTAGACGGTGGCGCAGGTCGCTTAAATCCACCACCCTGATTCTGATTCTGCATCGACCTCTGTCGGATGCGTCTCTTCGTTGACTCCTCCAGAGTCACCTCCGGCTTGTAGGCAGCATCCACATACTGCTCCAGAGTAGAGCATGTGTGGTGCACCATCAACGACTTGATATCTAGACTCATCCACTCGTGAAAGTACCAGATCTTTTGTGCCTCGCTGGATATCTCAGGTCCAGCGTACTGCAAGAGATGGTTGAATTTGGTTGCCAGCTCGGTCACCTTTAAACCATCAGTCTTGGGGTACAGAAACTCCTTGTGTTTCTCCTCTCTCATAGCTCGAGAGAAGAAACGGTCAGTCATCTTGGTCTTAAACATCGACCAGGTTAACACAGGGCTATCAGCTAAGCCTGTACTCTCCCACCACTCACTGGCCTCATCCTTCAACTGCAAGGAAGCTATGTGGACCTTCTCAGCCTTAGTACAGTCCATATTACGGAACAGCCGTTCCATGTGAGAGAACCAATGGGTCACCTTGACTGGCTCCCCTTTTCCGTTGAAGCTGTCAGGCCTCATAGAACTGATGGTCTTCAGAGCACGACCATAGTTGTCCTTAGTCCTGACTGCATTCTCTTGAACATCATGGTTTTCTGGCTCCTCAAACCTAGGAACCGGTGGAGAATTCTGCACACCTTGCGCTTGAGGTGCATTAGGTCGCATAGCATCAGCGATAGCCTGCATGACAATTCCCTGAATTGTCTCAACTGCTGCAGCATCAAACACAGCTGGTGCATTACTCTGATCCTGACCATTGGCCCTGGATTGATTATGGGATTCAGATACATGCTCATCTTGTACAACATCTCTTATGATGGGTCTAGGCTCCTGACTAGTCCCAACCCCAGCTCGCCTTGTGTTCCTTGTGTTCACCATCTGTTTACCGATCAAATTCCAAGTATTTCATACATTAATATTCATTCCATAAACTTAATGTAGCAAAATTACTCGGAATAGACCAACTGGGTATTTTATAGATGAATTGGAACTATTTTACAAGCTACACATAAGTCTATCATCCGAGCGCTAGGACAAAACTTGCTCGAAGATAAAAGTGTTTCACAGAGTACTTGCCGCAATACTGAAATGTTACACAAAGTACATACTGAAATACTAAGAAAGGAAACTACTACGATAGGCAACGCCAATCCTCATCAAGGCGCTCCAAAACGTCTCTTATAAGACTGGCTACTCGTGCAAGGTCTCTTCGGACTAGGCTCACCATCGAGCTTTGGCGATGGGTTTCGCACCCTGCTCGGTCATGGGTCACATGGCTCTGGTGACTCAGACTCAACCTCAGTCGTGGAAAAGAAAGGATCGTCCATAAGGAGTCCTCGTATCCCAGCCCTCCTCTGAGCGCTAGCGATCGCCTGATCCATCTGCTGCTGCTGCTCCATATGAGAGCTCATTTCGCTCTGGCGAAGGATCTCTCTCAACTCAGCCTCTGATCTCCTCCTCCGAGGCGGAGTAGGCGGATAGTCCTCGTAGATCATGGTCGGGCCACTCCTCCCAATACCGTGCTCAGTGTACAGTGCCTCCCAATCAACATCAGTCATGAGCGTATAAGCCGGTACTGGTGATAGTTCTGGACTGGGGGGAATAAACTGCACCCCCGGCTCTTGACTGTCCACTAGCAAGTGCCTCAAGTTGTCTGGCTCCTGGCTCTGCTCTTCCAGGTCCATCTCGGGGTCCTCCTCAGGATCATCTTCGATGGGATCCTTATCCTCGGGATCAATCTCGATCATATCCTCTTCCTTGACAGGATCTATCTCTAGCATCTCTTCTTTCTCATCATCGTCATCCTCGTCCCCTTCCGGGACCATCCCTATCTGGTAATCGTCATTGTAATGCCCTAAGGCGTATCTAGACGACTCACCCACTTCTTGCACTGCTTCCTCCCTGAGTGGCTCTACAGGTGCAGCTACAATGACCACTGCATCCCAAGGCGTAAGGACAACAGACTCGGGGATCACATACTTGATGTCCTCGGGCGGGCTACTCGGGCCTCCAACCTCGAAACATCGCTGGGGAATCGGAAAATCTAGCCTGCCTGGAGACGGCGGGTCCGTCTTGGCCTCCTCCGATCCCGATCTGAGAGAGAGACATGCACCCATCCTACAGGACAACGAGGAATTGAGTTAGTCTTTCTAGACGTAGAAGCAAGCTTACTACATCCGACTATCCAGAAGACACGACTATGAACGGTGTTTTTAAATTCTTTTTACTTTGAAAATTTAGAGCCCTTAAAGCATTTTCGAAAACGGATAAATGGTTTATAAAAATACCAAACCCGTTTTAAAACCTTTGGCTCTGATACCACAACTGTAACACCCCCAAAACTTAACCCTTTTGGAAATGTATTACCGCCAGTGACCCCAGTGTTCCTTACCGAGATCACCCAAGACTTTACCATTTAAATACAATTTATGAAATACCAATGATACATAATGATCAAAGCATTCAATTCCAAAACATAACATTGTCAAAGAAACATGAGTTACGGGATTACAACCCAATCCCGAATAGGCTAATACAGAGTTTAAACCAAATACAGCGGAAGTCTTAGAAGACATAAATAGAGTACAGCGGAAGTCTTTATAAAATACATTGCCCAAAAGATCTCAACCTGATTAACAAAATAGCTAAAACATTCGAAAACCACCGTCGACTTCATAGTCCTTCTGTTCTTCTGAACTACTTTCTGTCTGATGTGCCGAATCAAACGGATGACACCAGCCCACATGCGGAGAACAAAGTTCGTGGGTTAGTCTACTTGAATAGACTAGCAAGGGTATAAAGTAGAATGGTCCGAGTGATCGTAACCATTTACTATCATTGTCCCTCGAATAATAACCGAAGGAACGATACATAACCCGACACTTTCACGGAATAACAACAAGAGGTATGCACAAGAGAAGATTTTGGAAGACTGAATCTTAACAGAAATCGACTCGAAAAGAGACTCCAAGAGATTGAGTCTTTAAGGAAATATAACAAATCTGGAATGTTTAAAGAATCATACAACAATGATTTTAAAAGTTGACTGAGATGCTTCGGTTCACGACCAACCTCATCGCATACAGCGAATCCAGATTGGAAAGAGAACGTACTATGATCAAAGTCGAGACGAGTTCTCCTAGCTGCACTATAACTTAGCTGCACTACTCGCCGAAGGTTTATTAATTATGTGCGTCGAGTAGCACTTATCTGATTTATGTTTCAAAAACACGCATCACGTTATTAGACTTTTACATGTGTACCCCACCATTGGGACGACACATCTTAGTATACGTTTCGTCGAGAGTGACGCACACCGGAAGGTTTGTGACACCAGCTAAGTGTCCTGCCTCTACACACTTATGAAAGAGACCGATCATGATCTTAGAATAGTACCAGATGGAGACGAGCCACGCCGATACCAGATTATAAAAAAACGACTGGACGAAGTCCGAGTACATTCCTAACTAACAGTGCTAACCACACAGATATAGCACAATAACAGTTACAGAATAAATCCACATAAAGGCCCGAAAGGCGATCACAGATAATAGCGTTGTTCTAACAGATATACAACCTATTATATGATTTTCAAAACAGTTTATAAATCACTTCTAGAAGAACACAGTAATAATCATTCCAAATTAATTAATCAATTGAAATAACTGATAATCAATGTAAATATGGAAACGATGAGCAAGAGCGAACCGCCACTTGCCTTAATCCGCAGAATAGAAACAAGCCTAACGATGACGACGAGATTCCGGGCTCGACACGGGTATAGCTCCGACAGCACAACGACCTTCGAGTCGACCCATAAAAGGAACCATAAGTTAGATCCGACATAACCACAGTACGAATCTAAAAACGACGAAAGAAAACGAAAGGAACGACGCCACAACGACGACCATCAAAGCCAAAAGCCAAAGAGGCATTCTGGGCTCTGGCGGCGGTCGCTGTTCTTGGCGGCGGTCGTCGCAGTTCTTCACGGCGGGCGCCGTGAAGAACACGACGGTCGCCGTGAAGAACTCAGACGACAGAAGCGGCGAGAAAACTCACCCAAAACACGAGCGACTCAGCCTCCTTCGACTTGCTTTGGTTTCTAACCTCCAAGGCTACCAAAAGCTTCACAAAGGCACTATGGAAACACCACCAAACGACCTCCGACAAAAGCTTCAGAAATCCGGCGAGGCCCAACTCTGGTGAGGCAAGAATTTGGGAGTGCTTGGGCTGTGGATTGAGCTCAAAACTCCTCCCAAACACCTCCTTTTATAGCCAAATGCCAGGAAACACAGTCATTGCCCTACGAAGAGCTACTCCGGCGCTGCCAGAGCCACGCCGGCGACCTTCGGGCAAGGACCTCCGGACAACAACGACGGCGGGCGCCGTCATAAATGCGGCAGGCGCCGCCATAGGCCTGGCGTCCCCGGCTAGGAGAAGACCCAGCCTGCTCCTCGAGCATTGCGACGGCGGGCGTCGCCACTGTACGGCGGGCGCCGCCCTTGGCTTTGCCTCCTCCTCAGCTCTTAGACGAAAACGATATTAACCCGGGATAAAATTATCGTACGCGAACGAGTATTAACATCCAAAGCATGTCGTCTGTATTTTATTTCACTGAGAAAAATATTACAGATACAAAGAGCATTACCGAACGTCTTAAACTCTCTGAATTAAATCCGACGTACATAACGGGTACTCGGGAAAAATCCCGAAACTCCAGAAATAGCTTACAAAAATACGGGGTATCACACAAATATTGAAGCGACTGATGGTTAAATCTTTCGATTCAATTAGTATCCCACTTGGAGGAGATAAGCTAATATTTATGTATGTTTAGTCTTATTCGTCTAACTACCAGTTGATTCGGATTATTTAGATATTATCAATCTAATTGTTGTCTAGTTACCCTTCTTAAAGCGATTTAGGTCGGTTCGATCTTTTCGCCCTAAAACAGCTCGTTTCACCAGAACTCATCTCTGTGGTAATATTCTACATTAATATTTCACTGGTGAGCATCTCTACTACGATATAGGTTTCTTAATTGGATTGAACCGTGCAATTTCTGTTAAGTTTTCTTTTCATTTCAAATAGCATGTAGAAGTAGAAGGAGCCTATATGTGCATCTGTTATAACTTGGGAAATTCCTGTTGGTGCCCCTGAATTTAGGGTTATTCCTGTTGGTGTCCCACGATTAAGTTTTTTCCTGTTGGTACCCCTAAGGTTTTGGTTTGTTCGCTTTGTAACCAAAATTTTTCATATCCGTATCATTTCGGTTCAAATTGATCAAATCGAAGCTCATCATTATGTTTATTGACATCAACTTAGTAGGATTCGACTCCTAAAACAATCAAATCCATACCCAAACCATTCCGATTTGAATTCTTAAGGTCAAAACGGGTTGTTGCTTCGAAATTCAAATCGACATGGTTCGGACATGGATTTGGGTATTTTAGGAGTCAAATCTTACTAATTTTAGGGCGAGGAACACAATGGTAGACTTGGATTTAATCAATTTGAACTAGAATGGTACAAACATGAAAATGTTTGGTTACGAAGCAAACAAACCCAAATCTTAGGGCCACCAACAGGAAAAAACTTAATCGTGGGACACCAACAGGAATAACCCTAAACTCAGGAGTACCAACAGGAATTTCCCTTATAACTTCTATGCTTTTAGGAGGAAGTAGACAGCCCATCTTCCACCCAACTTTTAGCTCCATTCTGGCTTTGGTAGAATGTATAGTTCTTCTTTTTATTTGCTTAGATTAGATTTGCTCATTGTTCGATGGTTTCTTCCTCATAGGTGCTCCTATATAGCTGTAAGAGTTTGATGTTGATGTGTTATGTGTGCGTGGGATTGTTTATTGCATATTTCATGGTTGCTTCATGAATCGCTAGTTAGTATATCTTAATAATTGGGGAAGTAAAGCTGCTGTTGAGTTTCTGGAGGAATAAAAACTTTTATTTGAGATCATTTATAATGGTGGTACTTTGGGTATTATAAGTAATTTTAAAAAGATAAAATAAAAAAGAATGGTTATAGAATCAAGGTAATAAGTGGAGAGAAGTATCATGAACATAATACTCACTCTTACACAATTTCTTACACATATGACACAAATTAATGACAATTTTTTTTTTTTTTTGGTTTATAAAATTTTTATATTAAAAGCAAAAGAAAAAGATAAAAAAAAATTATGGATCCATAAGAAAAGTAGATTAAAAAAGTAAAATAAGATACTCTAACAAATATTACTAATGTGAGATAGAGTATCATAAAATGTGGTGAAAGAGAGAAAAACTCAAAAAAGTAAAATATGATACTTGAAATGGGTATTACCATTGAAGATGCCGTGACTCAGTTACACTACAAATTTGCAGCTTTGATTCAATATGGAGTTGGTGGCCCTATAACAAAACTTCTTGCACTAGAAAGGTGCCTCGTTTTGTGGTACAACATGGTCCTTTTTGTGGTGTTCAATGGCAAGAGAAAGAGCTAATATATATATATATATATTTTGTTTGAGTGGGAGAATATTTTCCAAGTTCTTGGTCAAAAATAATGTTGGTCTACATGTTTAGAGTTGAAGATGACATGTGAATGCAATTAATTAACCTTGATTAGAAATGCATACTTAACAATTAGTTCTCTTCATAAGTGTCCATTTACTTGCCATAACCACTTTTATTTTGTAAAAAATATTTTAATGTTGTTGGAACTTTTTTAGTACTACACTAATGCATGTATGGTATGAAATGTTCTTTTATACGTTAATCTGGTAATTCTTCCATCATAGACTCGTAATTCTATCTATGTTCATTCTGTAACCCAAAACTTATTATTACAACCAATTGGTTTGGTCTAAACATAAGCTGTGTGATTTGCTTAAAGCATATGCTCTAATCCTTTGAGTTTGCTTCATAGTTCAGGTTCTTTTGATTTTGTTCTTGTTTTAGTCAATAACGATGAAGGAATTTGTACAGATTACAACCTTTGGTTGTTCATTGGCCAAACATCGACAATTAAGTACATTGGAAGCAACGGACATACTTCTGCACTAGGTCAGTTGTGCAACAATTTATCATATATTACATGATAATTATCCTTATTCTCGTTTGGAAACAGGGAAGTAGTGAACAATCATTTCATGTTGATATATTATAGCATATTACCTAGATTAAGAATTCATGAAATAAATAATTTCATTGAAATCGAAATACGTATGTCTACACATGCATAGATTATAAGTTAGATTAAATTTTGATGTGTTTTCCACATGAAAAAGATCTCTTAGTTGTGACTGAACCCATTTACTTGTCTGCAAAACTTACTGCAAAATGGAAAAAATGTGCAATCCTCCTCTTTATTGTCATGAGACTATATGATTTATAACTCTAATTAATGGGTATAGGTTGCTTTTATACTCTTAGGTCCTAACAAACTTAGTATTTAAATTTCAATCATCGTAGTAAATGGAATACAAGATTTAATATAACCAGCTTAACCTTAATTGGATTCTCTTGCGAGGTCCTAACAAACTTAGTATTTAAATTTCAATCATCGTAGTAAATGGAATACAAGATTTAATATAACCAGCTTAACCTTAATTGGATTCTCTTGGATAGCAAGAGTGATCTTGATAAAGTTTTTATAATTAGAATAACTGAAGTAAATATTTGATAACATCCATTTTATATATATTTTAGGAGTCTAGTTGCATATTAGAATAGTTCATTTGCATGTATATTTTATTGTTAATTTTACATTATTTTGTATTCGAAGTCTACACTCGTATTTATATTGTTTCAGGTATTTTAGTACCAATTTAAATGGTTTTAGAGAAAGGCCGAGACCCAAATGAGAAATCCACGTGAAGAATTTATGCAATAAGCTTTTGTGCTGATTTTAGTTGGTTGGCCTATTAGGCTTTGGTTCGATTTCCATGTGCAATGAAGAAGTGGGCCGACCCATTTTAATTCTCCAAAAGAAGCAGCAGCTAGGAGGCGTCTTGAAGGATGCGGTTGGGCCAAGTATTGCTATTGGGCCGAGTATTTCTATTGGGCGCCACTTCACGTGGATATGGTTGATGGCAGCTTAAGCGGCCGCTTTATTTGGGGGGAGATGAAGGGATCCTGAGTGGAATTACGTAGCATTAGTTTAGGTTTTCTTCTGTTTTTGCTTTGCTTTAGTTTTGAGTTTATCTTCTCTGCCGCACAGTACAGGATTTCATGAAGGAATTTTAAGCCTTTGCACAATTCGAAGATTGGTATTATCGTTTGTAATATCCCAGATTTGTAATCCTTTATAAGAATTATAATGCTACCCATGTCAACAAGAGCTCTTCCTTTTCCTGGTTCAAGTGAGGACAAAGAACTAGGAAGTTAAGCGTGCTAGGGCGGGAGTAGTCCTGGGATGGGTGACCTCCTGGGAAGTTCCCGGTTGGCATGGGGACAACCTTTATAAGGCTGCGGGCCTTACAAATGGTATCAGAGCCGACTCTGGGTTACGAGTGGGCTTGTCTTGGATGGCAGTCGCTCGACCCAGAGGGTGGTCTTCGGGACTTGACGGGCCTTGACGAGGTCGTCAAGGGTTTAAGTGGGGGTGATTGTAATACCCCGGATTTGTAATCCTTTATAAGGATTAGAATGCTATCCATGTCAACAAAAGCTCTTCCTTTTCCTGGTTCAAGTGAGGACAAAGAACTAGGAAGTTAAGCGTGCTAGGACGGGAGTAGTCCTGGGATGGGTGACCTCCTGGGAAGTTCCCGGTTGGCATGGGGACAGCCTTTCTAAGGTTGCGGGTCTTATATCGTTCTAGTCTTTTGTCAATTTGGATTATTTTGTTATTGAGATTCAATTTTATCTCCAGTGTTTATTGCATAATCCATATATATTGATGACTAGTTTAAATCTATTGATGTCTTCGATCATGCTTGGCTAAATTCCTAGTTCTAGGGTTATGGTGATCCTGACGATGCGTATGTAATTAGAATTATTTATTTGCCTGAATTGAAATATATTTGATTCGTTCCTAGATGTTTTATGCCCATAGTAGCAGATGCGAAATGGATCCTATTTGGGTTTGAGACTGAAAGGTGATAACTTTAATAGGTAGTTATGTAGGGTTTGAGACTGAGAGGTGATAACTTCTACTAGAATCCTAGGAATTGAACCTGAGTGTTATTTGTGCGACAACAACTTAATTACTCTTGAGGATTAATAGGCTATCATAGATGTTCTAGATTTGAGTTGGATTAGCGGAGCGCGACAGCGAATGTTATTTCAGTTTATCCCTAGACTCTAAGTGCGTTAAAGGGTTTGGATGAGATTAGCTCTGCGCGACAACGATTGTTAGTTTAGTCCAGGCACGTTTACTATCGTCTGAAAGGAGTTAGTAGATTACCTTAGATAGCCTACCTTCAAATAATTTGGACTAGATTCAGGTAAAGTGTGATTTTACTTACTGTTGCATCGTTGCGGTGATCCTTAACCTTAGACACATTTATCCCATTGATTTTTTTTATTTGTTTATTTAGTTAGCTTAGTTCTAGTTTCCTCAAACTTTATATCTTTCCGGCCTAGTTCACTGGTAGCGTTGCAATTAATATTACATTGGTCTCTGTGGGATCGACACTTGACTACTACAACTGATCTCGTACACTTGCGGGTATGTTTTAGCCACATCAAGTTTTTGGCACCGTTGCGGTGACCAATTTGTTAATATTAGTTGTCACCTCTATTAGTGAGTCTAGGTCATTATTTTTTCTTTGATTTTTTTTCCTTTTCTTTTCAGGCTATTCAGAAAGAGTCGAATAAATGGATCCAGGTAGGTATGAGGTAAATTCCTATCAATTTCCTTCATCTAAGCCTTATACAAGTACTCAGAGGTATGATTTTGTAAATTCTAATTTGGGTTATGGCCAAAACCCAATGACTTTTAACCTTTTTTGTGAGTTTTGTGGAGCTGAAGGTCATGATAAAGCAGATTGCCACACCAATTGGTTGGCACAATCACACATACCGCTCCAGACTGAGACTTATCTGTCCATACAAGACAGTAAGCTTGATGACTTCATTATACGACATGATAGGGAAGTCGAGAAAGTTCTTACTGTTCTTACAGTTATGCAGGATGATGTGCTTAAACCCCTATTAACCCAGTTTTATTCAGTTTCAGGTTTGGTGGACTCTTTGAAGACTCGAGTAGATGATTTAACCACAGAAAATCAGATGTTGAAAGATCAAATGGCTGCGTTGGTTGTCTCAAATTTGGCTACAAAGACACCTGAAGTGCACTACTTTAAGCAATGCACTTCTATCATGATTGGGGTTAAGAAGCAGTGGGATGAGCCACAATTTTATAGGAAGGAATTTACCCAAGAGACCAAGGAGGACCCGATGCTTGATGAGCTTAAGGTGTTACAAAGCTCTACCCCGACCTCTAGCATCATTACCTGCTATAAGGTGCAAGAAAAGCTTCCTGATATATTGCCCGATGTAACAATGTCATCACAAGCTGCATTGGAAATTCAGAACCCAAGGGTGGAAGCCAATTTAGAATTTGATGTTCAGAGTAGACGGAAGAAGAGAAAAAGACACTCTACTGGTCATGCTCCAATTGCATTCAACCAAGGGGATCATGTGATTCTCTATCATCACAAATCGAGCATGTTTCCGGGAAGTAAGAGTACAAGATGGTCCGATCCATACTACCTGAACCGAGTTCTACAAAATGATTCTGTGGAGCTATGGTATAAGAACTCGGGATACTTTAGAGTGAGGAAAATTCAGCTGAAGCCTTACATAGAGCCTGATCCGATCAAGTTGGGTATCACCGACCCGCCTGATCCGAGTACATGACATTGGTGAAGGTCAGGCTAATGACCTTAAACAAGCTCTGGATGAGAGGCAACCCATCAGGTATGTTTTCTTCTAAAAAAAAAAAAACTTCAACAACTCGGTCGAGTTGTCCCGATAGAAAGGAACTCGGCCCAGAACTCGACCGAGTTCTGGACCGAGTTTCGATCTGTCCGCTGCTTTCTCTTAAAAAAAAAAACTTTCCCAGTTTTCTTATTTTCTTCCCCTTCCTTTCTTTCTCCTTTCATTCCCTCTGATTCCGCCGTCACAACCACCGACCCTCCTCAATCCTCACCATCTCTCACCTCCCTTTCCCACCTCTTGCCCTTCACCCGCCTCCGCTCGAACCACCAACCGAGCCACACCAGCCCTGAATCGACCTCGACCCCGCCCACACCAGCACCCACCAATGAGCTGCTGCTCGCGCCTCGCCGAGTCACACCTCACCACCAGACTCACTCGCCCACCGCTGACCTCCGCCTCTGCTGGCCTGTCTCCACCACTGCTTCTCCGCTGCTGCCCAGCACTGCCCCTGCCGAGTCGCCTCCGACCCAATCGAGCCCGTTGTACCGCCGCTCAGCCCTACGGCGCCCTAACCCGAATCGAGTATTAAATTGGTAAATTTCTCTTCGCTGTGTGCTTGGTGTCATCCACTGTGCATAGTTTTGGGGGTCAAGTTTATGTTCATTTGGTGAATAGAATTTCTATGTTGATTGTATTTCTGATCGTGCTGATGATATTGATGATATTCTTTGTGTTTAGTTGTGCACAATTTGTGGTTTCCGGCCTTGCTTCTAAATGTTTTGAACTACTTAATGTTAATGGCGCTAGAACGAGTTATATTTGGTGAGATTGGAGATTAGTACGATGATCTGGTCGCGAGCTGCAGAATTTTGTATTAGGCCATTGCTGTTCCTCGTATTCTGTTGTGTTTGTTTTGGGACAGGTCCAATTATAGATGGCATGTTGCTGAATTTTTATGACCTTCCCGACTGAGCAGTTCATCTCCTCCCCGATTTGATGTGCCTATGCCTGAATTCCCGATAATTTGGTGAGTTTCTTTTCCTCTTTCTTCTATGTCTACATTGGGGACAATGTAGAATTTAAGCTTGGGGGAGGGATAATTCCATGTGTAGACTTCGTTTGCATTTTAGTGTTAGTTTTCATATCTATGTGTGTTTTTTTTTTCATGCATTGCATAGCATATTTGCATTTGGATGTTGGATGTGTTCCCCTGTTTATTCCTTTGTGGGTTCTTATAATGGTACATAAATTGTGAATCCTCTTAATATGCCTTGGCTGTTAATATTACAATTGCATTATGAGCATGATATGATTGATCAAACTTTTGACAATGACCTGAGCATGTGGACTTTGATTGAGATGTGTTAGGACCGATACTCTAGACAAAATGTCCCGGTGAGCATGTTAGCCTTTCTTGGACTAAAATTGCATAAGTCCTCTTATTTTCTTGTATGATCTCTCTTTGCTTGCTATCTCTAGAACTTACTTCAATACCTCTTTGAGACTGCATTTAGGACTAATATGCATTACATTTTGATTGAGACATTATTTTTCATGAGCCTATATCTTACTTGACCACCCTAATATTATTTCCCTCTCCTTGAAGCTCTCTGAGCCTTATAGACTTTTTCTTTTGAAGCTCCACAAAGCAATCCGAGCCTATTATATATCCTACATATCCAAGGGAATTGAATTTTAGTTTGCTAAGTGTGGACATGGACTAAGCTTGGGGGAGGAGCATAAAATGGTGGGTGATCAATAACATGTGCCATTCTGTTCATTAAGTTTGCTTCCTTTTTCTTCATTGGAAAAAAATTAATAATAATAAAAAAAATTCTGAAAAAAAAGAGAAAAGAAAAAAAAGAAAAAAGAATGAAGAAGAAGAAAAGAAGTGCGTAGACAGAATGATGAACTTTGGGTTGTTGTTGAGCTTATTGTAAAATCAGTTTATGCTTGGTGTTATTTTTGTGAAGTTCTTTTTCCTGGATTTAGCACCACATGGCCAAATGTATCCATGCCTTATCAAAATACCTTGGCCCCATTACAACCCTATTTTATGTCTCATGATTGTGTTTTGCATTGTTTCTAGTAGTGGAGATCTAGATATTATTGCAAGCTTATGGTAGTTAGCATTCAAAGTAGAGAATTGAGCGAAACACATATCCTAAACACATGAGTATGAGTGGCTTTAAATTTTATCCTGGTGAGGTCTAGAGTAGAGGATCTAATTACTTTCTTGTCATTGATTGAGAAGCATCCTAGGAAGGAACTTGTCATTTGTTTGGACTTTCATGGTTATTGTTCACATGTAATTTGGATAGAAACAACTGTTGCATATTTTGTGGACTCATTAGTTATGTACTTGCTTGGGACAACCAAGGTTTAAGCTTGAGGGATTTGATAACATTCATTTTATACATATTTTAGGAGTCTAGTTGCATATTAGAATAGTTCATTTACATGCATATTTTATATATTTTATTGTTAATTTTACATTATTTTGTATTCGGAGTCTACACTCGTATTTATATTGTTTCAGGTATTTTAGTACCAATTTAAATGGTTTTGGAGAAAGGCCGAGACCCAAATGAGAAATCCACGTGAAGAATTTATGCAATAAGCTTTTGTGCTGATTTTAGCTGGTTGGCCTATTGGGCTTTGGTTTGATTTCCATGTGCAATGAAGAAGTGGGCCGACCCATTTTAATTCTCCAAAAGAAGCAGCAACTAGGAGGCGTCTTGAAGGATGCGATTGGGCCAAGTACTGCTATTGGGCCGAGTATTTCTATTGGGCGCCACTTCACGTGGACATGGTTGATGGCAGATTAAGCGGCCGCTTTATTTGGGGGGAGATGAAGGGATCTTGAGTGGAATTACGAAGTGTTAGTTTTCAAAAAATGGTTGGATTCTCTTGGATAGAAAGAGTGATCTTGATAAAGTTTTTATAATTAGAATAACTGAAGTATATATTCTCTTGAGCCCAAATGGATAGAAATAACAGAACTTGATGTGTTCTTATCTTGCAATAAAAGCTCCTTTTTGTTAGACTGCAATCATTTAACATTTTGAGATATTGCCCCTTATTATATAATTCTTTTTGTTAGGATGCAATCATTTGACATTTTTGTTGATCTATATTTGTATAACTAAAGGAATAAGATATGGATCGAAAATGGATGTTAGCTAATCATTTGAAACATGAGTACGATAATGGGGTAAATGGGTTTATAAGGTTTGTTGTGGAGAATGCCAAAAATTCTCAAAAAATACCTTACCCTTGCACAAAATGCTACAATAGTAAAAGAGTTGGGGCTAGTAGTTTGAGGGATCATTTGATTATTAATGAAATTGATCAGTTGTACACCCGTTAGATATGGCATGGAGAGAAAGAACAAATCTCTGATAGTATGGATGAACTACGTGAAACCAACGACTTTCTTAGTGATTGTTTGGAGGAAATGGCACAAGCTGTTGAGGAGAATTTCATTCATCAACCTGAGGTGTATGATAACTTATTACATGATGCTTGAGGACCTCTCAATTCATCATGTACTAGGTTCTCGAGATTGTCTTCTATGTTGAGGTTGTATAATTTGAAAGCTTCTCATGGATGGACTAATAAGAGTTTTACAGGCTTACTTAATCTTTTGAAAGAAATGCTTCTTGAAGATTTTGTGCTTCCAAAGTCTACATAATAGGCCAAAAAAATTCTTTGTACATTGGGTTATGATTATGAGAAAAGTCATGCATGTCGTAATGATTGTGTTTTGTTTAGAAATGAATACGCATGACTAGATAGATGTCCAAATCCTACTTGTGGTGAGCCAATGTACAAAAGAGATCATGTACCATCAAAGGTGTTATAGTATTTTCCCATAATACAGAGATTCAAGCTTCTATTTGCCGACACAAAAGATGCGAAGAGGCTAAGATGGAATGCTAAAGAGAAGATTTTGTATGGCAAATTAAGACATCTAGCTGATTCTACATAATGGGTTAAATTGTTGATCAATTCCCTGGTTTCGGTTCCGATGCCAGAAACTCGCGTCTTGCTTTGTCATCTGATGGAGTTAACCCACATGGTAATCAATCAACTTCTCATAGCACTTAGCTTGGTCTATTCTGCTTGTTATCTATAGTCTTTCACCGAAGTTGTGCATGAAACGGAAATATATGTTATTGTCCTTGTTGATTTCTGGTCCGAAACAACTTGGAAATGATATAGATGTTTGTCTAGCACCACTCATTGATGATTTGAAACTTTGTTGGATTGTGGTGTGGAAGTTTATAATGCATATGGGAACAATTTTTTTTGTTTACGAGCAATGTTGTTTTGCACGGCAATTGACTTCCATGCTTACAGAAATTTGCATGGTTACATTGTTAAGGGACATGAGGCATTCCCTATTTATGGAGAACATACTTGCTTTTGTCAGCTGAATTATGGTGGAAAGACGGTGTATATTGGACATGGTTAGGGATGAGCTTCGGTCTAAAACCGGACCGGACCGAAAATCGAATTCGGGAAAAGTGTGGACCGAAGACCGGACCGGAAAATACCGGTCCGGTCCGGTCTCGGTCTCGATCCGGTCCGGTCCACCTTGGACAGGTTTTGGACCGAATTTAATTTTTTTGTAAAAATAATTTTAAAATTATATTTTAATAAATTATTTATTATATGTTGTATTATATTAATATAGAGATATTTAATTACTTAAAATATATTTATAATATATATAATTTAAATTATATAAGTATTTAATAAAAAACATATTTTATTTTAAAAAATCGATTTGGACCGGATCAGAACAAAAATCTCAGAATTCTTGGACCAAAGACCGAACCGATTTTCATTCGGTCCGGTCCGATCCAAAAATCCAATCGATTTGGACCGGATGAGAAGTTTGTTTTTGATAGTCTAGTAGGAACTTTACTAAATATGCGTGAAAAGACTAAAGATGCATCAAGGCTAGGAAAGATATGCAACATATGGGCATCAAATTAGAGTTAGCAATGGAAAAAAGAGGGAACAAAATATATCTACCACTTGCTTGCTACACTCTTTCAAAATCTGAGAAAACTGAATTCTTAAAGTTCTTTCAAGATATAAAGGTTCCTTCTAGGTTCTCATCCAATGTCAGAAGTCTCGTAAATATGAATGAAATGAGACTATTGGGAATGAAATCTCATGATTGCCACATTATAATGCAAGATTTTTTGTCGATTGCTATACATGGCATTCTACCGACACATGTGAGAAACACTGTCACTCGACTTTGTTTCTTCTTTAAGAAGATTTACAGCAAGGTCATTGAAATAGAGGAGTTGAGAAGTTTGCAAAATGATATTGTGGTCACACTATGCCAACTTGAAATGTACTTTCCTCCATATTTTTTTTGATATAATGGTGCATTTGACGGTTCATCTTGTGCAAGAAATAAGATATTGTGGACCAGCGCCCTTTAGGTGGATGCATGGAATTGAGCGAAATATGAAAGTATTGAAAGGCTATGTCAAGAACAGAAATCGATTCGAAGGTTGTATTGTTGAGCGATACATTGTTGAAGAAGCTGTTGAGTTTTGTAATAAGTATCTATCATGTGTTGATGCAATAGGCCTTCCTAAGACACCCGTGACAGAAGGAAATGGAAGGGTTGGTACTAAGGTTAAAAGAATACCCCCAGATTTACTACATCAAGCTCATTTATATGTTCTTCGAAACAATGATGATGTGCAACCGTATATTGTAGAGAACATGCGTTATTTGAGAAGCCAAAATCCAACTCGTAAGAACGAGATGTGGATTATGAAAGAGCACAATCGATCATTTCCTGATTGGCTAAGTGAGAAGGTGCTTGACCAACTAGAAACATTCAGGTTCCGTTTCAAACACACTGAGGTGGTTGTCCAAACGTTCTCTTATCGATGTAACAAAGTTATCGGCATATGAGATAAATGATTACGCCTTCTACAAAAAATATCATGATGATAAAAGTAAAATGCAAAAAAGCATTATAACATTAGTAGCTCAAGCAATGCATATATCTAGTGAAAAAGACAAAAATCCCGTGTATGCTGATATGTCATACTATGGTGTTATTACTTAAATTAATTACATTGAGTTCAGGGTGCCAGTTTTTAAGTACTCATGGGTTGACTCTACTAACGGTATAAGAGTTGATGAGCTAGGCTTCACTCTCGTTGATGTGAATAGGGTCGGCTATCACGATGATCCATTTATCCTAGAATCATAAGCAACTCAAGTCTTTTTGGTCCTTGACTCGTCTGATCGTAAGTGGTCGATTGTGCAATCAACCAAAAAGAGGTACATGAATGAGAACAATAAAGGAGAAAATGCAACAGCAAGTACTTCTAATATCATGTCGATGACTAATACTGATGTTAATTAAGAAGAAGTATACTTGAGTCTATATCATCGAAGCATTGGTATTTCGTCGTTCTAAAAATGTTCTAAAAAGAGAAAGAGAGAAAATTGAAAGGTCATTTTATTTTTTACATTTTAATGGTGATGATTATTTACTTGATAATGTTTATTTTGTTTTCTATTATTTATAACAATAAATTTGTTTATTTTTTGTAGATAAATGGATCGTATCTCTCAAACTACCAGTAGCGACTCTTCTAGTGATTCTGAAACACAAAAGAACAATAATGAGAATGTATCTCAGGTGCAAGTGAGGGGTATTGGTGTTGTAACTTGGTTTAAAAAATTGACTCAAAACATCACAAAGAAAATCACTTAGAGTGGGATCTGTATGGAAAAGCACAGGATGAGTTGTCATCACTTATGAAGAGTTATATTGGTTATCTAGCTCGTACATGGGTACCGATTGTACATCGAGTGATGTGACTATGCCCCATCAAGACCTTGATGGCCAAAAGGTGCTGCCCCTTTACACTCCCTCTCCGCCCTCGTCGACGCCCGCCGCGGCCCCTAACTTGCCTCTGCCAACTGCTTCGGGTTCCACTCCTACTACCGGCAATGTTCCGTCTCAGAGAACCATCACCCGCAATGTTCCATCTCAGGGAACCATCACCTGCAATGTCTCGTCTCAGGGAACCATCACCCGCGCCAAGGCCAAGGAACTCCAATCTAGGCTCATGGAGGGTCTAATGAGCCAAGGAGTGCCGAGGGAAAGTCAAGTTGGCTCGGTCATGTTGCTTGTGGCTCATCCAGATGCATTGGCATCGAGTCCTTGAAGCAAACTTGGGTCTGAAGCTGGGCATTCAATGTGGATTCAGTTTTTATTTCTTTTTATCATTTTCTCAAGCTTTAAATGACATTTTCCAGCTTGAAATGAAAGCTAGATCAGTTTTGATGCTTGGTGATCCTTGACATGCCAAGGGTCCCTTGTAACTTGTTTCTCCAAGGCTATATATAGCCTTCTTCTCAGCCATTATAAGCAGATCAACTTTCAATCAAAATCCAGTAGCTTAAGCTCAGTTTTATCCAAGAATAATCCTTAGTTCGTGTGTCATATCGAACTACTCTTGATCTCCTCCTCTGGGTGAGTTATATCCCACCGTAGAAGATCAAACTTGTTCTTCCTTGGGGGTGTGTTACATCCTCATTTGAAGTTCACCTATCCAGCAACTCCACTTCACCATTTTCTCATCAAAACACTCACCTCCACCCTCCTCTACTCCCCCTTCGCAGAACCCACATCATCAACACCCCTTCGCTGAACTGCATGCGACCCCTCAACAAAATCCACACAACTTCTGAATCGCTGATCCGTTCATGCTCTAATTTTAAGGAAATCATATAGACCTCCGGATTTACCTTTGGGTTTTGGAATCATCCAATTTGGAGTCCGGACTAGAGATAACGAGCCAGTTGAAGACATGACAGTATTCTTGGCATTCGGTTCCTCATAGAAACCAGGTCGTGTCCCTTCCTTCACTTGGGCCTCAGTTGGAGCGTTTCCCTTGCACCGTAGACAAAGAGAAGGCAGATCCTATCATCGAGACTGGAGGAAGGTTTTAGATGAGCTTAAGCATTCTATTTATGAATCCATTGCGGTAATCTTCGAGACTAGACGCCTTTATATTATTAAAGAATTATATATAGAAAGTCTATTGTTGTTCAGTTTAATTTCACCATGTTATTTTTATTTTTTTCAGCAAGCTTCTTCGATTCTTTATAATGTTAATAAGGCATATATACTTGAGAGCACTGGAGAAAAGTGGAAAGATTTCAAAAAAGTACTTACTAGAGAAGCCAAAATGCACAACAAAAGCCTTTTGCGAAGTACGATTTTATTGATCAAGCCACATGGGATGAGTTTTTACGACAACGATGCACTAAAGATTTTCAGGTTAAATATATACTTTATTACACGGTTTATCATATTTCACATTACGCGATTTCAATGCCTTTCTATAATATGTTCTACATGATCGAGTTTTATAAGTTATATTGTATAGGTTTACATGATCATATATAAATAATAATTATATTTTATATGTTTTATTTCTTTCTATCTTATAGTATACAATGTATATTATTGGATTTAAATCTTGTCTTTGAGTTTTAAATTAAAATTAATATTGCATGCAAGAATTAAGTGCAAAAAATAGTGATAATTCAAAGAAGGTTGAATATCCTTACAAGCTATCAAGAAAGGGTTATCGTCGTAAAGCTAGAGACATGGTAATGACTATTGGATTATTATTGAGAAATTTATATGTGTGTATCCCGGTTGGTCGTCATATTAATTTTTTATTTTTTTAGCTCATAGAGAGAGTAGAAGATCCTGCCACTTCTTCGATTCCTAACGTTGAATTATGGTTGGATGCGAGACAAACAATAAATGGGAAGCTCGATCCTGGAGTTACAAGAATAGCTTCAGAAATTGTAAGTGACCTGTAACACCCCCGACTCATGTCGGTAGTGCCACACGCCAATGACTTGAGACTTAAAAGTCCAAAGTCATCCTAGGCTTTAATTTGAACAATTATGCTTGAATACAATAATAGCAAAGATTAAATAGCGGAAGACTTGTGAAATAAAAACTCCATCTTTATTAAAACTCCTCTCATAGATTGAGGAGGCTAGTTTTACAAGAAAATATGAAATTATAGCGGAAGACTTCATATTAACCTTATATACATGACTAAGTGATCTATATATTATAACCTATTATATTTATTAAGGAATTTAAATCAATACTAAACAACTACATAATATTACTTTGAAACACAACTTCAACTGCAAGCCTGTGTCTTTGATTTGTTACTTTAGAATAGTCTCAGACCAACGACTGATGTGCCATATAGGACAGATGACACCAACCAACCATGCAAGAAAAATGAACGGTTGGTCAGTCTAATGAAAGACTACGCAAGGGTGAAAAAGGAATGGTTCTATGTAGTCGTATATAGTCACTACCCCTGTTTCTCGAATAATACTCGATAAACGGTATATGACTACTATACTTCTACTGAAACAAAAGAAAATGCATGATTCAAGAGAAGACTCCAACGGAATTGAGTCTTATGGGAATTATATGTATTTGTTTGGGAACATTAATAATCATCATACAAGATTTCTTAAAAACGACTCCTTTGACTAATTGGGCCCTCGACCAACCTCACCGCATAATGTGAATACAGATTGGAAATGAGACTTATTTTAGACAGGAGCCCGAGCGATTTCCACGTTGTACTCCTCGCCCGAGGTATATTAATTATGTCCATAAAGGAACTTATCTTATTTAATTCCAAACCGTGCATTTACGCTAAAGCTTTTAATCCACACCAATCTCGAAACGAGATATATCATAGGACGAATCCCGAATAACGACACTAGATAAGTGCATCACCACTTATATTCGAATAAGGGTAGGTCATGACCAAAAGTATTAGGGCAATAATCCTCCTAATACCAAGTTATAACGAAACAAGTAAACCTCGTGAGGTATATAACGTTCCTACAAATACTCGTACTAACTAAGGACACAAGTCCACACCAAATTCCACACAAAAGTTCAACTAGTACCCTATAATAATAATAATAATAATAATAGTAATATATAAGGGTCGTCACTAGCAATATATACAACCTAGTATATAATTCATATTTATCCACACAATATATCACACTAGTTCCCAACACAAATTAAGAATATTTATCCCAACTTAATTAAAACATTTGATTAATCATCAATTAAGAAAAATATGGAATGAATTGCAAGAGCGAACCGCCACATGCCTTAACTTGCTTTGTCGGAAAATGACGTGTCGACGTTCGAGATAAGATTGATTTTAGTCGACGAACTGGATTTCTGATGATTCCGAGACGTACCCAATTCACACAAAAATAAATTATAATTAGATAATTTATTCAATAACGGAAATTGAACGATACATGTCTCAGATTCTAATTGAATTTATTTAAGTCTAAATAAATGAATTATCGAGGCTACATGATATATGATTATTTATACGATACTAAACATCCTTTAGTCGTATATTATAAATAAACATAACATGAATTAATTAATTATTTAATTTATTTACCATATTATATAACCCAACATATATTATCCAATTGTAATGTTACTTATTAACAATTTACAATCTTAGATAATATTCTAAAATTATGTTTAATTTAATTTTAACACTCCTAAAATCAAATTAACGCAATATATATCTAATTGACCTCAATTAGTATACATAATCGTGATTAATTAAACAAAATCGAATAAATATTCAGAATCGGTCTTTACCGATTTCACGTGCGACTACTTGTCGAAGAATGGCTTGATTCGAACTCGTCTGACCACCAACTAGATCGTGATTAGTGTCGTTGGATTCGTGACTTCAAAACGAAGATTGTGATACTTTAATCGTAACTGAAGATGCCTTAACGAAGGAGTGGCTTCATTTTAGTCGCCCCCTTGTTTTGGCATAATTACACATTTTTGCCAACTTTTCAAGTTGTGGCAAAAATACCCTTAAATTTAATTTTTAAAAAATATAAAATTTACCCAAACTTAGAGTGCGGTTCCGGTGCGGAGCACTCTTCCCGTGCGGACGTGCGGACATGCACTATAGGGCCTTATTTGTGCACTTTAGGGCCTTATTTGTGCACTTTTGCAAAAAAATTGAAAAATGCTTGGAAAAAAATTTGAAAAAGAAATTTTTTTTTTTTTTGAAAAAGTGCACAAATAAGACGTTAAAGTGCACAAATAAGGCCCTAAAGTGCATGCTCCGCACGTCCGCACGGGAAGAGTGCTCCGCATATGATCCAAACTCCCCAAACTTATTTATAATTGATACTAAGTTTATTTATACATTCTAACCCAAATTTATGATGAATGAAAAATTATATTAAGTTTGTACTAATCTTAAGTTACATTTTATCATAATTTAACCTTATCTTATTTAACATTTTGTTATCCTTAATTTAAATACTTTATGTTAACTTCATAAATGTTACTTAAAATTAATATTAACATAAGTTAACATAATTTAAATACTTCTTGATATAAAAAGGTAACCTACTTAGGTTAAGTATTATTTTATTCCTTCATGGAATAACATAATAAACCTTATAACCTTTATTAAAATTTTTTTTTTTATAAAATTACATTCATGGTTATACTTAATTATTTTATTTCTACCCATACTATTATATCCCATTTGCTAATTTGTACAAAAAATATTTTAACATAATTCTTGAACTAAGTTAATAAAAATTAAATTATTCCTCTATAAAGAATAAAATAAAATTTCTAACTTTTGTTATTATCAAAATAAAATTACCATATTGACATTCTAATTTAAGTTGGATATTACATGACCACTATGTTGAACAATATTATTTTGTCTCCACCCTTTTTAACTTGTGACTTGTTCAATTTGTTGTGGCTGCATAGATTGGAAAACGGCCTAGTTTACCGCTACTGTTTATTAGAAACCTTGATGATCCAGTATTAGTAACAACGTCCATGATTTAGTTGTGATTATTAGTTGTTCTTATGTGCTTAAAGGTTGATCTCAAAGTCCAAGAGTCCCAAGGGCACATAAAACGCAAATGGAGAGATGATTTACTTGCTATATCACTAGGTAAGGATGACCGCCCTAGTTGGGTGAGGGGTGTAGGTTTCGGGGTAACTTTAAAGTAATACTTTGGTGAAAACAAGCGTAGACGGGCTGGTGCATCCCAACAAGCGGTTACCATACTACAAAATCAAGTGTCATACATGCAAAATCAAATACAAATGATGCAAACAATGATATTGGAAATGCAAGCTGGGCATGAATCTCATGGCGAGTAGATTAATCATAGTAGACATGACAGTTGCTCATTGAAGAAATCTCAATCTTTCGCACAACCGGATAAGGTAATACAATCTTTTCGATTTGTATTGAATTTATCAATTAGGTCTTAATTTTTTTGTGGGTAACTTCCTTTTGTTTATTGAAGGGTGAATGGGAAAAATGTAAGCTATATTGGCCCGACCTAACAATTATGGTTGCTAAAGGGCGAGCATTTATCCAAGAAATCGGGTCATATACAATGCTACATGGCAAATAATTGGATTTAATGCTTCAGTTAAAGGTCACAGTTAACACGGTTGTACATGGACAGGAGCATGCAGAATCGCCATACTTGAGTGGAGATCAGTTTGTCACCTGTATAGAAGATGTGATTGGAGGTTTTATCGCTTGGCCGAAGGACATGGTCATCTTTGGATCGGTATAGTAATCAATTTCAAAATCTTCATATCATTCATTATGTGATTTTACTTAATCCTAATATTATAACTATTATACAATTACTCTATGATGTCTTAGGATGATGATACATCAAAAGGTACAAAGATCTCAACAAGTAGTTCTAAGCAATGCAAGAACAAATGCCCAGAAAGTGCAAAATCAAAACAATGCTCGATAATGTCAAGAGTTTCATTAGTTTATTATCCATTGATAAGTTGGACATTAACATCGACATGCCCACAAATATTCTACATCACGAGCATTCCTTGCACTTTGGAAAGAGAGAGTTAGATATATGGCTAGAAGGCAAAGAACTAGAAGCAATGCATGTTGCGATCTATATGAGGTGGGGAGTAACCTACAACAACCATACTCGACTGTAATTTTACATTCACTTTGCATCATTATGTGTTCACTTGATTGTTTAATTGCATGTGTTTGTATGAAAGTCAGAATTCGAGCAAATATGCTTTTCTTTGTCCAGAACATTTGGCTTGGCATGTGCGTAATGAAAACCAACTAAAACCAAGAGCACAATATATGGTTCAATCCATGCTTAATTCTGATTTAAGAGGGCATTTATGGTTTGCTCCTTATAATGGAGGGTAAGTTAATTTTTATTATCCTATAACATTTATCCTACCAATTATGCACATAACCACATATTTTCTACTTTTCTTACTTTTTCTTTGTGGTCTTCATTGGATGCTAGTGGTAATTGATCCATTACAAAGCATCATTTATTGGCTAGCTCCACTCGGTCATGATGTTAGAACTGCTTTTAGAGATTTAGCTACATTCTTCATGAACTTCTATTTTCTATTGAATTTATTGATGTACATAGTTGTAGTTTGTGAATAACATCATTTACTATGTGTAGGGCCTTACACAAGTTCAACAAGAAAGTGTTTAGAGACAAAAATAAGGATATTAGGAAAACTAATGTGAAAAAGTGAGAAGTAAGATGAAAGCTTATCCAGGTTAGTTATCAAGAAAGTGGTTTTCTTATGCAGAATTGGGCAACTTGCACAATGTTATTTTAGTTGATTAGTTTGCTTGATTCTTAAACAAGTTTTTTTTTATTTGAAGTGTCCTAAACAATTGAACAACTACCAATGTGGGTACTATATATGTCGGTACATGCGAGAAATTATTGAAAGAGGTGTAATCAAAATCTCAGAGAAAGTATGCATGTGTATTTAGATAATAATTTCAAGAGATCAAAACATAATATTTATATTCTTATCATATATTTAATGTTGTAGTATTTTGAAGGCTCTCCAACGACCTATGAAGATGAGCATATTAATGACATACATACAGAGTGGCTTGAGTTTGTGGAACCTTTATCAAGGTTGAAATCAATCAACACTAGCTTCATGGAGTGGTTAGTGCATATTTTTCTTCTCTTTTCTTACATAAAATTTGTAATTCATAAAAAAAAATTACTTAATGTCTTTGGCTTGAAATAATCAGAATTCACCATTGTTGGTTTTCAAGACATGTGTGCTCGTCCTTGACTGAAGCTATGTGCGCAAAAACAGAATATCATTGTGTTCTTTTGATTAATTTGCTACATTACTTAAAATTATTGAATACAATAGTAGGACTTATACTTTTGTGTACTAAAATCTAATATATTATAATTTATGAAAAACTCTCTTTTTGCATATGACTTTGTACATGTTATGGTAAATTTGTGCTTATAATTATGCTTACAATTTGATTTGATGGGAAACATATTAATATAAACCATGATTGAAACGTCTATAATATAAAATCGTAAAAAATATTACCCCGGTTCGTTAAAAATACCGCGGTTTTGATTTTTCGAATTAAAAAAATACCACGGCTTAGTAAACAACCGTGGTCCGATATTTTAACCCGGACACCAGGTTTTTTTAACTGAAGTCCCTAATTTCCGAAAAAAAATTATTACAGTTTTTTAGAAAAGCCGCAGTCCGACATCCGGACCCCGGTTACAAAAAATCGGGTTCCGACATTCGTACCTCGTCGATAACAACCACGGTTTGCAAACCGCAGTCCGGTGAATAAAAAAACCACTACCACTAGTGGTAGTGAGTTTTCCCTGATTAACTAGTTGGTTAATTAGGGTTTCCACTCCAAGTACTTGTGTTAAAATAGTCAGTTCTTTCTACTTTACATTTCCGCTGCATACGTTCTACTTTACATTTTCCACTCAAAGTACTTGCGTTAAAATACTCATTTCATTCTACTTTACATTTCCGCTGCATTCTCTGTCAATTATCTTCAGAATAGAGCACTAACGATCCAATAATTGGTATTAGAGCTTGGCTCTAGATTTGTATTCTAAATTTGCAAGAAAAAATGACAATGTCAAGTACCGCAATCAGTAAATCGTTCTGGAAGCCTCCAATCTTGAAGGCTGGCGAGTATGACTGGTGGGAGATGCATATAGAAACTCATGTGTGTTGTTGAAGATGTTTCCCTTATTACAAGAGATATGGAGAGGTTTTGAACTCGTGGAATAGCCCAAGGTAAAGCTTCAGAAGTGAACAAAGGCATGAAGGACGTCATTTGCTACCATTGTCAAGCTAAAGGTCACTTCGCGAAGAACTGCTTCAAGAAGAAGGCTAGTGAAGCCCCACGCGAGAGAGTTATGGTTGCTACTTGGGGAGAATCATACTCTGATGAAGAAGCCGAGACTTCATCTAAAGAACTATGCCTAATGGCTGACAGTACTGCACCTAAAGAAGAGGTTAGGGAAAAAGATATCTTCTCTAAACTGAAAAACAAGTCTAAGGATAATTTAATTACTCTTATTAGAAAACTTGGTAATGAGGTCTCTCTACAATCTTGAAAAACTTGAAGAAAAGGATGATACAATCACTAACTTGATCGATGACAACAAGATTTGGTCTGAGAAAGTCATCAAGTTACTTCTTCAAAAGGTTGTGATACATACTGTTATTTTATAGAAAAATCTGTTGCTCTAGAATCAGAGGTCACTAAGCTTGAATCTGAAATTTTGATGCTTGAACTTGGTAGCGCTAAGCCAGTAGATGGCCTTCAGAATACTAGATACGACGTAGAATTAGAGAAAAAGGCATGGTTAGATGAGTGTGTTGCCTCTCAAGCAAAATATGATTACTCTTAAGTGATTTGTAAGGCCACGGTTCGGTCTTGGCTGTGTAGGTGGTAACCATCACAAAGGTACTAATGCCCCTCACCTGAAAGTTGAAGTCTCTACACAAGTCAAGAAGGACAAGTACGTTCCTAACAAGGTAGTGGTACCTAAACCACAAGACAAAAGAAATTGTACTTGTACTCAAAAAACGTGTGTGAGTACTTTAACCAAAGGGAAGAGGGTGTGGTACCTGAACCAAAAGGCATACACTATATGGCTACAACATGAGAAAAGCGGGAAACCCACACAAATCCACTTTCAAGCTAGAAATGAAAACAAACCCATATTGCCAGATCAGAGCAAGTATGTCAACCTCAAAGGTCATAGAGTGTCTTGGCATTGTAGTCAAGTGGGTCATTACAAGCAAGAGTGTCGTCTCAAACTTGCATCCGAGATGAATGCTCGTGCTTGGAGAGAAAGACACTCGGGACCAGTTGAGAATGTTGAATCTCAAGGTCCTATACTCATATCTAAGATTGTTTGAGTTTGTAAAAACTAATCCCTTAGTTGCATAACGAAGTAGGAAGGTACACCTAGTATATAGATAGAGAAAGTTCAAGTCACATGTCAGGTTAAAGAGAAAAAATCATCTCACTCCGTAGACACGACAAATGTAGCATTATCTTCGAAAACAAGAGCAAGGGAGAAGTTCTAGGACATGGCAAGGTAAGTATTTCTGATCTAATATTTATGCATAACGTAAATCTAGTTGAAAGTCCGCACTTTGATCCTCTAAGTGTAGCACATATATGTGACGATAGAAAGAACATGGTAGTGTTCACTTCATATAACTGTTAGGTTGAAGAGGTATGTATCGGTAAGATCCTATGGAAGGTGATTGTGATAACAATGTATACAAAGTTGATTTTAACTTTGTGCCTAATGAAAGACTATGTCTCACTACAGTCTCTGAAGCCACTGAGTTATGGCACAAGCACTTTGGGCATGCAAACCTACAACTTCTGAGCAAACTTCATCGACAAGATCTTGTGGTAGGTCTTCCTAATATTGATAATCATAGTGTGAACTATGTGTTGTTTGTGTGAAAGGTAAGCATGTGAGATCTCCCTTTAAATAAAAAAAGGGAGGTAAGTACTTATCGCCCTTTGGAACTAATTCATATGGATTTATGTGATCCTATGAGGATAAGGAGTCGTGGTGGAAATCAATATGTCTTTGTGATTATTGATGACTACTCATGATATATCTGGACCTCATTTTTAAGTTCCAAAGATGAGACCTTTGTAGAGTTTACATCGTGGTTGAAAGACACTAGAGTAAACTAGGAGTTTCACTTGTTTCTATATACTCAGGTCATGGTACCGGGTTTAAGAACGTGCACTTCCTCAACTTCTGCAGAGAACACGGAGTAACTCATAGCTTTTCAACACCAAGGATGCCATAACAAAATGGTGTTGTGGAGAGAAAGAACAGAACCTTGAAAGACATATCTCGTACCCTGTTAATAGCTAGTGGTATTCCAAGAATTTTATGGGTTGAAGCACTAATTGCGTCTTCCTACTTGCTAATTTGGGCAACAATACGTCCACTACTGGGAAAGACGCCACATGAGCTACTTAGAGGAAGAAATCCAAATGTCGCACACCTTCACACATTCGGATGCAAATTTTTCGTCCACAACAATGGTAAGGACAACCTTGAAAAAATTGATCATAGAAGTGATAAATCTACCTTTTTGGATATTCCATGAATAATAAGGCTTACAAGGTGTTATGATCAAGGATCGGGATGGCCACAGTGCAAGAATTGCTCGACAAGGCGCCTCGGAACTCAAGAACGCAGGACAGCAACCCCCAGCAGAATTCCAGAATTTGATCTAACTTCAGTGGGGTCGTTCTCCTTGATCCGAACTCCGAATTGGGCGATTCCGGGGACAGTAGATAGATATGGAAGTCTAGTTTCTGTCCTCCAATTTTCAGAATTTTCTGGGCGGTGGATCAAAAGATATGATTTTTCTACCGAAGGGTCGCTGGTAGTTCCGGGGAGGAAGTTCAGCAAACTGACGGTTGATGATGGATGGAATCGATTGTGATGGGTGATGGAAGTGAGGGATAAGCAATCTCCTTATGGCTAGATTTGACACACTAGTCACAAGAGAAAGACCTAGGGAGATTCGAGATACAACACACTCAAATCTCTCAAGGGAAGAACTTGATATCACACACAAGTTTGATGAACAAGAAGAAAACTCTAAAACTGAAATATTCTGATTCTGGATTCAATTCAACGTTTCGAACAATGAGCCAAAAGTTTTCCTAATAACCTAGCAATACGGTTACTAAAGAGAAATTAAAGAAAATGCTAATAATTAAACCACTAATCCTAAAACGTGCCCACTAATCAAAACACCAATTAATGGACATTTAGGGAATTAAAATATTGTCTAATAATGTTTAAAAAACCCAGCAATAAATCGGAAATAACATCAGTCTTCAAATATTCTTCACGTGGGCTTTTAACCCGGATGGAGGGCCTAGCCGGGTTCTAGCATCAGCTTTATAACCCGGATTTGAGTGGTCTCCGGGTTCTTTAGCTTCTTTACAGCCCGGATCTGAATTGGGCCCGTGTTTTCTAGTGGTGTCCGAGGCAATGTCACGGTCTTGGCCTAGCTTCCCGTCTTGGCTTGAATCATCATCTATGTTTGAAGGATCTTCTTGCTTGGCCAAGTCTTGATGGGCCATATTCATATCACAAGGCCTACAATAAGAGAACAATGAAGGTGGAAAAAAGTGTGCATGTCATATTTGATGAAGCAACAATGGATGGTACCTCCATCACTGATCAATATGATCGAGATGAAGGGTTTGCTATGGAACTAAGAATTGAACTAGTTCCAGACCCTTTAATTCCATTACAGGGTCCCCAACCACAGAATTCAGGGGGAACAGAACAGAATGAAGAAGGATTTGACTCTTAAAAGGACCAAGAGCCAAACATTGAAGAGATATAGTCTCCCAAAGGTGCCATAACTGTTGTAGTCGATGATGAAGGTACTGGTACTCCCTCTCCAACATCTTAGAGGTGCAGGACAAAGTGCGAGCGATATTGATCTCTCATAGCTTATGACAAGGAACTATCATCTAAGGAAAGATCATCTAGTCATCAACATCATCTCCGACTACACAAAAAGGACTCAAACCAGGTCCTCTCGTTATAACTTTTGTGTCTTTAATGCTTTTCTATTTATGTTCGAACCTAAAACTACAGGTGAAGCACAAAAGGACCCAGACTGGGTCCTTTCCATGCAAGAAGAACTTCATCAATTTCAAAGGAACAAGGTGTAACATTGATTAGGCGTTGTCGTGACACCTAAACAAAATAATCCTAACAAACCTAAACAAGTAGTCTGGGCAAGTAAGGGTCGAACCCACATGGAGGAAGCAATCAATCTATGTGTTTATAAGCATTCAAAGTAACAAAGATGCAAGCTTTAAAAGAAAATAAATATGACGGGTGGAAATATTCCACTAGACAAATATCCACACTGCAAAGGAAACAGATTGATCACTGATAACTATTTTTTCAAGTTCTTTTCACAATCTTATAGTTGTTCCCATCCTGATCTTAAGTACTATCAATTCTCACAGTTGTTGATAGACTTATTACTATATCAATGGAAAAGTATTACCAATTCTCACAGTTGTTGATAGACTTTACCACTAACAAAGCAATAGCAATGCACACAAGGATATATGATACATGCAAATAGAAGAAAACCTTACTACTTAACATGTAAATAATTCTCTCTCACAATTGCACACTCGTATTCCACTATATGTAACAATTGTGTTTGCCACTAGGTATGCACTCATATTCCACTATATGCAAACCCTAGCACTATGATAGATGTCGAAAAACCTAGTTAGCTATGCTAGAAGAATCAACATAAACCAATAGACAATATGCTCAAAAGAATTAAACCAACTTAATAAGATCAAGAATAAGGAATAGAAATCTCACAACCAATCCATTGCAATGCTTCAATCGTCTAGCGAAATAAAGGTGTCTAGCTCTCCATGGGTTGAAACCCTAGAGGCAGAATGAAAAACGAACTTCTAGATCTAAATTGTAAAGTCTGGCAACTAGGTTAACTAAAGGGTTTTTAACCTAATTTTAAAAGGTGTAAAATAAAATAATAAAATAACAATAATAAAATAAATACCAAAAATAACAAACGCAATTTGGGGAAATTATTCCCGTAATCTCGCAATTCTCGGCGCAAGCAGCTCGTCCCAGCACGGCCCGACAACAGCTGCAACATCCTCGCGGCCCAACACAGCCCACTCGGCCCATCTCGCTCAACATCAGATCGCTGACGTCATGGTGACGTCATCCCCACATTTCTCCATTTCAGCTCACGCTGATTTCCGCTTCAATTCGATGCGGGCTGAGCTCTCCTTTTGGGCCTTTCTTTCATGTGGGCCTTTCTTTCATCCAACTTGGCCCAAAATAAAAGCAGCACGCGGGCAAATTTAAATAAGCTGCTTCGCCTCACGTGATTGGACGCGGGGCATCAGCTCCCACCGCGGGGCGGTGACTTTCTCTGAGACCCACCGCCGGGTCGCGGTGGCTCTGGCGCGGGGCGGTAGAAATTCGCCCACTCTTTTCTCTTCTGCTCTTCATTACTACCAAGTGTTGGTAGTCTTCTCCAATTAATTTCCAGCAGATCCTCATCCATCTTCATCTTCTCCAAATAAGCTGTAAATCCCTGGATATCTCCAATTCTCTCCACATCTTCTGGATTACAGACTTAACCTCAAATCTAGTCATAAACTCCTCTAAATAATGTTAATAATTGCTAGTTAAGGTGCATGAAATGACACCTATCAAATTCCCCATGCTTAGACCTTTACTCGTCCTCGAGTAAGCTAAAGTCAACCTACTCCTCCAATCAATCCTCAAGGCTTCAGGAAGCATAGAAAACTCAATCTCCAAAAGTCATACCCAACTAAAAACTCCAGGCAACCATACAATTAAACCAGTATAATAAACTATAACATCAAATCAAGAAATCTTAACACCCCACACAATCAAGCTAAAAGGAAAGCAGAGTACTTCCCCCAAGCTTATCCCAAACACCATAGAGTGAATATAATTCTAATCCTATCTCCCATCTATCTTCTTATCGCTCTAGAGTGACCTATCCGAATCCTCCTTATATCTCATCTTCTTATGACGCCTCTCCAAGAATAATGAGAAATCCTAAAATCACTCTTCTTCTTTTTCGCTCATTTTGCGAAGGCGCCCTTTCGGGTTTTCACAAAGCCACTCATTTCATTTTCCAATAGATGTACTCACATAAGCTCACATCACTCTTGACCAATTATTACCCTAGCCTAATGCTGGTCCAAGCCACCTGCTTATTACCTAGGCCGCCCTTTCGGGTTTTCGACCTATCCCAGGATTTTTTATGTATGCCTTTTTTCAATTTTTGGCTTTTTTCATTTTTTTAATTTTTCTCCTCAACAACGTAACAAGTATAGAACTCTCCCCCATGCTTAAACATTGCATTGTCCTCAATGTAATGAAAGACAAAAGAATAGAAGCATAGGGAAAAACAAAAAATAACTCACAAACGCCGCTGAGTTGCTTGGACACTGTAGGTGATCGTTGGCGGTCTTCTCAATAAATGCCCAGGTCTCTGGTGTTGGGCGGGTGTCTTCATCAACTCCATTGTCTTCTCCTACCATGCAACCAAAAGGGAACCACTTTGGTGAATAGTGGTATAGCAAAAATGTCGGGGTTGCACGACCTTCTAGGAACACATGGTGGAGCCCAGATAGAATCATGGTGGGGACTCTAGTGTTCCTCCTCCTCAGCTGCCGAATGCAGGGCCATCATCGTTGCCAAACAAATGTAGGGGAATGGTTTCCTCCTTTAGCAACATGACGCACACCTCTCTCCATGGTGACTCAGGACAGCTCGGTAAAACTTTTTTTTTTTTGCTTCCCGTTTAAGGTTTTTTCGGGGAGTGACTTAGTGCAGGGAAAAGAAGACTTACATTGGTGGTAAACACCTTCTTCAATAGGCATGGGTCTCTTCCCTGCAGGTTAGTCGGAAACAAAAACAAGAACAAAAACAAAGCAAAAACACACTAATGAAAATGCAAAAACAAAGAGTGAAAAGCAAGAAAGAAAAACATACCTCGGGTTGCCTCCCGGACAGCGCCTTAGTTATTGTCATGGCATGACATACTACTTCAACTCTTCAACTTGGGTTGCTCATAGCAACTGAACACCTGGGGTCTATATCAGGGGGATGCCTCTTTGTATACTCCTTGTTGAGCCTTTCCCCCATGCTTATGCACTTCATGATGGTTGGACCGCTGTTCATATCTATGAATGCACTTGCCATCTTTAGAAACGGTCTACCTAGCATCTCAGGGCTTGCATGCTTATCTTGCCCCGTATCCAGTATGAAAAAATTAGCCACCTGCATCAAGTTCTCCTTCTTATGCTTCCCCTTCAGTTTCTTCTTGATCAGGCCCAACACCTTTAACATTTCCTTGCAGCGAGGGGTGCTGGCAGTCAGTGTGACCAAGGGAACGGTTTTTATGCAGTCACTGAAGGCCTCATAGATATCCTCGTTGTTCTTTAGCCTTTGAGTAACTCGAGAAGCCTCAAGGAAGGACGCGACGGGTTGCAGCATGACGAGCGGGAAGGAGTTGAGACGCACAAACTCATCATAGGCAGCCTCCAGAGAATCGGGGACTGCCGGGGCATCGTCGAGGGGAACAGGCGTCTCTGGAGTATTTTCGCGATCACAGCACTCCTCCTCATCGTCGCTGAACTCCTCTAGGCTCAAAAAGTACTCCTCCTCAGTCAGCACCTTGTGAAAACAAGTATCAACCCAAACCTCAGCAGCATAATTGAAATTTTGGACGTCAGGTTGCGCTAATCTCACCGCGGGTCGCGGCGAAATCTCACTAGGAGGCACTCCATCCACCGCGGGGCGATGGTCATCACCGCGGGGCAGTGGTCTCGCCGCGGGGCGGTGGTCATCGTCGTGGGGCGGTGGGTGTGAGGGAGGATAACTGAGGCTCACCGTCGGGTCGCGGTCAGTGTCACCGCAGGGCGGTGAAATAACTGGGACTTCACGCCAGGTCGCGGTGAGAGGTGACGCGGGGCGGTGGGTGATGTTATCCATCTCATATTCGCCCTCCTCTTCAGCACTAGGAGGAACGTTTTCCCTCGAGTTTACTACCGTTTGAGATGGTAGATTCCCCGAAATCCTTGTAGCGATCCATATAATTAATTCCGCCATCTGGTCCACCTGCCTTTTTATATTCTTGATGCTTGACTCCGTAGTTTGAGTATGAGTGGCGAAGTGTTGAGTCAAGGTCTTGAGCATCTCTTCAGTTGACATGGCGGAACATGGATTGGACACTGGTGGGCTATGCTCGTATGCCGGATAGTACTGGTGCGGAGTACCCTGCTGATAGAACGATTGTGGCTCTGGGTAAAACTCCTGGTGGTCATAACCATATGGATGGTATTGATGGCTCCCATAACTCGAATTGAGGTGACTCCTCCACCCTGAGTTGTATGTGCAGGAATATGGGACACATCTCGGCCTCTTCGGATCAAAACCTCTTGCAGCGTTTACTGCAGTTGCATATTCAGGAAGTCTTGGGCAATAGTCAGTGGAATGCCGCGGATCATAACAGAGCCTGCAGGCTCTAACTGGTCTTTCTGCACCCGAGCTGGGGTAGTATCCCCTCTCTGGAGAGAGTGAGCAAGGGTATGGGTTATCGCGCGGCTCTCCCCAGAAATCCATCTCTGTATCAAAAATAAAAAAAGAAAAACAAAGGTCAGTAACACGAGTGTGGACCGTAAGATAGGTCCACACCAAAGTAACACGCACACAAACAAACACACAGAAAAATCAAATCTTGCCTCCCCGGCAACGGCGCCAATTTGATAGGCGTTGTCGTGACACCTAAACAAAATAATCCTAACAAACCTAACCAAGTAGTCTGGGCAAGTAAGGGTCGAACCCATAGGGAGGAAGCAATCAATCTATGTGTTTATAAGCATGCAAAGTAACAAGGAAGGGGGGTTTTGATTATCAAGCAAAGTAACAAAGATGCAAGCTTTAAAAGAAAATAAATATGACGGGTGGAAATATTCCACTAGACAAATATCCACACTGCAAAGGAAACAGGTTGATCACTGATAACTATTTTCCAAGTTCTTTTCACAATCTTATAGTTGTTCCCATCCTGATCTTAAGTACTACCAATTCTCACAATTGTTGATAGACTTATTACTATATCAATGGAAAAGTACTACCAATTATCACAGTTGTTGATAGACTTTACCACTAACAAAGCAATAGCAATGCACACAAGGATATAAGATACATGCAAATAGAAGAAAACCTTACTACTTAACATGTAAATAATTCTCTCTCACAATTGCACACTCGTATTTCACTATATGTAACAATTGTGTTTGCCACTAGGTATGCACTCGTATTCCACTATATGCAAACCCTAGCACTATGATAGATGTCGAAAAACCTAGTTAGCTACGCTAGAAGAATCAACATAAACCAATAGACAATATGCTCAAAAGAATTAAACCAACTTAATAAGATCAAGAACAAGGAATAGAAATCTCACAACCAATCCATTGCAATGCTTCAATCGTCTAGCGAAATAAAGGTGTCTAGCTCTCCATGGGTTGAAACCCTAGAGGCAGAATGAAAAACGAACTTCTAGATCTAAATTGTAAAGTCTGGCAACTAGGTTAACTAAAGGGTTTTTAACCTAATTCTAAAAGGTGTAAAATAAAATAATAAAATAACAATAATAAAATAAATACCAAAAATAACAAACGCAATTTGGGGAAATTATTCCCGTAATCTCGCAATTCTCGGCGCAAGCAGCTCGTCCCAGCACGGCCCAACAACAGCTGCAACATCCTCGCGGCCCAACACAGCCCACTCGGCCCATCTCGCTCAACATCAGATCGCTGATGTCATGGTGACGTCATCCCTACATTTCTCCATTTCAGCTCACGCTGATTTCCGCTTCAATTCGACGCGGGCTGAGCTCTCCTTTTTGGGCCTTTCTTTCATGTGGGCCTTTCTTTCATCCAACTTGGCCCAAAATAAAAGCAGCACGCGGACAAATTTAAATAAGCTGCTTCGCCTCACGTGATTGGACGCGGGGCGTCAGCTCCCACCGCGGGGCGGTGACTTTCTCTGAGACCCACCGTCGGGTCGTGGTGGCTCTGGCGTGGGGCGGTAGAAATTCACCCACTCCTTTCTCTTCTGCTCTTCATTACTACCAAGTGTTGGTAGTCTTCTCCAATTAATTTCCAGCAGATCCTCATCCATCTTCATCTTCTCCAAATAAGCTGTAAATCCCTGGATATCTCCAATTCTCTCCACATCTTCTGGATTACAGACTTAACCTCAAATCTAGTCATAAACTCCTCTAAATAATGTTAATAATTGCTAGTTAAGGTGCATGAAATGACACCTATCAAATTCCCCCATGCTTAGACCTTTACTCGTCCTCGAGTAAGCTAAAGTCAACCTACTCCTCCAATCAATCCTCAAGGCTTCAGGAAGCATAGAAAACTCAATCTCCAAAAGTCATACCCAACTAAAAACTCCAGGCAACCATACAATTAAACCAACACAATAAACTACAACATCAAATCAAGAAATCTTAACACCCCACACAATCAAGCTAAAAGGAAAGCAGAGTACTTCCCCCAAGCTTATCCCAAACACCATAGAGTGAATATAATTCTAATCCTATCTCCCATATATCTTCTTATCGCTCCAGAGTGACCTACCTAAATCCTCCTTATATCTCCTCTTCTTATGACGCCTCGCCAAGAATAATGAGAAATCCTAAAATCACTCTTCTCCTTTTTCGTTCATTTTGCCAAGGCGCCCTTTCGGATTTTCACCAAGCCACTCATTTCATTTTCCAATAGATGTACTCACATAAGCTCACATCACTCTTGACCAATTATTACCCCAGCCTAATGCTGGTCCAAGCCACCTGCTTATTACCTAGGCCGCCCTTTCGGGTTTTCGAGTCACATCTAAAAGCAGTGAAGTGAATCCTACGTTACCTCAATGGGTCCAGTACTCTCATCTTTGGTACCCAAAAGGTTGTGATGTAAACTAGGTGGGAACAACGAAGCTGATTTTGCTAGGAACAAGGTAGACCGCAACAACGCGTTCATCATGGCTCAGAACCCGGGTCCGCGTTTCGTGTCTTGGCATGGGTTCAAAGAAGCAAAATTCAGTGGCATTATCGATCGTTGAGGCATAGTACATAGTCGACGCAGCCTGTTGCACTCAACTCTTATGGCTAAAACAATAGTTGATTGACTATGGTATACTCTTTGGTAAGGTTTCTATACTCTGTGACAACACAAGTGCTATACACACTTCTAAAAATCCAGTACAACACTCACGCACTAAGCACATTAAAATAAGACATCACTTTTTACGATATTGTGTGGAGAAAGGTCTAATCTCTTTGGAATTTGTAGGACAAATGATCAAATTGCGGACATCTTTGCCAAAACTCTCAATAAGGAACCCTTTGAAAAGTTTCACATGGAGCTTGGTATGATCTCCCTTGACGCTTAGTCATCTCATGTATGGTACCCTCGATGACTGGTTGAAATCTCATATTAGTCTTAGGGGGAACATTAGGCGTGCATATAGAAGTCAAGCCATGATTAATTGTTGTTAATTCTTCAAACTAGCTAGACCTATGTGTGTTATTATACCTTCTCAACATGATTACTTGAAAAGCCTAATTAATTATATCATTGCTTGTAACTTGAAACTTATTCTTTCTAGCCTAAAAGGATCAACTTGATGCATATAACCCTCAATACAAGTCCAAATGATGGTTGATATAAAGCCGCCCTTGCCTATCATGTGTGAATGCCCTTCTGAGCCTATTTACATCATCCAAAACTGGGGATTATTCACTATGTTAAAAAAAATATAAAATTCTATGTCAAAATATTATGTTTAGTACTTGGTTCCTTTTTGGTACTACTTATGGTACAATACCTATAGCCAGGTATACAACGTTCTAAGGTAAGGTGTGGAAACATTGTAGCGTTCACAAACGGCTTGAAAAGTCTTAGAAAGACGGGGCAATAATGACGATTTGACCGCATAGTCTCCGAGGTCCGTGCCTGTTGAGAACTGTGATTGCTTTTTGAAAAAGAGACAACTAGAAGGGGTAAAAACATAGAAAATTGCAGGTTAATTCAAGGGGGTTTTGGGACTTTTTGACTTCCAAAATTAAAAGGATCAAGATCTTTTCAAAAAGGATATAAAGGATGTCAGGAAACAAAAAGAGGTACTACTCTATGAAATCTCATCTCTGTCTGAAATCTCTCTTGCTCTCAGAAATCTTTAGAGCTTTTCAACTCTCCAATACTCTCAAACCATAAATTCATTACCAAAGCAACTCACATGGCCTCCAACCCATCTAGTCCCAAGGCTACCAACACCATTAATGGAAGCGGCAATCCTACTACCCTTGTCAACAAGCTTAAGCCTCGCATGAGCGAAGACGCTCTTGTCCAAATTATCCAATCTCTCCAGAAGACCTCTCATAATGACTCCAGCACCCCACAAAAATCTGTATCCACATCTTCCTCACCAAAAAGGCTAACCTTTAGGTGACGTCGTCTTTGAAAAAGCGGTGTCTCTTGAAGAACCCAATGAGCAAGAGTTGGAAGTGCATAGTCCAATGGAGGATCCAAAAACACCACCATGGTTCTAGTTGAGGAAAATGAGTCGTTGATACTATCGGCGCTGGAGGAAGCAAAGGTTGACGTCTCCCTGGAGGACGTCATGGAGATGGGTCAACAGGCGGTACAAGAGGAGGAGAAGGAGCTTCTCAAGAAGATTGAGAAGGGTGAAATAGTGAAAAAGTCCAATGGGGACAGACCATCCACAGTATCCTCTCTCGCAAAAGATCTACAACCACTGCTGGATATGGACGAGGAAACTCTAAAGGAGGTAAGCAAGTCTGTCACCTTCAAATCGGCTAGGTTGAATGCCACTGCACCACTCAAAAGGGGTAGGGTTCTCTCTTCTAAAAAAGAAGAATCAGAGGGTGGAGAGTCTGCACTCAAGAAGAGATCTATCAGGTCTAAGAAGCTGAAGTCTGAGCCCACCGCTGACACAAGGAAAAGCCAAAGAAAAGTAGCCAAGAAGGCGTCCACTGCAAAGGCTCAGGATGATGTTATGGTCGTGTCAGAGAGCGCCAGAAGTGTGGTGATTGATCATGAATTCTTGGAGGAGTTTTCCTTGGAAGAGGTACTGGACATGCTAAAGAAGCAAAACTGGGACATTCTTTTTCAAGAGGAGGATGAATTTGATCTCGTGCTGGTACAAGAGTTTTACTCAACACTAATCATCGAGAACAAGAATCCAATAATTAGTGGGACTTACACGCTAAACGAAGAGTTGTACAACTTCTCAAGCATTGATTTGAGTATGATTCTAGGAGTACCGCAAAGGATGAGAACCCACAATGAAGGAAGAATTCCACTACAATAAGATAGGGATACTACATAGGGGATTGTACCACTTGGTGGTCAGTAATGTGATGCCAAGGGAGTAGAAGAGCATCTCATTGCACATCCTTGACCATCTTTTGATTTACCAGATGTTAAAGGGGGAATTCATCAACCTTCCAAGGGTGATGATGCTTCACATGGCCTATGCCAGGACAACCCCCAGACATGCGGTCACATACCTTGGTGTAGTCAAGCATATTATGACTTATCACCGCCTTTACACGCCTAAGAAGGAAATTACGACGAGTAGGATATTGAACGATGCTACACTAAAAAATATGTTAATCCAGTTTATGAAGGATCAATAGGAGAAGATGCCAAGAAGTGTTAGACAAGAACCTAATGAGAAAGAATACAAAGAGGATGAGGAAACTGATGAGCCTCTCCGAGTTCTCATCGCAAGGTGAAAGGTATGGAGAAATAATGGAGATCGTCAAGGGCATCTTGTTGTATCACATGACGCGCGATAATGAAGAAGACTAATCTACATGACCTGCACCTACTATGTTTCCAAGCCTTTCATATCCCTCTTATCTTTCCTAGCTCATTATCCCTATCTGCTTGTTATGTTGCTTTTCAAGGTTTCTAGTTCTCAGCTATGCATGCTTAGGTTGTTGTTTTTGAAGTTTTTTTAAGGGAAGGTATGTATTGTCGGTTGGTTTGGCACTGATTTCCAAAATTTTATGACAATTATGCGTGGCTTGGTGTTCTATATGCTCTTATGTGTTCCTTTTAGTACTAGTGTCTTTTTATGATGCCAAAATAAGGGAAAATATTGAGATGAGTAGCGATAGGGGGAACATACAAGTACATGAGTTATTTTTCTTAGGGGGAAATATACTTTATTATGTCTTATGAGTATATACAAGTTCATAGAGTTTGTCACCATAAAAAATGGAGAATTTGTTGGATTCCAAGTGTTGATGTTTTGATGGTTCCAAACCTCCAAGCTTAATGTGTGCTAAGTGTTACAAGAAAAATTATATGACCTATTACTCTAATTGTAGGTAAATGTCTTTCAAAAGAATATTGGAAGCACTAGTCGTGAACGAGAACGTTGAGAACATTGATCATGATTGAGATCAACGAAGTGATCGAGAGAATGAGCATATGCTTTGAAGCTACAAGGCTTCCAAGACGCAGAGGTCTTCCGTACAAGATAGCTGGAGCATAAGACATTTCATACAAAAATATTTTGTAACCATCTAGGTCAACTCAGTTCGTACAAAAGACATGATCAGAGAACTGACAACGATAGGACATGCTCATAGAAAGAAGACAAACCGGTATGCGCTCAGAAGGCTTACACTGAGAAGGAAGACAAATATGGCAAACTTAGGAAAGAGAAAACACCCAAGTGTTGGCTGGTTGTAATGTCTATGAAAGTGGAGGGATTTCACTTAGAGAGACATTCAAGCATGAAGAGAAAAATAGAGTAAAAAAGAGAAAGAAGGAGAAGTTCAAGTGTTTTGTACCTTTGAGAATGGGAGCAAGTTACAAGTGGTGAAAGAGAGTTAATCTAGAAGGGAAGTCTAGAGTTAACGTCCATGTCATCATTGTAATTGCTCGAGAATTCAATAAGATAAGTACACTTGTTCTAAATCCTTCAAGTGAGAAGCTTGAAGATAGTGATTTTTCTCTGATTAACTAATTGATTAATTTGGGTTTCCACTCTAAGTACTTGTGCTAAAATATTCATTGCTTTCTTGTTTATATTTCCTTTGCATTCTGTGTGAAGGTCCTAGATCTTCAGAGTAGAACATTAACGATCCAACACTGTGGAATCAAATTATGGTATTTGTGTCATCGCCGCTGGAGTTACCCAGGTCGTGATGGGTCGTGCTTCCCTTTGCTCAGTTTCAAGGTAAGTAGTGGTACGTGAATTGCTTGTCCAAGACTTGGCAAGATTCGTGACTTTATGCTTGAGAATCTTGATTGTTTGTTTTTGGGGGATCGCTAGATCCGATTTTGTGAATAATTTTATGGGATGAATTAAAGGGATAGGCAGACAAAGACTTTGTGCATACGACTCACCACTCTAGCTTTAAACGAAATCAAGTAAGCAAGAGATGTAACACACTCAAGTTGGCTTGATCAACTCCTGATATAACACACGAGTAAGAACCGAAAATTCCAGAAATTTCTTAAAGATGGTTCAAGGGATACACTGTTTTTTTTTTTATAAGAGATAACGCCCCTAACAAAGTGGCAAAGAAAAGACTTATTAACAATCAAAATCACGAAGTAGCAACCCTTCGCATATTCGTCAACGATTGACAAGGCTTGTTACATTTCATCCGAGCAAAGTGTAATAAAATTATAAGCTAGTCGTCATAAATGACTTATAACATAATATAGAGTTCCCACGTGAGTTTGGGAGCAAACGCACGTGCCCTTGAAAAAGGTGGTCGGTCACACTGGAGCCAGTTGAGCCATGAGCAAAGTGATCGAACCAAAGTCGATATCTCTGGGCGTTCCGTGATCCAAAAGGCCTTGATTGAGCTTAGATTGAAGTCGACCAGCTTGTGCGCGAGTGATTACACCAGGAAGGGGATCAACGTCGAAGATAAGGGGAAAAACCCTATAAGCGTTGTGCTCCCGAGAACGAGTAAGGCGAAGCTCAAGCATAGAAGCAAAGCCATGGGCGCCCTTGACCTAAGGAGGGTCCAAGTGTCCAGATATGACTATAGGAGCCGGCTCGTGTGATGAAAGTGGGACCAAGACCGATGTCGTCGTGCTCGGGTTAGATAGTGACAGTCACGCTGTGGAGTGACTAGCAACGATTAGATTGAGAGTCGATCCATGGGCACCACGTGATGAATCATCATGATGGACCATAGACATTGTCACATCAAGCCGACTGAATGGTTAAGCGAGAACATACCACCTCCATTTCCGACGATGAAGTTTGAGATGGTAGAGGATCCGTAAATCGACCTGATTGTGTCATTGAGTGGAATCGAGAACAACTTCATGGTTTGGGTGCCTCACGAGTTCGGTGTAAAGGTGCTTCCAAAATATTTAAGCACTCCAATTTCTCAAGCTTCATTCGTGTACTCAACACCTACGTATATGCAATTTCTCTTGTATACCAATTATTTTTATTCATCAATTATGTTTTTTGAAGTGTTAATGGTATGTATTTTGTTGGGTGTTTTGAATGTATTACAAATTGGTTGTTTGTTAGCTACTTGATTTTGGAAGATCTAGGGTTTAATAGGATTTAGGATACCTCAAATATTCATAAGTCTGACTCTATGAGATTTATGATGAGTGTTCTTTGATAATATTTGGTGAGGACGAGTTGAAAGTAGCCATTTTTGTTGGATTTACAAGGTTTAATAGATTACTATTAATCCAGTATGCATGCTCCTTTAGATTCATGTACCTACTTGAATGTTAAAGTAGCTAAATTTTCTTTATCTTGTTATTAGTCTTTTGTATTCTGTTGGCAATCCTCTAATGTTATAGATGAAGTATTGTTGTAATGCAATGGAAGTTTTCAAGTTTGTTGATGAAGCTTTTCAATTTTAGTTCTCTGATGTCGTCTTCAATTACTGAAACATCCTATTTCTAATTTCAATTTCTAGGTTCATCAATTTTAGGGTAAGAAAAGAATAGAAGAAAAGAAAAACGAAAAATAAGGTGTATGTCGGAATTGAACTCCGTTCCTATGTTGGAGGAGCGAGGGGTGGGGTGGAGTGCAGATCAACCCCAAAATATCCTTAGTCTTGGCGAGCTCGGTGGAGTTGTAATTTTACCTTATCAGATGATTTTTTTGAAGCATTGTTGGAAGAGCATTTGGGGTTTCATTTGTACTTCTTGTGCTGAATTAAAATATGTGCTATTTGTGTTCAATTTCTAGACTGCATGGCTATATTTGTTGGTTTGTATTTTAGTTTTGTATCATTTTCTTGTGCTGAATTAAAGTATGTGCTGAATTAAAGTCTTGGCGAGCTCGGTGGAGTTGTAAATTTACCTTATCAGATGATTGTTTTGAAGCATTGTTGGAAGAGCTTTTGGGCTTTCATTTGTACTTCTTGTGCTGAATTAAAGTATGTGTTATCTGTGTTCAATTTCTAGACTACTTGGTTATATTTGTTGGTTTGTATTTTAGTTTTGTATCATTTTTTTGCGATTCGTTTCCTATGCTTGAGGAGGCATTGTGGTTGGCTAGACAAGCTCTTTTATTTGGTTAATTGATGTCATTTTAAGTGGAACATCATCTTAAAAAACAGAGGTTTGTAGTTGTAGACTTGTACACAATCTGCCTCCGCTAACTTAATTAAGCTCAAATTAAGACTTCTCTTCTGCTTAGATTCATAATTATAGGCTTTATATGCAAAAAAAAGAGTTAAACGCTCCCAACGCTCTCAACGAGCCGGCCCTAAAGGCCCTACCCATTTCGCCTCACCGGCGACTGCCCCCCGGCACCAGCCTCACCGGCGAAAACAAACCTAAGAGCTAAACGCTCTCGTCTACAACCCCCTTCTCCTAGCTCATCGGCTCCCAAGATGACACCCTAGCTCAACCGCCCCTGCTAACCAAGCATTCTAATCTGATTCTAAGCAGATAAACTGCAACCCACCATCAAAACTTCTATCAGAAGATAACGATCTATGCTCATACACCTCAAATCGGTGTTAATTTCACCCCTAAGGCTCATACACCTCAAAGCCGAGCTCCGCCGCCGTAAGGGGAAACCCCCGCTCCTCCGCTTGTTGCAACCCACTGTCACCGCCTCTCGTTATCGGGGTAAACCCCCACCACCACAACTCTAGGGGCAACCCCCTTCACCACCACGCCAAGGGTAACCCCGCTCCGCCGCCGCGGAATCACCGCCTGCCCAGTATCGTGTGGAAGCGTGAACCTAGATCCAACTCATCTCCCATGGGAGATGGAAAATGGAAACGAAAAAAGGAAATAAAAAGAATGAAAATCAACAAGGAGTAAAACAGTTCAAACCTCTGTCAGAGATTCAATGAATCGATCTCAAAAAAAAAAAACTCTTGCCTCCTCTCGATCTCCTCTGTGCCATCCTTCTCATAGATCTGCAGGGGAAGAACTCGAAATTAAACCTTGATATGGTCGTTGAATACGATTGATAGAGCAAACCTCAAACTCCAACCAAAGATGAAAACTCACCTGTATTTAGATCCGAAAATCATCGGAGCTCGGTAACTTTGAAAAGAACAGCAAACTAGCGTCGTCTGATACGGAATCCCCGACAAGATTCAGAGCCGCCTCACCGCCTACCAGCTTTGACAAGCCGACGGCGAAGGAGAAGGCGGCGTAGAGCCCCTTCTTCTGCCGGTGGTCCTTCGAGGTGGTGGTGGGCTCCGCGTCTGGGATCGGTTCGGTGTTCTTCGGCCTGACGATTGTCGGCTGGGTCACCATTTCATGATTCCGGCGGCGGCGATATCCCCGCCACCAAGAATACCACTGTCGTCGTCGGTTTCGAGTCAACAGTATCAATGTGCTCCACCAAGAACACCACTTGAGCTTGCTCTGCAAGCTTTGAAAAAAGTAGAATTTTTTTAACAATTAAATATTTACCTTGCAAGGAAACAGAACCTGCTTTTCACGCATGCTCTGTGCAAGCCTGTAACCCATTTTGATTCTTCCTAGTTTCTGCAAGGAAAAGTCATTGAAAAATTAAATTTTCATGAAACACACTTTCTTCAAAGTTTCGAACTTGCTGTGCAAGTTTAGCATCATGATACTCTCTAATGTATTATTTACCCAATTTTTGGGCTTTAAAGCCCAATGACTAATTCAAAGCAATATAAATTAAATCAACCACCATCAGCTTTTTACCAAACAACCCAACTATATTAACCCAAGGTTATGTGTGATTACTTCACAAGCAATAAAACAATGTCGTTAAAACTATAGGAGTCAAAGCCTATCTCTAGAAAATTTCCAAATTTCTAAGGGGATAAAACAGAAACAACGATAGGAACTCCCTGTAACTGTCGGGATGACGGGGCCTATTATAATTAATGCAATCCTCAAGCGACTTACTCTGGAATCCGTCAACTAAAATTAATCAAATCATGAACCCTAGGGCATTCTACAACCCTCGAGTAAACCTCATCTTCCTCTTTAAATCTATTTCCCTTAACCCTGAGGTACTACCACTGCTGATGCTGGCTTTCCCTGAGGCTGGTTCTGAGAATTGCTGATTCGGATCGAGACAAGACTGTGATCAAGTGATCCCTGGTGGCTGATGCGAACTCTTTGCCGCCAGAATATGTCATGTTTCTTCTTTCCGGCTGCTTCATACGACCAGTTGGTGTCATCCAACCACTGTTTGAGGACTTTCTCGCTTTTTGCCTTGGTAGTTGCTGGGTTCGTCGGTGTCTGTACTTTTCCTTGTTTTCTCTTTCTTTTCTGTGTGTTTTTATTCTTGTTTGTTTGTTTTCTGAGTGGGTTGTGAGGGGTGTTCCGTCGCCGATTCTTCGGCCTCTCGAGTTTCCAGGTTGTTTGTACTGGAATCTCGAATTGTTACTTTATCAAAAAAAAAAAAAAAATTTATAGGCTTTATAATTTTACAATCTAGATCTATTTTGAATGAATTATCATCTAGATCTTGGTTCCTCATGGGCTGTTATTTTGAGGTGCAATTAGGATATTTGTTTTTACTTTAATATGATGTTTTTTATATTGTACTTTGCTTTTACAAATTCTATAAATTGAATAAAAAAATAATAATAAAAGTTTTCCCACCTATCTTAGATTATTAAAGGTTATTTCTACTTATTTGTTGAATTTTAATAACCTTATCATCATCCTTGCATACTCTTAGGAACCTAATGTTTCTATTATGAGAAAGTTAGTAAAATGAAAAACATCTCCGGATGAAGATTCATATATCAAAGGAAGGAAGAGAGGAGGTGGTGCATAAACACATATGATAGAGTTATGTAGTTCAAATCATCTCAATTAGGTAGTTTTTTTCCCCTCATCATTGTATATTATTGTATAAATGTTGGTCATGTATGTATTGATTTTGCATTCGATCCCTTTGGGCACTTGGCAGGTGGATACACGAACTTTATACAGTTGTGCAAAATTTTACTTGATAAAAGAACCTAAGAGGGAAAAAAGCTTTTAAGAGGGAGTTCTTACACTAGAGACTCAATTAATGCACTAGATGACTGAAATTGATATACATGTATCTACATAAAAAACAACAACAACAATCGACCCAGTATAGTCCCACCTAGGCAGGGTCTGGGGGGTCCAGATGTACGCATCCATACCCCGAAGTCATTTGAGAGGATGTTTCCCGATAGACCCAAAAGGCTATCGGGAAACATGTTATATATTTTTGTACATAGTTAAAAACTAGGCTGTCTTTCTGAGAAGGGTCTAGTCTAAATTATCCTTTCTGAGAAGCTTTTAAGAGAAAATCCTTCAATATTGGGTGAAGGGTCCCATTTCCGTTAGAGCTACCAATTGAACATAAGTGACATATAGTATGTAGATCACAATCTTAGGAGGCCATAAAGTTTGTAGCTTGGTTAGCTTCGCGAAAGTAGTGACGGATTTTAACATCTTCAAAATAATCCATGAATCTTATTGTATCTTTGATTATCATGTCAATCCCCCACGGGGTATCCCGAGTTCCTTGTACAGCATTTATGACAGTAAGGTTGTCCCCTTCAATCGTAATCTTCTTGATTCCCAGCCGATGTACTTGAGCCACACCTACCCACATTGATATTGCTTCTGCCTGTAGGATAGAAGTTGGCAGAATGTTTTTACTGTCCATAAATATTATGTTGTTGTACTGGTCCCTAATAATAAAATCTATTTTCGTATCATCATTTCTACTCTTTGAGCCATCAGTATTGAATTTTAGGTGGTCCCTTGCTAGTTTTGTCCATGTAACTTGTCTAGCTTTTTTTCCTGGTCTCGCGCTATTCTTTTCTGTTTCAATATTTTCGAACAATCTAAATGATGCTACAATATGATTGCATCTATGATTATCGTTTGTGGTATTACAAAATATTAGAGCGTTTTTGAAATTCTAGGTATGCCACCAGGAGAAGCAAGCTAGTTCAAAGTTGGTTATAGCCCCTTTGTTAAGAGAAAGATTATAATTAAAAATATCCCCCGAAATGACTGTAGTTAAATTTTCATTAAAAATGTTTCTTGTTTGGTGCAAAACCGTTTTGGTGTATTTGCAAGTGAAAAAGAGATGGTTTGTGTCTTCATTTGATTCCTTACAAAGGATGCATTTTGTATGGACTCTATTGTAGTGTCTATTTAGTCTTTCATTAGAGGGTAGGGAATCTGAGCAAGCTTTCCATAAGAAATGTTTGATCTTTGGAGGAAGATTTAGTTGCAAGATCTAGGAAAAGGTTTGGTAACTATCTCTACTCCTATTGTTATGGAGTGACCATGCTGCTGATTTGATTGAGTACTTTCCATTTGGTGATGATTCCCAAACTAATTGATCCTCTGTATTATGTCATGGAATCTGCACCTTTTTATTTTTTTCTATTATGTGACTATGCAATATATTATTTAGTTATTCTCGTTCCATTCTTGATTTCTAGAAATGAAATCGGATACTTTTGTTGGTGGATTGTCTGTGTTCAAAATTTGATTGAGTCTATTGTTATAAATCCATCTGTCATTCCAGAAATCAATTGAATTACCATTTCTCATTTGCCATCTTAGTTGGTCTTGAAATTCCTTTCTAAGACTAAGTAATCTCGTAAATTGCCACAAAAAGTTCGTTGTGTTAATTGAGAAAATGTTATCATCCTTAATATATTTCTTTTTTATTATTCGTACCCAGGCATTATTCGGTTCTGTTAGTATTTTCCATAATAATTTTATCTGCAATGATTTATTGTTGACTTCACCTGTACGAAAGCCCAAGCCACCATCCCTTTTAGGGGTACAAATACATTCCCAACTAATAAGTGGGTGATATCCTGATGTGTCCATTTTGTTCCTGAAAAAAGTTTTTTAAATTTTATCAATTTCTTCTAGAGTTCATTTGGGAAGCATGAAACTTTGCATAAGGAAAATTATTTTTGAGATTAGGTTTGCTTGAATTAGGACACTCCTGCCAGTGTGTGAAAGTGAATTCGCCTTCCATTTAAAGAGTTGTTTTTATGTGAGCTAGTGGCATCTTGGAAAGTAGCATTGTTGACACGGCCACAGATAATTGGTATGCCGATATATTTTTCCAGATTCCTAGTTATGGGTACTTCTAGAATTCCTGCCATAGCAGCTGATAATTGTGGTGATGCATTAGACGAGAATTATGCTGAGCTTCTATGGAAATTGACCATTAGACCTGTTTTTTCCGAGAACTCTTGTAGATAAGTTTTTATGTACATTGCTGAGGTAGCATTAGCTTTCGCAAAAATCAGTGTATCGTCAGCAAAGGTTAGGAAAGAGATTGGTGTTCCATTTCAACTATTTTGATTCCAATCTTTGGGTTTGGTTTTTCAAATTTAGCAGTTAGAGTTCTGCCTAGAAATTCCATGGAAAGGACAAATATGTAGGGTGCCATTGGGTCTCCTGGTCTAATACCACATGAGGGTGTCTGTATGTATCATAGTTCATTATTTACAATCACTGAGAAGGACATCGTTGTGATACATGCCATAATAAGTCTGACAAACTTCTCATGAAATCCAAAGGATAAGAGAATGTGTTCAATGAAATCCCATCGAATTTTGTCATAGGCTTTCTCTAAATATAGTTTTACTTCCATCTAGCTTTAATTTCCCGATTTTTTCTTGTGAAAGGAGTGGAATATTTCATGTGCAGTATGTTGTCCTGGATTAGTCTGCCTTCCACGAATGCACCTTGAAGAGGATGGATCAAACGAGGTAGCAATGGTTTTAGTTTATTTGCTAGTATTTTCGTGATAATTTTATATGTTGTATTGCAAAGATTGATAGGTCTGAAGTGGTTTATGTTCCGAGGTGTATCTACCTTTGGTATTAGCGCAAATTTGTCTCATTTAGCATTTCTCCAAATGGAAAAAAGCTCTTGTTGCATTTATGACAGAGCTTCCAACAGTGTTCCAGTATTTCTTAAAAAGTCAATAGAGAAGCCATCAGGACATGGTGTTTTATTTGCATGCATATTATTTATTGTTGATTTTATCTCTGTTGACGCTGGTAATCTCAATAACTTATTATCATCATCATTTGTTATTTCTTTATGTATTATATGTAGTGGTGGTATAGTAGTTGTGTAATGATATGCAAACATGGATCCCATTTCCTTTGAGATTTTTTTTTTTTAATTTGATTTGGATAAAAATTCATAAGCCAATCCCTATTTTGAAATTTATTAATAGAATGTTTTCTAAATTGAATTTTTGCTATTGTCTGATAGTATTTTGTGTTGCAGTCCGCCAATTTAATATGAGTTGCTTTTGCTCGTTGTTTCCAATACCTATGTTGAAACTTATGAATGCATTGATGTTGGTTTGTTAAAAGTTGCAGTCGTCTGATTGTTTTGTTACAGGTTGGCTTTAATGTGAATTGTCATTGTACTTCTTCTGATTTCTCTTCTAGAATTTTTAATTGAGTGAAGTTATGGCTAAAAGTTTCTTTTGCCCATGTTTTTGAGTGTTTCGTTAACAAGTTTAGTTTATCTTTTAGTTTGTACATATAGGATCCATGAAGTTTATATTTCCAAATTTTTTGGACTAGTTTCTCTTAATCTGTACAGTCAGTCCATGCAATTTAAAATCTAAAGGGTGGATTTATTTTTTATGTGGTTTTCCAAGACTAAATGTGATTAGGCAATGATCTGATGTTGTAAATGGGTGATGTTTTATGATTAAATCGGGTACAATATCTAGTATATTGGGATGGATTACGACTCTATCCAATTTTTCATATAGGGTGTTAATTCCATTTGTTTTTTCCCTCCATGTAAATGGAAATCCACAAGTTCTAGTATTAATAAGTCCAAGATTATTATGAAAGTTTATAAGTCTCCTAAACATATATATGTTGGTATTTACACCTCCTAATTTTTCTGTGTCATTTTCTAACTCATTCAAGTCTCCCACTAACAATTATGGTAGATTGTGATTCACTATTTCTTGTTCAAGTTTGTACCAAAAGTCATGTTTAATTTCTTCCCTGGATGGCGCATAGACAAAAATACATAAGTATGGGTTAGTTTCATGATCATACTTACTATAGCCATATTTGCGTCATTTTGTGGGAGATGTAATTGTTCTATCTCTTGATTGTGATTCCAAAGGATCCATAAGCCTTCTCTAGTGTCGAGAGATAGAATGAAAAGCAAGTATTGTAATCCAAGCTTCCTAATTGAGCTATCAATTGGCGGTAGATTGCATTTTGTTTCTGCTAGGATTAGGATGTTCAGACTGTTTGATTTTTTTAATAAATTTAATTTCTTCTCATAAGCCCAGTTAATGTAATCCTCTAACATTTCAATATCCAATATTCATAAAGATATTTTTAATTTAGAAGATCTAGAAGTACCATAGTGTTTTAATTTAGTTAATCCTTTCGATGTTCGCCGTACATTTATTTTTACTACTTTGAAGTAAGCACTAGTAAGAAATTTTATACTTGTTGGTTTAGTGTAATGGAAAAATGTAGGTTTTGGGCACCTCTAGAACGAGGTGGGGTATAATGCAGTGGCTTATAGGCCTTTATAAAAGAGAGGGAAAGAGCTAGCATTGAGTTGTAAACAAACCTTTTGGGTCCAATAGTCGAGATGGGTTTGTGGACAATCAGAGTTTGAGGCACATAATGGATTACAAAGGAAAATGAGAGAATGAGAGCCATGCCTAATACATGGACAAGGCTTGCAGTAGTGACTAAAGTGGGTGCTAGAAAGGCAGTTACAATGTAATAAGCAATGCACATAAGCATACAGGCCCAAATGCAAAAAACTAGGCTACTATGAGTGTCGTTAGAGGGACAAACATAAGAGCTAGATAAATACTAATGAGCAACCACTATGTAATAGTCCACAGAGAGGCCAATCTCCACAAGATCGGGCACCTAAGAGCCTGTCAAACATTAGTGATATGAGTTATTAAATAATATACAATTAAAAAATTGCTGAGTAAGTAAGTACAATGGTTGTTTGAGAACAAAGACTTAGCTTTTAACAATTTGTTAAAAATGATGTGTGCACAGAACCAACAGTGAGAATGTTGATACTCGAGGAAGTCCTTGTGAGTTGTCATCATCAAATTCACAAGAGGATTATAGCATTTATAATAAGACAGAATATAGTGCATACCATTATAAGAGTCCCATGGACTACAACAACAGGGAGAGTGATTACACAGATGGGACTTAGAGCATGTAAAGAGGCATGGCACATTCCTGATGGAAGCAAGGTGTTTACAAAATGTTGTCACTAGCCAAATACATTGATCATCAGACTCAAAAGTAGTGCAAGAAATACAAAGGCAACAAATGGAACATCTAATAACATAACTGGAGATAGGGGTAACACACAAACAACATGCATGAGCTTGAAGTGACTGATCATTAATAAGCAATTTTCTTCTTCTTGTTCCTATTGGGGTTGTGGAGGGACTAGAGATAGGTTCATCTTCCTTACGCTTGGGGGTCTCAGAGAAGGAGGAGACATCCTGCACAATGGGTTGAAGGGCTATGCTTTCAATATGTGATACAACCCCGATCGTGACATTAAAGGAGGCCCAATAAGAGGAGATGATGAGTGTCAGGTCTGAAGTCCCAATCACCAGGGCGCGCGCCAGAGCCATCGCCCAATCCACACAGAGCCTCACGTCTAATGGCTTCGCGCGCAACAACCTCACAGCTTCGACAACGCTGGCTGCGGCCCCCGCCGCAGTGCCATGACTTCGGTCGTGGCGGCATTGCCTCGGCTCCCTCGACGCCATGCTTATCTTAGGCCTAGTTTTCTATATTGAGGTTTATTGAGCTACATTTGGTGTTTATGGAAACTTTCCAGTTTTAATTTATGTTTATTTTTAACATGTTTATTTTTTGGGCGTGTGAGCCTCCTATGCTTAGGAGCATGGCCTATAGCTTTGCTTAGGCCCATGGCCACATTTGCTTGGCTATTATAATGCCTTGCCGTGTGTAATTTTACCCTCACGTTGAATTGAATAGCTTGAACCCTCGTTGAGTTTTTACTCCATCTTCAAGCCTTCGACGTCACAATTATTACTTCGCCGATCCACGTTACAGATCACCACCAAAATCTCTGATCACCAACGCAATCGAATCCACTCGCCCCACCTCAGCTTTCACCGAGCGCAAGAGTGCCGACAATCTCTGCCACCCGCAAAGCTTGTCATTTATCTCGGTTATGACAAAGAGAAGGAATCTAGAGCCTATATTTTACCTAGATCCGACAACAACACGTGAACGAGGCTCGTTTACGTATCAATATGCCTCACAATGGTGGAATTTGAAGACTGAGAACCCTTTTCTGCAACCAACTCCCCAGTTCCCTCTAAGGGTTGCACCATAGCAGATGAAACCACATTAGTTATGGTATCATCCAGCCTAGGAGGAGCGGGGGGATACAAATAGTAGGTAAGATCATCATTGTCTCATTTGGGTTAGAGGGCATAGGACATGTAGTGTAGGATGGAGTTGGGTTCATAGAGAAGAGCCTTGAAAGTTCCATGGGGAAGTTAGGGTCAAGTTGGCAAGCACCTCATGATTCAGCAGGAACTTGAGCTGAGGGGGAAGCATTTGGCCTTAGATGATGCCAACGAAAGAGACAAGAGATGGGGTATAGTTTGGATCAGCTTCAGGAACATTACCTTTACCTTTGTTGTTGCTAGTACCTTCATTTGAGTGGAAATTTGTCCTCACAAAAGTGGGCCCCTAGAGGTAGAGGATCTATCATTAGAAGGCCCAGCAGAGCCAAGGATTCTACTCTTGGTTTCTTTCTCAAGAGCATCATGCTCAGGAACAGAGGCAATAGTAATTGCAAGTCTCCTGGTCTCGACATAATTAAGGGGGCAAGCATCATAAACATGGTCAGGCTCTTCACAACAACCATAATCTATGGATAAATCCTCATACCATACTCTAAGTGCCATGACAGAGCCATATTGAGCATTCATGGTAACAACAGAGACAAGGGGTGCAATCAAGTCAACATTTATACAGATCCTAGCAAACTTCATTTTGTTTCTCACAGTGGAGGCATGATCAAGCTTAATGAAATGGCCAACATTGTTATCTCGAAGGATAAAGTCAATGGCAATTTTGTTATGACAGTGAGCATACATGAAAGGTTTTCTGATCTAGAGATCGGCTCTAGCGACCTCTTCTTTAAAGGGTTGAAAGGAATCAATCCAGTAAAAGATAGCAAGGAGTTTACGTTGGACATGCTAAGGTATGTTGTTCCGCACCAAGTCTCTATCTTCTTGGTTAGCAAATCTGAAGAGGAGCCAATTATTTGCAAGTTCTTGGAACTGGATAACACTCTTGGTGTTTTTCCAATCATACTTCATTTTTCATGTAATCACATTGGGGTCAATGTGTTCCTCAACCATTTTGGCAAGAATGCCAAAGTGAGCAAGGCAAATTCTCTCTCTCCTAATAGTAGGGAGGTCATTTAGAGTAGCAGGCGTGACATGAGGATCCTCATCAGTCTGGGAGGAAGTATGGGCTTGCGTAGGAGTGGATGAGTGGTGGTTGGAGTCTCCATGGTTCTTGTGGTGGAGAGGGGCAGTCAAGTGCACATGTTGAATGCAGGGCATGGACAGCATGTGTGGGAGGTTGAAAGATTGATCAAAATAAGAGGGGCCAACTTTGTTATGAACCAGGGCAGACTTGTAGCTTTTGGAGGATTCCATTGAGCACAGGGACCGACATAGAAAATAGGAAGTAGAGGATTCAGGCAAGGAAGTGATCAGAATATGAGAACCAGAGATATAGTGATAAGTAGGGAGATCAGCAAGGCGATTTAAAGGGAACTTAGTAGAGAAGTAATGATAGTTAGCCACACAGAAACTCCAATAGGAATGCATGCAGATAATATTACAACCTGCACACGTTAAGCCTAGAGACACAATAATCATGATGGTAGTCAGGTCTAAGTTAATGATTAGTTTTATGTAACCCAAGTTATAATTAAATGTAATTTGGTAAATAGAGCTATTAGAGTAGTACAAATTGACGGAGAATGAGGTCACATAGATATCAAGTAAATGAGATAACATGCGTAAAGAAATTAAAGGAGCACACAAGGAAATATTTTATGCCTGTAGAGGCAAGAGTCACAGATATTATCTTTAAGTATGCAATGTATATGGAATTGGAGACTATTAAGACAACAATATATGTGAGAGTATTAAGGGTTAAATGCAATGTAATACCTTGATGTAGTATATCCCTTTTGGAGAGTAAGACAGAGATTGATATGAGCACTTGTAGTTGTCTGAATTGTTTTTTTTGTAAGAAGCAGAAGCTTCTGGGTAGAGTTTCATGTTGGGTTTGTTGTTTGTTCGCATGTGATTTACTAGGTGGTCCTTCAATATCACAGACCGAGCAAGAGCATATCTCAATCTGGTGAGAGAGCCTCCTCCTAAAGCATCCCACATCTAGGTTATGAAGATAAGGTTGGATGATCATACTTGTCAATGGATTGTACAGCTCAAATCTTTGTTGAGAGGGAGTGATGTCCATCAGCAAAAGTAACCCCAGAAACTAGATACTTGCTCCGGCGAGGAAATGATCGATTATGTTGAAAATTCCAAAGAATTAGAAATCTGTCGATTTGGGGAAATTTATATGGGGATTTACTAGATTATAGTATCTATTTGTTAGAGTTAATTGATATCTACCTACGAGTCAAATAAAATAGTTGTATGAGGCCAGATCAGGCCTTAAATTTAGGTTTAAAGCATGCAGGTAACGAGTCTGAGAATTACGGTTCATAATCAATCTCAACATATGAGACCTAGAGGGCCAAAAAAAGGAAGATCTTCAAATAGGGATTTGGTAACACAGATAGATCTGGTTAGGTTTAGTGTTAAAAGAGTGAGATTTGTGATGCGCGATGATTTTCTGATAAGGGTTAGTAGTTAGGGGTTGTGGTTTGGCATCTCCAAGGGAGAGGCTTCTTCGGCGACCGCCATGGAACAGTCGCCGACAGAATAAAAAATCGCAGAAGCAAAAACCAAAGGGAGGAGAGAAGAAGGAGATTCTCTCTCCTCCATTTTTAAGGGTGTTATATGTTAATATATTATTTGTTACAACTTTGGTTACATTTGAATTTTGGTTGAATATTTAATGTTATATGTTAATATACTATTTTTGCGTATTGGTTCTATGTAAGTTTTCCTACAAAATTGGAAATCTAGAAGTAAAAAGTGAAAAACAAATATACTTATGCTTTTCTAAAACTATCCAATTGAATTTTGGTTGAATATTTAATGTAGACTTGTAAATGTACTAATGTTGTTGTAAACAATACTAACCAAACGAGCGTCTTATGATTGGCTGGGTGAATATGTATGTGCATTGATCTGTAGTAGGAATATGCTTATGAGTCGATATTTGGATTGACTGTTATATAAAAGAGTATCTGGCAGATATATTTCTCTTTACTTTTTACATTGCTTCTTACTCCCTTTTCTTATATATATTTTTATTGTTTTCTAAAATTTTATTTAAAAAACTTCAAATATCACCATTAAAAATGGCCTAACAAATAACTCTTCAAAATGAACTTTTACATGCGTAGTACAATCATATAGTAACTTGAGATATAATACAATTTTCATGCATTTCTATAAAACCTCACATAACATTTTACAAGAGTATAATTTTGTACAATCATATCTTAATTCATGTAGAGCACTAATTTCTATCAATCTTTACAGCATCTTTTACGGGTTTATAAATTTGTACAGTCATATTTTATCTTGTGTCAAAATACTAAATCTATCAACTTTACATCATGTTTTACTAGTTATATATTTGTACAATTGTATAACAACTCGTGTTAAAATCTTATTTTTCTAGCAAATTTACAACATGTTTTACGGCAGTAAATATTTCTACCATTGTATATAATAATTCAATTTACACTTCCCTTAGTGTTTTGCATACAAATTTCATAATCAAACTAAACAATTAAAGTAATGCATTTCTCTTTCCAAAAATTTGAGCCCATGTCAACGAATTCCACCAATTTCCCCCTTTTTTATTTATAATATTTTCGTTTTTCATTTCTTTCCCTTAATTTTGTTGAATATAACTTCCACAATTCTTTCTCATTAAACTGATATAATCATCCTTCTTTTGCTTCCTTTTTTTCCATTCTTTCAACCTCTTTTCCCTTATATCTTCTGAACCACTAACTACCAGAATCGACCTTTTGGTGAATCCAAATATTTATGGATGCTTAGAAAACTATAATTTGCCAAGATGTATTACCCGTCACTACCGTTCTGTCCTCTGATCCCCATTGTCACCATCTCATATGCTTCCTCAACTCGTTCATCTGCTTTATTATCTTCATGGGATGAAACGAGCAGGTTATGATCGACTTGATTATGCTATCATTAATGGTGAAGAAATTGCATGAAAGGACATAAAAACTATATATGTTAATCAAGGACATATCAACAAAATTCCAAGACTATTGTATTACATTATACGGCTATCCCATTTGAAGTCGTTTACACGATAAAATATTTTGTCTTTTTATTAGAATACATGTTTCCTTTACATAACTATTATTTTTATTACATACCTCATATGATTTGATGAATAGGAAATGATAAATATTAAATGTGTGTATAATTTTATCATTATTAGACTTAGCACGGGCCTATTAATATCATCATAACTCGTATTAAAAGAATATTTTTCAGCAATTTATAGCATGTTTTATTAATGTATAAATTCATAAATATGTATCATGACTCATGTTGAAACACTAAGTTTTAGCATTTTTCAGCAATCTGTAACATTAAAATTATTTGGTCTTAACCCGAGTGGGAAATACACACTAGATGACATTAAACTACAACAAGTGATGAGTTAGTGTTCGGGGTGTTGTGGTGAATCACGCATCTTCCGTTACTTGAGTGGTAACGTGACATACATTTGCATATGTGGAATCGAATATAAAACCCCGACAATAAATTTTAACCCAAACACATTTTCAATAATTTCACCTTTATTGCACCCAAAACTTATCCTCTACCCTTAATTCTACCCACAACACCACCAATCTGATGGATCGATCTCTTGCTCATGATTAATTGCCCTCTAGCTTCTTATGTGCAGTGAATCTTCATCCTTAAACTATCCCAAAATGGTAACCCTAGCCCTGATCTCGGCACACCAGGCTCGATTCAACTTGGAATTAACTATCTGGAGGGTATGCATGTCCTCGAATTGGATTCTCACCACCCTAATCTCCCTAATCCTCTCTGGATTCCCCTAATTTTGTGTATGACCTTGCTCCAAGTAATCATAGGGCTCCTCTTCAACCTCCTCTTTGCGATGATTTGTGAATGAAGCCACGATTGTATATTTCTATACTCTCTTTATCAAGTATGTGTATTGATGCAAATCGAAGGCTCGACTCATCTCGCGTACGAATCTAGATCGAGGCAATGTCGTCTTCTCCTCTCGAATCTCCTCTAACACTCAGATAAGTGATGGCTTCCACAGATGGCAGCCAACAATGATGCTCTCGACCTCCAACGTGATGGAGGTTCCCAATGGCACCAAGGAGAGATCAACGTGATGAACTCTCGAAGGATCAACCCAACGTGATGGATTGAATGAAGAAGCAACGTGATGCTTTAGATTGAATGAACAAGTAACTGAATTTGTGACGCCTAAGCATAAAAGAGGAGAATTGTCTCTACTACGAAATTAAGCTTCAAAATTAGACGTGGCCTTACACAATGAATCGAGGAAGGAATATATGGTGCTAGGGCGCTCAACCCATGCCGATCCCACTCAACATAAGTGGAGCGCACACCCTAAATAGAAATAAGCTTAATAAAACATGACAAACATAGTAAGTTCTAAATATAGTATGAGAGTCTCAAAATAATCTAAGTGCTAGATGGACGCCACACCAAGGGGCCGCTAAGGGCGTGGTCTGCATGGCCGCGCTGTCGAGTGGTCGGTGGGCTGGTTGGAGCGCATCATTCTCCCTCCCTTAGATTTGAAGCATCCTCGCTTCGAGCGTGTCAGGGCCAGATAGAATAGCCGTTCAGTAGACAAGCCAACACAAGAATCATGGTGCGGACTCGGCGTGAGAGCTACACAAGGAAACATAAAGATCGTCGCACAAAGTACAGCCTCAAGAGTGGCCAGCTTGGGAGCTAGAGCGAGTGAGGGCGTAATCGGTGCGAGCGTCGTGTTGAGCACTGGATCAGGCATTGCGGTGGGCGCTAGCATCAGAATTGCGCCCAACGATGGAGCAGGCTGCGCGTAGGGCACCAGGGCAAGCATCGCAAATGGTGGTGGCGCTGGGGAGATCGATGTGTGGGAAGCTGGAGCGGACGTCGCTGCCGAAGTCGAGAGCGGTGCGTTGAGTGGGGGCTCGCGATGTTGGCTCTACAAGAGGGAAATTTGCCTCTTCAACTCGGCAATCTCAGCGTCTTGTTGTTGTGCCACCATCGGTTCTGGTATGGGCGCTGGAGCATGAGTATCGAGCGGTCCGCGAGATAAAGATGTGAGCCGTGTGGGCGGGCTGGACCGATGACGTGTGCGCGCTGCATGAGCCTCGACGTCAACAAATGGGGCAAAGCATCGTGTCATGACGTACACAAGTTGCTCCCAAGTCTCGACGGGAGGTCGACCATGTTCCCATTGATCCAATTCAAGCTAGGTCCACCACTTGCGGGCGGCGCCAGTGAAGCACTCGGTGGTCTTGTCGAGCTGCTTAAACTCATCATAATCGTTGTGGCGGAAGAAATACGCCGTTTGTCTGGTCCATTCCAGAAACGTGTCCCAGCCGTCACGTCCGGTAAAGAGCTCGGGCAGTCACCAGTCCAATCGTCTGCAAGCCATGGATGGTACCTACGCCAACAAATCTCACAAGAAGGATCAAGACACTCAAATAGTATTCAAAGTCGCAAAAAAGTCAATCCTTGTCTCAAACAACTCAAATTTCACTCAAAGGTCAAGGAAAATGAATAGGCTATCAAGCAATATCAATCAAGCATATATCACAATACCAATGCCAAACACAAAGTTGCACGTTGATGTTCAAGAATAGTATGACAAGTTTTGCAAACAAGTTAAAATTTTGATTTTTTTAGAATTTTTTTTGCCAAGAATAGAATAATAACAATAATATATGGCAATTAACAAGATATGCTCAACTAAATACTAAACAAGAAAATCAATTAACAACTAAAAAGTATTGGTCAAAGATAACAATATATACCAATAAAAAATATTGCCTAAAATGTGGGGATATTGGGATATGTGGGAATCAATTTTTTTTTATTTGAATTGTTTTTGATTTGGCTGAGATATGGGTAAAAATAAGTGAGTTGGCTGATTGTTTTTTTTGGAAAGGAAATTTTTTGGTGGGGGATAAGGTCAAGATCAATTTTGATTGTATTTTTTACAGCAAATGTTAGTTTGGCAAGGTTTGAATTAGCAAGGGATTTTTTTATATTTTTTGTAACGGTGGTGGTGATGATGGAGTTTTGGCGGAAGCGAGAGCGGTCGATGGTGGTGGTGGGTTTGTATTGGTAGGAGGATAAGAGTGAAATTAAGAGAAGTTTTTTGAGAAGAATGACTTAAATCGATCCCTGTAAGCTGATATCAGTTGATGTGAATCGAAGGCTTGACTTGTCTCGCGCACGGATCTAGATTGAGGCGATGTCGTCTCCTCCTCTCGGATATCCTCTAACACTCGGATAAGTGATGGCTTCCACCGATGGCAGCCAACAACAATGCTCTCGGCCTCCAACGTGATGGAGGTTCTCGATGAAACCAAGGAGAGATCATCGTGATGAACTCTCGAAGGATTAACCAAACGTGATGGATCGAATGAAGAAGCAACGTAATGCTTTAAATTGAACGAACAAGTAACCGAATTTGTGATACCCAAGCTTAAAAGAGAAGAATTGTCTCCACTATGAAATTAAGCTTCAAAATTAGACGAGGCCTTACACAATGAATCAAGTAAGGAGTATATAGTGCTAGGGATCTCGGTATGGGCCGAGAGCTTATTGGGCTAGCCCACTCAACATAAGTGGGGTGCACGCCCTAAATAGAAATAAGCTTAATAAAACATGACAAACATAGTAAGTTCCAAATATAGTAAAAAAGTCTCAAAATAATATAAGTGCTAGATGGACGCCACGCCAAGGGGGCCGCCAAGGGCACGGTTTGCATGGTCGCGCTGTTGAGCGGTTAGTGGGCTAGTTAGAGCGCATCATGTATCTTACCCTATAAGACTAAAACTTCAGTGGCATGCCCATGGTTGGGTCTTACCCTCGCTCATGAGCTCTACTTGTCTCTCAGGTGCTCAGGTTGTGGGTTAATGACTCCCTCCATCTTAACCCAGTAGACAAAACCTACAATTACCACTGACATCTTACCTAGGGGTCTCTATGTTCTATGGCACTTTTTATGTTAAGCATGCATATTATTTAGGACACTCTCCCTTTACTGATTTCTTGTAAACTTAGCTTTTGGATTGCCATTAACTATGATTATCATTGATGGCCATGCCAACATATAATCTCTTGTATCTATGACTCCTTGCCTCACATTTACTCTCTGTGTGATATATGCACTTGTGAATCTGATGGTAAATATAGCCGTGATATTTCAAGTTTTAAGGAGTTCCCTTGCATGAAGCTTTGTAATGTAATTGTCTCTAATAAACCTACTGTTATGATTGCTTTAGGCGGCTATATTACGCGCTTGATTTGCCTTATTATTTGCATGTACTCTATTTGGTTGTTTCTTGAGGTTAGAAATGATTGCCCTCAGATTAACCCCCTAAACTGTATCTTCTTCCATCATACCATCTGCTCTACTCCCCTACCCCTTGTCTGCTTCCAGTACCCGAGTGTTTTTTCCTCCATCTCCTGCTTCCCTTGCTGTAACATGGATCCTACTAAGAGCTACAAAAATGTGCTTGTCCACCACAAGCCTTCCCAGTCCTCTATAGATCAACCAACCCCACCTCCTCACATGGTCCCTTTGCCATCCTTCACCCTTGCTCCTCTCAACACTGCTCACCACTCCACTACTACTGATCCGAGCAACATTGCATCTAGCTCAAACCTCCCCCACATCCTCAATTCCACTATCCTAACCCATGATGACCCCCTGGCTGCTCTTGCTATCCTGGAGGATCTTCCTTTTGTGAGGAAGGAGAGGTTAGGCCTTTCTCATTTTGGCTTGTTGGCCAAGATGGTGGAAGACCCCATTGATCTTAAGATTATCATTGTCAATATGAAAATGGACTGGAAACATACCAAGGGTGTCATTCACTACCAAGAGTTGGCCAATAACTGTCTACTCTTCAAATTCACAAATCAGGAGGATAAAGATCTTGTATGGAACAACAGACCTTGCCATGTGCAAGGTAAACTTCTTGCTCTTATTCCCTGGGTAGAGTCATTCCAACCTTTCAAAGAAGAAGTGACTAGAGCTGACCTCTGGATCAGGATTCCTTTCCTTCCCCACCACTTATATAATCAGACTACTATTGATTTTCTCTTAAAAGACAACCATATTGCTTTTCTTATTAAGATTGATCAGGCCTCCACTGCTAGAAACAAGATAAAGTTTGCTAGAGTGTGTATTAATGTTGATCTTTTTTCTCCTCTCATTGTTGTTGTGAGAATAAATGCTCAAGATGGTTCTTCTATGGCTTTAAGGGTGTGGTATGAGGATTTCTCCTCTGGATGTGGTTGTTGTGGTGAGGTTGTCCATGTATATGATGCCTGCCCCATGAATGTCATCCAACCTAGAAGAATTGATATCTCTATTGCTTATGTGCCAGAACATGATGCCCTAGAACAAGAGACCCGAAGAAGAATCCTTGGTGAATCTCCTCATATTGCTAACAGATCCTTTCTTAGAGGTCCCACCTTTGTTAGGTCCAACTATGACTCTAGCCAAGGGTCAAGGCTGGATAAAGGTAAAGGTGTGGCCCCTGAAACTGAAACTACCTATCCCACTCATGATCCTACTAAGGCTGGTCCTTCCTAAGCTCCCATGCTCCACCATCAATTGAAATTTCTCCTCAATTCTGAGCTCATGGCCAAACTGGACCCTAACTTGCCCTTAGAGATATCCAAGATGCTCATGCTGAACACCAAACCCACCTATGTTAACTATAACCTTCCACCTCCTTCTAATGAGACCATGATGACACATCCTTTTGTCTGTGCCCCTAGGAACCCCTAGGATGGATGTCATCATCAATGATGTTGTAACATCATCCATGGTGCAACCCATGGAGGTCAGGTTGCAAAGAGATGTGTTGAGTCTTCAAACTCCACCATCATCAGACAGATTGAAGGCATAGAAATCCACCCCTCTGAGGTTGGCTCCCCATCCTCTAAAACCACTAAGCGCAAAGAAGAAGACATTGCAATGACAACCACCTCCAAGAGGCAGAAAAAGAAGTATAACTATTGATGATCTTGCCTCTCACTAATCTCTGTTGTTGGCTGTGTTACCACTTTATCGATGCACTTTAGTTTAATGATAGTCTTTGTAATATTTTCCTGCTTTCTGAGGACCCTGTGTTACTTCTGCAATGGCCCTATATCATGAACTTCTGTTATAAGCACCTCTCCATGCGTTGGGGTGACGAATCCTGTATGTGTTCATAAGAAAAGGAATTTGTCCATTTTCCGGGGTCTCAAAGGGGCGTGTAAACACATAAGAACTCTGGATTAGATCGGTAAAAGCGTATGGTTATCACGTTGTGTACTTCCTATTATCTATACTCTAAGGTGTTGGCTTGCAAGTTTATCACTATGAATATCCATCAGTACTTGACTCCTTTTGGAGCTGGCCAGAGCCAGACTCATTACTTGTTTCTTAAATTTCTATGACATCTTATGGATCTCTCTCTTGAGCAAATGGAACATTTTCTCATGTAGTAGTATATTTTTCTCAAACTAGATAAGTATTATCTCACAATTTTATTATGTATATTATTTCTATATCTTTTTAAATTGCTATCATTGTCTTTGTTTCTCTGTGTAGGACCTCCAATGCTACAACTCTAATGGAGGTGCTAGGCTCCTCATCCAGAGTTTACCCATGTGCTCTTACCCCTTCTCTCTTAACAACTATAATCTTGGAACTTATTACTCTTACTGCATGTTGTATACTTTGCTAACTTGTGAACCTGTAACTACTATAAGTATCTTCTATTGTCTTCCTTATCATGATACCACTTGCAGGAAATGGCCCTATAAATCCTTTGCACATTGTTGTTGTCGGGTCTCTAAACCTATGTCTAGTATGGAAAAAGATAAGCACCCTACCATTCTACTTGTAATTATCATTTATAAACACATTTACAACTTTAAATGGCATCTTCTAACTCCATTATATGACAACTACGGTTTGCTAATGACTCTTATTTGTGTTGTTTGCAGCCTTGACAAATCTCATCTCTTGCACTTTCCCCCAGTGGCTCCCGTGCAAAGCAATACTCTTGACAACATCACCTGCCTTAACTACTTCCAGTTGTGGCTCCTCTACTCTTATGAGGATGATCTCCATTTTTTTGTTACTTGACATTTTTATTTGTCCCTCTTATTTGTGTCATGACTTAAGGCTCACAAGCCGAATTGTTATACCTCACCTCCCTCTGGGGGTGTATACACTTACAACTACATTATAACCACAAATAAAACCATGAGAAACTCTTTTTCTACCTATTATAAACAATCATCAACATATATACAGAAAAACAGTCCTTTTGGCAAAAGGATTATCAACACGCATAGTCACAAATGCTATGCTTATGGAACACGTATAAGTTAAATGAATTAAGCTATTGGAATTGTCGGGGCATTCGTCGCCCCGGGTTCTATGACAAACTTAAATATATTCAAAAATTGAATAGCCTTAACATTCTTGCCCTAACCGAAACTAAATGTAATCAAGAGCCACCTATTGTTGTTACACGCAAATGTGGCTTTCAAGAACTAACTTTTATTTCATCAAATAATTCTAAGGGGGCATTTGGCTCCTCTGGAACCATATTGAACTAACAAAAAACTTAACATTAGAAAAATCTACGTACCTCTGACATCCTCACATATAAAATGAACCACGCAACGACACCATACCTTCTTATATTTGTGTATGCACCAGCCAGAGAAGAAGCCAAAAATGCTTACTAGCAACAACTAGAGCAAGATATAATTTCGTTTGGTTTATCGATCATTCTTTTGGGTGACCTAAATGAATTGGAAAATGACACATAAAAATTAGGGGGAGCTAATTGGAGCATTTACCATTTTTGATGCCTTTACAACTTCATATTTAATCTCTGACATATTAATACAAGGACATTTGGCTTCCCCTTTACTTGGAGGCGTAAAATGAATGGAACAAACAACACTTATAAAAAGCTTGATAGGGTCATTATCCACCCATATATCCTAGACACAAACCCAAACCTGACTATTCCACATCACCCCTTCACGTCACCGGACCATTGTCTTATTACCTTCTCCCTCGGCTCGCCAACAAAACGTATTAATCCTCCATTCTGTTTTGACAATGCATGGACTAACTTTGATGACTACAGTCATCTAGTCAAGAAAATATGGAAATACAAACTTAAAGGCTCATACATGTATAACCTCCATTGGAAATTCTCCCTCCTGAACAGTTAGGTCAAAGAAAAATTCAACTGGAATTTCAAACAACTTCAAAGCTCGGAATAAAAACTTAAGGAATTAAAAGAACGTCCTAACTCTAATCCGAACTGCACGAGGACCAATGAACTTCTACATAAACTCACCAACAAACATAATGCTATTATGAATTTCCAACACTCATACTGGAAATAGAATGCTAAAATCAAACACTCCATGTTTGCTGAAAACATACAAAATATTACCGAACTATTGCTAAAATTAGGTCTATGAAGCAAAATATTACAAATCTCCAAACTAAGGATGGCCATATTGTTTTTTATCCAAAACAAATTCACGAGGAAATAACAAAAGAACTAGCCTCCAGATTTATCATTACCTGACCAACCTTAAACCATCAACCCACCTTATCAATAATTCAATTAGAGATAACAGACAATGAAAACAACACAATTATGCAGATGCCAAGACCAGGAGAAATTAAAGTTGTAGTCTTCGACCTACCGCCAGACAAGACCCCAAGACCCGATGGTTTCCTGGCTGACTGTTACAAACACTAATGGGATATTGTTAGTAATACTGTTGTAAACGCAACAACCACTATTTTCCACTCCGGTAAAATGATAAAAGAAGCGCAATACGCTTTTATTGCATTAATCCTGAAAAACGATGCTCCACTTAATATAAATCATTATAGACCAATTAGCTTGTGTAATACAACATATAAAATTATTACAAAAATCCTTGCTAACAGGATAAAGCCTTTACGTCCCAAATTCATCCATCCGCTTCAGGGCACATTTGTTGAAGACAGACTCATTCAGGATAACATTTTGATAGCACATGAAATTTTCTACTCCTTCTATAAGAAAAAAACAGGCAACAAAGGATGAATGGCGGTAAAGCTAGATATGGAAAAAGCTTACGATAAAATAAGATGGATGTCGGTAAAACTAGATATGGAGAAAGCTTACGATAAAATAAGATGGGCCTTTATTGAACTCGTGTTAAACAGTTTCGGTTTTCACCCCGACTTTATTAGATTAATCATGACGTGTATCACTTTTGCTTCCTTTTCGGTTTTGGTTAATAATGAACCTGGTCGCATTATCACTCCCTCATATGGAATTAGACAAGGTGACCCTCTGGCCCCGTGCATCTTCGTTTTGGCCATGGAATACCTTGCAAGAACATTAGCCAATGAAGCGGATAAACCTAATGCTAAATTTGGTATAAAACTAGTTAGAGACGGGACGCCCATTCCATTCCTAACTTTTGCTGATGATACCATCATTTTAGCTAATGCGAACCTTGAATTTGCCAACTTCATAAATGAGTTCCTTCAGGATCTTTCTCACAAATCTGGGCTCGCTATTAACTTCCACAAAAGTTCGGTACAATTCTCCCCAAATGTAGCAGCGCAGACTGCTTCGACCTTAGTTGGTACCCTCCAGGTATCACTAATAAGAAATTTAGAAAAAATACTTGGGCATCCCCATCATTAGGGGACGTGTAAGTAATGATACCTTTAAAGAGGCAACTGATACACTAATGAAACAATTATCGAAATGGAAAGCTAATACGCTCTCACAAGCAGGTAGATTGGTTTTAATACAAGCAAATTTATATTCCAAAGTTAACTATCTAATGCAGAGCTTTCTCCTACCTAAGGGTGTCTTAGAGGACATTGACAAAATAAACAAATCTTTCTTCTGGAACAAAATGGATAGCTATGGTTTTCACCCTCTCATCAGTTGGGATCGTATCTGTCGCCCAAAGGATGAAGGTGGTCTAGGTTTCCGAACGGCAAAAGTATCCAACAAAGCATTGCAAATGATACTCCTTTGGAAAATTGTTACACAACCAGATAATATTTGGGTACAAATCATCAAAGAAAAAAACATTAACAAGAATTCAATCTTTGAACTCACCAAACAAAACTACTCATGGTAGTTTAACAGACTCATAAGCCTCCATAGTGAATTCAAAGAGAACCTCACCTGGATCATTGGTTCTCATTCGAACATTGACTTTTGGAATGACCAATGGGTTGTATTCGCTTCCATCAACCAACTGATTGGTATAAACCATAACGAAAACTTGGTCTCTGACTTTATAAATCATGACAGGGAATGGATTAAGGAACTACTACGGCATCACTTACCAACAATAATTGTCCAAGAAATTCTAAAAATACATTTATCGCTTCACTCATGTGAAGATAAATTGATATGAAAACCAACAACTAACGGCAAATTTTCTGTCTCCACAACAGTGTCCTCTATTAACAAAATTGCACCTCCTAAACACAACCATAAATTTACAATGGGTTTGGCAACTAAATATCCCGCCTAAGGTTAAACACTTTATATGGAAGGCATGCTCAGACTCTTTCCTAACTACATATAGACTCAATATACACTATAATAGGATCCCTTCCGAGTTTGCACTATGTAATGAAGCGAATGAATCATTGAACCACCTCTTCTTCAATTGTCAGTTTTCCAGAGCTATTCTAGCTGAAACGGGTAAAACACTGAATGAAACACTAATACCATCTAACCTCACAGAGAACTTTATTAACAACATGAACATTTGTCGAAGTAGTCTTAGTAACTCTTAACTTGCTTGCTATACGTGGTGGCACATTTGGAACAAACGCAATGTAATTTATTTATAAATAAGATTATAGATAATACGATTGTCCACACTATTTGCATGGGTTTTAGATGCCTGAAGTTTGCAAAACCAGAGTTTATGTAAGACCGAGCCTTAGAAGCGTAATCCCATGTCAACCCGGGGACTTCATAGGAGGTCACCCATCATGGTACTACTCTCGCCCTAGCACGCTTAACTTCAGAGTTTTTTGTCCTCACTTGAACCATGAAAAAGAAGAGCTCTTGTTGACATGGATAGAACTTTTAATCCTTATAAGGATCACAAACACAGGGTGTTATAATTTAGCAAACCACGCAAGAGGAAATAAGACTTTCATGTGGTTTGGAAGAAGCCGAGTATGAATTTTCTCAAACTTAATTTTGACGCCTCAAAAATCTGAAACGAAGACTGCTATATTGGATTCGTAATTAGGGATAGCAAAGGTAAACTAATCTTTATGGAAAAAGGGACATTCCGTCATGCAACCACAATTTTGCAGGCAGAGGCCACTGCCATGTGGAATGGGGTGGTGCAGGCATGTAGGTTGTGATGCGAATGACCCTCGAAAACGCCGTTGCAAGATAGGATCTTTAAGTTGAACAAGCCTTCCTTCGTCTCTTCTAACTTGCCAAAGAGATGGCGTCTTCTAAGACTAAAGAGATAGCCTTTTCACATAGAGAACTGGACCAAAGTGATGGTCTTCACACGTCCAAAGTGATGGACAATTACGATCAAAGAGATGATCAAGACGTTCGCCAGAGGAACGTTGGATAAATGCTCGAAGCGACGAGCTACGGGGTAGTTTAGATCCTGGGGATCGTAAGGGTTGATGTTAGGATTCAAGGAAGGAGATAACTCAACTTAACAACTCAAATCAACATGATCTCATTAATGAATGAAATAAGGTTTAAATAGTCTAGACAAAACCGAGTAAGGAAAGTAGTCTAACTAATAAACACCAAAAAGTGGGTCAGCCCAAAACACATAAGGGGCACGCCCAACCTGACCCAAAACTAGCTAAAAATAGTTTAAAAAAATTAGGAAAGAAAGCTAGATAAAAGATAGGCGAGACTTAAGGCAAGTCTCGGACGACTGTGACCGTCGGCGAGGCATCGGCGGCGCCGTGAAGGCTGAATTAGGGCGAGGTGTCGCCCAGCCCTTCATAGGTCAAGACGAGGACCCATTTAGGACTGATTGACACTGAGTGACCTGTATAACTCTGGGTGACTAAAGATTGAGTGGCTCGTTCCATCGCCCTTGCACGAGCTCTAGTCACCGGGCCGTTGGATTGCACTTTCATTGCTTCCTCTTCGTCCTTCGCCGTCATTGAGGGGGTCATGGAGCTATAAATATCCCCTTCTTGGTAGCGAAGCATCCCCGCTTCGTCCTTGTCGCCAAAAGTAGGAGGTGTATAAGGAGAAAGGTCAGCGACGTTGAAAGTAGGGTGCGCACCATAGTCAGCGGGCAAGTCTAAGCGGTAGGCGTTGGCACTAAGGCGTTGTAGCACCTGAAATGGACCGTCACCTCTAGCATCCAACTTGTGGTGTCTCCTTAATGGAAAATGATCGCGACGCAAGTGCAGCCACACCAAGTCTCCATGCTAAAACTCCACGGCACGCTAGCCTGCGTTGCGCTGACGAGCGGTCTGTGCGGCCTTCTTATCCAACTGTGTCTTGGTCCTCTCCTACAGTGCCTTCACCATGTCCGCACGCTCCACGCCCTTGACACTCGCCTTTTCCTTCATGGGCCTCGGTGGAAGATCCAAAGGCGTGTGGGGATTGATGCCGTAGATAACCTGAAACGGGCTCAACTGCGTCGCCGAGTGCATGGACCTGTTATAAGCAAAATCAACAAAAGGCAAGCACTCTTCCCACTTACGGAGGTTAGACTTTAACAAAGTACGTAATAAAGCACCTAAAGTCCTATTAGTGACCTCCCTTTGGCCGTTCGTTTGGGGATGATAACTAGTAGAAAATAACAACTTAGTCCCCAACTTGGCCCAAAAAGATTTCCAAAAATAACTCACAAACTTAGAATCACGATCGGACACTATACTCCTAGGAATACCATGCAGCCTAACAACATGCTTAAAAAATAAAGAAGCAATCTTAGAAGCATTATTAGTAGTCTTGCATGCAATAAAGTGAGCCATCTTAGAAAACCGATCAACAACAACAAATATCGAGTCCCTCCCCTTCTTAGACAAAGGCAAACCAGCTATAAAGTCCATACTAATATCCTTCCATAGGACGTTAGGAATAGGCAAAGGGGTATACAAACCTTGGGGACTCGACCTAGACTTAGCATGCACACAAGTAACACAAGCCTTGCAATATTGAGTAACATGATGCATCATTTTAGGCCAATAAAAATGTTCCCTTAATGCAGCCAACGTCTTAGGAATACCAAAATATCCTCTACCTTCATGAGCTTGTTGAATTAACAATCTACGTATACACGTTTTTGGGATACATAGTTTCCCGGCCTTAAATAGGTAGCCATTATCAACATAGAACTCATTAGACTCTCCTTTTTCCATGCATGTTTTAAAATTTTCAGCAAAGTCATCATCATGCATATACACTTCTTTGATCAAGGAAAAGCCTAAGATAGAAGCATGATGTTGAGTAAAAAAGACATACCTTCGAGAAAGGGCATCGGCAACCACATTCTCCTTACCTTTCTTGCACTTGACCACATAGGGAAAGGTCTCCATGAACTTCACCCATCTTGCATGGCGCCGACTGAGGTTGTATTGTCCCTTCAAGTACTTCAGAGCCTCATGGTCCGAGTGTATGACAAACTCCTTGGGCCAAAGATAGTACTGCCAAGTCTTCAACACCCGAATAAGAGCATAGAGCTCCTTGTCATATGTGGGGTAGTTGAGTTGGGCACCGGTGAGCTTCTCACTAAAGTAAGCAATGGGACGACGGTCTTGTAGTAAAACACCTCCAATGCCATGGTGAGAGGCGTCACACTCCACTTCAAAGGCCTTGGAGAAGTCCGATAATTGCAGCAAATGGGCATGGCAAATACGGTCCTTCAAAGTGACAAATGCAAGCTCATGGGCGTCCGTTCACTCTATGGATGCAGCCTTCTTGGTTAGCTCATGCAATAGGGCTGCAATGGTGGAGAAATCACGCACAAACCGACGGTAGAAGCCAGCCAAGCCTAAGAAAGATCGAACCATAGTCAGTGTAGTAGGCTGTGGCCACTCTTTAATGGCGCACACCTTCTCTTGGTCGACCTTTAATCCATCCTTGCTAACAACAAAACCAAGGAAAATAGTAGACTCCGAGCAAAAAGAACATTTACCTAAGTTAGCATAAATTTTCTCTTTCCTAAGACATTCTAAAACTTTCCTAAGATGTATAACATGCTCATCTACGGTCTTGCTATAAACAAGGATATCATCAAAGTAGACAACTACAAATTCTCCTAAGTAAGCCCTTAAAACATGATTCATAAGTCTCATAAAAGTGCTAGGAGCATTAGTAAGGCCAAAAGGCATCACCAACCACTCATAAAGGACATACTTAGTCTTAAATGCAGTTTTCCATTCATCACCCTCATGCATCCTAATTTGATGGTAATCACTCTTAAGATCAATCTTAGAAAACAAAGTAGCACCATGCAATTCATCAAGCATATTGATAGGCATTGTCGTAGCACCTAAACAAAATAATCCTTAAAAACCTAACTAAGTAGAATAGGCAAGCAAGGGTCGAATCCCACAGGGAGGTAGCAATCTTTCTAAGTGGACAAGTGTATGTCAAAGGTAACAAATGGGGGTTTTGTTGGTTTGTTTGCAAATAACAAAGTAAATCAAAACAAAGGTTGTAATCAATTGGAAAAAAGTACTTAGCCAGACAAATATCCACAATTCATTCGATTGGTTGATCCTAGATTATCTCTATTCCTTCCTCTGAATATTCCTGTCCCTATTCTGAAATAGTTACCAGTCCAACTAGTCCTAATAACCCTAACTATCGAACGCACGAGAAACTATCAAGATTTAGAACAATAGCAGCAGGAAGCATAAGAATTAACCAGGATACATGCAACACCACAACTCGCAACATTTAACACATAATCAATTCTCTTTCACAATAAACTAGTCCAACTAGTCCTAGAATATCATGTTTGCTACTCAAGATAAGGGATTTCAACTCGAAATATCCAAACCCTAGCAATAGACAATTACTAATATCAACTAGGTGATCAATCCAGTCAATTCAATAAGAATCAATGGGAATAAACTCAAGAGAAAAGATATAATCAAAGGAATAGGAATAGAATTATAATCTCACAATCATATATCAAATGAAGGCTTCAATCGTCGGACTAAGCAAAGGTTGCTTAGTTCTTCATAGTCTTGAAACAAAAACTCAGGGAAAAACAATACGTAAATTGATATTCGATAAGATGATAATTAAAAGTGGATGCCAGGAAACTAGGTTAAATAACCCTAGCAAAACCTAAAACTCAAGATAATAAATAATATCTTTCCAAAAAGAAATAAAACGAAAATAAATTAAATAAAAGAAAAAGAAAATAAAATAAAGCAATCTTCTGACGAAGTCTTCGGCGCGTCTGATAACGTGTTTTCCGCGACCGCGGAAAACTTAATGTAAAGCCTCGCTGTTCGTATTTTACGCGATCGCGGCTCTGGCGTCCGCGACTGCAGATTCTTCACTGTTGCACTTCTTCACTTCTTTCTTCGTCTTCTCTGGTCTTCTCAAGTGGCTTTCTCCTCCATCTTCATAATCTTCATTTAAGCTTCTCCAAACCACCATAATTATACTTCTTCTCCTTGACTTCATACTCCACAATAACGCTCTAAACTCATCCAAATGGTACCCAAAACTCCGGTAACAACTCCTAGTTAAACCCTACAAAGTAGCGCTGATCAAATTCCCCCATGCTTAAACCTTGCTCGTCCTCGAGTAAGCTAAAAGAAACCTACTCCTTCAATGAAATCCCCAAGGTCTCAGGAAGCACAGTAAAACTCTCTCCACTAAGAACTGCACCTAAACATGTAACTCCAAGGCACCAACACATCATCACAACACACAAGCCTAAAGGAAAGCAGAGTACTTCCCCCAAGCTTATCCCGAATACCATAGAGTGAATAAACATCTAATCCTATCCTCTATCTATCTTCTTATGCCTCCCAGAGTGACCTACCCGAATCCTCCTTATATCACCTCTTCTTATGTCACCACGTCAGGAAAAATGAGGAATCCTAATAATCACTCTTCTTCTTTTCACTCATTTTGCCAAGGCACCCTTTCGGGGCTTTACCAAGCCACTCATTTTATTTTTCATTAGATGGGCTCACATAAACTCACATCACTCTTGACCAATTATTACCCCAGCCTAATACTGGTCCAAGCCACCTGCTTATTACCTAAGCCGCCCTTTCGGGTTTTCGACTTATCCTAGGATTTTATTTTTGTTTTTTTCAATTTTTGACTTTTTCAATTTTTCATTATTTCTTCTTTTTCTCCTCAAACGACTAGCAAGTATAGAACACTCCCCCATGCTTAAACATTGCATTGTCCTCAATGTAATGAAAGACAAAGAAGATGAAGCACATGGAAGAGCAGAAAAGTACTCACAACCGTCGCCGAGTTGGCTTGGACACGGAAGTTGTTGCTGGCGATAAAACAATGAAAGCACATGTCGCTTGTGTTGCGGCGTCCTCCTCTAATAGACTATACCGTGCAACCAAATGGAACCACTGTAAGATGTAGTGGAATATCAAAGAAATCGGGGTTACACGGCCTTCAATGAACACCGAATGGGAGCCCAAATGTCATCGTGTTGTAGGCTCTGGTGTTCCTCCTCCTCAGCTGTCGAATGTCGGGCCATCATCGGTGCCAAACAAAAATATGGGACGAATGTCTCCTCCTTGGCAGCATGATGCGCACCACCTCTCAAGTGGATCTCGGACAGCTGGCCTCCGATAGAACTATTTTTTTCTTCAGGTTAAGGACACTTACAGTGATATTTCCGCGCCCGCGGAAAAGTTACTGGTGCGATAAACACCGTCTTTATTTTTTTATTTTTTTTGGCTTCGGGTCTTTTACCTGCATGGCTGCATGTTAGTCTAAACACACAACAAAAATGAAACGAAACAAAACAAAGTAATAACAATAAAAACATGAAAATAAAGACATACCTCGGGTTGCCTCCCGAGCAGCGCCTTAGTTATCATCGTGGCTCGACTTGGTGATCTCCCACTCAACTTGGGTTGCTCACATCGACCGAACACTTGGGGTCAATATCAGGAGGGTGTCTCTTTGCATCGTCGATGTTGAATCCGACCCTCACCCCGTCAAACTCCATTGTGAGCGAACGATTACTCACATCAATCTTGGTACCTGCCGTGTTCATGAACGGCCTTCCCAGCATCACAGGGGCTGTGTTTTTGTCTTGCCCCATATCCATCACAAAGAAGTCCACAGGGAAAATCAGCTTGTCAACCTCTACCATCACATCCTGCACCACTCCCTTGGGATACACGTATGAATTGTCCGCCAGCTGGATCACAATCCCCGTCTTCTCTAATGGTCTGACCTCTAAAGACTTATACAGTGAGAGAGGTAAAACGTTGATAGAAGCACCCAAATCCAGCATGGCTTTTTCAAACATGGTGCCACCTATCTTGATGGGAATAGTGAACATGCCCGGATCACTGCATTTCTTGGGAAACCGCTTTTATAGCATAGCAGATACGTTCTCACTGACTTTGACCTTCTTCTTTTCCTTCACATCTTTCTTCCTCTTTATTTTGCATAGTTCCTTCAAAAATTTGGCATATCGAGGGATGCTTTGGACAAGTTTTATCAAAGGAATATTTACCTTGCAGTTGCTGAAGGTCTCAAATAATTCCTTGTCGTTTTCCGGCCTTCTGGTATCTTTCAGAGCCTCAGGAAAGGGGGCGGGAGGCTTCAACGAGCTGAGCAGGGGAAAATTGGGGCGAACGTAAGCATCGTGGGTAGCTTCGAACGCATCTGGGACTCCAAGGGATTTTCTGCAGTCGCGGACTTCCTCTCCGCGGTCGCGGAAATCTTCGATCATGTCCTCTTCAGCAGAGACTTTTCTTGCGATCGTGGAAATCTGTCCGCGGTCGTGGAAAAACGCCGATTTTTCCCTCGTGTCCAAGAACAAATCCGCGGTCGCGGCCTTCTTCTCCGCGATCGCGGAAAACTTTCTGTTGGCCTCGACCTTCTTCCACTTATGTTCCGCTCCTTAGCGTCATGGCAAATACGTTCTCCCTCGGGTTTACTATCATTTGAGATGGTAGTTTTCCCGAGTCCCGGGCCTCCAGTCTGCTCACTGCGATGGAGATTTGTCCCACTTGCTTCTCCAAGTTCTGAATACTTGACCGCATCTCTTGATTTTGTTGGACCATAGTGTTGGCCAACGTTGTCATATTTTGTGCGAAAGTCTCCTGGTGCTTGACCACCGCTTGAATTTGTTAGGCCGTAGTGCTTGCCAACGTTGATACGCTCTGGGTGAGAGTCCTGATCATGTCGTCGCTAGACATAGATGAACTGGAGCTCTGGCCTTGGGGTCTTGGGTCATATGGAGCTCTATATTGTTGTTGTTGACCCCCATGATGCTAATATTGTTGTGGGCGCGGTAGGAATTGTGGTGGCCTCTGTTGATACTCTTGATTTTCCTGGCCTTGAGGAGTACTCTGCTGATTCCCGTATCTCAAATTAGGGTGATCTCTCCACCCTGGATTGTACGTGTTGGAGTACGGGTCATATCTTGGCCTTTGAGGTCTGAAACCTCCAATAGCGTTCACCCCAGCAATGGGTTCCTGTAGCATGGGACATGCATCAGTAGGATGCATCGTGTCATAGCATATCCCACTAGACTTGACATGCTGCTGGCCACCCTTCATCATGTACCTCCTCATCATCTTCTTCATCTCAGCCATCTCAGAAAGTATTGAAGAATTGGATTGAGAGTCTGCAGCTTTGACTGATTGGGCGCTCGCCCTCTTACTGAACTGCCTTGAGCCCTCAGATAGCTCAAAGAAAACCTCAAAAGCTACAGCAGGCGTCTTGTTCAAAATATTTCCTCAGCATGCTGCATTCACCATCCGACGCTCCTCGTCAAGAAGTCCTCCGTATAAATAAAGTACGAGGTCTTGTTCTGAATACCCATGGTAGGGGCAGCTAGAAATCAATCTCTTGAACCTCTCATAGTACTCGTACAATGTCTCAGTAGCCTGTTGTTCAATGTTGCTTATGCTCCTCTTCAGACTATTGAGCTTGGTCGCAGGGAAGTACTTCTCCAGGAAGGCTTTCGTCATCTTAGGCCATGTGTCTATGCTTCCTGGAGCCAAATAGTAGAACCAATCATTGGCCGAATCCTTGAGAGAGAAGGGAAATGGCCTCAGCTTGATCTAGTCCTCAGTAATATTCCTGAGCTTCATGCTGGTGCAGACGGCATGGAACTCAGAAATATGTTTGTTGGGGTCTTCTCTACTCATCCCATGGAAGTGGGGGAGTAAGTGGATTAACCCGGACTTCAGCTTGAAATTTATGCCATCCGCCAGCTCAGGGAACTGCACAGCCAGCGGTTGCTGCTGAAGATTAGGGGCAATCAACTGCCTCAACGTGGGTGCTTCGTCAGCCATCTCAAAACAAGGATTGTCAAAACACAAAGCTATGTTTGTCCTGCAGTTCCTAGAAAGGGTTCTCTCAATTTCTGTGTCATAAGCTAGAAGTGGAGAGTCAGTAGCACGGGTGTGGACCATAAGATAGGTCCACATAAAAATTGGCACACAAACACACACAAAGAAAAATCAAAACTTGCCTCCCCGGCAACGGCGCCAATTTGATAGGCGCTTTCGTAACACCTAAACAAAATAATCCTTAAAAACCTAACTAAGTAGAATAGGCAAGCAAGGGTTGAATCCCACAGGGAGATAGCAATCTTTCTAAGTGCACAAGTGTATGTCAAAGGTAACAAAGGGGGGTTTTGTTGGTTTGTTTGCAAATAACAAAGTAAATCAAAACAAAGGTTGTAATCAATTGGGAAAAAGTACTTAGCCAGACAAATATCCACCATTCATTCGATTGGTTAATCCTAGATTATCTCTATTCCTTCCTCTAAATATTCAAGTCCCTATTCTGAAATAGTTACCACTCCAACTAGTCCTGATAATCCTAACTATCAAACGCACGAGAAACTATCAAGATTTGAACAATAGCAGCATGAAGCATAGGAATTAACCAGGATACATGCAACACCACAACTCACAACATTTAACACATAATGAATTCTCTTTCACAATAAACTAGTCCAACTAGTCCTAGAATATCATGTTTGCTACTCAAGATAAGGGATTTCAACTCGAAATATCCAAACCCTAGCAATAGACAATTACTAATATCAACTAGGTGATCAATCCAGTCAAATCAATAAGAATCAATAGGAATAAACTCAAGAGAAAAGATATAATCAAAGGAATAGGAATAGAATTATAATCTCACAATCATATATCAAATGAAGGCTTCAATCGTCGGACTAAGCAAAGGTTGCTTAGTTCTTCATAGTCTTGAAACAAAAACTCAAAGGGAAAAACAATACGTAAACTGATATTCGATAAGATGATAATTAAAAGTGGCTGCCAGGAAACTAGGTTAAATAACCCTAGCAAAACCTAAAACTCAAGATAAGAAATAATATCTTTCCAAAAAGAAATAAAAGAAATAAAAGAAAAATAAAAGAAAATAAAGCAATCTTCTGATGAAGTCTTCGGCGCGTCTGATAACGTGTTTTCCGCGATCGCGGAGGAATTTCTGCGACCGCGGAAAACTTGCTGTAAAGCCTCGCTGTTCGTATTTTCCGCGACCGCGGCTCTGGCGTTCGCGGATTCTTCACTGTTGCACTTCTTCACTTCTTTCTTGGTCTTCTCTGGTCTTCTCAAGTGGCTTTCTCCTCCATCTTCATAATCTTCATTTAAGCTTCTCCAAACCACCATAATCATACTTCTTCTCCTTGACTCCATACTCCATAATAACGCTCTAAACTCATCCAAATGGTATCCAAAACTCCGGTAACAACTCCTAGTTAAACCCTACAAAGTAGCGCTGATCACATATCATCAAGTCTAGAAATAGGGTGGCAATACTTCACCGTGATTTGGTTGATGGATCTATAATCAACACACATACGCCAAGTACCATCCTTCTTAGGCACTAAGATGACCGGCACGGCGCAGGGGCTTAAGCTCTCTCGGACGTAGCCCTTGTCCATCAACTCTTGCACTTGGCACTACAACTCCTTGGTTTCTTCCGAGCTTGCACGGTATGCAGATCAATTGGGCAAAGACGCGCCCAACACAAAGTCGATTTGGTGCTCTATTCCTCGGTTTGGTGGCAATCCTTCAGGCAACTCTTCGGGCATAACATCCTCAAATTCCTGCAAAAGAGTAGACACCGCAGGGGGTAAATCAACCAAATCCTTAACATTTAATAGACACGCGAAAGGAACAAGTAAAAAGCAAGGAAGACATTCTTGAATAATTGGAGAGACATCCCGGGTCCGGGCTAAGATAAGTTGATTCTCGCATTTGCCTTGAATGCCGGGTTGTGGAGGCGGCGGAGACGGGCTGGCCGCGACTTTGGTGGCCTTGTCACGGCCGGGTTTATATGGCACGACACCCTTGTCACCTTTGTCAGTGGCGGCTGCATTCTTGGCTTGCTCTCGATAGTCGATACAAAGACGTTCTTGAATAATTGGAGAGACATCCCGGGTCCGGGCTAAGATAAGTTGATTCTCGCATTTGCCTTGAATGCCGGGTTGTGGAGGCGGCGGAGACGGGCTGGCCGCGACTTTGGTGGCCTTGTCACGGCCGGGTTTATATGGCACGACACCCTTGTCACCTTTGTCAGTGGCGGCTGCATTCTTGGCTTGCTCTAAAGCCTTGGCTCGGTTCCTTTCGACTTGGTCTTGTAAGATCTCCTTAGGACTCATAGGAAGTAAGGTTACTGATAAGCGGTATTTTACATAGCGCAACTAGTAGTTATTAGCATATTATTGAGGAGATTTGGATTTGATTTATGGGATATTTCTGTAATCCGGAGAAAAGGTGAGAAGTGGTTAAATCATAGAATTTACAGAGTTTTGGAGGTAAGTTGGTGTTTGAGGTGCGGAGCTGCATTGTGGATGTTTTTGGAAGCACTTGCGAGTTGAAGACGGTGTCCGGAACCATGAAGGAAGCTGGTGATCAGAAGACAGAAGTTGCTGGAGTGGAAACCGCGAGCCCAAGCGACCTACCGCGATCGCGGTTATAAGACTCCAGCAGAACATTGGCGAGCCGATAACCGCGACCTCCCGCGATCGCTTCTGGTCGCGGTTATCAGATTTTAACAGAATGTTGGGGAGCCAAAAACCGCGACCTCCCGCGCTTGCGGCCGCCCGCGGTTTGTTGTGCGACTGAACAGTCTCCGTTTTCTTCAACTGCTTGGCGGTTTCGTTTTGTTTTAATTAATAGGTAATTAAGGGGCTCGGAGGAGGGTTTTGACTACATCCAGACCTAGCCTCTTACCTGAATTTTCCCTTTTCTTTCCTCTCAAGACATTTTTAGTTTTCTTTTGTCTTTCTTTTGGATTCAAAGTTTGTGAAGAACATGAGCAAGAACTAAACCCTTGTTTTGCCTAGCGTGGAAGCACACAGTTAATCTGGTTGTAAGGTTCATCTCTCTTGTTCACCCCTTTGGATTTGGTATTGATTTCCTTGAGCATATTTCTATTACTATCTATTTGGCTAGATTGATCTCCTAGTTTAAATCTATAGTAATTTAGGTGCTAGATTTGGGATAGACGGTGGAATCCCTAATCATAGGTAGCAATCACAATTGCATGAAATTGGTAAATTGAGTTCAATTGTGAAAAGGAAATTGATTTGCATGACATACTTGCGGTGTTAAGTCTTTGTTTGCAATCCGTTAATCTTACGCTTTATGCTATTGATTGAACCAACTTAGAAGGTCTTCTAGGTTATCAATTGGTAAGTATTAGCAAGACCGGTTGGCTTGTTAATATAAACAAGATCAGAATTGGAACAATCCATAGGATAAATATGAACATGAGAAGAATCGATGATCAACTTGGTTAATTGTTGTGTGGAAACTTGCTAGGTGAAACTTCTTTTAATCTTATTTTCTTAAACTTGACTTTGATGTTATTTTAATTGAGTAGTCTTAGTAGAAAAAACCAATCCCCCCCATTTGTTCTTTAAAGTTGATAAATTAGTAATTACATAGAAATTGACGTGTTAATTCCCTTGGGTTCGACTCCTTACTTGCATGCTATACTCTAGTTGCATATTAGGATTACTTTGATAGCGCACGACTGAAATAACGCTATCAAATTTGGCGCCGTTGCCGGGGAATTAATAATTGTTCTTTCTCTTTGTAATTGTTTGTTTATCAACTTTTGGTGTGAACCTTCTGTATGGTTCACACCCGTGCTACCGATTCTCCCATTCTTGGCTCGGTTCCTTTCGACTTGGTCTTGTAAGATCTCCTTAGGACTCATAGGAAGTAAGGTTACCTTTCTTCCATTGTGCATGAAGACATAGTTGTTGAGGAAACCATCATGAAGGACTCGCTTGTCAAATTGACAAGGTCGCCATAAGAGAAGATATGTGGCATCCATAGGAACTACATCACATAGCACCAAGTCCTTGTAATACCCAATGCTTAAATTTATTGTACATTGATGCTTGACAACATTGGTATCCTCGCCTTCCGAGATCCATTGAAGGCGATAAGGTTGCGAGTGTGGAGTCGTCTCGAACTTGAATTGCTTGATCACCTTTTCATTGATGATATTGCAACAACTCCCACCATCTATGATCACACTCAAAGAAGCACCTTGAACTGCACACTTAGAATGGAAGAGATTCTCGCGTTGGTCCAAGGATGTACCTTCTTTGGCGGTGAGGACACGTATTGTGACTAGGCTAAGAGGCACGATGCCTTGCTCATCCATGGGGCTGCAAACATAGCCGTCGTCATCGCTGGCGTCCTCGGAATTGTACTCGTCAAACACGGGGCCGGGGTCGAGTCGACGCCGTCTTCGTCAAACTACTCATAGCCGAAAGTGTTGGAAAAGAGTACCCTCTTGTTGTTAGGGCAGTCCCGCTGAACATGACCTCTTCCTTGGCACTTAAAACACACTCGATCACGAGCCCTTTCTTCGGAAGTAGCGGTGCCGCGCAAAGGTGGTTGATTGACGCGCGTCAGGGCACTAGGACGGCTGGCCAGCGTCGGTGTCGATGGTGCGGGAGTGGACTGTGAAGATGAATGCACATTAGTAGAAGGGGAACTTGACATAGGATTAGAACCATACCTTGTGTTAGGCCGAGACCAAGACGCCTTCTTAGCCGCTTGTGCTTGCGTCCAAATCTCTTGAGCCGTGTGTGCGCACTTTTGTAGGTTCCTAATGTTGAGTACTCGAAGTTGGTCCCGAATAGGTGCATGCAGGCCGCGAAGAAACATACTCCTAAAATCCTCATCGAGATGGTAGATACCCGCCTTGTGTGAAAGTTCTTCAAGCTCGGCATAGAAATCAAGGGGGGATCGTTTCCTTGGGACGCAAGTTGTATCTTGAGGCGCATCTCGGATTTGAAGTCCTCGGGAACATACTTCATCCTCATGACCTGGATGAGGTGACGCCAAGTGTCTATAGGGGGATCACCACGGCGGTCTCGGTCAGTCCGAAACCGGTTCCACCATGCACGCACGGCACCCTCAAAATGCAACGTCGCGACTTCAACTTTGTCCTCCTCGGGATAGTGATAATAAGCCAACACATACTCCGCGGACTGCTGCCAATCAAGGAACTTAATTGGATCATAATCACCATAAAAGAGAGGAACTTTCACCTTGTTGTCTCGGCGTTGGGTGCCTTGACGCTGCGGGCTTGGACGGCGTCGGTCATACGGACGTCGACGCTCGGTGTTGTAGCACGGTGCTCTATATTCTGCTTGGCATTCTGCCTCATAAGCTTCTTCATCATCAAATCTGTCATGTTCATCATCCGAGGCGTGATCACGGTGTTCATCAACTTCGGACTCGGGATCGTCATACCGGGTTTGGCATTGTCCTCTTCTTCGGCGATCCATAGTGTTGACATAAGGGAATAGATCCTTTGAAACACGAACGCTGCATCTCGAGCAATTGCCATCCGAATAGTCCGCTTCATGGAGAGGATCATACCGATCACGGGGATTAATGCGTCGAGAGGTGGGATAGCCTTCAATTTGGGAACGAAGGCGATCATGCGGGGTAGACGCGACTGCCTTGCCTTTGCGATCACGTGGCCGGCTTGATGTGGCCGTGGGGTTCACCATGGGATCATCCAAAGGCAGGTGCATAACACTAACAAGACGGCGTAGGCGTGCAACCTCGGCGTCACGGTTGGCCAAGGCGCGGTCCTTCTCAACATTGGCGCCCTCCAAGTCACGAAGAACGTCGTCTATGGGGTCGGGACTGCGGCGTCCGGACGAGCGGGAGCGACTCGTAGTGGGGATGTCCATCGTACCTATATGAAGCATGCAAAGCACAAGGATCAAAATGCACCAAGCAAAAGAACAAGTTCAAACCAAGTCCTTGTCTCAAAAGTGAACCACGAAATTTTCCGCAAGGCGTACTAATTTGGTTGCTCGTGAAGAGGGAGAGGCTCGAACGTAAAGCAATAAAAAAAGGAGAAGTAACAAAATCAAGTCCAAACAACAATCAATATCCCCACAAGTTCAAGTATGATCAAATTCAAGTTTCTATGAGTTAAGCACAAGAGAGTTGCAAAAAATCTTTCCTTTGATTTTAAGTTGCTTTAGACATGAAAGGTATGAAGATGGAGTGTAGGACCGTAGTGAGGGATTTCCCTTGCCTATATTTTAGGCTTCCGTCTTCCAAGTTTCTTGTTTGAGGAAGGTAATTTATTTATTTTTTGATAATTTCGGCCTACACCTTTTTTTTGGGATTTGTTTTCGATTACTAATTAAAAGCAAGAAAGAAGCACAAGAGGAACGTGCAAGAGAGAAGAAGAGATAGACTTATGCAACCTATAAGAAAATAAAATTGAACAACTAGTCAAGTAATTAACCCTAAGATAAAGCAAGAAAAAGATCACAAAATAAACAAGGGAATAAGATATGCAAATAAGGAAACAAGATAATGCTACTTATGATTACTAGCAAATTAAGATAAGGATGGTTGAAAAGTCAAAGATTAATCTTACTTGAAGACTAATCGAAACCCTAGGGCAGCCGTGTATGGTAAGGAAAGGAGGCGGAAGTATGGGTGGCGGTAGGGGTTTGTCACGGCGGTGGTGGAGTGTTTCCGGCGGTGGGGTGGTGGTGCGATTTTTTTTTTGGTTTTTAACGCGGAAAAAATTCAAGGAACACTTAAAAGAGAAGAAGAAACTCAACTTGTACTGGCTCTGATGCCAATTGATGCGAACGACCCTAGAAAACGTCGTTGCAAGATAGGATCTTTAAGTTGAACAAGCCTTCCTTCATCTCTTCTAACTTGCCAAAGAGATGGCGTCTTCTAATGTAACACCCCCAAATATATCCTTGAAAGGTATCACCACCAGTGACCTCAGATTCCACATCCGAAGCCACCCAAGGCTTAACCAGTTTATACAAATCATAAAACAACATTTATAATACGAAATGTCACAGTATTGGATTAAATCAAAGTTTCGGAATTACATCCATAATCCAAATACAACCAAAATATATTACAGCGGAAGTCTTAATACAGCGGAAGTCTTTTTAAAATAAATAACACAAAAGTCTTGATCTAGCGATCACACGCCTAGGATCTCAACCTTGGTAAAACACTTCAAAATTCCATCTGCCTTCACCGTCGTTTCTAGCCTTCATGGAACTGCAGTTTATCCGATGTGCCGTATAAGACGGATGACACCAGCCAACCATGCAAGGGAATATAACCGGTTGGTTAGTCTAATGAAAGACTATGCAAGGGTTAAACAGAAAGGTTCTAAGTAGTCGTATTAGGTTAGACTCATCGCTTCTCGAATGAAAGCCGATGACGATAGTAAACCTCAATACTTCTACTGAAATTATCCAAAGAGTAATGATCGAGAGAAGACTCTGAAAGATTGAGTCTTATGGAAACATATGAAGAGAAGACTCCAAAAAATTGAGTCTTATCGGAAAGTATGACAATGTTCGGGAACATATAATATTTCCACACAAGCGTTTAAAAGCGACTTGACTATTTGGGTCCACGACCAACCTTACCGCGTAATGCGAATTCAGATTTGGAAGGTGGACTTACTCTAATCGAAGCCCAGACGAGTTTTCACGTTGTACTTCTCGCCCAAGGTTCATTAATTATGTGTATAATCGCACTTGTCTTATTTAATTTCAAAACGTACATTTACGTTATAAGCTTTTATAATATCTCCTCACAAGAGATAATATCTCCTCACAAGAGATGTAGAAGGGAATAAATCCCGAATATCGGCACCAGCTGTGTGCACAAAACCCTGAGTAAGGGTAAGGTCATGACCGAAGGATACTAGGGAAAAATCCTCCTAGCACCAGTTATAAAGAAACCACTAGACCTCGCAAGGTACATAGTGTTTCTACGAATACTCGTTCTAACTAAACAGTTAAAACATATGAGCAATAATCCACATCAATGCCATCGAGGCAAATAACAGATATAATAGCGTTGTTTCTAGCAATATATACAACCTATTATAATATTTGTATTTCAATCATATATATATATATAATAGCGTTGTTTCTAGCAGTATATACAACCTATTATAATATTCTTTTTTAAATCACATACAGTTATCAAAACTATTCCCAGACGAAAACAATATTCATCCCAAATTAATTAACAATTAAATAATTGATAATTAATATAAATATGGAATGATAAGCAAGAGTAAACCGCCACTTGCCTTAGATTAGACGAAGCTCAACGAAGCTCAAAGACAACGGGTTTCCGGGTCCGAAACGAGGACATAACTCGGATTTCAGATCCCTACGGAACGACCCATAATGAAACCCTAAGTTAGATTCGATAATAAAATATACGAATCTAAGGAAAGATGAACGAAATCGAAAGAATGGAAATCCCAAACGAGATCACAAAGCCCAAGCCACAACCACGAGTGCCCAGGCACACCGCGGGTGCGGCGGCTTCTACTGCGGGTGCGGTCGTCGGGAACGAAGAACTCCGACGACACGACGAGAGGGAAAACTCACCGGGGGAGACTCCTTGGGGCTCGATTCGTGGTGCCTCCAATTTCTGGACACTTAGCACCACCTTGAGAGCACCACCTCCTCCTTCGAAAGCTCCGGCGACGACCTTGAAGAACTCTGGCGAGAGCTTCGAATGTTCCGGCGAGAGAGAAAGATAGATTGAGAGGGAGAGAGTGAGATTCAGATGTGCTCCAAGCCTCTCCAGATCTCTCCTTAAATAGGCCAAGCAAGCAGGCCAAGCAAGCATGAGCGTCATGGTAGGCGCCTACAATGACTAGATGGGACATTTCCACAGGCAGCTGCAGAGGCGAAGACGACGACGCGATGTCTAGAGTCCGGCGCTGCAGAGAAAAAATGATGACACCGCGGGGTGAGGTGTCCTCACCGCAGGTGCGGTGAACCCCCACCTGACCGCCTCAGAAATTGGCCTTTCACCGCGGGGTGCGGTGTACTGACTGCGGGTGCGGTCAAGGCCAATTTTTGTGCCTTTTGTCCGGGAAAATGTATGGGCATGGTTTTTAACCCCGGAAATTATATGTTTGTATCCAAACAAATATTCTAACTCCCGAAAATACATCGAATGTATTTTATACCACTCAAGGAATTATTACGGAGATCAAGGATTTTACAGAAAATCCGAACTCCTCTGAAAATAATCCGACTAGTAGTACGGGAGTTGGAAAAATTACCAAAATTCCTTTACCAAAATGAGGGGTATTACATCACTCCCTCCTTAAAAAAAAAGTTTCGACCCCAAAACTAGGCCGAAAATAGCTCGGGAAAACGACTAAGCATATCCGCCTCAGTCTCCCAGGTTTCCCAAGTAACATCTTCAGTTCCTGAATTGGACCATAAAATCCGTACCAAAGGTACCACCTTACTGCGCAACTGCTTCTCACGGCGCTCGAGAATACGTGCCGGTATCTCCTCGTAGGTACCATTTGCCTGAATATCAATGTCTTCATAACTCAGCACATGAGACTCATCTGGCACGTACTTCCTCAACAAAGATACGTGGAACACGTTATGCACTGAATGTGCCGACGGCGGCAATGCCAATCGATACGCTAGAGACCCAACTCTGTCAAGGATCTCAAACGGTCCCACGTAGCGAGGGTTAAGCTTCCCACGCTTACCGAATCTAACACACCTTTGGATGGCGACACCCTGACAAATACTTTGTCACCAACCTCAAACTCGACATTCCTACGCTTCAGATTTGCATAAGACTTTTGTCGACTCTGAGCTGTCAACATCCTTTGTCTAATTAAAGCAATGTCCGAGGCAGTCCTTTCGACTAACTCTGGTCCAAGCAGAACCTTGTCGGCATTCTCATCCCAACAAATCGGAGATCTGCACCTTCGACCGTACAAAGCCTCGAATGGAGCCATCTTAATGGTAGCATGCCAACTGTTATTGTATGTGAACTCAATCAGACTCAGGCTGTTCTCCCAGCTAGTCGGACGATTGAGTACACAAGCTCTCAGCATGTCTTCCAAGGTCTGGATGGTCCTCTCAGACTGTCCATCCGTCTGAGGATGAAACACAGTACTGAATCTTAACTCGGTTCCCATGGCCTTGTGGAGTTCCTTCCAGAATCTCGACATGAATCGGCCATCACGATCCGATACAATGGTCTTTGGAGTACCATGCAAACGGACAATCTCGTGTAGGAATACTTCTGATAGCTTCTGGGTTCCCCATGTTGACTTGATAGCCACGAAGTGAGCACTCTTCGTGAGCCTATCAATGATTACCCATATCGCATCCTTTTGACTTGAGTTTTTGGCAATCCTGTGACGAAATCCATAGCAATATCCTCCCATTTCCATTCTGGCACTGGGAGAGGTATCAACTCACCACCAGGTCTACGGTGTTCTATCTTGACCTTTTGACAAGTCAAGCATTTCGCCACAAACTCTGCTACATCCCACTTCATGTTGGGCCATCAGAACTTCTTTCTGAGGTCCTTGTACATCTTGCTAGAGCCTGGATGTACAGAATAAGCTGACGAATGGGCCTCCTTCATCACCAACTGGTGAAGACCATCAATGTCAGGCACACAAATCCGGTCCTGAAACCAGAGTAATCCATCTTCCTGAATCACGAAACCGGGAGCTTTCTCGTCCATTACTTCACTGCTTAGCTTTACCATGACCACGTCATCAACCTGCTTCTCCTTGATTTGAACAAGAAGCGTAGCTTGAATCTCAAGCATACTCAGGTATCCTTGATGTTGATCGTACAAGACTTCCATCTCGCACAACCTTTGGTTCAGCTTGGTCTGAGCAGTAAGTAGAGCCACTACAGTCTCGTGCGGCATCTTCCGGCTCAATGCATCAGATACTACATTAGCCTTGCCCGGATGATACAACAACTCGATGTCGTAGTCTTTGAGTAGCTCTAACCAGCGACGTTGTCTCATATTCAGCTCCTTCTGAGTGAACACGTACTTGAGACTCTTATGATCAGTGAAGACTTGACATCTCACACCATAGAGATAGTGTCTCCAAATCTTCAGCGCAAAAACTACAGCTGCTAATTCCAGATCATGCGTCGGATAGTTTGCTTCATAGGTTTTTAATTGTCTAGATGCGTATAAAATAACTTTGCCTCTTTGCATCAATACACATCCCAAACCACTCTTCGAAGCATCACTCTAGACCACATAACCATCATTTCCTTATGGTAGCGCTAATACTGGTGCAGAGTTCAGAGGTCAGACACTGCTTCATCTTCTGAAAACTGGCCTCGCACTTGTCATCCCAGACAAACTTCTTGTGGACTTTGCGGAGCAAACCGGTCATAGGTAGAGCGATCTTAGAAAATCCCTCCACGAACCGTCTGTAATATCTAGCGAGTCCTAGAAAACTGCACACCTCCTTCACATTCTGAGGCCGCTTCCAATTGGCTACCGCTTCAATCTTCTAGGGATCAACCATAACCCCATTCTCATTGATCACATGGCCTAAGAAAGCCACTTCCTTGATCCAAAAGTCACACTTAGACAACTTTGCATATAGCTGATTCTGTCTAAGGACTGACAAAGTAATCCGAAGATGTTCCTCGTGAGCTTCCTCGCTCGGGGAATAGATCAAAATGTCATCGATGAAGACCACTACGAACTTATCCAAGTATTGGTGGAAACATCGATGCATTAGATCCATGAAAACTGCTAGAGCATTGGTAAGTCCAAATGACATCACTACGAACTCGTAGTGATCATATCTCGTCCGGAAAGCAGTCCTCGGAATATCCTCCTCACGAATTCTGAGCTGATGGTAACCAGATCTCAGATCGATTTTGGAAAAAACTTTAGCTCCTTGCAGTTGATCCAACAGATCATCAATCCTCGGCAACGGATACTTGTTCTTGATCGTGACTTTATTTAAATCTCGATAGTCGATACAAAGTCGGAACGATCCATCTTTCTTCTTGACGAACAAAACCGGAGCGCCCCAAGGTGATGCGCTCGGCCTTATATAGCCCTTCTCAAGAAGATCTTTGAGTTGCTTCTTCAACTCTTGCATCTCAACAGGAGCCATCCGGTACGGTGCCTTAGAGATCGACGCGGTACCAGGCTCGAGATCAATGGTAAACTCCACGTCACGATATGGGGGTAAACCAGGAATTTCCTCTGGAAAGACATCCGAAAACTCACGAATGACTGGAATATCAAGAACTGATGGCTCATCTTTCTTGGGCTCGTCTAGATAGCACAGGTACCTGACACAACCTTGTCGAAGTAGCTTAAACGCAGCCATCGCATTGATAAGTCTGCCGTTATCAGCGTCATTACGACCCTTGAATTTGCATACAAACTGGCCCCCAGATGACACCGTCACAATTCTTAAGCTAAAATCGATTACCGCCCCATGACGCGTCAGCCAATCCATACCGAGAATAATGTCGTATGGAGCCATGGCTATATAGATCAAATCTGCTTCGAACTTCTTACCCTGGATGGTAATCGGAAATTCTGACAGACGTTTGGTGCCCACTAAATGTTCACCATTATGAAGATTCTGTAATACCCCCAAATAACCTCTTGAAAGTATTACCGCCAGTGACCTCAGACGTACTGTCCGATGTCACCCAAGGCTTTACTAGTTGATATAAATCATTAAACCACAGTTATAATACAACATATCATAACTTTCATTAAAACCAAGTCTCGGAATTTTAGCAAAATTCCAAATACATAATCAGAATTATTACAGCGGAAGTCTTAAATACAAAACATAGTTAACACAGCGGAAGTCTTAAAATAACAACAAAAGCACCGTTCGCCTTTATAGTCGTTTTAGCCTTCTCGGATCCGCAATTTATCTGATGTGCCGAATCGAACGGATAACACCAGCCAACCATACAGAGAACAATTACGGTTGGTTAGTCTAATGAAAGACCAAGCAAGGGGTACAAAGCAGAGTGGTTCGAGTGATCGTAACCGTTTACTATCATTGTTCCTCGAATAATAACCGACGGAACGATACATAACCCGGTACTTTCACTGAATGAATATTAAATAAGATATGCACTGAAGAGAAGACTCCCAAGGATTTGAGTCTTATCGGAAGTATGACAAATGTTGGGGAACATTAATAATTACACACAAGCGTTTAAAAATCAAGATGAGCTTTCCTAGCTGCACTGCTCGCCCAAGGGTATATTAATTATGTGCGACAACGGCACTTATCTTATTAATTCCAAAACACACATCACGTTATAAGCTTTTAGATATATGTTTCGTCATGAGGGACATATATCGAAGGAATGGACCTCGCAGGGTCCAAACCTCAATCCACATCACGGTTGGTCATGACCAGAAAGTTTGGCATAGGGTCTTGATCGCACTGTTATTTGCCAAGTTATAAAGAAACGAATGGACCTCGCAAAGTCCAAGTGTTCCTACGAATACTCGTGCTAACTAACAGTTCAACACAGTAATAGTCCACATCAAAGCCAACATGGCCAACATCATAAACATATATTTATACTAGCGTTGTTCTAGCAGATATACAACCTAGTATAATATCATCTTTTAATCAATTATTAACAAAGCTGTTTCCAACGAACAATAAATCAGTAAATCATCCCAAATTAATTAACAACTAAACAATTGATAATTAATGGAAGTATGGAATGATGAGCAAGAGCGAACCGCCACTTGCCTTAGATTAGTCGAGCTCGAACAAAGCTTAGAACAACGGTTCCCTGAGTCTGAAACTGGGACAGATCCTGGATAAATAAATCCCCATGGAATGACCCATAATGAGACCCTAAGTTAGATTCAATATCTACATAATTGAATCTAAAAGAATAGGAAAAGAATCAAAGGAATCAAGCCTCGCCCCAAGCCAAACACCCAAGAATACACACTCGGACAAGGCTCGCCGCGGGTGCGGTGGAGCTCTTACCGCGGGGTGCGGTGGTGTTACAGTGGCGAGCTCGCGATAATGTTTTAATGGAGAAAACTCACCCAATCACTTCGTTTGCTTTCAATTTGATTATGGTTCGATCTCCCAGCACCTTAGACCTTCTAATACCACTTAGGAGTACCTTTTCCAACACTCAAAGGGATTCGAACACCTTCACAACAAAGCTCAAAGCTTGGTGCTTCAATGGAGAAAACAAAGGAGGAAGATAAAACTCTCTCCCCTTCTGATTTCGACCCCTTTTATAGCCAACCAAGAGCTCCCCCAGCAGGGAACAAGCAGGAGACCATCAAGGAAGGCTAGGGGAGGCTAGGCCTGACAACTGGCGCCACTTGTAGGGGAAGAGGATAACGCTGCCGAAGAAAAATATCCCACTGCGGGGTGCGGTAGGGTGCGGCAGGGTGCGGTGGCGCCCAGTGACCGCCTCAACTGTTGGCCTTCACCGCGGGTGCGGCAGAATGACCGCGGGGTGCGGTCAAGGCCTTTTTCGCCCCTTTTTGTCCGTTTTAATCTTGGGTTAATTATCTTAACCCTGGGTTAAATATATTCGTACACGAATGACTATTTAACCTTGAACATACGTCAACTGTATTTTATATTACTCAGAAAAAATATTACAGAGATCAAACAATTTACAGAATGTCCGAACCCAGTGAGCGCGAGGCTGCTTGTTAAAGTGTGAGGTCTCGAGTTCGAGACTCACGAACAACCTCCTAGCCTTGGGGATTGGTTGGGGTACATGGGCTGCGGCCCATGGATAGAGAAATGGTTGGCCCAATAAGGTCGGATCCCCTCTCATTCAAAGTGTACTTTTATGTAATACCTCAGCCACTTGGGCCGGCCCATCACAGGGCTGCAGCCCATACACCCCAACCATTCACTAGTAGCTCCAAGCCCAAGGCCCAACTATTTCTAGTAGGTTGTTGGTGAGTCTCGAACACGAGACCTGACCCTTTAACAAGCAGCCGAAGCATCACTTGTCACCAATTGTGCTGCAGCGCAATTGGTGACAAGTGATGCTTCGGTTGCTTGTTAAAGGGTGAGGTCTCGTGTTCGAGACTCACCAACAACCTACTAGAAATAGTTGGGCCTTGGGCTTGGAGCTACTAGTGAATGGTTGGGGTGTATAGGCTGTAGCCCTGTGATGGGCCGGCCCAAGTGGCTGAGGTATTACAGATTCACAACGAAAGACTCACAAGCCTCGTTGCATACTAAGCCTAACTTACTAACACAACTCTCCGAGATAAAAGAATGGGTAGCACCCGAATCAAACAATATACATACTGAAGTAGAATGAAGGTATAAAGTACCTTAAGCAATTGGAGCATTGGGTCCATCTGCCTCACGCATCTCGTAAAGGCGTTAACCTTGACCTCCAGAAGCAGTTGGGGCTTTCCCCTTGTTTTGCGCAGTCGTCTGCGTTGAAGGACTAGGAGCTTCCACTAGTCTAAACCTAGGTCGATTGTTCTGACTAACAGACCCTTGCTGTGATTCAGCTCCTTTCTGCCTCCTCTGTGGACAAAATGTCTGCATGTGCCCCACCTTTCCACAGCCAAAACACGTCTTCTTCTCCTTCAGGCACTCATTGCTCTTGTGCCCGTGCGTACCACAGTTGTAGCACTGGATCAGATTCTTGCCCTGACCCGAAAACTGTGTAGACCCTCCATGAGTCATATCCGTTTTCGTTTGGCCAGATTTGGCAAAGTTAGACGGTGGCGCTGGACATTTGAATTCAATCGCCTGAGGCTGATTCTGCATTGACCTCTGGCGATTACGTTTCTTTGTCGACTCTTCCAGAGTCATTTCCAACTTGTAGGCTGCATCCACGTACTGCTCCAGAGTAGAGCATCCATGGCGCACCATCAGTGGCTAAATGTCTGGATTCATCCACTCATGGAAATGCCAGATCTTTTGCTCATCAATGGACACCTCCGGCCCAACATATTGTAGCAGATGATTGAACTTGGCCGCAAGCTCAGTCACTTTCAATCCATCCGTCTTCGGATAGAGGAACTCCTTATATTTTTCTTCCCTCATAGCTCGGGAGAAGAAATGATCAGTCATTTTGGCTTTGAACATCCCCCAGTTCAAACCAGGGTGATCAGCTAGGTCGGTGCCTTCCCACCACTCGCTAGCCACCTCCTTCAATTAAAGGGAAGCAATGTGCACTTTCTCAGCTTCAGTGCACTCGACATTGCGGAACAATCGCTCCATGTGCGAGAACCAATGTGCCACCCTGATTGGCTCTCCTTTCCCATCATAGCTATCAGGCCTCATAGAGCTATGAAGCCCTACAATTCAAATTACTATGGAAAATATTAGCAGAACCGAATAACTATTGGGTCAGAGTCGTCACCGAAAAGTATTTGAAAACAACCCATCTATTTAATTATGAGAAAGAAAGAAACTGTGGCAATGGTCCAAAATGACTGAACTCATTAAGGAATTTAAATCTGGACTAATTTGGCAAGTTGGTAATGGCAGAACTATTAAATTTTGGTTGGATAACTGGGTCTTAAGGACCCCTCTAAGTGATATCTTAAACTCACAAACAATCCTAAATAAGGATGCACAGATAGCAGACTTTATGCTTCCAAACAAAACCTGGAATAAGGACCTAATAGAACAAATACTACCTCATGACCTAGTGGAAAAATAACATCCATCCCAATTCCTTGTAATGATATTCATGACAGAATGTACTGGGAAACTAGTAAAAATGGTTGGTTCTCTACGAACTCGGCTATGGAACTGATTAACAAAAACAAGAGGTATACTACTTATGATTCGTCATGGATCTGGAAAATGGACACATATCCCAAAGTTAAAAATTTTGTGTGAAAAATAATAAAGAATGGTTTACCAACAAAAACAAGATTAGCAGAAATATGTGTAGCAATCCCCCAGGGATGTATACGATGCGATGTTCAACTAGAAGACTTGAACCATCTACTATTCAAATGCAAACATACCTTGAAAACTTTAGAAAAGATGAACTATCATACGTATGGTATTATTAGCTCTCTAAACTTAGGAAGTAAAAAAATCGATGAAATCATTGATGAGATTCGACAAAAAACTGATACTTCACAATTCGTAGAATTATTGGTTTCTTGGTAGGGAATATGATTTTATAGAAACCAACAAAGCTTTGGGAGAACAAATGTTGATGCTGACTCCATAAAGGATGTACCAATTTATATTAAAACTCAACTTGAGAACTGGAACAAGACGAAAAGGTAGAACCCTGACTGTTTAGCAGAAGAGAGACCCAAAACAAATAGAATGCCTAATGTCAGACGATCAATAAAGAAATGGAAAAAACCATCGGAAAATATTATTAAAATAAATACATATGGATCCACAAAAACTAATGGTGATTCTAGTTTTGGCTACATCCTCAGGAACAACACGGGAAAACCAATTTTTCTCTTTGGGAAAAAGTATGGTACCTCGACCCCTCTAAAAACAGAAACGCTATCAGTAAGAAATGTCTTGGTTAAGGCCTATGAACTAGGCTTTACCGACATTCATCTTGACTGTAACAACCTTACCATTGTGAACGTTTTGAATCAAATCTGACACTGTCCATGGGATATTGAAATGTTTATTTCTAATATCCTGTGTATTTTACAACTTTTCTCTTCAGTGCAGATTTTTCATGTCTTCCGAAAAATCAACGTGGTGACCGACTTCATTGCTAAGGAGGTCCAGCTGAGGTCCTTGAAAGATATTCGAACTCATCTAAAATTTATAATTCTCATCCGAAAGGATGTCCTAGATTGAGAAAAACCGGCTTTATGTGATTTTTCAGTCTAATTTTTACCTAATAAAAAAAAAATAGTAAGAAAAACCCGGGGAGAGCTGAGGGTGGGTACGAAATACAAACAGCGTGTGGCGGAGGGTGGGGCCCGAAACAGAGCAGGTCGTTGGGGCTGGAAAGAGGGCCAGCGCGAGACTGGGGAATTGGGGATTCCAAACCCCAATCCGTTGAATTCCAAAGCCGTATTCATTTGACGACGACTGGTTAGGTGAGGGCTTATAGCCGGATCCATCGCTACTCATCTTAGCTCTTCTTCTTTACGACTACGACTACGACTACGATCGCTCTCTCCTTCGCTACACTCGGACGAGTAGAAGCAGAAGAAGACTGGTTCCTTCGACGGTGATGGCGGAGTCACCATCGGGCGTCGCGAAGCAGTTCCTGGATCATCTACCAGCAATTGACGGGAGTTCTTCTTGTTCTTCAGATTCTCAATCGCCGGCGGCTAGCTCTTATAATCAGATTTCCCCTTGGGCTCTTGATATTGGAGGTCAGAATCGTTTCTCTTTCTCTCCCTTTTTCCTGAGAATTCCTGATGTTGATTTTCCTATTCCCGTACCCGATTCGGTTCTCCTGACAATTGCTTCGCTTTAGGCGGTTGATTCTTGATTGTACCTGGAGCCTGTTGTAATTCCAGTTAGGGATAGCAGGTTGTGGTCCAAACTGGACAGCTGATTATACTAATCCGGGACAATATTGTTTTGAGCCTGCTGTGTCCTTGTTTGTTAAGGAGTGCCAAGTTGTGCATGTGCATGATTGATCAGTTTCCTTTTCTTTGTCAATTGGATTTGATAGGTACTCTAATCAAGCTGGTGTATTTTTCAAGAGACGATAAATATTTGGAAGAGGATGTTGGGAAGAATTCTGCAGAGGATAAGAGTGCAGTGCCCAATGGTCAGGGAAACAGTCCCATTCTCAACGGAAAGCTCCATTTTGCATTGTTTGAGAGCAGCAAAATAGATGATTGCTTCGAATTTATTCGAGCCAGGCAACTCAATCGTAGTTGTATGATATATCCTCAAACTCTTTCACTTTCTCCTGACCAATATCTTCTTATTTCTGCATGGTTTCACGTCCCTATGTATTGATGTGTCGAGCTGTAAAACTCCACACTGTTCAAGCGTTGAATGCTTGATACTTTTTCTTTAAGGAATAGTTTAATGGATGTTCTTTAATGAGTGGACACCGGACATGCATCACTGCTTTAGGATAAGGAAACTGGCCATAGCATAGATTTGAATCTAAACCCTGATACACCACAACTTCATTGGTTTTCTTTAAGGAATAGTTTAATGGATGTTCTTTAATGAGTGGACACCGGACATGCATCACTGCTTTAGGATAAGGAAACTGGCCATAGCATAGATTTGAATCTAAACCCTGATACACCACAACTTCATTGGTTTTCTTTAAGGAATAGTTTAATGGATGTTCTTTAATGAGTGGACATGCATCACTGCTTCAGATTGCAGGCATCAAGGAGTTCCAATCAATGAAAATATGTTTGTAAAGGTATTTTCTTTAAATCTTTCACTGGTCAAACAGCTGTCCTAATTTATTTCAAAATGTGATCAATTGCTTTTACTATCATTCTAAAGAAGCATCATTGTCTGGTTGCAAGGATGTCCTGAAATGGTACCTTATAAGATAGTTATAGATATATGTAGATAAAGTAGCCAAAAGGCCTTTTTTGCAGGCGCCAAACAGACCCTTTGGCTACCCTATCTACATATAATTAGCTATCAAACAGACCATTTTAGGTCCTCTAGGTGTTAATAGAGGGGAAACATGTTATATGTTTTTGATAACTGTGACTCGTATTTCAACTTTGATGCAAATATGTAGGGAAATTAGGATCTTGACTAGGCCTTTTTATATATTCTTAAACAAGCCCTTGAAACCTATATTAGATGTGATAATGTTGTGGAGATGCAAAATTATAACTTCTCATTTTTCAAATAGGCAACAGGTGGAGGGGCATTCAAGTTTGCAGATGTTTTCAAGGAAAAGCTTGGGGTTGGCCTTGACAAGGAGGATGAAATGGACTGCCTGGTAGCAGGAGCAAATTTCTTGCTGAAGGTGAGGTTTTGCGGTTACCTTTATGTGTACTCAATCTGATTGAACATCATAGGTTTTTCCTTTTTTAAAAATGTAAAAACCTTATTCATATTTTCTTCCTAATTTCCTAAAACATGTGAACACGATAATTGGAAAGATTTTCTTTTTTATATATGCAGAGCATATCGTAGATTTTGTGACCTTATTTTTTAGCCAGGGAAACTCGTGGTGTTTCATTTGTACTGGGATGGATGATGAACTGCTAACTTCTTCCATGAACTGAAGGGGAGCTGTACATTAAATATCATGTATTTTCTCTTGCTTTTACATTAGATGATAAGTGATTTTCTTCTGAAGCATGTTTTTGAGTGCAAATTAATTAAAACTTCACTATCCATCGGAAAACAATTTCTGTCAACCACAAACTGACTTAAAAGAATTTAAGTATATTCATATAATTTTTGTGATTCCAATCCTTCAACTATCGTGAATAATGTTGCTACGTTTCTTTGAATAGACAGTTCAGCATGAGGCGTTCATGTACGCGGATGGTAGGAAAGAGTTTGTACAGATTGACCCCAATGATTTATTTCCATATCTCCTTGTTAACGTTGGGTCAGGTGTTAGTATGATCAAGGTGATGATCTATCTGTTCATATTTTTTACCTGGAAGATGCTACTTACCTTTGAATTAATAATCTGTTTAGACTTTCTGGTTTTCAATTACATAGTGATTTTATCAAATGCAATATGGTGACGTAGGTGGATGGAGATGGAAAGTTTGAACGTGTTAGTGGAACAAATGTTGGCGGTGGCACATTTTGGGGTTTGGGCAAGCTCTTGACAAAATGCAAAAGGTGATCATCGCATTCACTTTGAACAGTTATGCAAACCTTCCTCTTTTGTTGAAAAGTGTATGTTGCTTATCAAGTCCTTTGTCCATACCTTCATATGTTCACTTTTATGATGACGATACATTTTTTGAATTTTTCAGTTTTGATGAATTGCTGGAATTGAGTCACCGGGGAAATAATAGAGTGATTGACATGTTAGTCGGAGATATCTATGGTGGTATTGAGTATGCAAAGGTATGAACCTTTACGGTATACTGAAAAAGCTCATGGTGGAATTAACTTTTACCTTTGTTTTTACTTTCTATATAAGAATGTTTTAAGCAAAGAAAAAGTATAGATATACAACAGAGAATGGTTTACCTTGTATACTATTTCATTATACAACAGAGGGTGCAGTCTTTGCTTCTTTTCCCATCAACCCGAAAGTTTAGTGTGATTTAATGAAAACATTTGAATGTTGACAGATTGGACTTTCAGCAACAGCCATTGCATCAAGCTTTGGAAAGGCAATATCTGACAATAGAGAGCTAGAAGACTACCAAGCTGAAGATATTGCACGTTCCTTGCTGAGATTAATCTCAAACAATGTTGCACAGGTAGAAGTTCTGGGGTAAAACTACTCAGATTCTGACAAGTATTTACTGATATCCTTAGTATTTTTGACACACATTTCTCGTTTTCTTTTTGTTTTGTCTGTAGATTGCTTACTTGAATGCACTTCTCTATGGCCTGAAACGGATATTTTTCGCTGGATTTTTCATCCGGGGTCAGGAATATACTATGGATACCATTTCTGTGGGAGTTCAATTTTGGTAAGGACTTCTTTAAATTCCCTTTGCTCTGGTACCCAAGTTTCATTTTTGTCATCGTAGGCATGAACTGTTCAATACTACTGCTGACCTGGATGACTGAAAAGGTTGTTTTGAATTGGACCGAGAAGACCTGGATGAACGAAAAGGTTGTTGTGAACTTTTGGCTGCTGGTGTTCCTGAAATTCTATTAGCAACCTATTAGGCATATGCCAATAATAACAAAACTGGATTTATACAGTTCATACTTCATAGGATCCAAGACAATGACCAAGGCGTACTCAGGCTGCTTTCTTTTTCTTAGTATGACATGACAGTAGTTTTAATCGCCAGAGTTCCTTAAACTGTAGATGAACCCTTCACGCCTTTTGGTTGGCCATTTTAGTGCTGCTGATATGGCTGGTTCCCTGATAATAGTTGTCTATTTTTCTCAGGTCAAAAGGTGAGGCCAAAGCCATGTTCTTAAGACATGAAGGCTTTTTGGGCGCCTTGGGAGCATTCAAGAGCTACGAGAAACATGGGCTTGGGAACCTGATGGCTGACCATTTCATTGAACAATCCCCTGTCCTTTCACCTCATATTGCAAAGAAGATTCACTTCCCCCCCCTTGATGAAATGGAGGACAATGTTTTCAGACCTTGAGCTGCACTCTCCTCCAGCTCAGAGGGTACCGTAACAAGCCAATATATGTTGTGTCCTAGTAATTTAAACAGAAGAACTAAAGAAGGTGAACAAACGTCATAGCACTATACTATATCTAGTAAACATACAACTGTGGCATCCCAACCCAGTAATGGAGATTCGAGAATTAATATTGGATTTTCATGAGGTGGGAGGTGGGGGGTGGGAGGAGCGTATGCTGTTGCCAGTTAAATTTGTTTTAACACTATGTGTAGATGGTTTGAGTTTGTAAGTTTATGGTAATGAAGGATCTGGTGTCTGTACTTTTCTGGCCAAAATTGGACGACTCAGTCAACTGCTTTGAGTGTACGTATCTGTCGTTCCTTGTATATTTACTAAAATCATATAATTACAAAATGGACAAAATGGTGGAGTATACATGTAAACAGTCGACAAAAGCTTCTATCATAAACAGGTAAAAGAATAATTAAGATCCTGCTTGCAAGAGAAAATAATGTTTTCCTCTTATTTTGAAAACCCAGGTTTGAGTTCTCACTTGTCAAGGTGAATACAACCCAGTTCCTACTCTTCATATCATCGGGGTGTTCTTCAACGCTCAATACTTTCCATGAATACATTCAAATTCACCCTATTACACAAACATGAGTTTGGTGGGTATATAATTGCATGAAGACAACATTTCCTATGACGATAATTTCACCCGACGGGTTCTTGCATTTCTCCGGCGCAGAGCCCAACTTTCTTTGATGTTCTGTGTACAATCCATCTTCATATCATTTAAACTCTCCTGCAAAAGTTTATCCTCTGGGAAATTTGCATCAGAAATGGCTTTGATTCTAGCTGCCTCTGCAATCATGTCAGTTAAAAGCATCTCCGTGGTCTTTGTGGTGATCCCTCTCAAATACCATGAAATGGGTGGCGGAGGTACAATAGCTGGTTGGAGAAGTTGTTCCAGAGTGACACTTGATCCGATCCTTCCTTTGCCGTTTGTACATGAACTGTAATCGAACAGCGTGTGGGGTTTAAATGGAGAGCAGGATTTCTCGTCAACAAAAACAGGATCGATTCTCCAGGAACCCTCAAACTTCTTCATGAATCCAGCTTTAACTTGTTTGAACGTCATCTGTGAAATGTGAAATATGGCACTAAATAAGGAGTTTGCTAAAGTAGTAAGTACTTTCCTGAATTCAACGTACCGAGCATGAAATACTATATAGACAAGTTCTACAGGTATTCAAGTTACATGGAGGACCAATCACGGACGCAACCAATAAGAATATGACATGTATTATAAAAAAGGTTACTCTCTTTGGTTGGACAAGTACCAGTTCCAACATACATGTTGCATCCTCAATCCTTATTGGTTGTGTTCTAACGGTAATAAGAGCCTAACTGTTTCTCAGTACGAAAACCCTCTGTATAAATCATAAATGCTTCTCCACTTATCAGCCTGATATGGGGATAAATCCACAACAAACAGGATTTGCATTTTAAATGTAAGTGTTGTTGAATGGTGGCAAGTAGAGTTCAAAGTAAAGTGACAAAGCCAGAAGGAATGAAATTTGATCTTACCGAGTGGTCCTCTCTGTTTTGATCAACCAAAACATGAACGGAGAGGGTTCCCGTCCACCAAAGGAACTTCCATATTGCCGCTTGCTCCAGTTCAACAACTTGTCTTGAACCATCATCAAGTAAAACCTTCCTTGAAACCACCTCCTGATTCAAAATCAATTTCAACTGGTAAGAGGTATGTCGGAGAACAACATGGTTCCAATTGTTTATTGTAACCCTAAGGCTGAAACAGGTATGCAACACCACCTTTATATTCTTGAACACCCTTTTATTGTCTGGATCAGTCACTATGTTGTACACAGCATCGGGAGGCAATCCAAGATCAAATTTCACATAAAGGTTGCAAAGTGATCCTCTAGGAACCCTAACCTGAAGCATGTTCAGGTTAGTCAAATAAGCGTACTAGCCTGAATGCCAAGAGGTTGCAGTCTGCATAATTGCAGGGCATGTTGATGATGATGCGACTTGGCATTAAAATCCAACTTCCAAGTTAGAATTTCGCTCCTTCATTCTAGTTCAGGATTGCAAGAAGAAAAGCATAAGCTGTGACAGAATACTTTCTTACATCAATTTTGGGTGTTTGATCACCCCAGATGGGATTTTCTCTCCAAAGTCGCAGTTGCTTATCCAGATCAACCTTCCAATCATTCAAGGATTTCTGCTCCTTGTTTGAACCTTGCTTACTTGGATGATTTTGCTCCACTACATTCTCAGGCCTACTACAGTGTGGCTGCCAAACCAAAACACACATGGTTGTAACAAGAACGTGGGGGTGGAGACAAGTGTTTGAGCTATACTGACAGACCTCTTGGGTGGATTACCAACCTTGATAATACTCTGAAGCTTCAAAGGGAGTTGGGAGAAGATTGAAGAAAACGTAAAATTCCTCGCATCTGAAGGGCAGTTTTCATAAACTTCCTTCACAGGTTTGCTCTCATCCATATAGCCTATCCACTCCTCAATTTAGTTAAGCATTTCAACACAACTGATCAAATGATTCTTTTCTCAGCTAAGGAAGTTGGACTTAGCTGCACATATGCAGGAGAATATAGAATCATTCAATTATGTCAATGTCTAGATTGACCTAAATGTTGATGATAATGTCCTTCCCAGCAGAGATTTTAGCCTTCAGTTCAGAACTACAATTTCTTAAAAATCAACCTCAAATATTCATCACTATGCAAAAATTTCAGACAAAAAAAATATCAGAAAGTCCACACAAGATTCATCTTAATTTTACAAGTAAATGCTGATACCTCTGCAACATTTAAGCAAATCAGTGCAAAATTATTGAGCAAGGAATGAATGAGAGAAGAACAGCTTTAAAACTTCAAGTTACAACCCGGTAAACAAATTTCCTTGAGATATACTCACGAAAACCACAAAGTAAACCCTAATTGCCTTCAACCTCTCCTTATCTCACCAATATCTTGCAATACCGAGCTCGCCATGTAAACATCGCTCACTGTCCAAGCAACCGACCAGAACTGATCTCCCCCAAATAAAGCAGAAGAAAGCATCAAAACAAATTAGAATCCAACCTTATAAACACCAGAGTTGAGATGAGAAGAAGAATATCCTTCTTATACTGGTAGGCTCGAGTGAATCTGGAAGCTTTACAAGAAGATTAACATGGAAGTTTACCTGTTTATGATAAGGTTAAGCAAGTCGATTTTATTGGGCAATTGATTGGAAATGGGCACGCACTTTCCAGAATTTTTGAACAGCTTAAGATAATGTTTGTCTATTTTCTCCTACTTGGTTGCCATGGCCCATGGACCCTATCTCCGGCAGAATCGTTTTTTGGATGGGCAAACTCGAAGTTTTGGCCGGTTCGGGAATGTTAACCTATTCCCTTTTGAAGCTCGCTCGTATGTTATCTTACGGACTTCCACATAATCTTATAATAGACTACCACATATGCCAGTATCGTTCACATGAAACTTTTCTCCTTTTCCGACTTCAACCTTCTTATTTGAATATTTGCTACTACTATTAAGATTTGCAATTAAGGCCGTTCCGTCCCGGCTCGCAACACATGTACTACGTTTCTTATTCTTTTTTATTAGGAAAGTGAAGCACTAGACTGACAAATATTTGTGAAGCATTTTTCGGGTGGCTTTTGGTCTGACCAGTTGAAAGCCTCGAACATAAATCTTAAAATTGTAGTTTTTTTTAAATAACATCCATATATAGTATGGTCAATTGCAAAATGTATTTTTTGATGAATATTAAAGGAAGTTATTTTTTGTTGGAAATAGAGTTTTTCACTTAAACATATGTTTGGGTAATGAAGTTCACTCAACTTTCTATCACTATTCCAATTTAAGAATTGGTAGATAATACCATGTAGTGACGGAGTTAGATTTTTAAAAAAGGGTACAAAAAATATTATATTCTATTAATATTAAACTAAAATAGCTATAAATAATATCTTTATTCATCTCACATACATTCTTACTTCGAGCTCTTTTTTTCTTTGAAGTACCAACATCGATTTCCATCAACATTTTCATATTCATTAAAAATAATCGGAGACTCAACACTTGAAATCGACAATCTCTTACGTTGCACATAAAATTTGTCCATATTCCTACTCAGAATAATTCAGTTTAACACAAGTTGAATTGAACACATCAATCAAATAAAATTAAGTTTGATCTATAAACAAATTCATCCAAGCAAATCTATACCCGACCCATCTCGATTTGAATTCATAAGATCGAAAATGGGTTGTTGTTTCAAAATTTAAAACGAGATGGTTCGGGTATAGATTTCGATAGGAACCAGAATACCCCTAAACTCAGGGATACCCACCATATTTTTTTTTAAAAAGAAAAGGGAATAAGGGGGGCACTGGACCCCCTCACCCCTGGCCCCCCAAGCTCCGCCTCTGATACCATGTGTTGGCAAATCAGGAACTGAAGTGTCATTGGAGACTCAATTCCTTCTCATGCCACTGCAAGATGACTTAGAATTGCAAGAGAACGCCGAGTCAAGTGTAGAATTCACCTTCTATGTGTGGTTCTTGTCCGTCTTGGATGAACCATTTCGAACACGTTTGTAGGGTTCTAAGGCAAATGAACTCCAGTACGTTATGTGTCGAAAGTGATTAGTAAGTCGTCGTATTCTAGAGTTTCAATTTTTAAGAGGTTGAACTTTGTATCCCTTAATTCTGCAATAATCTATGATGTTTATCTACTCTTATGCACCTCCTGCTGTTCAAACTGTCCAAGAATCTGAAACAATTTTCATAAATTCTGGGGACAACCCTTATGAGCTAATCAAGAACTCTATTAAGTATGTATGGTTACTCAATTTTTTAAGATTTTTTTATTGTTTGTCTTGAATAATTTTGGAATGTCTTGCAAATGTCTCTTAGGTTAGGATTTTTGGAGAAGCACAAAGAGTCATCCAGTCACATAGGTAATATAAGTTAATGAGAAGAATAATAGAAATCTCTTTACATTTTCAGTGATCATATATATGCTAGAATCTAGAATTATAAGTATTTGAAACCATACATGGCAGATGCATGTGCATATTAGCTTGGTTCGGGTGGTGTACTTGGGATGCATTTTACCAAGATGTCAATCCATAAGGAATCTGAGAAGGTCTTGAAAGGTAAAGGAAAAATATATGTGTGACTCTGATAGGTGTCATTTCATGCACCTTTACTAGAAATTATTAGCATCATTTGGAGGAGTTTAGGATGAGATTTGTGGCAAAGTCTGTAATCCATAAGTTATGGAGAGAAGTGAAGATATCCAGAGATTTACAGCTTAGACGGAGAAGAGAAGATGAAGAGAGTTTTGCTGGAGTTACTTGGAGAAGACTACCAACACTTGGTAGTAATGAAGAGCAGCAGAAGAGAAGAAGAGAAGAAGAGAAGAGGAGCTGAAGGAGTGGGCGATTTCACCGCCCCGCGCCAGAGCCACCGCGACCCGGCGGTGGTTCTCAGAGAAGATTGAGGGTCGCACTAAGAGGAAGCCACCGCCCCGCGGTGGGAGCCTGACGCCCCGCGGTGGATCTCACCGCCCCATGGTGGCCGTGTTTAACGCCTCGCGGCCAGAGACATTTATTTCCTTTTATGCATTATCGGATTTCCTTAGTTTTATTATTTTTGTTTCCTTTGTTATTCTCGTTAGTTTTAACCTAGTTTTCCAAAAACCTATTTAAGACCTCTTTCTAGGTTAAGAGGCAGACACTATTTTTACTTCTACTATTGTTATCATCGTTACCTTTCTATTAGGGTTCCATTCACCTTTGATGGAGCACTAATTTTCTTTTGTTCTACTAGACGTTTGAAGCAATACAGTTGATGTATTTATGAGATTTCTATTCCTTGTTCTTATTCTTATATGCGTTGGTTTGATTCTCTTGGTAATATTGAATACTGATTTATTGTTATTCCTCTTAGCCTGATCAATTAGGTTGAATACTTTTTATCAATTGCTAGAATTTGCATATAGTGGAATACGAGTGCATATCTAGTAGCATACACGATTATTGCATATAGTGGAATACGAGTGCGCAATCGTGAGTGAGAATCATTTGCATGTTAAGTAGTAAGGTTTTCTTCTATTTACATGTATCCTATATCCTTATGTGCATTGCTATTGCTTTGTTAGTGGTAAAGTCTATCAACAACTATGAGAATTGGTAGTACTCTTCCATTGATATTGTAATAAGTCTATCAACAACTGTGAGAATTGGTAGTACTTAAGATCAGGGTGGGAACAATTATAAGAATAGTAAAAGAACTTGGATTGAATAGATTTCTGTGATCAAATTATATTTCTGTATTGTGGATCTCGTTCTAGTAGGACTACTTCCCCAATCATATTTTCTCATCAACTAAACTTGTTTGCTTTGCTCTGCTTGATTACTAAAAAAAACCCCTTCATTGTTACTTGTCAATCATAATTGCATACTGTATCAGATCTTCCCTGTGGGTTCGACCCTTACTTGCTTGCTATACATCTGTTTAGTAGGTTGTTAGGACTTTTACTTTGACTAGGCCATTCAACGATATTTGCATTGCGCATTTCTAGCCCGTCAAATTTGGCGCCGTTGCCGGGGAGGTTTTCTGTTTTTGTGATTGATTTTTGGTGGAGACCTATCTTATGGTCGACACCCGTAGTACTGACTCCCCTCTAGCTGCTTTTGATCCAGAAGTCGACAGAACATTCCGTTCGAACCTACACGATCAAGGAGAAGAAGAAGTAGAGGTTGAGATCGTTGAGACAGTTGAGATTGTTGAGCCGACTGAGCTAGTTGATATCCCTGCTGTTGCAATGGCCGGAACTCTGAGAGAGCTGACTGAACCGAATATTGGAGCACAACCCTTGGCTGTCATCATCCCTGCGCTTGGCGAAGGGGTGAACTTTGAGCTGAAATCTGGAGTTGTTGCTTATCTCCCGAAATTCCATGGTTTGAGTGGAGAGGACCCGATATCTCATCTGGGTAAATTCCATAATGTCTGCATGACTATGAAGCCCAGAAATGTGACGGAGGATCAAATCAAGATGAGAGCTTTTGGTTTCTCCTTGCTAGACTCTGCTAGTGACTGGTATTATCACTTGCCGCCAGGAACCATAGATACCTGGAATAAACTGCACAAGGCATTTCTGGACAAGTATTTCCCAACGAAGAAGGCGAATGCTTTGAAAAAGGCAATTTCTAACATTGAGCAGGCTGGTGATGAGACACTGTATGATTATCTTGAGAGGTACAAGAGGCTTTGCTCCAGCTTCCCATTCCACGGATACGCCAAGCAGGACCTTGTTCTCTACCTACACAATGGTCTGCTAGATCAAGAGAGAAGGATGGTTGACGCTGCATGCGGTGGAAGCATTCTGAATCTGACACCGGACGCAGCCATGGAGAGGTTCCAAGAGATGAGTGAGAGTACCAGGAGCTTTGGAAAGACATACCAGAGGAAGACGGTCAATGCTGTGGCCCCTGCAGGACCTAGCCAAGTGCTGAATGAGCTAGCTGAGTTGAAGGAGATGGTGAAGAGAATGGCAAATCAAAACACTCCTCAACAAGTCAAGGCATGTGGGCTTTGCTCTGATCAGTTCCACCCTACCGATACTTGTCCTCAGCTGCAGGAGGAAGGTACTGCTGAAGTGAATGCTGTAGGAGGTTATGGATCCCCTAGACCACAATTTGGTGGACAGCCCAACTACAATCAGAGAGGGCGAGACCACCCAGGTTTCAGATGGAGTGACCCACAAGGTGGTCAACAGCCTGCACAACAACAGTACCAGCAGTGAGTCCCGTACCAACAGAGACCTCAAGGCCAAACCTCTGGTGCTTCTACTGAAGAGATGTTGAAGACCTTGACTCAACACTTCGCCACTCATGTTCAGGCTACCGAGTCAAGCATAAAGAATATGGAGAGGCAGATTGGCCAACTTGCTGATGTTGTGACCAAGATTGACCAGAGGACATCCAACTCCTTGTCATTTCAGACTACTGTGAATCCAAGGGAGAATGTGAGTGCCATCACCCTTAGAAGTGGTAAGAAGCTGGTCGTTACTCCTAGTGCTGAAGAGGAGAACGAAGCTGTAAAGGAGAAAACTGCTGACCGCCCCGCGGTGGACCCCACCGCGACTCGGCGAAAAGTTGAGGTTGAGGCCAGGAAGGAAACACTGTTGTCACCGCCCCGCGGCGACTCTGGCCGCGACCCGGCGGCTGATCTCAGTAATCCCACCGAGACCCTACCGCCACGCGGCGATGACCACCGCCCCGCGGTGAGCCTACCGCGACCCGGTCTCTTAAGTCCCAGCTCTACAGATGAAGTTTGTGTTGATGACTACGTTCATCCGGTCTTCCCTCCTCTTGGTTCTGAGAAGCCACCAGCACATTTTCCCGAGGCGCTAAAGGCTAGAAGTGTAGCCGATGACAACGATTTGTTCGAGACTTTCCGGAACTGTGAGGTGAACATTCCTCTGCTCAAGCTTATTAAGGATATCCCTCGATATGCCAAGTTTTTGAAGGAGCTATGCACCGTTAAGAGGACACAAAAGCTGAAGGTTCAGAAGAAGGTTCCAGTTGGTAAGCATGTCTCGACGGTATTTCAAAGGCGCATGCCTGAGAAGTGCCAGGATCCAGGTACATTCACTATCCCTATTGCTATAGGTGAACATCGATTTGAGAAAGCCTTGCTAGACTTGGGTGCCTCTATTAATGTTTTGCCTTATTCATTGATTGAGGATTTAGGAGTAGGACCCTTGCATGATACCAATATTGTGATTCAACTTGCTGATGGTTCTTGTGTGCCTCCTAAGGGTATTGTGGAGGATGTTCTTGTTAAGATAGGTCCTTTGATTTTCCCTACTGATTTCTTTATTATGGATATGGACTATGATGAGCAGGTTGCTCCTGTTATGTTAGGTCGACCTTTTATGAAAACATCCATGACAAAGATTGATGTAGATAGTGGAACTTTGACTATGGAATTCGATGGAATAATTTTTGAGCATAATATTCATAAGGCCAACTCCATTGAATTGCCTCCCCCTTGCTGCATTAGTGATAATGATAATCCTACTCAGGAAAATGTTAAGCCTAGTGTAGTGGAGACCATAGTTGATCTTTCTTCTATTGCTGAACCTTTTGAGTTACATGAGTATGATGTCTTGCTTGATGACATAGGAGAATCGATTCCCTCTAATTTGGGCACTTGCCCCCCTGCACTAACCATACAAGGCTGTAAGCCTTCATCTAGTGTCGAGCAACATGATCAGGTTGAGCCATATCGGCCCCCACATGCTCTAAGTATGAGGGAGATGCTCCAAAGGAAGCAATTATGGATGCATTGGCTAAGAGGGAACATGGTCTAAGGCTCAAGCCTTTCCATGAAAGGTTCCAACAGGAAGAGACGGTTGAGAGGATTCCGAGGGGATCCTATTCTAGGTGGTGATTGATCTGCAGTACGTCGAGCCAACGACGTTAACCAAGGCGCTGTCCGAGAGGCAACCCGAAGTAGTTTTTCCTTGATTTTTTCTTTCTTTCTTTTAGATTAATTTCGTAATTTCTTTTGCTTTGTTTCGTTAGCCTGTCACTAACATTTCAGGTACGAAAGTAAATGGAGAGGAGACGGTGTTCCCAGCCAATTCTCACCGCCCCGCGGTAGAAGCCACTGCCCCGCGGTGGAGACCACCGCCCCACGGTGGAGGTCTGGTATGCCTTCTCAACTCCGAAAAAAAAAAGAATAAAGGGCCCCGAAAAAACCTTAAACGGGGAGTAAAATTTTTATTTCTTGAGTGGTACCTAAGGTTTTGACGGATTGGGCCCCCTTTTTGGGCCGAGACTTCTCTATGGGCCATTGTACCAGCCGGCCCCATCATCCCCTTTGCTTCCTTTTCCCTTTCCCTAACCTAGCCCCCACTCTCACAAAAGCCCTCCATTCCCAACACCCCTCTCAAACTCTCCAAGCCAAATCCCCCATTCTCCCACAAATCCCTCTTGTCCTTGGTCCGATCTAGCCTCCAAATTGCCTAAACCTTGAGTTTCTTTGCCCAATTTGGAATTTAGCCTCACAAACTAGCCAAACACAACCCCACCGTGTCGCTGTCGCTCCGCCTCGCACCGCTCTGCCCCGCGTCGTTGCAACCACCGCCCCGTGGCGACCCCACCGCGACCCGGCCAGAACCCCCAGTTGTCTCACCGCGACCCGACGACTCATCCACCGCCCCGCATCGAGACTACCCAGGTTGTGTTTTCGCTCGTTTGTAAGTGTCCTCTTGGCTTCCCTTTGTTTTGAGTTTCTCCATTCATTACATATGGCACCTAGAGGTAGGAAGCAAGTGTCTACGAGGGATGAGAATGAGGTGTACAATGTTGTGAAGGAGAGGAAGGTGTTGGCTACTAAATTCTTTGACAAGCCGACGTTGGCTGAGTTTGGTTTGTTGGAGTGCGTATCCATGTGTTTAGCAGAGTGTGGTCTGGGGACCTTATTGAACAAGGCTGCTGATGCTTATCCCGAGTTGTGTTACCAGTTCATTGCCTCGTGGTGCCCTGGGCATTACAAAGGAGCCATATGATTGGTGGTCTGGTGGTCTGATTGAGACGGATATGATGGAGTTTTGGGAGGCTGCCACGCATAGGACATTCAAGAAGGGCCATGAAGTGAATTCGAAGATGGTGAACCCTTGCCTAAGGTTGATCCACAAGGTGATGATGAGAGATTTCTTTGGCCATGCTGATGATGGTAAGGTCCCTTTGAAGGATCTTCAGTAGTTTTTGAGCATCTTGGAGATTGTTACGTACACGCCGTGTTGGGCTACCCTCTTTCTGGGTTCCCTGAAGAGGATTCGTGATGGTGAGCCACGTGATATTTGTGAGGGTGGTTTGATCACCCTTCTTTGTGCTGACATTATAGCTACCGATCGGATTCCTCGACCTGTTGCTCACGCGGTGTATGATATGGCGCACATGAAGGTGTGCTCGATGCTGAAGCCACTGGGCAGGGATGGCGATTTAGTTTGGTCTTCATACGACGGTCACATTCTGATTCTTCCCCGGGAGTTTGCCTATTCCCCTTCATTTGCGGATTAGTGGATTCCCAGTGATAGCAGAGTTATGGCTGATGATACCCCTGCTGCCGCTCCTTCGGGTCCGTTTGGAGAGGGCCCTAGTGCTGGTTTTGAGGCTGCTGCTGCTGATTCTGTGGGTGGGGATGATCCTATGCCTACCCAGTTTGATACGCCTTCATCTTCGTACGGTCCTGCCACACCTTGGCAGGCGTTGTATTCAAGATTTGACACATTCTCGGTTCAACAGACTCACTGGAACACCCGAGTAGAGACCGGTCTGTAGACTTGGCAGACCCAGTTTCGTGCTGATATAGATGAGCGTCTGGACGCTGTGGACGCTCATATGAGGGACTACTTTGGGAGGTTCCCACCACCGCCGCCATCAGGCCCACAGTGAGTTTATTTCTCCTTCTCCTATTTCATTTGCTTGTTCTCTTTTCTACATTGAGGACAATGTTCAGTTTAAGTATGGGGGAAGGATTTAGACTTGCTATCTATCTAGCTAGTGTATATAGCGTTGTTTTGTTTTGTGTTCTGTATTTTCCGTTCGAGTATTTTATAAAAAAAAAGATGTAAAAAGGCAACCAAAATCCTGGGATGAGCTGAAAACCCGAAAGGGCGGTTCAGGTAAGAAGCAGGTAGTCCGACTGGTATAGACCAGGGCAAAATTGGACTGGAGTGATGCGAGTATATGTGAGACATCTAGCAAAATGAAATGAGTGGCTAGGTGAAAACCCGAGAGGGCGCCTAGGCAAGATGAGCGAAAAAGAAGAAGAGCGATTTTAGGATTTCTCATTATTCTTGGCGAGGCATCATAAGAAGAGGAGGACTCGGGTAGGCCACTCTTGGAGCGATAAGGAGCTAGATTGGAGTTAGGATTAGAATTATCTTTGCATCACTTGTTTTGGTTGTCTAGAGCTTATTGTTGATATGTTGTAGTTGCTGGTGTCATATTTTCTTGTACTTCCTGAGACCTTGGTGTTTGATTGAGAGAGTAGGTTTATCATTAGCTTACTCGGGACGAGTAAAGGTCTAAGTATGGGGGAATTTGATAGGTGTCATTTCATGCACCTTTACTAGCAATTATTAGCATCATTTGGAGGAGTTTAGGATGAGATTTGTGGCTAAGTCTGTAATCCAGAAGTTGTGGAGAGAAGTGAAGATATCCAGAGATTTACAGCTTAGATGGAGAAGCGAAGATGAAAAGAGTTCTGCTGGAGTTACTTGGAGAAGACTACCAACACTTGGTAGTAATGAAGAGCAACAGAAGAGAAGAAGAGAAGAAGAGAAGATGAGCTGAAGGAGTGGGCGATTTCACCGCCCCGCGCCAGAGCCACCGCGACCCGGCGGTGGTTCTCAGAGAAGATTGAGGGTCACGCCAAGAGGAAGCCACCGCCCCGCGGTGGGAGCCTGACGCCCCGCGGTGGATCTCACCGCCCCACGATGGCCGTGTTTAACGCCTCGTGGCCAGAGACATTTATTTCCTTTTATGCATTTTCGGATTTCCTTAGTTTTATTATTTTTGTTTCCTTTGTTATTCTAATTAGTTTTAACCTAGTTTTCCAAAAACCTATTTAAGACCTCTTTCTAGGTTAAGAGGCAGACACTATTTTTACTTCTACTATTGTTATCATCGTTACCTTTCTATTAGGGTTCCATTCACCTTTGATGGAGCACTAATTTTCTTTTGTTCTACTAGACGTTTGAAGCAATATAGTTGATGTGTTTGTGAGATTTCTATTCCTTGTTCTTATTCTTATACGCGTTGGTTTGATTCTCTTGGTAATATTGAATACTGATTTATTGTTATTCCTCTTAGCCTGATCAACTAGGTTGAATACTTTTTATCAATTGCTAGGATTTGCATATAGTGGAATACGAGTGCATATCTAGTAGCATACACGATTGTTGCATATAGTGGAATACGAGTGCGCAATCGTGAGTGAGAATTATTTGCATGTTAAGTAGTAAGGTTTTCTTCTATTTGCATGTATCCTATATCCTTATGTGCATTGCTATTGCTTTGTTAGTGGTAAAGTCTATCAACAACTGTGAGAATTGGTAGTACTCTTCCATTGATATTGTAATAAGTCTATCAACAACTGTGAGAATTGGTAGTACTTAAGATCAGGGTGGGAACAACTATAAGAATAGTAAAAGAACTTGGATTGAAAAGATTTCTGTGATCAAATTATATCTCTGTATTGTGGATCTCGTTCTAGTAGGACTACTTTCCCAATCATATTTTCTCATCAACTAAACTTGTTTGCTTTGCTCTGCTTGATTACTAAAAAAACCCCTTCATTGTTACTTGTCAATCATAACTGCATATTGCATCAGATCTTCCTTGTGGGTTCGACCCTTACTTGCTTGCTATACATCTGTTTAGTAGGTTGTTAGGACTTTTACTTTGACTAGGCCATTCAACGATATTTGCATTGCGCATTTCTAGCCCGTCAGACTCATATGCATATGTGGTATACTATGATATCTCTTACATACTGTTTTGGGGCAAAAATATCGAACCAACCTAAATCGCTTTGAGAAGGGCAACTAGACAACAATAAGATCAATAATATCTAGATAATCCAAATCAACTAGAGATCTATAAGGAATAAGATTAAATGAATGCAAAAACAAGCTTATCTCCTTCAAGTGGGAGACTAATCGAATCAAGAGATTGAACAGTCGGTCGCTTCAATATTAGAACGAGAGAATGATTAGAGAACAACTCTTCATAATGAACAGAACAATGGTAGAATGCTGCTTGAATTGAATAAGACTGATAATGTGTTTTGTTACATGGTAACTCTTTTCATATTTGTACTAATCCTAGGCCTAAGTCAGTTGACTCTTTCGAGATTTGCGAAAGACGTCGTTCTGCGCACTGGTCGGGCCGAGATTCTCTCTAACGTCTCCTTGTGCCAACGTTCACATTTGTTTCTCCTCTCAAGACCTTCTGGAAGATGACCTGCTTCAAGTTATTGGGCCGGTCCAACAGATCGACTGGAAACGAGGCCCAACAATTGCCCTAAAATAAAACTGGGCCAGAGATGACGGTTGATGGGACGGTTTGATTTTCCAGATTCTCTCTCCAACGTAATCTTTCTTTGCCGATTTTCTCGCAGACGTTCAGGCGATGTGGCACCCTGTCATTGGACTAGTAGATTGATCGAAAGTTTGGCGGTTTTACCTTCTTAAATAGGCCATCATTCATCTTCTTCTTTCACCGTCTTTTCTCTGTAAAAGTTTTCAACTTTCCAAAGGTAAAACTTTGAATTCTTACCATTTCTTTCTTGCTTCATCCTTTCATGGCGCTTTTGAGATCCAAGAAGAGTCGGGTCTCATCCCGCGGTTCCGACGAGAAGGAAAGCATCTTCACCCCCTAGGGCTCCTTAGTCCGGAGGATTCTCTGCCCAGTACTCTGACCCAACCAGAATAGGAAAATATCCTTGAAATAGGCCAGTTTTAGGCCAGAACTGTAGCGCGTCTTCCACATTCTCACGAGCGATCCGACTGGCACCGGGAAGGTTGGGTTTGCTTTTTTGAGTATCCTTTTAAAATTGGTCATTCTTTCCCCTTTTCTAACCTTGTCCGGAACTTTTTCATCGTCTTGAAACTTGCCCCTTGTCAGGTCATGCCCCATGCATGGCGTTTGCTTAGAGTAGTTAATGTCTTGGTCTCTAGTGTTAATATTGACTTTGATTTCGATGCTCTATGGTACACCAACTATTTGAGTAGTCGCGGGTCGTCTAGGTTCCAACTACGCCTCCGGAGAAATAGATCTCCCATAGCCTTGAATCTCGATGTTAATGACCGTGGATGGAGATCCCGATTTTTCTTTGTGGAGCGAAGGTTGCTCGAAGGGGGTATCGACTGCTCTTTCTTGCTCTCAGACTGGAGGAAGACATGTATTATGTATGTTCTTTCAGATTTTTTTATCGGACGTCTTCTAAACTTTTGCTCACATGTATCTTGTTGTAGTGCCTGATCCAGAAGAACCTGAAGGCTTTGAGACAGAGACTTTAGCATTGCTACTCTTCCCGAGGCCGATCGGTCTTTTAAGAACATCAATTTTCTGGCATCTAACCCCATCGACATGTCGACTCCTTCTGTTTCCATAACCAAAGGCACATGTTCATTCCTACAAGTATGCGTTTGGTTGGTTTTCGGGGTCGTCGTTTGCTTACTATGTTGCACTTTCCTAACAACATCTCGAGGTAGAAGGTCAAGCGCTCGCCTTCGGGGAAGAGCCTTCTAGATCACAAGCTTTCTGCGGCTAAGGCATCGGCGTCGGCTAAGGTCTTCGTCTTGGATTCACCATCGTCTAAAACTTCCGGGACGAAGGGGAAGGCGACCGTCGCTGCTGAGGTGTTGGTAGGTAAACTTAAAAATAGGTCTTTGAGCGACATGCTTCAAACATTGGACCCCGAAGCCAAGAAATAGATTGGCGATTTGCACCCGATTGATTGCATCGATGAGGCGGGGGCCGCAACCTGGAAGGTATGCATGGAGTCATTCGTATATGTATAGACATTTTTTATTATTATTGATAATTGATTACATGATCTTTTATGTACAAGCTCTTCAGTATTCCATAGTGGCGTTCTCGACCGTGCATGCATTGAGTGACGGGGCTGACATACGTATTGCCCAGGCTGAAGGTCAGCTGAAGACAGCCAACAGTCGTGTGAAGGCGGCCGAGAATAAGATGACCTCTACTGAGAAAAAACTGAAGGAAGTCCAAGCTCGGTTTGAGGAGTTGGAAGGCAGTGTTGAGGAGATTCGAATGAAGGATTCCTAGATCGCCAACGACGTCAGAACATATTTCTGCATCAAGTCCCGCATTGAAATGATGGAAGAGTATGTTGCAGGGACCCATTCAGCCTAAGCCGACACAATAGGAATTGTGATGCCAAGAAATAACCCCTCACGTGCGAAATTATAGAGAAAGAAGCGAGGAATCTTCTTTTCGACTCTGACAAAATGAGAATATAGTCGAATGGTAAAATTTCTCCATGCGGATATGCACTCTTCGGATAGGAATCCATTTTTTGAAAGATCCTGGCTTATTGAGGAGGAGAAGACTAGTATGGATTATCTCTACCCCAATGGGAATCCTGGCAATGAACTATTCAAACTCGTTGGTCTGGGCGAGGACGAGCAGAACGAAGAAGGCGACCCTGAGGCGACCGAAGGTGCTACTGAAGATGTGTTGAAGATGCCTCTTGTGACGACAAAGGGTCAAGAGACTGTTCCTGCAACTGCGGACGAGCGGTCAGGAGAATCTTAATTTGTTTCCATGTAATGACAATGATTTGCGTGCGTCGTGTTGTTGACGCTTTAACTCTAATGTTTTGTGTTGTGCCCCATCGTGGAGATGGGATGGACAATTGTTTTGGCAACCCGTCTACCATCACAGGTCGCGTGTTATGAATTCTTTGTTTTTTGCATACCTTGTTTTTGTTTGCTTTGTTTTGCAGGTGGACTTGTCAGTCGCGTCCTGGATGAGTCGTGTGGTGTTGGTCGAGGCAACCTGTTATTGTAGTTGTTAGTGTGGCATGCCGTGTAGTTCCAGGGAAGAGCTTTGTAATATTTGGATAAGACATGTACCTTATTTATGATAGGTCTTGTAAAAATGTGTCTTGTTTTTGTTCCTCTATTCGCCGTGTGCCGATCGATCGTGTAATGTAAGCGCTTGAATGTATGAAAGTTTTCATTTGCACAATTGTGACTTTGTCTTAAGGCCTCTTGTCGTATCTCTGTTTAAGACACTTAAAACACATAGAAAAGGTCAAAGGGCGACCGTTGGGTGTGAGCCCAATGGCCCTCCGATGCTTAACTCAGTAAAGGGTTAAACAAATGTAATCGACTGAATATTAAATGAAATGTAAGGTAGAAAGTTTTTTATGAAAAAAAGTGATACAACTTTAGATGAATCGCGTTCCAGTCTCGAGTCGATATGCTCCTTGAACGATAATCTCTTTAACGAGATACGACTCTTTCCAATGAGGTGCCAGTTTTCCGTCTGCTGGGTCTTGGGTATTTTGGAATACTTTCCTTAAGACCCAATCTCCCACTTTGAAGACCTTGACACGAACATTTTTGTTGTAGCTTCTGGCAACTTGTTGTTGGTACTTGACCATCTGTATCCTGGCCTTTTCTCTGATTTCATTTGCGGTATTGAGGTTGTGAGATAACTCGATGTCATTTTGCTCGAGAGTTTGTAGCCCGTATATTGCCATCGGGACGAGGAGTTTGGCAGGTATAACTGCTTCACTCCCATAGACTAGTGAGAAGGGAGATTGCCCGATCGCGTTCTTTGGGGTGGTTTTGTCGGACCATAATATCAGAGGAGTTCATCGGCCCATTTTCATTTTGCCCCTGTGAGGCATTTCTTGAGGTTGTTTATGATGATCTTGTTGCTGGACTCGGCTTGGCCGTTAGATTGTGGGTATCGTGGTGTGGACGTGACCAAGGTGATGTTCCATTACTTGCAAAAGGATCGCGTCTTGCTGCCGATAAATTAGGAGCCATTGTCGCATACGATTTCTGACGGCACGCCAAATATGCATAGGATGTTATGTTTTATAATTGAAAGGATGTGTTTTTCTTTTACCTCTCGATATGCTTTAGCTTCAATCCATTTAGAAAAATTGTCAAGTTATAGCAAGGAAGAAGATGCGTTGTCCTGATACTGGTGGCAGTTTCCCTACAATGTCCATTCCCCATCACATGAATGGCCAGGGTGCTAGCGTTGGGTGTAGCATTTTTGATGGGTGATGGGTGCATGTCATTGGCAGACATCGCATTTTTTGACATAGTCTGTTGCATCTTTGTTCATCGTCGGCCAATAGTACCATGTCCCGAGAGCTTTACCTGATAGGCTACGTGCCTACGTCCTTCAGTGTGGTTTCTACATTCTATGTCGTGTAGGGATTGTAAGATGCGTCTGACTTCGGTTGCTTTTAGGCACCTTAGGTATAATCCTGTGACAGATCGCTTGAACAAAATATCGTATTTTATGTCAAAGGTTGTTGCTCGTACCTTAAGTTTCTTGGCTTCCACTTTGTTTGTTGGGAGCGTGCCGTCTTTTAGCCATTTGGTGTAGGATGTGGTCCAGTTGTCTTGATTGTTTATGACATCGTCTTCGGTGTCATTGCCTACTTCTGCTGAGACTACTTCTTCCAAGGGCAGTTCGTCTCTTGTTTGAGTATTATTGCAGCTGGTCGCTTTGTGAGTCTTGGGGACCGCTGGAGTCGTGACGTGTGCCAGTGGGATGTTGCGGATGTCATCAGAGTGTAGGGCTGATCCTAGGTTTGCCAAGGCGTCGGCTTGAGTGTTGAGGTCGCGTGGGACTTGCTTGATGGTGAAATTCTGGAATTTTTCTGTTAACCTTTTGACAACGTCTAAGTAGGCCATCATCCTGTCATCTTTGGCTGCATACGACCCTTGTACTTGATTAACAATTAGGAGGGAGTCACATATCACCTCGATGTTCTGGATTGCAAGGTCTTGCACGAGCGTCAGTCCGAATATGAGTGATTCATACTCTACATCGTTGTTGGTCGCGTCCTATTCACACCTCACACCTTGGGCTATATGGTCCCCTTGTGGTGATTTCAGTACAACTCCTAGCCTGACTCCTCTTATGTTTGACGCTCCATCTGTAAGGAGTTGCCACATGCCCATGTCTTCTTTGGTCGTTAGCTCTGCGGCTTCCTTCCCGGCTTCCTATTCCAGTGTTGGACTGAAATCGGCCACAAAGTCTACCAAAGCTTGAGACTTGATTGTTGTCCTTGGCTCATATTCGATGTCGAAGCCGCTCAAATGTATCACCCACTTTGCCATTCGTCTTGTGAATTCTGATTTCCTCATGATGGCTTTCATGGGATGGTTAGTTCTCACAAAAATAACATGTGATTCGAAATAGGGTCTCAATTTGTTTGAGGCCATTACCAGAGCCAGAACTAACTTTTCGAGTGATGTGTACCTTGTTTCGGCCGGGAGCAGAGAACGACTTACGTAATAGACTGGGGACTATTTCCCTTCCCATTATTTTGTCAGGACTGCACTTACCGTCGACTCCGATACTGCTAGGTATAATGGTAGTGACTCGTCGTCCTTCGGTTTGGCCAGCATGAGCGGACTTGCTAGATATGCTTTTAGGTCTTGGAAGGCATGTTCATGCGCTGCCATCCATTCGAATGACTTATTCTTCTTTAGGGCTACATAAAAGAGCTTGTACTTGTCCAAGGATTTGGATATGAATCTTTTGAGTGCTGCTATTCTCCCTGTTAATTTTTGGACGTCTTTGACGCATCTGGAAGACTTTAGATTGACAATCGCCTTAATCTGGTATGGGCTTGCTTCTATCCCCCTTTGTGTCACCATGTACCCAAGAAATTTCCCTGAGGATACTCCAAAGGAGCACTTAGTGGGGTTTAGCTTCACGTTGTATCTTTTCAGTACTTCGAATGCTTCCTTTAGATGTCCAATGTGATCTTGGGCCGCTTTGTATTTGACCAGCATGTCGTCTATATATACTAACATGGTGTCTTGATCTGGTCTTTGAGCATCTTGTTGACGAGTCATTGGTATGTGGCTCCTGCATTTTTTAGTCTAAAAGGCATAACTTTGTAGCAATATGTACCTTGACTGGTTATGAAAGCTGTTCTTTCTTGGTCGTCTGGGTCCATCAAGATTTGATTGTACCCACTGAACGCATCCATGAATGTGAGCATTTCGTGGCATGTGGTCGCGTTGACCATTGCATCGATGTGTGGTAGGGGAAAGGAGTCCTTGGGACATGCCTTATTTAGATCAATGAAGCCGATGCAGACTCTCCATTTTCCATTTTTCTTTTGTACTACGACGACGTTTGCTAGCCACTCGGGGTATTTTACTTCCCTGATTTTACCTGTTTCCAGCAAGTTTTTGACTTCGTCATCCACGATCTTGTTTCGCTCTGGCGCGAATTTCCTTCTCTTCTGTTTGACTGGAGGATAAGTCGGGTCTACATTCAACTTGTGGGTGATAACGTCGGGTGAAATTCCCACCATATCTTCATGTGACCATGCAAAGCAATCAACATTACATCGTAAGAATTCTATTAGACTAGTTCTGGTCGGGTCGTTTAAATCTGACCCGACCCTTACCGTTTGTTTTGGCATTGAGGGGTCCAACACGATCTCTTCTAGTTGTTCCATTTCTAGTTCGACGTATCGTTTTGTAACACCCCGTAATTTTTAAGGGTATTTTGAATTATTTTTAAATTTTTCTTATGCCCGTTTTGCTAGACGGATTTAATTCAGTGAGTCTCGGACCTTCTAAAGAGGGGTCTAAGCTCTGTAGAATTTTCCGAGCATTATATAGTATAGTTGAGGTGTTTTCGGGGTTAAATTGTCGTTAGTATACGAATATATTTAACCCGGAGTTAAGAAATTTAATCCGAACCAAGTTCGAATAAGAATAAGTGAAGTCGGCCAGAAACCGCGATCAACCGCGATTGACCGCGATGAACCGCGACCTGACGCGATCGGCCGCGATCGCAGTAATGCCTTTTGCTGAGCAGTGTCGTCTTCCTCGCGTGGCGGTTACTGTAGCTCTGTTTTTTTTTCCTGATTTTCCAGGAAGGGCAGGTGGCTCTCCAGCTGGCTTTGGCTTGTTCCCTTGTTCCCTGCATGTTTCCCTTGGTGGAGGCTCGGATTTGGGCTATAAAAGGGGTGAGAACCGGAGCTCTCTTTCTCTTCTTCTTCCTTCTTCTTCCTCCTCTGTTTCTCCTCTGTTTTTCACCATTGTTGAGCAGTTTTGGAGCTTCGTGTGTGGGAGATTTCGAGTGTCTCTTGAGTTGAGAAGGTGCTCTTGAGTGTTGTGTGAAGCTTTGTGGTGTTGGGAGATCGAACCATAGACAAATCGAAGGCAAACAAATCGGTTTGGGTAAGAAATTCTCCATTGTCGTCTCGCGAGCTAGCCACTGTCACAGCACAAAAACCGCGACCGACCGCGACCTGCCGCGATCGCGGTATTGTGTCTGAGTTGTGTGTTTTGTGGTTTGGCTTTGGGCTTTGCTCATTTCCTTTGATTTCTTCTTGTATTCTTTTAGATTCATATATAAGTGTATTGAATCTAACTTAGGGTCTTGTTATGGGCCATTTCTTAGGGATTTATTATCCAAGATTTGCTCCAGTTTCAGATCCAAGAGCCCGTTGTCTCTAAGCTTTGCTTAAGCTTCTGCAGATTTAGGCAAGTGGCGGTTCGCTCTTGCTCATCATTCCATATTTCAATTAATTATCAATAGTTTTGTTGTTAATTAATTTGGGATGATTGTTAATTATGTTGGAATTGTTTGATAACGTTATGTGATTAAAAAGAAGATATTATACTAGGTTGTATATTTTGCTACAACCGACGCTAGTCTATTCTAGATTTGTGCAGGTGAAGGCCGTAAGGGACTTTGATGTGATTTATTGTGTGTGTTTAGATTATTAAATCTAGGGTGTTTGCCAGGTGGGCATAGATATGGATAGTTGTGCAGGTGGGGCCGTGATGGCTCTGTGTGGTGTGTTTGTGTGTTTAACTGTGTAGTTAGCACGAGTATTCGTAGGGATAATGGATGGAGGTCCTGTCGTCTCTTTATAATAAATTGGTGAGTCATGACTAACTTCTATACTCGAGTGGAGTAAGAAGTGGTGCACTCTGCAGGTGTCACAACCCGGTTCGATATGTGTTTCGCGAGTGGCGGACATGTATGTAAAAGCTTGTAACGTGATGTGGTGTGTGGTCATTTAAATAAGATACGTGCCATGAGTATGCACATAATGAAAATGCCTTGACCATATTATTAAAGTGCCGTATGAGTAAGCACTTATTTAAAATGTTTGGCGAGTAGTGCAGCTAGGCGCTAGTGCAGCTAGGAAAAGCTCGTCTTAGTTGTAAATCGCTCGTATGCGATACTTGTGTGATGTGGTTGTGTGTGTTTGGATATGTTTTCCAACATTTGTTATCATGTTTCCTATAAGGCTCATTTCATTTTGGAGTCTTCTTTTTGGGATTGATTGCTGTGAGACTTGGTCTCCAAAATCTTCTCTTGTGCATACCTTTTGATATTCTAGTAGGAGTATGATGGTTGACTAGCGTACTCGGTTATTATTCGAGGGACGATGAGTCTAACCTAATGCGACTGCTTCGAACCACTCTGCTTTGTGCCCTTGCTAGTCTATTCATTTAGACTAACCAACCGTTATATTCCTTGCATGGTTGGCTGGTGTCATCCGTTCGATTCGGCACATCAGGTGTGTTGCTGTTCAGTGAAGGCTAGAGCGACTATGAAGATGAACAGTGTTTTGTTTTCGACAACTTGTCTTGTCGCTTTGTGTTTAAAACGATTTCCGCTGTGCTATTTTGTATTTTGTTTATAAGTCTTCCGTTGTAAATTCTGATTTTTGTATTGATGATGTATTTGGGTCGTTTTAGGAATCGTGTAATTCCGCGACCATGTGGTTTAATAAAAGTTATGATTTTAGTATCGTAACTGTGTTTTAAGTCAGTTATGACGTCGGAAAAGCCTGGGGTGACTTCGGGGTTTACGCTCGGGGTCATCGGCAGTAACGCTTTCAAATGGGGTTAAATTTGGGGGTGTTACAGAAATGGTATCAAAGCTAAAATGTTTTCCAAGAGCTCTGAATTTTTCAAATAAAAAGCCGTTCATAGTCGTGCCTTCTTGAGTCTGATACGAAAGTTGCTTCTGTGTCTAGAAAGACTAAGACTTTCTGTTTGTCACCCATAGTTGAGGGTGCATTCTGTTCTCTTCTGAAAGACTCGGAAGAAGTCGAGGTGGTTTCGCCATCTCCAGTTAGACTCGAGTTTTAGTTCTCTTGTCGTGAGCTGAGGTTGTAGAACCTAGTATTCAAGATTGGTATTCATCTAGGAACGTTACCAAGTTGATCTATTCCAAGTGACTTTATCATGATAAGTATTATGGAAAAGATATTAATACTTGGGATTTGATCGGTAAACAGATGGTGAATACAAGGAATACCATACGCGCTGGTGCTGGGCCAAGCAATCCAAGGCCAATCATAAGGGACGACCTGAACCGTGTAGAAGAACACGAGTCAATGTCACAGAATAATCCAGGAGGCAATGGCCAAGCTACGGCCAACGCTCCAATAGTTTTTGATGCAGCAACTGTTGCAGCTATTCGGGAGATAATGATGCAAGTACTCGCCGAGGCTAGGCAACCTGCCGCACCACAGGCACAAGCTGTGCCGATTCCCCCAGTGGTTCCTAGATTTGAGGAGCCAGCTGTTTATGTACACCAAGATGAGGCGGTCAGGAAGAGAGGTGATTATGGTCGAGTGCTGAAGACCATTAACTCTTTGAGACCTGACCATTATGATGGCAAAGGAGAGCCAGTTAGAGCTGCTCATTGGTTTTCCCACATGGAGCGGTTGTTCCGCAACGTGGATTGCACCGAGGTTGAGAAAGTGCAAATAGCCTCTCTTCAGTTGAAAGAAGAAGCTAGTGAATGGTGGGAGAACACTGGGTTGGCTGATCGAGCTGATTTGAACTGGGCTATGTTCAAGACGAAGATGATGGACCGTTTCTTTTCCCGAGCTATGAGGGACGAGAAGCACAAGGAGTTCATGCATCCAGAGATAGAGGGATTGAAAGTCACTGAGCTTGTGACTAAGTTCAATCACTTGTTGCAATACGCTGGGTCAGATGTAACGAGCGAGGAGCAGAAGATCTGGCACTTCCATGAGTGGATGGGTCCAGACATTAAGCCACTGATGGTGCGTCACGGATGTTCTACTTTGGAGCAATACGTGGATGCAGCCTACAAGCTGGAAGTGACTCTAGAGGAGTCAACCAAGAAGAGGAATCACCAGAAGTTGGTGCAAGAACAATCTCAGGCGAGCGGATTTAAACGTCCTGCGCCACCGTCTAACCTTGCTAAGTCAAGCAAGGCAAGGACATAGTTGACTCAAGGAGGGTCGACACAACGATCTGGTCAGGACTAGGGTCTGATCCGATGTTTCAATTGTGGTGCCGTTGGGCACAGGAGTAGTATGTGCCAAAAGGAAAGGAAAGCATGCTTTGGCTGTGGAAAGTTTGGGCACATGCAAGAGTTTTGTTGGCAGGGAAGGCAAAGAGGACTGGAGTCGCAGCAAGGGTCTGCTATTCAGAGTAACCGGCCTGAGTATAAATCGGTGGAAGCTCATAGTCCTTCGATGCAGACAACTGCACAAAATAAAGGGAAGGCTCCAGTAGCTTCTGGAAGTCAAGGTCAACGTCTTTACGCGATACGTGAGGCGGATGGGCCTGATGTTCCATTTGCTTAAAGCTTCTACTTTTGTGGTAGGTTGTAGATTTGGGTGTTACCCAGTCTTTTGTTATGGACAATTGTGTTAGTAAGTTTAAGTACGCAGCAAGGTTGTAAAACTTTTGTTGTAAATATTCTTGCTAATATAAATATTTGGTTTGAACCAAGCGTTTGTCAGATGTCTCGATTACCATTCAGGGTGAAGTTTGAGACAGCTGCGTAGCAAGGTGGTACCTTTGGTACAAGTTTGTGCTCCAAGTTAGAAACCGAAGAGGTTACTTGGGAGACTGAGACGGGTGTACTTAGATACTTTCCCTACTTGTTGTCGGCCTTGATTGATGCAAGTTTCGGGGTCGAAACTTAAAATAAGGGGGTAATAATGTAACACCCCGTAATTTTTAAGGGTATTTTGAATTATTTTTAAATTTTTCTTATGCCCGTTTTGCTAGACGGATTTAATTCAGTGAGTCTCGGACCTTCTAAAGAGGGGTCTAAGCTCTGTAGAATTTTCCGAGCATTATATAGTACAGTTGAGGTGTTTTCGGGGTTAAATTGTCGTTAGTATACGAATATATTTAACCCAGAGTTAAGAAATTTAATCCGAACCAAGTTCGAATAAGAATAAGTGAAGTCGGCCAGAAACCGCGATCAACCGCGATTGACCACGATGAACCGCGACCTGACGCGATCGGCCGCGATCGCGGTAATGCCTTTTGCTGAGCAGTGTCGTCTTCCTCGCGTGGCGGTTACTGTAGCTCTGTTTTTTTTTCTGATTTTTCCGGAAGGGCAGGTGGCTCTCCAGCTGGCTTTGGCTTGTTCCCTTGTTCCCTGCGTGTTTCCCTTGGTGGAGGCTCGGATTTGGGCTATAAAAGGGGTGAGAACCGGAGCTCTCTTTCTCTTCTTCTTCCTTCTTCTTCCTCCTCTGTTTCTCCTCTGTTTTTCACCATTGTTGAGCAGTTTTGGAGCTTCGTGTGTGGGAGATTTCGAGTGTCTCTTGAGTTGAGAAGGTGCTCTTGAGTGTTGGGTGAAGCTTTGTGGTGTTGGGAGATCGAACCATAGACAAATCGAAGGCAAACAAATCGGTTTGGGTAAGAAATTCTCCATTGTCGTCTCGCGAGCTAGCCACTGTCACAGCACAAAAACCGCGACCGACCGCGACCTGCCGCGATCGCGGTATTGTGTCTGAGTTGTGTGTTTTGTGGTTTGGCTTTGGGCTTTGCTCGTTTCCTTTGATTTCTTCTTGTATTCTTTTAGATTCATATATAAGTGTATTGAATCTAACTTAGGGTCTTGTTATGGGCCATTTCTTAGGGATTTATTATCCAAGATTTGCTCCAGTTTCAGATCCAGGAGCCCGTTGTCTCTAAGCTTTGCTTAAGCTTCTGCGGATTTAGGCAAGTGGCGGTTCGCTCTTGCTCATCATTCCATATTTCAATTAATTATCAATAGTTTTGTTGTTAATTAATTTGGGATGATTGTTAATTATGTTGGAATTGTTTGATAACGTTATGTGATTAAAAAGAAGATATTATACTAGGTTGTATATTTTGCTAGAACCGACGCTAGTCTATTCTAGATTTGTGCAGGTGAAGGCCGTAAGGGACTTTGATGTGATTTATTGTGTGTGTTTAGATTATTAAATCTAGGGTGTTTGCCAGGTGGGCATAGATATGGATAGTTGTGCAGGTGGGGCCGTGATGGCTCTGTGTGGTGTGTTTGTGTGTTTAACTGTGTAGTTAGCACGAGTATTCGTAGGGACAATGGATGGAGGTCCTGTCGTCTCTTTATAATAAATTGGTGAGTCATGACTAACTTCTATACTCGAGTGGAGTAAGAAGTGGTGCACTCTGCAGGTGTCACAACCCGGTTCGATATGTGTTTCGCGAGTGGCGGACATGTATGTAAAAGCTTGTAACGTGATGTGGTGTGTGGTCATTTAAATAAGATACGTGCCATGAGTATGCACATAATGAAAATGCCTTGACCATATTATTAAAGTGCCGTATGAGTAAGCACTTATTTAAAATGTTTGGCGAGTAGTGCAGCTAGGCACTAGTGCAGCTAGGAAAAGCTCGTCTTAGTTGTAAATCGCTCGTATGCGATACTTGTGTGATGTGGTTGTGTGTGTTTGGATATGTTTTCCAACATTTGTTATCATGTTTCCTATAAGGCTCATTTCATTTTGGAGTCTTCTTTTTGGGATTGATTGCTGTGAGACTTGGTCTCCAGAATCTTCTCTTGTGCATACCTTTTGATATTCTAGTAGGAGTATGATGGTTGACTAGCGTACTCGGTTATTATTCGAGGGACGATGAGTCTAACCTAATGCGACTGCTTCGAACCACTCTGCTTTGTGCCCTTGCTAGTCTATTCATTTAGACTAACCAACCGTTATATTCCTTGCATGGTTGGCTGGTGTCATCCGTCCGATTCGGCACATCAGGTGTGTTGCTGTTCAGTGAAGGCTAGAGCGACTATGAAGATGAACAGTGTTTTGTTTTCGACAACTTGTCTTGTCGCTTTGTGTTTAAAACGATTTCCGCTGTGCTATTTTGTATTTTGTTTATAAGTCTTCCGTTGTAAATTCTGATTTTTGTATTGATGATGTATTTGGGTCGTTTTAGGAATCGTGTAATTCCGTGACCATGTGGTTTAATAAAAGTTATGATTTTAGTATCGTAACTGTGTTTTAAGTCAGTTATGACGTCGGAAAAGCCTGGGGTGACTTCGGGGTTTACGCTCGGGGTCATCGGCAGTAACGCTTTCAAATGGGGTTAAATTTGGGGGTGTTACACGTTTAGTCCCCTCGTCGCTCTGTGATTGCTACGCCGACTGTCGCTCGACTGCCCTTTTCATTAATGTGACGTAGCATTCTTTGGCGGCCCGCTGGTCACCTTTTATTTCCTGTACCCCCATTTGGTCGGAAATTTTATGGTTTGATGGTACGTGGAAGGTACAACTTTCATTGCGTGTATCCAGGGTCTGTCGAGGATTGCGTTATATGGAGATGAGCAGTCGAGTATCAAGAATTTTACCTGTTGGTTGACTCCGCCGGCATACATTGTTAACACTATTTCGCCGAGGGTGTGTTTGACTTCTCCACTGAACCCAACCAATGGAGTCGACTTTCGGGTCAATTCATCCTTGCTTAGACCCATACCCTTTAAGGCGTCTAGTGTCAACAAGTTTGTGGAGCTATTTGTGTCTATCAGTTTTCGGTGTATGAGACAGTTACCAATTGACAAAGATATTACCAGACCGTCATAGTGGTCGCCTAATTCTTCGGCTTCAGAATCGTCGAAGGTGATGGCAAACGTGTATGCTGCTTGTGGTCATTGTGTCTCCGATCGGATTGGTCTGTCACCTTTGCTCTCTTTGGCACACACATCCGACCCTTTTGAGATAGTGTTAACAATTTTAGTGTGCACTAGAGATGAGGATTTATTGGTCGTTACCTGATCCATTCGATCTAGCGTCACTTTTGCCTTATCGGAGATGATGTCGCGCAAGAGTCTTTGTGCAAGGAGCCTTGCAACTTCCTTGCACAGGGTGATGCACTCGTCTGTGGTATGACCATGATCTCCGTGGAACTCGCACCATCGATTTATATCTTTCTTGGAATCTGGCTTGTCGCTCTTCTGAGGCCATCTTACGTCTTTCCCATACTTGTCCAAACTTTTCACGAGTTCCGACACAGAAATGTTAAAGTTGTAGGAATGGACCTTCGGGGGTAAAGGTGGGTTGCTCTTCCAGTCTTGATTCCTGTCATAAGAGTTACTTACCTGACTCGGATCGCTTCGTTCCTTGGGATATGGTTGGTGTCGCCTGTCGCGTCGATGGTCGGAAGATGATCTTTGGTCGACTCGATCAGGACTCTTGTCCGCTTTTGTGGGCTCCTCGTCTTCTTCTAATCTAACTTGGGCCATGGTCTTGGGTTGTACATTTTCGAAGCTTTGGCATGGGTATTTGGTTAGTTCGCGATAGAGTTTACTACCTCTGATCAATCCCCGGCGAAAGGCTTTGATTGACGTTGGGATGTCGCAATGTAGGATTGCGACATTCTCTTTGTTGTACCTGTTAAGATAACCTCTTAGGGGTTCACCATACCTTTGCACGATCCTGTATAGGTTGCTTGATTGCTTTTCCAGTCTCCGACTACTGGTGGACTGGAATTTGAATGAGTTGACCAAATCAGCAAACAAAGCGATTGAACCCTGCGATAGATGCATAAAGCATGTTACTGCGGGTCCCGCGAGGGTCGTGCCAATGCTCTTTCACAAGACCGCTTCACGATTTCCTCTTGGAATATAGATAGTCATTACTTCTGTTTATAAATAGAGATATGATCGTCCGGATCTCCGGTCCAATCGTAGTTGGGCATGTTAGGGACGTGGAACTTCTTTGGGATCCCGACGCGCGCGATTGCTTCCACGAAGGGTGAGTCTTCGTATCCATCGATCGCCTATTTTTCGATCGACTGTGGGACTCCTGGAATTTGAGCGATGCAGCCGTCCAAAGCCTTCTTATGCTCATTGATGGCTTGTTGTATGAAGGTTTGGAGATCCATCGGTGTGGCGACCTGTGGAGGGGCTACTCGAGTCTATGTGGGCTCGGTCACGGAAACTGGAGCGTTAGTCATGAAAGCACTGATTGGGAGAGTTTGAAACATACCGATAGGTTGGGCAACGCTCTAAGTGATTGCTGCTATGGGCGTCAAGACCGTTAGCTCCTTCCTTGTTGAGACGTGTTTGGAGGCCCTCAGTATTGACCACGCACCTTGATCCTCCTGGGGCCGAAGCGGCCGAATTCAACTGCGATTTCGAAAGTTCATTTTCACGAGTTAGTCGTGCAATTTCAACTTCAGATTGGGTAATTAGGGTTTCCGTTCTCGAGCGATGTTGAGCCAGTTCCTCTTGGAGGACGCTCATGCTCTTTGCTAACTCTTGGATTTGGGTGTCCAAGATGAGTGGATTGACGATGTCCTCAGCTAGAGCGGCAATCATGGGATTCCCGGAATCGGCCATGATTGAATGAGGATTGGATCATTGATTGACTAGATGCCCCACGGTGGGCGCCAAATTGTTTTGGGGCGAAAAGATCGAACTGACCTAAATCGCTTTAAGAAGGGCAACTAGACAACAATAAGATCAATAATATCTAGACAATCCAAATCAACTAGAGATCTATACTGAATAAGATTAGATGAATGCAAAAACAAGCTTATCTCTTTCAAGTGGGAGACTAATCGAATCAAGAGATTGAACCATCGGTCGCTTCAATATTCGAACGAGAGAATGAATTAGAGAACACCTCTTCGCAATGAACGGAACAATGGTAGAATGTTGCTTGAATTGAGTAAGACTGATAATGTGTTTTGTTACATGGTAACTCTTTTCATATTTATACTAATCCTAGGCCTAATTCAGTTGACTCTTCGGAGATTTGCGGAAGACGTCGTTCAGCGCACTGGTCGGACCGAGATTCTCTCTAACGTGTCCTTGTGCCAACGTTCACATTTTGTTTTCCTCTCAAGACCTTCTGGAAGATGACATGCTTTAAGTTACTGGGCCAGTCCAACAGATCGGCTGAAAACGAGGCCCAACACATACAACAACAATGTGTGATTCTTATGATCCTTCCATTTTGATTTGCAAATGTTTATCAACAATGTGTGATTCTTATGATCCTTCCATTTTGATTTGCAAATGTTTATCATGATTATTGTCAAGATTCTTGATCATCATGATGGTTAGCAGCACACATGCAATGAGTTCCATAAAGATTGGGGAATCTCCACATGAAGGGATACAACATGTGATCTCATATTGTTCAAAATTCCAAGCACCTACCTATTTTGTAATCACAAAGGCGTCTTCCTATGTGAAGGTTCACAACCATATTATTGGACATCAGAGAAAATCTCAAGTTCAAGAACCTAGAATCAGATGATTATTCTAACTTCCAACAGCTTATCAAGTTCACAAGACATAAATTTGGGTTGAAGTAATGCATTTTCTTACTGTACCTAGTGATCTTTCATCTCAACTAACGTCTTTATTAAAGGGTAACTAGATTAGTGATATTTCATCTTGGAAAGAAGAGTATACTGCCTGAGAATATCTTAACAAGTCATTATAAACAAAAGATGGAAAACATTTCCCACTTGAGTTCTTACGCCCTTCTATTGTATCAAAAAATAGGCTTACAACTTGTTGGGCCTGGCATCCCCTGGGAAGATGGATCGAGCAAATCAAGCCCAAGCCCACGACGGATTGGAAGAACAAGAGAAAAGCCCAGAGGAGGCGACGGGACTTCTCCAGTCGAACGCCCTCCGACAAGATCGCGAAAACCCCGCCAAGCATTAAATGCCAAGATTGATCAACGGCCACAGCATTTACACAGCACCATAATAAGCAGCAATTAGTGACAGAATCTCCGTAATTAAATCCCGGCGTTGAAGATAAAGATGGAATCGAAATGTAACGGTCAGAGGCATGAAGAACTTGCCATATTTGGAGGAGGAAGAAGATAAGAGGCACACACACAATTACGTGAGGGGGACAACCATTTCTCGCTCAGAAACACATCAGAAGAACACATTTGCTCTAAGCTTAGCTCTCAAAGAGTCATCCATGCTAATTCGTCGCCGGTCGCAACCTAAAAGCTATCGGTCGAGTCCTACCCGATCTCTTGTCTTACTACGATAAGTTGTATCTCGATTCGATCTGATTTACACGACATCTAATAAAATCATCTCGCTATTCTACATTTACTTCTTGTTTGTCTATTATCTATTTGGTTTGGATTGTTTTCTATCCCCCGGTCGACTAGTTACCCCATCTAAGGCGATTTAGGTCGTCCGATCTTTTCGTCCCAAAATAATTTGGCGCCCACCGTGGGGCAACTTGCCGATCACCCTTCCGAAACTTTTCAACCATGACTATCGACCCACCTACCAACACTGAAGAACCACGTCTCGTAGACGAAACCCAAGCTCCAGGAAACACGACCGAAAATCCTACTCCAACCCAGTTCCAAGAACTTTCCCAGAAAATGGCCACCCTTCAAGAGGAACTAGCCCAGCAACGCCAAAAGACCGAAACCTTAGCCGCCCTGTCGACCCAATCCGAGGCAGAGATCGCACAACTAACCCATGAAAATGAGTCTCTTAAGTCGCAGGTACAATCGATGGCCTCAGGATCCAGGAACATGCCCATCCACGGCAGCGTCCGAACGCGCCTCGACATGGACAACATCGAGCCAACACCTCCGAGCATATGACGGCCCGGAGACACAGAGGGTACATCTCGAATTCCTTTTTCTAATCCGTTTTCGACTAACAATGTCACTTTTTCCACACCGATCGGGTCGGCAGGGGCCCGAATCGACGAACCACAAGTTACCAATCCGCCAGATGTCCTGGCTCTTTTCCAGCAGACGCTCGACCGACACATGAAGACGATCGACGATCGCTTCAACAGGCTCCCAGGAGTCCCGCAACCAATCGAGAGGGAAGCATCCGATGGATTCGAAGAATCCTCGTTCATTGAAGAAATCGCAAGGGTCGAGATCCCCAAGAAGTTCCATCTCCCCAACATGGCGACGTTCGACGGCACCACTGATCCAGATGACCATATCTCTCTCTATAAACAAAAACTAATGGATGCATCTGTTTCAAGGGAGAGCCGCGAGGCCGTCATGTGCAAAAGTTTTGGCACGACCCTCGCGGGCCCCGCACTAACTTGGTTTATGCGTTTGCCTCAGGGAATGATTGCATCATTTGCGAATCTAGTCAACTCTTTCAAGAGTCAGTTCGCCAGCAGTTGGAGGCTCGAGAGACAATCAAGTGACCTCTACCGAGTCACACAAAGGTATAACAAACCTCTTTAGAATTATCTCAATAGGTACAATAATGAGAAAGTGGCGATCCCCCACTGTGACGTCACAACCTCCATCGAAGCCTTCCGACAAGGTCTGGTCAAAGACAGCAATCTCTACAACGAAATTACCAAATACCCGTGTAGAAGTTTCGAAGATGTCCAGGCCAAGACCATGGAAGAAGTAAGATTGGAAGAGGATCGTGAGTCGCGAAAAGCCTCACACGGATCCGATCCATCCGATCGTAAAAATCCCTCCGACAACCGTCGAGACAGACGTCCTCACCCCTACTCTCGTAATCGAAACGAGCCGAACTAGGTAAACTCTTTCCAAGACAGGTCACATGATTGGAGAGACGGTCCGACGTTGCTTCCTAGGGTCCAGTCTTATAACTTCAATGTTTCCGTGTCGGAGCTCGTCAAGAGTTTCGACAAGTATGGAAAAGAGGTAAGATGGCCCCGAAAGAGCGACCGACCGGATGTCAAGAAAGACATGAACCGATGGTGCGAATTCCACGACGACCACGGTCATTCGACCGACGAGTGCATCGCCCTGCGAAAGGAAGTCACTAGGTTACTCTCACAGGGGCTCCTGCACGACGTAATCTCAGAGCGGGCGAAAGCTACCATGGAACGTCGAGATCAGGTAAAACAGAACAAACCCCCATCTCCCGTCCATACAAAAATTGTCAATACTATTTCAGGTGGATCAGACATATGTGGGAACACATACTCCGCGGCTAAGCGGCATGCCAAGGAAAGCAAGGGCGACAAGCCCGAGACCTCAGAATTCAAGCTAAAGAAGACCTCCAACCTTCCGACGGTCACATTCGACGAGTCCGACTCCAACGGGTCGGATAGTCACCACGACGGTCTGGTAATCTCTTTGTCCATTGATAATTGCTGAATACGGAGAGTACTAATCGATACAGGGAGTTCGACAAACCTCTTAACCCTTGACGCTCTTAAAGAGATGGGTCTGATCGAAGACGACCTAATCAAAAAGTCGACCCCACTGGTCGGGTTTAGCGGTGAGGTCAAGCATACGACCAGTGAAATCATTCTAACCACATACGCTGGGGGAATCAACCAACAGGTGAAATTTTTAGTCCTAGATTGTCCGTCTCCCTATAATTGTATTCTTGGCAGGCCATGGATACACGCTATGAAGGAAGTACCTTCAACATATCATCAAGTCATCAAATTCCCCACTGAATGGGGAGTCCAAGAAATCAAAGGAGATCAAAGGACCGCTAAGGAGTGCTACGTCGCTTCTATGAAGAGCACAGTCGAACACAAGACCGCATAGCAACCACAGAGCGGCGAAGGACCTAGTCGATACGTCGAACCAGAAATGGAAAAACTCATCGAGATCGCACTAGATCCCACAAAACCAAACCAAACGGTAAGGGTCGGGTCGGACTTGGATGACTCGACCAGACAACAACTCCTCGACTTTCTCAAGACCAATGCCGATTGTTTCGCATGGTCGCATGAGGACATGGTCGGAATATCTCCAAACGTTATTACGCATAAATTGAATGTAGATCCATCTCACCCCTCTGTCAAGCAAAAACGCAGGAAGTTCGCTCCCGAGCGGAACAAGATAGTCGATGACGAAGTCAAGAGCTTATTAGAAACAGTAAAAATCAGGGAGGTCCATTACCCCGAGTGGCTAGCCAACGTGGTCGTAGTCCAGAAGAAGAATGGCAAGTGGAGAGTCTGCATCGACTTCATAGACCTCAACAAGGCTTGTCCCAAAGACTCGTTTCCTCTACCCCACATCGACGCTATGGTCGACGCAACGGCGGGACATGAAATACTTACCTTCATGGATGCCTTTAGTGGCTACAATCAGATCCTCATGGAACCCGAAGACCAAGAAAAAACAGCGTTCATCACTAGTCAAGACCAGATTGGGGACACGATGGAAGTCTACATAGACGACATGTTAGTCAAATCAAAAAAGAAAGAAGATCACATCGACCACCTTCGCGACAGCTTCGAAGTGCTAAAAAGGTACAACATGAAACTAAACCCTACTAAGTGCTCCTTCGGAGTGTCGTCATGAAAGTTCTTGGGGTACATGGTGACACAAAGAGGAATAGAAGCCAGCCCAGAACAGATCAAGGCTCTCATCAACCTCCGATCCCCCCGATGCATCAAAGACGTACAGAAACTTACAGGTCGGATAACAGCTCTGAACAGATTCATCTCCAAATCATCCGACAAATGCAAACCCTTCCATGACGCTCTCAAGAAGAACAAGTCCTTTCAATGGATGGAAGAGCACGAAGCAGCGTTCCAAAACTTGAAGGAATACCTGGCCAGTCCCTTGTTACTGACCAAACCTAAAGGCGATGAGCCCTTATTTCTATATCTTGCAGTGTCAGAATCAGCCATAAGCGCAGTACTGGTCAGAGAAGAAGACGGCAAGCAGTCGCCAATATACTATGTCAGTCGGACGCTGTTACCAGTAGAAACGAGGTATTCGTCACTTGAAAAGCTCGTACTATCATTGGTAATGGCCTCGAACAAACTTAAACCTTATTTCGAATTCCATACTATTACTGTCCGCACTAATCATCCCATGAGAGCAATCATGAGGAAACCCGAGTTCACAGGACGAATGACCAAATGGGCCATACACCTCAGCGGTTATGACATCGAATATGAGCCCAGGACGACAATCAAGTCGCAGGCCTTAGCTGACTTTGTGGCTGATTTCAGCCCGACCCTAGAACAAGAAGCCACAAGAGAAGCAACGCAACTGCTCGCAATAGAAGAAACAGGCACATGGGAACTCCACACCGATGGTGCGTCGAACGCCAGAGGATCGGGGCTAGGGGTCGTGCTAAAATCGCCACAAGGGGACAAGATAGCTCAGGCCGTCAGATGTGAGTGGGATGCGACTAACAACGAAGCTGAGTATGAGGCACTCATATTCAGACTCATCCTGGCTCGCGACCTAGTTCCGAGAGATCGAAGTCATTTGCGGCTCCCTGCTAGTCATGAACCAGATACAAGGGTCGTACAACGCTAAAGACGTCAGAATGATAGCCTACTTGGAGGTAGCCAAGAAGCTGATCGGACAATTTCAAACATTTGACATCAGACAGGTACCTAGGGATCTTAACTCCCAAGCTGACGCACTCGCCAACCTAGGATCCGCCTTGGACCCGAAATAATTTCCGTACATACCATTAGCCCACATCATGACGCCAGCCGTCCCAAGGACATCCGTCCAGTCAACAACACCGCTTGAAGAACTCGTCGCCATGGAAATAGGCGACCGACCAGAAGAAGACATCGTCGACACCAATGACGACTGAATGCTACCTTACATCAGATGGTTAAAAGACGGCATTCTGCCCGACGACAAGACATAAGCAAAAAAGCTCAAGACTCCAGAAATCGGACGTATCTTACAATCGCTACACGAAGGAGAATGTGGGAACCACACCGGCAGACGAAACATCTCAGGGAAAGCCCTGCGGAATGGGTACTACTGGCCCACGATGAACAAAGATGCTATGGAGTACACCAAGAAGTGCGACGCCTGTCAGCGGCACGCGCCCGTCCATCATCAACCCTCAGAGCTCCTCCATCCGACTTTGGCTCCATGGCCCTTTATGAGGTGGGAATGGACATTGTCGGGAAGCTTCCGCCCGCATCGGGACAAAGAGTTTTCTTCCTCGCCATGACGGACTACTTTTCTAAATGGATCGAAGCAGAAGCCTACAGAGAGGTAAAAGATGAACATGTCATTTCATTCATAAAACGCAATATCTTGTGCAGATTTGGCGTCCTATCAGAAATCGTGTGCGACAATGGCTCCCAATTCATCAGTCATAAGACCTGAGCCTTCTGCGACCAATGGAACATCAAGTTGGTCACGTCCACACCTCGGTACCCGCAATCCAATGGACAAGCCGAATCCAGCAACAAAATCATTATCAACAACCTCAAGAAACGCCTCACTGGGGCTAAAGGCAAATGGGCAGGCAAACTCCCACTCATTCTCTGGTCCGACAGGACCACTCCAAAGAATGCGACCGGACAGTCGCCTTTCTCTCTCGTCTACGGAAGTGAGGCAGTCATTCCGACTGAGCTACTAGTTCCGACCGCCCGTTGTAACCTTCAGACGAACGATCAGAACGACGTCGAATTGGCACACGATCTGGACACAGTGGACAAGATCAGAGAAAGAGCCCGAATCAGGATGGTCAGGTTTCAACAACAGGTCACAAGGAGTTACAACAAGAACGTCCGGATCAAGGCATTCAAGGTCGGAGATTGGGTCCTCAGGAAAACATTCTAGAACACCAAGAATCCGTCCGACGGAAAGCTCGCACCACAATGGGAAGGACCCTACTTAATCACCGAAGTAGTCAGACAAGAAGCATACGAGTTAGAAGACAAGGACGGACAACCAATCCCAAGAAGTTGGAACGCAGCACATCTAAAGCTATACCATTTCTGAATCAAACAAGGTAAAGCATTTCACAATTTTATACGTCACTTACTATCGCATATACATCACTTACTACCGCATATACATCGATATCTTCTTTTACATGTTATCATCTGACACTAAGCGAGGACTTCCTCCTTACAAAATACAAATGCAGAACAACATTGACATATACACTGGATCCAGTCATCCGCAAAAAGCGCTTACATTACATTACACGATCGATTGGAACACGGGGAGATGACAACACAGGCACGTCGGCACACCGCCTGCCTTACATAAAACATAAGGTACGACACCTTATTACATTCACGCAATAGAAACATATTGCTTACCTCCCCGGCATAAAGTCATGACTAACACAATACACAAACAAATCACAGGCCTGCTCTACACACATACATACGGCGGAGCCCCACATGACGGAGCACACGGGGAAAACCGACACACATAAAGCGTCATCGACTATTCCCTTGAAAGTCTGACGAACATGTACGAATCAAACTAGCATATGATTCTATATGTAAAGACGAAATTGCATCAAAATACAAATATTTTTATACATAAACGCGACCCGCAATGATGGACGGGTCGCCAAAACACATTGTCTGCCTACACATCTGTAGGAATTTATCAACATTCACTTAGAAATATTCTGCGACCCGCGATGGTGGACGGGTCGCCAAAACACATAATATTCAAACCCACACGCGGGTGGGGCAAACAAAGTCGAAAGTACACAAGAAAAGCAAATCAGGCATCGAGGACAACAACATTACCTTCGGCAGGGGCTGGCTCCAGAGAGGCTGCCTCGTCAGTCGGCTCGACATCGCCAGAGTGGGCCTCATCCTCGTCGGCACCCTCGTCCACGGCCTCTTCTCCGACGCCGGCCAAGCAAAACAGCTCCTGACCAGGGTTGCCCTTTGGGAACATGGAGTCCAAGGTCTCATTCTCTGCCTTCAAGTCCCAGAGCTCGTGCTTGCCTTCGCCGAACTCCTCGATCATTTCGACGCGTGACTTCAGCGCGTAAAAAGCACCAACGTCACCAGCGATCTGGCCATCGATAATCCGAGCCCGCTTCACCTCTTCCTCAACGCCTGATCGGCTCTCTTCAAACTCTTTCCGGCTTACAACCAGCTCCTCTTGACAGCTCTTCAACTCCCTGGTGAGACGGCGCTCAGTCTCCCGACAACGGCTCTCCGATCCCTCCAACTTGGTTCTCAAGGACGCAAGGGCGGACTCCGACCTCGCAGCTCTTTCCTCGGCCTTGGCAACCATCGCCTTAATGCCAGAGTACGCACCCAAGAGGTACTGGAAAGACTAAAGAAAGAAAGTACAAACAAGTAGTCAGAAAACTTAGTCAACGAAAGAGGGAGAAATACAAAATAAAGACAACTCACCTTCCACGCGGAGCATCCCGCTTCACCAATGCAGTCCAGAGGAGAGGCGTCGTCAACTTCCGATTTCAAAGTCGGGTCCTGGGCGTAAAAGAGGTCGGCAATCGATTGTCCGATCGCGCCGATCTTGATGACTCCTTCAGTGGGCGCCTCCTTCTTCTTGGGAATCGACTCTGCCTTGACATCATCGGAGGGAGCACCTGCCTTCCTCTTGGAACCGACTTTGAGTTGGGGCGCCAAGTCCGTCAGAATTGACTTGCTCGACGCCGCCTTAGCCGCCGCCTTTCTCAGTTCGATCAAGCCTTTTCCAGACACCACCTTCAGACGAGCACTCGTTCGACCACTAGGGGAAACTGACACGATAAGACAACGGAAAAGGAGAAGATCCTAAAGCATATGACGAAATAAGAAACAGTAAAGAAGGACTCCCAGAGTCGAGAGTCTACCTTTTGCGCGAGATGATGAGATGTTCGACATGTCGTCTTGAGAGGCAGGAGTCGTCGACAGTAGGTTGACGTTCACAAACTTTCTCTCAGACACGGGAACTCCAAGAACAATCTTTGACAAGCCTTCCGACCGGCTACTCACCTCCAGATCTTCTGGTTCAAGAACTACAAAAAATAAAAGTTAAAACAAAAGTTAAGACACATAAACAAGCAAAGAAGAAGACAAACATATACTCTCAACTCGCCACTCAGTCAACAAGAACGGACACTCTACCCCCTTCTCCAGAGACGAGCGTTCAACAAAAAAGAACTTTGACCCCCATCCTCGGTCGTTCACGTCGAGATTCAGCACCAGAGGCTTCCGACCATGTCGGATACGTAACTGAACGCGTGAGGAGCTCTTCGACCCAATGAAGTAGTTGTACCACAAAGCATCAAAATCAAAATCAGTCCCAGATCGGACATTTACAAGGTCCAAGACCCTAAGAACCCTCCATGCCTGAGGCATCACTTGACATGGCGCCAACGCCAAAGTAGCTAAGAAATCCCTGACAAGGGGAGAGAAAGGAAATTTATGCCCTATTCGAAACGGGTATGCATAAAAACAAACCCATCCTTCATAACGCACATCAGCCCTCTCATCCGGGTGAGGCAGCTTGGCAACCGTCTCCGGTGGAAAGCCTCCAACTTGATAAATTTGATCCAGTTCTGCTTGGGACAGAGTGCTCGTCAGAGCATCCGACTCTTTCAGAATGAAGTGAGGAGGAGCTTCGCCCTCGTGCAAGTCAGAAAGAGTCTTCGACGACTCGGAAGCTTCGCTAGAAACCATTTCAAGGACGGAAAGAGAAGGGAATCGAAGAGCTATGGCTAGAGAAATTGGAAAACTTACCAAGGAAGCTTGTAGGAGAAGACGAAGTGAAGTCTAATCGCTCTCCTCTGCTCCGAATTTATGGAGGGAAGTAAAGACCTACAGAGACGTCGCATCGTGCCTCGATCGCACGCCACGTAACCCTAGACAACCGCGCCAAAAAAGGATGGTAGAGATCGTGTCTAGAGAAGTTGCCTCGGACTCCGCTTTACTTGCCTAAACCGAAAGTCCAAGGCAACTTGGGGCTATTGTTGGGCCTGGCATCCCCTGGGAAGATGGATCGAGCAAATCAAGCCCAAGCCCACGACGGATCGGAAGAACAAGAGAAAAGCCCAGAGGAGGCGACGAGACTTCTCCAATCGAACGCCCTCCGACAAGATCGCGAAAACCCCGCCAAGCATTAAATGCCAAGATTGATCAACGGCCACAACATTTACACAGCACCATAATAAGCAGCAATTAGTGACAGAATCTCCGTAATTAAATCCCGACGTTGAAGATAAAGATGGAATCGAAATGTAACGGTCAGAGGCATGAAAAACTTGCCATATTTGGACGAAGAAGAAGATAAGAGGCACACACACAATTACGTGAGGGGGACAACCATTTCTCGCTCAGAAACACATCAGAAGAACACATTTGCTCTAAGCTTAGCTCTCAAAGAGTCATCCACGCTGATTCGTCGCCGGTCGCAACCTAAAAGCCATCGGTCGAGTCCTACCCGATCTCTTGTCTTACTACGATAAGTTGTATCTCGATTCGATCTGATTTACACGACATCTAATAAAATCATCTCGCTATTCTACATTTACTATTTGTTTGTCTATTATCTATTTGGTTTGGATTGTTTTCTATCACCCGATCGACTAGTTACCCCGTCTAAGGCGATTTAGGTCATCCGATATTTTCATCCCAAAACACAACTCATGTATATAAATTCAAATCGGATGTTTTACTGCTACAAACACATACAATTGGAGTAGTTTCAAAGTGAACAAGATATAAAATACTATCGAAAGAGATAGTAACAAGAAGACTAGTGCATGCATCCTTGTGAATGGATGATAGACAAAAATGATGAGTCAAAGGATTTGCAACAACTATACTTTAAGTCATTAAGCACTCGATTACTTCATCCAAAGGCATTATTGAAGAAACTCGTCACCTGAATTCTTCCTAAATTATCAGTCATATTCATGTTTTCACAAATTAAAGAGCAAAGACAAGAGAAAGAGGGAGAAATTGAGAGACCTTACTATACTGAAATTGGAGAGACAAAACACACAACAATGGATGCACCCATAAGCAATCATTTCCCTATATCAAAGCTCAACAGAAAGTCTAGTCCCACTTTTCATCAGATTATTAACATTGTATTTGACAAGAGACTACCAATAACAGGTGATGGCTAAATGAAAATTGGGGTGATTTAAAGGGATTATGCCTAAATTTAGATTAAGATTGATATGCAACTATGCTTCTAAAGTAATCAAAATTCAAAACCCTCCTAGTTGAAATCAAACAAAACAAATTGACCTAGAAATATAAGCTCCCAAAATTTGATTACTCAATCTTCACTGATCTGAAGCAGCAGTTCCGTCGACATTGCCATCATTGTTTTGGGGCAAAAAGATCGAACCGACATGAATCGCCTTAAGAAGGGCAACTAGACAATAATGAGATTAATTTTATCTAAATAATCCATATCAACTTAATAATGGAATAAATGAGATTAACCGATTACAGGATGGGCTTTTCTCCCAAGGATGAGAAAGCAACTGAATACAGAGATTCGGTCGATGATCGCTCCAATATTAGAATGAAGAACTGGGATAGAAGGTGATTTGGAGTAGTAAGTAAACAATAAGTATTGGCTTGTATTAAATAGAGAAAATAACGTGTTTTACAAAGATAATCAAGTCCCATATTTATGTTAATTCCTAATCTAAACTAACTTAGCCAGTCTGTCCGAGATCTCCGGAAGTCGTCGAACCTTCCACCAGTTTCTCGATATTTCCTCCAACATCTTCAACGTTCACTTTCGTCTCACAATTCTTCTAGAAGATAGCTTAGCCTACTCGTTTGGGCCAAATTAATGGATCAAATAAATCATGGCCCAACAATATACCTCTCCGGCAACTCACTGCTGGAGCCAATCAGGCCACCTGGACCAAGGCGTCGGCAAGACCGCACATCGCAACTGCCCCAACAGTGATAGGATCGTGCTTCTAGGTGTCCACAATGCAAGGGATCTGCTCCACTAAGTGCCCAAACGAAGGAGATGCAAATGTATTTTCCAGAAATCGGCCCAGTCTTCAACGGGGCCTTTCTCCTTGCTCCGGACTCCAAATTGGATGATTCCAAAGCCCAGAGTTATATCCGGAAGGTTAGATGATATCCTACAAATTTGAGCGTGAACCAATCTAGGAGTCGGAAGATATGGTGAATCTACTGAGGGGTCGCAGAGGGTTCCGCATCAGAGATCAACGAGAGAGTTGTTACGGTTGAAGAACGTGAAAGGGAGATGGATGATGGTTACTGAACTGGTGGAAGGTGTTGGATAGGAAGTCTTCTACTCGAGGATATGACTCACCTCTTGAAGAAGAAAGAGTTGATCTCTCACAAAGGGATACGACTCACCCTAGGTTAAAGATCAAAGGTTTGATCGATATTACTCACGATCAAGGATAGATTGTTCGATATGACTCACGAACAAGAAGAATTTCTGAGTAAACTAAAGTACATAACTGGTTTTTGATTCAAGATAGACGTCTTTACAATAGGCCATGGAGGCCTACTTAAATAGGCTACAAAAACAACCTTTCAACTAGCCTAGATAAGACAACTCCAACTCATGAACTTCTGAGATTAATAACTTTAATTGTAGACATACAAATGAGCTCATATTCTGCAATATATAAAACAAAGTAGTTATGAGGGTCTCCACAAAATTTGGGCCAGTTTGCACGAATGGATCAAAATTGGGCCCATGGACAATGCAAGATTATCATCCTGGCGCGGCGTCGTGTGCATCTTCGATTTGGTGAAGTAGAACCACCGAGACCATGGCATAATTGTTCGCCACTCCTTGGGTCATACAAACTGTTAAGGTATTCAGGATTGACCCTAGGCATGGTCACATCATCCTCCCCTCCTTAAAAAGGATTCGTCCTCGAATACAAGTGCACTTCAAGAAAAAGCTTTAGAGCACACAACATTGCACAAAGAAAAACAAGGAAATGAGGGACCAAGACGTCTTTAGGGAAAGCATGGTATGTGTAAGCGAACATTATTAGTTTCATTGAGTATCCATGGATGAATTTCCATGCACAAGTATTTCTCAGCTTCAGCCTAAAGATGTGCTTAAGTATAGAACATTAGATGCACATGAAATACTTTACAACAAATGCAATGCATAGGACCATTTTTTTATCATGCATAAAGAATTGTGAATGAGAACAATGATGCACACATGAATGCCTAGTTCTAGATGCAAAAACTGAATGCAAGGACTTATTTACATGCTTATCATGAACTAGTGGCATCCAACAAGTCATGAATTGAGCAAGAGAACTATGATGTATGCATGAAAATCTAGTTCTACCAACAAAATCAGATTCATGACATGGAAATTCTCTAGCCCTTGAAAAATATTTAGTGTTAGGCAAGGGAAAAAGAATTGAGAGAGTAGGGCCAAGAGTTACTCCCCTAGAAAAGTCTTCAATGGAACTTCCTTCTCTTCTTGTCCGCAAATAGATTTTTCGGAAGGCTTCACATCTTTGGTGTCAACTTCTTGTAGTAGGAAAGACAAACTTGAAGGAACCATGTGTGTTCGGTCCGTCCATGGAGTGGCCAATGAACTTAAAGAGCTTCGCTTGATGGTAGGCCGAAACTTGCTTCTTGGAGGAGTAGGAGATGGTTCCAAGGTTTGCTCCTCTTTTTCTTTTGGCCTTAGCTCCTCTTTAATGATCATAGGAGGTTGACACGGTTCTTCTTTGAGTTCTTTAACACAAAGGGTTGGCTTCGCCGTGGGAAGGAGTTGTATGACCTTCTTTGGAACTTCCAACCTTGGGGCTTCTTCATACACAGCCTGAGCTTTTTGTGGAGCGTCTCTCCTTGGTTGAGACTTTGCAACTTGTAAAGGCTCATTGAATAGACTCAGCTGGACCATTGGCATGAGCTGCTCGACTTGCTTTGCCTCAACCAGTCTTGGTATCTCATCATAGGTAGCTGGGAATCTTGGTTGAACCCTCATTGGTTCACAACTTGGCTCTTGGCTTCTAGGAGGCTGCCTTAACAAAGTAGAAGTGTTGTTTGAGCTCCTAAGCCAAATCATAGTAGAGGACCTCCTTTGACACTGATGTTCATACACTTGAGTAACAAGTTGAAGGACATCTTCTATGGACCGTACACTCCCTAAACGATGCTTATTAACAAAGTAAAGAAGGTCAGTGTTCAAACCATTAATGAACATAGAAAGAATGTACCTCTTAGAGTGGTGAAAGCCAGAGATGAACTCAAGTTGAGTGAGCTCTTTGTAGAACTCAAGAGGGGATCGATTGCCTTGCTTAATGCCCTCCAACCTGGCTTGAACACGGTTACCACAATCTTGGGGAACAAAAGTGCTTTGAAGGACTGTTTTGAGGTCCTCCCAAGTCGTGATAGGTGGATACCCAAAGTGAGCACAATCTACTTCATACTCAGCTCACCAAGAGTAAGCATAGCCTTCAAAATAGCTTGTGGCAATGGCCACTCGTTGCTCATCCGTACAACCATGATGGTTGAACAAACATTCAGTTTTTCACTCCCAAATTAAGTATTCAACAAAGTCATGAGTGTCGTGAAGGGACTGGGGAGTGAGTGTGTCTCTAAGATGGTGATCAATCCGTTCATCCATGAAAGAGGCTCGCTCTTCCCTCATCTACGCATGGTTAGAAATCCAAAGCAACTCCAAACAAACAAAGCAAAAGAATAGAAACCAAATCAATGGAACCTTGAGCTATCAAGTGCCAAAAGTTTGGACCAAAGTTCCTTCCAAGTGTAGTTTACAAGCTTTCAAAATCAAGGCAAGTTTGGGGGTAAGATTTGCAAACCAAAGACGGACACAACAACCTTGATTGAGTTTATGCACCAACTAGGAAGAACTGACCCTTACAAGATACAAAAAAAAGGTATTAATACAAGGTCATCAAATTCAAAACGTGTTTGCTTTTTTCTAGCTTTGCCACTCTTTCTCGAACTTGTCACTTCTTACTCGACTTTTTCTGGCTACCTAGCTTTTTTTTCTTGAGTTTCCTTGGCTATAAGCCTTTGATTACACATTTGGGAATTACAACAATGATATAACAAGCTTCTTGACTGAGGTGTGCACAAGTCTATAATTTGCTAGAATTTCAACTTCGTTTCTCTTAGTTGGCTTTGACTCTTCTCAAGTATTTTCCCATATCTATAAGTACTTGCTCAAGTCAGTTCGTCCAAGTAAGAGACATAAAAATCAAGCAAGTTTATTGCAGCCAAAAAGAAGAAATAAAAGAAGTTCAACCAAGTTAAATGCAGGACACCAAAAGTTTTAGTTTGAAATGAATGAAGTGGGTTTAATCACTTCAATAACTTCAAGTGGCAATTAAAGAGGAGTTTAAGTAACTCAAAGGTTGTCTTCTTCAATTGAACAATCATAAACACGAAAAAAGAGCAGATCTCAGCAAATTTTCACAAGAACAGGGCACGAAAATGCAGAAGCTTGCAAACGAACTTACATTGAATTCTAATCCAAAGTTTTAAGCATTTACCTTGCTAGCTCTGATACCACATGATAGGATCGTGCTTCTAGGTGTCCACAATGCAAGATATCTGCTCCACTAAGTGCCCAAACGAAGGAGATGCAAAGGTATTTTCAGGAACTCGACAATCTGTTTTCCAGAAATCGACCCAGTCTTCAACGGGATCTTTCTCCTTTCCCCGAACTCCAAATTGGATGATTCTAAATCCCAAAGTTAGATCCGGAAGGTTATATGATAACCTACAAATGTAAGTGTGAACCAATCTAGGAGTCAGAAGATATGGCGAATCTACTGAGGGCTCGCAGAGGGTTCCACATCAGAGATCAACGAGAGAGTTGTTACAGTTGAAGAACGTGAAAGGGAGATGGATGATGGTTACTAAATTGGTGGAAGGTGTTGGATAGGAAGTCATCTACTCGAGGATATGACTCACCTCTTCAAGAAGAAAGAGTTGATCTCTCACAAAGGGATACGACTCACCTTAGGTTAAAGATCAAAGGTTTGATCGATATTACTCACGATCAAGGATAGATTGTTCGATATGACTCACGAACAAGAAGCATTTCTGAGTAAACTAAACTCCATAACTGTTTTTTGATTCAAGATAGACGTCCTTACAATAGGCCTTGGAGGCCTACTTAAATAGGCTACAAAAACAATCTTTCAACTAGCCTAGATAAGACAACTCCAACTCATGAACTTCTGATCTTAATAACTTTAATTGTAGACATCCAAATGAGCTCTTATTTTGTAATATATAAAGCACAGTAGTTATGAGGGTCTCCACCAAAGTTGGGCCAGTTTGCACGAATGGATCAAAATTGGCCCCATGGACAATGCAAGACTATCATCCTGGCGCGACGTCGTGTGCATCTTCGATTTGGTGAAGCAGAACCACCGAGCCCAGGCATAACTACTCACCACTCCTTGGGTTATACGAACTCTTAAGGTATTTAGGATTGAACCTAGGCAGGGTCACATCATCCTCCCTTCCTTAAAAAGGATTCGTCCTCGAATACAAGTGCACTTCAAGAAAAAGCTTTAGAGCACACAACACTGCAAACAGAAAAACAAGGAAATGAGGGACCAAGATGTCTTTAGGGAAAGCTTGGTACGTGTAAGCAAACATTATTAGTTTCATTGAGTATCCATGGATGAAATTCCATGCACAAGTATTTCCCAGCTTCAGCCTAAAGATGTGCTTAAGTATAGAACATGAGATGCACATGAAATACTTTACAACAAATGCAATGTATAGTGTAACACCCCCAAATCTTAACCCATTTGGAAAGGTATTACCGCCAGTGACCCCAGTGTTCCTTACCAAGGTCACCCAAGGCTTTACCGGTTTAAATACAATTCATGGAATACAATTGATACATAATGATCAAAGTATTCAAATCAAAACATCAATCAAATGAAACATGAGTTACGGGATTACAACCCAATCCCGAATAGGCCAAACACAGAGTTTAAACAAAGTACAGCGGAAGTCTTTTAAATATATAACAGAGTAAATAAGTTACAGCGGAAGTCTTATAAAAGATATTACAAAAAGGGTTGTGATCGTAATGATCACCTGCCCAAGGATCTCAATCTGATTAAAAGAAATTATTAAAACATCCAAAAACAACCATCGTCTTCATAGTCAATCTAGTCTCCTCATATCTTTGCTCTATCTGATGTGCCGAATCGAACGGATGACACCAGCCCACATGCAGAGAACAATGTTCGTGGGTTAGTATACTTGAATAGACTAGCAAGGGTACAAAGCAGAATGGTCCGAGTGATCGTAACTGTTTACTATCATTGTCCCTCGAATAATAACCGAAGGAACGATACATAACCCGGCACTTTCACGGAATAACAACAAGAGGTATGCACAAGAGAAGATTCTGGAAGACTTAATCTTCACAGAAATCGACCCGAAAGAAGACTCCAAAGGAAATGAGTCTTTAAGGAAATATAACAAATCTGGAATGTTTAAGAATCAAACAACAATGATTTAAAAGCTGATTGAGATGCTTCGGTTCACGACCAACCTCACCGCTTACAACGAATCCAGATCGGAAAGAGAACGTACTATGATCAAAGTCTAGATCTAATTTATTCAATGCTCTACAAGTGCAGTGGCAATCACACATTATATATTTTCCTCTATCAAGGTTCAAACCCACAATCAGGGTTCAAACCCACAAACACATAAATAAATTAGAGATAGCTAACAATTTATGGTGACTTGGGGTGTAATACCAAGTATCCACTCTACCACTAGCGAACACTGTCTTTTTTGAGGACAAATGCTGATTTATTTCTTGCAAGTACCAAACAAAGAAGAAAATAAATATTTGTTCAAGGTGGGACTTGAACCTACAAACATAGTTGGAGAGTTGAGATGGCTCATCACCATGTTCAGTGATGATGAAATGCCAACTGATGCTCTGCTAGTGGAGTGGCCAAAATGATTTTTTATACTTATATCTAGGTTTGGTATGGATTTTAGAAATGTTGATAGGATTTAGAAATTTATTAATCAAATGAAAATTGGAATTGGAAAAATATTACTCAAGTAGTATTACGTAGTTACTTAAGTGTTAATATTTATTGTAATTAAAATTGATTTTAGCCGCGTGGTATTGTGCCCCCACAACGCGGAAATCCTGCGTCCGCCCCTGCCTACATGCCATGCACGTCTTTGTCTAGATCTGTTACATCTAATTTTAATGGTTCCCTTGTTCGTGGAGTGTGATGTGAGTTGGGTGACTATGGTGTCTGAGTGTGAACCTTCTGGGTAAACATTTGCTCCAGTTTCTCACCCTAAAATTTTGCATATTCTTTTCCACTGTGCTTGTGTTATTTATTGGTGATTCACAAAGCTTGTAAATGGTATCATTGCTTTTGAAAACTTATGTGCAACTGGGGAAGCTATCGAAGGAGCCAAAGAAGACAATTTGAAGTACCATGGGTGCACCTTGGAAGATGAAAATGAAAGGCATCAATATAGAAGTGGTAGATTCTTTCATTTCCATTATTTTTGTCAAGTTTCTCTGCAATATCTGGTCACTGCAGCTTTGCTTTGTTTCCTTTTGCATAACTATTATTTCCTTGCTTCAGCTTCTTATACCACTATTAGTGATACCCCTTCATCATCATCCTCATCATCTAGGTAAAGGTCTCTTTACAATCTTACACAATAGGAAGACTCTTGATTGTGTTAAAAGATTGATTTTTCTGTCCATTTTATAAAATACAGGAAAGTACGTTCTGTGTCACCTTCCTTGAGACATTCAAGGCTACCTGGAAACTCCTCCAGCAGTGGCTCCACCCTGAAGAAAGAACAAGGTGCCCAGCCATGCTTTTTATGTTGTAAGAAACTAAATTTTGATTTTTTGTTCATGTATTGAATTCAAATTTTCAGTTAAGCATTCTTTCTTGCCAAATTTTTGGGTGAAACAGGCGAGAGACACATTCTACGCTTGTTTAGAGAAAGAATCCAAGAAGCGAGCCACTGAAATTGCTTCTGTGGGACTCCTTTACCCGGTCGATTGCAAGAAATCTAGGGCTCAGTATGAGAATGCATGTCGACCTTCTTGGGTAATGAATTTAGGTTTCAAACCATTTCTGATTATTGGTGAATCCTTCAGTAACTAGTATATTTTGGTGGAAGCTATTTTATTAGGTTATTTTGTTATTTATAGTTTAAAGAGATATGAAACTCTTAAGTTATTTTGTTATTTATAGCTCAAGGAGCTAACACTTGTTAACAGTTTATTATAAATAATTTATATATGGATTATTTGATGTGATTTTGTTGTACACTATTGTAGCATTTTGTGTGAGATACAATGACGTAAACAAGTGGTATAATATATAGCTGAATGGGTATTGTAAAAAAATATTTAAAAAAATAAAAAATAAATATCATATCAGTTATTTTAATAACCGATATGTAACAGACAAGGAGGTGGAAACCGGTTTTTCACATAACCGGTATCGACAATAAATAATTTTTTAAAAAAAAGAAAAACAAATATGGGGATACCGGTTATTTAAATAACTGGTATCTGTGTCCCTGTTTTATACCGGTTTGTAAAAAACCGGTATACGGTATAGGATTTCGGCTCATCTTAGATCGGAACCATAACCGGTATCCGTTTCAGTAAAAAACCGGTATTAGATGGCCTTTTGTACTAGTGAATTTAGTTTCAGGGGCTTTTGGGCCTTCCGTGCACTACAACAATCCTTGTTGGGATGACACGACCATTGAGATGGATATGTTGATGATGTCCATACAAGAGAAGAGATTCCTAAATGTCCTAACATCATGCTCTTTGCCAAGGAGAAACGTCGGATCCGACACCCATGGCGTGATGCAATCATTGTCAAGGTCCTTGACAAGAATGTTGACTACATATACCTTCGGAATAGTCTCATCAATAAATGGAAGCCTAAAGGTGAGTTCACGATGATCAATATCGGCCACGAGTACTATGTTGTTAAGTTTCAGAATATGGAGGACCTCATTCATGTCATGACCGATGGACCATGGTTAATTGGTGAGAACTATCTTACGATCCAGAGATGGAGGCCAAACTTCATTGTTTCCGAAGAGTCCATCCGATATGTCACAGCTTGGATCTAGATCCCAAACTTATCCATGGAATATTTCAACACTAGTATACTGTCACAAATTGGAAGCAAGCTGGGTCGAGTTCTTAAAATAGATAAAACTATGAGTGCTGTAGTGAGGGGAAGATTCATAAGACTCAGTGTAGAGATTGATATTACAAAACCCTTGCGTGCAAAATTCTTCATGAATGGTAGAATCTTGAAAATTCAGTATGAAGGATTCAAGATGATATGTTTTCAATGTGGCAAGATCGGACACTATGCGACTCAATGCTTGTCTCACCATCAAGGACCAAATCAATCAGAAGATGGTTTACTTCCTGAGGAGATTTGGTCAGAGTTATATGAAGATTTCAACACGTGGATGCTTGCAGGATATCAATATGAGAAGAAGAGAGTTACCAAGCCAAGCACTAACAAGGTTGCTGACAGAACTTCTGTTAAATCTGCCATGCCGCCGTCTACAGCTGTGGGGGAAAAACGGTGTTGGCCAATCAACTTTTGGAAAATCAAACTTGGTTGGGGAAGTCGAACCGGGTTTTTCCAAACCTAAAGAACCTGCCTGCAAAACTCTGAGTAGTCTTGGTCGCCATAATCAAAACCAAAAAGGCAAGGCTGTTTTTTCGGGGAAAGCAAACGAATCTTCAGGATCACGATTCCAAATTCTAGCAAATACTTTGGAAGATATGATTGCCGATAATCCCGGGAAAGCGCCAATTGAAAATTCGTCAGTTCAGACATCTTTGGAAAGCTCTAACATGACCTCTGCTCTGGAGAAAGAACTTCCTAAGGTGCCAACGTCCAAACCCGATGGGGGGAAATAGAAAGTAACACAGGGAAAGTAATGAATAACAAATCCGGCGCGAAGGATATAGGACCTCGCAAGGAAAGTGCTAAGGATTCTTTCCCCAAGAAAGGAAATAACAAGAAATTGGAGGATTCTAATAAGGCAAGTTCAAGGACGATGATGAAGGAACAAAATATTAGTCATACGTCACAGAAATCGCAAAACTTGGACAATAATTCGGGAAAGAATAAACATGCGCCGATTATTGTTAAACAACAAGGTATTCCCATTCCTTCCGCTAATTCCTTGAGCAGTGTTATTCTTGTGTTCGAAAATCCACAAGTCGAGTTGCAGACCCCCTCACTCTGGTGATTCGCCAAAACAGCATGTTGGGCAAGTGGATCCAATTTCATCCTCTCTGAAGACCTTGAGTAGGGAGGATGGGGCTGGTGACACCATAATGGAGGATTTCGTTTAGGGATCGTTGGGAATTCAACCACCTCATGGAGTTATGGTACAAGATGGAGATTCCATCATGAACTCAATTGATATTTGACTATTGTTTAGATTGGATGGCAATCGATTCTCTCCTTTCAGATTTGTCCAGCGGTCGCGGCACTCCAAGGCTGAGAGCGTCTCGAGGGACGTCAGCCACGCCCCACCTCCCTCTAAAACGTCTTCACCTGAGATGTTTTCATCCCTCTCTAGAGAGAGATCAAGGAGGAGGATGAGGGGCGACGACCCGCAATCGCCCAGAGCCTCACAAAGACTGACTTCACACGCTGCTTTCGGCATAACCTGGCATCGCAATTCACGGACGCCAAGCGACAACGCCCTCTCGGTTCGAAAGGGACTCCCCTCCTCCACTTATTACATGGTGGAGTCATCTGCAAGGAAGGGAAAGGACGAGTAGATATGTGATGAGGCATTTGTCGTAGACACCTATCAAATAAACCTCAAAAACCTAACTAATGTAGCTTTGGTAAGTAAGGGTCGAATCCCACAGAGAATCAAGCTATATATCCCGTTTGTCAAATCGTTCACCAATTGATAACAAAGACAAATGGGGGAGTTTATATGAATCTAACTAAGAAAATGATAAATAAAACATAAATAGCTTGGCTAGACAAACATCCACCTTCAGTTTGGTTGATGGATCATTGATTATCCCTAGTTTTCAATTCTCATGAATGTCTTAATCCCTGTTCTAAATTAATTACTAGTCCAACCAGTCCTGATAATCCTAACTATTAAACAATCAAGAAACTATCAAGATTTAATTTAACAGTAGCAGTAAGCTCCGGAATAGATAGGCTCATGCAATACTTAACAACCAGTCAGTACTCGACATGCAATCAATTCTCTTCACAATAAACATTCACAATTAGTTCTTGTAAATCGTGGTTGCTATTCTGAATTGGGGATGAACAATATTAATCTCAACAAGTTGACCAGACTAGGGGAACCAGCACTTTAGATAATACTAATCTCAACTAGTTTGTCAGGCTAGGGAAACCAATACTAATAATACTAATCACAACAGAATGGTGAACTAGATAAACCAATAGAATTCAAAACTCTAATCCTGCATTATGAATAATACCAATAACTACTAGTTGATCAGGCTAGAGAAATCAATAAAACTCAATGGGATGAAGAACAAGAGAATCAATAACATTCAAGGATAGAGTAAAGGAATAATCTCACAATCAAATTCAAACCAAGGCTTCAATTGTCTAGCCAAAAACAAAACAAAGATAAAAACAAAGAAAAGGGAAAAGAAGAAGAAGGAGAAAAACGAACTCTCCGATCTGATGTTCTAAAGGGAAAATATAAAGACTTAGCAAAACATATATTCTAAAGATAACGATAACGATCTTCTAAAAGGAAATAAAATAAAATAAATAAAAGATCTCGTACGAAAATCGCGAAATGCACTGAGCGCCAGGAAAGGACCCGCGACCGCGGTTATAAAACCGCGACCGCGGTTATAAAACCGCAACCGCGGTTATAAAACCACAACCGCGGTTTTGTCGTGTCTTGCCCCGCTGCTACTGTTGTCAATCCGCGCCCGCATAAATATTTCCGTGCTCGCGGATTTCTCTGTTGTTCACCCGCATCTCCATCGTAAACCGCGGCCACGATTCCGCGCCCGCGGTTTGGCTTATGCCGCAACTTCTACTTCTCGCTTGCGGTCTTGTCTTGTGGGGGCCTTCATTGCTCCTTAATGCTTCAATACTCCACTAAAATCTTCCTTTCCATTACTTCTTCTCTACAACTCCATTCTCCTAAAATGTCTTTGATAGGGGGAATAGTCGTCGTACCCCTAATCAAAAGTAAATCCTAAAATCCTCACTAAACAAAGTATAGTAAGTAAGTCAGGGTCGATCCCACAGAGAAGGAAGGAACCAATGGTGGTAGCATGCAATGTCACAAAGGGGGGGTTTTATGGTTGGTTGGTTGCAAACAGAACAAATAAAATAAAATAGAATGGATGAAATATCAAGAGAGAAAAACACTTAGCCAAGTAATGTCCACATAAGTCATTCAAAGGTTGTTCATAGATTAAGTCATATCTTCCTATTCGGTTATTCCTGTCCCGATCTTATGTAAATTCAGAGGGAAACCTTCCACAAAGAACCCTTACCAATGAATAACCCTAGTACCACTAAAGGTTCAACCCAAAGGCAGCAATGCATATAAGAATTAACCAGGATATACAGAACGCTCGCTCAGATGCATTTACCATGTAATCAATTCCCACATAGATATAATCCACAGATGCATATAACAATCAATGCTTGCTACTTATACTAGAGCGTTAGCCCAACAGTTCCCTAGTATTAGCAATAAGAATGAAAGCAATAAACCTAGGTGATCAGTCTAGATAAACCAACAAACATTCAAATATGAATTTGCTCAGAGAAAAGATATAACTCAATAGGATAGATAGATAGGAACAAAACCTCACAACTAGATGAACGAACTCATGCTTCCATTACCGGACTAAGTCAAAGAGGCTTAGCTCCTCATAGACATGGTGAAAACTTCAAAGGAAAAGAAAACAACGATAAATCCAAATTGCAACTAAAGTGTGTCCTCCTCTAACCCTAATGCATAAGGAGAGTATTTATAGGGCCCTAACAAATGACCTAGCCCATTAAGAAAAAATAACTGAAATAGAAATAAGAAAAGGGAAAAGAAAACTAAAAAGATAATTCAGAATAAGTCTGAGCCTCTGTCGTGTCAGACCCGCGATCGCGGGTGGTGGACCTTGATCGCGGCCCATGTGGCTCCATGCCCTTCAATCTCTCCGCGCCCGCAGAAAACTCCCGACATGCTCCGAGTCCCGCGATCGCGGCACCCATGCCCGCGATCGCGGTTAATGCTCGGCATTCTTGTCCTTTGCCTTGCACCAACCCGTCTCCTCTTCACTCCTTGGCGTCTTCTCTTGATGGCTTCTTTCCTCAGTGTCTTCATGATCTCCAAAGTAGCTCAAACACCTCCAAAAACACCAACTTTGCCTCCAAACGCCATACACAAGAATGTGTCTAAATCTACCCGAATGGCACCAATAAAACCTCTAATAACTCTTAGTTAAGCCCTACAAAGTAGTGCTTATCAAACTCCCCCATGCTTAAACCTTTGCTCGTCCTCGAGTAAACTAAAAGAAAGTCTACTCCTCCAATGTAGCACCCAAGGTCTCAGGAAGCATATCCTCCAACTAAGAGTTACATAACCCATGCCAAAGCTCCTGGCACCAATCTCATCTACAACACATCCACAACTCAATAAACTTGAGGGCAAGCAGAGTACTTCCCCCAAGCTCAACCCGGACATCCAATAGTGTAAAGTGACCTCTAATCCTAGCCTCCATCTATGACTCCTTATGCCTCCCAGAGTGACCTACCCGACAATCCTTCTTTGTCTCCTCTTCTTATGTCGCCCCTCCAGGTAAAATGAGATCCTAAAATCACTCATCTTCTTTTCACTCATTTTGCCTAGGAGCCCTTTCGGGTTTTCATCCTAGCCACTCATATTTTTCTCATAGATGTGCTCACAAAGCTCACGTCACTCAGACACCTTTTTACCCCAGCCTAGCGCTGGTCCGGGTCACCTGCTTTTTACCCAAGCTGCCCTTTCAGGTTTTCAGCTTGTCCCAGGATTTTCAATATTTTATTTTTATTTTCTTTATTTTTGAAAAGAAATGCTGAAATTCGAAATGCTAAAAATCAAAGTACAATGCTGGAAAAGAAATATGTACAAGATAGATAGTGAATACTTGACTCCCCCATGCTTAAATCATGCATTGTCCTCAATGTATGGAAGACAAGAAAAAGATAAGGGGAAAATATAAATACTCACTGGGGTGGAGGCCAATACCCATAAGCGTTGAAGAAAGTCTCAGCTCTCCTCTGCATCTGAACCACATGGTCCTCAACAGTGGTGAGGTGACTGTCCAGGCGGTTGGCGTGGTATGCAAGGTTGACCTCCATGTTGCGCTGCCACTCAGCGCTCCGCCGCTCCTGCTCATCCAGGCGGGTGGAGACGTGGCGTTCCCACTGAACGCTTCTCCTCTCATGCTCCGCTAGCCTCTGGGAGATGCCGCGTTCCCACTCGGCACTCCTTCGTATATTCTCGGCCTGCCTCAGCTGTAGGTTGGCCATTCTGTCTAGGAGCTGGTCCCAGGGCACCCCTCCAGATCCACTACCAGACCCAGATGCCTGGTAGATATAGTCAGGGTAAACAGGTAGGCCCCTGGAACATAGCGGGGATGGCACATCGCTCTCCATGTCCACCGCTGCAGTCGCTTCCTCCTCCTCCTCGTTGTCGTCGTCGTCCCCTTCGTCTTCGGACGACGACCCCTGCTTTCCATCGGCATAGAGGTAAAAATCCCTCGCCCGGGACCCATAAGGCATCGGACAAGGCAGCCTCATTCGGTGGGTCCTTTCCTTCTTGGAGAGCCAGGTGTACTCTCCACCACGGACCTCCAGCAGATGGGATCTCTGTAGCAGTGTGATGTTGTAGGTGTAGATGTCGGCGGGGAAATCCCAATGGTCCGCGATGTTCTCGTATTGTTGGGCGATAAGCGTCACCATGCCCCCCATGGAGATCTTGTCGCCCGTCTTCTCCCTCAGCCCGAGACAGCTGGAGAGGAACAAATCGACCCAGTCGGGGGTGTTGTGGCTCTCTGGTGTCAAACACCAGAGCACTGTAAGGTCCAGCGTCGGAACCTTGTTCACCTCCCCCTGTCCCAGGAAGGACATGGCGAGCACCTTGTGCGCCAGCCTCAGACAGGGGTGCGTCAGCTTGTAGTTATACTCACCGGCGATGGGGTTGAGTACCTCTCGGGTCGCATCCTGCCAGAAGAGCTCTGGCAAGGTGCCTGCGGCCTCCCAATCCTCGGCGGGAGCCTCAGTAACGCCAAACAGGTCCCGCAGACCTTGGTAGGACATCATCCTCTGCTGCCCCAGCAGGTTGAATGTGATCCCGTCGTCGTGGCGCTCCAGCGTGGCCAAAAACTCCAGGGTCAGCTCGTGCGAGGACGGGGCGGCTAGGTCAATGAAGTTGCCGAGCCCTCCATGGCTTAGCAACTGTTGTGTGCAGTCCTCCAGTCCGAGTCGTTGCAGCGTTGGCCGATCGAAGAACTTCGTCTGGACGAACTTTCGCGCGCTGAACGTCTCATAGTAGTGCCTGTGCCTCTGGCTCCTCATGTTGCCTACGAAGGCTACCATGGCGGGAAAAAAGAGCGAGAAAGCACAACAGAAAGAGTACCGGAGGGACCCACAATCGCGGGGTATGGGGCGCGATCGCGGTTTATGCTCGACTCGAAGCTCGCTAGAGAAGATGGGACGCGATCGCGGGGTTGATGCCGGCGATCGCGGTTTCTGGGTTTGCAGCGAACTTCGAGAAAAAATGGCTTCGGTGCTTTGCGGTGGCGCTGCGGTGGACGCGGGGTTTGGCGTGGGTCCGGCGATCGCGGCTTGTGAGGCTATGAGAAATCCAAGAGTTGGAAAATGGAGATCTCACCCAAACGACGTCGGAACGATAGTCGTGGGGCTGCAGGGGGGTGTCGCGGTGGTCGGGGTCGGAGATCCGATCTGGTGAGAGTGAGAGGTGGTGGTGAAGGTGTTGTAAAATGCCTCCACCGCCTCTCGCCTTTTATAATTGCCGCGATGAATACCCGCGATCGTGGGGCTGAGGGCCCGCGATCGCGGGTATTTTTCCCCTCCTTCATTCACTGCACTATCAGAGAAAAGAACCTAACAAGTCAACGCCCTATTGCTTCCGCAATGGCCTCGTCTCTGAAGTTGGACTCGACCAGGAAGTCGGTGAGAGATTGTGCCATTATTGCGGGGCGGCTCTTGTATGAAATGTTGAACTCAGAGAGCTCGACTACCCACCTTGTCATCCTATCTGAGAGGGTAGGTCGATGGAGCAGGTTTTGCAAAGGTAAGTCAGAGAGGACTTGCACTGGGTGACCCTGAAAGTATGGCCTCAACTTGTGAGAAGTCATAACGACCGCTAGGGCTAGCTTTTCCACTGGTGAGTATCGCATTTCTGCTGGTAGCATGGTCTTGCTCACGAAGTAATCCTACACTTGTGTCACATTGACGATGATGACACTAATTGCGATATCTCCCACTGGGATGTAGAGTTGGAGCTCCTCTCCAGGCGCGGGTGCTGCTAGGGTAGGCAGTCGTTGCAGATGGGCCTTCAAGTCCTCGAAGGTTGTCACGCATTCTAGCGTCTATTCAAAGTTCTAGACTTTGCGAAGGGTCGCGAAAAAAGGGAGTTTCGGACAACCGGGCCCAAAATCAGCCTAGGTAGTTCACTGTGCCCCGGAAACATTGCGCTTCCTTGACGTTTCGCAGGGGGGTTAATGCTAAGATTGCTTCAACTCTCTCTGAGTTCACATCAATTTCTCTGGTGCTGACAAGGAAACCTAAAAACTTGCCCGCTTGCACTCCAAAAACACACTTCTCGGGGTTCAAACTCATCCCATTGTTTCCGAGGGTACAAAAGACTTCACGGAGATCGGTTGCGTGCTCTGAGGCGTGTCTGCTCTTCACGACAATATCGTCCACATAGGCTTCCATTGTCCTGCCTCTTAGGTTGCGAAAGATACGGTCCACGAGCCTCTAAACAGTGGCTCCTGCGTTTCTGAGGCCGAAGGGCATGACGCGGTAGCAATAGGTTCCTGCTTCTGTAATGAAGGCCGTGTGCTCCTCGTCTCGGGGGTTCATCTTGATCTGGTTGTAGCCGGATTATGCATCAAGGAAGCTCAAGGCTTTGTGCCCCAATGTGGAGTCCACAAGGCGGTCAATGGAGGGGAGCGGATAGCTGTCTTTAGGACACGCCTGATTTAGGTCGGTAAAGTCCCCACACATTCACCATTTACCGCTTGAGTTCTTGACCATGACCATGTTGGCAAGCCAAGATGGGTATTGTACCTCCTAGATGAATCCCGCCGACAGGAGCTTGAGAATCTCTTCGCGGGCTCCTCTGGCCTTGTCGTCGGCCTGCTTTTGCTTCTTCTGCCTTACTGGCTTGGTTCATCGGATGATGTTTAAGTTGTTGGTCATTAATGCTCGGGGTATGCCGACTAGATCCCTCGGCGTCTAGGCGAATACATCCATGGATTCCCCCAATAATTCTTTGATTTGTTCCTGGTCACGTACACCCAAACGAGTTCCAAAGAAAAGCCTCTCGTTCTCCTTTCCAAAAGGGGTTATCGCCCTTGTTTCCTCATTTTTGACAATCGGGCAAACTTGCTCTCGTACTTCCAGGTCGGCTTGCTATTAGATTCCCTCTAAGGATCCTGCCTCAAACTCAAGCCCTTGGACTTGCAAGACTTGTTTCGCGAGACATTTTGCTTTTAGGGTGGTTAGATAGCACACTCGGCTTTCTGCTTGCCAGGCTTTTGACTCCCCTACGTCTCCGCGGACTGGTAATTTTACTTTGAGGTGGTACACTGACGCGGTTGCCTGGAATTTGTTGAGGAAAACTCGGCCTAGGATTGCATTGTTTGCGGAGGGTATCCACCGACTCGGACCTGTGCGAGCCTCCTTCATCACCGAGGATGAGGTCCAGCGTGACAATGCATGAGATGCTGACTCTTTCCTTCGAGAAGCCAACTAACGTGCAGTTAGTAGGCCAGAGTTCTGCGGGTGGGATCTCTAGTTGCAAGAAGGCATCCTAATACAAAATGTCGGCGGAGCTTCCCATGTCGATGAGAACCCTCTTGAAGAGCTTTGTTCCAAACTGGCATGTATGACCAACGGGTCATAGTGAGGGGCATCTACGGCCTCCGCGTCCACCTCCGTAAACGAGATTTGATACCCGATCGGCGAGATGTTGACCACACTAAGTACTGGCATCGTGGGATTGTGCCTTCCTCCTCACACATACCTCGCGCTGCTCTCATGCTTCCCTCCCTCCCATGAGCTGGATCCCCCTGCTATCGTTCCCACGCACATGTCTAGAGAAGGAAAATGATCTCTCTGTGGAGGGGGTGGAGGAGGCGACCCTTGGCTCCTGCCCCCCCCGGCTCATGGCCTTGTAGCCCCTAGCAAATAGGGAACCCAATGTGATGTGCCCAAGGCCCATCAAGACACCCAAGGGATCCCGAACACTCATGGTCAAGCCGGACGCTTAGAGCCAAGCCTAGCTCTATGTATCCAAGTGAAGCCAAGGGACCCGGGCGCGCACCCGGGCTACAATTCCAAGTGAAGTGCCTTGGTTTTGGCCAAGTGATCAAGTCAAGGATATTATGTGTTGACCAAATGTGGGGTCGGTCTTATGAGACAATTCTAAGATAATTTGTGGATTTAATTGTTTTATTTTGTTTTCCCTAAAATGCCTACTAAGTGGAGTAGTGCACCTTGTAATTAGCTTAGTGATAGTTACTTTTTTTGCATGTTCGAATTTGCTATTTATCTTTGGGAAGTTGCATATTGTAAGACACGTTTATTTTGAATCAAGAAAATTGCTTTGAAGCAAACTCTCTCTCCCTCAATCTTTAGCAAATTAGTCTTGTGTGTTGCATCAAGAATTCCTTTGAGAATTGAGTGAGTTGTATCTCAAATCTCATCACTTGTTCTTCCTAATCTAGTGAGTCATATCTAGGTTGAGAGGATCAATTATCCTTCACTTGTTCGTCCATCTTCATCCACCATTCGATCATCCACATCCACAACAATCATTTCGCTGAAATTCCTCCCCGGAACTCCTAGCGACCCCTCAGTAAAAACACTATAACTTTCATTTCCGTGATCCAATTGAGCTCCAATTTCGAGGACAGAAACTATACTTCATTATCTAACTACTGTCATCGGAATCATCCAATTTGGAGTTCGGAGCAAGGAGAAAGACCGCATTGAAGTCAGGACAAATTCTGGAATCTTGCTGGGATCTTGCTGTCTTGAGTTCTTGTGTTCCGAGGCATCGACGAGCAAATTCTTGCACCGAGAGTCACCCGATCCTCAAGTACATCACGTGGTGTCAGAGCTACGTAAGTCTTTGCTCATCTTTTGTCTTTCACTTTCAAGAACACATGCTCTTCATTCTCTAGATTTCGTGCCCTTGATTTGTTCTTGCATCTAGAAGTCCTTAGGAGTTATTTGTTGTTCAATTTCGTGTTCTTGAGTCTTGCATTAGGTAGAAGTTTGAAAATTACGGATTAGAATTGAGTCTAAGAGTTCCGTGAATCCCTAGGTAGAGTTTGTTAGTAGTTCCTAGATTTTAGGCCTTGTTTGTTCAAGTTGTTGCAAGTGGTTTTTAAAATTTTAGGAGCTTTTAATTTGATATCCCAGCCGTGTCCTTGTCTAGTATCATATAGTTAGGAAATTTGAGTCTTTTTATTTGTATTTGGCATATAATCAACTAAGGTTACCTCTTGTGCAAACCTAAGCAATCAAAACTCCATTGGCGCGTAGGAAAGCCTAAGTATCTAGTTGTTGATTAAATTCCGAACATTGTCTTCATTTCTTAGCATTGTTAAGTTGTTTATCTTGTTATTATCACTCAAAAAAAAAGAGTAAAGAGAAACTGGAAGAGTCAGCCTAAAAAAAAAGAAAAAAAAAAACTAAGGCTTGAAAAAGTGGTTTGTTGTTAAGTTCTAAGATCTTTGTATTGAAAGTAGTGATCATTCTTGTAATTGAAAGTGGTTGTAAGGCTTGAAATTGCACTCATTCAGACTCATTATAAGGTCAACTTGTGTAAAGATACAACAAAGCTAAGTACTTGCAAAAGTGGTGTGAAAATTGTGAACATAACACAAGAGTTAGCTAAAGTTGTGGTGCACTTTATTTTGTCTTTTAAGAGTCATATTTGCATATAGGAAGCCTAACCCTAAGCCTACTAGCGGTCTTGAAATTGCTAAGTTTTTGAAGGTCAAAACAAGAGATAGCTAGCTTACTAGTTCTACGTAACATTGTGTGTTTTGTGGTATCTTGTGGGCTGTTGTGTGCATTGAACTTGTGTAGGATCACCAATGGCAAGGACTAAGGACAAACAAGCTGCAAGTGAAGACCCTAAGGAAGGTTCAACTGTGACCATGAAGGACATACTCTCGGCCATTCGAGCATCAAAGGAGGAGGCCGAGGAGAGCACTCGCCAACACCTGCAAGCTATCCGAGATGAACAAGCCAGCTTCATGAGGGCCATGGAAGCCAAATGGGAGCAAGTTCAAAGTTTGGTGCAAGTCCCAAGCTTGGCGCCAACGCCCAGTGTGAACCATAGCATGGCGGAGGCTGCGTCTACATCTTTGGCGCCCCAAGGAGAAGTGGTAACATCTGGTGCCCTGACTCGAGAGATGGCTCATCTTACCATACAAGATGGCTCCTCATCCTATGAGCCACTAGTGTCAACTACTAGGGAAGAACATGGTTCGCCTCCTAACTTTACTTTTCCTCAAGCTTCTTCTAGCTATGTGCCCTTGCGTACTAACTTTGCAGATTTGGGAACAAGAGAGCCCCCAAGGATATCTCAACCAGAATTGCCTAGATACCAAGAGCTCTTCTTACCACAAAGAGGGATACTTGGAGGAAGAAGAGGTGGCGGCCGAGGACATTTCCAAGGTCCAAGAGCACCATTCCGTGCGCCTTTTGGTGGAGGTGCCTATCAAGGAGACTTTGGTGAAGTTCAAGAGCAAGCTCGCCCCCATGGGATCAAGCTAGAGGTTCAACCCTTTGGAGAGAAGTGTGACGCCGAGACATACCTTGACTGGGAGCAAAAGATGGATCAAATCTTCCAATTCTACAACTATTCTGAGGCCCAAAAAGTGGCCATTGCCACCATCAAGTTTGAAGGATTTGCTTATCAATGGTGGCTTGGCGACAAAGAGGAGAGGCACTACAATGGTGAGCCTCAAATTGATACTTGGCCAGGGCTCAAAAATGCCCTCAAACGAAGGTTCGTGCCAAAAGATTACCAAGAGAGAGTTCATGCCAAGCTAGAGCAATTGGAGCAAGGAAGTAAGACCCCAGATGAGTTCTACATGGAGCTTAGGACATTGATCTACCGAGCTGGCCTAAGGGTCCCTGAAGGGTATCTTATTTCTAAGTTTATAAACAATTTGAATCATGAACTTAAGGCTATTGTGAGTAGGCAACATTTCGTGAGAGGGACGCCTATGGAGGAAGTGTTTCATTATACTAACCATATATACAAGTCACTTCCCTCAAGGTACCCCCAAACTAGTAGCTCACGGCCTTGGCAAGACAATCAAGAAAGCGCCAAGGGCGCGCCACAACCTATGCCAAGACGCTTAGAACCTACTAGGAATGACAATTCAAGTCATCCTAGAAGAGAGGTCCCAAACCAGTTTCAAACCCAAAGAAATGAGGGGGAGAACTGAGCTAGGGATCTCAAATGTTTTAAGTGTCTAGGAAGAGGTCATTTTGCCAATGATTGCCCCTCAAAAAGGCAAGTTCTTCTTAAAACTCTAGGGGACTATGAGTCCGAGGATGAGTGTGAAGAGGAAGTTGTTGAGAATGAGGAAGAATTGGAAGAGCTTCATGTTGTGGCAGCCGAGGGTGAGTGCTTTTTGGTCAAAAGAGCAGTAACCGTCTCGGAGAGTCCAAGTGTACCTAGCCAACGTGAAACTATCTTTCACACTAGGTGCACCATTAAGGGAAAGGTGTGTAGTGTCATCATTGATGGTGGCTCTTGTTGTAACTTGATTGATCAAGAAGTGGTGAGTCGATTCAATCTATTGACCACTTCTCATCCTCAACCCTACACACTTTGTTGGTTGAATTCCGACAAGCCCCTTAAGGTCAAGGACCAAGCCACCATCCAGTTTGCTATAGGAGGATATGTAGATGAGGTTGTGTGTGATGTTTTGCCCATGACCGCATGCCATCTCCTCCTAGGCCGCCCATGGCAGTTTGATAGGGATGTCATCCATTAAGGGGTGACAAATGAGTATTCTTTTATCATGAACGGTAAAAGAATCACTCTAAAACCTATGATGCCCCATGAAATCATAGCTGACCATGTGGCTAGAGAGCAAAGGAAGGCCAACCAACAAATAGAGCAAAACAAAGGTAAAAAGATGGCAATTGGAAACAAAGGTGGTGCTTCTCATCATACGCTCTTGGCCAAGCCTCTTATGCCCCAATTCATTGCATGCCCTCAACCTTCCATTGCATTTTATGAGACTAACCCTATTAATGAAAAGGTTGTGGTGTTGCATAGAGTTTCTAGTGGTTTTATTGCAGGTCAAGAAGGCAAGCACATCGAGGGCTCAAAGCTGGAGTCCGGGATGGTCCCATTTGAGCCAGGAGAGGAAGGCGCCCCATGTGAGGATAGCTATTGCGTGGAAGGAGATGAAGACTTTGACGAGCTGGATTCGAGGTCAAATCGCTTTCAAGAGAGGGAGGATGATGTGCCCAAGGCCCATCAAGACACCCAAGGGATCCCGAACACTCATGGTCAAGCCGGACGCTTAGAGCCAAGCCTAGCTCTATGTATCCAAGTGAAGCCAAGGGACCCGGGCGCGCACCCGGGCTACAATTCCAAGTGAAGTGCCTCGGTTTTGGCCAAGTGATCAAGTCAAGGATATTATGTGTTGACCAAATGTGGGGTCGGTCTTATGAGACAATTCTAAGATAATTTGTGGATTTAATTGTTTTATTTTGTTTTCCCTAAAATGCCTACTAAGTGGAGTAGTGCACCTTGTAATTAGCTTAGTGGTAGTTACTTTTCTTGCATGTTCGAATTTGCTATTTATATTTGGGAAGTTGCATATTGTAAGACACGTTTATTTTGAATCAAGAAAATTGCTTTGAAGCAAACTCTCTCTCCCTCAATCTTTAGCAAATTAGTCTTGTGTGTTGCATCAAGAATTCCTTTGAGAATTGAGTGAGTTGTATCTCAAATCTCATCACTTGTTCTTCCTAATCTAGTGAGTCATATCTAGGTTGAGAGGATCAATTATCCTTCACTTGTTCTTCCATTTTCATCCACCATTCGATCATCCACATCCACAACAATCATTTCGCTGAAATTCATTCCCGGAACTCCCAGCGACCCCTCAGTAAAAACACCATAACTTTCATTTCCGTGATCCAATTGCGCTCAAATTTCTAGGACAGAAACTAGACTTCATTATCTAACTACTGTCTCCGGAATCATCCAGTTTGGAGTTCGGAGCAAGGAGAACGACCCCATTGAAGTCAGGACAAATTCTGGAATCTTGCTGGGATCTTGCTGTCTTGAGTTCTTGTGTTCCGAGGCGTCGACGAGCAAATTCTTGCACCGAGAGTCACCCGATCCTCAAGTACATCACAATGTCGTCTTTTTCGCTGGGGATCCATACCCCTTGCACTCGCGACTGTCATGCGTCGTGGACTAGTGGTAAGAGCATAACTTCTGGGGAGGCTGGCCTTGTTGCGGTGCCACCTGAGACCTGGAGCGGTTGAGGTATGGATTGGGCGGCTGAGCTTGTGGGTTCATCGACACCGTGTGCACTGGAACACGTTCAAGAGCTTTGCCTTTGTCTACTACTGCGGGAGGCCTTCTCGACTCCCATGTGCTTTGGTACCTCCCCTTCGGCTCATTCCGAGGGGCACTTGGGGGACCACGGTACAAACTAGTCATCTCTTCGGCCCTGATGTGAGTGTTGGCTTTCTCCAACAGCTTAGCGTAGGTTGAAAGTTCCTTCTTGGTGACTGAGAACTTGAAGTCTGAGTTTGCTAGGCCCTGGATGAATGCCATCTTTGAGACCTTCTCGTGGAAGTCACACACCTGTTTACATCGGCTGTGAATCTCTTTACGTAAGAAGCCATGCTCTCAGCCTCTTGCTGCCTTAGGGCAAAGATTTCTTGCATCCCACGGCGTCTCTTCCGCGAATTTCCGAAGTGTGTCAAGAACGATTGCCTAGTTGTGTGAAACTACGAATGCTTCCCGCCGGGAGGTTGATCATCCATGTCAGGGTGGCCCTTGTAAGTGAGCTGGGGAACAACTTGCACATTGTTGCTCCATCCACCCAGCATGACAACATGGCATACTTGTACTTCGAGATGTGATCCTGAGGGTCCCCTTCGTCGGCATATTTCCCCATGGTTGGGATGGCGCTGACATCGAGCTGAGGAATTACCATTAGTACCTCGTTCGTAAAGGCGATGGAGTTGTATAGAGCCGAGAGGTTGGTGATTTTCTGGCGTGCTTCGGGATTGTCTACGGCTAGATGGGGCTCCGTGTGCGAAAAACTATGCCTTCTGTCTCGGTTGTGATGTCGGTCGGGCCCATCGGTCGTGGGTGATGGCCGGTGGGAGCTAGTTTGCTGGCCTGGCTTGGCTTGTCTCCTACCTCGCTGAGATAGAGTGGGGTTCGGCGTAGGCGAATCTGGCGTCTCCATGTACCCGTATTCATAGGGCGGGTAGGGCCCTTGTGGGAACGGGCTGTGAGGGTATGGCTCCACGAGCGCATAAGGATGCGCTCCTTGGGGGAACGTAGGGTCCCAATACGACGGGCCTGTGTACTACCATTCTTGGAAGCTCTAGTACTTCTCTTCTTCCACATTCATGAAGGGATGTTGTGCGTTCGGGATTGGGAACTGAAAGAAACCAGTCTAGTCGATGCGAGTGGTTGACTCGGCGTCTAATATGACCGGATGTGTACTAGTTGTGTGAGGAGTCCCCACGGTCGGTGCCAGTGTGATCGTCCGGTTTTCCGAGAGGAAATAGTTGGCGGTCTACACAAAACCAACTTTGGCTCATCACCCTCGGAAGCCTTTCCTCCTGTTCCCCACCGGCAATTCTCTGTCACGTCAGATGTTGTCTTGCGCCAATCCCAAACCTAAAAAAGAAGAGGGGTATGAGGTTGCCTTGAGCTTGCCACTCCGACGCTCAAGTCAGTGCTTATCTTGCTAAAGTGCAGAAAGAGAGAGATCAAACGAAGGGCGAGAAATAAAGAGATGGGGGCGGGATCAGTTTTCTCGGTATCATTCCGATGGGGTGAAGGAGATCGAGAAGCTGTCTAGAGGGAGGGTCGAGAATCCCCTTTCCAGCTCCCGCCTTCTCCTTTTATCCCTTGGACTGGTGGGCCTTGCTGCCATAGGGCCAGTCTGACCTGAGAGGGAATTCATGGGCCTTGTTTCGAATTGGGCCGCTCAGTCAGTGGGCCTTCCTTATTAGTTTTGTCTGCCCACTTGGGTCGGGCTAAATACGGCTCCTACAGATGGGGTGAGAAAAGTTATATAACTTCCATTTTGAAGGAAAACACGTATTAAGATATTAAAACTTTGATTATGACTTACCAAAATAATGGTATTACATGTTTAAATGTCTAAAATGCAATTATTGGAGAAAAATTGCCTCAACAATGAAAATTGACCCATTTGAAAACTATGCAAATTTGAAGTGGTTTTGGGATATCATTTCCTATTTCCTACTCAATCAATCGGGTCAAGTTTTGCTTGAGTAGGATTTCAACAAATGAGGTATAATTGAACAATTTGGATCTTCTGCAGCAAGGGGTAGTACAAATACTATGCCTCCACTAAGCTAATGTCATGTGTCATTACTTTTTAACTATTTTTCCAATAAAAAAATCATAGAAAAATAAAAAAAGATATTGACTACCTTATTTATCTTTTCAATAGTCCAAGGCTGGATTTCGACCGAATTGTTTCAGTAGATCAAACAAAACAAGGGTTTGTTATTTTTCTTTTGACTTCCAGTCGCAGTTGATTGTCCTTTCATTGTTGCAGCTTTGCGGGTCACCGAACGACTCCTGACTCCATAATGGCACATGTTCGGTGTACATTTTAGACATTAAAATTAGTTTTACAATTTTTTTAGTGTTTACATGGCTGTTGGAATTGCTTAGTATTCTTTCATGGCCATTAGCGTAATGCAAACTCTTGTTTTTCAATTCTATAGAGTTCTAGTAACTTCAATGCAAACTCTAATTTATTAATCTTTTTTCATTGTGTTTTCGTGACCACTAAATTGTTAAGTTTTTGTGTGTTTATTTGGATAATAATGAAATGTTGCTTATATATTATGTTTTTCATGTTCAGATTAGTTATAAGTTACTAATATAATGTCTTTAAAAATTTTACAGTATTTCAATACATGATATTATGTATTCAATTTCTTAGTATATGTATATTATACACTATCACATTATTTACTTGAAGGATATAGATACTAGTCTGCCAGAAATACAACTACGTCGTCGTTTAGAATTTGGGCAAGGGGAAGATCCAACAAATTCTGATGATGATAATGAAAATATTGAAGCAATCCACTCTGAGGTATCGAAGCACTCCACTCTGAGGTATCGAAGGATATTATTCCAACAATTGGAATTCGTATGGAGTTTGAAACTGAAGAAGCAACTTATGAGTTTTACAATGCTTACGCATTAGTGGTTGGCTTCTCTGTTCGAAAAAGCTCTGCTCATAGATTGGAGGGGATAGTGATAGATAGAATATTTGTTTGTTCATGTCAAGGCAAACAGGGACGAGATAAAAGGGATGATGTCTACAAATCTCACCGACCAGAAATGAGATTTGGTTGTTTGGCTATGATGAAAATCAGATGTCGCTATACACGCATATATCATGTTGACAAGTTCATTGCTAAACATTATCACATTTTGGCAAGCCCGAGAAAGATTCATCTATTTAGATCACACCGAAAAATCTCAATTTCTCAAGCATTGCAAGTAGACATGGTTGATAATTCAGGTACTGCTCCAAAAAATGCTTATGAGTTTATGGTGGCAAGCTAGAGGCAGGGAAAAACTTGGATTTTCTAAGGTGAATGTCAAGAACTCTTTGCGTAGCAAGCGTAGTTCAGAAATGGTGTCTGGTGATATAGGTGGTATTCTAGAATTCTTGCAAGGTATGAAAGAACAAGATCCCAGTTTCTTTTACGCTATCCAGGTAGATGAATATGATTTGATAACTAATATTTTTTGGGCTGATGCAAGAATGATGGCTGACTATGAGGATTTTGGTGATGTGGTTTGCTTTGATACTATGTACCGTAAGCACAAGGATGGCCGACCGATAGCTTTATTTGCTGGAGTGAATCACCATAAGCAATCTACTATCTTTGTTGTTGCATTATTACATGATAAGACAACAAACTCATTTATTTGGTTGTTTGACACATTTTCAAGGGCTATGGGTGGAAAATTACCTCAAACAATTTTGACAGATCAAGCTGTTGCAATGGCAAAAGCACTTGCTTTTTAGTGGCCAGAGACTTATGTATTTGGCACATATTTCAGAATGCAGTGATTCACTTGAATGGTTTTTTTTAAAGTTATAAAGACTTTTCAAGAGATTTTAGCAAGTGTATTTATGACTATGAACACGAGGAGGATTTTTTGGATGCTTGGAGTAACATGCTTGATAAGTATGAACAACAAAATAATGATTGGTTGAAGAGAATGTTCAATATCAAAGAAAAGTGGGCATTAGTTTATGGGAGAGATACATTTTGTGCAGATATGACCACTACATAGCGAAGTGAAAGCATGAATGGTCTCATCAAGCAATATGTGAGCTAAAAACATGAAATGAGAAGATTTTTTGAACACTTTCAACGATTACTTAATGATCGTCGTTATGATGAGATGGATGCAGATTTTAAGGCTAGCCAAAGTAAAGTATCCTTGTCTTTCCCTATAGCGATTCTAAAACATGCTACGAGTGTCTATACGCCTAAGGTATATTTGTTGTTTCAAGAATAATTATGTACAACTTATGATTGTCATATTGAAATTTGTGGTGAGATGGGAGCACTTCTGAGATTCAAGATCACACCTCATGGAAAGAATTGGAGTTATGTTGTCTCTTATGATGACACACAAGAAAGTGTATGTTGTACATGTAGGAAGTTTGAGTTTGTTGGCTCCTTATGCTGCCATATATTAAATGTTTTTTTTGTGTAAGAGATGTCAAGGAAATTCCTAGCAAGTATATTATGAAAATATGGACAAAAAGATGCCAAAAGAGGAAGCACTAGAGCTATCGGTGACAATCTAAATGTCGATAAGGATCCTAAAGCAGCAATGGGAAGGCGTTATAAAGACTTATATTGTCTATTTACTCGTTTGGGCACAAGAGCTGTTGAAATGGAAGATGGATACATCTTTGTAAAAGAGGGCCTTCTTAATTTGTTGAGATAACTTAATTCAAGCTCAGTAAAAAAGCCAAAGCACAATACCTTGCAGAACAATCAGATGGAAGAAAGTAATCCAACATAAGGACATGATATGCCTGTGAATGCCAATGGCATGATGGAGATTGTTAGAGGTATAAAATTGAAGCCAAAGTCTAGAAGTCAATCAAGTAAACGACCCAAAAGTAGCCTTGCAGCAATAAGGAAAAAAACAAGAAGATCAAAGCATTTTACAACCCCTGAGAATAATTCACATGTATGATATTATAATACTTTATACTAAGAAAATGCTAATATTATTTTAGTTTAACACATAAGTTTTTTTGTACGAGAACCAATTTGTTCAAGTTGATGGAAGTGCATCACAACAGTCCACTAATTTTGTTCATTCATTGTATCCATATGGATACAATTACTTTGCATCTTTGGAGTATGGACAAGGTGACATGTATGTTGGTTCACTACCCGTTCAACCTAATCAACAATTGCAACCTAGTTATATGGCATTATTAAATAGCATTGGAGGGCCTTAGGTGAGCAATATACAAAATAAATTAGATTACAAATTATATCTTCATAGTAGGTTGGTGTATTTTTTATGTTCGGTTTATTTGTTTTCTTTTGGGCTAATGGTTTTTACAATAATGTTTTTCTCAAGTTTATCCTAGATGATTCTTTGAGCTTTAAGTGAAACTTATCTAAGAATTGATTTGAAGATAACAGGTTGGTCTAACTTTTTGTATGCAAATTTTTCACTTGTATTATTAGTCGTCACTAATGGATTTTCTATATTTTTACTTGAAAACCAATTGTAGGGATGTAGGATCTAATGTTGTTTTGTGATGTTGGCTTCAGAGATAATGGCTTTTGCTTGCTGTCGGTTCTGTTATATGATGAGACAGATGTTGTTTATTGACTGCTGCTGTTGATTTTGCACTGTTGGCTACCGCACTGGAGTTGGTTGTTGCTTGCTTCTGGTTATGTTCCGTGCTAAATCTAACGTTGTTTCATGACTGCTGCTGTTGATTTTGTGTTGCTGGCTGCAATACTAGAGTTGGTTTTTGCTTGCTTTCGCTTGACTCATATTGTTGTTTTTGTGTTGTTGGCTGCATTACTAGTGCCATTTTTTCTTCTTTCTATTTTTGTTTTGTGTTGTTATGCTAGGTGTTGAACTAAATGCTTTGTCTTTCCTAGCTGCTCAGTTTTTCTAGATAATGAAATATGATGCTTCTTAAGACTTTTTTGAAAACATATATTGCTCTTTTGTTGAATGTTCGAAAGCACAAGCTATTTTCATTATTTAGTTATTCACTTTAGTTATAACTTGCACATGACTCCACATTAAATTTGTTAAAAAAACAAAGCTTGTACTGTTGTGCATACATATTGAGCAATTAGTTTTCAGTTTCTATTAATCTCAAGGAGAAAGTAGAAAATTATGAAGCCTATATGAGATTTGAACAAACCTATGTGTATAAACTATACACACCGCTCTACTATTTGAGCTAATAGGCTTTGATATTTCCATCAGACAATCAATACTCAATTTAGCAGGAAAAGAAAACTCAATTAAGCTTTAACATTGCTAATTGCATCCATCTCAAATTCGTACCTGATTGAACTAATCCCTCCAAATTGAACTCAAGCATATATAATTAGTGTCATTTGTTGAGTAAATTAAAAGAAATATCTTAGGAGTACATTTTCAAAATAACAACCAATTCGTTCATTGTACAAACCTGTGCACAAAGCCAATCTACTAATTCGTTCAACACATTGTCAATAGTCAATACTTGTCAAATTGCTCTTTGAATTTAAAGTTTCTCCATTGTACAAACTTGTTCATTATAAGATTTATTTCAACAAAAGTAAGAATAAGAAGGGTATGCTTTCATCACAGAAAAAAGCATACACAAACACTTTAACCGTCTAGCATATTCACTTTGGATATATAGTAAAACACTTTACTTATGAAATATAATGTTCATATATATACTCTGTAGCAAGTGATATATCATGAAATGGCACCTTGTGAACTTCTAGCTTTTCATAAGGCTAATGATATAATCTAAATAACAATAGGATAACTAAATTAGAGAAGAAGATATTTTTGCATCTGCTCAAGACCTACATATAAAAAAAAAGCTAATAAAAACACAGAATTTGTATTTCCATAACCAAAAACGCAAATTAGACAAAGAAATACATTTTAAACTCTGAATCACATTAGAGATATTTGATGGAGAAGAGGATATCAATGATAATGGCTGTGGGGGCTGAAATTGGCTGGGCCAAAAGTCCACTAGAATCCTCAAAGCCCAAGACTGCTTTAGGGTAAAAAGAAAAGAGAAACAAATGAATTTGAAAAATGAGACTTCGAAGGAGAACGGGGGGCCGCAATGGGAAAAGAGATGGAGAAGCTCTCTCGGAGGCTCCAAAAGGGAGATTGGAAAAAGAGGAGGCCGACAATTGGAGAGGAACGATGGGCTCATGGGAACTCCTCTCGGTAGCTCTAAAGGAGGAGCACCGGAGATCTCTCTCATGGAGGGACTACAATTCAGAGAGTGAGCGGAAGGAGAGACGGAAGTCTTCGAGAGCTCTACCATGGGCGATGAAGGGGATCTCAGCTCGTGCATGGTGTCTTGGCACGATTCCGGATGTTCCCACCTTCCCGCCGGCGAGTCAGGAGTCCACGTTGACGATGGTAGCTCGAAAGGAAGACGAAACGATCCTCGTCTCGATTGCACGCCTAAAGCTCTCAAGGAAGTTCTACAAGGTTGATCGCCCTCGAGCCTTTTCTCCTCTTCTTAGGTTCGTCATCTCCCTCCACTCATCATCTCGCTCTTTCACTGGCTCTGGCCATTTCTGATCATGTCTCACAGCCGCATTACCGATCTCGATCCCTATCTCTCTTGCTTGATCTGATAATATTGCTTCTCTGTACAATGCTTGATGTGCAAGGTCATTTTCTGCTCCTAATTGCTTCTCTGTGAAATGCTTGATGTGCAATGTGTTTATGTGCGTGTTTTGTCTTGACAAGACTAAGCTCTAATTAATTAGCTAGAAACACGAGAAAGAAGGGGCTAAGCTAGTATTGAACTCTAATTAATTAGCCAAAGATATGAAGAGAAGCTTGGTAGAATGCAACTAGCATGCTAATATAAAATAGCACCTGATAATTAATGGATCCAGAGACTTAGGCTTGGACAATATTACTGCATATTGGCACCGCCGACCTAGCTCAGATTACAGCTGCACCTAGGCGGGTCACGAGAGGCTAGTGATTTTAATACTTTGCTTGATATATGAGGTGATTACATCGCTTAGATCATCTATACGTGCTCAATGTCTTGTTTGAATGCTAGAAAGTATATGTTAGCTCATTACTGTGCCTTTGGTGGAATAATTACCACTGAAAAGCCCAATGCCCGACTAATGAAATAAAGAGTGAGTATACTCGGTCAAGGTAATTCGACGGGTTAGTAAACCTCTCAACCTTAGCTTTTCTACATATATATACATGCTCTTCGCATAGAAAACTGACTTGAGCGTCGGAGAGCCCGCCACGGGGAAAGCCATCTCTGGGGTGTTTTCAGGTGAATCTCGCGTATGAGAAAGTTGCTGGAGCTCGAGAACAACTACATGCAATCTGGAGAGGTGTGAAGGAATAATATCAACATCAGAACTGAACCATGGAGCCAGAGGTCCTGCCCTATGCAAAGCCAGAGACTAGGAAGTTGTTGAGGACATCCCTGAAACAAACAAATCCTCAACAAATCCGAGCTGAGGGTGTGTTGACCCTTAGCATCTTCACGTACGGTTGAATCGGAATTCAACACTGGCGCCGACCGTGGGGATGTCCTCACGCACTAGAGACGCTCTTGTCATGATAAAATGTTCGTTCTACGAAGAACCTCCGACAACCAAGCTCCACTACACTCCACTTCAGTTTCGGTTAGCCTTCTCCTCTCTACTCATACTTCGCGTAGCTCTTACTACTTTACCTTTGCTCTCGCGCATGCTTTACAACATCTTACAACAACTGGGACTCGTATGTCCCTCAAGCCGACGCCATCCATGGTATCACTTCGCTCGCCACCACTCATGCCTTTTACAAGGATGTAAGAAGAAAAGCAATATGAGGCCGAAAAGAAAGAGACACTGCACTTTAAAGCGAATGGAGCAACATCGTAAGAAAAACTAGCATGGCATCCTCCGCGAAGGCCTCTCCGGCCTTTGCCCTTGGCCTCCCCGTTCTTCGTTTGGCCTTTCCCGGCCTTCGCGAAGAACTCATGGCGTGTGCTCGTTACTCCTCGGCTTGAGCCTATTGCCTCCACTAAGGCACCCTCTCAAGAAGGTCCCTCCTTCGCGAAGGTCTCCCCTTCACGAAAGCCTTCGCCTCTTAGCCTTCACAAAGGCCTCCCTTCACGTATGGCTTCACAACCACTCGCCCTCCACGGGCTTAAAGAAAGCGATTTACAAATGTGATACGATAAAAGCAATACGTAATAACAAGGTACACAAGGCGAAACACCCTAAAGCAACGCATTCGCGAATTATTAAGCAACACATAATCCAAAATACCCAAAAAGCAAGTATGCACAAGTAAAAGCAAGTATGTGCAAGAAAAAGCAAATATGCACAAGAAAAAGCAAATATGTGCAAGTACAAGCGAGTTTGAGCAAGTGAAAGCAATATTTGACAGTATTGGGCTCAGCCACATCGAGCCAATATGCGTAGCAACACCAGACGGTACTGGCTTGGCAAATGTTAGCCAATACGCGTAGCAACACCAGACAGCACTGGCTTGGCAAATGTTAGCCAGTACGCGTAGCAACACCAGACGGCACTGGCTTGGCGAATTAGCCAGTGCGCGTAGCAATACCAGACGGTACTGGCTTGGCAAGTGTTAGCCAGTACGCATAGCAATACCAGACGGAACTGGCTTGGCGAATTAGCTAGTGTGCGTAGCAATACCAGATGGTACTGGCTTGGCAAGTATTATCCAATACGCGTAGCAACACCAAACGGTATTGGGCTCAGCCACATCGAGCCAATACGCATAGCAACACCAGCAATATTTGACGGTATTGGGCTTGGCAAGTATTAGCCAATACGCGTGTAAAGCAAGTGTCAAAAGCAAGTCTGAAAAGCAATACGTAAAAGCGATACCCGAAAGCAAGTGAAAGCAATACCCGAAGGCAATACGTGTGTAAAACAATAACCATTGAAAAATATTGTATAAGCAAATCATGAAAAGCAACACCGATGCAAGTGCAATATACGCGCGAGAATAATCGGTACGAGAAAAAACTCAACAACTTAAAAGGGCAACTATTGCGTGCAAAAACCTAAGTGGCGATGAGGTACGCCTTTGCGATGATACATCGAGGAGCAATTTACAAAGATGTTAGAAACAAAGAGACACGCGAAAGAAGTAGAAAGTTCATATATTCTACTGGTTGCCCTTCAAAAAGTGAGAGTTGTAGATACATTGTTTTGCCCAATACAAAGCTTTATTACATTTACCATGCTTACATTCATTACGCGTGTCCAAAACATGCAAGATGGCCCTCAGGGCAAGCACGATGATGGATACTAAAAACAATGAGCTAACCCCCCTCACAACCCCTTCTTCAATCCCTCTTTCAGTTCATAAACTGGTAGGAGGGATGGGGGGGAGAGAAGGGGGTTGTACGCGAACAAAGTGAAAAATGCGCGGTCTATTCGAGTAGTTGTCATGATTACTAAGCCAAGATCGATTAAGCCATGTCCAAAAAACAGCGCACACGGCATAGTCAGCCTCGCGAGTGAGCTACGCGAAGAGTTACATGCACACATAATTCATATGCTAAATGCAGCTAGCAACACATGCGAAACAAGTAAGGGAAACATAAAACAGAATGTTGAATCCATTGGGCCAAACATCGTTATCCATCAAAGAACCTTGCTCAATAGCAACCACATTATGAAAGCATGAAAAGGGTAGCACAAGGGGCGAGTCCTCAGAAAGGCTCTCCCCACTGCAGCGAGGGGCACGATCGTGCCTGGCCTTATAACGATTCTCTGGGAGAACGAGACGTCTTCTAGGGCGTCTCTCTGGCGAAGGTGACCGACCTCATCCCAAGCAAGTCTCCAGTAAAGACGTCTTCTAGGGGCACGACTGTGCTCGCTAGAAGACGATACTATGGTCTTGTAGTTCATGTTCCATTCGTGAACTACAAAATTAAGACGATGAGTTTTCAACCCGTCGTAACAAGCTTTCATAACTCTAGAGCCGAATAACAAACAAGATGTAAATTAAAACCAAGACGATGCATGAAACAAGCAAAAACAAAGCAATTAGTGAACGCGACGTATGAAATGCGTCTTGAAAAGCAATACAAAAAGCGCGCGAGTATGAAAAGCATTACGCAAAAGCAATACAAAAAGGCAATGTGAGAGAGAAGTATAAACGCAACGCAAGAAAGTAATACAAGAAAAACAGTAAGGCAAGTTGAACAACAACGCGAGAAATCTAGTGAAGTCGCCTTCACGAAGGCCTTACTGACCCTCGTGTGGTACTCGTGGCCCATGCTTGTGGCTTCCCGGCTTGTGCCTATGTCCATTCACGAAGGTTGTAATATCCCTCATTTTATAAGGATATTTTGGAATTTTTCCAACTCCCGTATTGCACGTCGAATTTATTTCAGAGAAGTTCAGACATTCGGTAATATGTTTGATCTCTGTAATAATTTTTCTAAGTGAAATAAAATACATTCGATGTATTTCGGGACTCATATATTCGTTCGTGTATGAATATTATTAACCCAGGCTAAGGCCATGTCGTTCTAAGGCAAAACGGACGAGAAATGGCCTAGGCGGCGACCGCTGCCAAACCAGCAGCGACCGCCGCCAAACCGGCCGACGTCATCTTCATCAACTTGCCAAGTGGGTCGAAAAGCGTCGACCGCTGCCGGAAAGCGGCGACCGCTGCCAGGCACAAAATGGGCGGCGACCCCATGTCGACAGCGGCGACCGCTGCCAATGTTGCAGGTTGTCAGAGGCCTAGCCTCTACGTTGCCGGCGATTGGGAGACCTCCGATCTTGGCTATCCACGTGCCCCTTGTTGTCTCCCCTGGTGCTGGCTATTTAAGGAGGAGATTGGGAGCTGAATTGAAGGACAAAACCGATCTCAATCTCTCCCAAATCGTCTCGCCGGAGTTTCGAGCTTGTCGCCGGAATTGTTTTCGAGCTCTCGTCTGAGCTTCGTTGGTGTTATTTGGTGGTTGCAAAGTGAAGCTTTGGAATCCCTTAGAAGCTTAGAATCCAAAGCAAACCAAAGGAGAAGCAAATCGATCGACGCCGGTGAGTTTTATTCTTCTCGTAAAATTTTCTGGTGTTCGTAGCGGCGACCGCCGCCACGAACAGCGGCGCCCGCCGTAAGGCAGGCGGCGACCGCCGCCCAGAGACCCTTGGTCTGTTTCGGCCTTGGCTTCTGTGGCTTTCGATCGGGCTTCGTTCCTTTCGATTTCTTTCGTTATTCTTTAGATTCGTACTCGTTATTGTCGAATCTAACTTAGGGTTTCTTTATGGGTCGATCCGAAGGAATCTACGAATTCAGATTTGTCCCTGTTTCAAGCCCGGAAACCCATCGTAGTCTTTAAGCTTCTGCGGATCTAAGGCAAGTGGCGGTTCGCTCTTGCTCATCATTCCATGTTTCCATTAATTATCAGTTGTTTAATTGAGTAATTAATTTGGAATGAATACTGTGTTCGTCTGGGAACAGTTTTGATAACTGTTGTGATTTTAAAAGATATTATAATAGGTTGTATATCTGTTAGAACAACGCTATTATATATATTAATATGATTAATTATAGATATTATGATAGGTTGTATATATGTTAGAACAACGCTATTATATATGTTATTGGCCGCGATGGCTTTGATGTGGATTATTACTGTGTTGAACTGTTTAGTTAGCACGAGTATTCGTAGAAACGCTATGTACCTTGTGGGGGTTTAGCTGTTTCTTTATAACTAGTACTTGGTGGATTCTTTCCCAGTACTCTCTCAGGTCATGACCATGCCCTTACTCAGGGTTGGTGCACTTAGCTAGTGCCAAATCTTTCGGGATTTATTCCCTCTGAGATCTCTTGTGAGGAGATCTGATATCTCTTATGAGGAGATCTGATATCTCTTGTGAGGAGATCCGATATCTCTTGTGAGGAAATCTGATATCTCTTGTGAGGAGATTTAAAAGCTTATAACGCGATGATCATTTTGGAATTAAATGAGATAAGTGTCGTTGTCGCACATAATTAATATACCTTGGGCGAGTAGTGCAGCTAGGCGCTAGTGCAGCTAGGAAAGCTCATCTTAACTTTTAGTCGCTCGAATGCGATACTGTAATTTTGTGTTGTTCCAGACTTTGTCATAATTTCCTATAAGGCTCATTTCGTTGGAGTCTTCTTTTGGGATTGATTGCTGTGAGACTCGATCTCCAGAATCTTCTCTTGATCATGCCTTTTCTTTAATTCTAGTAGGAGTATGGTGGTTGACTATCGTTATCGGTTTTGATTCGAGAGACGATGAGTCTAACCTAATATGACTACTTCGAACCACTCTGCTTTGTACCCTTGCATAGTCTTTCATTAGACTAACCAACCGTAATTGTTCTCTGCATGGTTGGCTGGTGTCATCTGTTCGATTCGGCACATCAGATAAGTTGCCATCTCGTGAAGGCTAGAACGACTATAGAGGCGAACGGTGTTTTGACAAGTTTATTCAGGTTGAGATCCTTGGCGGGTGATCATTGCGATCAAGACCCTTTGTTAATTATTTTAAAAGAGACTTTCACTGTGTTAAATATGTTTTGTGTAAAGACTTCCGCTGTAATGAACCTGATTTTGTATTTTTGGTTGCATTTCGGATTATGGATGTAATGCCGAAATAATGATTTTAATCGAAGGTTATGATACTTTGTATCATAATTGTTGTTTGATGATTTATATCAACTGGTAAAGCCTTGGGTGACATCGGACAGAACGTCTGAGGTCACTGGCGGTAATGCCTTCAAGGTTGTATATTTGGGGGTGTTACAGACTTGGTATCAGAGCTAAAAAAAATCGGGTGGGTTTTAAAACCTTTTCTTGGAACAATTTTTTTTATAAAATCGTTTACTCGTTTGAAACTGAGAAATATTTTCGAAGGCTCTGAATTTTCAAATGAAAATTTTAACCGTTCATAGTCGTGCCTTCTCTTTAGTCTGATATGGAAACGAACTTCCATATTTAGAAAGACTAACTCTCTTCTCGTCACCCGTAGAATATGGGTGCATTCTGTTCTTTCAGAGGGACTCGGAAGAAGCCGAGATGGCGGAGCCATCTCTAGATAGGCTTGAGTTCCCGGTTCCCTAGTAGTCCACCCGAGGAGGTGAAGACTGTACTCCCTGAGTCGGTAGTGCTAGTGTCCCATGAGACCGTGGTTCCTGTGGTAGAGCCTACAGAGGAGCCAGGGGAGGACACTGAGGATGAAGAAAAGTTGTCAAGGTACGCTAGAGAGTACTATAATGATGACTTCATGATCGAAATGATTTCCGAAGAAGGACCCCGAGGAAGACCTCGAGGGGCAGGGCCACAAGTCCGATGACTTGGAGCGCTTATTGGTGGGCAGCGAGGACCCGGTAGTAGAGTTTATCTATCCGAGTCCGGTGTTGTCACCTGAGCGGGAATACTCGCCATTGTCTCCTGCCACTTGGAAGGCGATTAGTGCTGAATTGCATCGCTGTGATACCCCGTATTTTGTAAGGTTATTTTGGGAATTTTGAGAATTTTCCCGAGTACCCGTTTAGTACGTCGGATTTAATTCAGGTAGCTTGAGACATTCTGTAATGTGCTCTGTATCAGTAATATTTTTCTCAGTGAAATAAAATACAGACGACGTGCTTAGGATGTTTATACGCGTTCGCGTACGATAGTTTGTATCCCGGGTCAATGTCTTGCTCGTTCAAAAGCTGAATGGGCGGGAAAAGGCAAAAACGGCGACCACCGTACAGTAACGGCGCCCGCCGTCGCTGGGCCCGATGTGTCAGGCCGTCGTCTCCTACTCTGGGCTCGCCAGAGCTAGGAACGGCGACCGCTGTAATTACGACGCTCGCAGTAGGCCCGCCGTAGGCAAAATTACGGCGCCCGCCGTGATTACCCAGAGGTCATTAATCGATGGTCGTCGGCGAGCTCTGTCCGCGCCGATCTAGCCCTGCTCGGCCTCGTCTAGGGTGATGATGATGTTCCCATTGCTTTGGCTATAAAATGAGGTGTTGGGGGAAGGGTTTTGAGCCATCCCAGCACCGAATCTCTGCCAAAATCTTCCTCTCGCCGGAGTTTGTGCCCTCGCCGGAATTCTGAAGCTTTCGCCGGTGTCGTTTGGTGGTGTTTCCAGAAGCCCTTGTGAAGCGTTTTGGTTGCCTTTGGAGGTTGGAACCCAGGCAAGGCAAAAAGGGGTCGAAACGCGCATCATTTGGGTGAGTTTTTCTCTCGTTCTGTCGTCGGAGTTCTTCACGGCGACCGCCGTGTTCTTTACGGCGCCCGCCGTGATGAATGCGGCGACCGCCGCCAAGAACGGCGACCGCCGCCAAGAACAGTGACCGCCGCCAGTGCCCAAAATGCCTTTGTAGCTTTGGCTTGGTTGGTTGTCGTCGTGGCGTCTTTCCTTTCGATTTCTTTCGCCGTTTTTAGATTCGTATTGTTGTTATGTCGGATCTAACTTAGGGTTCCTTTTATGGGTCGACTCGAAGGTGTTTGTGCTAGCGGAGCTATATCCGTGTCGAGCCCGGAATCTCGTCGTTGTCGTTAGGCTTGTTTCTATTCTGCGGATTAAGGCAAGTGGCGGTTCGCTCTTGCTCATTCGTTTCATATTTACATTAATTATCAGTAGTTTATCTGAGTAATTAGATTGGAATGAATACTCTGTTTGTCTGGAAATGGTTTTGGTAAACTGTTTTGGAAAATAAAATATTGATATTATAATAGGTTGTATATCTGTTAGAACAGCGCTATTATCTGTGATCTCCTTTCAGGCCTTTATGTGGAGTTACTCTGTAACTGTTATTGTGCTGTAACTGTTAGTTAGCACAGTTAGATAGGAACGTTACTCGGACTCGGTCCAGTCGTTTCTTTATAATCTGGTATCGGGGTGGCTCGTCTCCATCTGGTACTATTCTAAGATCACGATCGGTCTCTTTCACAAGTGTATAGAGTCAGGACACTTAGTTAGTGTCACAAATCTTCCGGTGTACGTCACTCTCGACGAAACGTATACTAAGATGTGTCGTCCCAATGGTGGGGTACACATGTAAAAGTCTAATAACGTGATGCGTGTTTTGAAACATAAATCAGATAAGTGCTACTCGACGCACATAATTAATAAACCTTCGGCGAGTAGTGCAGCTAAGTTATAGTGCAGCTAGGAAAACTCGTCTCGACTTTGATCATAGTACGTTCTCTTTCCAATCTGGATTCGCTGTATGCGATGAGGTTGGTCATGAACCGAAGCATCTCAGTCAACTTTTAAATCATTGTTGTATGATGCTGTAAACATTCCAGATTTGTCATATTTCCTTAAAGACTCAATCTCTTGGAGTGTCTTTTCGAGTCGATTTCTGTGAAGATTCAGTCTTCCAGAATCTTCTCTTGTGCATACCTCTTGTTTATTCCAGTAGGAGTATGATGGTTGGCTATCGTCATCGGTTTTTATTCGAGAAGCGATGAGTCTAACCTAATACGACTGCTTTGAACCATTCTGCTTTATACCATTGCTAGTCTATTCGAGTAGACTAACCCACGAACTTTGTTCTCCGCATGTAGGCTGGTGTCATCCGTTCGATTCGGCACATCAGATCGAAAGTAGCTCAGAAGAATAGAAGGACTATGGAGTCGACGGTGGTTTTTGAACGTTTTAGTTATTTCTTTAATCAGGTTGAGATCTTTTGGACAATGACTTTGGTTGTAATGTGTTTTATAAGACTTCCGCTGTATCCTACTTTATAAGACTTCCGCTGTATTTGGTTTAAACTCTGTGTTGACCTATTCAGGATTGGGTTGTAATCCCGTAACTCATGTTTCTTTAACAATGTTATGTTTTGGATTTGAATGCTTTGATCATTATGTATCATTTGTATTTCATAAATTGTATTTAAATGGTAAAGCCTTGGGTGATCTCGGTAAGGAACACTAGGGTCACTGGCGGTAATACCTTTCCAAAAGGGTTAAGTTTTAGGGGTGTTACAGTTGTGGTATCAGAGCCAAAGGTTTTAAAACGGGTTTGGGATTTTTATAAACCATTTATCCGTTTTCGAAAATGCTTTAAGAAGGGCTCTGAATTTTCAAAGTAAAAAGAATTTAAAAACACCGTTCATAGTCATGTCTTCTGGATAGTTTGATATAGTAAGCTTGCTTCTATGTCTAGAAAGACTAATTCCTTCCTCGTTATCCTATAGGAGATGGGTGCATGTCTCTCTAAGAAGAAGGGGTCGGAAGATGCCGAGATGGATTCACCGTCTCCCGAGAGGCTAGACTTCCCTATACCCCAGAGGTGCTTTGAGGTTGGAGGCCCGAGCAGCCCATCTGAGGAGATCAAGCATGTGCTTCCTGAGTCGGTAGTCCTAGTGTCAAGGAATGTTGTAGTTCCTGTGACAGTGCCAGTGATAGGTGTTATTTCATACACCTTTACTAGCAATTATTAGCATGATTTGGAGAGGTTTTGGATTAGTTTTGGTGCTAAGTCTGCAATCCAGATGTTTTGAAGAGAAGTGAAGAAATCCAAGGATTTGCAGCTTAGATTGAGCATGAGGATTGAAGAGCAGCAGCAGCAGAGAAGAAGAGAGCTGGAGAAATGAGTCTACCGCCCCGCGTCAGAAGTGTCGCGGCCCGGCGATGACTCTCAGTGAAGATGAAGCCCGCGCCAGAGGATGTCACCGCCCCGCGGTGGAATTCACCGCCCCGCGGTGGCCGCGCTTAATGACCTCGTGCCAGAGACGATTTAGTTTCCTTTTATGTTTGAAACTTTATTTTATTATTATTTTGTTTCCTTTAATTTCAGCTTTAGTTTAACCTAGTTTGTTAAGACTATTTAAGTCTCTTTTCTAGGTTAAGAAAAGAGAGACTTTTATCATCGCTTGTTTAGCTTTTCGGTTTTCAGACGTTACTTTCTATAGAGTTTTTCATCCCCTTTGATGGAGAACTAACTTCACCCTTGTTCTGCTAGACGATTAAAGCAGTACAGTTGATGTGTTTGTGAGATTTCTATTCCTAGTTCTTATCCTTATTTGTATTGGATTGATTCTCTTGGTTATATTGATATTGATTTCTTGTTGTTCTTCTTAGCCTGATCAACTAGGTTGAATACGTTTTATCAATTGCTAGAATTGCATATAGGGGTTCCGAGTGCATATCTAGTGGCAAACACAACTGTGCGTATAGGGGTTCCGAGCGTACAATTGTGAGTGAGAATCAGTTGCATGTTAAGTAGGGGAGTGAGTACTTGTACGTCTTTCTACTTGCATGTATCCTATATCCTTGTGTGCATTGCTATTGCTGTGTTGGTGCTAAAGTACACTGACAACTGTGAGAATCAGTGGTACTTTATCATTGGCATAGTAATAAGTCTATTGACAACTGTGAGAATCAATAGTATTTAAGATCAGGGTGGGAACAACTATAATGATAGTAAAAGAACTTGGATTAAATCGATTTCAGTGATCAAATTACATTGCTGTATTGTGGATTTCTCTCTAGTGGAACTACTTTTCCCTCATTATATTTTCTCAACTCAACTCAACTTGCTTTGCTTTGTTTGCTTTGCTTCCTCTTGATAACTAAACCCCCCGTTCGTATTACTTGTCATTCACGGCTGCATACTACATCAAACCTTCTCTGTGGGATCGACCCTTACTTGTCTACTATACTTCTATTTAGTGGGTTTGTTAGGATAATTTACTTTGATAAGGCTAATTAACGACATTTGCTTGTGCATCTTTAGCCACGTCAAATTTGGCGCCGTTGCCGGGGAAGGTTTTTGTCTGTTGTGTGTTTTCGTGATTGACTTTTGGTGGAGACCTATCTTATGGTCGACACCCGTAGTACTGACCCTATTCTAGCTCCTTTTGATCCAGAGGTTGACAGATCTTTCCTTAGGGACCTGCGCAATCAAAGGGAAGACGGAGAAGAAGGAATAGAGACAGTTGAGACCGTTGAGACTGAAACCGTTGAGACTGCCAACACCCCAACCGTTGCAATGGCTGGAACTGGAACCCTGAGAGAGCTTACTGAGCCGAATATAGGGGCGCAGCCCCTAGCTGTCGTCATCCCTGCGCTAGGAGAAGGGGTGAACTTCGAATTGAAGTCGGGAGTTGTTGCTTATCTCCCTAAATTCCACGGGTTGAGTGGAGAGGATCCGATCTCTCACCTGGGCAAGTTCCACAATGTCTGTATGACGATGAAGCCCAGGAATGTGACAGAAGACCAGATCAAGATGAGAGCTTTTGGTTTTTCCCTACTCGACTCTGCGAGCTACTGGTATTACCACCTGCCGCCAGGAACCATAGATACATGGACTAAACTGCACAAAGCGTTCCTGGACAAGTACTTTTCCACGAAGAAGGCGAATGCTTTGAAAAAGGCAATTGCCAACATTGAGCAGGCTGGTGATGAGACGTTGTATGATTATCTGGAGAGGTACAAGAGGCTCTGTTCCAGCTGCCCATTCCACGGGTATGCCAAGCAGGATCTTGTTCTTTATCTGCACAACGGTCTGCTGGACCAAGAGAGGAGAATGGTTGATGCCGCATACGGTGGAAGTATTCTGAACCTGACACCGGATGCAGCCATGGAGAGATTTCAGGAGATGAGTGAGAGTACCAGGAGCTTTGGAAAGACGTACCAGAGAAAAGCGGTCAATGCTGTGACCCCTGTAGGACCAAGCCCGGTATTGACCGAGTTGGCCAAGCTGAAAGAGTTGGTGTTGAGGATGGCGAATCAGAATGCCCCTCAACAAGTTAAAGCGTGTGGACTTTGCTCTAACTAGTCCCACCATACCGACACCTGTCCCCAGCTGCAAGAGGAAAGTGTTGCTGAAGTAAACGTTGTAGGAGGTTATGGACCGCCTAGACCACAATACGGAGGACAGCCCAATTACAATCAGAGAGGGCGTGACCACCCAGGCTTCAGATGGATTGACCCTCAAGGTGGTCAATAGCCAATGCAGCAACAGCAGTACCAGCTGGTGCAACAACAGCACCAGCAGAGAGCCCCTTATCAACAGAGGCCCCAGGGCCAAACATCTAGAGCTTCTACTGAGGATATGCTAAAGACTCTGACTCAGCACTTTGCCACACATGTGCAGGCCACTGAGTCGAGTATCAAGAACATGGAGAGGCAGATTGGTCAGTTAGCCGATGAGATGACCAAGATTAACCAAAGGGCATCAAATTCCCTACCATCCCAGACCACGGTGAACCCCAGAGAGAACGTGAGTGCTATCACGCTCAGAAGTGGTAAGAAGTTGATCGTTGCTCCCAATGCTGAAGTGGAGAACGAGTTAGAGAAAAAAGAAATCACCGACCGCCTCGCGGTAGACCCCACCGCGACCCGGCCAGAAACGAAGGAAGGAGCCAGTAAAGGAATGCCATTGACACCGCCCCGCGGCGACCTTCACCGCGACCCGGCGCCTGAACCCAGTAAAGCCACCGCGACCCCACCGTCCCGCGGGGTTGACTCACGCCCCGCGGTGGGCTCGCCACAACCTGGCCCCCAAAAATCTGTCTCTGTTGAAGAGACCTATGATGATTACATTCGCCCCGCGTTCCCGCCTCTCGGTTCAGAGAAACCTCTAGCACCTTTTCCCGAGGCGCTGAAGGCAAAGAGAGTTGTCGACGACAGTGACCTGTTCGAGACATTTCAGAATTGTGAGGTGAACATCCCCCTGCTAAAACTTATAAAGGTTATCCCGAGATATGCCAAGTTCTTAAAGGAGCTATGCACGGTGTAGAGGACTCAAAAGAAGAAGACCCAGAAGAAGAGTCCAGTGGGTGCACAAGTTTCAGCGGTAGTTCAGAAGCGTCTGCCCGTAAAATGCAAGGATCCAGGTACTTTTACGATTCCTATCACCATAGGTGGGCATCTTTTTGAGAAAGCACTGCTAGACTTGGGTGCCTCAATTAATGTTCTACCCTATTCATTGATTGAAAAATTGGAATTAGGACCCTTGCATGATTCTAACATTGTCATACAACTTGTTGATGGATCATGTGTGCCCCCTAAGGGTATATAGTGGAAGATGTTCTTGTCAGGATAGGTTCTTTGATTTTTCCTGCTGATTTCTTTGTTATGGACATGGATTATGATGAACAAGTTGCCCCTGTTATGCTCGGACGACCTTTTATGAAGACTTCCATGACAAAGATTGATGTAGATAATGGAACTTGGACTATGGAATTTGATGGAATTATATTTGAACATGATATTCATACAGCCAATTCCATTGAAGTGTCCACCCCTCTCTACATTATTGATATTGATAGTTCCATGCATGAAAATGTTAAAACTAATGCAGTAGAGACCGTAGTTGAGTGTTCCGCTAATAAATGACCTATTGAGTTGTACGAAGTGCGTGTTGGTGATGTCCTGCTAGAAGATGTAGGAAGTTCTATTCCCTCTACTTTGGGCGCTAGCCCCCCTACACTAACTATACAAGGTTGTAAGCCTCTATCTAGTGACATGTAGCATATTCAGGTCAAGCCATATCAGCCCCCACATCGTTCTAAGTATGGGGGAGACACTCCAAAGGAAGCACAGATGGAGTCAATGGCAAAGAGGGAACATGGTCTAAGGTTTAAACCTTTCCATGAGAGGTCTCCACAGGAAGAGACGAGTAGGAGGATTCCAAGGGGACCCTACTCTAAATGGTGAAGGATCTGCACTACGTCGAGCCAACGACGATAACCAAGGCGCTGTCCGGGAGGCAACCCGTGTTAGTCCTTCTTTGATTTTTTTTCCCCCTTTAATTAGATTATTTTCATAGTTTATTTTCCTTTGTTTCGTTCGCCTGTTACTCACATCACAGGTGCGAAAGTAAACCCGAGAAGAGATGTGGTACCCAGCCAGTCTCACCGCTCCGCGGCGTCCCCTACCGCCCCGCGGTGGAGCTCACCGCCCCACGGTGGAGGTCAGGTATAACCTCTCGACTTTAAAAAAAAAAAAAAGCAAGAATAATGGGCCCCGAAAAAACCTTAAACTGGTGAGTAAAAGCTTATTTCTTAAGTGGTAACTAAGGTTTTGACGGATTGGGTTCCCTCTGGTGGGCCAAGATTTCTCTTTTGGGCCATGGTACATGACCGGCCCATCATCCCATTTCCCTTTCCCTTTCCCTGACCTAACCCCACTATCTCTTACCTCCCATTCCAATGCCCCCCCTCAAGCTCCCACATCTATTTCCCTCAAATTCCCCCAAATCCCTGTCGACCTTGAGCCAAATCTAGCCCTAAATCCCCAATTTGGAGTCTAGCCTCACAAACAAGCCCAAACACAACCCCATCGCGTCGCTTTAGTCCCGTCTCGCCGTTGCTCCGCCACGCGCTGCCCCCGCTTCGCGTCGCTACTGCCACCGCCCCGCGCCGACTTCGCCGCGACCCGGCCATAGCTCCCAGTTTCACACCGCGACCCTACCGCCCCGCGCTGAGACTCTCCAGGCTGCGTGTTTGTTTGTTTGTAAGTTCTCTAGTTTGCCTTGCTTTGAGCACCTCAATTTCCTACTTATGGCATCCAAAGGCAAGAAGAAAGTGTCGACTAGGGATGGGCGTGAGGTTTATAATGTGGTGAAGGAGAGGAAGGTGTTGGCTTCAAAGTTTTTCCATAAGCCGACTTTGGAGCAATTGGGAATGTTGGCATGTGTGTCCATGTGCTTGACACAGTGTGGGTTAGGAAATTTTCTGGAAAAGGCTGCCCCTGCGTATCCAGAGCTGTGCTACCAGTTTATTGCCTCTTTCAGGAGGCTCACCAATGACTCGGACGATAGGCATCTGCGCAAGATCATGTTCACCTACACTGGGCGTGATTACTCTTTATCTCTGAAGTTGGTGCATGAAGCCTTGGGTATCACAAAGGACCCAACTGATGGGTGGTCTGGTGGTATTCACAATTCCGAGATGATGGGGTTCTGGCGGGCTGCTACGGGCAGAAGTTTCAGGACGGGTCAGGAGGTGAATTCCAAGTTGGTGAACCCGTGTTTGCGGTTGATCCACAAGGTGATGATGAGAGATTTCCTTGGCCATGCAGACGATGGGAAGGTCCCTCTGAAGGACTTCCAGTGGTTTATGAGCATCTTGGGGACTGTCGAGTAAACGCCATGTTGGGCTACCCTTTTCTTGGGTTCCTTGAAGAGGATTCGTGATGGCGAGCCACGTGATATTTGTGGGGGTGGTTTGATTACACTCCTTTGTGCTAACGTGATTGCTTGCGATCAGATTCCTCGGCCTGTTGCCTACGCGGTGTATGATTTAGCGCACATGAAGGTGTGCTCCATGATGAAACCACTGGGACAGGATGGCAATTTGGTATGGTCGTCCTATGAGGGCCACATTTTGATTGTTCCATGGGATTTTGCCTACTCGCCTTCATACGCGGGTTGGTGGATTCCCAGTGATAGCCGGATGCCGACCGATGATGCCTCTGCTGTCGCTCCTTCAGGTCCGTTTAGGGAGGGCCCTAGTGGTGGTTGTGATGCTGTTGCCGCTGATTCCGTGGGTGGGGACGACCCCATGTCTACCCAGTTTGAGGCGCCTTCATCTTCATACGGTCCTGTCGCACCCTGGCAGGAGTTGTATTCTAGATGGGATGCATTCTCAATGCGCCAGGATCAGTGGAACTCCCAGATAGAGACCGGTTTGCACACTTGGCAGACCCAATTCCGTGCTGATGTATATGAGCGTCTGGACACCATGGACGCCCATATGAGAGACTATTTTGGGATGTACCCACCACCACCCTCAGGTCCACATTGAGTTTATCTTTTCTTCCCCTATTTCATTTGATGTTCTCTTTTCTACATTAAGGACAATGTTCGGTTTAAGTATGGGGGAGGAATATAGACTTGCTATCTTGCTTTCCATCTAGCTAGTGTAAATAATTTTGTTTCTGCATTTGTCGTTGTTTGTTGTTCAAAAAAAAAAAACGAAAAAAGCCAAAAAAAAAAGGTAAAAAGGCACCCAAAATCCTGGGATGGACTGAAAACCCGAAAGGGCAGTCCAGGTAAAAAGCAGGTAGTCCGGTTGGTATAGACCAGGGCAAAATTGGACTAGAGTGATGCGAGTATATGTGAGATATCTAGCAAAATGAAATGAGTGGCTAGGTGAAAACCCGAAAGGGCGCCTAGTCAAGATGAGCGTAAAAGAAGAAGAGTGATTCTAGGATTTCTCTATATTTCTTGGCGAGGCGTCATAAGAAGAGGAGCCATAAGGAGGACTCGGGTAGGCCACTCGTGGAGTGATAAGGAGCTAGATTGGAGTTAGGATTAGACTATCTTTGCATCACCTGTTTTGGTTGTCTGGAGCTTATTGTTGATATGCTGTAATTGCTAGTGTCATATTGTCTTATACTTCCTGAGGCCTTGATGTTGATTTAGAGAGTGAGCTTTTCTTTAGTTTACTCGGGACGAGTAAAGGTCTAAGTATGGGGGAATTTGATAGGTGTTATTTCATATACCTTTACTAGCAATTATTAGCATGATTTGGAGAGGTTTTGGATTAGTTTTGGTGCTAAGTCTGCAATCCAGATGTTTTGAAGAGAAGTGAAGAAATCCAAGGATTTGCAGCTTAGATTGAGCATGAGGATTGAAGAGCAGCAGCAGCAGAGAAGAAGAGAGCTGGAGAAATGAGTCTACCGCCCCGCGTCAGAAGTGCCGCGGCCTGGCGATGACTCTCAGTGAATATGAAGCCCGCGCCAGAGGATGTCACTGCCCCACGGTGGAAGTTCGACGCCTCGCGGTGACCGCCCCACGGTGGCCGCGCTTAATGACCTCGTGCCAGAGACGATTTAGTTTCCTTTTATGTTTGAAACTTTATTTTATTATTATTCTGTTTCCTTTAATTTCAGCTTTAGTTTAACCTAGTTTGTTAAGACTATTTAAGCCTCTTTTCTAGGTTAAGAAAAGAGAGACTTTTATCATCGCTTGTTTAGCTTTTCGGTTTTCAGACGTTACTTTCTATAGAGTTTTTCATCCCCTTTGATGGAGAACTAACTTCACCCTTGTTCTGCTAGACGATTGAAGCAGTACAGTTGATGTGTTTATGAGATTTCTATTCCTAGTTCTTATCCTTATTTGTATTGGATTGATTCTCTTGGTTATATTGATATTGATTTATTGTTGTTCTTCTTAGCCTGATCAACTAGGTTGAATACGTTTTATCAATTGCTAGGATTGCATATAGGGGTTCCGAGTGCATATCTAGTGGCAAACACAACTGTGCGTATAGGGGTTCCGAGCGTACAATTGTGAGTGAGAATCAGTTGCATGTTAAGTAGGGGAGTGAGTACTTGTACGTCTTTCTACTTGCATGTATCCTATATCCTTGTGTGCATTGCTATTGCTGTGTTGGTGCTAAAGTACGCTGACAACTGTGAGAATCAGTGGTACTTTATCATTGGCATAGTAATAAGTCTATTGACAACTGTGAGAATCAATAGTGTTTAAGATCAGGGTGGGAACAACTATAAGGATAGTAAAAGAACTTGGATTAAATAGATTTCAGTGATCAAATTACATTGCTGTATTGTGGATTTCGCTCTAGTGGAACTACTTTTCCCTCATTATATTTTCTCAACTCAACTCAACTTGCTTTGCTTTGTTTGCTTTGCTTCCTCTTGATAACTAAACCCCCAGTTCGTGTTACTTGTCATTCACGGCTGCATACTACATCAAACCTTCTCTGTGGGATCGACCCTTACTTGTCTACTATACTTCTATTTAGTGGGTTTGTTAGGATAATTTACTTTGATAAGGCTAATTAACGACATTTGCTTGTGCATCTTTAGCCACGTCAGCCAATGGAGCCACCAAGGGAGGAAGCAATGCAAGAAGATGAATCGTCTAGGTACGCGAGAGGGTACTACAATGACAATTACCTAATGGATATGATTATTGAAAGGAGCGAGGAGGAAGATGAAGAAGAGGACCCCATAGAGGATGACCCCGAAGAGGAAGAAGAGGAAGAGGACCCCATAGAGGATGACCCCGAAGAGGAAGAGGACCCCATCGAGGATGATCCCGAGGAGGATACCGAGATGGACCTCAGCGGACAAAACCAGGAGTCCGATGACTTGAGGCACTTGCTGGTGGATAGTCAGGAAACGGGGATGCAATTTATTCACCCCAATACAGAGTTACCACCTATGTAAGAGTTGCCACCAGTGCCAGAGTACGCACCCATGTCAGAAGCTGATTGGGAGGCACTGTATACCGAGTACGGTATTAGGAGAAGTGACATGGAATCTCAGCCCATCCCTACTCCAAGAAGAAGGAGGTCAGAATCCGAGCTGCAGGAGATCCTTGATAATCATGATCTGATTCTCTATCTGCATGGAGGACTCCGTAAAGATGATCGTCGGATGGTGAATTCTTCATGTGGTGGAAACATTTTGAAGAGGACTTATGAAGAAGCTCTGGAGATATTTGCTACATTGGCTGATGACTCCAGACAATACAGTGGGAGAGGTTCCCAAAGCTTGGTGGTTGCAAGTTCTCAATCCAAAATTGATCAAGCTGACTTTGATGTGCTGAGAGAGGAGGTGCAGCGTTTGAAACTGAAAGGTACGCCTCAGCAGGCTAAGGCCTGCGAAATTTGTCATGACGACTTGCATCCTACTGATTCATGTCCTACTCTGCAAGAGGAGGTGAATGCAGTGGGAGGATATCAGCAGAGGCTCAGGCATGATCCCTACTCCAACACTTACAATCCTGGTTGGAGAGATCATCCCAACTTCAAATGGAGAGACCCGGAGCAGAATCAAGGTCAAGTGCAACAATAGGGTAACCCTCCACAACCTAGGCAACCCTATGTGCCTAGACCGCAAGGGCAGAATTCGAATCCTTCATCGTCTGTGGAAGATATGATGAAGATGATGATGTAGAGCAACATGAGCCTTACTGCGAATGTTGCCGAGTTGACCAAGAGCCACATGCAGTTCCAGGAAAGTATTCAGAGTACACAAGCTAGCATTCAGAACCTGGAAAGACAATTTGGTCAAATCTCTCAAGTGGTGAATAAACTGGACGCGAAAGATTCTGGTAAACTTCCATCTCAAACGGAAGTGAACCCGAATATTCGGAATGTCAGTGTTGTGACTTTGAGAAGTGGGAAGAAGCTTGAGGAAGATAGGTCTGAGGTCACCAAGGACGACCACGAGGATTTGGAGCAGAATAGTGACGGCGACCACCGCGAAAACGGCGACCGCCGCGAGACTCACGGCGCCCGCCGCGAAAGGGACGCTGCTCTCGACCTGGAAGAAAAAAATCACGGTGACCGCCGCAACAATTACGGCGACCGCCGTGACGATGATTTTTTTCTCGGAAATCCTGATGACATTAACGGCGACCGCCGCGAAACATACGGCGACCGCCGCCCTTCTGATAGCGAAGTTGAAGCTAAGAAGGAGTCTGAAACTCCGAATTTTTCTGATTGGAAACCTGTTCCACCATCCCCGTCTGCTTTGAAGCGCACCAAGCCACTTGCGCAGGACAAGGACATGTTTGAGATGTTCCGAAACGTCGAGGTCAACATTCCTCTTCTAAATTTGATCAAGTCTGTCCCCCGTTATGCCAAGTTCTTAAAGCAGATGTGCACAACAAAGAGGAATCAAGACAGAAATAGCAAGAAGAAGGTAAAGGTAAGCGAACATGTCTCTGCTGTGTTTCAGAAGCGCTTACCCAAGAAGTGTGGTGACCCAGGTATGTTCACTATCCCTATCACTATTGGAGGCACCAAGTTCAATAAGGCTATGCTCGATTTAGGTGCTTCAATCATTGTTTTACCTTCATCTCTCTGTGAATCCTTGCGATTGGGACCTTTTCATGCAACTAATATTTCCATTCAGTTAGCTGATCGATCTAGTGTGCGTCCTATAGGGATTGTAGAGGATGTCTTGGTTATGGTTGGTGATCTTACGTTTCCTGCTGATTTCTATGTGCTTAATATGGAACATGACAAGCATGCAGCCCCTATTCTGTTAGGGAGACCCTTTCTCAAAACTGCTAATACCAAGATTAATGTGAGCACTAGTTCCCTAACTATGGAATTTGATGGCCAGACTATTAATTATAACATATATGAAGCCATGAAATATCCTTATGATGATCATTCTTTGTGTGCTATTGACGTGCTTGAGCCTGTGGTGCAAGATGTTTTTGATGATGACCACTTGGATGATATGCAATCCATTATTGTTGACTCTAGTTTGGATTTTACTCTATCTGCTGACGTGCAGGAAGTTGTCAATGAGTTGGATGCTTACTATAAGCTTCCTTCTGAGCTACCAGGTAAATCACCTCTGCCACTAACCCTGCCTAGCAAAAAACGTTTGCCCTCTATTGTGCAGGCACCAGTGATTGAGTTGAAACAACTTCCTGACCACCTCAAGTATGTGTTCCTGGGAGACAAAGAAACTTTTCCAGTGATCATCTCCAACAAGCTCACCAAGGAACAAGAAGACAAGTTGGTGGTGGTTCGTAAGGAGTACAAGACAGCAATCGGTTGGACCATTGCTGACATTAAGGGAATCAGCCCTACCACCTGCATGCACCGTATTCTGTTGGAAGGAAAGGAGAAGCCTTCGAGACAACCCCAGAGGCGTCTGAATCCACCCATGATGGACGTTGTCAAGAAGGAAGTACTGAAGCTTCTGCAAGCAGGTATGATCTTTCCTATTTCTGACAGCAAGTGGGTTAGTCCTACGCAGGTTGTTCCAAAGAAAGGAGGGATTACAGTGGTGGAGAACCAACATGGAGAGCTTGTTCCCACGAGACTACAGACAGGCTACAGAGTGTGCATTGACTACCGCAAGCTGAACGCGGTGACCAGGAAAGACCACTTCCCTCTTCCATTCATTGATCAGATGCTCGAGAGACTGTCGGGTCGTGCATTCTATTGTTTCCTGGATGGATACTCATGCTACTTCCAGATAGCCATTGCACCCGAGGACCAAGCGAATACGACATTCACTTGTCCCTTTGGCACTTTTGCCTATCGCAGGATGCCATTTGGGTTGTGCAATACTCCAGGGACTTTTCAGCGGTGTATGGTAAGCATCTTTTCTGAGTACATTGAGCACTTCATAGAGGTATTCATGGATGATTTTACTGTATACGGTGACAATTTTGATGCATGCTTGAACCATCTATCACTTGTGCTTGCAAGGTGTGTTGACACCAATTTAGTGCTGAATTCTGAGAAGTGTCACTTTATGGTTGAGCAGGGCATTGTTTTGGGTCATATTGTGTCGTCTAGGGGTATTGAGGTCGATAAGGCAAAGATTGAAGTAATTCAGTCTTTGCCCTATCCTACTAATGTTCGCAAAGTTCGTTCTTTTCTGGGCCATGCAGGTTTCTATCGCAGGTTCATTAAAGACTTTTCCAAGATCTCTTCACCTCTGTGTGACCTGCTGAAGAAGGAGATGGGATTTGAGTTTACAGTTGAGTGTCGGGCAGCCTTTGATGAACTGAAGGCTTGCCTGACAAGTGCCCCAATTATTCAGGCTCCTGATTGGTCTAAGCCCTTTGAGATCATGTGCGATGCCAGTGACTATGTTGTAGGGGCCGTGCTAGGCCAAAAGGATGGTAGAGCTTCCTATGTGATCCAGTACGCTTCTATGACGCTAAATGGTGCGTAGAGGAACTACTCCACCACAGAGAAGGAGATGCTTGATGTGGTATTTGCTCTTGAGAAGTTCAGGCATTACCTCCTTGGTACAAAGGTCTTTATCTACTCTGACCATGCTGCTCTGCGCTATCTCATGACGAAGAAGGAAGCCAAGCCGAGGCTGATCCGATGGATCTTATTACTCAGCAAGTTCGATGTGGAGATCAAGGACAAGAAGGGTGCTGGGAATCTTGTTGCTGACCATCTCATCCGAATTGTCCAGGAAGACAGGACCCCATAGTCCCAGATTCAGACAAGATTCCCTGATGAGTCTCTATTCAGGCTGACTACTGTCGAGCCTTGGTATGCTGATTTGTTGAATTTTCTCACCACCGGTGAATTTCTTCCACCCTTCAACAAGGCGCAGAGGGACAGGCTGTGTAGCTCAGCCAGATTTTTTGTCTGGGACGACCCCTACCTATGGAAACATTGTTCTGACCAGGTAATTCGTAGGTGCATCCCAAAAAATGAGGTAAATTCTCTCCTTACTTTTTGTCATTCTGAGGCATGTGGTGGACACTTTGGGGTACAAAAAACCGTCAGGAAGGTACTTAAAGCAGGATTTTGGTGGTCTTCCATCTTCAAGGATGCGCACAACCACTGTAAATCCTGTGACAAGTGTCAAAGGGTTGGAAATATATCTCATAGGGATGAGATGCTATAGACAGGGTTGATTTTCTGTGAAATCTTCGATGTTTGGGGTATTGACTTCATGGGACCATTTCCTACCTCTTGTGGTAACATATATATATTGCTTGCGGTGGACTACGTTTCCAAGTGGGTGGAAGCGAAGGCCACCAGGACTGATGATGCCAAAGTTGTTGCAGATTTCTTGAAGTCCAACATATTTACTAGGTTTGGTGTCCCAAAAGCTCTTATTAGTGATAGAGGAACTCCCTTCTGCAATAGGACAATCACTGCGCTATTGAAGAAATACCATGTCACGCAGAGAGTTTCTACTGCTTATCACCCTCAAACAAATGGGCAAGCTGAAGTGTCCAATCGGGAGATCAAGTCCATCTTGGAGAAGACTGTGTCTCCCAATAGAAAAGACTGGAGTTTGAGGCTTGATGATGCACTATGGGCATACAGGACAGCTTACAAAACACCAATTGGTATGTCACCCTTTCGGTTGGTGTTTGGTAAGGCTTGTCACCTTCCAGTGGAGCTAGAGCACAAGGCATATTGGGATGTAAAGAATTGCAGCATGAAGATGGATGAGGCTGGAGAGCTTAGAAAGCTCCAACTACAAGAACTAGAGGAGGCCAGGATCGAGGCTTATGACAATGCCATCCACTACAAGGAAAGGACTAAGGCATGGCATGACAAGAACATATTGAGGAAGGACTTCAAAGTTGGAGACAAAGTCCTCTTATTTCAGTCACGCCTTAGGCTTTTCCCAGGCAAGCTGAGATCGCGCTGGGCAGGACCATATTATGTGGCCAAAGTCTTCCCACACGGTGCCATAGAGCTGTTTGATTCGGCATTGCAGACTTTGTTCAAGGTGAATGGGCAAAGAGTGAAGAAATACCATGACGGTTTTACCAAGGACACCATTGAAGAGGCGTTCCTGAAGGAACCCGAAGCTGAAACGTGATTGAGCTTACATTGAGTCGAGCCACGACGTTAACTACGGCGCTTTTCGGGAGACAACCCGATAATTAGGTAGTTTCTTCCCCTTTCCCTTATTCAATTTTGGTTGTTTCCCTTTTGTTTTTGCCTTTTTGTGTCGAATTCACCTGCAGGAACGTGACAATCGAAGAAGGTGTTCGCGGCGACCGCCGCCCTACATACGGCGACCGCCGTTAATTGCTCACCAAAGAAGTTGCCTACGACATGAGAACGGTGACCGCCGTTTAATTGCAGCGACCGCCGCATTTACGGCGATCGCCGTCCTCGCCACGGCGCCCGCCGTTTCCCCTTCCTCGCTCATGCTGTTTGCATCAAAATGACGGCGATCGCCGTTTAATCACGGCGATCGCCGCCGTTTTCAGGTTCGACTTCTTTCCCTTTCTTACTTTAAAAAAAAAAAAAAAAGGACCCCGAAAACACCTTAAATGGGGTGCAAAAGGCATAAAAAGAAACCCGTTAAAACCAAACGGGGATAAAAGCCAAAAAAAAAAAAAAAAAGTGGACCCCCCCGATCTGTAAAATAGCCCAAACCTCTCAAAAACTGCTACCCCTACCCACTCTCTCTCTCCCTCCCCAACCTCTCAACCCTAGCCCCCCCCCCCCCCCCAACGATCCGGCGCCCGCCACACCAGGTTCTCGTCCGCCGCCAGCCCGCTGCCAGCCACGAATCACCCGGCGACCGCTGTTGTCCATATCTGTCGAAGCTGCGAAAAATCGTTCGCAGCGACCGCCGTACTCATCGCAGCGACCGCCGTTTTTCGCGTTCTGGTGATTTCTGAACTCTCCTTCTGCTTTTGATTGTTGTTGCTGCATATTATTGTGATGTCTGGACTGTTGAAGCGCACGTTTTCTTCTCGGAAGAAATCGTCGGGGGTTGAGGCATCACGTAGTAAAGTTGAGGAGACCCGTAGGAAGTTTATTCAGAATAAGGACTTGATGTCTACATTATTTTTCGAACCAGAAACTATGCGGGACCTGAATATTTATGAATGCATACAGCAGCTCTTTGTTAACGGCGGGTTGGGTGGTTTCTACCACTTAGCGGCACCCACCTTCCCTGCCTGGACGGTGAAATTTCTGGCCAGTTTTGAGAATCATTGCGATACGGAGAGTATTACATTCAGTCTAGATGGCAGCCGGCATTCGATGTCCTATGCGGACCTTGACACAGCGCTTGGGATTACCAGGCCACCATCTTCTGAGAGGGCGTGGGCGGACGCCAACGAGTTCTTTACATTCTGGTATCACTCTATAGGGACTCGTGTATATGATCCACAGAGAGGAGAGTACAATTACAAGTGGTCGCATCCGGGCTTGCGACTAGCCCACAAAGTAGTGTGGATGGCCTTCCATGGCCAGTCCGAGTTAAACAAGGTCCCATACGACGACTTGTACGCGGTGTGGAGTATGACCCCTGAGTGCCCTTTGGTGTGGAGTTGGCTCTCCCACTTTATTGCTTCCTACAGGAAATTTCAAGAGAACAAGAAGCACAAGATTGTCATTGGGGGACTGATTACTCTGATCGGCCATCACCTGGGCCTCGAGCAGCCCGACCCTTCCCAGCAGCTCTCTGCTGCCTTTAGATATGCTTGGAGGCAGCTCAAGACGTCCACTGTTGTGTCTGGTACCGGGTCGAACCCGAAGTTCTGGCTGTATGGCTCGCGGGGCTGTTACCGGATCCCCATCCCTTTCCCCTTTGAGGTGACCTGTGGCCCACGCTATAGGGATTTTGATGTGCGCTGACACCGTGTGGGAGCTGGTGGTGGTTCAGCTACAGGCCGTTCAGCCGCTGGTTCTTCTGTTGCCCATGTGGCACAGCCTGATGAGGGTGATGATGACAGTGATGATGAGGATGATGATGAGGATACCGCTATGCCTGAGGTGCAGGCTGCCGCTGCTGCTGCGCCGCGTGGAGACTATCAGCGGCAGATGTGGGAGATGGTCCAGGACATTGACACGCGTCAGCGGTCCATTCAGTCGGACCTCGCTGGGTATCACCAGGAGTTCATTGACTTCCGTCAGGAGTCAAGGGATCATTACGCGACGCATGCCCAAGACATCCATGCAATGGAGGAGCAGATGAGGCAGTGGAACCTTTTCATGGGTTCCAAGTATCCAGACTTTCCACCGCCGCAGCAGTAGTGGTACATTATTACCTTCCCCTCTTTTATTATGTCTGATTTCATTGAGGACAATGCTTATTTTAAGTGTGGGGGAGTTGATTATGTACTTATGTATTGCTTTTATCTAATCAAAAAAAAAATTGAAAAAAAATAAAGGCAAATAAAAATCCTGGGATGGACCGAAAACCCGAAAGGGCGGTCCAGGTAAAAAGCAGGTAATTCGGCAGGCACTAGGCCTGGGCAAAAATGGATTCAGAGTGATGTGAGGCGGTGAGTCCATCTATGATAAAATGAAATGAGTGGCTAGGATGAAAACCCGAAAGGGCTCCTAGGCAAAATGAGTGAAAAGAAGAGGAGTGTTTTCTAGGATCTCATTTTACCGGCGGGGCGACATAAGAAGAGGAGACAAAGAAGGATTGTCGGGTAGGTCACTCTGGGAGACATAAGGAGTCATAGATGGAGGTTAGGATTAGAGGTTACTTACATTTTTGGATGACCGGGTTAAGCTTGGGGGAAGTATTATGCTTGCCCTTAAGCTTGGATGTGTGTCTTGTTTGCTGCTGAGGAGTATATTGTTACTGTTGTGTGCTTTGTGTTGGTGTTGTGCTGGAGATGTGCTGATTATGATGCTGGAGTTGAGGGTGTAGTTGTGTTGTGGTCGGTGGGTTAGGGGATGTTGAGCTTTCTTGTAGATGCTTTTACTCTTAGTTGTGAGCGTCTTTACATGTTGATGATCTAGGTTCTTCATTGGTGATGGGTGGTAGTTCTCTATCCACTCGAGACGAGTAGAGATTCAAGTGTGGGGGAGTTTGATACACACGATTATGTTGTGTGTATTGACAGAGTTTTAGCATGATTGTAGTGGTGTTTTAGGATGCTTTGGAGATGATTTGGAGGCTTGGCGAGGAGGCGCGGAAGTTGCGCATTTGGAGTCTTAGGAGCTGAAGAGCGAGGATGAAGAATCAGTGTCACGGCGACCGCTGTGAGAATTGCGGCGACCGCCGTTAATTCCCTCTGAGAGACGATGACTACGACTTGGAAACGGCGACCGCCGTTTAAATGTGGCGACTGCCGCGATTACGGCGCCCGACGTTGGAGATGCAGCGGCCGCCGCCGCTGATGAAAGCACCGCCGAGCCGATTTCCTTTTCGGATTTATTTTATATTACTTTATTACGTTTTTATTATTATTTCTTTTTAGGATAATTTCAGAATTATTTCCTTTAGTATTTAAGGGTAGAGAAAACTTATTTCATCACTCTCGAAACCCTAATTTTCATTCTATGTATTTTCCTACTATGAAGAACTAAGCCTCTCTTGCTTAGTCAGACGCTGAAGCTTTTCGTTGTGATTTAGTTGTGAGACTCTTACTCTTAATCTATTGCATGAATTTTATCTCTTCTCTTGCTTGATTCTTATGATTGATATTGATAATCTTTAGTCTGATCAACTAGGGTTTGTTGTTATTGGTCTAGTGCTAGATCTAGATTGTTACTGGTTGAGCATATCTATTTTGGAGTAGCAACTGCATCGTATTAGTATCTGGTTGTGCTAATCTTATGCAGAAGAGAATTGATTTACATTCTAGGATAAAAGCTGGTTGTTTTATGCTAGAATTGTATCCAACTATATTCCTATCCGTAACGCTGCTATTGAACTGAATCTTGATAGTTTCAGGGTTGTTTGATTAGTTAGTGCTAATAGTATCTGGTTGTGCTATTAGTTATACCTGAAAAGGAATTGGAATTTACATTGCATGCGATTTTGAGTGAGTATCTATGATCAACTTATCATACGATTAGTGGATGTTGTTTGACTAAGTGTCTTTCCCCCATTACTGAATTCATCATCTTTAGTCTACTTTGCCTTTGCATGCTAGATAACTTAAAACAAACAAAACCCCCATTTGGTTACTTCTGATTGACATACGAATTGCATACTAAGATAGAATTCGCCTCCCTGTGGATTCGACCCTTACTTACCTAGGACTACGGTTTAGGGTTTGTTTGGATATTTTGCATAGCAGTTTTTAGAACGACAAAAACCTGTTATCAATCCTCCGCCAGAGCGAGGTAATCTCTGCAGAACAACAGCGTTAGAGGGATGAGCTGATCGCCAGTACTCAGAGGAGGGCTGGGATAGGAGGGCCAGTCATGGATGACCCATACTTTACCATGACTGAGATAGGACCATGTGCTTCAGTGTCAAGCAGGGCGCGTAGTCCATCGTCAGATTCCGATGGAGAGCCCCGCTCGAAGAAGCCTTGCATGAGAAGTCTTCCGTATAGGAAACATTTTGGGATGCCATGAGATGGATCAACGTGCCTAGAATAGTTCCTTTTTTCCTAGTATTTACGCATGTACCGTGTAAAACATTCCAGTATTACGGCATGTACCTTGTAAAATACTACGATCTCCGAGCAATTTGGTGCTGACACTCGGAAGATCGACTTATGTGTGGCTTGTATAATAGTTCCAGTTCATCTATAAAATACCCAGTTGATCTATTTTCTTAGTGATTTTGCTACATTAAGTTTATGAAATAAATATTAATGTATGAAATACTTGGAATTGGGTCGGTAAACAGATGGTGAACACAAGGAACACGACTCGAGCTGGTGTTGGGACCAGTCAAGATCCCAGACCAACCGCAAGGGATGTCACTCAAGACGAGCATGAGTCTGAGTCCCGCAATCATCCTAGACGCGAAGGTCAAGATCAGACCCAAGCACCAATGACTTTTGATGCTACAACGTTAGAGGCAATTCGAAGAATGGTCATGCAAGCAGTGACTGATATACTGCGACCAAGTGTGCCTCAAGCTCAAGAAGTGCCTACTAACCCACCGGTTCCGAGGTTTGGGGAGCCAGAAAACCATGCTGTTCAGGAGAATGCCGTCAGGGCTAGAGACAGCTATGGTCGCGCTCTTAACACCATCACTTCCATGAGGCCCGATTGCTATAACGGGAAAGGGGAGCCAGTAGCAGTGACTCATTGGTTCTCCCATATGGAGAGGCTGTTTCGGAACGTGGAGTGTACTGAGGCCGAGAAGGTCCATATCGCTTCTCTTCAGCTGAAGGAGGAGGCTAGCGAGTGGTGGGAGAGCACAGGTTTGGCAGAAAGCCCAGTGTTGACTTGGTCAATATTCAAGACCAAGATGGTTGATCGTTTTTTCTCTCATGCTATGAGAGAGGAGAAGCATAAAGAGTTCTTGTACCCAAAGACGGATGGTCTGAAAGTGATCGAGTTGGCATCTAAGTTCAATCATCTATTACAGTACGCCCCTGCCGAGATTACCAGCGAGGCCCAAAAGATCTGGTACTTCCACGAGTGGATGAGCCCGGATATCAAGCCGTTAATGGTGCACCACACATGCTCTACCTTGGAGCAGTATGTGGATTATGCCTATAAGCTGGAGGTAACTCTAGAGGAGTCGACCAAGAGGCGCAACCGACAGAAGTCGATGCAGAACCAGAACCAGGGAGGTGGCTTTAAGCGCCCTGTGTCACCGTCTAACTTTGCCAAGTCCGGCCGAGCTAAGACGGAGATGACGCAAGGAGGATCGACTCAGCAGTCAGGGCAGACCAGGAGTTCAGTTCAGTGTTATAACTGTGGTACTGCTGGGCATAAAAGTAATGAGTGTCAGAAGGAGAAAAGGTCGTGCTTTGGGTGTGGACGTGATGGTCATCTGCAGAAGTTCTGCAAGCAGGGGAAGCATAAGGGAGTAGAGTCGCAGCAAGGGTCAGTTCATCAGAGCAACCGACCTAGGTTCAAGCCTGCCGAGACTCCTAGCCCGTCAGTCCAGACAACTGCTCAGAACAGGGGAAAGGCCCCAGCTGTTTCTGGAAGTCAGGGACAACGCTTGTACGAGATGCGTGAAGCAAATGGACCCAATGCTCCAATTGCTCAAGGTACTCTATACCTTCACTCTACTTCAGTGTGCATTCTGTTTGATTCTGGTGCTACGCACTCCTTTATTTTGGATAGCTGTGTTAGCAAGTTAGACTTAGTGTGCAACGATTCGTGCGACCCTTTCGTCGTTAGTCTTCCTAATGGAGAACGTTTGGTGGGAACCAAGCATCTGTCCGACTTTCCAATTACCATTCAGGGTAAGGACTTCGAGGCAGATCTAATCTGCATAGCCATGGCTCCATACGACATTATCCTCGGTATGGATTGGCTGATGTGTCACAAGGCGGTGATCGACTTCAGTTCAAGAACGGTGACGGTGTCATCTGGGGGCCAGTTCGTGTGCAAGTTCAAAGGTCGGAATGACGCTAATAACGGCAAGCTGATCAATGCGATGGCTGCGTTTAAGCTACTACGACAAGGATGTGTCGGGTACCTTTGCTACTTGGATTCGCCCGCGAAGGATGGACCTGAGGTTCTTGATATTCTTGTAGTTAGGGAGTTTTCGGATGTCTTTCCGGAAGAAATTCTTGGATTACCTCCGAACCGTGACGTAGAGTTTTCAATTGATCTTGAACCTGGTACGGCGCCGATTTCCAAATCACCGTATCGGATGGCTCCAGCTGAGATGCAAGAATTGAAGAAGCAACTTGAAGATCTTCTTGACAAAGGTTATGTCAGGCCGAGTGCATCGCTGTGGGGTGCTCCGGTATTGTTCGTCAAAAAGAAGGACGGATCGTTCCGACTTTGTATCGACTACCGAGAGTTGAACAAGGTGACGATCAAGAACAAGTATCCTTTGCCTAGGATTGATGACCTGTTGGACCAGTTGCAGGGAGAAAAGGTTTTCTCCAAGATCGACCTAAGATCTGGATATCATCAACTCAGGATTCGTGAGCAGGACATTCCTAGAACTGCGTTTAGGACCAGATATGGTCATTACGAGTTTGTAGTGGTGCCTTTTGGGCTTACAAATTCTCCAGCTGTCTTTATGGATTTGATGAACCGATGTTTTCACCAGTACTTGGATAAGTTCGTGGTGGTCTTCATCGACGACATTCTGATCTATTCTCCGAATGAAGAAGTCCACGAGGAACATCTGCGGATTGCCTTGTCAATCCTTAGACAACATCAGCTTTTTGCTAAATTGTCTAAATGTGAATTCTGGATAAAGGAAGTGGCTTTCTTAGGCCACGTGATCAATAAAAATGGGGTTATGGTTGATCCCCAAAAGATTGAAGCGGTGGCTAATTGGACACAGCCCCAGAACGTGAAGGAGGTGCGCAGTTTTCTTGGACTTGCCGGGTATTATAGAAGGTTCGTAGAAGGATTTTCAAAGATCGCTCTACCTATGACCAATCTACTCCGCAAGGTTCACAAGAAGTTTGTCTGGAATGACAAGTGCGAGGCCAGTTTCCAAGAGTTGAAACGACGGCTGACCTCGGCACCCGTGTTAGCACTCCCAGAGGGGAACGACGATTATGTGGTCTATAGTGATGCTTCAAAGTGTGGTCTTGGTTGTATTTTGATGCAGAGGGGCAGAGTCATTGCTTATGCATCCAGGCAACTCAAGACGTACGAAGAAAACTATCTGACACATGATCTTGAGCTAGCAGCGGTTGTCTTTGCGCTGAAGATTTGGAGGCATTACCTCTACGGTATAAGATGCCAAGTCTTCACTGACCACAAAAGTCTCAAGTATATATTTACTCAAAAGGAGCTAAATATGAGACAACGCCGCTGGCTAGAGTTGCTCAAGGACTACGACATGGAGTTGCTGTATCATCCGGGCAAGGCTAATGTAGTAGCTGATGCACTAAGCCGGAAGACAACACACGAGACTGTAGTTGCTCTACTTACTGCTCAGACCAAGCTAAACCAAGAGTCATGCGACATTGAAGTCTTGTATGACCAGCGTAGAGGGTACCTGAGTATGATGGAAATTCTGGCTACACTGCTGGATCAGATCAAAGAAAAGCAAGTCGATGACATCATCTTGGTGACGTTAAGCAGTGAAGTGATGGATGGGAAAGCTCCCAGTTTTGTGGTTCAGGATGATGGATCACTTTGGTTTCAGGATCGGATCTGTGTGCCTGACACAGAAGGTCTTCATCAGTTGGTGATGAGAGAAGCTCATTCATCTGCTTATTCTGTGCATCCTGGCTCTAGCAATATGTACAAGGATCTCAGGAAGAAGTTTTGGTGGCCAAACATGAAGTGGGACGTAGCAGACTTTGTGGCAAAGTGCTTAACTTGCCAGAAGGTCAAGATTGAACACCGCAGGCCAGGTGGTGAGTTGCTACCTCTCCCAGTGCCAGAATGGAAATGGGAGGACATCGCCATGGACTTCGTCACTGGGCTACCCAAGACTCGAAGTCAGAGAGATGCTATCTGGGTAATTGTGGATAGACTTACGAAGAGTGCTCATTTCATAGCCATCAAGACCACATGGGAAACCCAGAAGTTAGCAGAAGTCTACCAGAAGGAGATTGTCCGCTTACATGGCATTCCTAAGACCATTGTATCGGATCGAGATGGCCGTTTCATGTCAAGGTTCTGGCAGGAACTTCATAAGGCTATGGGAACCGAGTTGAGGTTCAGCACCGCATTTCATCCTTAGACAGATGGCCAGTCTGAAAGGACCATCCAGACCCTGGAGGATATGCTTAGATCTTGTGTACTCGATCATCCGACTAGCTGGGAGGACAGCTTGAGTCTGATTGAGTTCACGTACAACAATAGCTGGCATGATATAATCAAGATGGCTCCGTTTGAAGCTTTGTATGGTCGCAGATGCAGATCTCCGATTTGTTGGGATGATAATGCCGACAAAATTCTGCTTGGACCAGAGTTGGTCGAAAGGACGGCTTCAGATATTGCTTTGATCAGACAAAGGATGTTGACCGCTCAGAGTCGACAGAAGTCCTACGCAGATCGGAAGCGCAGGACTGTCGAGTTCGAGGTCGGTGACAAGGTTTTTGTCAAGGTATCGCCATCCAAAGGAGTTTTCAGATTTGGTAAGCGTGGGAAGCTTAACCCTCGCTACGTGGGACCATTCGAGATTCTGGATAGAGTAGGATCTCTAGCATACCGCTTGGCGTTGCCGCCATCGGCTCATCCGGTGCATAACGTGTTCCACGTATCTTTACTCAAAAAGTATGTGCCAGATGAGTCTCATGTGCTTAGCTATGAGGACATCGAGATTCAAGCTAATGGTACTTATGAGGAGATGCCCGTGCGCATTTTGGAGCGCCGTGAGAAGCAGCTGCGTAGCAAGATCGTACCGTTGGTATGGATTCAGTGGTCCAAGTCTGGATCGGAGGAAGTTACTTGGGAAACGTAGGAAACCGAGTCAGATATGCTCAGGCATTTTCCCGAGTTATTTTCGACCTAAGTTTCGGGGTTGAAACTTCTTTTAAGGGGGAGGAGATGTGATACCCCGTATTTTGTAAGGTTATTTTGGGAATTTTGAGAACTTTCCCGAGTACCCGTTTAGTACGTCGGATTTAATTCAGGTAGCTTGAGACATTCTGTAATGTGCTCTGTATCTGTAATATTTTTCTCAGTGAAATAAAATACAGACGATGTGCTTAGGATGTTTATACGCGTTCGTGTACGATAATTTTTATCCCGGGTTAATGTCTTGCTCGTTCAAAAGCTGAATGGGCGGGAAAAGGCAAAAAAGGTGACCGCCGTAATGTAACGGCGCCCGCCGTCGCTGGGCCCGATGTGTTAGGCCATCGTCTCCTACTCTGAGCTCGCCAGAGCTAGGAACGGCGACCGCCGTAATTACGGCGCCCGCCATAGGCAAAGTTGCGGCGCCCGCCGTGATTACCCAGAGGTCATTAACCGATGGTCGTCGGCGAGCTCTGGCCGTGCCGATCTAGCCCTGCTCGGCCTCGTCTAGGGTGATGATGATGTTCCCATTGCTTTGGATATAAAAGGAGGTGTTGGGGGAAGGGTTTTGAGCCATCCCAGCACCGAATCTCTGCAAAAATCTTCCTCCCGCCGGAGTTTGTGCCCTCGCCGGAATTCTGAAGCTTTCGCCGGTGTCGTTTGGTGGTGTTTCCAGAAGCCCTTGTGAAGCCTTTTGGTTGCCTTTGGAGGTTGGAACCCAGGCAAGGCAAAAAAGGGTCAAAACGCGCATCATTTGGGTGAGTTTTTCTCTCGTTCTATCGTCGGAGTTCTTCACGGCGACCGCCGTGTTCTTTACGGCGCCCGCCGTGATGAATGTGGCGACCGCCACCAAGAACGGCGACCACCGCCAAGAACAGCGACCGCCGCCAGTGCCCAGAATGCCTTCGTGGCTTTGGCTTGGTTGGTTGTCGTCGTGGCGTCTTTCCTTTCGATTTCTTTCACCGTTTTTAGATTTGTACTGTTGTTATGTCGGATCTAACTTAGGGTTCCTTTTATGGGTCGACTCGAAGGTGTTTGTGCTAGCGGAGCTATACCCGTGTCGAGCCCGGAATCTCGTCGTTGTCGTTAGGCTTGTTTCTATTCTGCGGATTAAGGCAAGTGGCGGTTCGCTCTTGCTCATTCGTTTCATATTTACATTAATTATCAGTAGTTTATCTGAGTAATTAATTTGGAATGAATACTCTATTTGTCTGGAAATGGTTTTGGTAAACTATTTTGGAAAACTAAATATTTATATTATAATAGGTTGTATATCTGTTAGAACAGCGCTATTATCTGTGATCGCCTTTCGGGCTTTTATGTGGAGTTACTCTGTAACTGTTATTGTGATGTAACTGTTAGTTAGCACTGTTAGATAGGAACGTTACTCGGACTCGGTCCAGTCGTTTCTTTATAATCTGGTATCGGGGTGGCTCGTCTCCATCTGGTACTATTCTAAGATCATGATAGGTCTCTTTCACAAGTGTGTAGAGGCAGGACACTTAGCTGGTGTCACAAACCTTCCGGTGTACGTCACTCTCGACGAAACATATACTAAGATGTGTCGTCCCAATGGTGGGGTACACATGTAAAAGTCTAATAACGTGATGCGTGTTTTGAAACATAAATAAGATAAGTGCTACTCGACGCACATAATTAATAAACCTTCGGCGAGTAGTGCAGCTAAGTTATAGTGCAGCTAGGAAAACTCGTCTCGACTTTGATCATAGTACGTTCTCTTTCCAATATGGATTCGCTGTATGCGATGAGGTTGGTCGTGAACCGAAGCATCTCAGTCAACTTTTAAATCATTGTTGTATGATGCTGTAAACATTCCAGATTTGTCATATTTCCTTAAAGACTCAATCTCTTGGAGTCTCTTTTAGAGTCGATTTCTGTGAAGATTCAGTCTTCCAGAATCTTCTCTTGTGCATACCTCTTGTTTATTCCAGTAGGAGTATGATGGTTGGCTATCGTCATCGGTTATTATTCGAGAAGCGATGAGTCTAACCTAATACGACTGCTTCGAACCATTCTGCTTTATACCCTTGCTAGTCTATCAAGTAGACTAACCCACGAACTGTGTTCTCCGCATGTGGGCTGGTATCATCCGTTCGATTCGGCACATCAGATCGAAAGTAGCTCAGAAGAATAGAAAGACTATGGAGTCGACGGTGGTTTTTGAACGTTTTAGTTATTTCTTTAATCAGGTTGAGATCTTTTGGACAATGACTTTGGTTGTAATGTGTTTTATAAGACTTCCGCTGTATCCTACTTTATAAGACTTCCGCTGTATTTGGTTTAAACTCTGTGTTGACCTATTCGGGATTGGGTTGTAATCCCGTAACTCATGTTTCTTTAACAATGTTATGTTTTGGAATTGAATGCTTTGATCATTATGTATCATTTGTATTTCATAAATTGAATTTAAATGGTAAAGACTTGGGTGATCTCGGTAAGGAACACTGGGGTCACTGGCGGTAATACCTTTCCAAAAGGGTTAAGTTTTGGGGGTGTTACAATCGCCAGGTGGATGAGACAGTTGAGCGTGCTCGTTGGAGGGCAAGGCCGTGGGAGTCAATGGATACACCAGTTGTGGTCCCGACTCAACCAGTCAGGCCAAGGCCCCAAGCACTAGAGGAACGATTGGAGGTCAAGGTCAATGCCTTTACGATATGCGTGAGGCGGATGGACCTGATGCTCCAATTGCTTAAATTACTCTATACCTTTTGTTGGTATGTTGTTGATTTGGGTGTTACCCAGTCTTCGTTTTGGATAGTTGTGTAGTAAGTTAAGTTGTGTGTGCAACGAGGTTATGAACCTTTTGTTGTAACTCTTCTTATATATGAACCTTTGGTTTATACCAAGTTAGTGTTTCGTTGCTTGGTATGGGGTGAGGTCTCGTGTTCAAGACTCACCAACAACCTCTTGGAGATGGCTGCCTATTAATTAGGTGGAGCTACCAAGGATGGGTTGAGATGTATGGACAGTTGCTTATGGCAACAGTGGACGATGGTAATGGTTGGGCCTGGGCTCAGAGCCACTAGTGGGCCGTCTGTGAACCATGTAATGGGCTGGTCCAAAATGGTGACCATTTAGTTGGAACCAAGCATTTTTTGGAAATTCCGATTACCATTCAGGGAAAGGAGTTAGAAACGGATTTGATTTGGATAGCCATGGCTCCATACGATAATTTCTCGGTATGGATTAGCTGGCGCGTCATGGGGCGGTCATCGATTTAGTTCAAGGACTGTGATGGTGTCATATGGGGGCCAGTGCGTATGCAAATTTAAGGGTCGAAATGACGCTGATAACGGCAGGCTTATCAATGCGATGGCTGCGTTTAAGCTACTTCGACAAGGTTGTGCCGGGTACCTTTGCTACCTGGATCCGCCCATGAAAGATGAACCATCAATTCTTGATATTCTGATCGTTGTGAATTTTCGGATGTCTTTTCAGAAGATATTTCTGGTTACCCCCGAAGCGTGACGTGAAATTTTCTATTGATTTTGAGCCTGGTACCGCACCGATTTCGGAGGCACCGTACCGGATGGCTCCTGATTGAGATGCAAGAGTTGGAGAAGCAACTCGAGGATTTTCTTGACAAGTATTATATAAGGCCGAGTGCATCGCCTTGGGGGTGCTCCGGTTCTATTTGTCAAGAAGAAAGATGGATCGTTTCGACTGTATATCAACTGTCGAGAGTTGAATAAAGTCACGATCAAGAATAAATATTCGTTGTTGAGGATTGATGATCTGTTGGATCAGCTGCAAGGAGAAAAAGTCTTTTCCAAAATCGATTTGAGGTTTGGTTATCACCAACTCAGGACTCGTAAGGAAGATATTCCGAGGATTGCTTTCCGGACGAGATATGGTCACTACGAGTTCGTAGTCACCAATGCTCCAGTAGTTTCATGGACCTGGTGAATCGATGTTTTCGCCAGTACTTGGATAAGTTCGTGGTGGTCTTCATCGATGGCATTTTGATCTATTCCCCGAGCGTTGAAGCTCATGTGGAACATCTTCGGATTATTTTGTCAGTCCTTAGACAAGTCAGCTATACGCGAAGTTGTCTAAGTGTGACTTCTGGATCAAGAAGTGGCTTTCTTAGGCCGTGTGATCAGTAAAGATAGGATTATGATTGATCCCCAGAAGATCGAAGCGGTAGCTATTTGGAAGCGGCCTCAGGATGTGAATGAGATGCGTAGTTTTCTAGGACTTGCTGGATGTTACAGACAGTTCGTAGAGGGATTTTCTAAGATCGCCCTACCAATGTCTGACCGAGGTTACTTGAGAGACTGAGGCGGATATGCATAGACGCTTTCCCGAGTTGCTTTCGGCCTAGAATAGCCAAGTTTCGGGGTCGAAACTTCTTTTAAGGGGGAGGTAATTTAATATCCCTCATTTTATAAGGATATTTTGGAATTTTTCCAACTCCCGTATTGTACGTCGAATTTATTTCAGAGAAGTTCAGACATTCGGTAATATGTTTGATCTCTGTAATAATTTTTCTAAGTGAAATAAAATACATTCGACGTATTTCGGGACTCATATATTCGTTCATGTACGAATATTATTAACCCAAGCTAAGGCCATGTCGTTTTAAGGCAAAACGGACGAGAAATGGCCTAGGCGGCGACCGCTGCCAAACCAGCGGCGACCGCCGCCAAACCGGCCAACGTCATCTTCATCAACTTGCCAAGTGGGTCGAAAAGCGGCGACCGTTGCCGTAAAGCGGCGACCGCTGCCAGGCATAAAATGGACGGCGACCCTATGTCAACAGCGGCGACCGCCGCCAATGTTGCAGGTTGTCAGAGGCCTAGCCTCTACGTTGCCAGCGATTGGGAGACCTCCGATCTTGGCCATCCACGTGCCCCTTGTTGTCTCCCCTGGTGCTGGCTATTTAAGGAGGAGATTGGGAGCTGAATTGAAGCACAAAACCGATCTCAATCTCTCCCAAATCGTCTCGCCGGAGTTTCGAGCTTGTCGCCGGAATTGCTTTCGAGCTCTCGTCTGAGCTTCGTTGGTGTTATTTGGTGGTTGCAAAGTGAAGCTTTGGAAGCCCTTAGAAGCTTAGAATCCAAAGCAAACCAAAGGAGAAGCAAATCGATCGACGCCGGTGAGTTTTATGCTTCTCGTAAAATTTTCTACTGTTCGTAGAGGCGACCGCCGCCACGAATAGCGGCGCCCGCCGTAAGGCAGGCGGCGACCGCCGCCCAGAGACCCTTGGTCTGTTTCGGCCTTGGCTTCTGTGGCTTTCGATCGGGCTTCGTTCCTTTCGATTTCTTTCGTTATTCTTTAGATTCATACTCGTTATTGTCGAATCTAACTTAGGGTTTCTTTATGGGTCGATCCGAAGGAATCTGCGAATTCAGATATGTCCCTGTTTCGAGCCCGGAAACCCATCGTAGTCTTTAAGCTTATGCGGATCTAAGGCAAGTGGAGGTTCGCTCTTGCTCATCATTCCATGTTTCCATTAATTATCAGTTGTTTAATTGGGTAATTAATTTGGAATGAATACTGTGTTCGTCTGGGAACAGTTTTGATAACTGTTGTGATTTTAAAAGATATTATAATAGGTTGTATATCTGTTAGAAAAACGCTATTATATATATATTAATATGATTAATTACAGATATTATGATAGGTTGTATATCTGTTAGAACAACGCTATTATATCTGTTATTGGCCGCGATGGTTTTGATGTGGATTATTACTGTGTTGAACTGTTTAGTTAGCACGAGTATTCGTAGGAACGCTATGTACCTTGTGGGGGTTTAGCTGTTTCTTTATAACTAGTACTTGGTGGATTCTTCCCCAGTACTCTCTCAAGTCATGACCATGCCCTTACTCAGGGTTGGTGCACTTAGCTAGTGCCAAATCTTTCGGGATTTATTCCCTCTGAGATCTCTTGTGAGGAGATCTGATATCTCTTGTGAGGAGATCTGATATCTCTTGTGAGGAGATCCGATATCTCTTGTGAGGAGATCCGATATCTCTTGTGAGGAGATCTGATATCTCTTGTGAGGAGATTTAAAAGCTTATAACGTGATGATCGTTTTGGAATTAAATGAGATAAGTGTCGTTGTCGCACATAATTAATATATCTTGGGCGAGTAGTGCAGCTAGGCGCTAGTGCAGCTAGGAAAGCTCGTCTTAACTTTTAGTCGCTCGAATACGATACTGTAATTCTATGATTCTGTGTTGTTCCAGACTTTGTCATAATTTCCTATAAGGCACATTTCGTTGGAGTCTTCTTTTGGGATTTATTGTTGTGAGACTCGGTCTCCAGAATCTTCTCTTGATCATGCCTTTTCTTATATTCTAGTAGGAGTATGGTGGTTGACTATCGTTATCGGTTTTGATTCGAGAGACGATGAGTCTAACCTAATACGACTACTTCGAACCACTCTGCTTTGTACCCTTGCATAGTCTTTCATTAGACTAACCAACCGTAATTGTTCTCTATATGGTTGGCTGGTGTCATCCGTTCGATTCGGCACATCAGATAAGTTGCCATCTCGTGAAGGCTAGAACGACTATAGAGGCGAACGGTGTTTTGACAAGTTTATTCAGGTTGAGATCCTTGGCGGGTGATCATTGCGATCAAGACCCTTTGTTAATTATTTTAAAAGAGACTTCCGCTGTGTTAAATATGTTTTGTGTAAAGACTTCCGCTGTAATGAACCTGATTTTGTATTTTTGGTTGCATTTCGGATTATGGATATAATGCCGAAATAATGATTTTAATCGAAAGTTATGATACTTTGTATCATAATTGTTGTTTGATGATTTATATCAACTGGTAAAGCCTTGGGTGACATCGGACAGAACGTGTGAGGTCATTGGCGGTAATGCCTTCAAGGTTGTATATTTGGGGGTGTTACAAAGGCAATGCTTCACGTAAGCCATTCTTCATGAAGGCCCATCATACACGAAAACCTGTCCTTCACGAAAGCTCCCCTTCACAAAGATCCTCACTTCAAGGCCTTCACGAAGTTTTCCCTTTGATCATAACTACCCAACCATGCACCCTCCATGGACATAAAGAAAGCGAGTAAAAAGGCAATACAAGAAGACAAATGTATAAGCAATGTGAGAGAGCAAGTAACAGAAGTAACACGAGAAAACAAGCAAACAGATAGACTGAAAAAGCAAGCTGAGCAACACGAGCAAGCTAGTGAAATCACTTTCTCCGACGCATGGCGGGTCCCTTGTGCACAAACGCATACACCCTTCACAAGTCTATTTTCTACAACGCACATATGCTTCTTTATATGCAAGTCTGTATGCCCTCAATGGGAAACTCGCATTTTCCTTCAGATACAAGGTTCATGTTTGCACTATTAACAAGAAAATGACAGAGTAAGAATAAAATAAATACGAGTAAACAATTAAAAGCAAAGTGCAAGGCACACCAAGAAGCAACCTAATTAGAGTGGAGCCATGCTCCTCGAAGAGCAATGTCTTGGGGCTTCACGCCCACTCGACGAGTTCCCTCGCGAACTCGAAGAGCAATGCCTTGGGGCTTCGCGCCCACTCGACGAGTTCCCTCGCGAACTCGGAGAGCAATGTCTTGGGGCTTTGCGCCCACTCGATGAGTTCCCTCACAAACTCGAAGATCAATGCCTTGGGGCTTCGCGCCCACTCGACGAGTTCCCTCGCGAACTCTAAAAGCAATGTTTTGGGGCTTGGCACCCACTCGACGAGTTCCCTCACGAACTCGAAGTGCAATATCTCGGGGCTTGACGCCCACTCGACGAGTTCCCTCACCAACTCGAAGTGCAATATCTCGGGGCTCCGCGCCACTCTACTAGTTGACTCGCGAACTTGTGTTTTAACCTGTGCTCCATCCAACCATGGAGATTGTTCAAAAATCAATACGAAATGAGAGGTGACGCGGGAACGAGCAAATTAAGAGAGAACCTAACCAAGAGACAATGATTAGCTTAGTCACTCCTCAAAATGAAAGAGAAAAGAGAAGACAACTTGCAAGAAAGATTCGTGAGTAACCTGGACGAATGCAAGCTCTTGCGAGGCCACCAGTGAACCAAGCCTTCACCTTCGCTACGCGAAGTCGAAGGGCTTGGGGGGCTGGTTGTGGGGGCTGAAGATTGGGTGGGCAAAAAGCCCACTAGAATCCTCAAAGCCCAAGACTGCTTTAGGGTAAAAAGAAAAGAGAAACATATGAATTTGAAAAATGAGACTTCGAAGGAGAACGGGGGGCCGCAATGGGGAAAGAGATGGAGAAGCTCTCTGAAGCTCTTTCGGAGGCTCCAAAAGGGAGATTGGAAAAAGAGGAGGCCGACAATTGGAGAGGAACGATGGGCTCATGGGAGCTCCTCTCGGTATCTCCAATGGAGGAGCACCGGAGATCTCTCTCATGGAGGGACTGTAATTCAGAGAGTGAGCGGAAGGAGAGACGGAAGTCTTCGAGAGCTCTACCATGGGCGATGGAGGGGATCTCAGCTCGTGCATGGTGTCTTGGCACGATTCCGGATGTTCCACCTTCCCGCCGGCGAGTCAGGAGTCCACGTTGACGATGGTAGCTCGAAAGGAAGACGAAACGATCCTCGTCTCGATTGCACGCCTAAAGCTCTCAAGGAAGTTCTACGAGGTCGATCGCCCTCGAGCCTTTTCTCCTCTTCTCAGGTTTGTCATCTCCCTCCACTCATCATCTCGCTCTTTCACTGGCTCTGGCCATTTCTGATCATCTCTCACAGCCGCAGTACCGATCTTGATCCCTATCTCTCTTGCTTGATCTGATAATATTGCTTCTCTGTGCAATGCTTGATGTGCAAGGTCATTTTATGCTCCTAATTGCTTCTCTGTGCAATGCTTGATGTGCAATGTGTTTATGTGCGTGTTTTGTCTTGATAAGACTAAGCTCTAATTAATTAGCTAGAAACACGAGAAAGAAGGGGCTAAACTAGTATTGAACTCTAGTTAATTAGCCATAGATATAAAGAGAAGCTTGGTAGAATGCAACTAGCATGCTAATATAAAATAGCACCTGATAATTAGTGGATCCAGAGACTTAGGCTTGGACAATATTACTGCAACTTGGCATCGCCGACCTAGCTCAGATTACAGCTACACCTAGGCGGGTCACATGAGGCTAGTGATTTTAATATTTTGCTTGATATATGAGGTGATTACATAGCTTAGATCATCTATACGTGCTCGATGTCTTGTTTGAATGCTAGAAAGTATATGTTAGCTCATTACTGTGCCTTTGGTGGAATAATTACCACTGAAAAGCCCAATGCCCGACTAATGAAATAAAGAGTGAGTATACTCGGTCAAGATAATTCGACGGGTTAGTAAACCTCTCAACCTTAGCTTTTCTACATATATATACATGCTCTTCGCATAGAAAACTGACTTGAGCGTCGGAGAGCCCGCCCCGGGGAAAGCCATCTCCGAAGTGTTTTCAGGTGAATCTCGCGTATGAGAAAGTTGTTGGAGCTCGAGAACAACTACATGCAATCTGGAGAGGTGTGAAGGAATAACATCAACATCAGAACTGAACCATGGAGCCGGAGGTCCCGCCCTACGCGAAGCCAGAGACTAGGAAGTTGTTGAAGACGTCCCCGAAACAAACAAATCCTCAACAAATCCGAGCTGAGGGTGTGTTGACCTTTAGCATCTTCACGTACGGTTGAATCGAAATTCAACAATGGCAACAACTAAACTAAATCCTAAATTCAAAACCCCCAAATTGAACTAAACCCTAAATTTTGAAATCCAAAAAAATCAATCAAAATCAATTAAACTAATCCTAAATTCGTACATGAATTCTCCCTCCACCATGTCGCCGCCTCGTATCCACCAGTAGACCGCCGCCTCGTCTCCTCCAAGTGAAACCCACGAGACCTCCATTGCCCTCTAGCCGCCTCTTCCATCCTCATCCACGAACAGAGCACCACCGCCTTCAAGCCTCTTACCGCCAAAATTGTCGATCGCCATCGAGCCTCTCACCATCGGCGTCGTCGACCACCATCAAGCATAGCAACCTCTCGTCTCTTCCTCTCTAGTTCTCATTCCACAAGGTGTGAACCAATTTTCTTTCCTATTTTTTGGCTTCTTTTTTCCCTATATTAAGTTAATGCTTATATTGATGTTTCTTTTTTAATAAAAAAATTATGAAAAATAATGACACATTGCATTACCTTAGTGGAGGCACATTATTTGTATTACCCCTTGCTGGAGAAGATCTGAACTGATAATTGAACGAGTAGGAGAACATCTTTAAATTTTCTTTTTTCATAGAATTTATTTTAAATTCGGAAATTTCGTATGATAACCCTGAGAAATTGTCATTTTTGCGAAATGTCCACAAATTTTGACAATTTTGGATGGTAACCCCGAATTTTAATTATTTTCGCCAAATACCCATTCGTTATCCTACCCTTAACTAAACGTTAATTAAGAAAAAGGAAAAGAAAAGGTAAAAAAGAAGGAAAGAAAGAACGATTGGCATTTGAGAAACCAGAGGTGGAGAGCCGGTGGTGTTGGTGTTGGTGAACGAGTAGGGCGCAACACCGGTGGTGGTCAGATTGGACGATCTAGATGGAGGACGAGGCCGGTGGTGGTTCGTGACGATGAGGAGCCGGGAAGACAGAGGGATGCGCCGGAGGACGAGGCGTCATTTGTTCGGAGGAGGGCAGTCTACCGGTGGGACGAGGAGGCGACAAGGTGGAGGGCGAATTCATGTACGAATTTGAGTTCTTATCCATTTGATTTTGTTTGATTTTTGGGTTTCGAAATTTAGGGTTTATTTCAATTTGGGGTTTTAAATTAGGTATTTTATTTTCTGTCATAGCTTTAATTGTTTGATTTGGGGAATCATATATTTGTTACAAAAGCAATTAAATACTCCTTTTTTCATTTCTTTGTTTTTGGCCCTTTGCTCTGGACACCATTTTTTTAGCTCTGGATTTTATTGCTTGTGTGTGTTTTGGGGGGTCAATTTGATCTTGGTTTGCTTTGTGCTTTTACTGAAGTGGGTTTGGTAATTTCTTTTGATAAAATTGGGGACTTGTCTCTTACAATATAATTAAGCTCTACTCTAGGTGAGTGAAATATGTATTTATTGTTTTCTGTTCAACAACCAAAAAGATGATTGACGTAGCTTTAGGAAAGGAATTTTGTGTTTCTCCAAACATGGTGTAGTAGAGAAGATTTTCAAAGTTTTGCTAGGGATTTTTGGGTTTGATTTAAGTTTTTAATCCCTAAATGCATACTGGAATTTCCTAGTAAACTATGGATGAAGTTGATGGGATCACCAAAGAAAAGAGATGGTTTGAATAGAAATTCTTCTAGAACATCTCCAGTAAGAGGGAAAGATTTTGAGTTTCACAAGAACAACTTGCTTACCTCCAGAACTAAAGCCTTTGGTAATGAAGGTTCACCTAACAAAGGAGAAAGATGATAACTATAATTCTCTTACAATTCTTTGCCAAAACTCGTGCTTGTATCTGTGTAATGACCTTCTGCAGTTGGTTTTTTACCTCCTTTTATTAGGTAAAATATATATACACACGAAAAATCGTCTAAATGCAAACCAAAGTGTGCGTTAACCCTTAACGTACAGATTTTGTGCGATATTTCTTAACGCACAAGGGACAGAAGAGGCATTTTCGAAAAATTCGGGGGTAAAATGTGTGCGACATTCCTTAACGCACAGGTTGAATTGGGCCAAGCGAGACAAGCCCAAAAATAGTCTGGCCCAGCTTAACCACGTGTGCGTTAAGAGTTAACGCACAATGGTGTGCGTTAAGGAATATCGCACATATTTATGTGCGACCAGACTTAACGCACAGGTTGAATTGGGCCAAGGGAGACAAGCCCAAAAATAGTCTGGCCCAGCTTAACCACATGTGCGTTAACTCTAATCGCACAGAAATATGTGCGATTAGAGTTAACGCACAATGGTGCGATAAGGGTTGAAGCCGATTCTTCTTCCCCTTTCCCATTTCCTGATTTCGGCGCCGAATTTTTTTCCCGAATTTTTTACGGTTTCTTCGATTTCGATTTCCCAGAATTTTCGGCTATTGAATCTCAAATCCGATCATGGATTCAACTAGGGGGGCTCATGGCGGTCCGACTGGTGGTGATGAGGTGGCCGAAGGCGTTGAGGCGGCGGCGACCAGAGCTCCTGTGCAGCAGACTCGCGCCGGTGGTGGTTGTTTGGCGTCTGGTTCCGGAGCTGAGGGGGTGCAGACGACGGCCGGTCTCGGTGGAGGAGCCGCCACTGGTGTCGGAGGTGGAGCCGCCGTCGGTGTCGGAGGTGGAGCCGCCGCTGGTGAAGCTCCGGCTTGGATGGCCATGGAGGAGGAGGAGGAGGAGGAGGAGGAGGATGAGGAGGATGGTAGCTTAGTCCGACGGACTACTGGTGGCGCGAGACGTCGGTTGACCCCATTGATCCCGTCGAGTCCACCTATTGACGTTACACCCACAACAGGCATCAGTCGTCAGGTAAGTAGATTTGCTTAGAAATCATCCAAATTTATTCAAATTTTGTCGTTAAATTTTAATCGTTATATTTGTTAGATTTGCTTAGATTTCATCTAAATTTTGACGTTAAATTTTAATCGTTATATTTGTTATATTTGTTAGATTTGCTTAGATTTCATCTAAATTTTGACGTTAAATTTTAATCGTTATATTTGTTAGATTTGCTTAGAATTCATCCAAAATTAAGTTTATATAAAATTTAGAGAAATATGATAAAATATATATAATTTATATAAAATTTAAATGAAATTTAAAATGTCATATAATATTTAGCGAAATAGGTATGAAAGTTAGATAATTCTGAACCGATCAATAAATATGAAATTTAGATAAAATAGATTAATTAGAAATAATGCTTTATAAAATTAGATATTATAGATATTAAATTATATAATTTAAGTTTAAAATAAAAGTTCGAATTTCGTTTGAAATTGAGAGAAATAAATTAATGATATTAGAGAATGACTATAATAAATTACGAAACAATAATTTTAGGCATTACGGGACGCGTTGGGTGGATCTGAGGGGATGACACATCCCGCTCTGGTAGCTGATCGACGCAGTGCGCCTAGAAAGCATATCTCAGCGACAGTGCGGCGTCATGCGATGCAGATGAGGGCGGACTTATTAGCAGTAGAGTCACCGGTTCCAGCTTCTGGTCCGACTGAGGATTCGTCGCCGGTTCCAGCTTCTTGTCCGACCGAGGATGCGAGGATGGAGGACGCATACGTCACATCTGGTGACGATATGCCAGTTGATGAGGTGGCATGTCATGTGTCAGACGAGGACGAGGATCTGCTGGCAGACTACACGGTTTCTTATGAGCCGATTTTACCGGATGAGACCGACCCTCCACCTCCTTGTTCTGTCCCATCCCCCGTTTCCTCCCCGTTCCCTTATAGTCTTGCTGCCCCCTCCCCTATTTCTTCCCCAGCACCAGCTCCAGCACCAGCTCATGGCCCCGTTCTAGGGCAGTCTTCTTGGATGCCTGGAGGGCCGCACGTCCCTTTCCTCCTTCCGAGCTACACCACACATATCGCGAGGGCGATTTATGATTTGACTCCTTTGGCCCCTCCTCCCCCTCGTGCCCCCACCCTTCCACAACAGCGACGGCGCAGGAGAGCTAGAGGACAGGCTGCTCCAGAGGATGCTCCAGAGGCTGCACCAGAGGCTGCTCACGAGGTTGCGCCGGAGGAGGCTGCAGATGTTGAGGCCGCTCCCCGTGTTTCAAGCCGTCAGGCCCGCCAGCAGACTCAGGATTTGGTGCGTTTTCTTAACTCATTTGTCTTGTAGAAATGTATTTTTTTTTTAATTTTGTAGCTAATATTAATTATCGAACATGTAGACACGTAAGGTCTTGAGGGTTCACTTCTACATCGGCATCGTCACAGATCTTGAGCCGTTCATCAGACCCGAGCCAGAGTTATGGTTTCGGCTAGCGGAGCGTAGTGGCCTCACACATCTCTGTGTTCTTGGCACCGGGGCTATTGATCGCGTCCTGGTCTCTGCTTTTGTGGAGAGATGGCACCCTGAGACGTCATCGTTCCATTTTCCTTGGGGCGAGATGACGATTACGCTACACGACGTTTATGAGATACTCAGGGTTCCCATTGACGGGAGGAGCTGTACGGCACCAGGTGTGAACGATCTAGAGCTCAGACGGAGGATTGCGCTGGAGCTTTTTGGGTTTGACGATAGTTCTCAGGTGGATAGATGGTACCGTACTGGCGGCATTCCTATCGTGAGGCTACAGGACGATTTGACGCGCATGATGGGTAGCGAACAGAGGGACGAGAGCGTCTTGGCTTCACTTTATCTGTTCTTGATGCTCGGCTCCACAGTGTTGGTCGACAAGTCTACCCGTCAGATCAAGCACAAGTGGTTGGCACTATTGTTCGATCACGAGGCCACAGGCCGATATGCATGGGGAGCAGGCATTCTGGCGTTCTTATACCGGAACTTAGGACAGGCGTCCAGACGAGAGGCACAGGGCATTGCCAGTTGTGGCATACTTTTGAGGGTAAGAATTTAAATTTAATAAATTTGAATTTACTTTATACATTATAATTATTTCTTTTGTAACCTTATACTTCGTTCGATCTTCTTATGTAGTCATGGATATGGGCGTACTTTCCTCATTTCCGTGGACATTATGTCACGGACCCAGCTGCCATGGCCGACGATGCTTCTGCCATCAGAGACGGCCAAGAGGTACCACAGAGCAAAGAGCCAGGGCGTTTGGTGTGTATGCGCCAGATGCTGGACAATATTAGATATGAGGAGGTAATATGTTTCACCATATTAGTATTTTAATTTATAATATGTACTTCATGCTATATATTTTATAATATGTTATCAATTTTATTTGTTACAGGTACAGTGGTGTCCGTTTCGTAGAGTATCATTCGACCGACCAGAGTACGCTCCTTCCCTGTTTAGAGGGATCATTCAGATCATGGATATTCAGGAGCCGTACCTGCCGGACCGCTGCCTTCGTCAGTTTAGCCATGTACAGGGGATCCCGATCTTACCCCCAGAGCCGAGCTCATTGATCCGACAGGACGACCTCAGGCATTACGACGTCAAATTCGACGCTCATCTATTGGGGGCATGGGATGAGGATCCGAGGCCTTTGATCCATGTTGAGGCGCCACCAGTCACACGCTATTGGGATGTTACAGATGACTATCTGGATTGGTTGGACGAGTATTCACATGTGCTAGTGGATCCTAGATCCACCAGACAGGATCGTCCTCATGGCCCTGTCCATCCCACACCATCGGTGGACACTCTTGCGGTATGTGCAATTTGTGTAAATCAATTAATGTCATTTATTAATTAATCATATTTAAATTCTAATGGGTATTTGCCAATACAGCGGAACCAGTTGGTTGCTGGTGAGATTCGTGCCTATTTCCAGAGGCGGACGCGTAGGGATCTTATCCCCGTTCAGGAGGTTGACGAGATGATGTCTCTTCTATTGCATATGTTGACTGATGAGACTCCTCTGATGGCCCCTCCTCCACCTCGTGCATCACAGATATTCCCGGATTCCATACACGAGCCGGGGGAGGGTAGTGGGAGTCAGCTCGGAGATTAACGATGTTATGTGTTTTGAAATTGTGTTTTGGACTTGTGTTTTGTATTTTGGGTTACCTATGTATACATTTTAATTTGCCCAATAGGACCAACAAACGCATATTGGGCCCTAACTAGGCCCGAACAAGCATATTGGGCCTAAACTAGGCCCAATAGGACCAACAAACGCATATTGGGCCCAAACTAGGCCCGAACAAGCATATTGGGCCTAAACTAGACCCAATAAGACCAACAAACGCATATTGGGCCCAAACTAGGCCCGAACAAGCATATTGGGCCTAAACTAGGCCCACTAGGCCCGAACAAGCATATTGGGCCTAAACTAGGCCCAATAGGACCAACAAACGCATATTGGGCCCAAACTAGGCCCGAACAAGCATATTGGGCCTAAACTAGGCCCAATAGGACCAACAAACGCATATTGGGCCCAAACTAGGCCCGAACAAGCATATTGGGCCTAAACTAGGTCCAATAAGACCAACAAACGCATATTGGGCCCAAACTAGGCCCGAACAAGCATATTGGGCCTAAACTAGGCCCAATATGCTTGGCGATAGTTCTCAGGTGGATAGATGGTACCGTCTGGGCCCATTAACTTATAATACGAGTGAGACCTCAGTATAATATTATAATAACATAGTATTATAACCTAAACGTACAGCTTCTTCATACTTCGTGATATATCGTTACTATGAAACTCATGTAAGTATATAGTGCAAGTAGAGATTGCTTAAGAATTATGTACAATACATTAGTATAAACCATGACTGATGAATGCTTTATAAGTATAAAGTTCTAAATCATATATTAGTATTAACCATATGATAAGATAATATTAATTTATTTAATATGCATTTAATCCTAAACCCTAAACCGTTGGAACGTATATAAGAAACCCTAAACCCTATCCTAAACCCTAAAACTAGGCCCATTATAACTTCATAAAACTTTGTCTGGGCCCATTAACTTATAATACGAGTGAGACATCAGTATAATATTATAATAACATAGTATTATAACCTATACGTACAGCTTCTTCATACTTCGTGATATATCGTTACTATGAAACTCATGTAAGTATATAGTGCAAGTAGAGATTGCTTAAGAATTATGTACAATACATTAGTATAAACCATGACTGATGAATGCTTTATAAGTATATTCATTGGGCAATACAGTAGAGATTGCTTAAGAATTATGTACAATGCATTTAATCCTAAACCCTAAACCCTAAATCCTACCCTAAACCCTAAAATAATACTATGTGTTAACCCTAAACGCACACATATTCATTGGGCTGTTACGAAGCCCAATGACTGTTGGGGCCAGAGTCAAGCCCAGCCAGGTGTGCGTTAAGCCTAAACGCACACCCAGAATCCATCCTGAACGGCCAATATTCGGCCGTTATGAAATCCGATTGGGCAATACTTGGTTGCTTTCTGGGACGGCCTGGCCCTTTTGCCTTCTCCTTTGCCTTTGCCTTCTCAGACTTCACTAAGTCTTCTCTTACATGCTCATGCAGACTCTTTTCCCTAGTGGGCGACCCCTTTGCCTTGTTCTTCGCACCACTTGGCCTTCCCTTGGAACGTATGCCCGTCGGCTCCATAAATGTACTCTGTTTCGGATGCTCCAAGGCCATGTACAACTCACTCATTTGCCATAACGTGGCTTGGGTCAAAGTACGGCTTTGCACTTTCGACCACATCTCACGCAATCTCAACTCTGGAATGGAAATAGCTACACCGTCATCACCAAGCGCACATGTTGTTGGATCGTTTTCCCAATGCAAGTCCTTCCAGAAGTCGTGAATGTCGTCTGGAGTGAGAGTTGTCTTTGTAATGATGGCTTTTGCAATATCGTGGACGCACGGCAACCCAAGGAAGTCTCTCACCCAATGATCATCGCATACTTCTGAATACTCATCCTTCACTAGCTAATCATACATGGCCAACAACAAATCAAAACACCTATCCGACACTCTGCAAAACAGCCTTGAAAAGACCATTCGAGCAAGCTCTGGAAACCCTGGGTCGTTGAACTCCATTGGTCGTGTAGACAGTGACTTATTCATGGTCGCTTTTATCGTGTCTATTTGAAGAAGGATTGCATGGTGGATCCTTACGATCACTCTGTTAAAGCCGCCTCTGCTGGACCCTACAATATCTTTCAACACACGATGCATCCCCTCAACCCTATCAAAACGAAATTTTTTTACTCAGGGTACAACATTCATATCGAATACTAAACTATTTTAACTACACAATGTTCAAATTATACCTGTTTGAAGTTCGTGTGAGGAAGTGAAGGGTGTCATCCGTCCAGGCTCTTACTATACTTTCCTTGTAAGGAGTCAGCCATTCTCTCTCGACGTATCCAACAAGGCCGCTCTTCCACGACTTCCTCAATGCTCTGAGCCTCTCCTCGTACCTTTCCTCTGTGGTCGAGCAAAATAGTCCCCAACACTGGTTTGTAAACGTATCGACCTTGGCACTATCTTTTATAACCTTATCCGCATGTGCCTTGATGTTGTTTCTAATATGGACCCAACACAAGAGCTGCCTAACCGGGGAGTCTTTGAATACTACCTTAATAGCTTTCATGAGAGCCTTTTCACAATCGGTCATGATAGCATTGGGCATAACTCCTAACTGCTGAAACAAGTTCCGAAGGGCAGTCAATATCCACTGGTAATGGGAAAACGTCTCTGCTTTTGTGAATACGCAATGTTGAACGTCTTGTGAGTGCTGGTAAAACCAACAATCTCCACCAAAGGCATATCATACCTATTACCAGTGGACATTAATACTTGTCAATATAACTAATTAAACAAGAGCACAAACAAAATTAACTGTTATTAAATGGTTTTACATACTTGTTTGTTTTGTATGTGGCGTCAATGATCACCACGTACGGGAACTTCTTCAACAAGCGTAGCGACTCCGGGTGAGCAAAAAACAGGATCTCTACCTCTTGCCCTTTCTTATTATTCCTAAGAGGATAAAAAAGATACCCGTTCTCTTTCAAAAAAGTCAGAGACCACTGGGTAATCGTCAATTCCCCACGATCCTCGTACTGGAGCTTCTGCAAAAAGTTTGCAACCTGCTTCATTGATGTCACATTTTCCGGAAAGTGTTTTCTCAAGTTCGAAACAATCTCTTTCGGAGTCTTCCGACCATCACCCCATTTCCTAGCCATGACCTCCTCCTCTTGGGTCATTCGACCCATGAATGCATTCCCATGAAAGCTAGCATAAAGCTTGTGGTTGTGGGTGCCATGTATAACATCCAACACCCATTTTTCAGTAAGGGATCCTGTCTTCTTGTGGAAACGACACCCGTATAGCTCGAATTTACAACCACACTTCTTCGATCTACGTTTTCGAATCCTTTCAACCGACAACTTTGGATTTTGTACATTAACTTTACGCCTCCAAGATCTCGGCTCACCATATCTATCGCATGTCAAATTAACCACGTACGCATTTGAAGTACGTTTTACCAAAACTATCATCAGCTCTTTTGCTTTAGCTCTAGCCCATTCAAGCATTTCATTCTTACTCCCCCACTCTAGGACAGTACGAAAATAATCTCCATAATCTTCCCTCTATAATTAATTGTTATTTAATAATTATTATACTTTCTACAATTATAACTACAAATACATCAATTTAGCAAAGACATTAATAATTCATAATACAATCCACGAATTTTATGTGCAACTACGTAAGCCCCTACTTCATACCTAATATCATAACTACTTCATACAAAACTAGGACATGATTCATTACTCAAATTAAAATGAAATCAACACTAACCGTGCAAGAATCGCCACTCGAATCACAATTGTCTCCTTCGTCATCGGAACCCGAAGACTCGTTCACTTCGTCTACTTCTTCATCTTCTCGTACTTGTACCCAATTACATTCCTCACTTTCATGATTATAATACTTCATATTGAGTGAGTTGGTGTGCTCTTGGTATCAATTTCTCCGGGTATATATAGGCTGAAATGGCTTCGGAAAAATCAGACCCTTTGGTGCGTTAAGCCTTGTCGCACCAACGGTCTGATTTTTTCTAGCCGTTGGGACTTTGAATTCATCAATTTGTGCGTTAAATGTTAACGCACATGAACAGTATCGTGCGTTAAGGATTGTCGCACCAGTTCTGAATATTTTTTCAACTTTCAGACTATTGTGTCCCTTGTACGTTAACACTTAACGCACCAAAGTGTGCGTTAAGTGTTAATGCACCAAACAGTGTGCATTTAGACACTGTTTGGTGTGTATATATACTGACCCTTTTATTATACCTGCTTTCTCAAGTTGATCAATGATTAGCTGACAGCTAAAGCTAGTTCTATGGGCACAAGCTGCACAACTATTCCAAGATCCATACATCATGGTGTCTTTATTTGCATGGAAATATGTCGCATAGACAATTGTATACTGTCATGCTACATTTTTCTTTGTTCACCAATGTTCACTAATTTGGATATTTCTTACTAGAACATGCAAATCAAAATTTGTTCACCAGTTTTGCTAATTTGGATTTTCTTATTAGAAGATTTTTCTTTCCCCTTAAACATAGAATTGGATTGGATTACAGAATTAAAAATCTATTGCATAATACTTTTGTTTCATGTGGTAGGAATATCAAATTGTTACAAAACTTCACTGCAAAAACAGGTTTTCTTGTGGTGCGACTCTGCTTCCTTAATGGAACATTTTCCTTCTGTAATTTTGAACTAGTAATTTTGCAGTTTCTGTCATCCTAGCAAGCGTTTTTAAAACTAATAGATACTTGTGGGGGAAAGAGTGCCAACTGCTATCATGGTACAGCTGAGGACTTGTTTGCATTCCTAAGATGTGAAAGTTTGCTACTTGCAGGAAGTTGCTGTGAAAAAATTCTTGGTTCAAGACTTCACCAGTGACGTGCTAGTTCAGTTTAAGTGTGAAGTATAGTGTCGCTCTTCTGCCTGTGCTTCTAAATGGATCTATCAAATGCATATTGCTCAATTTATCACTCTCTTCTCTATGCAGGATGAAATGATGATAAGGTTAAGGCATCCTAATGTTGTTCTTTTCATGGTGAAGGTTGTACCAGAAGCTGAAGCTGCTGGGTATGATGTTCAGTTACAATCTAGACTGATGGATATGAAGCGGGTTGATCATTGTCAACCACCAAATCAGATGATAAACTATATTGATCTCAAATTATAAACAAATAGAAGGGAAACTTATTAGTAAACTATAATACACAATCTTTTAGCCTATTAGCTCAAATGGTAGAGCAATGTGTTCAATACACATAAGATGTGGGTTCGAATCCCACATAGGCTACAAGCATTCAAACGTTATTTAGTACAATGACAAGACGATGCATACAAGTAGAAAATAGAAATCATAATTCATTATCTTAGTTTTAACATGAGTAAAATACCAAATGCTTTATTAATTAACAAGCCTATGTGGGATTCGAACCCACATCATTGTGCATGAGCACATTGCTCTACCGTTTGAGCTAATAGGCTACAAATAAGCTGTCATGTTACTTCTATAGCTTTCTTGTACGATGACAACATTGGTTTGTTAGCTTTCATGTTCAGCGAACCAAATTGCTACTGTTTTTTTTTTCTTTCCGCAAGTGTGCAAGTGACCAAATTGTGATTGTTTGTTGCTAATTGCTAGAAGATTTGGCTTGGTCATTCATGGAAGGAGATTTTATAATTCATCAAAAGGGACAATCCAAGGCATGGAGATTAAAATTTATCAGAAGGAAAACATGGTAAAGTTAAAAGTCAATACTGAGGTTTATAAAACCCTAGAATTAAGATTATTAGCAAGAAATTAATGATAATTACAATCAATTGTCTTAAACAGATAGAACTAAGCCCTCAATCAAATTCAAAAACTAAGAAGAAGCTAAGATAGGTCTGATCAACTGATATTCGTACTTGATTGAGCTTAATCCCAAGCTTATGACAAACATTAGAATACCTAAATACAAAATCCCAAATTGTAATGAACCCTAAATTTCAAAAAACAAATATCGATCAAAATTAAATGGATAAGAACTCATATTCATACCTGAATTCGCCCTCCATCTCATCGCCTCCTCGTCCCACAGTAGACCGTCCTCCTCCTCCAAGCGAATGGCGCCTTGTCCTCCAGCGGCAACCCTGTCTTCCCGGCTCCTCGTCGCCATGAACCACCACTGGCCTCGTCCTACACCCGGATCGTCCAATCCGACCACGACCGGCGTCGTGCCCTACTCATCCACCAGCACCACCGACTCTCCTTCTCTGGTTTCTCAAATGCCCAACGCGAGCCATGTGCTTCGTTCAATCGCTCTTTCTTTGCCTTCTTTTTTACCTTTTCTTTTCTTTTTTTACTAAAGTTTGTTAACTTTAGGATAACGGATGTGTATGAGGCTAAAAGAAATAAAAATTAGGGGTTATCATCCGAAATTGTCAAAATCGGTCGATATTTTGCAAAAAAAAACAGAGTTAACACACGAAATTATCAAAATTTATGAATATTTCACGAAAATGACAATTTCTCAGGTCTAACACACAAAATTTCCATTTTAAATTTTATTATTTTAGAAATTTTAATTTTTTAAAAAGAATTTAAACATTTTTTTTAAGAATAACTTTTAGAATGAGAGGTCTTATCCTATATCCTAAAAGTATTAGAGTAAAAAAGGCGATATAAATTTAACTTATCAAAGCCCACTTAGAAAAATAACTCATCTAACCTCATTTAATTCAAAGAGCAATCTATTACATAAGATTACCTCTTATTCAAATCTCCCACCATATAATTACGAAGTTGAACATTTACACCCTCTCAACACAAAAAACATGACGCGAGACATGGGACTACTGACTACAAAAGCAGTAGATAATAGGAACACGACCACACTATATTATTGACCTTTCAGTACAGCAGAAACGCATTTCAGCGTATGAGACTTGAGTGATTACATGATCAAGTGAAAACACAAAGCAAAGCCACCGAGTTTCATAATATAAGCAACTCACAACAGAGCAACAGATGCCCAACTCTTCACTCAACTGCCACGGCAAACCTATGAGATGAGCTCATTATTACAAACCAAGTACTCCACTACTCAATCTCGCCATTCTACGCCTTACGACAAACGTCTCCATCGCAAATATAGCCTTCCTTGGGACCCTCCTCGGCCTTGTTGTCGAGGCGCTCTATATGATCCTCCGTGAAAGGGAAAGCATCAGCACCATGCTTCATTACAAGGTTCCTTGCCTCGGTGGTGACAGTTCTGCCATTGCGGCCTATAGCCACCAACGTCGGAATACCTTGGACCTTAAACGTACGAGAGAGGGACGACCTCCTCTCGTCCCCAAATGGAAGGGTCAGCCACGGCATGCTCGAGTAGTACTCGTCGAACAAGGCCTGATCACGGTCACTTGACACGAATATGACCTCGAACGCATTCTCTTTCGCCTTGATTTCGTGGTACGCTTCTGCAAGCTTTGGTGTGAAACCACGGCATGGAGGACACCAGTGTGCTGAGAAGTATATGAGTACGTGCTTTCCTGCAAGGTCGGAAACTAGAACCTGCACAGTAATCAATTAAAAGGTATCGTGTTAGAATCAGGAATCCACTGCTTATACCATTTGGTAGTGAAACAAAGTTTGTTCACCTTGGAACCACTTTTGTCCAGGACAAAATCTTTGTCCCCTGAAACAAGCAGTGACTCCAGTGTCTGAGATTCAAGCCTCGCCTTCTCAATCTCAGCGAGCTCAGCCAGCTTCTCGGGTGTAAAAGGATAAGCTTCAATGCCATGTTCGTCAATAAGCTCACTCACATCCGTGTTCAAAGTCTTGCCATCAGGACCAATTATGACCAGCCTCGGGATGGTCCTAAGTTCAAAGTACTTAACAAGCTTCTCGCAGGCCTTGTCGTCAAACGGCAACGAAAGCCATGGCATAATTGTGAATCCTCCTTTGAATTCTTCTTCATTATCGTCCAAGTAGATCATCACAACCTCAAAATTCTCGCCCTTCTCTTTGAGCTTGTTATAGATCTCAACAAGCTTCTCAGTGAACTCGACACAAGGTGGGTAGGAGTTAACGGTGAAGTACAGGCCTACCGTCTTCCCTTCAATCTCGGATACGGGAAACTGATCATGAAACAAGCAGATCAGGTGACTACTTGTATCATTAATAATCATCGTAACAAGATTGACACCTCATCTCACCTTCTTGTCATCATTCGAGATCACATAATCCCGAGAAGCAGAAACAAGGAGTGACTTCAATGTCTGGTTTTGCCTTGCCAACTCTTCTTCCTCCTTTAATTGCTTAGTCCTTTCAGGCGTAAAAGGATACGCCTCTGCTCCGTACTCTCGAACGAGAGTGACCCCTTGAGTACTCGACACATTACTGGCTCCATCGATGAGAACGAGACAAGGAATGCCCCCAACCTCAAACTCTTCCTTAAGGCGCTTAATTGCAGGATCGGAGAAAGGGATTGCAAGCCATGGCATCTTAGCGAAGTAGCCTCTGTGAGATTCTTCATCGCGGTCCGATGAAACGAACACAATCTCGAAATCACCCTTTGCAGATGAGAGCTCTTGATAGACTTGTGTTAGAACCGGGGTAAACCCACGGCATGGGGGGCACCATGAGGCAGAGAAGTAAAGCCCAACAGTCTTTCCACACAATTCTTTGACGTTGACCTGCAAATCATGTTAAAACCTTTGACAACTGATCTTCTGCTGAATCTATCAATTCTCATTCTTGGGGCTAGTTGGCCTCGTTACAACTTAGAATCAGGAAGCAAGAAACTAATTGCAGAAAAATAAATAAGAGGGTTTTGTGCCATTGACTCTTAGTTTTAAATTAACAAAATTACCTTTATTAGTTTATTTTTTCTATCTTATTAGTTTATTTTATTTTATTTTTTTCCTTTTTTTTTTTTTATTTCTAAAATATTATTTTTTAAAATTTAGTATTTAGGACATAGGATTTAGAATCAGGAATAGTGAAATAGTTTTATAGGGGTTAGTAAAAAAGTTGCATATGACCAACTCATCCGAAAAATAAAGCCATCTGTTAGCTGTGAAGACTTGAATTTGCCACTCTGATAAAACATCAGATTCTTCAAATGCACCCATCAATAACATGGGAATAACCTAGGTCGAAGTCCAATGAAGTCTTCTCATTAAGCAATCATCCACTCAGGCTTTTCATCAAACAGTAATTACGCATGTTGAGCGACAGATAAATCTCCAGTAAAACCCACCAAACTTTCAAGTTTCACCCCCCGGTCCCGGAAATAATTTACCGAACAATCCAACAAACAAAACCCACAAAATCCAAACCAACAGAGCACACCAAACAAGAAAAACTGAAAAAAGGAACTGAGTAAGGGTGTTGGATCAATCATGTACCTTATCATCGTTGTTACGGACAAGGAAATCTCTGCCCTCTGAAGAGAGAAGGGAGACAAGATCAACGCTTTTCATCTCAGCCTTTTCTTTTTTCCCTTCCAGAATGCCGCTTTGCTTTTGAGGGTACGCGAAGAATCCAAGAGCACATATAGTGAATATAAGGAAAGAGAGAGGAGGTAGACGGAGACTAGTGGATGAGCTTAATCACGAAGAAAAAGAGGGCTGCTTGTGCGAATATGAACAACTTAGATCAAGTCAACGCCTTTTTTTATAGGAAATAATCAGACACGACCTAGCTTCTATGCAAACGCTTAAGCATCCTTCCGAACAACCATTACAAGTCAACACTTTTTTTTGGAATTGCACTTACCTATGTGATTGAATTATAAATTAAAAAAGTACAATTTCAAATAAGGATTCACACCATGTTAGACACACCACCGATGCACGTCAGCAGTTAATCATAATTTCGATTAATCGATATTTTGGTTATTTAATTTTAATTATGTGACCATATCATAAAGTTTGGTTAATTGGACATCGGTTATTTAATATTCGAAACAATGTAGTTAATTGGTTATCTAATATTTCAAAATTTTACCATATAATTGTTTTTTTTATCAAAAATATATTCTTATTTACTAATTCTTAACTCCTAAGTTGATCTAAACTTAAGCTCTTAATTGTCAAATGAGATATTTAACATACAATGTAAATTTAGTAGGTGAAGGAACTTTGATGAGAAGAAAATTATCCTTCACATGTCGTTATGATTTTTAAAACATGGACAATTGTTTTAACTTATTAATTTTCATAAGTAATATGATGATAGTCTAAGACCTTTTTGATCCAATATACTTACAATAAGTTGTTTTATACTTGTAGGATATATGTCAAATACACTCGTTTGTATATCACAAGTTACTATAGAATACCACAAATTAGATTTTTATAATTATAAAGTTTATTTATTGATCATATTATACAATCTAAATCACTATTAATTCAACTAAAGACAAAGAGATATAATTCAAAGCATAGAAGAATAACACATACGACAATAAAAACTAGAAAGAGTGGAGACTAACGGAATTCGAACCATGAATCAAACACTAAGAAAATTATTGAAATGTGTCTATAATCATTAAACTAACTTATTATCTTTATAAAAGCATATTATTTATATGTTCGATTATTCAGTTAATCAAACTATTAACCGTAATCATACCAAATAACCATATTTTTTTTCGACCGATTAACCGTACCACAATTTTTAACAAATATCGATATGCTTAACCAAAAAAATATGTCTGATTTTCAAAACGGTTATTTTGTTTCGATTTTTTGTGCCACCCCTGAGGCACACAAACCTACACTAGGGATTTTTTGTCGCGGAGATTGACATGTTTTACACGACGATGAGTATTTTCATATTATTTAGGTGTCTTACTCTTATTAACTTCATATAGTTAATAAATATGATATTATTTATATTTATTTATTTTTAAAAATCTATATTTTTTAATAGTTTTTTAGATCTCGTTTATTGATTGAACTCAAATTATTAGTAATTTAATAAAAAAGTATTTTTTGTTAATTACCTACTAATTCTACACAAATAAAATTTCATTTACATTTTCGGATAAGAATTTCATGACAACTATTAGTAAGGAGAGAAATGACAACCAATTTGGGAAATCCAAATTTGAGAAATATACGGTCCAAATTATCATTTTAGTAAAAGACCAAAAAAAAATGGCATGACCGCTTTTCCTCCGTATAAAACGTGTTTTTTTCTCTGAAAAATGCACATACGCTTAGCTATGATCAGATTTGAGATGTTCATCACTTTTATGTTATATGTCATTACTTTTCACGTCTATATGGTCATCACTTTTCTGCCTAAATGTTCATCATTTATATGCCTATATGTTCATCTATTTTACACATAGATGTTTATGCATATACGTTTATCACTTTCACGCCTATATGTTCATTACTTTTTCCTATCTATTCATCACTTTTTTTTTGCCGGGAAAAGAGAAACTTCAATTAACTAGAATCAACATATAACAACAAAATTAGTTCATGGGGGGAGTTCAGAAGGACAATGAGAAAGAAAAAGCTCCGGTGGGCGTAGTTTAGCAAAGTAATGAGCTGCCATATTGCCTTCCATTCGTACATGGGACCAGAGGCAACATGAGAGAGATTGTTTCAACTGGAGGATTTGTGAGAGGGTCACATCCAGGGGGCCTTTCCAAGGCCGGTGTTTCCGCAACTTGGAGACTAGAGGGAGACAATCCGATTCAATTGTAATCTCCGCATAATTAAGATCAACGTAGCATTGGAGAGCCCACTTTACAGCAATAGCCTTAGCACATTCAACATCATACATGGGTCCGATCCTACGTGCGCCACAGAGGAGAACAACACCAGTAGAGTCCCGAGCCAGAAAACCGATGCCACAACCCAAGTCCATAGAAACCACAACATCACAATTTACCATGATCGACCCCAGAGAAGGACGAACCCAAGACAACGACGAGGTAGGGGTAGAAATGCCCAACTACAGCTGAAGTTTACTGTTATGGAATTCAGTAAGCATCAATCTGCAATCATCCACCACTTTCATCAGGTCAGACGAGACACCTTCAAAAAACCCCTTGTTTCAAGCACACCAGACGCTCCATAAAATTCCAGCCCAAAGCTCCGCCTTCGAAGCCACCGAGTTCGAGATGACAGGGAAGAAAAATTCAAGGACAAAACCAGATTTCAAACCCCAATCGCATAGGTCGTGCTCCTGGCTCCAGAACTTGCAGGCTTTGGAGCACAGGACCAGAGCAAGATAACCAGTCTCGATCGGCTCTCCCATATACATCTATGGGAATAAGTGGCATAACTTAGTCACTGACGTGGCATAGTAGGTTGTTAGAGTTTGTTACGTCTTGTTAGTCTGTTGTTGCTGGTTAGATTAGCTGTATATATAGTGGTAAGCTCCATTAGTGTAGTAAGCTTTTGTAAGCTCAATATTGACTCAGTAATCAAACACATTTTCCAGATCTCTTCTTTGTTCTTTTCGTTCGTCTTGTTGGTTTGCTTGACTCTGTTCTAGATTCAGAGTCTTAACATGGTATCAGAGCTGTAGGATGATTCTACAGTTGTTTGTATGAATTGATTGTCTGTTCCTTGATCTTTTGATCAATCTTGATCAAAATTCGAATCTCTAATGGCAGATGATAGAGTTTCAGCGACTGGAGATGGAAGACAGGAAAATGATCAGGAACGACTACAACCTGAGGTGGATGCAGGAGATGATGTTGTTCGTGATCGAATTCGCAAGGAAGTTCGTGATCGTATTGAGGAAGAATTTGAAAGAGGACGAGATCGAGATCGTGTTCGCGATCGTATTGAGGAAGAATTTGAAAGAGGACGAGATCGCGATTGTGTTCGCGATCGAGTTCGTGATCGTGTTCGCGATCGAGTTCGTGATCGTGTTCGTGATCGTGATGAGGAGGATTTTGGCACTGTTCGAGGTCGCAATGAGTTTCGCGACAGAGATCGCAATCTTTTGGGAGCCAGATACAAAATCGGTGCTACAGGTATTAGATTTGATCCTTTCACTTTATCAAATTCTGATCATCCTGGAATGCCGTTAGTATCTGCAAAATTCAATGGTTCCAATTTCGCAAGCTGGTGCAGAAGTATTAAGATTTCTTTAGGATCCAAGAAAAAACTAGGTTTTATTAATGGATTAATTCAGAAACCAGATTCTGATTCAGAAGAGTATGAGGATTGGGAACGTTGTGATTATATGGTGATGAGTTGGATTATCAATTCTATTGTGGAAGATATTTCGCAGAATTTCTTGTTTGTTAACACAGCAGAGGAGTTATGGAAGGAACTAATTGAACGATTTGCTGAATCTGATCAACCTTTGATATTTCAATTAAGGAGGGAAATATGCAACACTAGGCAAGAAAATCTTTCTGTAGCTACCTATTACAGTAAACTCAAGAAACTGTGGGATGAGTTGCAGATGATTGATCCTGTTCCTATGTGCAATTGTGGTACATATTCTAGATGTTCTTGTTCCATGTTAAAAAGAGTGGTGGATCGTGAGTCCAATGCCAAAGTCTTACAATTCTTGATGGGATTGACAGATGCTTTTGAGCATGTAAGAAGCACAATTCTGTCAAAGGAACCTTTGCCTACTTTGAACAAAGTTTTTCATATGGTCTTGCAAATAGAAAGACAAAAAGAAATTACTGGAGCCATGACTCAGTCTCATGATGATTTAGCTGTGAATCGTTTTGGAGGACAACAAAGGATGTCTCAAATCAATGGTCGACAGACTGTTGGGAACAATAACAATGTGCCTCAAACAGGTTACAACAGAGATTACAAGAGAGCCAAGTTAGACAGAAAATGTGATTATTGTCAGGAAACTGGGCATGTTAAGGAGACATGTTTCAAACTTATGGGATATCCTGAGTGGTGGAAAGGCCCTAAGGTTCAAACTAATGGCAAACTCATGGCAAATGTGCAAGAGTCTAGTCAGTTTGAGGATCCTCTTGAAATGGAGGATAGGGATTCTTCTGTTTCCAAGCCTGATAATACTCTAGTTAATGCAGTATTTCAAGAAGTCTTAAAGATGATGAAAGGCAAAGGATTAGCTGATGATACTGGAGGACAAATGAATTCTCTGAATTTCGCAAGTAATCTTGCTCTTTTGTCCCATCATTTTGATTCTTTGGCATCTCACTGCACTTGGATAGTGGATTCTGGTGCCACTGATCATGTTACTTATAATAAGGATGTTTTATGTGACATCACAAAATTGGTTAAACCAATTCAGATAGGCTTACCTGATGGTTCAACACATATGGTTGAGTACCAAGGTTCTGTGATTTTATCATCTACTTTGCAGCTCAGGAATGTGTTGTATATGCCTGCTTTTAAACACAATTTAATTTCTGTGCCTAGGTTGTTCACTGATGAGTCTCATATGTTTGTCTTTAGGTTGCATGGTTGTACTCTACAAGACCTTACAACTAAGAAAGTTGTGGCCACTGGAAAGAGGGAAGGTGGTCTTTACAAGTTTCATTCTGATGATTTCCAGCCAAGACAGTCAGATGCTGATTTTGCTGTTGTTAACAGTGATTCCTTGTTTCATTCTGCTTTGACCAATGTGTGTAATAAAGGCAGTACAATGGATGTTTTACATGCCAGACTTGGACATGTTTCTTTGTCCAAAATGAAACATATTCCCTTGTTTGAATGTTCCAATTTGAGTCATTTTGACTGTGACATTTGTGTGCTTGCTAAGCATCATAAGATGCCATTTCCTCGAAGTGTTTCCCTTGCTTCTAAGAATTTTGAGCTTATTCATCTTGACCTTTGGGGTCCTTATAGGACACCAACTTATGGAGGTGCTAAGTACTTTCTTACTATAGTTGATGATCATTCTCGAGCCACTTGGACATTCCTTATGAATAATGATAGACGCTGTCGGCGCCTAAACAAAATAATCCTAAACAAACCTAAACTAGTAGCAAAGGCAAGCAAGGGTCGAATCCCACAGGAAGGAAGTAATCTTTCTAAGTGCACAAGTATATGTCAAAGGTAACAAAGGGGGTTTTGTTGATTGGTAGCAAAGTAAATAACAAAGTAAAGTAAAACAAAGCAAAGATGTAATCAATTTGGGAAAAGTACTTAGCCAGACAAATATCCACCATTCATGAGATTGGTTGATCCTAGATTCTCTCTAATTACTTCCTATGAATGTCTCTATTCATTTTCATAAGTTATAAATAGGACAAACAGACCCTGAGAATACTAACTATTAAATAACTTTGAAAACCTCATGCGTCAATTCAATAGCAGCAATGATCACATGAATTTCGATAGATACATGCAAGAGTAGCAAACAGTCATACTATTGCATGCAATTAATTCTCCCTACAATAAACTAGTCCCAAACAATTCTTAGAATATTACAGTTGCTACACATGAATTAGGTAACTCAAACAGTGATTACCAAACCCTAGCAATAGACAATTACCAATAACAACTAGTTGCGTCCAACAAGTGAAATCATAAATAATCAGTGGGATGAAGAACAAGAGAATCAATACATTCAAAGGGAAAGAAATAGAATTAGAATCTCACAACCGTATATCAAATGAAGGCTTCAATCGTCGGACTAAGCAAAAGTGCTTAGTTCTTCATAATTCAAAAGGGAAAATAATACTCAATGGAAACAACGATCATCCAAGTCGCTAGGGAAAAACTAGGTTAAGAACCCTAAAAACCAAACCTAAAGTAAAAAGATAACTAACAATATCTTTCATAAAGAAATAAAAAAAAACGAAAATAAAAATAAACAACTAAAAGGAAATTAACGTAAAAGTTCGGAAAGAACAAAGGCTTCGTTGGCGTGTACTTCCGCGGTCGCGGAAATCTAATTCTTGCTCTCGAACGGCTTCAGCAATGGGATTTTCCGCGGGCACGGAATTATTTCCGCAGTCGCGGAAAATCAAAACTCTGACTCTTGGCTACGACTTCGCCGCGGTCGCGTCCGCGGGCAGCTCTGGTCGCGGCCTCTCCATTTTTGCTCCATATGGTTTCTTTTCTTCATAATTCCTTCGGTCTTCACTTGTGGTCTCTCTTCCATCTTCCATAGCTCTTCGTTTACGCACTTGAGACCGCCAATTCGCCATATCTTCAATTCACTATAATCTTCTAACATATCCTCTAATTTAATCCAAATGGCACCCAAAATAACGGTAATAACCCCTAGTTACGCACTACAAAGTAGAGCATATCAAATAACAAGGAGCAGGTCTTCAGTTTGATAGTTCAATTTTTGGCTTATGTGGACACACAGTTTGGTGTTCAGGTTCAAAAAGTCATATCCGATAATGGTACAGAGTTTATGCAGAAAGTTGTTGTTGATTTGTTCCTTAGGAAAGGTATTGTGCATCAGAGGTCTGCACTTGGGGTCCCTGAACAGAATGGGCGTGTCGAGCGAAAACATAGGTACTTGGTTGAAATGGCTCGTGCTTTGAAACTTCATGTTGCCTTACCCCCTATGTTTTGGGGAGATTGTATTCTTGCTGCTACATATTTGATCAATCTATTACCTTCTTCAGTAACGCTTTGGGAGACACCTTACTTTGCTTTATATGGGAGACAACCAGATTATGCCTTTTTGAAGGTCTTTGGATGCCTTTGCTTTGCTCTCACACCTAAATCTCAAAGAGTCAAGTTCGATGCAACTGCTAAGCAGTGTGTTTTCTTGGGTTATCCATCCGGGCAAAAAGCTTATAAGCTCTATGACCTCTCTACTAAAAATGTATTTGTCTCTCGTCATGTTATCTTTAGAGAAGACTCTTTTCCTTTCAAACTTTCTTCTCAGTCTTCTCTTTTTCCTCCCTCTTCTCAATCTTCCTTACCTATTGTCACTGATGATATTGGTGACTCTATTTCTTTCCTTGTTCATCCTTCTCCCACTCCTCAGCATGTTCCTTTATCCCATCCTTCTCCTTCTCCTCTACCTATTATGCCTTCTCCTAGTTCTTCTTTTCCCCCTGCTTCCTCTTCTTCTTCTCTCCCTTCCATCCCTCCTCATGTCTCCTCACCTGTTCCTCTGCCTCGTAGGAGCTCTCGGCCAACTAAGCTTCCATCCAAACTTGATGACTTTGTTCTTGGTCATCTTCCCACTCGAGATGGCATTTCAGATGACTCATTTTCCCAGGCTTTTCACATTGTTTCTTCTCAGGATTTTCATGACTATTCTCCTGAATATGTTCAATCTCTTTTCAATGTGTTCTCTGTTCTTGAACCTTCCTCATTTGCTAAAGCTAAGCTGGATCATGCTTGGGTCACTGCCATGAACACTGAGCTATCTGCACTTGATCACAATCACACCTGGGAACTTACCTCCTTACCTCTTGGCCATAAGGCTATTGGCTCCAAGTGGGTTTATAAAGTGAAGTTTAAACCCAATGGCGAAGTTGAGAGATTTAAAGCAAGACTTGTTGCTAAGGGCTATAACCAAGTTAAATACAAAGACTACAAACATACCTTTTCTCCTGTTGCCAAGTTCACTACAGTTCGTGTTCTCCTTGCTCTGGCTGCTGCTAAGTCTTGGCCTCTGCATCAACTGGATATTAACAACGCGTTTCTTCATGGTTTCCTGGATGAAGAGGTGTATATGATTCCTCCACTTGGTTATTCCAAGGCTTTACCAGGGCAGGTATGTCATCTTCGTCATTCTCTTTATGGCTTGAAGCAGGCTAGCCGACAGTGGAACATTGAATTAACTAAGCACTTGCTTCAGTTGGGCTTCACTCAGTCTAAACAGGATTATTCCTTGTTCATCAAAAACTCTTCTGGTCTGTTGACTGTTGCCTTGGTATACGTTGATGACATGCTCATCACTGGTGACAATGCTTCTGACATTCAAGCTACTAAGGCTTCCCTGGATACAACTTTTACCATCAAAGACTTGGGCTTTGCTCGATATTTTCTGGGTCTTGAAATTGCCAGAACCACGGATGGCATTCGCCTTAATCAACGCAAGTATGTGCTTGATCTCTTAACAGAGGCTGGTCTTTTGGAGTGTAAAGCTACCTCTTTTCCTATGCAGAGAAATCTCCATCTTTAACCTGATGTTGGTGATTTGGTACCTGATCCTGAATCCTATCGCATGCTTATTGGTCGCCTCTTGTATCTCACTCTTTCCAGGCCTGACATTTATTACAGTGTCCAGCAGTTGAGTCAGTTTCTGGCTTCCCCACGTGTTCCTCATCTGCAGGCAGCCCTTTACTTGCTTCGGTATCTCAAGGGTACTGTGCATTGTTCCTTGTTTTATCCATCTACTTCTCATTTGGACTTGCTTGCTTATTCTGATGTTGATTGGGGCAGTTGTGCCTTTACCTGCCGATCTCTCACTGGATACTGCATTTTTCTTGGCAAGTCCTTAGTCTCATGGAAGACTAAGAAGCAGAAAACCATTTTTAAATCATCAGCGGAGAGTGAGTATAGGAGTATGTCTCAGACTTCTAGTGAACTAGTCTGGTTGGAGAGTTTGCTCAAGGATCTCACTGTGGATGTTCCACTTCCCATTCCTTTGCACTGTGATAATACTGCGGCCCATCAGCTGGCGGCTAACCCAGTCTTCCATGAGCGAACCAAACATCTTCGGATCGACTGCCATTACATTCGAGATATTGTTCAATCCGGCTTCATCTCCACGATTCATGTTAGCTCCAATTTGCAGTTGGCTGACATTTTGACTAAAGCATTGGGCACCCAACAACATCTCTTTCTTTCTCGCAAGCTTGGCCTTGTTCTCCCCAGTCCAGCTTGAGGGGGGTGTATGGGAATAAGTGGCATAACTTAGTCACTGACGTGGCATAGTAGGTTGTTAGAGTTTGTTACGTCTTGTTAGTCTGTTGTTGCTGGTTAGATTAGCTGTATATATAGTGGTAAGCTCCATTAGTGTAGTAAACTTTTGTAAGCTCGATATTGACTCAATAATCAAACACATTTTCCAGATCTCTTTTTTGTTCTTTTCGTTCGTCTTGTTGGTTTGCTTGACTCTGTTCTAGATTCAGAGTCTTAACAACATCACACATATCATCAGAGGTAATTTTACGGTGTCATAGCTTGTTCTAAGCTGGGAGAGCTTCCTTACATGCCCTCCATACAAAGGAACGAATTCTAGAAAGAGTGTCAAGCTTCCATAATTTCTTCCAGACACCTTCATTGGACGAAGGATTCGAAGCCGAAGATCGCCCGTCGCGATCCAGCTCCCTTTGCATCAGCATATGATACGTTGATTACACCGTAAAGAAGCCATCTCTAGAGTGGAACCAAATAAGTTCATCCCGCACACTCGCGTTCAAAAGATGCATTTGGAGGATAATCTCAACATCACACGATAAAAATAATTCCCGAATCAAATCGGACCTCCAACAGCCAGCACTTCAGTCAATCAGATCAATAACTTTAGTAACACCTTGCAGAGGATCATCCACCTTGATCACCTTAAAACTGTGCGGTCGTGGAATCCAACGATCATGCCAAATATCAACTGAGCAGCCATTTCCAAGGCACCACATTAGTCCATGCTTCAAAGCCTCACGACAATGAAAAAGACTCCGCCAGGTGAAGCTCGGTAAATGGCCCAGGGGGGCCTCCATGAAGATAGATCTAGGGAAATCTTTGGCTTTCAGCAAGCACGCAAGGAGAGTGTCAAGCTTCTGCAGGATACGCCAGGCCTGTTTCGCAAGGAGAGCAAGATTAAATTGATTACATCCATTTTATACATGTTCAGGACATGCATTAATTTAGGCTTTACCTTAAGGCTTTTTCATGTTATTATATTGCATTTTTAGTTAGTTGCATTGTTTTCTTTAGTTTGGATGTCTACACGAGTCTTTGCATGTTTTCAGGTACTTTAGCGGGCACAAGATGTATGTTACGCAGCATGGACATCGTTAGGAAAGCTATTGCAATAAGGAAGGACAAGAAGATGGGCTACGCACACCAACAAGGAAGACTAGCCTCTACAACAAGTGCACGTCCATCTACAGCAGCTGCACGGCCAACAACGCTCGTCGCCAACCGTGCAGAGCACTCAGGAGACGTGCACGGTCAGTCATTGAACGTGCACGGTCTGCTGTAAACCATGCATAGCCCTCAGTCCACCATAATATTTGCTAAATAATGTATAGTTTCATTTAAATATTTATTGATGACATTGTCCAAAAACAAAATATACCTTATGTTAGAGACGTATTGTCACTACATTTAACATGATAACTACAAAAATTAAACTTGTGCACAAATGGATTTTACAAACCTTATATATTTAAGAAGCAGAACAAAAATGGTATTTTACGAACCTAATTAAACTTGTGCACGAATAAAAATAAAACTACATCTTCTAAACATACTTAACTTATTGTCACTACATTTAACTTGATAACTACAAAAATTACTATAATTTCATAGTTACTAAAAGAAATACTACCATTTAAGGACATTTAAATTCCCCGTGCGCAGCACGGCGCACAAGACCTAGTTATTAGAAGTCTTTAATTTAAAATTGTGTCATTTGCGATTGGGCGTCCAAGTTTAAATCAGTAAATAAATTAATTTCATGGTTATACTGACCATGGTAGTTTGTAATGCAAGCTGCTTGAGATTCCAGCATTCGTATAACCCGCACGGTCTAGGCCCAAATTCGGGGTAGGCCGGCCCACAAGCCAGGATCGAATGCAGGATTTTCGCCTAGTGGGCACAAATCCTGCATAATTAAAAACTAATTTTTTAATTATAATCTTGAAAAAAAGTTGAATCAATTAATATGACGGAATTAGACTGATGTAATTATTATTAATAGTAAATTAAGAGAGTTTCTTGTGAAGGATATAAGATTACAAAACAATGATTCTACAATGCAATAAGAAGGTGTAAAAAAATCAACAAAGCAAGAATTAAGCGAAATTGAGTGAACATAACAGATGTATAATAAAAATTCTCTTCATACACATGAGAAAAAGAATGATAAGCTGAGATTAGTTGAATAATCAGTGATTTAGATAACTAAACATTACTTAGGAGTGTTCTCTTTTATCTTATCGAATTACATGGCATGATTGTATCTGCTTTATATTTGGTGAACATAAACTTTGTATGTTTTATCCTATATCTATTCAATATAGGATGTTTCTCTAAGCACTCAATCTAATTTTATTATTATGTAGAGAAAAGAAAAACTTATAGGTAAACTATATAATCTCAACACCCTATTCATATCACACACATTATGGATTTAATTGAACATAACATTACATTGAATAGGGAGAAAAAAAAATGATAAATGTATGAATCGAAGTAAATTTTTTTTTTTGCAGCGGGGCTTGGTCCCTATGTAGGTCCGCCGCTGCCACCAGCCCAACAGCTACATGTTCCGGTTGTGCTAAAATAGGATAGGACACGTTATATTATGGTTCGATCAGTACATACGGCCACGTATTGATATGACTAAGAGACCATAAACTTAAAAACACAATAGAGATACGATCCGATTTAATTACGGATGGATAAAGGAAAGTCGAAAACACTAACATGGATCCATATATTGCTGGCACACGCGAGTGCGCCACACAAGGAGTGCGTGGGTCTCTTCAATCAGTCTACCTTGTATATGCAGTGAAGATGTGACTTAAAAACACACTCCTCGCAATAGTAATACCAGGCAGCGGGATCCAGTATTGGATCCAGGCACACATCACATATGTAGTCCTCCTCTTCTTCCTCCGTACCGAACACGAGCTTCATGTCGTGCTCGCGTCCTCCGTGCACGTGCCTGACGGGGCGGGGCAAGAGGGCGCACTCCACGTGGAAGTTGAACTTGAACGTACCTCCCAGGCACGTGTATCCCACACAAGAACCGGGGAGCTTGCACGCCTCGCACTGGTACTCACGCGGGTTCACAGCCGACGTGACCCAGAAGCAGATGGGGTGGTCCCCGCCGTCGTGCCCCTCGTGGAGGACCATGGTGGGGACCGCACGCGACCCCAAGTGCATCTCCCACAGGCAGAACTCGCAATCCACCGAGAACTCCCTGCAGGAGCCGCACTTGTACTTCTTGTACTCTTCGGGGATGCTCGAATAGAATTCGCCGGCGCAGGATAGTATCCGGAGGAAAGGGGGAAGTTTGGAGTGGGGGTCGGGAATCGCGGCCTTCTCCTCCAGCTCCGCGCAGGACTTGTGCAGGGCGAGCCGGCAGCGCGTGCACGCGTACGCCGGATCATCGTCAGGGGAATTAGTGATGGCTATATGGCATGCTCTACAACGCCCTGGTCCTTCCGCCGCATCAACTGTTGTGACTTCCTCCAGCATGTGGCGACCATCGTCGCCACAATTGACGGTGGTAACCGGCGGGGCTTCACCGTCCGGCGAATTCCCCGATTGCTGTGACGGTGGGGCCCGGCCGGAGATCTTGTTGATAGAGTGGGTGGGATTGAATCCCCTGTGGTAGGGTCTGTGGGGGAGCCAGTCGCGGAAGTCGAGGAGGTGGCCATTCGGGCACGCACACAGGTCAAGCGTCGCGGGGCCCAGGTTGCGGTAGTTGCCGGGGACGAAAAACGTCGTGTCGACGATGAGCCTGCATACGTACCCAGGGAGTCCCAGATCGCTCTCCGACGTCGGCCGGGTAGACTCCCGCTGAACGACGTCATTCCACTCTTTTGGTTTATACCACTTGTCGTAGGTTCCCTTATTGCGCTCCTCGAACCTCTTCTCCCAGGTGTATTTCGTCCCCGGCGTGCACTCCACGATCACGAACGTGCAGTGGAGATTGTCGCACGCCGGGTTCCCGCAGGACTGGAACTCGTCCGCCACCGCGAGCAGTCGGTCCAGGTGGCCTGGCTTGGAGAGCGGAGAGTCCACCACGACGGGTCGCTCTACCTTCATTTGGAGCCTGACGAGGCGGACTACGATGTCGAAGGCGAGGTCGATGAGTCCGTCCGCTTCCTGGGGAGATGGAGCCGACGGGGAGAGGGTTTCGAGGATGGCGTCGAAGCTGATGACGGAGCAGTTGTAGGCCTTCGCGATGGCGTCGGCACTGGCTGTCTTGCCGGTGTAGGCGTCGCCCTTCATCGCTATTATCATTTTCACGAAACCCACGTTTTGAATCCTGTCCAGCATCTCGTTGGTTGACTCTCTGATTATCAGATCCTCGAACTTGGCGATTAAATCCATTTTGTTTTCTTTTGTTAAGCTAGCTCTGATCTCTTACTTAATTGTGTTTCTGTAAATCATGGTGATACTTAATTATATAGCTAACTCATCCAAGGAGTAGATCGATGCATCGAAGGAGATGAAATGAGGTATGAATATTATAATATAATATAAGTTTGACGTACGAAACTATAACCTATACTATTTTTTTTTTTAAAATAATTTTTTTATAGGCAGATGCAATGAAGTTAGCTCAATTATTTGTATGTAAAAGTTAGACTATAGAACCGTGACTCGTATGGGTAAATGTAATTTGAGAAAATAAAAAAAAAAAAATTATGATTGAATTAAATTAATGTTATATCAAAGTATTTTTTAGAAATATATAATTCTCGTTGGATCATTGGAAATGATATGCTATGATATGTAGGAATTTATGTAGACTCATTTAGAGAATAGTTAATATAGATATATTATAATGATTATTAATCTAAAAATCTCGATAAAATTATTCCCGATTTACAAAATTATTTATACGTGGCATATACAATAGATGGTATTTTAAACAATTTAAATAGATTTCAAACAAATAATTAATGTGTAGTTCATTGACAAAAACTATTAGATTAGTAATTATATCTTTTGAATAAGAAAGCCATAAATATTCATAATATGTATAACTCATGTTTGGATTATAATAGAATTTTTTTTAAAGAAAAAATAAAATTGACAAAATCGTGAACATGATCAATATTAAGTATTATAAGAAAATCTTTATTTTTTATGTTTTTTATTAGTTTGATATTTGAACAATTCATAATCAAAATTTCAAATCTTAGCTACTATATTATACCTTCAAACCAAGTTTTGGTTAAACATGGATAAAATAAAGTGAGGTGAAGATTTTAAAATTATAAAAATTAAAATTATATATGTATAATTAATGAATAAGGCCAATGTAAATTTACAAATAAAAAATTTATATTAAAATGAAATTTATGTTTTTCAAGAAAATATATGTAGCTAAACAATGGGGATCCGAAATTATTGTTACACCCTCAACGATACTTGTAAAAATCACAATATAAAACAATGATTTCTTAATTTTTACGAAAATAATAATATATATAAGGTTACAAAACCAATATTTATCATATCAAGCTACTTTATGTTTTAGATATTTCATTTGCATATGGAAAAGAACTAAAGAAGTGACATCAACCTAATAAATATGATATTATCTCGTATGTATTTATTATAATGATTGGAAAATAAGGTGGAACTCAATATTTGAATATATTTATTTCAATGATTATTAAAAAAATATTTTTCAATATTTGAATATATTCACAATGAATAATATATTTGACCCTTGTATTAAGTTAAAATATTTATATAATAATTTTATCATAGAATATAAATGTGAAAATTAATATCCAAATAAAATAAAATGTTTATATTCGATCAAAGGTACTGTTCATACAAAAAAATGATTTATTTGATGAAATTTGATTATGAATTGTTCTGGTGTCTCGAAAGGGGATATGAGATCAAACGAAGGGAAAAAAATAATTTTGATATTTTAACTTTTTGTTAAAATAAATATATGAAATAATTCAACAAAATATATATAAAAAAATTCAACAAATCAACCAGATAAATCACATTTTTTTTTAGTTTTGTCTAATTACGTAATGGACTCGTCTAAAGTTTTAAGATTTTGATTTTAATTTATATCCTTACTTCTAGAAAACGATAACTGAAAAGTTATTTGAATAATTAATTAATCAGTAGTGGCTGATTTATGTAGGTATAAAGTTATCTCAAATTCAAATACTTTTAAAATTTGTATACGTACTACATTTAATTTACTTTTGATAATGTGTATAATCATATGAAATTGAAAGTTTGTTACAACAAAGATTTAGCTAGATTTTTTAGTTAAAACTTTTTGTTTGATTTAACAAAATTTTCTTGGTAATTTATAATTGATATTTCACGGTTTGTTAGTGAATACTTTCTTGGTGATTAACAAACTCAATTTAATTTTCTAAAAATGAAAATTACATTTAGCAAATTGATAAGTAATAAGCCCATAGAAACATTGTAAAATCGGAAAATAGAGAACATGTACTTTTTTATATAAAATTATAATCAAATAAAAATTGTTAAATGGGAACGTACAATATGTGATACCCCATATTTTTGTAAGCTATTTCTGGAGTTCCGGGATTTTTCCCGAGTACCCGTTATATACGTCGGATTTAATTCAGAGAGTTTAAGACGTTCGGTAAAGCTCTCTGTATCTGTAATATTTTTCTCAATGAAATAAAATACAGACGACGTGCTTTGGATTTTAATACTCGTTCGTGTACGATAATTTTATCCCGGGTTAATATCGTTTTCGTCTAAGAGCTGAGGAGGCGGCAAAGCCAAGGGCGGCGACCGCCGCATTTATGGCGGCGCCCGCCGTCGCCAGGCTCGAGGACTGGCGTGGTCGTCTTCCTAGCTGGGCGCCAAGCCTAGTGGTGGCGACCGCCGTGTAGTACGGCGCCCGCCGTAGGCAATTTGTGAGGCGGCGACCCTTGCTCTCCGCGACGCCCGCCGTCGTTGTCCGGAGGTCTTTGCCCGATGGTCGCCGACGAGCCTCTGACGCGCCGAAGTAGGCCTGCTCCGCCTCGTCGTAGGGCCATGATTGTGTTTCCTGGCATTTGGCTATAAAAGGAGGTGTTTGGGAGGGGTTTTGAGCTCAATCCATAGCCCAAGCTCTCCCAAATTCTTGCCTCACCGGAGTTCTTGCCTCGCCGGATTCTGGAGCTTTCGCCGGTGTCGTTTGGTGGTGTTCCAGTGTGCCTTTGTGAAGCTTTTGGTAGCCTTGGATGTTAGAAACCAAAGCAAGTCGAAGGAGGCCGAGTCGCTCGTGTTTTGGGTGAGTTTTCTCTTCACTTCAGTCGTCTGAGTTCTTCACGGCGCCCGCCGTGATGAACTGCGGCGACCGCCGCCAAGAACGGCGACCGCCGCCAGTGTCCAGAATGCCTTTTTTTGGGCTTTTGGCTTTGGTGGTCGTCGTTGTGGCGTCGTTCCTTTCGTTTTCTTTCGTCGTTTTTAGATTCGTACTGTGGTTATGTCGGATCTAACTTAGGGTTCCTTTTATGGGTCGACTCGAAAGTTGTTGTGCTGTCGGAGCTATACCCGTGTCGAGCCCGAAATCCCGTCGTTATCGTTAGGCGTTTCTGCGGATTAAGGCAAGTGGCGGTTCGCTCTTGCTCATCGTTTCCATATTTACATTGATTATCAGTTATTTCAATTGATTAATTAATTTGGAACGATTATTACTGTGTTCTTCTGGAAGTGATTTATAAACTGTTTTGAAAATCATATAATAGGTTGTATATCTGTTAGAACAGCGCTATTATCTGTGATCGGCTTTTGGGCCTTTATGTGGATTTATTCTGTAACTGTCATTGTGCTGTATCTGTGTGGTTAGCACTGTTAGTTAGGAATGTACTCGGACTTCGTCCGGTCGTTTCTTTATAATCTGGTATCGGGGTGGCTCGTCTCCATCTGGTACTATTCTAAGATCATTATCGGTCTCTTTCACAAGTGTGTAGAGGCAGGACACTTAGCTGGTGTCACAAACCTTCAGGTGTGCGTCACTCTCGACGAAACGTATACTAAGATGTGTCGTCCCAATGGTGGGGTACACATGTAAAAGTCTAATAACGTGATGTGAATTTTGAAATATAAATCAGATAAGTGCTACTCGACGCACATAATTAATAAACCTTCGGCGAGTAGTGCAGCTAAGTTATAGTGCAGCTAGGAAAACTCATCTCGACTTTGATCATAGTACGTTCTCTTTCCAATCTGGATTCGCTGTATGCGGTGAGGTTGGTCGTGAACCGAAGCATCTCAGTCAGCTTTTAAATCATTATTGTATGATTCTTTAAACTTTCCAGATTTGTCATATTTCCCTAAGACTCATTTCCGTTGGAGTCTTCTTTCGAGTCGATCTCTGTGAAGATTCAGTCTTCCAGAATCTTCTCTTGTGCATACCTCTTGTTATTTTTCTGTAGAAGTATGAAGGTTGATTATCGTTATCGGTTATCATTCGAGAAACGATAAGTCTAACCTAATACAACTACATCGAACCTTCTGCTTTGTACCCTTGCTAGTCTATTCAAGTAGACTAACCCACGATCTTTGTTCTCCGCATGTGGGCTGGTGTCATCCGTTCGATTCGGCACATCAGATAGAAAGTAGCTCAGAAGAATAGAAGGACTATGGAGTCGACGGTGGTTTTCGAATGTTTTAGTTATTTCGTTAATCAGGTTGAGATCTTTTGGGCAATGACTTTGGTTGTGTTTTGGGGCAAAAAGATCGGACAACCTAAATCGCCTTAGACGGGGTAAATTAGCTAAAATTCATATCGATCAAATGTTAGGCATGAGAGTCGAAAAAACAGTAATGACGACTAGTTTGTTGAGTCAAGGCGACGATAGTGACAAGATTGAGTATATGAAAGTAAAAGAGTAAAATAGCATAAAATGTAGTAGAATATAATGTAAATTGAGATAAGAAAGACTTATCTTCATTAGATAGAGAAGAACATTGTCCGAAGCGTGAGAGTTTCCGATCGTATGAGGATGTTTACAAGTTCTTCTAAGTACACGAAGTGGAGAAGAATAGACGTATTACAAGGCTTTTTGGGTGGGATTCGATGATCTTAGAATAGCTAAGGAGCTTTGTATATATAGTCAAGGAGAAGGAATCTCCCGCATTAATCTCCCTTGATCCCTTATTTAATGTCGTCGATCTCTCCTTAAATGCTCTTGATCTCTCCTTGATTCTGCATTAATTACGCTTGATCTCCTCTTAAAGATGGTTGATTCCCTCATTGATGGCTGAAATAATGCATATAGCCGTTGGAGATCTCAGAGTAATAAAGGAGAAAATCTCGCTGGTCCGTTGCGTCTAGGAATCAGGCGACGGTCGCATGGCTCACGTCTGACGGGTCTGATGCGTCCGACATGTCTGATGCGTCCGACCGGTTACGTCAAACAGTCGATGCCCATTGGACGAATGGTCGATTTTCCGACCCCAATGATAGCCCCAAAATTAAACTGGGCCAGAGCGTCAAGTGATGGGACGGTTTGATTTTATAACTTCTCTTTCTTCTGGCATGATCTTGATTTTGTTGTAGGCGATCTGGCGACGGGGCCGACATGTGTATTTCTCAAACTGAGAATCAACTTAATATAGCCAATAATCGTGTGAAGACGACTGAGGGCGTTTCTTGTGATGACGAAGGGTCAGGAGATCGCTCCTTGTTTGTCATTTTGCTTTGTTTTGCAGGTGGACTCATCAGTCGCTTCCTGGTCAAGTCGTGTAACGTTGGTCGCATAGACCTGTAATTGTGTGTGACACGTCGTGTAGTTCCAGGGAAGAACATTGTAGTACTTTGTATAAGACGTGTACCTCAAGCGGGACAGGTCTTGTAAAAATGCATCGTGTTTTTGTTCCTCTATTCCATGTGTACCGATCGATCGTGTTATGTATAAGCGCTATGTGCGATTGTGTTTTGTGTGTATGGATCAACTTGTTTGTCATTCGGACCTTGGCAGTGACGCAAAATGTTTGGTCGTGATGACTTGTAATGTAGCATGCTTTGTCTGTCCGGGGAGGAGTTGCATGTATTGTAAGAAAAGACGAGTGCCTTGGACAGGACAAGTCTTTGTAAGTAGTTCGTAGTATGTCGTTTCTCTTTGTATGCTTGTGTTTTATGTATTATCTGTCGTGTCAGCGTCTCCGGCTGGTCAAGTTGCAGGCGACGTAGGCGATTTTTACGCGTTGAAGTCGTGTGTCGAGACGATAAAAGAGTTTGAAGAGGGCAAGCAGGGGACCTGAGATTTGAAGGCGGGTAAGGAGACTGTAATACCTCAGCCACTTGGGCCGGCCCATCACAGGGCTGCAGCCCATACACCCCAACCCATCCTTGGTAGCTCCACCTAATTAATAGGCAGCCATCTCCAAGAGGTTGTTAGGAGCGCTCGAACTCGAGACCTCTCCCCTTTATCCCCTCCCCGCAAGGAGTGGATACCAATTGTGCTGGAGCTACCAAGGATGGGTTGGGATGTATGGGCTGCAGCCCTGTGATGGGCCGGCCCAAGTGGCTGAGGTATTACAAAAAAGTACACTTTTATGTGAGTGCTCAAGCCACGGGCCTAGCCCAACATGAGACACTCGCATGGGCCGCAGCCCATGTACCCCAACCCTTCCTTGTTGGCTACTCCAAATTAATGGAAGCCATTTCCAAGAGGTTGTTGGGAGCGCTCGAACTCGGGATCTCTCCCCTTTATCCCCTCCCCGCAAGGAGTGGATACCAATTGCGCTGCAGCGCAATTGGTATCCACTCCTTGCGGGGAGGGGATAAAAGTGTACTTTTTTGTAATACCTCAGCCACTTGGGCCGGCCCATCACAGGGCTGCAGCCCATACACCCCAACCCCTCATTGGCCCATATTAAATGGTGCCCAGCAGGTTATTCGTGAGTCTCGAACTCGAGACCTCACGCTTTAACAAGCTGCCAAAGCATCACTTGTTACCAATTGCGCTGCAGCGCAATTGGTATCCACTCCTTGCGGGGAGGGGATAAAGGGGAGAGATCCCGAGTTCGAGCGCTCCCAACAACCTCTTGGAAATGGCTTCCATTAATTTGGAGTAGCCAACAAGGAAGGGTTGGGGTACATGGGCTGTGGCCCATGCGAGTGTCTCATGTTGGGCTAGGCCCGTGGCTTGAGCACTCACATAAAAGTGTACTTTTTTGTAATACCTCAGCCACTTGGGCCGGCCCATCACAGGGCTGCAGCCCATACACCCCAACCCCTCATTGGCCCATATTAAATGGTGCCCAGCAGGTTATTCGTGAGTCTCGAACTCGAGACCTCACGCTTTAACAAGCTGCCAAAGCATCACTTGTTACCAATTGCGCTGCAGCGCAATTGGTATCCACTCCTTGCGGGGAGGGGATAAAGGGGAGAGATCCCGAGTTCGAGCGCTCCCAACAACCTCTTGGAAATGGCTTCCATTAATTTGGAGTAGCCAACAAGGAAGGGTTGGGGTACATGGGCTGCGGCCCATGCGAGTGTCTCATGTTGGGCTAGGCCCGTGGCTTGAGCACTCACATAAAAGTGTACTTTTTTGTAATACCTCAGCCACTTGGGCCGGCCCATCACAGGGCTACAGCCCATACACCCCAACCCCTCATTGGCCCATATTAAATGGTGACCAGCAGGTTATTCGTGAGTCTCGAACTCGAGACCTCACGCTTTAACAAGCTGCCAAAGCATCACTTGTTACCAATTGTGCTGCAGCGCAATTGGTAACAAGTGATGCTTTGGCAGCTTGTTAAAGCGTGAGGTCTCGAGTTCGAGACTCACGAACAACCTGCTGGGCGCCATTTAATATGGGCCAATGAGGGGTTGGGGTGTATGGGCTGTAGCCCTGTGATGGGCCGGGCTGCTAAGCTGTCGAGGTATTACAGAGACCATGAAGGTCTTGTTTCCGAAGGGGATTCCAGGCTCGGAGCTTTTCCACCTGGTCGACGTCAGAGAGGAATCTCTGGTCGAAAGTACCGGTAAGGACGAGGTCCATTATGGGGACTCCGTGTTGCTTGAGCCCCAGCCTTCTCCCGACTTGGCCCCTCCTGCAAGTGACGTTTGCAGACCCTCACCTTTGATTGTTCTTCGTAATTTGATTTGTCCAAACTCGTCCTGCTATGTAGCTAGTCGACGAATTGGTGTGATGTGACGTTGCTTGTGTAAAAGCTTTTGTCTTTTGAAAGCGTTGATTTGAAGTTTTTAGCCATCGGGCGTTAACTCCGTAAACGTATATTGTATTGTACCACCGTTTGCGTAAAAGCTTTTGTTGGTGGGTTGTGCGTAAGTTGTAGCCGTGTGAGGCGTTAACTTTGTAAATGTGTACTGCACAGGTTTGTGTATTTGTAGGTACCGTATGTAGGGTTTATCACCCGTAATGTGTGTTAGTCATGACGTTTGTGTAGACCGAGGAGGAAAGTAGTTTGTTTGCTGCGTAAATAAGATGGGTTCCCTTGTGTAAGGTGGGAAATGTGCCGCTGAACCGTAAGTTGTCTCCCGGTGTACCGATCGATCGTGTAAATGTAGTGTAAGCGCTTTTTGCGGATGACTGGATCCAATATGTATGTAAATGTAATGTGACATGTCAAGTCGATTTGTTCGTAGTTGATTTGTGTGTCGGGTTTGCCCGTGTACTCCGTCGAGTAGGGCTTACCGTATGTATGTCGGGTTTGCCCGTGTGCTCCATCGAGTAGGGCTTACCGTATGTATGTCGGGTTTGCCTGTGTGCTCCGTCGAGTAGGGCATACCGTATGTATGTCGGGTTTGCCCGTGTGCTCCATCGAGTAGGGCGTACCGTATGTATGTCGGGTTTGCCCATGTGCTCCGTCGAGTAGGGCTTACCGTATGTAAAGAAAGAGGCCTTATGTATGTGTTTGTGTTTAGTCATGACTTTATGCCGGGGAGGTAAGCAATATGTTTCTATTGCGTAAATGTAATAAGGTGTCTTAACCTTATGTAATGTGTAAGGCAGGCGGTGTGCCGACGTGCCTGTGTTGTTCATCTCACCCGTGTTCTGATCGATCGTGTAAACGTAGTGTAAGCGCTTTTTGCGGATGACTGGATCCAATATGTATATCGATGTCATTCTGTACTCATGTTTTTGCAAGGAGGATGTCCTTACTTAGTGTCAAATGCTAAATTTCAAGAAATAGAGTTGTGTATGCGACAATAAGCAATGTATGACATGTGAAGATATGTATTTGTTAATGCGACGATAAGCAATGTATGCCATATGAAGATATGTAGTTGCGCATGCGATGATAAGCAATGTATGACATATGAAGATATGTAGTTGCGCATGCGATGATAAGCAATATATGACATATGAAGATATGTAGTTGCGCATGTGACGATAAGCAATGTATGACATATGAAGATATGTTAGTGTCTTACCTTGTTGGTTTAGAAATGGTATAATTTCAGATGTGTTGCGTTCTTTGGAGTGGTCCTGTCGGACCAGAGAATGAACGGGAGCTCGTCCGCCCATTTGCCTTTAGCCCCAGTGAGGCGCTTCTTGAGGTTGTTTGATAATGATTTTGTTGCTGGATTCGGCTTGTCCGTTGGATTGTGGATACCGAGGTGTGGATGTGACCAACTTGATGTTCCATTGGTCGCAGAAGGCTCGAGTCTTATGACTGATGAACTGAGATCCGTTGTCACACACGATTTCTGATGGGACGCCAAATCTTTGAGCGTTTTTGCTTTCGTTTTGTCGTCGGGCAGAATGCCGTCTTTTAACCATCTGATGTAAGGCAGCATCCAATCGTCATTGGTATTGACGATGTTTTCTTCTGGTCGGTCGCCTATTTCCATAGCGACGATTTCTTCAAGTGGCGTCATTGACTCGACGGATGTCCTTGGGATGGCTGGCGTCATGATGTGGGCCAATGGTATGTGTGGAAATTCTTTCGGGTCCAGAACATATCCTAGGTTGGCGAGTGCGTCAGCTTGGGAGTTAAGATCCATGGGTACCTGTCTAATGTCGAATGTTTGGAACTGTCCGATCAGTTTCCTGGCTACCTCCAGGTAGGCTATCATTCTGGCGTCCTTAGCGTTGTACGACCCTTGTATATGGTTTACGACCAGCAGGGAGTCACAAACGACTTCAATCTCTCGGACCCCTAGGTCGCGAGTGTAACACCCCCAAATCGCAAGATTTTGACAATTGAAAGTATTACCGCCGATGACCCCGGATTCAACATCACGAAGTCACCCCAGGCTTTTACAGTTGATATAAAATCAAATCACGGCTTATATTGCCATATATTACAACTTTTACAAAGTCAATGTACTGGGAATACAACCATTCCCACGTACAACAAAATGCATAACAACAAAGTTTACAGCGGAAATCTTAACAAAATACGATAATACACAGCGGAAATCTTAAACAAACAGTTTATCAAACATCGTTCATTCTTCTAGTCGCTTCTAGCCTTCTCAAATCCTTAATTTATCTGATGTGCCGAATCGGACGGATGACACCAACCAACCATGCAAGGAATATAAAGGTTGGTCAGTCTAATGAAAGACTACGCAAGGGTACAAAGCAGAGTGGTTCGAGGCAGTCGTATTAGGTTAGACTCATCGTCCCTCGGATAATAACCGAGTACGCTAGTCAACCATTATACTCCTACTAACATATATAAAACAGCATGAACAAGAGAAGATTCTGGAGACCGAGTCTCACAGCAATCAATCCCAAAAGAAGACTCCAAAAGAAATGAGCCTTATAGGAAAAAATATGACAAATGTTGGGGAACTTAAACAAACATACTAACACATCATCACAGCATCGTATACGAGCGATTAATAGTTAAGACGAGCTTTCCTAGCTGCACTAGCGTCTAGCTGCACTACTCGCCCAAGGTATATTAATTATGTGCGACAAAGGCACTTATCTGATTAATTTCCAATACACACGCATCACGTTATAAGCTTTTAGATATATGTGTCGTCATGAGGGACATATATCGACGGAATGGACCTCACAGAGTCCAAACCTAAATACACATCACAGTTGGTCATGACCAGAAATTTGGCATAGGGACTTGAACGCCCTGTTATTTTCCAGTTATAAAGAAACGAATGAACCTCGCAGAGTCCAAGCGTTCCTACGAATACTCATGCTAACTAACAGTTCAGCACAGTCATATATCACATCACATCAAAGCCATCAAGGCCAACATCATAGATCTAACAATCTATATATATATATATATCAAAACAGCGTTGCTACTAACAGTATATGCAACCTATTATAATCTTTCATATGAATTTCACATTTAAAATCCTCAACAAAACTATTATGAACATATAGCGCTGTATCTAGCAATATACAACCTATTATAACAACACTTCTTTTATTAAATAATTTATCAAAACTGTTCCCAACATAAACAGTAAATCATCCCAAATTAATTAACAACAAACAATTGATAATTAATGAAAGTATGGAATGATGAGCAAGAGCGAACCGCCACTTGCCTTAGAATAGACGATTGCTAAGACAACTTCTTAAGAACGGGTCCTGAATCTTGAATCTAGAACGAAACCTGGATAAAAATCCCATTGGAACGATCCAAAACGAGACCCTAAGTTAGATTCCATACACTTACATATGAATCTAAAAGAATAGGAAAAGAAATCAAAGGAATCGAGCCAAGCCCAAAGACAAACCACAAGACACACGACTCGGACGCCCTTACCGCGATCGCGGCAAGTCGCGGCCAGTCGCGGTTCATCGACAGTGGCAAAGCTTCGACAGCTTCCATGGCGGAGAGGGGAATTTACCCGATTCGTGGAGGCCTCGTTTTACATTCAAATCGATCACAAAACACTTGTAAGCCTTCCCTAACACTTGGGCAAGCTTCACCAATCCTTGGGATCACTCGAATCGAGCTCGAAAGGCACGAAAATGGCGAAATTCAGTGGGCAAAAACCAGAGAAAAGAAGAGAGCTCAAGGAGGAAGACGAAGGCAACTCTCGGATTGGTTCCACCCCCTTTTATACTGAAAATCTGAGCCTCACCAAGGGAAACACGCAGGAAACAGGGGAACACAAGTCAAGCCAGCTGGAGAGCCACCTGTCCTTCCAGAAAAATCAAAGGAACAGAGCTACAGTAACCGCCTTTGAGGAAGACGACACTGCTCATCAAAAGGCGTTACCGCGAGCGCGGCCGGTCGCGGTGTATCGCGGTTGATCGCGGTCAATCGCGGTGAGTCGTGGTTTTAAGGCCGATTTCGTTAATCCTTATCCGGACTCGGCTTGGTTTACATTTCTTAACTCCGGGTTAAATATATTCGTACATAAACGTCAAATTAACCCCGAATACACTTCAACTGTGTTTTATAATACTCGGAAAAATTTACAGAGTTCAAACCTCTTACAGAAAGTCCAAAACTCTTCAGAAATTAATCCGTCTAGTAATTCAGGAGTTAGAAAAATTCCAAAATATTCTTATAAATTGAGGGGTGTTACATTACCTCTCCCTTAAAATAAGTTTCGACCCCGAAACTTGACTATTCTAGGCCAAAAACAAATCGGGAAAGCGTCTAAGCATATCCGCCTCAGTCTCCCAAGTCTCCCAGGTAATCTCTTCGGCACCTGACTTGGACCACAAAATCCGTACCAAAGGTACAACCTTGTTGCGCAACTGCTTCTCTCGGTGCTCAAGAATACGCACCGGTAACTCTTCGTACGTACCATTCGCCTGGATCTCAATGTCTTCATAACTCAGCACATGAGACTCGTCTGGCACATACTTCCTTAACAAGGATACGTGGAACACATTATGCACTGGATGTGCCGATGGTGGTAATGCCAAACGGTACGCTAGAGATCCCACTCTATCCAGAATCTCAAAAGGTCCCACGTAGCGAGGGTTAAGCTTCCCACGCTTACCAAATCTGAACACGCCCTTGGTCGGCGATACTTTGACAAACACTTTGTCGCCAACCTCAAATTCCACTTTTCTATGCTTCGGATCAGCATAAGACTTCTGTCGACTCTGAGCGGTCAATAACCTTTGTCTGATCAGCACAATGTCTGAGGCAGTCCTTTCGACTAGCTCTGGTCCGATCAGAATCTTATCGGCATTCTCATTCCAACAAATCGGAGATCTGCACTTGCGACCATATAAATCTTCGAATGGAGCCATCTTGATAGTAGCATGCCAGCTATTGTTGTACGTGAACTCAATCAGACTCAAGCTGTCTTCCCAGCTAGTCGGACGATCAAGCACGCATGCTCTCAGCATATCCTCCAGGGTCTGGATAGTCCTTTCAGACTGTCCATCAGTTTGAGGATGAAACGCAGTACTGAACCTTAGCTCGGTTCCCATTGCCTTATGCAACTCCTTCCAGAATCTGGACATAAATCTACCATCGCGATCTGACACAATGGTTTTTGGAGTACCATGCAGACGGATAACTTCGTGTAAAAACACTTCCGATAGCTTCTGGATTCCCCATGTTATCTTGATAGCCATGAAATGAGCACTCTTTGTGAGCCTATCAACGATAATCCATATAGCGTCTTTCTGACTTCGTGTCTTGGGTAACCCCGTGACGAAATCCATAGCAATATCCTCCCACTTCCACTCAGGAATTGGTAGAGGTAACAATTCTCCATCGGGTCTTCGGTGTTCTATCTTGACCTTCTGACAAGTCAAGCATCTGGCCACGAACTCTGCCATATCTCTCTTTATATTGGGCCACCAGAACTTCATTCTGAGGTCCTTGTACATCTTGCTAGAGCCTGGATGTACAGAATAGGCTGACGAATGGGCCTCTCTCATCACCAACTGGTGAATACCATCTACGTCAGGCACGCAAATCCGGTCTTGAAACCAAAGCGATCCATCATCTTGAATCACGAAGCCGGGAGCTTTCCCGTTCATCACTTCGCTGCATAGCCTTACCAAGATCACATCATCGACCTGCCTCTCCCTAATCTGATCAAGAAGCGTAGCTTGTATCTCAAGCATACTCAGGCATCCACGACGTTGATCGTACAAGACTTCAATCTCGCACAATTCTTGGTTCAGCTTGGTCTGAGCAACAAGCAAAGCTACTACGGTCTCGTGCGGCGTCTTCCGGCTCAATGCATCTGCTACAACATTAGCCTTGCCTGGATGATACAACAACTCGATATCGTAGTCTTTGAGTAGCTCCAACCAACGACGTTGTCTCATATTCAGCTCCTTTTGAGTAAATATGTACTTGAGACTCTTGTGATCCGTGAAGACTTGACATCTCACGCCATAAAGATAGTGCCTCCAAATCTTCAATGCGAACAAAACTGCTGCTAATTCCAGATCATGCGTCGGATAATTTTCTTCATAGGTCTTCAGCTGTCTCGATGCATAAGCAATCACCTTGCTTCTTTGCATCAACACACATCCTAACTCATTTTTCGAAGCATCACTGTAAACCGCATAATCTTCATTTCCTTCTGGCAGCGTCAACACTGGTGCCGAGGTCAGACATTGCTTCAGCTTCTGAAAACTGGCCTCGCACTTGTCACTCCAGAAAAACTTCGTGTGGACCTTGCGGAGCAAACCGGTCATCGGTAGAGCGATCTTCAAAAATCCCTTCACAAACCGTCTGTAGTATCCAGCAAGTCCTAGGAAACTATGCACCTCTTTCACATTCTGAGGCTGTTTCCAATTAGCTACAGCTTCAACCTTCTGGGGATCGACCATCACCCCATTCTCATTGATAATGTGGCCTAAGAAAGCCACTTCCTTGATCCAAAAGTCGCACTTAGACAACTTGGCGTAAAGTTGATTCTGCCTAAGGACTGACAAAATGATCTGCAAGTGATCCTCATGAGCTTCCATGCTCGGAGAGTAAATCAAAATGTCGTCAATGAAGACCACCACGAACTTGTCCAAGTACTGGTGAAAACATCGGTTCATCAGGTCCATGAAAACAGCTGGAGCATTCGTAAGCCCAAATGGCATGACCACGAACTCGTAGTGACCATATCTCGTCCGGAATGCAGTCCTCGGAATATCTTCCTCACGAATCCTGAGCTGATGATAGCCAGATCTCAGATCGATTTTGGAAAAGACTTTTGCTCCTTGCAGCTGATCCAATAAATCATCTACCCTTGGCAAAGGGTATTTGTTTTTGATCGTAACTCTATTCAACTCACGGTAGTCGATGCAAAGTCGAAATGATCCGTCTTTCTTTTTGACGAACAATACCGGAGCACCCCAAGGCGATGCACTCGGCCTTATGTATCCCTTGTCAAGAAGATCTTCAAGTTGCTTCTTCAATTCTTGCATCTCAGCAGGAGCCATCCGATACGGAGCTTTTGAAATCGGCACAGTACCAGGCTCGAGATCAATAGAAAATTCAACGTCACGACTCGGGGGTAGACCAGGAATTTCTTCTTGAAAAACATCAGAAAATTCCCTGACCACAGGAATCTCAAGAACTGTAGGTCCATCTTTCTCGGGCGAATCTAGGTAGCAAAGGTACCCGACACATCCTTGCCGAAGCAGCTTAAACATAGCCATCGCATTGATAAGCTTACCGTTATCAGCGTCATTCCGACCCTTGAACTTGCACACAAACTGGCCCCCAGATGACACCGTTACCGTCCTCGAGCTAAAATCAATCACAGCCCCATGACGTGTCAACCAATCCATACCGAGAATAATATCGTATAGAGCCATAGTAATACAGATTAGATCTGCTTCAAACTCCTTACTCTGAATGGTAACTGGAAACTCTGACAAACTCTTGGTGCCCACTAAGCGGTCACCATTAGGAAGATTAACAACGAAGGGTTCACAAACCTCGTTGCACACTAATCCTAACTTAATAACGCAATTTTCCGAAATAAATGAATGGGTAGCACCCGAATCAAATAGAATGCACACAGAAGTAGAACGGAGGTATAGAATACCTTGAGCAACTGGAGCGTTAGGTCCATCAGCCTCACGCATCTCGTATAAGCGTTGACCTTGACCTCCTGAAGCTGCTAGGGTTTTGCCCTTGTTCTGCGCGGCAGTCTGTATTGAAGGACTTGGAGTCTCTGCTGGTTTGAACCTAGGTCGAGTATTCTGATTAACTGACCCTTGATGTGACTCTGTCCCTGTCTGCTTTTCCGGATGACAGAACTTCTGCACATGCCCTCTTCTTCCACAGCTATAACATAGCTTCTTTTCCCTCGTACATTCAGTGTTCTTGTGCCCATAGGCACCACAGTTGAAACATTGGATCCGGCCTTTGCCCTGACCCGACTGTTGTGTTGACCCACCTTGAGTCTTTTCTGTCCTTGCTTTACCAGACTTATCAAAGTTGGATGGCGGCGCAAGACGCTTAAAACCACTGGCCTGAGATTGACCCTGCATCGATCTCTGGCGATTCCGTCGCTTGGTCGACTCTTCCAAAGTCACCTCTAACTTGTATGCTGCATCAACGTATTGCTCCAAGGTAGAGCATCCATGACGTAACATTAATGGTTTGATGTCCGGGCTCATCCACTCGTGGAAGTGCCAAATCTTCTGATCTTCACTGGACACTATTGACCCAGCGTACTATAGTAAATGATTGAACTTAGCTGCCAGCTCAGTCACTTTTAATCCATCGTTCTTGGGGTAGAGAAATTCCTTCAGCTTCTCATCCCTCATAGCTTGGGAAAAGAAACGGTCATTCATTTTCGTCTTAAACATCCCCCAAGTTAGATCAGCCCTATCAGCTAGCCCCGTGTTCTCCCACCATTCACTAGCATCTCCTTTCAACTGCAAATAAGCTATGTGCACCTTCTCAGCCTCAGTGCACTCGATGTTACGGAACAGTCGTTCTATATGGGAAAACCAATGAGCTACCCTGACCGGCTCTCCTTTACCGTCATAACTATCTGGCCTCATGGAGTTAATGGTCTTCAAAGCTCGACCATAATTATCCCTGTTTCTGACCGGTTTAACTTGGTGTATCTGAACATTAGGTTCTTCACCCCTTTGTACAACTGGCGGAACTGGCACTTCAGGTGCCTGCGGTGCGACAGGTCGCATCACATCAGCAAATGCCTGCATGGTCATTGCCCCTAGGATTGTTCTGTGATATTGACTCGTGTTCTTCCACACGGTCCAGGTCGTCCCTTATGATTGGCCTCGGATTGCTCGGCCCAGCACCAGCGCGTATGGTATTCCTTGTATTCACCATCTGTTTACCGATCAAATCTCAAGTATTAATATCTTTTCCATAATACTTATCATGATAAGGTCACTTGGAATAGATCAACTGGGTAATTTTTTATATATATGGTGAACTTCTAACAGAACTACCTATCATACAAGAAAGATCTCACGAGCTTCTAACAAAATTGCCCGAAGATTTCTGCACTGTGCCGTATATACAACAAAACAAACACACAAAAAGAAAGAACTACTACTGTCTAAGTCGACCCTCTACTTGGCGTCCTGAAAACGCTTCCTATAGAGCAAACTCCCTAGACAATGTCTCTTTGAGCGGGGTTGGTCCTCGGAATCCGGAGGCGGACTCCTAACCCTACTCGGTCCTGGAACACACGGTTTGTCCCTCTGCTCTGGAGTGCTAGGCCTCGCCCTGTTCCGAACCTGATCTATCTCGCTCATCAACCGATGCTCTTCAACAGAGACTTCTCGGTCCTGACGAAAGATCTCGGAGACCTCTTGGCTCGACCTCCTCCTGTCCTGGACAATACCTGACTGAGGGTCGCCTCTCTCTCTGTTGCGAAACTCAACAAAGATTGCATTCCACTCAACATCTGTCATGGATGGGCCTGTAGGTCTTGGTGGCGAACGCGGGTAGATATACTGCATCCCCGAGTTGTCACTCTGAACCAACAAATGCCTCAACCTATCAGGTTCCTGAACCTGAACCTGTACCTCGACTTCTACAGGATCTTCTTCTGGATCCTCCTCTGGGTCTTCTTCAGGGTCCTCCTCGGGATCCTCATCAGAATCTAACCCCGGTACTGACTCAACCTCTAGGGTATAGTCGATGTAGTGATCAGGTGATCCTTCCTCATCACCACCTTCCTCGTCCTCTGGGATCACTCCCATGGAATAGTCGTTGTCGTAGTGGCCTAGCGCGTACCTCGACGGCTCTACTGGCTCTGCAACTGGTGCTACCTCAGCATGGGTTCTCAACACCACTGACTCAGGCAACACATGCTTCACCTCCTCGGGTGGACTACTGGACTCACCAATCTCAAAACACCTCGGAGGAGTCGGAAAACTCGGCCTCTCAGGAGACGGCAAAGCCATCTCGGCCTCGTCCAGCTCTCTAATCAAAGACAAGCAAGCTCCCATCCTTCGGGACAACAAGAAAGAATTAGTCTTTCTAGATACAGAAGCAACTTCCATATCAGACTTCTAGAAAATGCACGACTATGAACGACTGTTTATTTGAAAACTCAGAGCTCTTGGAAAACATTTTAGCTCTGATACCAAATCTGTAACACCCCTAAATCGCAAGATTTTGACAATTGAAAGTATTACCGCCGATGACCCCAGATTCAACATCACGAAGTCACCCCAGGCTTTTACAGTTGATATAAAATCAAATCACGGCTTATATTGCCATATATTACAACTTTTACAAAGTCAATGTACTGGGAATACAACCATTCCCACGTACAACAAAATGCATAACAGCAAAGTTTACAGCGGAAATCTTAACAAAATACGATAATACACAACGGAAATCTTAAACAAACAGTTTATCAAACATCGTTCATTCTTCTAGTCGCTTCTAGCCTTCTCAAATCCTTAATTTATCTGATGTGCCGAATCGGACGGATGACACCAACCAACCATGCAAGGAATATAAAGGTTGGTCAGTCTAATGAAAGACTACGTAAGGGTACAAAGCAGAGTGGTTCGAGGCAGTCGTATTAGGTTAGACTCATCGTCCCTCGGATAATAACCGAGTACGCTAGTCAACCATCATACTCCTACTAACATATATAAAACAGAATGAACAAGAGAAGATTCTGGAGACCGAGTCTCATATCAATCAATCCCAAAAGAAGACTCCAAAAGAAATGAGCCTTATAGGAAAAAATATGACAAATGTTGGGGAACTTAAACAAACATACTAACACATCATCACAGCATCGTATACGAGCGATTAATAGTTAAGACGAGCTTTCCTAGCTGCACTAGCGTTTAGCTGTATTACTCGCCCAAGGTATATTAATTATGTGCGACAAAGGCACTTATCTGATTAATTTCCAAAACACACGCATCACGTTATAAGCTTTTAGATATATGTGTCGTCATGAGGGACATATATCGACGGAATGGACCTCACAGAGTCCAAACCTAAATACACATCATAGTTGGTCATGACCAGAAATTTGGCATAGGGACTTGAACGCCCTGTTATTTGCCAGTTATAAAGAAACGAATGAACCTCGCAGAGTCCAAGCGTTCCTACGAATACTCATGCTAACTAACAGTTCAGCACAGTCATATATCACATCACATCAAAGCCATCAAGGCCAACATCATAGATCTAACAATCTATATATATATATATATATATATATATATATATATATATATATATCAAAATAGCGTTGCTACTAACAGTATATGCAACCTATTATAATCTTTCATATGAATTTCACATTTAAAATCCTCAACAAAACTATTATGAACATATAGCGCTGTATCTAGCAATATACAACCTATTATAACAACACTTCTTTTATTAAATAATTTATCAAAACTGTTCCCAACATAAACAGTAAATCATCCCAAATTAATTAACAACAAACAATTGATAATTAATGAAAGTATGGAATGATGAGCAAGAGCGAACCGCCACTTGCCTTAGAATAGACGATTGCTAAGACAACTTCTTAAGAACGGGTCCTGAATCTTGAATCTGGAACGAAACCTGGATAAAAATTCCATTGGAACGATCCAAAACGAGACCCTAAGTTAGATTCCATACACTTACATATGAATCTAAAAGAATAGGAAAAGAAATCAAAGGAATCGAGCCAAGCCCAAAGACAAACCATAAGACACACGACTCGGACGCCCTTACCGCGATCGCGGCAAGTCACGGCCAGTCGCGGTTCATCGACAGTGGCAAAGCTTCGACAACTTCCATGGCGGAGATGGGAATTTACCCGATTCGTGGAGGCCTCGTTTTGCATTCAAATCGATCACAAAACACTTGTAAGCCTTCCCTAACACTTGGGCAAGCTTCACCAATCCTTGGGATCACTCGAATCGAGCTCGAAAGGCACGAAAATGGCGAAATTCAGTGGGCAAAAACTAGAGAAAAGAAGAGAGCTCAAGGAGGAAGACGAAGGCAACTCTCGGATTGGTTCCACCCCCTTTTATACTGAAAATCTGAGCCTCACCAAGGGAAACACGCAGGAAACAGGGGAACACAAGTCAAGCCAGCTGGAGAGCCACCTGTCCTTCCAGAAAAATCAAAGGAACAGAGCTACAGTAACCGCCTTTGAGGAAGACGACACTGCTCAGCAAAAGGCGTTACCGCGAGCACGGCCGGTCGCAGTGTATCGCGGTTGATCGCGGTCAATCGCGGTGAGTCGCGGTTTTAAGGCCGATTTCGTTAATCCTTATCCGGACTCGGCTTGGTTTAAATTTCTTAACTCCGGGTTAAATATATTCGTACATAAACGTCAAATTAACCCCGGATACACTTCAAATGTGTTTTATAATACTCGGAAAAATTTACAGAGTTCAAACCTCTTACAGAAAGTCCAAAACTCTTCAGAAATTAATCCGTCTAGTAATTCAGGAGTTAGAAAAACTCCAAAATATTCTTATAAATTGAGGGGTGTTACAGCGAGCCAGGATGAGTCCGAAAATGAGCGCTTCGTACTCAACTTCATTGTTAGTCGCGTCCCACTCGCATCTTACGGCCTGGGCTATCTTGTCCCCTTGTGGCAACTTCGGCACGACTCCTAGCCCCGATCCTCTGGCGTTCGACGCACCATCTGTGTGGAGTTCCCATGTGCCTGTTTCTTCTGTCGTGAGCAGTTGTGTCGCTTGTCTTGTGGCTTCTTGTTCTAGCATCGGATTAGAATCTTGGATGTGTAGTACGATGACTTTCATAGATCGCACTGCATCGACTAGCTTGATGGGGATGGTTCGGGCATCATTATTTGTGAACCTGCTTTATCTAAAAGAGTAGAAGCTAGAAAGGGTTGTGAGGAGCCGGTTTATCGGCTTCCTCATCGGTCTCTTCGTGTATACGTTAGTATGCATTAGTCAGAGTATATTCAAATCGAAGGCGATGCAAGTATGGATGAGATGATACACATGAATGAATAGGGGTGAAGAGTTTAGAAATGGTAAGCGTTTTGATGTGTTTGCGACATATGGTTACTTACCTTTGGTATCGTACCTCACTTGATCTCGCCCTTTTCCGGGGTTCGTAGACGTAGATTGATCAGTCGACGCCATCGTACCTTTGAGTTTGTAAGTCATACCTGGTTGTCAGAGATAAGGCTCGTGATGTATCTTGCCTTCGTGAGATGATGATGAGGGTGATCGTCCCATTCCGACCTTCCGAGTGATCTTGTTGTACCACATTGCACATGGTAGCTCGTTGGTATGCTATCAGCCATGACAGATGTCTTGATCTATCTTGTCTTCTTGTTTTACGACTCTTGGATCTTCATCTGCCATTTTTCATGTGTGAAGTTTGGCTCGCGTGGTCTTTTTCTATGTTAAAGCGATGTGACGCTTCAGATGTGAGACTCGTTTGAAGATATGCTTATCCTGTCACTTGATTTATAGATTTTGGCTTCCTCATGATAGATTTCATGGGATGGTTAGTCCGCAAAATAATAGCATATGATTTAAGATGTGACCTCAATCTAATTGAGCTTCAATGTTTGATATTCTAAGTGACGGACTACGTAGTGTGTGTAGGTAGGGGTAATGCACTTATTTGGTGGTTTGGTACCTGTCGTCCGACCCGTCGGTGGTTGATGTCTTCTAGGCATTTGTGTGACCTCGGAATGATAACTATTATGACTTGACCTAGGCTTACCTTGGTGTTGCCTTGAGTCACCACGTATGCTGAGAGGTTTCGTCATTCATCATGCATTTAGGTCTTGACTGTTGTCTTGTCCATGTAGATTTTCATCGTGCCTTGTTTGCGTCGTATTGACACGAAGAGGTCGTCCAAGATGCAGAATGTTGTGACATGAGCTGTGACTGAGGATCGAAGAATGAAATGAAAGAATAGATGCAAGTCCATCAGAGAGTGTTTCTTTTGCAAGTGATAAACATCTGACTTAGTAGCTAACTCTCTTGATTCAGGAAAGGCATATGAAAGCATTGGATAGCACAGTGAGCATGGGATGTCAGACGTGGTTGCAAAAGACTACTTAGATGAGCCTTGGATCGGTCAATTTCATGATTAAGCATATCAAGGTGCAAGAATCGTAAAAAAGTGTATGACATGACACACATGTGCCAGTAGCTTAGATATAATGCATGCGGATATGTATGACATATATGCAAGAATATGAAGTAGTACATGACATATGCTTTTATATTGTAGAATAGGTGTGGGAGAGCACTATATGGACACATGATGAATAAGAGATATAGAATAATGATTTTGCACTAGTATGCAAGTGTTTGACGATATATAAAACGTGTGGGTGCCCCGACAATTTGAATGCTACGTACTCAAATATAATAGTCGTGTCATTAAGAGTTGCGGGAAAAATGAATTCCACGAATAAGTACTATATTATTGGCGTATGTAAAAGTTATATATGCATGCACTAGACAGTATATAAGACATACGTGGATTTGAACAATAATAGTGTAGCATATTCAAGCATGATAGAAGTGGCACGTATGTAAACGTATTCGAGAAAAATGAATAATGATTGTACAAACAAGTCAAGTGAGCGTAATCATAAAGCAGGACTAGACAATAGTATTAATTGAAGGTGCATAGAAAGAGACTTATCTTTCAAGGTGGATGAATGCGTCCTCCGATGGTCTAAATGTCGTCACCATTTAGATATTTTGGAGTGAAAGGATATCATGTGTGACTCTTTGGTTTTACAAGTCTAGAAACGTTTTCCTTAGCAGTTTTCATTTGTCGGTGTTGGATAGCTAATGGGGTCCGGTCGAATCGTTAGATCTGATTGGATCGTCAAATCCGGTCGGGTCGCTAGATCTGTTCATATTGTCTCCATAGATGAGGCGTTGAATTATACCTGATCGTTATGCAATATAGTATATTAGATAAATGATTGTGAATCGATTAGATATATAGATGATGAATAGATTAATCGAATGATTTTAACTATCTGCCCCACGGTGGGCACCAAATTGTTTTGGGGCGAAAAGATCGGACAACCTAAATCGCCTTAGACGGGGTAAAATAGCTAAAATTCATATCGATCAAACGTTAGGCATGAGAGTCGAAAAAACAGTAATGACGACTAGTTTGTTGAGTCAAGGCGACGATAGTGACAAGATTGAGTATATGAAACTAAAAGAGTAAAATAGCATAAAATGTAGTAGAATATAATGTAAATTGAGATAAGAAAGACTTATCTTCATTAGATAGAGAAGAACATTGTCCGAAGCGTGAGAGTTTCCGATCGTATGAGGATGTTTACAAGTTCTTCTAATTACACGAAGTGGAGAAGAATAGACGTATTACAAGGCTTTTTGGGTGGGATTCGATGATCTTAGAATAGCTAAGAAGCTTTGTATATATAGTCAAGGAGAAGGAATCTCCCGCATTAATCTCCCTTGATCCCTTATTTAATGTCGTCGATCTCTCCTTAAATGCTCTTGATCTCTCCTTGATTCTGCATTAATTACGCTTGATCTCCTCTTAAAGATGGTTGATTCCCTCATTGATGGCTGAAATAATGCATATAGCCGTTGGAGATCTCAGAGTAATAAAGGAGAAAATCTCGCTGGTCCGTTGCGTCTAGGAATCAGGCGACGGTCGCATGGCTCACGTCTGACGGGTCTGATGCGTCCGACAGGTCTGATGCGTCCGACCGGTTGCGTCAAACAGTCGATGCCCATTGGACGAATGGTCGATTTTCCGACCCCAACAGGTTGTAATGTGTTTTATAAGACTTCCGCTGTACCCTACTTTATAAGACTTCCGCTGTATTTGGGTTTAAACTCTGTGTTAGCCTATTCGGGATTGGGTTGTAATCCCGTAACTCATGTTTCTTTGACAATGTTATGTTTTGGGAATTGAATGCTTTGATCATTATGTATCATTTGTATTTCATAAATTGTATTTAAATGGTAAAGCCTTGGGTGATCTCGATAAGGAACACTGGGGTCACTGGCGGTAATACCTTTCCAAAAGGGTTAAGTTTTGAGGGTGTTACAGTTGTGGTATCAGAGCCAAAGGTTTTAAAACGGGTTTGTGATTTTTATATCATTTATCCATTTTTGAAAATGCTTTAAAAGGGCTCAAAATTTTCAAAGTAAAAAGGATTTAAAAATACCGTTCATAGTCATGTCTTCTGGATAGTCTGATGTAGTAAGCTTGCTTCTATGTCTAGAAAGACTAACTCGATTCCTCGTTATCCTGTAGGATGGGTGCGTGCTTTTCTCTTGATAAGGGGTCGGAGGACGCCAAGACGGACCCGCCGTCTCCAGGAAGGCTAGATTTTCCGATCCCTCAGCGATGTTTCGAGGTTGGAGGCCCGAGTAGCCCGCCCGAGGACATCAAGTATGTGATTCCCGAGTCTGTTGTCCTTACGCCTAGGGATACAGTAGTCACTGTAGCTGCACCTGTAGAGCCACTCAGGGAGGAAGCAGTGCAGGAAGTGGGTGAGTCATCTAGATACGCCTTAGAGTATTTCGATGACGATTACCAGATAGAGATGGTCCCGGAAGGGGACGGGGATGACGAAGACGAGGAAGAGGAAGAAGAGATGCTTGAGATAGATCCTGTCGAGGACAAGGATATGATCGAGATTGATCCCGAGGATGGGGATCCCATCGAAGATGATCCCGAGGAGGACCCCGAGTTGGACCTGGAAGAGCAGAGCCAGGAGCCAGACAACTTGAGGCACTTGCTAGTGGACAGTCAGGAGCCGGGGGTGCAGTTTATTCCCCCCAGGCCAGAACTATCACCAGTGCCGGCTTATGCACTCATGACTGATGCTGATTGGGAGGCACTGTACACTGAGCACGGTATTAGGAAGAGATCAGAGGATGAGTTGAGAGAGATCCTTCGCCAGAGCGAAATGAGCTCTCATATGGAGCAACAGCAGCAGATGGATCATGCAATCGCTAGAGCTCAGAGGAGGGCTGGGATAGGAGGACCTCTTATGGACGATCCTTTCTTTTCCACGACTGAGGTTGGGTCTGAGTCACCAGAGCCATGTGACCCAGGACCGAGCAGGGTGCGAAACCCATCGCCAGAGCTTGATGGTGAGCCTAGCCCGAAGAGACCTTGCACGAGTAGCTAGTCTTATAGGAGACATTTTGGAGCGCCTTGATGAGGATTGGCGTTGCCTATCGTAGTAGTTTCCTTTCTTAGTATTTCAGTATGTACTTTGTGTAATATTTCAGTATTGCGGCAAGTATTTTGTGAAATACTTTTATCTTCGAGCAATTTTTGTCCTAGCGCTCGGATGATAGACTTATGTATAGCTTGTGTAATAGTTCCAGTTCATCTATAAAATACCCAGTTGATCTATTCCGAGTAATTTTGCTACATTAAGTTTATGGAATGAATATTAATGTATGAAATACTTGGAATTTGATCGGTAAACAGATGGTGAACACAAGGAACACAAGGCGAGCTGGTGTTGGGACTAGTCAGGAGCCCAGACCAATCATAAGAGATGTTGCACAAGATAAGCATGTATCTGAATCCCATAATCAATCCAGGGGCAATGGTCAGGATCAGAGTAATGCACCAGTAGTGTTTGATGCTGCGGTAGTTGAGACAATTCGGGGAATTGTCATGCAGGCTATCACTGATGCTATGTGACCTAATGCACCTCAAGCGCAAGGTGTGCAGAACCCCCCACCGGTTCCGAGGTTTGAGGAGCCAGAAAACCATGTTGCCCAGGAGAATGCAGTCAGGACTAGGGACAACTATGGTCGTGCTCTGAAGACCATCAGTTCTATGAGGCCTGACAACTACAACGGAAAAGGGGAACCCGTCAGGGTGACCCATTGGTTTTCTCATATGGAGAGGCTGTTCCGCAATGTGATGTGTACCGAGGCTGAGAAGGTCCACATAGCTTCCTTGTAGTTGAAGGATGAGGCCAGTGAGTGGTGGGAGAGTACAGGCTTAGCTGATAGCCTTGTGTTGACCTGGTCAATGTTTAAGACCAAGATGACTGATCGTTTCTTCTCTCGAGCTATGAGAGAGGAGAAACACAAGGAGTTTCTGTATCCCAAGACTGATGGTTTGAAGGTGACCGAGCTGGCAACCAAATTCAACCATCTCTTGTAGTATGCTAGACCTGAGATATCCAGCGAGACACAAAAGATCTGGTACTTCCACGAGTGGATGAGTCCAGATATCAAGCCGTTGATGGTGCACCATACATGCTCTACTCTGGAGCAGTATATGGATGCTGCCTACAAGTTGGAGGTGACTCTGGAGGAGTCAACGAAGAGACGCATCCGACAGAGGTCGATGCAGAATCAGAATCAGAATCAGGGTGGTGGATTCAAGCGACTTGCGCCACCGTCTAGCTTTGCCAAGTCTGGCCGAGCAAAGACGGACATGACTCATGGAGGGTCAACGCAGCAGTCCAGTCAGAGCAGAAGTTCAGTTCAGTGTTATAACTGTGGTGTTGCTGGGCACAAGAGCAATGAGTGTCAGAAGGAGAAGAGATCGTGCTTTGGGTGTGGACGTGATGGTCATCTGCAAAAGTTCTGCAAGTAGGGGAAGCAGAAGGGAGTAGAGTCGCAGCAAGGGTCAGTTCATCAGAGAAACCGACCTAGGTTCAAGCCTGCCGAGACTCCTAGCCCGTCAGTGCAGACGACTGCTCAGAACAAGGGAAATGCCCCAACTGTTTCTGGAAGTCAGGGTCAACGCTTGTACGAGATGCGTGAAGCAGATGGACCCAACGCTCCGATTGCTCAAGGTACTTTATACCTTCACTCTACTTCCGTGTGCATTCTGTTTGATTCTGGTGCTACTCATTCCTTTATTTCGGATAGCTGTGTTAGCAAGTTAGACTTAGTGTGCAACGATTCGTGCGACCCTTTCGTCGTTAGCCTTCCTAATGGAGAACGTTTGGTGGGAACCAAGCATCTGTCCGACTTTCCGATTACCATTCAGGGTAAAGAGTTTGAGGCAGATCTGATCTGTATAGCCATGGCTCCATACGACATTATCCTCGGTATGGATTGGCTGACGCGTCACAAGGCGGTGATCAACTTCAGTTCAAGAACGGTGACGGTGTCATCTGGGGGACAGTTCGTGTGCAAGTTCAAAGGTCGGAATGACGCTGATAACGGCAAGCTGATCAATGCGATGGCTGCGTTTAAGCTAATACGACAAGGATGTGTCGGGTACCTTTGCTACTTGGATTCACCCGCGAAGGATGGACATGAGGTTCTTGATATTCCTGTGGTTAGGGAGTTTTCGGATGTCTTTTCGGAAGAAATTCCTGGATTACACCTGAACCGTGACGTAGAGTTTTCAATTGATCTTGAGCCTGGTACGGCGCCGATTTCCAAATCACCGTATCGGATGGCTCCAGCTAAGATGCAAGAATTGAAGGATCAACTTGAAGATCTTCTTGACAAAGGTTATGTCAGGCCGAGTGCATCGCCGTGGGGTGGTCCGGTTTTGTTTGTCAAAAAGAAGGACGGATCGTTTAGACTTTATATCGACTATCGAGAGTTGAACAAAGTAACGATCAAGAACAAGTATCCGTTGCCAAGGATTGATGACCTGTTGGATCAGTTGCAAGGAGCAAGAGTTTTCTCCAAGATCGACCTGAGATCTGGATATCATCAACTCAGAATTCGTGAGCAGGACATTCCTAGAACTGCGTTCAGGACCAGATATGGTCATTACGAGTTCGTAGTAATGCCTTTTGGGCTTACGAATGCTCCAGCAGTCTTTATGGATATGATGAATCGATGTTTTCACCAGTACTTGGACAAGTTTGTAGTGGTCTTCATAGACGACATTCTGATTTACTCTCCGAGTGAAGAAGTCCACGAGGAACATCTGCGGATTGCTTTGTCAGTCCTTAGACAACATCAGCTTTATGCTAAACTGTCCAAGTGTGAATTCTGGATGAAGGAGGTGGCTTTCTTAGGCCACGTGATCAATGAGAATGGGGTTATGGTTGACCCCCAGAAGATCGAAGCTGTGGCAAATTGGACACAGCCCCAGAATGTGAAGGAGGTGCGCAGCTTTCTTGGGCTTGCCGGGTATTATAGACGGTTTGTGGAGGGGTTTTCAAAGACCGCTCTACCTATGACCAATCTACTCTGCAAGGTTCATAAGAAGTTTGTCTGGAATAACAAGTGCGAGGCCAGTTTCCAGGAATTGAAGCGACTGCTGACCTCGGCACCCGTGTTAGCACTTCCAGAAGGGAATGACGATTATGTGGTCTATAGTGATGCTTCAAAGTGTGGTTTGGGTTGTGTAATGATGCAGAGAGGCAGAGTTATTGCTTACGCATCTAGACAACTCAAGACTTACGAAGAAAACTATCCGACCCATGATCTTGAGTTAGCAGCGGTAGTTTTTGCGCTGAAGATTTGGAGGCATTACCTCTACGGTATAAGATGCCAAGTCTTCACCGATCACAAGAGTCTCAAGTATATATTTACTCAGAAGGAGTTGAATATGAGACAACGCCGCTGGCTAGAGTTACTCAAAGACTACGACATGGAGTTGCTGTATCATCCGGGCAAGGCTAATGTAGTAGCTGATGCACTGAGCCGGAAGACAATGCACGAGACTGTAGTTGCTCTACTTACTGCTCAGACCAAGCTAAACCAAGAGTCGTGCGACATTGAAGTCTTGTATGATCAGCGTAAAGGTTTCATGAGTATGTTGGAAATTCAGGCTACGCTACTGGATCAAATCAAAGAAAAGCAAGTCGATGACATTGTCTTGGTAAAGTTAAGCAGTGAAGTGATGGACGGGAAAGCTCCCAGTTTTGTGATTCAGGATGATGGATCGCTTTGGTTTCAGGATCGGATCTGTGTGCCAGACACAGAGAGTCTTCGTCAGTTGGTGATCAGAGAAGCTCATTCATCTGCTTATTCTGTGCATCCTGGTTCTAGCAAGATGTACAAGGATCTCAGGAAGAAGTTTTGGTGGCCAAACATGAAGTGGGACGTAGCAGACTTTGTGGCAAAGTGCTTAACTTGCCAGAAGGTCAAGATCGAACACCGCAGGTGATAACAGGTTTTCGTCGTGTAAAAACTGCTATGCAAAATATCCAAACAAATCCTAAACCAGTAGTCCTATGTAAGTAAAGGTCGAATCCACAGGGAGGCGGATTCTATCTTAGTATGTAATTTATGTATCAAAGCAAAGTAACCAAAGGGGGGTTTTGTGAGTTTAAGTAATCTAAGCATGCAAAAGTAAACAAAGTAAAATATGATGAAATCAGTGATGGGGAGAAGCACTTAGTCAAACTGTGATACCCCGTAATTTTGTAAGGTTATATTGGGAATTATGGAATTTTCCCGGGTACCCGTTGTGTACGTCGGATTTAATTCAGGTAGTTTGAGACATTCTGTAATGTGCTCTGTATCTGTAATATTTTTCTCAGTGAAATAATATACAGACAGCATGCCTTGGATTTTAAATTGTCGTTCGCGTACGATAATTTTTATCCCGGTTTATCATCGAGCTCGTTCAAAGCTGAATGGGCGGGAAAAGGGAGAAACGGCGACCGCCGTTCAGAAACGGCGACCGCCGTGGTTGGGCCCGAGAAGTCAGCGTGTCAGCTTCTAGCTAGCCGCGACAGGCCTAGCGACGGCGACCGCCGCATTTACGGGGACCGCCGCGTGCCCGCCGCAGGCAAAATCACGGCGACCGCCGTGATTGTCCAGTGGGCATTGCCCGTCGGTCGCCGGTGTCGTTCGAGGCGCGCCGTTGCGTCGGTTGCCGCATCTTAGGGTTTGCTGGGTACTCCTTGGGGTTTGCCTATATATAGAGGAGCTTGGGCATGGGTTTTGGGTCATCTACAACCCCGAATCGCTGCCAAAATTCTCCCTCAAAGTGAGTTGAGTTTCGTCGGTTTTCTTGTTCTCGCCGGAGGTGTTGTGGTGTGTTTCCAGAGTGCCTTTGTGAAGCTTTTAGTTAGCCTTGGAGGTTAGAAGACAAAGCAAGTCGAAGGAGGCCAAACCGCTCGTGTTTTGGGGTGAGATTTCTCTCGTTCTACGTCGTCTGAGTGCGTCACGGCGACCGCCGTGTTCTTCGCGGCGACCGCCATGATGAAGACGGCGACCGCCGTGTTCTTCATGGCGACCGCCGTTATGAATGCGGCGACCGCCGCCAAGAACGGAGACCACCGCCAGTGCCCAAAACGCCTTCGTGGCTTTGGCTTGGTCGGTTGTCGTCGTGGCGTCTTTCCTTTCGTGTTCTTTCGCCGTGTTTAGATTCGTACTGTTTATGTCGGATCTAACTTAGGGTTCCTTTTTTGGGTCGACTCAAAGGTTGTTGTGCTGTCGGAACTATACCGTGTCGAGCCCGAAATCCAGTGACGTCTTTAGACTATTCTGCGGAGTAAGGCAAGTGGCGGTTCGCTCTTGCTCTTTCGTTCCATATTTACATTAATTATCAGTAGTTTATCTGAGTAATTAATTTGGAATGAATATTCTGTTTGTCTGGAAACGGTTTTGATAAACTGTTTTGAAAATCATATAATAGGTTGTATATCTGTTAGAACAACGCTATTATCTGTGATCGCCTTTCGGGCCTTTATGTGGATTTATCCTATAACTGTGGTGGTGCTGTAACTGTTTAGTTAGCACTGTTAGATAGGAACGTTACTCAAACTCTGTCCAGTCGTTTCTTTATAATCTGGTAGAGGGGTGACTCGTCCCCATCCAATACCATTCTAAGATCATGATCGGTCTCTTACACATGTGTGTAGAGATAGGACACTTAGCTGGTGTCACAAACCTTTCGGTATACGTCACTCTCGATGAAACGTATACTAAGATGTGTCATCCCACTGGTGGGGTACACATGTAAAAGTCTATAATGTGATGTGTGTTTTTGAAACATAATCAGATAAGTGCTACCTTGACGCACATAATTAACGAACGCTCAGCGAGTAGGGCAGCTAGGTAATAGTGCCGCTAGGAAGACTCGTGTTGACTTGAATGTAGTACATCTTCTTTCCGATCTGGATTCGCTGAAAGGCGGTGAGGTTGGTCGTTGACTGAAGCATCTCAGTCAGTTTTAAATCATTGTTGTATGATTCTGTAAACTCTCCAGATTTGTCATACTTCCTTAAAGACTCATTTCAGTTGGAGTCTTCTTTCGAGTCGATTTCTGTGAAGATTCAGTCTTCCAGAATCTTCTCTTGTGCATACCTCTTGTTTATTCCAGTAGGAATATGATGGTTGACTACCGTTATCGGTTATTATCCGAGAAGCGATGAGTCTAACCTAATATGACTGCTTTGAACCAGTCTGCTTTATACCCTTGCTAGTCTATTCATTTAGACTAACCAACCAATATTTTCCCTTGCATGGTTGGCTGGTGTCATCCGTTCGATTCGGCACATCAGTTAAGAAGTAGCTCAGAAGATTAGAAGGACTATGGAGTCGGCAATGGTTTTTGAATGTTTTAATTATTTCTTTAATCAGGTTATGATCCTTTGGACAATAACTCCGATTGTAATGTACTTTCTTAGTCTTCCGCTGTGTTTGGTTTAAACTATGTTTTGACCTATTTGGGATTGGGTTGTAATCCCGTAACTCTTATTTCCTTGACAATGTTATGTTTTGGAATTTAATGCTTGATCATTGTGTATCAATCGCATTTCATAAATTGTATTTATATGGTAAAGCCTTGGGTGATCTCGGTAAGGAACACTGGGGTCACTAGCGGTAATACCTTTTCAAATAGGGTAAGTTTTGGGGGTGTTACAGCACAATTGGTAACAAGTGGGCGTTAGGCCGCTTGTTAAAGCGTGAGGTCTCGTGTTCGAGACTCACGAACAACCTCCCAGCCATGGAGATTTGGTTGGGGTACATGGGCTGCGGCCCATGGATAGAGAAATGGCTGGCCCGAAAAGGTCGGAGCCCCTCTCATTCAAAGTGTTCATTTCCTGGATGTCTGCATCAACGCTATAATCTGCATATACCGTGCAACCATAGGAAACCACTGTGAAGTGTGGTGGTTATTCAGGAAATCAGGGCGGCACAGCCTTAAACTCCCTCAACTCCTACCATGCAACCAAAAGGGACCACTCTGGTGAAGTAGTGTCAAAACAAAGGAACGGGGTTGCATGGCCGTCAAAAATGGGCCCAGATGTCATCGTGGTTGGGCCCTAGTATTCCTCCTCTCCAGCTGTCGAGTGTAGGGCCATCATCATTGCCAAATAAATGTAGGGCGAATGTATTCCTCCGTTAACAACATGATGCGCACCTCTCCGTGGGGAATCCGGACAGCTCGGTAAAACTGTTATTTTTTTTTCTTTTTTTTTCCCTCCCCGTTTAAGGTCTTTTCGGGGTATTTTATTTTTGTCTTTTGCTCCCCGTTTAAGGTTTTTTCGGGGCCCATTTTTTTTTTAAACAAGGATAGGGGTCGAACCTGAAAATGGCAGCGATCGCCGTAATAAAACGGCGGTCGCCGTCATTTGCCGGAAACAGCGTGAGCAGGGAAGGGATTACGGCGGGCGCCGTGAGGAGGGCGGCGGGCGCTGCAAATGCGGTGGTCGCCGTTCTCATTTCGTAGCCAACATCCTTGGCGAAGCATTTACGGCGGGCGCCGTAAGGTTCGCGGAGGGCGCCGTAAGGTTCGCGGAGGGCGCCGTAAGGTTTGCGGTGGGCGCGGTAAGGTTCGCGGCGGGCGCCGTGAACACCTTCTTCACTTTTTCACGTCTCCTGTAGGTTAGTTCGACACAGAATACAAAAACTGAAAGAAAAAACATAGAAATTGACTAAGGGAAAGAAAATAAACTACCAAATCTCGGATTGCCTCCCGAGCAGCGCCTTGTTTACTGTCGTGGCTCGACATCCTACTCAATCCTCCTCAACTCGGGTTTGTCCTAGCACTTGAACTCCTGATATCTATATCAGGGGGATGTCTCTTTGTATACTCCCTATAGAGCTTTTCCCCCATGCTTGTGTACTTCATAATGGTTGGACCGCTGTTCATATCTATGAATGCACTTGACATCTTCAGAAATGGCCTACCCAACATGTCAGGGCCTGCATGTTTGTTCTGCCCCGCATCCAGCATGTAAAAATTCGCCACCTGAATCAAGTCCTCCTTCTTGTGCTTCCCCTTTGGTTTCTTCTTGATATTGCCCAGCTCCCTTAAAAATTCTGTGCAGCGAGGGATAATGTTTGTCAATGTGACCAAAGGAACGGTTTCTGCACAGTTACAGAAGGCCTCATAGATTTCATTGTTGTTCTTCAACCTTCGAGTATCTTGTAATGCCTCAGGGAAGGGTGCAATGGGGTGCAGCGTAATGAGCGGGGAGGAGTTTAGACGCACATACTCATCATAGGCAGCCTCGAGAGGGTCGGGGGCTGCCAGGGCATTTTCGAGAGGAACGAGCGTCGCAGGATCGTTTTCGCGATCGCGGCTCTCCTCCTCTTGGTCGCTGAATTCCTCCAGTCCCAAAATATCGTTTGGAATACCCATCTCCTCAGTGGGTGAACCGAGGTCGAGGTATACCTCCCGCGGTCTTGGGTTCTCTTCTACAGATATCTCGCTGTATTCTGCACCTGTCTCACAAATTTGTTCTTCCCTTTGAGCTAAGGGGGCGACATGCAGCTGCTCAGTAGTTTGTAGGGTCATCGAGAAGACATTCTCTTCCTGGTGCACCACTGGGTGAGATAGTGGTTCTGCCGACGTCATGGCCTCCATTCTGCTCACTGCTTGTACCATTTGCTCTGTCTGCCTCTCAGTGTTCTGGATATAGGACTTCATTTGTTGTTCAAGTTGGATCGTGCTCTGATTGAGAGATCGAACCATGTCCTCCAATGACATGGAGGGACTTGGATTGTGCCCCATCTGAATCTCCAAGGTCCGGAATAAATCCGCAGTAGACTGTGAGACATAGTAATCTGGATTGGACACTGGTGGGCTATGCTCGTAGGCTGGGTAGTACTGCAGTGGAGTACTCTGCTGATAGAACGACTGTGGTCCCGGGTAAAACTCCTGGTAATCATGACCATAAGGGGGATAATGTTGGTGCCCATAACTCGAATTAAGGCGATCTCTCCACCCTGGAGTGTATGCGTATGAGTATGGGTCATATTGCGGCTCCTGATGGAAGTGGAGAAATCTATCCATCTCTGTAACAAAATCAAAAAGGAAAAACAAAAATCAATAGCACGGGTGTGGACCGTAAGATAGGTCCACACAATAGTTGACACACAAATCGCACACAAAATAGAATATTGCCTCCCCGACAACGGCGCCAATTTGATAACATGTTTTCGTCGTGTAAAAACTGCTATGCAAAATATCCAAACAAACCCTAAACCATAGTCCTAGGTAAGTAAAGGTCGAATCCACAGGGAGGCGGATTCTATCTTAGTATGCAATTTATGTGTCAAAGCAAAGTAACCAAAGGGGGGTTTTGTGAGTTTAAGTAATCTAAGCATGCAAAAGTAAACAAAGTAAAATATGATGAAATCAGTGATGGGGAGAAGCACTTAGTCAAACAACATCCACTATTCGTATGACAAGTTGATCATAGATACTCATTCAAAATCTCATGCAATGGAAATTCCAATTCCTTTTCAGATATAACTAATAGCACAACCAGATACTATTAGCACTAACTAATTAAACAACCCTGAAACTATCAAGATTCAGTTTAACAGTAGCCTTACGGATAAGAATATAGTTGGATACAATTCTAGCATAAAACAACCAGCTTTTATCCTAGAATGTAAATCAATTCTCTTCTGCATAAGACTAGCACAACCAGATACTAGCACGATGCAGTTGCTACTCTAAAATAGATATGCTCAACCAGTAACAATCTAGATCTAGCAATAGACCAATAACAACAAACCCTAGATGATCAGACTAGAGATTATCAATATCAATCATAAGCAACTTAAGCAAGAGAAGAGATAAAAACCATGTAATAGATGAAGAACGAGAATCTCACAACTGAATCAAAACGAAAGCTTCAGCGTCTGACTAAGCCAAGGAGGCTTAGTTCTTCATAACGTAGAAAGGAGAAGTAGAATTAGGGTTTTGAGATAAAACGATCCTTGGCAAACAAGCCTAATCTCAACCCTTAAATACTAAAGGAAATAAAGTTAAGTTAACCTAAAACGAAATAATAAAAAGTAATAAAATAATACAAATAAGGAAACGGCGCGGCGGTCTTCAGACGTTCACGGCGGCCGCTGCACCCTTCACGGCGGGCGCCGTAATTGCGGCGGTCGCCGTCTTTCCACGGCGGGCGCCGTGGACAAGTCGTAGCTGAGGCTTCTGGAATGGATTTGGCGACGGTCGCTGTAAGTTGCACGGCGGTCGCCGTGAACTCGTTTCTTCCTCCTTTGTCTCTTCAACTCCCGAAAGGGTGTCTTCAGCACCTCCTCGCCAATACTTCATAACTCCTTGGCGTCTACTACTGGTGGCTTCCCCTCAGTGTCTCATATGATCTCCAAAATAGTTCAAACACCTCCAAATACACCAACTTCGCCTCCAAACGCCATACACATGAATGTGTCTAAATCTACCCGAATGACACCAATAAAACCTCTAATGACTCTTACTTAAGCCCTACAAAGTAGTGCTTATCAGCAGAACAGGTGGTGAGTTGCTACCTCTTCCAGTGCCAGAATGGAAATGGGAGGACTTCGTCACTAGGCTACCCAAGACTCGAAGTCAGAAAGATGCTATTTGGGTAATTGTGGATAGGCTTACGAAGAGTGCTCATTTCATAGCCATCAAGACCACATGGGAAACCCAGAAGTTAACAGAAGTCTACCAGAAGGAGATTGTCCGCTTACATGGCATTCCTAAAACCATTGTATCGGATCGGGATGGCCGTTTCATGTCAAGGTTCTGGCAGGAACTTCATAAGGCTATGGGAACCGAGTTAAGGTTCAATACATCTTTTCATCCTCAGACAGATGGCCAGTCGGAAAGGACCATCCAGACCCTGGAGGATATGCTCCGAGATTGTGTACTCGATCGTCCGACTAGCTGGGAAGACAGCCTGTATTTTCCCGAGTTATTCTCGACCTAAGTTTCGGGGTCGAAACTTCTTTTAAGGGGGAGGAGATGTGATACCCCGTATTTTTGTAAGCTATTTCTAGACTTCCGGGATTTTTCCCGAGTACCCGTTATGTATGTCGGATTTAATTCAGAGAGTTTAAGACGTTCGGTAAAGCTCTCTGTATCTGTAATATTTTTCTCAGTGAAATAAAATACAGACGACGTGCTTTGGATTTTAATACTCGTTCGCGTACGATAATTTTATCCCGGGTTAATATCATTTTCGTCTAAGAGCTGAGGAGGCGGCAAAGCCAAGGGCGGCGACCGCCGCATTTATGGCGGCGCCCGCCGTCGCCAGGCTCGAGGACTGGCGTGGTCGTCTTCCTAGCTGGGCGCCAAGCCTAGTGGCGGCGACCGCCGTGCAGTACGGCGCCCGCCGTAATTCGCCCGTCGTAGGCAATTTGTGAGGTGGCGACCCTTGCTCTCCGCGGCGCCCGCCGTCGTTGTCCGGAGGTCTTTGCCCGATGGTCGCCGGTGAGCCTCTGACGCGCCGAAGTAGGCTGACAGGGCTAAAGTCGTGATGCCTATCAAAGAAATCCTAAAGTACCTACTATAAAGTATAGCAAGCAAGTCAGGGTCGATCCCACAGAGAGTCAGGTTATCTATCTTTGCAATTCACAGTCACCAACTAGGAACTGGGGGGGTTTGTAGTGTTTTTCGTAACCAAAGTAAACAAAGCAAGAAAACAGATTCGCAAGTAAAGGTTGTAAATATTATGGGGAAAAGCGCCACACTCAACAAAGATCCACACAACAATAGAAAGGTTGATCACAGAATTCTATCAATCTCAAGTTCTTAATATTCCTATAGTTGTTCTTATCCCGATCATAGGTAACTATTAGTTCTACCAGCCCTAATAGTACTTATTATCAAATAAAATCAAATCCGAAAACCTTCAAGACTCAATAAAGCAATAGCAATCAACCAAGGATTCAACAAGATACATGCAATAGAAACAACCCGTTACTATTAGCATGCAATTAACTCTCTCTCACGATGAAGCGCTCGGATCCCCTATACGCAACAATCGTGCTCGCTACTAGATATGCAACCCGAACCCGGAATCACAAGTCCTAGCAATTAGGAAGATATCAATAAACCTAGGTAGCTACTCTAGATAAATCAACATAAACCAATAAACATTCAAGCACAAGAGAATTAATCCAACTAGATTGGAAAATGAACAAGAGTAGAAAACTCACAACCAATCAATTGCTGGCTTCAAACTGTCAAGTGCAACAATGGAGGTTTAGTTCTCCATTAGGGTTTGTGAGAGCAAAACGATGAAAGGTGGCAACTAGGGTTCTTGGTGGCAAAACAAAAGGTAACCTAAATAAAGTCTTAGAAATAACCTTAAATACTAGGGAAAATAATCCAGAAATAAATAAAAGGAAATAACAAACTTGGAAATAAAGTTTCAGAAATAAAATAAAAACAGATAAAAGATCTCGGAAAGAAGCCGAGAAAAGTGTTCAGTGCGTCTCCACCGCGGGTGCGGTGGCTCCCACCACTGGGTGCGGTGAAGCTTCTGTTGTGCTCACCGCGGGTGCGGCCATCCCACCGCGGGTGCGGTGGCGACGACTTCTCTAGCTTCTGCGACACTTCAGTAAAAACGCCATCTTTTGATTCCCAACTCGGATTGCGCTCATATTTTGAGGACTTGTAGTAGACTTCAAGATCTAACTTCTCGAATTGGAATCACTCTATTTGGACATTTGAGTAGAGAGAACGAACCATTTGAATTCAGCACACTGTTCTTCTACTCTTCTCTTCACTTCCTTTGCGTCTTCTAATGGTGACTTCTTCCTCAGTGTCTCCTATGATATTCAAAATAGCTCAAACACCTCCAAATACACCAAACTTCACCCCCAAACGCCATACACATGAATGTGTCTAAATCTACCCGAATGGCACCAATAAACCCTCTAATGACTCTTACTTAAGCCCTACAAAGTAGTGCTTATCAAACTCCCCCATGCTTAGACCTTTGCTCGTCCTCGAGTAAACTAATAAAGAGTCTACTCCTCTAATGCAGCACCCAAGGTCTCAGGAAGCATAACCTCTAACTAAGAGTCACCTAACCCATGCCAAGGCTCCTGGCACCAATCTCATCTACAACACATCCATACTCAACAAGCTTAAGGGGCAAGCAGAGTACTTCCCCCAAGCTTAACCCGAACATCCAATAGTGTGAGTAACCTCTAATCCTAACCTCCATCTATGACTCCTTATGTCTCCTAGAGTGACCTACCCGACAATCCTTCTTTGACTCCTCTTCTTATGACGCCTCGCCAAGAATAATGAGAAATCCTAAAATCACTCTTCTTCTTTTTCGCTCATTTTGCCAAGGCGCCCTTTCGGGTTTTCACCAAGCCACTCATATATTTTCAAAGATGTGCTCACATAAGCTCACGTCACTCTTGACCTCATATTACCCCAGCCTAATGCTGGTCCAAGCCACCTGCTTTTTACCTAGGCCGCCCTTTCGGGTTTTCGACCTATCCCAGGATTTCAATTTTTGCCCTTTTTCAAAATTTTGGCTTTTTCTCTTTTTTCTCCTCAACGACGTAGCAAGTATAGAGCTCTCCCCCATGCTTAAACATTGCATTGTCCTCAATGTAATGAAAGACAAAAGAATAAAACACAGGGAAAAGCAAAAAATAACTCACAAACGTCGCCAAGCTGCTTGAACACTGTAGGTGTCGCTGGCGGTGTACTCCATATGCGCAGGTCCGGTGTTGGGTGTTCTCATCAACTCCAGTGTCTTCTTCCTACCGTGCAACCAAAGGGAACCACTTTGGTGAATAGTGGTGAACAATGATAACAGGGTTGCACGGCCTTCAAATGCCATTAAAAATGGGCCCAGATATGATCGTGGTGTGGGCCATGAGTGGTCCTCCTCCTCAGCTGTCGACTATAGGGCCATCATCGTTGCCAAATAATGTGTGGGGCTAATGACTCCTTCTTGGACAACATGATGCGCAACATTTCCATGGGAAACTCTGGACAGCTGGCCTTGGTACAACTTTTTTTTTTTTTTTAAATTCCGATTATTCTTTTTTTTTTCGGATTTTTTATTTTTTTCGGAATTTTTTTTTTTTTTTTGCTCCCCGTTTAAGGTTTTTTTCGGGGAGTTTATTAGTGCAGGGAAGGAAGAGACTTACATTGGTGGTAAACACCTTCTTCAATAGGCATGGGTCTCTTCCCTGCAGGTTAGTTGAAAACAAAAACAAAGCAAAAACAAGCAAAACTAATACAAGAAATAAAGAAAGAAAAAACAAAGAAAGTAAAACATACCTCGGGTTGCCTCCCGGATAGCGCCTTAGTTATTGTCGTGGCTTGACATCCTACTCCAACCTCAACTTGGGTTGCTCATAGCAACTGAACTCTTGGGGTCTATATCAGGGGGATGCCTCTTTGTATATTCCATGTCGAGCTTGACCCCCGTCCTCCTGCACTTCATGATGGGTGGACCGCTTTTCTTATCTATGAATGCACTTGCCATCTTTCGAAACGGTCTACCCAGCATCTCAGGGCCTGTATGCTTATCTTGCCCCGTATCGGGCATATAAAGATTCACCACTTGAATCAAGGCCTCCTTCTTGTGCTTTCCCTTCGGTTTCCTTTTTTATCAAGCCCGGCACCTTTAACATTTCCTTGCAGCGAGGGGTGCTGTCAGCCAGTATGACCAAGGGAATGGTTTTAATGTAGTCACTGAAGGCCTCATAGATATCCTCGTTGTTCTTTAGCTTTTGAGTAACTCGGGAAGCCTCAAGGAAGGGTGCGACGGGGTGCAGCGAGACAAGAGGGAAGGAGTTGAGACGCACAAATTCATCATAGGCAGCCTCCAGAGGATCGGGGACTGCGGGGGCATCTTCGAGAGGGGCGGGCGTCGCAGGATCGTTTCCGCAATCGCGGCTCTCCTCCTCTTGGTCACTGAATTCCTACAGTCCCAAAAAATATTCTTCCTCAGAAAGCACCTTGCGGTCCCAAATATCGTTTGGAAGGCCCAACTCCTTGAGCGCCTTTGGGAATGGGCCGGGTGGCTTCTCGGAACCGAGAGGAGGAAAGTATGGACGAACGTAGGTGTCCACATAAGGCTCAGCAACAGCTCCAGAAGTCTCGCCGCGGGTGCGGCCAGAGGTCACCGCCGGGTGCGGTGGATCCCCAGAATTTTCTCCAGAAACAGTACCGCCACCGCTGGGTGCGGTGGGTGCCACCGCGGGGTGCGGTGAACTTGACAGAACATTCTGTCCCTCCTTTTCATGCTCGCCGCGGGTGCGGTCACCTTGCCGCTGGGTGCGGTGGCGACGACTTCTCCAACTTCTGCGACACTTCAATAAAAACGCCATAACTTTTGATTCCCAACTCGGATTGCGCTCATATTTTGAGGACTTGTAGTAGACTTCAAGATCTAACTCCTCAATTTCGAATCACTCCATTTGGATATCTGAGTAGAGAGAACGAACCATTTGAATTCAGCACACTATTTTTCTACTCTTCTCTTCACTTCCTTTGCGTCTTCTAATGGTGACTTCTTCCTCAGTGTCTCCTATGATATTCAAAATAGCTCAAACACCTCCAAATACACCAAACTTCACCCCCAAACGCCATACACATGAATGTGTCTAAATCTACCCGAATGGCACCAATAAACCCTCTAATGACTCTTACTTAAGCCCTACAAAGTAGTACTTATCATAGGCCTGCTCCGCCTCGTCGTAGGGCCATGATTGTGTTTCCTGGCATTTGGCTATAAAAGGAGGTGTTTGGGAGGGGTTTTGAGCTCAATCCACAGCCCAAGCTCTCCCAAATTCTTGCCTCACCGGAGTTCTTGCCTCGCCGGATTCTGGAGCTTTCGCCGGTGTCATTTGGTGGTGTTCCAGTGTGCCTTTGTGAAGCTTTTGGTAGCCTTGGAGGTTAGAAACCAAAGCAAGTCGAAGGAGGCCGAGTCGCTCGTGTTTTGGGTGAGTTTTCTCGCCGCTTCTGTCGTCTGAGTTCTTCACGGCGACCGCCGTGTTCTTCACGGAGCCCGCCGTGATGAACTGCGGCGACCGCCGCCAAGAACGGCGACCGCCGCCAGTGTCCAGAATGCCTTTTTTTGGGCTTTTGGCTTTGGTGGTCGTCGTTGTGGCGTCGTTCCTTTGTTTTCTTTCGTCGTTTTTAGATTCGTACTGTGGTTATGTCGGATCTAACTTAGGGTTCCTTTTATGGGTCGACTCGAAGGTCGTTGTGTTGTCGGAGCTATACCCGTGTCGAGCCCGGAATCCCGTCGTTGTCGTTAGGCTTTTCTGCGGATTAAGGCAAGTGGCGGTTCGCTCTTGCTCATCGTTTCCATATTTACATTGATTATCAGTTATTTCAATTGATTAATTAATTTGGAACGATTATTACTGGGTTCTTCTAGAAGTGATTTATAAACTATTTTGAAAATCATATAATAGGTTGTATATCTGTTAGAACAGCGTTATTATCCGTGATCGCCTTTCGGGCCTTTATGTGAATTTATTCTATAACTGTCATTGTGCTGTATCTATGTGGTTAGCACTGTTAGTTAGGAATGTACTCGGACTTCGTCCGGTCGTTTCTTTATAATCTGGTATCGGGGTGGCTTGTCTCCATCTGGTACTATTCTAAGATCATGATCGGTCTCTTTCACAAGTGTGTAGAGGCAGGACACTTAGCTGGTGTTACAAACCTTTCGGTGTGCGTCACTCTCGACGAAACGTATACTAAGATGTGTCGTCCCAATGGTGGGGTACACATGTAAAAGTCTAATAACGTGATGTGTGTTTTGAAATATAAATCAGATAAGTGCTACTCGACGCACATAATTAATAAACCTTCGGCGAGTAGTGCAGCTAAGTTATAGTGCAACTAGGAAAACTCGTCTCGACTTTGATCATAGTATGTTCTCTTTCCAATCTGGATTCACTGTATGCGGTGAGGTTGGTCGTGAACCGAAGCATCTCAGTCATATTTTAAATCATTGTTGTATGATTCTTTAAACTTTCCAGATTTGTCATATTTTCCTAAGACTCATTTCCGTTGGAGTCTTCTTTCGAATCGATCTCTGTGAAGATTCAGTCTTCCAGAATCTTCTCTTGTGCATACCTCTTGTTAATTTTCTGTAGAAGTATGAAGGTTGATTATCGTTATCGGTTATCATTCGAGAAACGATAAGTCTAACCTAATACAACTACATCGAACCTTCTGCTTTGTACCCTTGCTAGTCTATTCAAGTAGACTAACCCACGATCTTTGTTCTCCGCATGTGGGCTGGTGTCATCCGTTCGATTCGACACATCAGATAGAAAGTAGCTCAGAAGAATAGAAGGACTATGGAGTCGACGGTGGTTTTCGAATGTTTTAGTTATTTCGTTAATCAGGTTGAGATCTTTTGGGCAATGACTTTGGTTGTAATGTGTTTTATAAGACTTCCGCTGTATTTGGGTTTAAACTCTATGTTAGCCTATTCAGGATTGGGTTGTAATCCCGTAACTCATGTTTCTTTGACAATGTTATGTTTTGGGAATTGAATGCTTTGATCATTATGTATCATTTGTATTTCATAAATTGTATTTAAATGGTAAAGCCTTGGGTGATCTCGGTAAGGAACACTAGAGTCACTAGCGGTAATACCTTTCCAAAAGGGTTAAGTTTTGGGGGTGTTACACAATATACATATACATTCGTTAAAAATCTGATATGATATAATTGTTGTTAAGATGAGTTGTTAAAATTGAAAGGTTTAGAAGAAAATCTCAAGATTATATAAATTAAATTTGTTAAGATACATTAGTCCGAAATTTCACTAAATTGTTAATAAAATATGTATGTGTAAATTTTATAATATAGTGGGTTGAATTATAAAAGCACATGTACTATGAGTTGAAAATTGTATATATTGTATGATTTTGGCCCATAAATTTATTTATGTCATATTATATATGCAAAGTCATAAAAATAATATTACTAATTATATGAATGAATATAAGATGTATTTTATATATAAGTTTAGTAGGAATTCTAACATATATTAGTTTGACATATATAAGCTTATTTTTTACAATTTGTAGAAATCAAAATTTATAAAAAATGTATAAGCATTCAACAAAGTTGTATATACTTTTTATATATTTGAAACTAGGTGTGATTATATATTGTGATTTAAATTGAAATATAATGTTAAGAAAAAAAAGTGCATTCAGAACAAAATGACATGTAGGATTTGTGGGGCCAAAAACATTTTGGTGACTCGAAATTCAATAGCTTTAATATATATAGATGGACCATAAAATTTATTCGGGTCATTTTACTCTAAATGGACCATAAATTTAGATGTGTAATAATATAATATAGTGAGCTTGGTTATAAAAGCACATGTACTATGAGTTGGAAATTATATATATTGTATGATTTTGGCCCATAAATTTATATAGGTTAAATTATATATGCAAACGCATGAAAATAATATTACTATTTACATAAATGAATATAAGATGTATTTTATACATACGTTTAGTAATAAATCTATCATATATTATAAGCTTATTGTATGTGTAATTTGTATAAATTAAATTTTATTAAAAAGTTGTATATAGTTTTATATATTTAAAGTTAGTTCTGATTAGATATTGTAATTTAAAATTTTAAATATTTAAAGTTAGTTGTGATTAGATTGTGTGATTTAAATTAAATAGAATTATTAATATAAAAATTGAATAGGATTCCAAAAGAACTTTAAATTTTGGTCGTTTTATTTTGATTTTTTCTTCGGCTATCTCAAAAGAACCAAAATAAATAATTAATGGAATAGGCCAGATTATTATCTTTAAATTATTGTCCTTTGTCAGGAAAAAATAAGATAGAGCATCGTTGTCTTATATGTTTAGAAACTTGAAAGAACATCTAGCAACCCGTAATTAAATAATATTTCATGAAAAGATAAGGTTTTGGATCCAGTAAGAAAAGTTTACAGGAAACAAATTTAAAACTGATTGGAGTGTTAAGATTTTAAATTTTTGGAATCTTAGAATTCGGTTTTGATCGATCATCGATGGTTTACAAGAAAAATAATTCCTCGAGCATTAAGAATACACAGTTTCGATAAGATTTTTTTTAGTACGTGTCCATGAACATATTTTAAGAAATCTATTTTTAGCAATAATATTTTTAGTTATTAGTTTAATTTATTTTGTTAAGGGTTTATTTATTACTTTTTAGAGAATATTTTAAAAATAATTTTCTATTTTAACTTGTTAGCATGTGCTCATGAACACACTAGAAAAATCGTTCAAAAAATATAATTTTCTTTTAATTAGGAGCTGATAACTGTTATCTTGGCATTTTGTGAAACTTTACTCCCTTGTATATTCATGCTCTGGTGTTGAATTATCATTTGTACATCGGAAAATTGCATAAAAAAGCCCGATCATTGGGGACGTTGTGCCTTCTCCGTGAATTTTGTCACAAAATCTATTATTTAGAGATAGTTGCGGAAGTTGTTTTTTTAACAAGCAAATAAAAGATCGTTAACTAATAAAACACGCTTAAAATATCGCAACTCATGACTTTTAACAACTCATTAATTCAACACTAGCTAGAGTTTTTAGAATACCATCCCATCATATTAGTCATGATAGCAACAACATTGCAGAGGTCATTCAACTGAGCGAGGAGACTGCAAAGGCTTCAATGTTGAAATCTCGAGACACAAGGAAGTCAACAACATGTTGCTTTCCCTTAAACAATGAAGAATTGAATAGATTCCAAATTTTCTAATAGAGCCAAAGTATCCAGCACAATGGTGTGAATCTCCCATGGAACCAACCATGATTCCCTAGTGCACTTAATAATAGTAAGATTGTCACCTTCAATGACCAATTTTTTTAATCCCTCATCTAAGAGCATGATGAACCCCCTCAAGAAGGGCATAAAGCTTTAGTTTGTAACACCAAAGTGTTTGGAATCTGTTTTTTTCCACAACAAGAATATGTCCATTACTTCCTTTAATGATGAAGCCAATATGGGAGGTTTTGTTTGATCTGTTAGAACCATCTACATTAAGATTCATAAAGTCAGGTGGAGGTTTGATCGAATGATTGATAGCTTTTTTCTGATCTTGTAAACTTTGTCGGACAGAAAATGGGCGGTTTGATATCAACCATTCATTTTATTGAAGAAGATGAAGATGATACTTTAAAAAAAAGAAGAAGTGAACCGGTTTATTTATAAACCGAACGGTTTATTTATAAGCCGGTTTTAATGATCCGGTTTATAAAACAAATCGGTTCACTTCTTGGGTGCCACCAACCTATAATTTTTTTCCTCTGCGCAACGTCGTTGCGCCCAAATTGCGGTATGGGGCATAAAATTCACAGTGCGAACATTGTCCCCGTACAAATTATAATTGTCGATCGAACCTAACTTGTTGAGGGGCCTACCAAACCAATAGAAATATTAAAATTCGGAGTTTTCTTTTTTTATTGACAAAGAAAGAATTCGAAGTATCCGACATAGTAATGTAAGATAAATCGAGAGGCCGATAAATCGGCACCAGGGAAACTAGATAAAATAAATCAACTAAACAAGTAAGGAGAGTACAACAAAGAAAATAAAGAGCCTAAACGACCTAGGGAGAAAGAAGAGCAAAGCACGATCAAAAGAATTCACAGTCGGGAACTAGGTCAGACAAGATCAAACCCGTGGAAGTGTTGAACGGTCCACCGTAACGTTGCCCCTTCTTCAAAGAGGGATCTTCAGGAGTCTCAACCATGACGTTGCCCCCACAAAACAGAAGGTTCTTCAAGAGCCTCGACCACGACCACGACCACAACCTGAACGACTCAAATTCCACCCTAGTTCAACTCCATAAATGCATCGAATAATTGATACCTGATGTGTTCCGGTCTCCCAAAACACAAGTTAGAGAGGATCTAGGTAGAATGCGGACAAAACAACTCTTGCTCGTTGAAGAATCGAACGAAAGCCGAACTTCGGATGCTGTCTGGGGAATTACCGCGGGCGCGAAAAGGCTTTCCACGGGCGCAGAAAAGTTGCTGTTACGGCATGAGCGATTCGAGTCGTGGTTCGATCTGTGGGATCTTGGCTAGGGCCGAGGGCCACGTTTGGAGGTGGGGTTCATATTCAAGGGATGTAGGTTCGGTGGTGGCTCGAGCGTGGGTTAGGGAGTTAGTTAGGGAGGTTCGGTGAAGGCTTAGTTGAAGGAGCTAGACCTAGGGGGCGGGAGCTTGGCTCAACGGCAGCGCTAGGCTTTAACTCTCAATTCAACTTGTTTATTAATTAGGGTTAGGCTAGCTTATATAGCAGCCAAAACAAGGTTCTTGCCCTAATGGGCCTAAAACATAAATGGACCGGCCCTCTTGGCACAACAGAGGCCCGACATCCAAAAATAGAAACTTACTAAAAACGGAAACATCAAACAATAGTAAATACTAAAAACGATAACTTTCCAAACTTAGAAACATTCTAAGAATGAAAACTTCTAAGAAGGGAAACTGCGAAATACCAAAAAACTACCAAAACTGGAAAGTGTCTCAGAATGTCTCAAAATTGGCATGTGAGCGTCACAATACCAAAGTAACTCCGATGGCACTTGTAGTGCCGAGTAATGTCGTGACTGGGGTCACATCACCCTCCCCCACTTGGCTGCGAAACGTCCCCGTTTTACTAATGTCGCTGTCCGGGGGCTCGTGAGGCCGCAAGCCGTCTTGGTCGAGAGAGAAGCGAAGTTGGTCCGTGGTCAGCGGTGGTGTGGTAGTCCTCGTATACCCATCCAGTGCGGTTGCGCTCCTTCCAAGTCCAACACGGTCTGCATGTCCGTGTATCGGCTTCGTATCCAGGTGCAGGTCCAACGCCTGGTCAACGCTAGAAGCGGGTGGAGGCTCATCCGGGGGTACATCATAAAATACCTGCAATAGAGTGGGCACAAAATGGGATAAGTCATAGGGATTCTCCATTAAAGAAAGACACGCAAGAGGAGTAATAGGAGAACGTCCCTGAGAAGAAGGAGTAGACGCGCGTGATTGAGTCAGCAAAGAGCAGTGCGTGACTCGGTCCTGGAAAGGTGGTAAGTGTGGGCTCGCGTCTGTAGCAATGCATAGAGGCAATTCCGCGTTCGCGGTAAGGAATGCCGCGGTCGCGGAATCGTGTTCAGATGCGGAAGCCAACAATAGGTTTTCCACCGGCGCGGATCCTGATGCAGAAGTTGATGGCCCAGTTAGACAATCCGCGGGCACGGATGGGGTGGCCGCGGGCGCGGTAGTGTGAGCCGCGGTCACGGTTGCAGCATTTGCGGTCGCGGTTTCGGCATGGACTAGGGGCTGCTCGTATTCGGCCCTCTCGCTTTTTCTCTCCACGTGGTCGTGCAAAATTGCCTGAGGCGTCATAGGGAGAAGAGTGACTCGCCTACCGCCATGAATGAAAACGTAAGTGTTGAGGAACCCGTCATGGACCGTCTTCCTGTCATACTGCCATGGTCTACCAAGAAGAAGATGAGTAGCATCCATAGACACAACATCACATAAAACACTATCATGGTATTGACCAATTTGAAAAGGGATGCGGCATTGCCTGTGTACCGCATCACCAGTACCTGCAGAAAGCCATTGAAGACCATATGGCTTGGGGTGTGGCTGCGTCGGTAATTGAAGGCGTTGGACAACCTTCACACTCACAATGTTGCAGCACGATCCACTATCAATGATGACGCTGAGGGAGGCATCTTGGACCAGACATCGGGTGTGGAAAATGGTGTCTCTCTGGTCCGTCAGGGGCGCCTCCATCACAGTAAGTGCACGCTGCGCGTAAAGGCTTAGTGGGGTACCGACAGATAAGTCAGGTAGCAAGCAAGTGGACCCATCATCCTGTGGTGCCTCATCTATCTCCTCGTCGGGCTCGTCCTTGAAGGACTCATATCCTGCGGCCTGGGTGAAAAGGACCTTCTTCGGGTTGGGACAGTCGCGCTGTATGTGTCCACGACCGCCACAACGATAGCTTGCCTGGTCTCGTGTCCTCTCATTGGTGCGTGGCGCATCCCGAGTGGGTGCAGGGGCTGCCGTGGTGCGTGTGGTCTCATGGCCACGAGCCTGGGGCCGCATCTTTCCGGTCTGTGCTAGAGAGGACACATCAGTAGAAACAGAAAGAATAGGTGTAGTGTCATACATGCGAGACTGAGTCTGGGACCAGGGAGTCTGTCGGCGGCGTAGATTCTGCTGGTGGATAATCATCACCGTATGAGTGAGCTGGTTTAGGTCCCGAATAGGTAGGATCTCCAGCTGGTCACGTATGTTGGGATTCAACCCACTCAAAAATCTGGTCCTCATAGTAGCAGGACCGATGCTAATGCCCGCCTTGTAATACAGGTCCTCGAGCTTGGCGAAAAACTCGATTGGGGTCTGGTTGCCCTGGCGAGCCAGCGCTATCTCCATCCTCATGTGGTTCTGGAAGTCATCTGGAACATATTTGCGGCGCATAATGAACGCCAGCTGGTGCCATTGATCAATTTGTTCCAGACCTCTTCGTTCCCTGTTAGTACAGAAACGATGCCACCAAGAGCGGGTTGCACCACGAAACTACAGAGTGGCGACATCGACCTTCTCTAACTTCTCATACTGACAGTGTCGCAGTGCGTTCTCGGTAGCCTGCAACCAATCAAAAAACACAGCAGGATCATAATCACCATGGAAATGCTCGATAGTCACCTTGATCTGACGACGACTGGCATATGGGTTGAGCGCGCGTCTGCGGTCTTGGAAACCTCGAGCTGCAGTAATCTGCTCAGGGAATGGGTCGTCCAGGTTATCATCGTAATGATCAAAGTCATCCTGGATGGGGCGGGGGCGACGCTGGCGATGACGGTCATGTTCGTCCATGCGGGGCTGCTGTCTCTCACGCACGGGTCGCCTCAGAGGTGTCGGAATCCGCGGCGGGATGTAATCCATCGGGTAGAGCTGGCTCTCTACTGGGTCACCCAAAGGTGAATGAAAGTTTCCCGGGTTGGGAACACCTGCAACCTCAAAACCCTCTTCATCATACTCAGTAAAAGGAATAGGAGGTACATACCTGGATCGCGGTGCAGTACGAGGAATAGTCCCTGGGTCACGGCTGGTGGTTGGACGGGTCGACGCCGTATGTGGTGCTTTGCTGCTGGTGGTGCCACGAGTTGCGTCTCGTCGGCTTGCGAAAAAAGCATCTTGGCGTGTCTCGTCTCGCTGCATGGTCGCGTAACACAAATGCCGGTCAGTGGTGTCGACGTAGGGGTAGAGACCCAAGTCTGTGGCTGTGGACTCGTGCTCGGCGGAGTCATAGTCGAGGTCGTCCGCTGGCGAGCGCAGGGGCTTGTATCTGTTGAAGCCTTGGTCCTTTTGCTGGGACTCAATGATGGAGTCCAAACGACGAAGACCCGGCTGGAGTTGAGAACTGGAGGGCATCGGGCCCTTGCCCTTGTCGAGGCGCCGCGTGGTGTCGGAAGTGAGCGCGAGAGCCACGAGAGGATCAACCGCTGCGGTGTCGGCAGGAACATGGAGAACCGCGGGCGCGGTTTGCTTGTCCGCGGTCGCGGCTAGCTTTTTCGCGGTCGCGGATATAGCAGCCACGGTCGCGGCGACGGCCGCATTTGCTGCTCTGTCGAATGCAACATTCTTCTGCAATTCGTCGAGCTTCGCAAGGATTGCCTCCATCGTCCGGGCTTGAGCATCGTCAGCGGCCTGGCGAGGGACGAGTGTGTCGTCCGTATCTGTCCCTATAGACACCATGACAAACGCAAAAAGAGCAGAAACACAAACAAAAGGGAACAAAAACAAAGGACAAACTAGATCAAATCAATCTCACAAAGTCTCACGTAGGACACTAATCTGGGTAAAGTTGTGAGGGCGGAGTGGCTAGGCTGACTCAGCGTGGACTAAACCAACACAAAAACCACACAAACCTCACAATTCAGAAGCCAAAGTATAGTGACTATGCAAAAAGTATTCCAACATGCAAATCCTAGAATCCACAGAGAAAGAATACGGGGAGATAAGCTTAATGGACCTGTGTCAATTGTGAATCGGCTTCGCCGAGATCGCCTGAGGCTTGTGATTTTGCAAATTTGGTGGCTGATTTTTTTATTTTTTTTTGTAACTGAATGCCTCTTGCTTTTTGTTTGTTTTGATTGACACAAGTTTTTTTAGTGTAGACGATGAGAAATTGATGCAGAGACTAGAAATAAGTAATTTTCGATGAAAACTAGGAGATAACAATAGAGAAAATTCTAACAATAATCACGAACTATAGAAAACCAAATATGCAAGATTAATATGATTTAGGGCAAGCAAAGTCCACAACTAGGGTTAGGGTTTCTCACAGTATTCTCTTCTTTGTTATTCTCTCGGTCTTGAACAAGGACTTAGGAAGCCACAAATTCAACCTAGGGTAGGGGAGTGTTGGGGGCAACCAACAACAACAACAAAAACGGAAACAAACGAAAGAAACGAAAGCGGAAGCAAGGGAAATACTGAAATTTTAACGTGAGAACAAAGCGAGAAAGAAAATACCAACCTTGTACCCCTGAAATCTGTAGTGCCGAGTAATGTCGTGAACAAGGTTCTTGCCCTAATGGGCCTAAAACATAAATGGACCGGCCCTCTTGGCACAACAGAGGCCCGACATCCAAAAATAGAAACTTACTAAAAACGGAAACATCTAACAATAGTAAATACTAAAAACGATAACTTTCCAAACTTAGAAACATTCTAAGAATGAAAACTTCTAAGAAGGGAAACTGCGAAATACCAAAAAACTACCAAAACTGGAAAGTGTCTCAGAATGTCTCAAAATTGGCATGTGAGCGTCACAATACCAAAGTAACTCCGATGGCACTTGTAGTGCCGAGTAATGTCGTGACTGGGGTCACATCACCCTCCCCCACTTGGCTGCGAAACGTCCCCGTTTTACTAATGTCGCTGTCCGGGGGCTCGTGAGGCCGCAAGCCGTCTTGGTCGAGAGAGAAGCGAAGTTGGTCCGTGGTCAGCGGTGGTGTGGTAGTCCTCGTATACCCATCCAGTGCGGTTGCGCTCCTTCCAAGTCCAACACGGTCTGCATGTCCGTGTATCGGCTTCGTATCCAGGTGCAGGTCCAACGCCTGGTCAACGCTAGAAGCGGGTGGAGGCTCATCCGGGGGTACATCATAAAATACCTGCAATAGAGTGGGCACAAAATGGGATAAGTCATAGGGATTCTCCATTAAAGAAAGACACGCAAGAGGAGTAATAGGAGAACGTCCCTGAGAAGAAGGAGTAGACGCGCGTGATTGAGTCAGCAAAGAGCAGTGCGTGACTCGGTCCTGGAAAGGTGGTAAGTGTGGGCTCGCGTCTGTAGCAATGCATAGAGGCAATTCCGCGTTCGCGGTAAGGAATGCCGCGGTCGCGGAATCGTGTTCAGATGCGGAAGCCAACAATAGGTTTTCCACCGGCGCGGATCCTGATGCAGAAGTTGATGGCCCAGTTAGACAATCCGCAGGCGCGGATGGGGTGGCCGCGGGCGCGGTAGTGTGAGCCGCGGTCACGGTTGCAGCATTTGCGGTCGCGGTTTCGGCATGGACTAGGGGCTGCTCGTATTCGGCCCTCTCGCTTTTTCTCTCCACGTGGTCGTGAAAAATTGCCTGAGGCGTCATAGGGAGAAGAGTGACTCGCCTACCGCCATGAATGAAAACGTAAGTGTTGAGGAACCCGTCATGGACCGTCTTCCTGTCATACTGCCATGGTCTACCAAGAAGAAGATGAGTAGCATCCATAGACACAACATCACATAAAACACTATCATGGTATTGACCAATTTGAAAAGGGATGCGGCATTGCCTGTGTACCGCATCACCAGTACCTGCAGAAAGCCATTGAAGACCATATGGCTTGGGGTGTGGCTGCGTCGGTAATTGAAGGCGTTGGACAACCTTCACACTCACAATGTTGCAGCACGATCCACTATCAATGATGACGCTGAGGGAGGCATCTTGGACCAGACATCGGGTGTGGAAAATGGTGTCTCTCTGGTCCGTCAGGGGCGCCTCCATCACAGTAAGTGCACGCTGCGCGTAAAGGCTTAGTGGGGTACCGACAGATAAGTCAGGTAGCAAGCAAGTGGACCCATCATCCTGTGGTGCCTCATCTATCTCCTCGTCGGGCTCATCCTCGAAGGACTCATATCCTGCGGCCTGGGTGAAAAGGACCTTCTTCGGGTTGGGACAGTCGCGCTGTATGTGTCCACGACCGCCACAACGATAGCTTGCCTGGTCTCGTGTCCTCTCATTGGTGCGTGGCGCGTCCCGAGTGCGTGCAGGGGCTGCCGTGGTGCGTGTGGTCTCATGGCCACGAGCCTGGGGCTGCATCTTTCCGGTCTGCGCTGGAGAGGACACATCAGTAGAAACAGAAAGAATAGGTGTAGTGTCATACATGCGAGACTGAGTCTGGGACCAGGGAGTCTGTCGGCGGCGTAGATTCTGCTGGTGGATAATCATCACCGTATGAGTGAGCTGGTTTAGGTCCCGAATAGGTAGGATCTCCAGCTGGTCACGTATGTTGGGATTCAACCCACTCAAAAATCTGGTCCTCATAGTAGCAGGACCGATGCTAATGCCCGCCTTGTAATACAGGTCCTCGAGCTTGGCAAAAAACTCGATTGGGGTCTAGTTGCCCTGGCGAGCCAGCGCTATCTCCATCCTCATGTGGTTCTGGAAGTCATCTGGAACATATTTGCGGTGCATAATGAACGCCAGCTGGTGCCATTGATCAATTTGTTCCAGACCTCTTCGTTCCCTGTCAGTACAGAAACGATGCCACCAAGAGCGGGTTGCACCACGAAACTACAGAGTGGCGACATCGACCTTCTCGAACTTCTCATACTGACAGTGTCGCAGTGCGTTCTCGGTAGCCTACAACCAATCAAAAAACACAGCAGGATCATAATCACCATGGAAATGCTCGATAGTCACCTTGATCTGACGACGACTGGCATATGGGTTGAGCGCGCGTCTGCGGTCTTGGAAACCTCGAGCTACAGTAATCTGCTCAGGGAATGGGTCGTCCAGGTCATCATCGTAATGATCAAAGTCATCCTGGATAGGGCGGGGGCGACGCTGGCGACGACGGTCATGTTCGTCCATGCGGGGCTGCTGTCTCTCACGCACGGGTCGCCTCAGAGGTGTCGGAATCCGCGGCGGGATGTAATCCATCGGGTAGAGCTGGCTCTCTACTGGGTCACCCAAAGGTGAATGAAAGTTTCCCGGGTTGGGAACACCTGCAACCTCAAAACCCTCTTCATCATACTCAGTAAAAGGAATAGGAGGTACATACCTGGATCGCGGTGCAGTACGAGGAATAGTCCCTGGGTCACGGCTGGTGGTTGGACGGGTCGACGCCGTATGTGGTGCTTTGCTGCTGGTGGTGCCACAAGTTACGTCTTGTCGGCTTGCGAAAAAAGCATCTTGGCGTGTCTCGTCTCGCTGCATGGTCGCGTAACATAAATGCCGGTCAGTGGTGTCGACGTAGGGGTAGAGACCCAAGTCTGTGGCTGTGGACTCGTGCTCGGCGGAGTCATAGTCGAGGTCGTCCGCTGGCGAGCGCAGGGGCTTGTATCTGTTGAAGCCTTGGTCCTTTTGTTGGGACTCAATGATGGAGTCCAAACGATGAAGACCCGGCTGGAGTTGAGAACTGGAGGGCATCGGGCCCTTGCCCTTGTCGAGGCGCCGCGTGGTGTCGGAAGTGAGCGCGGGAGCCACGAGAGGATCAACCGCTGCGGTGTCGGCAGGAACATGGAGAACCGCGGGCGCGGTTTGCTTGTCCGCGGTCGTGGCTAGCTTTTTCGCGGTCGCGGATATAGCAGCCACGGTCGCGGCGACGGCCGCATTTGCTGCTCTGTCGAATGCAACATTCTTCTGCAATTCGTCGAGCTTCGCAAGGATTGCCTCCATCGTCCGGGCTTGAGCATCGTTAGCGGCCTGGCGAGGGACGAGTGTGTCGTCCGTATCTGTCCCTATAGACACCATGACAAACGCAAAAAGAGCAGAAACACAAACAAAAGGGAACAAAAACAAAGGACAAACTAGATCAAATCAATCTCACAAAGTCTCACGTAGGACACTAATCTGGGTAAAGTTGTGAGGGCAGAGTGGCTAGGCTGACTCAGCGTGGACTAAACCAACACAAAAACCACACAAACCTCACAATTCAGAAGCCAAAGTATAGTGACTATGCAAGAAGTATTCCAACATGCAAATCCTAGAATCCACATAGAAAGAATACGGGGAGATAAGCTTAATGGACCTGTGTCAATTGTGAATCGGCTTCGCCGAGATCGCCTGAGGCTTGTGATTTTGCAAATTTGGTGGCTGATTTTTTTATTTTTTTTTATAACTGAATGCCTCTTGCTTTTTGTTTGTTTTGATTGACACAAGTTTTTTTAGTGTAGACGATGAGAAATTGATGCAGAGACTAGAAATAAGTAATTTTCGATGAAAACTAGGAGATAACAATAGAGAAAATTCTAACAATAATCACGAACTATAGCAAACCAAATATGCAAGATTAATATGATTTAGGGCAAGCAAAGTCCACAACTAGGGTTAGGGTTTCTCACAGTATTCTCTTCTTTGTTATTCTCTCGGTCTTGAACAAGGACTTAGGAAGCCACAAATTCAACCTAGGGTAGGGGAGTGTTGGGGGCAACCAACAACAACAACAAAAACGGAAACAAACGAAAGAAACGAAAGCGGAAGCAAGGGAAATACTGAAATCTGATACCAGTTGATGTGTTCCGGTCTCCCAAAACACAAGTCAGAGCGGATCTAGGTAGAAGGCGGACGAAACAACTCTTGCTCGCTGAAGAATCGAACGAAAGCTGAACTTCGGATGCTGTTTGGGGAATTTCCGCGGGCGCGGAAAAGTGGCTGTTACGGCGCAAGCGATTCGAGTCGTGGTTCGATCTATGGGATCTCGGCTAGGGCCGAGGGCCACGTTTGGAGGTTGGGTTCGTATTCAAGGGATGTAGGTTCGGTGGTGGCTCGAGCGTGGGTTAGGGAGTCGGTTAGGGAGGTTCGGTGAAGGCTTAGTTGTAGGAGCTAGACCTAGAGGGCATGAGCTTGGCTCAATGGAAGCGCTAGGCTTTAACTCTCAATTCAACTTGTTTATTAATTAGGGTTAGGCTAGCTTATATAGTAGCCAAAACAAGGTTCTTGCCCTAATGGGCCTAAAACATAAATGGACCGGCCCTCTTGGCACAAGAGAGGTCCGACATCTAAAAATATAACCTTACTAAAAACGGAAACATCTAACAGTAGTAAATACTAAAAATGATAACTTTCCAAACTTAAAAACATTCTAAGAATGGAAACTGCTAAGAAGGGAAACTGCGAAATACCAAAAAACTACTAAAAATAGAAATTGTCTCAGAATGTCTCAAAACTGGCATGTGAGCGTCACAATACCAAGGAACTCCGATGGCACTCGTAGTGCCGAGTAATGTTGTGACCGGGGTCACATCAATGCCCCAACTCGAGCACGACAGAAAATGTTTTTTGTTTTGTTGAAAAGGTCATTAGATATTACAAATGTATATACATATATATTCAAGATAAGTAAATTTGGCTTAATCGCTCAATCACCAGTGTTCTAAAAATCCCCGCCTAGGGCCGTCTAGGCCCCGTCTAGGCGCTATGCGGTCATCCACCGCCTAGGGTGATGTGACCCTGCCGTCCTTGTCACATCCGCCTTGACACTCCCCTATAATTACATCCAGTACGATCAAGACATTAATTGCTTAGCACGTTTTATGAACAGTATTTCTATTTTTAGTAGCTGCTATTTCTGGATGGTTGCCATTTATGTTAAATGGGCCGCCAGAATTAGTAACTAGAGAGTCTGGCCCATTAGGTCAACCCTCTAGTATAAATACTCTCTTTTGTCTTCATTTTCAACTACGTCGAAATAGAGCTTTGTTTTCCAGTCGAGTAATCTCCTGCAAACCCGGGCCCTGACGTCACACAAATTAACGCGTTTCTAGTTGAATTATCCTGGCGCATTAATTCGGTTCCAACTATCCAGTTACTATCCGTTTTCCCGCAACAAGAATTAACCCTAATTCTTGTCGCCCCACAAACCCTAATAGCCACCATCGTTCCCTTGCTCCACACGACTACCGCCGCACCACCACTCCACCACGCGTCTCCACCCACTTCCGCCGTCGGTCAACACCATCACCGCCGCCTCTCCGACTACCCTCCATCCAGCCGCTGCGCCTCCACAGTCCATCTACAACACGTCTCCCCCTTTCCGACGAGTTGGTTCGCCCCAATACGGATTCAATCGATCCTTGACAGCGAATCGTGGTCTTTCCATCGAACAAGGTCACATCAACTGGCATTAGAGCCTTCGAATCGCGTAAGTCATTCCAACTCTTCATTCAAATCACTCCTTCGCTTCCGCAAATCCATTACTGCATATAAAAAAAAAACGGCGAACCGTTCTACCCAGATATCGTCAAATTTTTTTTTCTCCCTTTCCGCAATTTTCTTACATATTCCTGTAGAGGATCTCGAGACGAGTCCGGGCATATAAAATTCGCCCAAAACGGACATCGTTTGACCCCTCAAAAGGCCAAAATACGAACTGTCTACCGCTGAAACCCTAGATTCCGCCGTCAAGCACAGATCCGAACCTTTTCACACAGATTTTCAGCATTTTCTGGTGTTTTGCTTGGTTTTTGATTGTGTTTATTGTAGATCCGCTTGCATATAGGCTTAGATAGTTCATTTGCGACTTTGTTTGCCTTGTTTGCGCCACAAATCTACATCTTCTCAATCCTTTCTCTTCAAACTTGAATCACTGATTTTTTTTTAATTTCTGGCTGCTGTTCGTACAAAAAAAAACAGAAACTCAGCAGCTGTTCGCTGAACCAACAAAAAAAAAAAAAAAAATTCTGAGACCACACAAGCCAAAATAAGACAAGTGAGTCTTTTCGCAGTGCAATAAGGTTGAACCCGGTCTTGAATCCGGCACCTTCACATTACCGTCAGCACAGTGATTAATTTACCGTCTTCTCTATCTTTCACCGTCTGGGTTGCATATCTTGGTTGACTGTGTTGTGCTTACTTCTGGGCTTATATCCTTGCATATCTACTTTCGACATTGTCTTTACTGAGCATTGCCTTGATTTTGTTGATTGTTGTAGGATTTGCCTTGAGCTTGCTCGTAACCGCCCACACGGTCAGCCAGATTAGTTACCCGAGTGATTGTTTGTTGAGTTCGGTTCTGCTTACCTATTTGTTGATTCTCTGTTGCTGTTGTTGTTCGCTTTGATCCTGTGGTTGGCCATTTCTTGCTGTCAAGTACAATGTCAGAAGGTGATACAACACGCGAGATAGGCGCCGAGACTGCTCAACAACAATTGCGCCTAGAGAGGCTTGCGAGAGACAAGGCATGGGACGCGCGGATCGCCTAACTCCAGCGTCAAATAGCAGATCTCGTCGCTCGCCAGCAACCGGCCCCAGTCACTACGATTGCTTCTGCTCCGGATCAACTCCAGGAATAGGCGTTAGGCGCCATAGCCCTGGAAAAGGCAAAGGGTAAAGCTGCAATGCTTTCTTCCACATCGGACGCAGGACAGCTGAAACACCTGGCGTCGTCGACAACGCAGGACAATGACGGTCTAAACCTTTCCGACGTCCAGCCGACTCCTGCAGCTGTCTATCCAACCGATGCTGATGGCAGTGTGGTCGGGACTGCCGACCACCATAATGACCAGGCATATCGCCTTGCCTTGCTATCTAGACGCGTGCTGAGCATCACGGAGGGAGCCCTTACAGAGCAACGAGAGAACTTGTTTCACACTCGGTGCCAAGTTCAGGATGCATCTCTGAGTGTGATCATTGATGGGGGGTCGTGCTGCAACCTCATCAATGAGGAGGTTGTGTGCCGTTTCAACCTTCCGACTACACCACAACCCACTCCCTCCGACCTTCAGTGGATCTATGAAGGGTCAGGTAACACAGTTTCTCGCCAGAGTCTTATTTCATCTTCGTTTAGCCCTTACAACGACACTATGCTATGTGATGTTACCGCTGTGGACGCAACCCATCTGCTTTTGGGCCGTCCATGGCAATATGATCGTCGCGTGCTTCACGACACGTATTTGAACACTTACATGTTCAAATACCACGAGAAACGCGTGACTCTCTTACCCATGAGTCCGCAGGACATTTTACAGGAGCAGGCTGAGCGACAACGCCAGAAGGCCATTGAGGCCGCCAAAACTCCGCCTGTGCAGAAACCAACCCCGCAGAACGCCAGACGACAACTCGGCCGCATCACCGACCGCATTGAGGCACCTGAGGGAAACTCAGGCGACAACTCGGTCGGGTCACCGACCGAGTTGTGTCACTTGGGGGAAACTCGGCCAGAAACTCGGCCGAGTTCTGGGCCGGGTCAGCACACCTGGACACAACTCGGTCCGACACCCGACCGAGTTATGGACCGAGTCGGGAAAAGCGCCCGTAACTCAGCCGAGTCAGCTTCATGTCCTATGCCTTCGCCTTCTGTGTCTTGTGGAAGGTCGTCTGCATCTACAGCTGCTTCTGCATCTACCTTGTGGGGCACCTGTGAACGCAGAGTTCTTCTGGCGAAACACAGGGACCTCACTCCGGCACTTCAGGGAAAGTCTATTTGTTTCCTTCTTATTCATCGCCTTTGTGCCACTACTATGACAGAGCCCGCACTTTCGCCTGCAATTTTGTCTATTTTGCAGGAATTTGTGGATTTCATGCATGACGAGTTGCCGCCAAGCCTGCAACATGTGCGTCGTATTGAGCATTGGATGGACTTCTTTCCCGATGCGTCGTTGTAGGAACATGAGAACTTTGCTGCTGGGAAGTTGGCTGAGCACATTCAGGATCTACACAGGAGGACACGCCCACATCTGGAGCGACGTGCGATACAATACGCATCCCAGAAGAACAAGGGAAGGAGACGATTTATCTTCGCCCTGGGCGACTTGGTTTGGCTTCACTTGCGGAAGGAGCGATTCCCTTTCGTCCGCAAGTCTAAGCTCAACCAACGGGGTGATGGTCCATTCAGAGTCGTCACGAACATTGGCGACAACACATTCCAGCTCGAGCTACCGGACAAGTACGGGGTGCGTGAGACGTTCGACGTCGCGGACTTCGCACCATATGTTGAGCCTGAGCCTAATGAGGGTGAAGCGGGGACGCTTCACAACCAAGTGGGGGAGGGTGATGTGACCCTGCCGTCCTTGTCACATCCGCCTTGAGACTCCCCTACAGTTACATCCAGTACGATCGAGACATTAATTGCTTAGCACGTTTTATGAACAATATTTCTATTTTTAGTAGCTGCTATTTCTGGGTGGTTTCCATTTATGTTAAATGGGCTGCCAGAATTAGTAACTAGAGAGTCTGGCCCATTAGGTCAACTCTCTAGTATAAATACTCTCTTTTGTCTTCATTTTCAACTACGTCGAAATAGAGCTTTGTTTTCCAGTCGAGTAATCTCCTGCAAACCCGGGCCCTGATGTCACACAAATTAACGCGTTTCTAGTTGAATTATCCTGGCGCATTAATTCGGTTCCAACTATCCAGTTACTATCCGTTTTCCCGCAACAAGAATTAACCCTAATTCTTGTCGCCCCACAAACCCTAATAGCCACCATCGTTCCCTTTCTCCACACGACTACCGCCGCACCACCACTCCACCACGCGTCTCCACCCACTTCCGCCGTCGGTCACCACCATCACCGCCGCCTCTCCGACTACCCTCCATCCAGCCGCTGCGCCTCCACAGTCCATCTATAACACGTCTCCCCCTTTCCGACGAGTTGGTTCGCCCCAATACGGATTCAATCGATCCTTGATAGTAAATCATGGTCTTTCCATCGGACAAGGTCACATCAACTGGCATTAGAGCCTTCAAATCGCATAAGTCGTTCCAACTCTTCATTCAAATCACTCTCTTTTGTCTTCATTTTCAACTACGTCGAAATAGAGCTTTGTTTTCCAGTCGAGTAATCTCCTGCAAACCCGGGCCCTGACGTCACACAAATTAACGCGTTTCTAGTTGAATTATCCTGGCGCGTTAATTCGGTTCCAACTATCCAGTTACTATCCGTTTTCCCACAACAAGAATTAACCCTAATTCTTGTCGCCCCACAAACCCTAATAGCCACCATCGTTCCCTTGCTCCACACGACTACCGCCGCACCACCACGCGTCTCCACCCACTTCCGCCGTCGGTCACCACCATCACCGCCGCCTCTCCGACTACCCTCCATCCAGCCGCTGTGCCTCCACAGTCCGTCTACAACACATCTTCCCCTTTCCGACGAGTTGGTTCGCCCCAATACGGATTCAATCGATCCTTGACAGCGAATCGTGGTCTTTCCATCGGACAAGGTCACATCATAGGGCCGCCTAGGCGAGAAGAAGTCTCAGATGTTGTGGAAGCAACAACATTTAGGAGATGACGTATGCATAAAACATTGTTTTGGGTGAGACTTTGTAAAATTAGGCCCATTATTAAAAATCAAACCTCATCCCAACATAGTTTTATAAACATTAAAGAATTTGGGAGAACATAGTCAAATAATCACATGGATCACGCATTAATTTTTAATCCACCTAGGCCCTGTCTAGGCCCCCTCACCGCCAAGCTCCCGCCTAGCGACTTTTAGAACATTGCCAATCACTAATGTTATTTGTAGTTTGTAACAATTTCTGGTTTTTATTTATATGTTTGTTTATTTTATTTCTTGCCTATAGTGTAAAGAATACGATGAAGAAGGCATATCCCTCTTTTATTTTATGTTCTGCCATCCACAGACATGTACAGAAGGGTTTGTGTTCAGCGGTGGTCGTCGCCGACAAGCATAAAAAGGGTGGTGGTTCAAGCGAAGGTTGTAGTGTCAAGTAGCGCATCGAGTATGGGACGACCCAGTGAGAGACGATTTATCCATGAATGCTATTGAGAGGGGTCAAAAAAATGTATATTGATTTGATCCTATGCCTCATGAAAACATTCAATTCGTTCAAGTGTGCACACCTCGTGTAATGTTAGAGATATTATTAGAGATATTATTAGCTAATTGATATAATTGTATTTTAGGATACTTATGTTATCTTTTCCTTCAAGATATCTCTTCTGTAGCCTATATATCTACGTTACTGATTATTGAATAAACAAGGCATAATTCTCTTTTCAATCTATTCTCTAATAATTTACATGGTATCGGAGCAAGGTTGTTAACAACCCTAATTTTTTTTCCGACCACCCCCTCCGCCCCATCACCACCACCGCCGGCGTTGCTCATCACCGAACGGCTTGCTCGTTGCTTTGTATCTATGACAGACCCAACCAAACGCAACCCTGTCGCTAAATTCGGCATGCCCTACAATCTTCACCCTTTCGATCATCCGAGCCTTTCAATCTGTCCGGTTGTTCTCAAAGGCGATAACTTTCAAGAATGGGATATCGCTATGCAGAATGCGTTCAAAGCTAAACAAAAGCTCAGATTCATTGATGGCAGTATGATAGCTCCATGAACCCCTCGATGATGGCGAAGGACGAAGACGACGAGAAGACGACGAGTTTGCGGAAGCAGAACGAAGCAGCCAAGAACTCGGCCCAGAACGCGACCGAGTTCTGGACCGAGTTGTTGCCCGCGTCAGCGATCTCAATTCGTCGTTTTGCTGAACAATTTATTATTAAATTTTATTATTTCTTTTGACGCTATTTAAGACCCAAAACCCTAGTTTGTAATCTTTATATTGAATTTGAGTAGTAAAGTTGAGTACGCTCCTTCCCTTGAGTTCCAACATCAAACCCTTCGATCCCACGGATCAACTATCCCGTAGCTCGTTGCTTCGAGCAATTCATACACCGTCTCTTCGGTAATCACGATCATCTCTTTGATCTATTCGTCATCTCTTTAACGCGTTTGAAGGCTATCTCTTTATCCCTAGGAAAGCCATCTCTTTGGCTATGGAAGAGAAGGATTCAACTACAAGCTTGAGGAACCAAGATCCTGCGTTACAGACAATACTTCAGGGGTTGTTCGCATCAACTAGGGTTTCGGGTCTTAAATAGCATCAAAATAAATAATAAAATTTAATAATAAATTGTTCAGCAAAACGACGAATTGAGATCACTGACGCGGGCAACAACTCGGTCCAGATGTCGGTCGAGTTCTGGGCCGAGTTCTTGGCTGGAGCAACAACTCGGTCCAGAACTCGGTCGAGTTCTGGGCCGAGTTCTTGGCTGGAGCAACAACTCGGTCCAGAACTCGGTCGAGTTCTGGGCCGAGTTCTTGGCTGCTTCGTTCTACTTCCGCGAACTCATCGTCTTCGTCTTCTCGTCGTCTTCGTCCTCTTCGTCCTTCGCCGTCATCGAGGGGTTCATGGAGCTATCACTCCCCCTTCACTATGATAGGAACATCTCATGTCAAGGGAGAAGATTTGTCATTCACTGTGTCAAAAGTTGCTCGACTGTTGGGTGTCTCTGCTAAAGGGTTCAGTGATGTTCCTGGTGAGAAGATAATTGATGCTCAAAAGAAAGCCAAGGAGGCTAGTGCTCAAAGGCTCTTCCAGTCAACATCCAGAGGTACTCATGTGTCTTTACTCACTCTGCCTCAACGAATAGCGCATCACATCATTATGAAGGCTATCGTTCCTAGGCAAGAGAAGAGGAGTACAATCACTGCCACCGATCTGCTGTTGCTGGATAGGTTTTGGAATAAGGAGAAAATTGACCTTCCTAGGGTCATTCTACAACACATGGCAAAGTGCAGTACCAAGACTCATTCCCTCGCCTACCCATATGTTGTCAAGGTGATTTTGCAAGCAGAGGGAGCTTACACAGCAGAAGGAGAAGTTCCCATTGTCACCGAGCTGGATATGGTGAATGTGAACAAAATGAAGTATCAGGGAGATGGTAAGGGAACTCTGCTTGTGTCTGAGATTTTGAAGAGAGAAGCTGGTGAGTGAACTTCAAGGAACGGCTTTGTGCAACACCAAATGCTGACTGAGATGCGCGAAATCAAGAACACCCTGTCGCTGCTTCTTGAGTATTTTCTCAACAAGGACAAAGACCAGAAGGAGGATTTTGAGTCTTGAGTGGATCCCTTTGTCTATCCTAGCCCGTCTTTCCCTATTTCTCTTGAATTTCTTATGTTATTTTGTGAACTTGCTTGCTCTTTTGATTTTGGTAAGTTGTTTGCTATGTTATCTATGATCTTATGTAATCATTCCCTACTCGATCTATGAACTTTATTTTTCTTTTAATTTGCAACAATAGTCCTATTGTTCCCTTGTTTATCTTTTGATCTTTTGATGATGCCAAAATGGGGAAGTGTGGAAAATTGTGTGATGAACTCAGTAAAGTGAGGTAACAACTTTGTTGTTCCTAATTCTTTATGAATTTTAGAACGATGCTAGTGCTGTGGGGGAACGATGATGCAACTTGAAGGTATGAATTATTATGATTCATTTGATATAAAATTTTGCTTAACATTTGATCTTAGAAACATTATGACTTATATCTTTCTCCTTTTTACTCTATGTTATGATCGAACAATTTTTGAATGGGTTTGTCATCACCAAAAAAGAGGAAATTGTTGGAACCATGACGTTCCCTCTGGTTTTGATGATGACAAACACCATTGGGTTTTATGGTTTACATTGTTTCTATGAGTTTTAGAGTTTATGAAAGAATTAAGGAACAATGGAAAGCATGTGAAAGAAGAGAAAGCAGAGGATTGCTAAGGAACTTGGGGAAAACATCGAACAGTTACGCGGAAGCAAAATTGAAGAATGAAGCGCGTGTATAGTTCATACAAGGAAACTTTTATACATGGAAATAACATATAAGGAACAATGCAGATTGCAAGAATTGCCAACTGTTACTAGTAAAGGCCACTACATATGGAAACCTTGTTTTGAAGATCTACTCGGAGAGAGAAGAGCTAGATAGCGTGTCTTAGGAAAGTTTTTATATGGAAACCATGTGATTATGAGCTAAGTTGTTTAGAAGGAAAATAAATCTTAGACCATTACCATGTATAGGAACCGATAGATGTCTTAGGTGTTTGGTAAGAAGGTCTTGGCTACCACTATAAATAGATGAGGATATCTTAGGGAAAGGTATCTCAACTATCATCAAGGAAGCATACTGAAGAGCAATTGCGGATTGAGATCGAAGGTTCTAGGCAAGGTACGAACTAGTGTTGTGAGTACTTACTTAGAGTCTTTTGTTGTGTTCTTGTGTTGTTACTAGTTGATTGCACTCAATGCCTAGAAACCTAGGAACTGTGTGTGATTAGGTGGAGAGAAGACTTGTGAGATTGTATAACTTATTAATAATACAAGTACATGTGTTTGAAATCCTCCTAGTATAATACCTAGAGGTAGAGGTTTCCCTTTTCAACTAGTTGGTTGATAGAGTTTCCTCTCTAATGAACTGTCTTACTGTTACTCCTGAATCTCTGTTATTTCCGCTAGCGGAAACTGTTCCCTGGACAGCGCTGCCCAGGGAACAGTTTCATAATTCTCTGTCTAACACACTACGATTCAACAATAACAATATATTATATTAAATATCTATCTTAATAGTTATTCTTTTTATTTAGGTTTTTTATTATATTATCATAGTTTATGTTAAATGGTAACATAATGGTTAAAGTGTGATCCATTTGATTTTATTTTTTTTACTTAAGTATAGTAAATTTCTAATTGCAACCACTCCAAAACTTCATCGAAAGCACGAGTACTTAGCTAGTTGCATACGAAAATAAAACAATTTACATTTTGTACCAGTATACCACCACTCCAAAACTACTCCACTATGCCCAAAAACTACTAACTATTTATAAATACAGTAAGTCAATTAATAATCTGATAATAGGGTACTATATTTGGTCAAGTAAGCTAATTAATAATCTGACATCTATTTATGAAGTGCAATAATTGATCTAAGCCTAACCATTGGATCACGATTGCAAGAAAGATAAAAGCAAAACATTTTGATCACGATTTGTACAACTACTCACTCCAATATGCGCCACAACTACTAACTTAAATAATGAATTCACATTAGCAAGTCATTATTTATCTATTTGTTTTATTAGACTCGTTCACTCATTTAATCATGCATCTATTTTATTATTTCGAAATTGGGTTGGTTTCATGAGATTAAGGTTATTTTGGTTGAACTTGCCCTAAAACACAGATCACACAGAAGTAGGAGTCGAGCGAAAGTGGATGGCAGGGAAAAACAGTTTGTGCACGAAGTCAGGCACGTGCCACGTGGAGCTAGGTGCTGCGGAATGTGGAGATGCAAGCCTAATACATGCTACTTTTGGCGGGAGTTGCGCATATATAGTCCGTGGAATTTGTTTTCGCATAAATATAGCCTCGTCAGAATGAATAAGGTAGAATATGAAGTGGAATTAGAATGTTAACTGGAATATATATTTTACAGATTTCGCTCCACAAATTGTAATCTGTTGATTTTATTACTAGAAATATTGATGCAGATTGAAGCAAACATCATACCGCTTTCGCTTTCCTTCTTCTACATATTAAAAAAAAAACTTAAACACTTCATTCAATTAGGATAACAAATTTACATTATATATGAAGTGCAATGTAAGCTTGAATATCCACTATCCATGTACCATATAGTACGTGTACCGTCGCACTTCATCCTACGCGTAAGGGATTAGTTATTACAAATCCATGACGATTTAGTTGTGGGTTTAGAACTTTGAGATTTCACATTCTTAACAAGTCCTATTTTATTCTATCTCCAAATATGATCGTTCTCCTCAGATTTGATTTTGATGGTACACTCTTGCATGTAGTGGTCTGCTTGATCGTAGTGCTAATAGACTCTTATAGAATTTTAGGTTGAAAGTTGATTTCCTAAGAACTATTTCATGTTCCCTTTGGTTGAACTCCTTGCAAAAGTTTCCGGAGAGCACGTACAATTTCCTTTGGCTAGAGGATTATGTACTACAGCTTTGGGAGAAACATTTGTGTTCTCTTTGACTTGTGTAGAGAATTCAACTTTGAGGGAAGGTGTATTGGTACTATTTCCATGGTTACCACCAACATTGCCTACACCAAATCCTGACCTTACATATCTCTTAAAGAAGGCCTTTTCTCCCTTTAAGCTTTGGAGGAATTATACTCATGTATCCACACCTTTTTCCTTAGTTCTTCATAAGATTTAGAGTTTTTTTAGGTCATCAACTAGTTTAACATTACCTAGTTTTAACATTAAAATCTAGATTCAAGTTTGATCACCTCAGAACCTAGGGATGATGTGTTAACGACCTTTAACTTTCCTACTTCTCGCATACCAATATCATTTTTGGGTCCCAATATTTTTTATAGTCAGTACCATGGCCATACCTTGTCCTTGATTACATGTCCAATATAACATGGTTTTTTGCCACACGTAATCCGTCTAGAAGTAATATGAGATTTTAAAATAAATGTAGTATTAATGAATATGATATTACAAAATTAATACAACATTATATAAACACAAAAAAAGTTTTTGAATAAGATTCCTCTTATTATACATAATCTAAATCAAGTAGACAAAATGTACATGTAACGTAGGACCAATCTAATCAATGATTTGAGATGATTTCGATCAACAACTTATAATCATATCAAACCATAATGATATTAATAAGTCCAATTGGCACCGTTTGTGGGAACAGAGAGGATTATGGGATTGCAACTCGACGATCCATGAAGTCCAAAAACCACCATCCACTAAAGGCTTTGTTTCGCAGCCTCAATCTCGTAGAAGAGATTGAGCATCACACGAAGGGAAAAAGTGAGAACGCGAGGGAAATATAAGAAGCGATTTTTTGAACCTGGCAATGCAGCACCGCTAGGGTCGGATCCGCCATTCTGTCCACGGAAGTGGGTCGGAAAAAGCAAAGGGGGTTCTCATCTTGACGGAAGGGGAGACGATTGTCGTTCAAACGCCGGAATCAAGACCACCTCTCTACGGATTCCTTAGAGTCATGAGTGAGGAATTCCTCTATCACAAAGTTCCAGGATCCAAAAGAAATCATCTAGTTGATGCTCTTCTCACACCTTATGATCAAAGAGGTACACGTTCCCAACTGCATAATTTTTGTGCCTTCTATGCTTTCATCTCGTTTGTAGAGCCAAAGACCATCAATGAAGCATTGAAGGAACCAGATTGGATTGTTGCTATACAAGAAAAGATGTACCAATTTGAGAGGAACAAGGTGTGGAGACTGGTTCCCTTGCCCAAGAACAAGCATGCTATTGGCACTCGCTGGGTATTTAGGAACAAGCTCGATGACTCTAGAAGTGTGACAAGAAACAATGCAAGATTGGTTGCTCAAGACTACAACCAACAAGAAGGAATAGACTATGATGAGACATATGCTCCAGTAGCTCGCATCAAAGCCATTTGTCTCATCGCTTACGCTGCCTTCAAAGGTTTCACATTGTACCACATGGATGTCAAAACAACCTTTCTCAATGGCTACCTTCAAGAAGAAGTTTATGTGAAACAACCCCCTGGCTTTGAAGATGTAGATTGTCCTGACCATGTGTATGCACTGGACAAGGCAATGTAAGACCTTAAGCAAGCACCTCGTGCTTGGTATGACAGGTTGGCACAGTTCCTCCTCTCCAATGGATATAGACGTGGTGCGATCGACAAGACACTGTTCCTCTTGGAACATAAAGGTGAGATTCTCGTAGTTTAAGTCTATGTTGATGATATTATCTTTGGTTCCACTAATCCTGCACTTGTAGAGAAATTCAAAAATCTCATGAGCAATGAATTTGAGATGAGTATGATAGGGGAATTGTCATTTTTCTTGGATTACAAGTCTCTCAATCTTCTAGGGAAACAAGAGTACATCAACAAAAATACATCAAGGAGTTGTTGAATAAGTATGGTATGGATTAATCTAAACCTATTGATACCCCTATTTCTCCTAACACTCGCCTTGATGCAGACTTTAATGGCAAAGATATGGATGCTACAATGTATAGAGGAATGATTGGCTCATTACTCTATCTAACGGCAAGTAGGCCATATATCATATTCAGTGTGTGTCTTTGTGCTAGATTTCAGGCAAATCCTAAGGAGTCACACCTAATTGAAGTCAAACGTATCCTGCGGTACTTGAAAGGGAGCTATCATCCGTGCCTTTGGTATCCAATGAACAATGGGTTTGAACTTGTGGGCCTCACTGACGCTGATTTTGCAGGACACTTGGGGGATCGCAAAACCACATCAGGGACGACATAGTTCCTTGGCCCATGCCTTGTCTCTTGGGGACTATTTCTAGTATCAGTTGTTTTCCTACAACTGGTTCGACTAAGTCTTTGTTTTTTTTAATCTTGTTTTTTGTTGCTTTATTTTCAGATATGTTTTCTTCAGATGCGAAGAGTCTTGAGTGCTGGTAATCTCAACGACTACGATCCCGAACATGAGCGTACTTTTAGTGCTAGAAGAAGATAGCAATGCGAAGACAGAGAACAAGCAATGGGAGACAACAGAGTGGGGAACGATCCTCCTCTAGAAGTTGAAGAACCATGCATTTCTAGTGTCATGCCAAATCACTTTGGTCCTATTTCTGGTGTGGTCTGACCTCCGGTGCAAGCTCATAACTTCGAGCTTAAACCTTCACTAGTTAACATGGTTCAGCAGAATCAATTTGGAGGTCTGCCTTCTGAAAACCCATACCAGCATTTGGCTACCTTTACTGAGCTCATGGACACCGTGAAGATCCATGAGGTATCCCAGAATGCGCTTTTCCTGCGAGCTTTTTCATTCTTACTGTGAGACAGGGCCAAAGCTTGGTTCAAGGCTTTACCTCTTGGCTCGATAACAACGTGGGACGAGCTGACAAAAGCATTCCTCAACAAATACTTTCCACCAAAGAAGACTGCTGAGATGAGGAATCATATTCTGGCATTCAAGATGAAGGATGAAGAGTCTCTTTATGAGGGGTGGGAAAGATTCAAGGAATTGCTGATGTTGTGCCCCCATCATGGGCAACAAAAGTGGACCATGCTACATGTTTTGTACAACGTTGTTGACAATTCTACCAGGCTAATCATTGATGCTTCAACGGGTGGTAGAATCATGAATATGGAGGTTGATGATGCTTGGGACTTGATCGAGAGTACTGCTCAACACTCTCATTATTACAGTGATCCTCGCTATACTTCCAGTTCCAAGAAACCTGCATGGTTGTATGAGGTCAGTTCTGAGACACACCAACAAGCTCAAATAGATGCTATGGCATAACAGATCAAGAGGCTGAATTTGTTAGTGCAAAAGCTGCAAGGACAAGGTGCATGGCAATCCTCATATGTTGTTTCTGGTGTAGCCTGTCAGTTCTGTGGAGAGGGTGACCATACTATATCATCTTGTCACCTATTTGCTTCTCAGAGTGAGTCCTAGAGAGAGGCGAACTACATGAATAACTTCAACAAGGGCCCTAAGAATGATCCATATTCCAACACTTACAACCCTAGTTGGAGGAATCATCCCAATTTCTCCTATGGGAACAACTTGGTTGCGCAGAGACCACCCCTTGGATTTCAACAAAGAGCCTTACCACCTCAAAACCAGGCTCATGCTTAATCAGTTGAAGATCCCAACTTAGCCCTCATATTAAAGGAGTTGCAGTAAATGAATAAGATACTGAAACACCATGATAGTTTGCATGCGAATACGCTCTGAATGTTACTAGACAACAAGGCCAGCTTCCTGGCCAAACTGAGGCTAATCCAAAAGGGCAAATCAATGATGTGTCGTTAAGGAATGGAAGACAACTTGAGGATCATAAGGCTGTAGATCCCAAGAAGACAGACAAGGTAGTTGCCGAGCCTGAAGAAGTTGTGATCCAAGAGAAGGAGCTAGAAAATGAGCCTAGATATGTGCCACCACCAGCTTACAAGCCTCCTCTACATTTCCCACAAAGGAGAGCTCATGCTCAATTGGATCAGCAATATGGTAAATTTATGGAGGTGTTGAAGAAGCTCTACATCAATATTCCCTTCACCGATGCTCTGAAGCAGATGCAAGCTTATGTGAAGTTCTTGAAAGAGATTTTGTCCAACAAGAGAAAGCTGGATGACTACCAATTTGTCTTCTTGAGTCAGGAGTGTAGCACTCTAATTCAAAATAAATTGCCTCCTAAGCTTGAAGACCCTGGTAGCTTTATTGTCCCTATGGTGATTGGCAATAGCACCTACAATGCTCTATGTGATTTGGGAGCCAGTGTGAGTTTGATTCTACTATCCATATGCAAGAAGCTAGATTTAGGAGAGCCAAGACAAGTGAGGATGACTCTTTTCATGGCCGACAAATCCACTGCGCGTCCAATAGGTTTTTTGGAGGACATTCCCATCCAGATAAGTAAGTTCTACATTCCTGTGGATTTTATTGTTCTTGATATTGATGCTGATTTTCCTATTCCTATTATATTGGGAAGACCCTTTCTAACTACTGCATGTACAATCATTGATTTTAAGCATGGTGTTCTTTCCTTTACTATTGGGGATGAGAAAATTTATTTTAATTTTTCCAAAGCTATTAAACAACCTGCTTTTGAGGATGATGGTTGCAAGGTAGATGTAGTTGACCAAGAAGCTCAAGGATCTATGATGTCTATTATTTCTAATCAAAGATCCTGCGTTGCTAACGACACTTCAGGGGTTGTTCGCATCAACTGGTATGTTGATGCGAACAACCCCTAAAGTGTTGTCTGCAACGCAGGATCTTGGTTCCTCAAGCTTGTAGTTGAATCCTTCTCTTTCGTAGCCGAAGAGATGGATTTCCTAGGGCTAAAGAGATAGCCTTCAAACGCGTCAAAGAGATGACGAATAGATCAAAGAGATGATCGTGATTACCGAAGAGACGGTGTATGAATTGCTTGAAGCGACGAGCTACGGGATAGTTGATCCGTGGGATCGAAGGGTTTGATGTTGGAACTCATAGGAAGGAGCGTACTCAACTTTACTACTCAAATTCAACATAAAGATTACAAACTAGGGTTTTGGGTCTTAAATAGCGTCAAAATAAATAATAAAATTTAATAATAAATTGTTCAGCAAAAAGACGAATTGAGATCGCTGACGCGGGCAACAACTCGGTCTAGAAATCGGTCGAGTTCTGGGCCGAGTTCTTGGCTGGAGCAACAACTCGGTCCAGAACTCGGTCGAGTTTTGGGCCGAGTTCTTGGCTGCTTCGTTCTGCTTCCGCAAACTCGTCGTATTCTTCTTCTCGTCGTCTTCGTCCTCTTCGTCCTTCGCCGTCATCGAGGGGTTCATGGAGCTATCACTCCCCCTCCACTATGATAGGAACATCTCGTGTCAAGGGAGAAGATCTGTCATTCACTGTGTCAAAAGTTGCTCGACTGTTGGGTGTCTCTGCTGAAGGGTTCAGTGATGTTCCTGGTGGGAAGATAACTGATGCTCAAAAGAAAGCCAAGGAGGCTAGTGCTTAGAGGCTCTTCCAGTCAACATTCGGAGGTACTCATGTGTCTTTACTCACTCTGCCTCAGCGAATATCGCATCACATCATCATGAAGGCTGTCGTTCCTAGGCAAGAGAAGAGGAGCACAATCACTGCCACCGATCTGTTGCTGCTGGATAGGTTTTGGAATAAGGAGAAAATTGACCTTCCTAGGGTCATTCTACAACACATGGCAAAGTGCAGTACCAAGACTCATTCCCTCGCCTACCCACATGTTGTCAGGGTGATTTTGCAAGCAGAGGGAGCTTACAGAGCAGAAGGAGAAGTTCCCATGGTCACCGAGCTGGATATGGTGAATGTGAACACAATGAAGTATCAGGGAGATGATAAGAGAATTATGCCTGTGTCTGAGATTTTGAAGAGAGAAGCTCGTGAATGAACTTCAAGGAACGACTCTATGCAACACCAAATGCTGACTGAGCTGCGCAAAATCAAGAACACCCTGTCGCTGCTTCTTGAGTATTTTCTCAACAAGGACAAAGACCAGAAGGAGGATTCTGAGTCTTGAGTGGAGCCCTTTCTCTATCCTAGCCCATCTTTCCCTATTTCTCTTGAATTACTTATGTTATTTTGTGAACTTGCTTGCTCTTTTGATTTTGTTAAGTTGTTTGCTATGTTATCTATGATCTTATGTAATCATTCCCTGCTCGATCTATGAACTTTATTTTGCTTTTAATTTGCAACAATAGTCCTATTGTTCCCTTGTTTATCTTTTGATGTTTTGATGATGCCAAAATGGGGAACCATGTTATTATGAGCTAAGTCGTTTAGAAGGAAAAGAAATCTTAGACCATTACCATGTATAGGAACCGATAGATGTCTTAGGTGTTTGGTAAGAAGGTCTTGGCTACCACTATAAATAGATGAGGATATCTTAGGGAAAGTTATCTCAACTATCATCAAGGAAGCATACTGAAGAGCAATTGCGGATTGAGATCGAAGGTTCTAGGCAAGGTACGAACTAGTGTTGTGAGTACTTGCTTAGAGTCTTTTGTTGTGTTCTTGTGTTGTTACTAGTTGATTGCATTCAATGTCTAGAAACCTAGAAACTGTGTGTGATTAGGTGGAGAGAAGACTTGTGAGATTGTACAACTTATTAATAATACAAGTACATGTGTTTGAAGTCATCCTAGGGCAATACCTAGAGGTAGAGGTTTCCCTTTTCAACTAGTTGGTTGATAGAGTTTCCTCTCTAAGGAACTGTCTTACTGTTACTCCTGAATCTCTGTTATTTCCGCTGCCTAGGGAACAGTTTCATAATTTCCTGTCTAATACACTACGATTCAACAATAACAATATATTATATTAAATATCTATCTTAATAGTTATTATTTTTATTACGTTTTTTATTATATTATCATACACCAGTACAAAAACGTGTTTTTAGCCCGGGCGTTTTTTCACATATAGCCCGGATATACCATAAAATAGGTCCGGGCTTCAGGTTGGTGTGATAATAGAGCATTTAGGCCGGATGTCAAATACACGCCCGGGCTAAAAAACCAAGACCTTTTAGCCCGGATCTGGGTAAGTCCGGGCTAAAAAGCCTTGTGTTTAAAGAAAAAAAAAACGGACATTTTAGCCCGAATCTCTTCTACATCAAGGCTAAAAAGTCCAATTTTTTTCAAAAAAAATATATACAAAACAGTGGCAGATGCATGATCTCCCCAACATTCCCAGCACCCATTTTTGCTAGAGTATCAGGATCAGAGCTGGAAATAAAATTCTTAAATGATCTATGCAAAAGAGATACCAAACTAAATGAATATTCAATTGTTAATTAGCTAGTTTCACAAGAAAACAATGCAACAAAGAGAGTTCAATAGTTCAAAAAGATGGAATGAAATACAACGAAACACAAGTGATTTCAATAAACAAAAGTTATAAGTTAACTGTGAAGAATATTAATCTTTAACATACCTCAAAACTTCAGCAATAGTGTCATCATCAGGTGAGAATTCATGGGCTCTACTTAAGTCTGTGACAACTTCCTACAGAAATTACAAGTCATCAGGTAACACAATTAAATCAACAGATAGTTGCAATGAAAACACAGAAATTTAAAACCATGACTATGATTGTACTAACTCACATCTAAAAGCCCCAATTATTTGTATGCTTGGCCTCTGCGATATAGAGCTTTGACATTCTTTTCATCATAGGACAACACCTGAAACATGTGGGAAATGTTTCAGAAACATGTCCTTGCATGTAGGGAAAAAAAATCTCCATAAGTCTGACAAATCAACCAAAGGAAAAGAAACCACGATCAATAGCTCAATAATCTTTGCCACTATTTCCCTCCAAAAGTACTAACTTTGAAAGCCCAAGATTAATTATTGTTATGGTTGCATAAAATTATCATAGGCGGTCTTTAACTGCAAACAAAGAGAAATCTACAACTGTATTTTGAGTTTCTGACGATATTAAGCATGCATACCTCAGAGCCTTCTTTTACGCACTCATCATATTGTCTCAATTTCAAGTAGCACGACATAAGATTTAGGGAGCATGCCAGCAGAAGGTTTCTACAGCCAGCAGCTGGTATCCCCTTCAGATTCTTTTTTGCCTAGAAATATGAGAAGGGATTATTAGAAAAAAGCCACTGTCAAGGGGTATCAGCGTATCACCAGCATAAAACTAATAACATCTTCGAATATGCCATACTGCACTTACATGCAAATACTTCTGTGAGGCATCTTGATATTTTCCCTGGCCATGGAGCTCGTTTCCCTGACATAATCAGAGTAAAACAATGATAAACACATTTTGCTTCACGAAGAGAGCATTGGGAAACCAAGCAATGTTACTTACATACTTTAGAAATATATAAATTGCAATCACAAGTACAAATAGATGTATATACCAGTCACTTCCTATTTATTTCAACTTCTAATTAATGGCGATGTGTAATGCGTGGATGCATAATTAGATGATTGGAGTAAATGATAAATAGACAAGAGTGAAAATAGTTCTTAATCAATACCCTAATTCTTTGTATTAACTAACTTCTAAAATTCTGATTCTTTATCCAGTTGACCTCCGTGATACAGATTCATATTCACATTTTATTTCCCACTTCTATACTTCCACTATACCAGCAGAACCTAGACGAATTTACAAGTAATATATTGTTCTGAACCTTTTTTAACTTCTTAATACGCTTACCTGTTTCTTCAACATTTCAGCTTCATTTATCTCATAGGACATTTGTGCATCAGCACGAGCACGAATGGATGTTAGTTCATCAGGAGTTGCACTAGCAAGCTTTTCACAAATCTCAGCAATCTGCTCTAGCTGGGCATACTTCATCTGTTCCGCAGCCTGTTTCAAGTCCTCAGGTCTCATGCTCTGCATGGTCTCAGATTCCATTTTCAGCAAATCAGGATTGAACATTATCTGCAATTCCATTTGACAAATCATACACGTTAGCATCTCTAATAGACTAGTGTGAACAGTTCATAAGCTGGAAATTCAATTTCAGCAGTTCAACAGCAAGCAACAACATCACAAAGGTATGTTTAAGAATACATGCAAATAAAATTCTTGTGATACTTTTCTGAGTCTGATTGGTGCTTATTAGGACAAATAATACTAGCCTTGAATGCCTGTACATACAACAGAAGAGAAGGCATGATAAAAAATAATATGCTATATATATTGCTAACAAATAACACAAACATTTTACAGGATAAAATGCTCAAATGACAAACCTGGACCATCAGAAGCATTTCACAAAGTGTTCCACTTCCTTTACGGAGAACCTCATCTGGAGGCATGGGTATAATTGTTGCAAGGGAGAAAATAAATGGATGAACATATGTCATACATAGATAATAAGAGGCAACATCATCTGATACAGAGTAAGAGGCCATCATCTGTAACATTGTCAAAGAAACAACTCATTCAGAACGAATCCATGTCTTGAGAAGTATATATTGGGGGAAATAATCAGCACTACATTTGGGGAAAATAATCCTTTCATTTGGGGGAAATAATCATCAATAAATTTGGGGGAAATAATTGCAGATCTGAACCTGAAGGAGCCCGGTCGCCGGACCACTGTGAAGCCGACCAACAAGGAGCCTCGCCCTCCCGCATCAGCCTCGCCCAGTTGCCCTCCCGTAGCAATGGCAGCACGGCAGCAGCCTCGCCCTCCCGACTCCCGCTGCAGCGAAGCCGACCAGCAAGGAGGAGACGACCACAAGCACAAGCGCACAACTCGTGAGTCCTCCCACAGGCGCAGCTCCAGTAGGTGTTCCGCAGCAGCCTCGCACGCCCTAATTTGGAAGATGTATTTACCTTGGAAGCCCTAATTTGGTTTGGTTTAGCAAGAGAACGATTTGGGGATAAGGCGAACTTCAAGGGTTCGAGGCGGGCATTGGGTAGACGATGAACAGTAGGCACTTCGGGGTAGAGATGATGAGGACCAGATTTCAGGGGTAGCGACTTCGGGGTGAGACGATGTGAGTCGAGGATGGAGTTTCAGTACTGCCTTATTTTCATTTTGTTAAACAGTTATAAATATATGTTTTAGCCCGGTTGTATGAAAGACCGTCATATATAATCAAGTTTAAATTGATTAAATAGCCCGGATATTAACTAGTGGGTATATTCGGGCTATATTCGTATAAGAGAAATAAGATTTCTACTTAATAGCCCGGATTTTGATAATAAAAAAACGCCCGGGCTATATTCTCATAACGTTTAAATTGCAATATATCATTTAGCCCGGGCGCGCCGACATATATCCGGGCTCTTTTCTTATCCCAAGAAAAAAAACATATGTTCTACAATTTTAATGACTTATTAGCCCGAATTTGAGTGATCCGGGCTATTTTCTTACGGGGTAAATGACCATTTCTGTACTAGTGATAGTTTATGTTAAATGGTAACATAATGGTTAAAGTGTGATCCATTTGAATAAAAAATATTACTTAAGTATAGTAAATTTCTAATTGCAACCACTCCAAAACTTCATCGAAAGCACGAGTACTTAGCTAGTTGCATACGAAAATAAAACAATTTACATTTTGTACCAGTATACAACCACTCCAAAACTACTCCACTATGCCCAAAAATTACTAACTATTTATAAATACAGTAAGTCAATTAATAATCTGATAATAGGGTACTATATTTGTTCAATAATCATACAGTAAGCTAATTAATAATCTGACATCTATTTATGAAGTGCAATAATTGATCTAAGCGTAACCATTGGATCACGATTGCAAGAAAGATAAATGCAAAACATTTTGATCACGATTTGTACAACTACTCACTCCAATATGCGCCACAACTACTAACTTAAATAATGAATTCACATTAGCAAGTCATTATTTATCTATTTGCTTTATTAGACTCGTTCACTCATTTAATCATCCATCTATTTTATTATTTCGAAATTGGGTTGGTTTCATGAGATTAAGGTTATTTTGGTCGAACTTGCCCTAAAACACAGATCACACAGAAGTAGGAGTCGAGCGGAAGTGGATGGCAGGGAAAAACAGTTTGTGCACGAAGTCAGGCACGTGCCACGTGGAGCTGGCTGCTGCGGAATGTGGAGATGCAAGCCTAATACATGCTACTTTTGGCGGGAGTTGCGCATATATAGTCCGCGGAATTTGTTTTCGCATAAATATAGCCTCGTCAGAATGAATAAGGTAGAATATGAAGTGGAATTAGAATTTTAACTGGAATATATATTTTACAGATTTCGCTCCACAAATTGTAATCTGTTGATTTTATTACTAGAAATATTGATGTAGATTGAAGCAAACATCGTACCGCTTTCGCTTTCCTTCTTCTACATATTAAAAAAAAAATATTAAACACTTCATTCAATTAGGACAACAATTTTACATTATATATGAAGTGCAAGGTAAGCTTGAATATCCGCTATCCATGTACCATATAGTACGTGTACCGTCGCACTTCATCCTGCGCGTAAGGGATTAGTTATTACAAACCCAGGACGATTTAGTTGTGGGTTTAGAGCTTTGAGATTTCACATTCTTAACAAGTCCTATTTTATTCTATCTCCAAACATGATCGTTCTCCTCAGATTTGATTTTGATGGTACACTCTTGCATGTAGTGGTCTGCTTGACCGTAGTGCTAATAGACTCTTATAGAATTTTAGGTTGAAATACTTGCTTTGACATAGCCAGATGGGTTCATTGTCTTTCCTAGCCTGAAAGTTGATTTCCTAAGTACTATTTCATGTTCCCTTTGGTTGAACTCCTTGCAAAAGTTTTCGGAGAGCACGTACAATTTCCTTTGGCTGGAGGATTACGTACTACAGCTTTGGGAGAAACATTTGTGTTCTCTTTGACTTGTGTAGAGATTTCAACTTTGAGGAAAGGTGTATTGGTACTATTTCCATGGTTACCACCAACATTGCCTACACCAAATCCTGACCTTACATATCGCTTAAAGAAGGCCTTTTCTCCCTTTAAGCTTTAGAGGCATTATACTCATGTATCCACACCTTTTTCCTTAGTTCCTCATAAGATTTAGAGTTTTTTAGGTCATCAACTAGTTTAGCATTACCTAGTTTCAACATTAAAATCTAGATTCAAGTTTGATCACCTCAGAACCTAGGGATGATGTGTTAACGACCTTTAACTTTCCTACTTCTCGCATATAAATATCATTTTTGGGTCCAAATATTTTTTATAGTCAATACCATGGCAATACCTTGTCCTTGATTACATGTCCAAAATAAACATGGTTTTTTGCCACACGTAATCCGTCTAGAAGTAATATGAGATTTTAAAATAAATGTACTATTAATGAATATGATATTACAAAATTAATACAACATTATATAAACACAAAATAAGTTTTTGAATAAGATTCCTCTTATTGTACATAATCTAAATCAAGTAGACAAAATGTACATGTAACGTAGGACCAATCTAATCAATGATTTGAGATGATTTCGATCAACAACTTATAATCATATCAAACCATAGTGATATTAATAAGTCCAATTGGCACCGTTTGTGGGAACGGAGAGGATTATGGGATTGCAACTCGACGAGCCATGAAGTCCAAAAACCACCATCCACTAAAGGCTTTGTTTCGCAGCCTCAATCTCGTAGAAGAGATTGAGCATCACACGAAGGGAAAAAGTGAGAACGCGAGGGCAATATAAGAAGCGGTTTTTTGAACCCGGCAATGCAGCACCGCTAGGGTCGGATCCACCATTCTGTCCACGGAAGTAGGTCAGAAAAAGCAAAGGGGGTTCTCATCTTGACGGAAGGGGAGACGATTGTCGTTCAAACGCCGGAATCTAGACCACCTCGCTACGGATTCCTTAGATTCATGAGTGAGGAATTCCTCTATCACAAAGTTCCAGGATCCAAAAGAAATCATCTAGTTGATGCTCTTCTCTCACCTTATGATCAAAGAGGTACACGTTCCCAACTGCATAATTTTTGTGCCTTCTATGCTTTCATCTCGTTTGTAGAGCCAAAGACCATCAAGGAAGCATTGAAGGAACCAGATTGGATTGTTGCTATACAAGAAAAGATGCACCAATTTGAGAGGAACAAGGTGTGGAGACTGGTTCCCTTGCCCAAGAACAAGCATGATATTGGCACTCGCTGGGTATTTAGGAACAAGCTCGATGACTCTAGAAGTGTGACAAGAAACAATGCAAGATTGGTTGCTCAAGACTACAACCAACAAGAAGGAATAGACTATGATGAGACATATGCTCCAGTAGCTCGCATCAAAGCCATTTGTCTCATCGCTTACGCTGCCTTCAAAGGTTTCACATTGTACCACATGGATGTCAAAACAACCTTTCTCAATGGCTACCTTCAAGAAGAAGTGTATGTGAAACAACCCCCTGGCTTTGAAGATGTAGATCGTCCTGACCATGTGTATGCACTGGACAAGGCAATGTATGACCTTAAGCAAGCACCTCGTGCTTGGTATGACAGGTTGGAACAATTTCTCCTCTCCAATGGATATAGACTTGGTGCGATCGACAAGACACTGTTCCTCTTGGAACATAAAGGTGAGATTCTCGTAGTTTAAGTCTATGTTGATGATATTATCTTTGGTTCCACTAATCCTGCACTTGTAGAGAAATTCAAAAATCTCATGAGCAATGAATTTGAGATGAGTATGATAGGGGAATTGTCATTTTTTCTTGGATTACAAGTCTCTCAATCTTCTAGGGGAACAAGAGTACATCAACAAAAATACATCAAGGAGTTGTTGAAGAAGTATGGTATGGATAAATCTAAACCTATTGATACCCCTATTTCTCCTAACACTCGCCTTGATGCAGACTTTAATGGCAAAGATATGGATGCTACAATGTATAGAGGAATGATTGGCTCATTACTCTATCTAACGGCAAGTAGGCCATATATCATATTCAGTGTGTGTCTTTGTGCTAGATTTCAGGCAAATCCTAAGGAGTCACACCTAACTGAAGTCAAACGTATCCTATGATACATGAAAGGGAGCGATCATCTGTGCCTTTGGTATCCAATGAACAATGGGTTTGAACTTGTGGGCCTCACTGACGCTGATTTTGCAGGACACTTGGGGGATCGCAAAACCACATCAGGGACGACATAGTTCCTTGGCCCATGCCTTGTCTCTTGGGGACTATTGCTAGTATCAGTTGTTTTCCTACAACTGGTTCGACTAAGTCTTTGTTTTTTTTTATCTTGTTTTTTGTTGCTTTGTTTTCGGATATGTTTTCTTCAGATGCGAAGAGTCTTGAGTGCTGGTAATCTCAACGACTATGATCCCGAACATGAGCGTACTTTTCGTGCTAGAAGAAGACAGCAGCGCGAAGACAGAGAACAAGCAATGGGAGACAACAGAGTGGGGAACGATCCTCCTCTAGAAGTTGAAGAACCATGCATTTCTGGTGTCATGCCAAATCACTTTGGTCCTATTTCTGGTGTGGTCTGACCTCCGGTGCAAGCTCATAACTTCGAGTTGAAACCTTCACTAATGAACATGGTTCAACAGAATCAGTTTGGAGGTTTGCCTTCTGAGAACCCATACCAGCATCTGGCTACCTTTACTGAGCTCATGGACACCGTGAAGATCCATGAGGTATCCCAAGATGAGCTTTTCCTGCGAGCTTTTTCATTCTTACTGCGAGATAGGGCCAAAGCTTGGTTCAAGGCCCTACCTCTTGGCTCGATAACGACGTGGGATGAGCTGACAAAAGCATTCCTCAACAAATACTTTCCACCAAAGAAGACTGCTAAGATGAGGAATCATATTCTGGCATTCAAGATGAAGGATGAAGAGTCTCTTTATGAGGGCTGGGAAAGATTCAAGGAATTGCTAATGTTGTGCCCCCATCATGGGCAACAAAAGTGGACCATGCTGCTTGTTTTGTACAACGCTGTTGACAGTTCTACCAGGCTAATCATTGATGCTTCAGCGGGTGGTAGAATCATGAATATGGAGGTTGATGATGCTTGAGACTTGATCGAGAGTACTGCTCAACACTCTCATTATTACAGTGATCCTCGCTCTACTTCCAGTTCCAAGAAACCTGCATGGTCGTATGATGTCAGTTCTGAGACATACCAACAAGCTCAAATAGATGCTATGACACAAGAGATCAAGAGGCTGAATTTGTTAGTGCAAAAGCTTCAGGCACAAGGTGCAGGGCAATCCTCACAGGTTGTTTCTGGTGTAGCCTGTCAGTTCTGTGGAGATGGTGACCATATTATATCATCTTGTCACCTATTTGCTTCTCAGAGTGAGTCCTAGGGAGAGGCGAACTACATGAATAACTTCAACAAGGGCCCTAAGAATGATCCATATTCCAACACTTATAACCTAGTTGGAGGAATCATCCCAATTTCTCCTATGGGAACAACTTGGTTGCGCAGAGACCACCTCTTGGATTTCAACAAAGAGCCTTACCACCTCAAAACCAGGCTCATGGTTAATCAGTTGAAGATCCCAACTTAGCCCTCATATTAAAGGAGTTGCAGTAAATGAATAAGATACTGAAACACCATGATAGTTTGCATGTGAATACACTCTGAATGCTACTAGACCACAAGGCCAGCTTCCTGGCCAAACTGAGGCTAATCCAAACGGGCAAATCAATGCTGTGTCCTTAAGGAATGGAAGACAACTTGAGGATCCTAAGGCTGTAGATCCCAAGAAGACAGACAAGGTAGTTGCCGAGCCTGAAAAAGTTGTGATCGAAGAGAAGGAGCCAGAAAAGGAGCCTAGATATGTGCCACCACCAGCTTACAAGCCTCCTCTACATTTCCCACAAAGGAGAGCTCATGCTCAATTGGATCAGCAATATGGTAAATTTATGGAGGTGTTGAAGAAGGCCTACATCAACATTCCCTTCACCGATGCTCTAAAGTAGATGCAAGCTTATGTGAAGTTCTTGAAAGAGATTTTGTCCAACAAGATGAAGCTGGATGACTACCAATCTGTCTCTTTGAGTCAGGAGTGTAGCGCTCTATATCAAAATAAATTGCCTCCTAAGCTTGAAGACCCTGGTAGCTTTACTGTCCCTTCGGTGATTGGCAATAGCACCTACAATGCTCTATTTGATTTGGGAGCCAGTGTGAGTTTGATTCTACTATCCATATGCAAGAAGCTAGATTTAGGAGAGCCAAGACAAGTGAGGATGACTCTTTTCATGGCAGACAAATCCACTGTGCGTCCAATAGGTATTTTGGAGGACATTCCCATCCAGATAGGTAAGTTCTACATTCCTGTGGATTTTATTGTTCTTGATATTGATGCTGATTTTCCTGTTCCTATTATATTGGGAAGAGAAAATTTATTTTAATTTTTCTTTCCTTTACCATTGGGGATGAGAAAATTTATTTTAATTTTTCCAAAGCTATTAAACAACCTGCTTTTGAGGATGATGGTTGCAGGGTAGATGTAGTTGACCAGGAAGCTCAAGGATCTATGATGTCTGTTATTTCTAAGGATCCTGGGGCCGTTGCTGAGGTCCTCAAAAGAGATTAACCAGACTCTACTCAAGAGTCTAAAGATGCACCTAAGGTGGAGTTGAAGCCACTACCTTCCACCTTAAGGTATGAGTTCCTTGGACCAAATTCTACATATCCTGTGATTATCAATGCTAGTCTAAGTGAAATTGAAGTTGAAAAATTGTTGCATGAACTTAGATTGCATAGAAAAGCATTAGGATATTGTATTGATGACTTGACAAGAATTAGTCCCTCAATGTGCATGCATAGGATTTTGTTGGAAGATGATCATAAACCCTATATTGAGCATCAAAGAAGACTTAACCCAAACATGAAAGAAGTTGTAAAAAAAGAAGTGCTGAAATTTTTAGATGCATGCATTATTTATCCTATTTCTGATAGTGAGTGGGTTAGTCCAGTTCATGTTGTGCCTAAGAAAGGGGATATGACTATTGTGAAAAATGAAAAGAATGAATTAATTCCTAGTAGGACAGTCACGGGTTGGAGAATGTGCATTGACTATAGGAGATTGAACAAGGTAACCCGGAAATACCATTTTCCCCTTCCCTTCATTGACCAGATGTTAGAGAGGTTAGCTAAGGATTCACACTTCTGTTATTTAGATGGTTATAGTGGATTTTTCCAGACCCCTATTCACCCTGATGACCAGGAAAACACCACATTCACTTGCCCTTATGGCACCTTTGCATATAAGAGGATGCCTTTTGGTTTATGTAATGCTCCTGCTACATTTCGGAGATGTATGATGGCTATTATTTATGATTTTATTGAGGACATTATGGATCTATTCATGCATGACTTTTCTGTATATGGTGCTTCTTTTGATGTTGTTTGTCTAACTTGTCACGAGTTTTACAACAGTGTGAAGAGGTTAACCTTGTATTGAATTAGGAGAAATGCCATTTTATGGTAAGGGAAGGTATTGTCTTGGGTCATTTGGTTTCTAATCGTGGTATTGAGGTTAACAGGGCAAAAATAGAGATCTTTGAGAAGATGCCACCTCCTACTTTGGTTAAGGGCATAAGGAGTTTCCTTGGACATGCAGGTTTTTATAGGAGATTCATTCAGGATTTCTCTCAAATTGCCAAACCTCATACTAATCTACTCTTGAAGGATGTTTCCTTTGATTTTTTGAAGGAGTGTCTTGATTCTTTTTGCAGGTTGAAGCAGGCGTTGATTTCAGCTCCAATTATGCAACCCCCTGATTGGGATCTCCCTTTTTAGATCATGTGTGATGCTAGTGACTATGTTGTTGGAGCTGTTTTGGGGCAAAGGAAGGACAAGAAGCTTCATGCTCTCTACTATGCTAGCAGGACTCTTGATGTGGCCCAAATGAATTACGCTACTACTGAGAAAGAGTTGCTAGTTGTTTTGTTTGCTTTTGAGAAGTTTAGGTCCTATTTGTTGGGTGCCAAGGTGATTGTCTACACTGATCATGCTGCTATCAGATATCTCTTGAGCAAGAAGGAGGCCAAGCCCATACTCATTCGTTGGATTCTTCTTCTTCAAGAGTTTGATTTGGAGATTAGAGACAAGAAAGGCACAAAAAATTTGGTTGCTGACCACCTTTCCAGGTTGACTCCAGAGCATCTGGAGTGTACTTAGGATGAGCCACCTATTGATTATTCTTTTCCTAATGACCATATTTTCAGGATTACGGAGGAGATCTTTACTCTTGAAAACTTCAGGGTGCCCTGGTATGCTGATTTTGTCAATTATTTGGTTTGCAATGAGTTACCTCATGAACTATCCTTCCAGCAGAAGAAGAAGTTCTTGTCTGATGTTAGACATTATTAATGGGATGAGCCTTTGTTGTTCAAACGGTGTGTTGATGGGATTATCAGGTGTTGCATCCCTGAGGAGGAGGTAGAGAGTGTTATCACTCATTGTCATTCTTTACACCGTGAAGGCCATGCTAGTTCCTTTATGACCACCACTAAGATTCTCCAGTCCGCTCTCTATTGGCCTTCTATGTTTAAGGACGTGCACCGTTTCATTGCCTCTTGTGATGCTTGCCAACGAACACGAAATATCTCCAGGAGGAATGAGATGCCTCTTAATAACATCCAGGAGGTTGAGATTTTTGATGTCTGGGGAGTTGATTTTAAGGGACCGTTTACACTGTCTTGCAGTAATAAATACATTCTTATGGTGGTTGATTATGTGTCCAAGTGGGTTGAATCCATTGCCTCTCCAACCAATGACTCTAGGGTGGTGTCTATGTTCTTCAACAAGGTGATTTTTCTTAGGTTTGGAGCACCTAGAGTTGTGATTAGTGATGGAGGATCACATTTTATTGAGAAAAAGTTTGAGACTTTGCTGAAGAAGTATGGGGTAACTCACAAAATTGCCACCCCATATCATCCTCAAACAAGTGGTCAAGTTGAGGTCTCCAACATGCAGATTAAGAGCATTTTGGAGAAGACAGTGTCCCGATCTCGAAAGGATTGGTCTTTGAAACTTGATGATGCTCTTTGGGCTTACATGATGGCTTTTAAGACTCCTATTGGCACTACACCATACATGCTCGTCTATGGGAAGTCTTGTCATCTCCTTGTAGAGTTGGAGCATAAGGCATATTGGGCAATTAAGTTGTTCAATTATGACATGAAAGAAGAAGGTGAGAAGAGGAGACTACAATTGCAAGAGTTGGAGGAGTTGAGATTGGATGCTTATGAGAATGCCAGGATTTACAAGGAGAGAACCAAAAGATGGCATGACAAACACATTCTGCCTAAGAATTTTCAAGAAGGTGATCTTGTCTTGCTTTTCAATTCTAGGCTCAAGCTCTTCCCTGGCAAGTTAAGATCAAAAATGTGATCTTGACTGAGGTGATTGGACTAGGTTTTAAGAAGTATTGATAGAATGTGCTATCTTTTCTTTGGGCTGTTTTGCTGGGGGTCTTTAGTGCTAGATGGGCCTAACTATAGGGAAGTGGTGGAAAATTAGAAAGAGCTTAAAATTGGTTGTGGACAGGGACTAATGAGGAAGAGGATGCTGGACTAATGTAGTCCTGAGGGGTTTGTTTTCTTTCTTTGGGATCCATTCCTGAAAAAATAAGTAGATGATTTAGAATGGGATCTCGTCGATCTTGAGGTCTTTGACTAGCTCTTCTTGTGCTAGTTCAGGTACTATAGCAAGTTTTTCTTCACAGTTGTCAATGAAGCCTTTATGCAAATGTTTTCTTATTCTTGGTTCCAAATAGGAGAGGACGGGGCAAAGGTCGGGGTCTCGCTCATAGTGTTTCAACCTTTTTCCTTATGCCATATACTCCCCATCTGTACAAAGCCTTTTTTCTGAGATCAAAAACCATTTTCATGGTAGAGAAATTACGTTTTTCCCTGTAAAAATTCTCTAGTAAGAAAGTCGGGTAAAGAATTGTTTTTTCCTTTTATAAATTCTATTTTAAAGTCAAATACAGAAACAATAGCTTGCCATCTGGCAAAAATTTGTTTTGAGACTAAGTTTTGAACATCTTTTTGTAAAATTTCTTTAGCAGACTGGCAGTATACTCGAAGAAGAAATTTTGTGTTATACAAATCATCTTGAAACTTAGAAATACAAGCGACAATAGATAAAACTTCTTTTTTGATAGTACTATAATTCTTTTGTGGTCTGGACCAGACACTAGAATAATACCTAACAAGGGATTCTTTGGTTTGATCTGGTAGTCTTTGTTTGAGAATGCCACCGAATCCTAATTCTGAGGCATTAGTTTCTACAATCATAAAAGCAGAGTGATGAGGAATACTAGCACAAGGTAGGGACTTGACCTTTTCTTTAAGGAGCTGGACTACCTTGGTATGCTCAGTTGTCCAAGCATGTGGATTTTCTTGAGTCTTTTAAATAGAGGAGCACAGATTTGCCTAAGGTTAGGGAAGAAGTCTGAGATGTAATTTAGACATCCAAGGAATCTTTGTAGTTGATTTTTATCTTTTATTTCATCTGGAAATTTGTTGGTGAATTCAATACTCTTGTTTATTGGTTTGATTATAAATGTTGTATCCTAAGAACCTGATATGTGTTTGGAATAATTTTATTTTCGAGGCAGAGACTGCTAGACCATTCTTTTCTATTATGTGTAAGAAAGTGTTAAGATGTTTGAAGTGTTCTTTGATGCTTTTAGAGAAGACAAGAACATCGTCAATGTAGACTATTGTAAAGCTTGAGTAAGGATTAAAAATGTCATTCATGATTCTTTGGAACTCAGAAGGGGCATTTTTTAAACCAAAGGGCATTACATTCCACTCATATTGTCCAAATGGGATTGTGAAGGCCGTTTTATATCTATCTTTGTTTTCTATTTGGAATAGCCAAAATCCACTCTTCATATCAAATTTTGATTAGATATTAGAGTCAGAAAGCCTATTAACTAAGTCTCTTTTGTTAGGAATAGGATATCTAATCCATTGAAGAGCCTTGTTTAAGGGTTTATAGTTAATAACTAATCTAGGGACTCCTCTCTCTTTTTCAGCCTGGTTGTTAACATAAAAGGCTGCACAGCTCCAAGGGGACTTGGAGGGTCGTATGAGATTCTTTTGAAGAAGAGAGTCAATTTCCTTTTTACAAAATTGTAGGATTTCTTGATTTATTTGTATTGGCCTGGCTTTAGTAGGAATGTCTATTTCTCTGAAATCCTTTTCATAAGGAAGTGAGACTTGGTGTTTCTTTCTTTCCCAAAAGGCAGTAGGAGAATCAGAACAAACTCGTTTTTTAAATAATTCTTCTAGATCAAGAATCTATTTTTGCAAGCTAGGGTTTTGAAGTTTTTCTTCTATCCTAAGGTGTGTAATTTCTTTAGTGAGGGAGTGCACAAATGACCTTTTATTTGTTATTACATTTATGGTTCTGGTTATAGAAGAGGTTTGTAGTGCAGTAATGTCCTTTTGTTTTATAGGAGAAATGAATTTAAAGCTTAATTCTTTGCCTACTATTAGAGTATGTATACCTTTTCTGTCTACTTTGAAAGGGTATATTTGTGTTAAAAAGGGTGTTCCTAGAATGACTTCTTGGGTAAGGTTTTTAACCATTATAAAGGAGTTCTTAAATCAATATCCACCGTTGCAAATGGAGGCCTTGGGGATTTTATAACTAAGACTCATTCTTCCTCCGTTAGCATTGTGAATTTTTTCATTACTCTTGTGGTAAAATTTTGAAGGGATTAAGCCCTCGCAAATGCAGTTAAGATCAGCTCCACTATCAAGAAGAGCAACAATAGAGAGAGTAAAGTCTTCTATTTTTATGGTGATGTTTACATACCATTTTTTAAAATCAATCCTACTTATAACTGAAACAAAGGGTTCTTCTTTAGAGACAGATTCGTTGTCAAAGTGTTGTGAACTAGAGCTAGCTTCGTTAGCATTTAAGAGTTCTAGATGAGCTATTCTAGTTTCGAGTTCTAGGTCTTTGGTTTCATTTACTAATAACTGCTTATTGAGTGTTTCGATGTCTTTCTTAAGTTTGTTAACTTTGGCTTGTAAATCTGTAGTTGTAATAGAGGAAAATATATTAGTAGGTGATCTTTTATTAATTATTTTAGAAATACTAAAAGGTTCTTCAAGAAGAGATTTTTGTTCTTTGAATATTAAGTCTTTGAGCTTTATAAAATATTCTTGTTTTACTTGTGGATCTTCAAGTTTGTCTATTAGTTCAAAAAGGACTTCTTTTTCATCACTTTTAGTGATAACATTGCCGAATTGTGTAGTTTCGGAATTATCGGAATCTGAAGAATCATGAGGACAATTATCTTCAGAAGAATCTTCTATGAGGATTTTTGTTAGTCTATTTTTCAGATTACTGTCGTCTTGACAAACTTCATTGATCTTTTGTTTGAGACTACAATTGTTTGCCTTGTGGCCTGGTTTACCGCATTTATAACAGATAATCTTTTTATCAGTTTTTCTAGGTTGAAATATCTTTTTAGGAGGGTAGTTGGATCTTTCCTTATTGTTTTTAGGTCTAAATTTCTTGTGTTTATTTTTATTATTAGAAGGGGGTTCTATTTTGGTAAGGCCAAAGGCCTCACATAAGTCGCCTATTTCTTTTCTCCTAGATCCTTTTTCTCTACCATACTTTGCCTGGATTTTTAATTCAAAGCAAAGGGCTAGTCCTTCTTTTTTGATAAAGGTTGTTAGTTGCCCATAGGTCATGTCTTTCCATGGGATCTCTTCAGCTTGAATTTCAGCTTTGATCTTTTGATTTATTCTTTCAGCAAACAGGGAAGGAAGGCCAGAGACGAAACACTCTTTCCATTAACCCTTATTGCAATAATCTCTTTTATAGACATAGGATAGAAAAACATCTTTATACCACCTATAATCACTAAGGGTTCTGCATCTAAGGTTGGAAAGTATTTCTCTATTGGCCTGGATCTCTTTTCTAGGGTTGCCAATAAAATGCATACTAATAGTGTATATTTCTTCTTTTTGTAGGGAGGATAGAGCATTATCCCACCAGCTCTTTAACTGTCCTATAAATCCGATAACTAGAAGGGAAACACAAGTCTTGGGAGCTTTTCTAGTGGCTTTATAGGCTATAATAGCCATACCCATTTCTTGTAAGGTGTTAAGGATCTCATGTTCAGACTTACCATCTATGTTCCATTCATAGATAGATTGTCCATTATAGTCTGTGGCTCTAAACTTGGATCTTTCTTCATATTGAAGATCTGGAGGTGTAGGCCTAGAGTAGAAATTTCTAGTGTTTGTGTTTCTAAATATTTTTCTATGTGCTTGTGGTCTACCATGGTTTCTTCTTAATTTATTAATGGTAAGGGGATATTCTTCGAAACAAGTTTGTAAGGTTTCTATCGCCGTCTCATCAGATGAGGCTTCTTCACTTCTCGAATCATATGAAGGGCTGCTAGAGTTTGTGTTTGTACTATTGTTGCATTCATCGACACAGTTAATTATATTTTTTCCTTTATCTAATTTTGGGTCAATTCTTTCAATGATAGTAAGGGGAGGAGCTAATGAAATATTTTTTAGAGTTTCTTTTGGAATTCCCTGGATTTGGAAATGAGGTCTAGAAATGTCTCTAGGGAATTTGAGTGTTTCTGTGCTGATTTTATCATGTATTAATTCTACTTGCTCAGCTATTGTGTGAAGGATCTGGTTGGAATAATTATGATGTTGATGTATTTTCTTAACATCTTCTATTGTAGCAGTACTACTTTCAGAAGTTGTTACTCTAACATTTTTAAAAGGTTCTGCAGAGACTTCTCTGTCTATTGTTTTAATCTTTATTCCTTGTAAAGGTGGATGAATACTTTGAGTAGTTCCTGAGGGTAAGAGGCTCCAAGTTTTAGTTAATCTAGTTTGGACTTCTATAGATTTTTTATCAAAAGGGTTCTTTATACCTTGTTTTTTGAGGTAATTAGGGAACCAAATAAAGAATGGAATGTTGGCTCTAAGTTTTTCCATATCAGAATACCATAATTCTCTTATTTTATCTTTGTTTTCCTTTTCTAGTTCCATGAACCATGTTTTCTTAATTTTATTCCTTTCAGATTCAAAGTCTCTTCTTAAGTAATCTTTGTCTAGAGTAAATCATGTTTTAGAGATAACATTTATAGAGGAATATCTACCCATATCACTCTGAGTAGGTGAAGAGGGAGGATATTGTTCTCTATTTTGTTCGTTAACTGGATTAGGAATAGGATTGCTAAATTCTACCCTAACTGAATGGTCTCTAGTTGTGTAAAAAGAGTCTAAAAAAAAGTTCTGGCTTGGAAACTGACAAGGGCTTAAGTCGTGATGCCCAATCAAAGTAAATCCTTAAAAACCAAACAAAGTAAAGTAGGCAAGCAAGGGTCGAATCCCACAGGGAGGTAGCAATCTTTCAAAGTTCACAAGTGTATGCCAAAGTAACGAAGGGGGTTTGGTTGGTTTGTTTTCAATTAAACAAAGTAAAGTAAAGCAAATGTTGTAATCAATTGGGAAAAAGTACTTAGCCAGACAAATATCCACCATTCATTTGATTGGTTGATCCTAGATTATCTCTATTCCTTCCTATGAATATTCATGTCCCTATTCTGAAATAGTTACCAGTCCAACTAGTCATGATAACCCTAACTATCGAACGCACAAGAAACTATCAAGATTTAGAACAATAGCAGCAAGAAGCATAGGAATTAACCAGGATACATGCAACACCACAACTCGCAGCACAAATAATCAATTCTCTTTCACAATAAACTAGTCCAACTAGTCCTAGAATATCATGTTTGCTACACAAGATAAGGGATTTCAACTCGAAATATCCAAACCCTAGCAATAGACAATTACTAATATCAACTAGGTGATCAATCCAGTCAAATCAACAAGAATCAATTGGAATAAGCACAAAGAGAAAAGATAAAATCATAGGAATAGGAATAGAATTATAATCTCACAACCATATATCAAATGAAGGCTTCAATCATCGGACTAAGCAAAGGTTGCTTAGTTCTTCATAGTTTTGAAACACAAAAACTCAAAGGGAAAAACTGATGTAAACTGAGATCTCCGATTCTGAAAGTGGCTGCCATGAATTAGGTTATAAACCTAACCCAAAACCTAATGCTAAAAGATAACAAACATAGTCTAAAAGGAAATAAAATAACTGGAATAAAATAAAAGGAAATAAAGTAAAAAGCAAATCTTCGGATCTTCGGACGAAACGAACTCACGCGCGTCTGATGCTAATTTCCGCGACCGCGGATGATTTTCCGCGACCGCGAAAATATCTCTGTAAAGTGCTCGATGTCTTCATTTTCCGCGACTGCGGCAAGGGATTCAGCGACCGCGGATTCTTCACTGTTGCCCTTCTTCACTTCTTCACTTCGTCTTCTCGTGGCTCTCTTCTCCATCTTCTTTAAGTCTTCAATTAATCTCCTCCAAACCACCATAATCATACTTCTTCTCCTCAACTCCATACTCCACAATAACACTTTAAACACATCCAAATGGTACCCAAAACACCGATAACAATTCCCAGTTAAACCCTACAAAGTTGCACTGATCAAATTCCCCCATGATTAAACCTTGCTCGTCCTCGAGTAAGCTAATATAAACCTACTCCTCCAATGAAATCCCCAAGGTCTCAGAGGGAGCAAAGAACTCCCTCCACTAAGAACTGCACCTAAACATGTAACTCCAAGGCACCAACACATCATCACAACACAACACAACATACAAGTTTAAAGGAAAGCAAAGTACTCCCCCCAAGCTTAACCCGAACACCATAGAGTGAATAAAAAATATAATCCTAGCCTCCATCTATCTTCTTATAACTCCCAAAGTGACCTACCCGAATCCTCCTTATATCACCTCTTCTTATGTCACCACGCCAGGAAAAATGAGGAATCCTAATAATCACTCTTCTTCTTTTCACTCATTTTGCCAAGGTGCCCTTTCAGGTTTTCACCAAGCCACTCATTTCATTTTTCAATAGATGGGCTCATATAAAACTCACATCACTCTTGACCACTTATTACCCTAGCCTAATGCTGGTCCAGTCCACCTACTTATTACCTAAGCCGCCCTCTCGGGTTTCGACTTATCCCAGGATTTTATTCTTGTCTTTTTCCAGTTTTATTTGACTTTTTATTTGTCATTATTTTTTCTTTTCCTCCTCAGACGACTAGCAAGTATAGAACACTCCCCCATGCTTAAACATTGTATTGTCCTCAATGTAATGAAAGACAAAAAGGATGAAGCACAAGGAAAGGCAAAAAAAAAGTACTCACAACCGTCGTCGAGTTGGCTTGGACACTGAAGTTGTTGCTGGCGGTATATCAATATAAGCACATGTTGCTGGTGTTGCGGCATCTTCAAACTCAATCAAAACTCTACCGTGCAACCAAATAAATCCATTGTAAGGTGTAGTGGTCTTAAAGAAAACGGGGTTGCACGACCGTTAACGAACACAGAATGAAGCCCAGATGTAATCGTGTTGTGGGCTCTGGTGTTCCTCCTCCTCAGCTGTTGAATGTCGGGCCATCATTGTTGCCAAATAAAAATGTGGGGCGAATGTCTCTTCCTTGGTAGCATGATGCGCACCATCTCTCCATGGAAACTCGGACATCTGGCATTCGGTAGAACTTTTTTTTTTGGAATAGGAGACTTACAGTGATATTTCCGCGGTCGTGGAAAATTATCCGCGGTCGCGGAAAATTATCCGCGCCCGCGGAAAAGTTTCTGGTGCAAAAACACCGTCTTCAATTTTTGGCTTCGGGTCTCCTACCTGTAGGTTAGTCTAAAACAAAACGAAACAAAACAAAACAATAACAATAAAAAGATGAAAATGAAAAGACATGAAAATAAATACATACCTCGGGTTGCCTCCCGAGCAGCGCCTTAGTTATTGTTGTGGCTCGACTTGGTGCTCTCCCACTCAACTTGGGTTACCCACATCAGTTGAACACTCGGGGGTTCCATCAGGAGGGTGTCTCTTTGCATCATCTATGTTGAATCCGACCCTCACCCCGTCAAACTCCATTGTGAGTGAACCGCTGCTCACATCAATTTTTGTACCTGCTGTGTTCATGAACGGCCTTCCCAGCATTACAGGGGCTACATTTTTGTCTTGCCCCGTATCCATCACAAAGAAGTTTGCAGGGAAAATTAACTTGTCAACTTCCACCAGCACATCCTGCACCACTCCTTTGGGATACACGTATGAATTGTCCGCCAGCTGTATCACAATCCCCGTCTTCTCTAATGGCCCAACCTCTAAAGCTTCATACATCGAAAGAGGTAAAACATTGATAGAGGCACCCAAATCTAGCATAGCGTTTTCAAACATGGTGCCCCCAATCTTGCAGGGAATAGTGACATGCCCGAATCACTGCATTTCTTGGGCAACCGCTTTTGCAGCATAGCGGATACGTTCTCACTGACTTTAACCTTCTTTTTCTCCTTCACCGCTTTCTTCCTCTTTATCTTGCACAGCTCCTTCAAAAATTTGGCATAGCGAGGGATGCTCTGAACTAATTTTATCAAAGGAATATTTACCTCGCAGTTGCTGAAGGTCTCAAATAAATCCTTGTCATTCTCCACCCTTCTTGTATCCTTCAGAGCCTCAGGAAAGGAAGTCCGCGATCGCGGACTTCCTCTCCGCGGTCACGGAAATCTTCGATCATATCCTCTTCAGCAGAAACTTTTCCGCGATCGCAGAAATTTGTCCGCGGTCGCGGAAAAACGTCGAATTTTGTCTCGTCTCCAGGAGCAAATCCGCGGTCACGGCCTTCTTCTCCGCAGTCGCAGAAATCTTTCTGTTGGGCTCGACTGTCTTCCACTTGTGTTCCGCTCCTTAGCGTCATGGCGCATACGCGCTCCCTCGGGTTTTCTATCGTTTGAGATGGTAGTTTCCCCGAATCCCTGGCCTCCAATATAGTCACTGCGATGGAGATTTGTCCCACTTGGGGCTCCAAGTTCTGAATACTTGACCGCATCTCTTGATTTTGTTGGACCATAGTATTTCCCAACGTTGATACGCTCTGAGCAAGAGTTTGAATTTGTTAGGCTGTAGTGCTCGCCAATGTCGATACGCTCTGGATGAGGGTCCGGATCATGTCGTTACTGGACATAGATGAACTTGAGCTTTGGCCTTGAGGTCTTGGGTCATATAGAGCTCTATATTGTTGTTGTTGACCCCCAGGTTGCTGATATTGTTGTGGGCACTGTAGGAACTGTGGTGGCCCCTGTTAATACTCTTGATTTTCCTGGCCTTAAGGAGTACTCTACTGATTTCCGTATCTCGGACTGGGGTGATCTCTCCACCCTGGATTGTATGTGTTGGAATACGGGTCATATCCTGGCCTTTGAGGTCCGAAACCTCCAATAGCATTTACCTCATCAGTGGGTTCCTGCAGCGTGGGACATGCATCAGTAGGATGCATCGTGTCATAGCATATCCCACAAGACTTGACTTGCTGCGGGGTACCCTTCATCATGTACCTCCTCATCATCTCCTTCATCTCAACCATGTCAGAAATTAGTGAAGATTTTGGCTGAGAGTCTGCAGCCTTGACTGATTGGGCGCCCGCCCTTTTACTGAACTGTCTTGAGCCCTCAGATAGCTCAAAGAAAACCTCAAAAGCTGCAGCAGGCATCTTGTTCAAAATATTTCCTCCGCAGGCTGCATTCACCATTCGACGCTCCTCGTCAAGAAGTCCTCTGTACAAATAAAGTACGAGGTCTTGTTCTAAATACCCATGGTAGGGGTAGCTAGAAATCAATCTCTAGAACCTCTCATAGTACTCGTACAACATCTCAGTAGCCTGTTGTTCAATGTTGCTGATGCTCCTCTTCAGGCTATTGAGCTTGGTCGCAGGAAAGTACTTCTCCAGGAAGGCTTTCGTCATCTTAGATCGAGTGTCTATGCTTCTTGGAGCCAAATAGTAGAACCAATAATTGGCCGAATCCTTTAGCGAAAAAGGAAAGGCCCTCAGCTTGATCTGGTCCTCAGTAACGCCTCTTGGCTTCATGCTGGTACAGACGGCATGGAATTCAGACAAGTGCTTGTTGGGGTCTTCTCCACTCATCCCATGGAAGTGGGGTAGTAAATGGATCAGCCCGGATTTCAGCTCAAAGTTTACACTATCCGCCAGCTCAGGGAACTGCACAGCCAGCGGTTGCTATTGCAGATTAGGGGCAGTCAACTGCCTCAACGTGGGTGCTTCGTCAACCATCTCGAAACAAGGATTGTCAAAACACAAAGCTCTGTTTGTCTTGCGGTTCCTAGAAAAAGTTCTCTCAATTTCTGTATCACAAGCTAGAAGTGGAGAGTCAGTAGCACGGGTGTGGACCATAAGATAGGTCCACACAAAAGCTCTGTTGGTTTGTTTTCAATTAAAAAAAATTAAAGTAAAGCAAAGGTTGTAATCAATTGGGAAAAAGTACTTAGCCCGACAAATATCCACTATTAATTTGATTGGTTGATCCTAGATTATCTCTATTCCTTCCTATGAATATTCCTGTCCCTATTCTGAAATAGTTACCAGTCCAACTAGTTCTGATAACCCTAACTATCGAACGCACAAGAAACTATCAAGATTTAGAACAATAGCAGCAAGAAGCATAGAAATTAACCAGGATACATGCAACACCACAACTCGCAGCACAAATAATCAATTCTCTTTCACAATAAACTAGTCCAACTAGTCCTAGAATATCATGTTTGCTACACAAGATAAGGGATTTCAACTCAAAATATCCAAACCCTAGCAATAGACAATTACTAATATCAACTAGGTGATCAATCCAGTCAAATCGGCAAGAATCAATAGGAATAAGCACAAAGAGAAAAGATATAATCAAAGGAATAAGAATAGAATTATAATCTCACAACCATATATCAAATGATGGCTTTAATCGTCGGACTAAGCAAAGGTTGCTTAGTTCTTCATAGTCTTGAAACACAAAAACTCAAAGGGAAAAACTGATGTAAACTGAGATCTCCGATTCTGAAAGTGGCTGCCAGGAATTAGGTTATAAACCTAACCCAAAACCTAATGCTAAAAGATAACAAACATAGTCTAAAAGGAAATAAAATAACCGAAATAAAATAAATAAAATAAAAGAAAATAAAGTAAAAAGCAAATCTTCGGATCTTCGGACGAAACGAACTCGCGCGCGTCTGATGCTAATTTCCGCGACCGCGGAGGATTTTCTGCGACTGCGGAAATATCTCTGTAAAGTGCTCGTTGTCTTCATTTGCCACGACCGCGGCAAGGGATTCCGCGACCGCGGATTCTTCACTGTTGCCCTTCTTCACTTCTGATCTTCGTCTTCTCATGGCTCTCTTCTCCATCTTCTTTAAGTCTTCAATTAAGCTCCTCCAAACCACCATAATCATACTTCTTCTCCTCAACTCCATACTCCACAATAACACTCTAAACACATCCAAATGGTATCCAAAACACCGGTAATAACTCCTAGTTAAACCCTACAAAGTAGCGCTGATCAGAAAGTATTAGGGATTCTAGGCATAGAAGGAAAGGATCTACTGGAGTTAAATCTTAAGAGTACTCTACCATCATGACTTTCTTCTATTTGAGAAATCTCTATTCTTTCAATATTACTAGGAGGACAATCATGTCTAAGTTCAAGAGTCTCAGGTATAGTAATATCTTCCCATTTTATTAGTTTAGGAGTGAAGGTCATAGATTTTTCTGCTTCAAGTTGTAAGAGAGTAGTCTATCCTCTAGGAACAAGAGGTACAAGACATCTAAGGTCTACTAGAGAACTCTGGAGTTTATAATGGATTCTATAGATTATAGCAAAGTTTTTAGAGAATGTTTTGTAGATATTATTAAGGAGTTTAATATCAAGGGTAAAAGTCTCACAAATTCTAGGATCTATCATATCAACATTAAAATTAGGAGAACAATTAAAGAAAATAGGGCCATTGCAAATATTAGTTTGTATGACAGCAATTATGGAGTCTTTATAAGATTTTAATCTATCATCTCTTAAAGCCATAAATACTGGAGTGTCTATTCCTTGTCTGGCTAAGGGTTTTAGGGCAACTTGTATTAATCCTATGTGGATATACCTTATTTCTGTCTAAATATTTTTTAATGGATAAGGATGAAAGTAATTGCAGAGTCTGTTGTTCTTTGTCTAGACTAAGGGTCTCTTCATGACTTTTAACACTAAAGGCTGTTTTAAAGTCAAGGAGTCCTATTTTGTAGATGGACTCTATACTCTATTGTGGTATGGACCAATCTGAAATATTGTTTTCATAAAGATTTTCATTGCTATGTACAACAAGGGTTCTAGTAGAACTAGAACCTCTAGATAAAATACGTCTAAATTGTAAGGCCATGATCAAAGACGGTTTAGGAACTTTTAATCTTAATCATATGAGTTATTATTACAGTTGGCGTGGGACCATCTACCGGGACCACCCTATCCTCCGGGCTGACCAAGCGGTTTTACGACTAAACCAAACACGCACTCTTAGTAACAGTAACGAATATGACTCAGGTGAACAGTTACTAAAGGCGTATGCATATAGAGCCTGATACCAATATGACTCAGGTGATCTTGTTCCCGATGCTTCCCTACCTAACTGGGCTGCATATAGAGCCTTTCTAAAGGAGACAAAGAAGCTGTATATCGAGCGTCTCTTGAGGAGACCAAGGAGCTACAAAGACAAGTCCATAAGCTAATGGACTTAGGCTATTTACGAGAGAGTCATAGCCGTTGCGCGGTGCCGATGATTTTGGTGTCAAAGAAGGATGGTTCGTGGTGCATGTGTGTGGATTGTCGCGCCATCAACCAGCTTCTAGTGAAATATCGTCATCTTATCCCTCTTCTTGATGTTATGCTTGATGAATTGCATATTGCTACTTTGTTTTATAAGATAGATCTTAAAAGTGGTTACCATCAAATTAGGATGAAGGAGGGAGATGAGTGGAAAACAACCTTTAAGACTATGTATGGCCTTCATGAACAGTTAGTTATGCCTTTTGGACTTACTAATGCACCTAGTACTTTCATGAGATTAATGAACCGTGTCCTTAGAGCATTCTTAGGCAAATTTGTTGTACTCTAGTTTGATGATATCCTTATTTATTACAAATCCTTGAAAGAGCATGCTGAGCATCTTAGGGCTGTTTTAGAGTGTCTTAGACTTGAGAAACTTTATGCTAACCTTAAAAATTGTACATTTTACTCTTTGTCTACTGTTTTTATTGGATTTCTTGTTTCTAGAGATGGATTGTTAGATGATGAGAAAGTGAAGGCTATAGTGGAGCGGCCGCAACCCAATACCGCTACAATAGTGCAGTACTTCCTTGGATTGGTGGGCTTCTATAGGAGGTTTGTACGTGATTTTAGTGTCATTGCTGGACCTTTTCACGAGTTGACCAAGAAAAACAGCCCCTTCACTTGGAAGGACAAGCACCAAGCAACATTTGTTACCTTGAAGGACCGCCTTTGTCACCCCATACTTCTGCAGCTTCCAGACTTCTCTATGACCTTTGAAGTGGAGTGTGATGCCTCCGGGATTGGCATAGGAGGTGTGCTTTGGTTGTGCACACAGACCACGAGGCTCTTAAGTACTTGAAAGGCCAACCCAAGCTTAATCAAAGGCATGCTACTTGGGTGGAGTTCATGGAGACGTTTCCCTGCGTCGTGAAGCACGAAAAAGGGAAAGAAAACGTTGTAGCTGATGCATTATCACATAGGTATGTTCTTCTTGCTCAATGTGATGCTAAGATACTTGGTTTTGCTATGATTAAAGAACATTATGTGCTGGGTGATTTCTTTAGAGATATCTTTAATCAATTCTTAGCTAAGGGAGAGTACAACACTTACTTTCTAGATGATGGATTTTTGTATAGGGCTGGAAAATTGTGCATTCCTTCTTCATCTATTCGTACGTTGTTAACTAGTGAAGCTCACGAGAGTAGAGGACATATGGGAGTCGAGAAGACTTTGCATGATCTTATAGAACACTTCTACTAGCCTAATATGACTAATTATGTGCTGAAATTTTGCAATAGTTGTGTTACTTGTGCTAAATCCAAGTCTAGACTGAATTCACATGGGTACACGCCCTTACCTATTCCTACAACCCCTTGGGAGGACATTAGCATGGATTTTATAGTAGGATTACCTAGGACTAGAAAGGGTAGAGACTCTATTTTTGTGGTAGTTGACCGATTTTCTAAGATGGCTCATTTCATTGCTTGCTATAAGACGGATGATGCATTGCATGTAGATGACTTGTTCTTTAGGGAAGTAGTTAGATTGCATGGCATTCCTTGCACCATTATTTTTTATCGTGGTGCTAAGTTCTTGAGTTATTTTTGGAAATCTTATGGTAAAAGTTGGGGACAAAGCTACTCTTTTCTACATCTTGGCATCCCCAAACTGATGGGCAAAATTGAGGTTACTAATAGGACATTAGGGGTACTATTGCATACTATACTTAAGTCTAACCTTAAGCGTTGGGAAGATTGTTTGCCTTTTGTGGAGTTTGCTTATAACAGGTACAGGCATAGCGCCACCAAAATGACACCATTTGAGGTGGTATATAGACACAAGACATACGCTCCCATGGACTTGACGCTGCTGCCATTTAAGGAGAATGAGTACTTTGAGGCTACGGAGAGGGCTGAGTTCGTGAGGAAGCTTCATGAGCGGACATGCTTGCAGTTGGAGACGCGTGTACACCAATACAAGACCCAAGCTGACAAGGGGCATAAGAGAGTCATCTTTGAAGAAGGTGACATGATATGGCTGCATTTGAGGAAGGAGAGGCTCCCTCACAAGTGGAAGAGAAAGCTATATATTTTGAGTGGTGCATCAGATAAGTGATAATGTTTATCGCCTTGACCTTCCAAGAGAGTATGTTGTTCGTCCTACATTCAATGTGGCTTATTTATACCATTATGTACCCGACGAATTTGATGAGCTTGATGAATCGGGGACGATTCGAGGCCAAGTGTGGGGGGAATGATGACTCACAAGGTACCCTGATGACCAAGGATGTTGATGAGCTTATTCGAGTCCCTTTTGATGGTCCCATAACCAGATCAAGGGCTAAGAAGATCAAGGAAGGGTTGTGTTCCTTTATTGAGCGCCTTGCAGTCACCATGGAGGTGCCTTCCGAGCCAAGGTTGGTGACCTTGCTCACACACCACTAAGAGAGCCACGAGCCATAGCTTGAGTTACTTATTTACTATATTTGGCAGTTTGTGAGACTATCTTTAGTAGTTTCTTGTTTTAGATTTGATAATTATCTTATTGACATTTTTAGAATAGTTTTAGAAGAGAGAATCAACCTTAGGGCCGGCCCTAGTTGGTCCTTCTCTCTTTCTTGCACAACACTCTTGTTTTCTTACTTAAACGTTTCTTTGATTGAATAGAAGGCTGATTGAATTTTGATAGCAACTTGGCTAAGTTGTTTTCAAGATTATTCAGTCCAAGACTTCCTCTTTCCAAAGTATAAACCATTCAAACAAACCAACCTTTCGTGCTAATCAATCAATCAGAAGGTTTCCCGTTTTCAGCACTGTGCGCTGATTGTTTTCCGTTTGTCCTGGAGTTCTACTTGTCCATTTGACGTGAAACTTGGAGGAGTTCTAGTTCATTTACTGATATTTAATCTCGCATTGGAATCACTCAATTCCGATGTTGGAGTATAAAGTTATACTTCACCAAAGACGGGACCAAAAACAAAGATCTCTTGCGCGACAAGGCGAGTTCTTTCCATCCAAGAACGTGGCAACCAAGCGATATCACATCACTCTGCACACCAAACTCCTATGACAAAGTATAGAAAAGAAACCATCAGATTGTCCTTATTTATTAGCATTGTACACCAAAGGCATGAACAACAAAACCATGTATGGTTCATGACTTTGCCAAACTTAATTATACAAACTATACATGTAAACTTTTTTATATGTGGACATTATGGTATATATACTATGTCCTACTTTATTAGAAGCATGGAATACTATACCGTTAGAAAACAGACTTGCCTTTATATTTCCTACTATCATTATCAACATCTGATGTCTACATGTTATGATAATAAAAAATCTTACTCGTTGACTATCTTGTTTGTAATCTATGTCCTATGGACTATAGAACACTCAAAAAACTTATAATTCTGGACCAAAGGAATTATATATATATTCCTAACCAAATTCAAACACCATAATATAATAAAAACAGACATGCTAAGACCGGAAATGTTACTAAATAACACTTGTTTCCAATGAAGATTACAACCTGGAATTGTAGAGGATTGGGAAGAAAGAACCTATGGGTTGATATTGATACATTTTGTAAAATAGAACATATACAACTTCTAGCTCTCTTACAAATACGAACAAGAAAACAGCCGCACGAGAGAATATGGAGAAAGGCGAGCTTTGATGAATTTGCATTTTCTTTCTCAAGAGGGTTCTCTGGTGGGATTTGTGTGATGTGGAAGAAATTCCAACTCACTAATGAAACTCAAGAATTAGACCAATTTGACACAAGATTCATTACCCTAAAATATACTAACAACATAACTCAAAATACACTCATCAATATATGTGCATATGCTCTACCAATAGAAGTCGACAAAGATAAATTATGGGGAGATATTAATATTTTCATTACCAACTGCCATCTTCCTTTCATTCTAATGGGCAACCTTAACGAAATACAAGACGCTACTGAAAAAACAAGGGGTCCTAACCCACACCCAAATAGATTCATTAGACTCGTAAATATCAAAAACTCATGTGACCTGATTGATTTACCAACTCAAGGAAACTCCTTTACTTGGAGAAGAAACAACACATAACTTAATAATATTTTGAAAAGTTAGATAGAGTTCTCGTACATCGTGATAAAATCCAATGGTATCCTGGACTTTTCACGAAAAATCATGCATTTACTACCTCAAATCATTGCCCGTTTTCTATTGATCTTACTACAAGCATACCCTTTAAGAATCAACCATTTAAATTAGAGAAAATATGGATGACTAGAAAGGACTTCAAAAACAATGTCAAACAGGCTTGAAGGGTCCAATATCATGTTTGATCTGACTAAGAAAATTCAATTGCTTAAGAAAAAAGCTAAAGAATGGAATAAAACTACCTTTGGTTAGAACTAACAAATATCCAAACAACTATCAGGATTAACCCAAACCAACTACTACCTCAAAAACAGACCAGATTAAAAGCAAAGAAAGAAAAAAAATCTTCAATTCCAAAAAAAATATTGGAACCAACGTGCCAAAACGAAACATGTTAAATTAAATGACTCTAACCTGTTATTTCCACAAAATAGCCGCAGGGTGTAGAAACAATAAAATAATTAAAAAAATACGCACACAAGCAGAAACCATAATCTTAGGTGAAGAGAATATCAGAAATGAGATGAGGAATGACTTTATCAAACAATTCAAAAGCTCATCAAACACTCACACTAATCTTTCCGAACAATTATAACTAATACAAACAGAAATTACTGAATTGGACAACATGGAATTAACAAAACCTGTTACAACTGATGAAATTAAAAAAGCAACTTTTGTAATTGGCCAAATTAAACCAGCTGGTCCTGATGGGATTTCAGCTGAATTCTACTAGAAATATTGAGATATTATTGGCTCATCAGTCATCAAAGCTGTCAAAACTTTTTTTTTCTCTGGGAAATTGGTAAAGAAAATAAACCATACTTTCATTACATTAATACCAAAATGTGACAACCCAAATTCGACAAATCACTACAGACCAATTAGTTTATGCTCTATAATTTGAGAAAATTGCGGGAAACCACCCGTTAAAGGGCCGATTTTTAGTGGAACCACCCGTTATAGACGAAAATATTTTAAACCACCCATTATAACCATTCCGTTAGCACGCAACCACCCAAAGCCGAAACTCGTTAGTTTTTCCGTCTCACTGTGTTAAATGACCATAATAACCCTGCTATTTTTTTAAAATTACAAAAGAAACCAGGCTTGTATCTCCAAATTTCCCTTCAGTCACTTGGTTGCCTCATTAGTAAAAAATACGAGCAAAATTTGGGGAATTTTTTTAACAATTATCAATTTGTGCCACATTCTTCTGCAATTATCAGTTTTCTCTTATGTCGAAAAGCAAGAAGCTCCATGATCTAATTGCAGAGCAAGAGGCCACAATAAACTTTTCCGGAAAAGGCATACACAGGGCAGAGGAGGATGAAGCGGAGGAGCATGACCCGGAATCGAAAATCGAGTTGTTGAGCAGCCATCTCACTCTACGGGGCTTGCCCGGCGGCTCTGAGGCATTCGAGGTGGTGGCGAAGTTCTGCTACGGCGTTAAGATCGACTTCTCTGCCACCAGTGTCGCCCCTCTTCGCTGCGCCGGCGAGCCCCTCTTCGCTGCGCCGACGAGGTGCTCCAGATGACCGAGGAGTACTCCGAGGATAACCTAATCTCTCGTACAGAGCAATTCCTTTCCAAATCGGTCTTCCGAACCCTAAAGGATTCCATTAAAGCGCTCAAGTCATGCGAGAATGTGATGCCTATGGCCGAAGATCTAGGGCTTGTTCAGCGCTACATCGACGCCATCTCCTCCAAGGCCGCGCTTGTGGATCTGTCGCTCTTTGGTTGGCCGGTGAATGAATCTGGGGGAAGAAGGTCCAGATCTTCTCCGACATCAAAGGCTGTTGCCGCTGGCGAGGCGTGGTTTGAGGAGCTCTCTATGCTCTGCTCTGATTTTTTCAACCGTGCACTAGAAGCCATGAAAGTCGGTCGAGTATAAACTTTTTCGTCTCACTGTATTATGGTCATTCTTTCGTAATTTAAAAAAATAGCAGGGGTATTATGGTCATTTAACACAGTGAGACGGAAAAACTAACGATAGTCGGCTTTGGGTGGTTGCGCGCTAACGGAATGGTTATAATGGGTGGTTTAAAATAATTTCGTCTATAACGGGTGGTTCCACTAAAAATCGACCCTTTAACGGGTGGTTTCCCGCAATTTTCTCCTATAATTTTCAAGATTATATCTAAAATAATCACTGAAAGATTAAAACAAACCATGGAAAAAATAATCCACCTGCTTCAGGGTGCTTTTATTGCAAATCGTTCAATCCAAGATAACAATCAAACTTGATATGGAAAAAGCATATGATCGGATTGAATGGGACTTCATCATCCAAGTGCTACGAAAATTTGGCTTTTGCGAAACTTTCATCAACTCGATTAAGAAATGTATCTCTACGGTATCTGTAATAACCCTAAATTTTAGTAGGGATATTTGGGTAATTTTCAAACTTTCGTTTTGTAAGCAAGGCGTGTTAGGCATATTCTGTAACCTCTGTAAGGACCATTTGAACGTGTTGATATACGTTTATTGAAATATATGGGTCTTAAATTATTTGAGGAGTACTAAAAACAAGAATTTATCAAAGACCCACGATCAAGGTCCAAGAACCGCAAGCGCGGCAATGTCGCGACCGTGGTTATGAAACCGCAGGCGTGGTTTGGCCTATGGGCAAACCGCGATCGCGGTTCGGAAACCACGATCGCGGGCACTATTGCATCGTCTTCTTCCCCTGCTTCCAGAAGGCCAACGTTCGGCATTTCCCCTCGTGCTCCGAACGGCGGAGCTGGAGCGCTTGAGTTTCCTTAGTGTTGAGGTTGAGCTCCAATTCTAGCCTATAAAAGGGGCCCGGATTTGGCTTCTTCTCCACCATTCGCAACTCTCTCTTCCTCTCAAATAAAGTTTGTGTTTGTCGCCGGAGTTGTCGTCGCCGTTGGGAAGTCCTTGGAGTGGTGGTGGTGCGCATTGTTCAGAAGCGAAGATACGAAGCCTCTTCGTCGTCGGTATGGCCTCGAAAGTTCGATTTAAGCTCGCGTTGGGTTGGAGTCCCGCGACCACGGCTCCATCCATCACGACCGTGGCCGGGAAGGGACCCGCAACCCTGGCTGGGCGTGAAACCGCGATCACGGCTATGCCAACCGCGACAGCGGCACTGCCCTCTTTCCTTCATTTTGCTTCGTCTTTTCGTACCGTATCTAATTAGGGTTCTTGTCTTAAAACTCGTCGTCGACAGCCATACCCAGATTCAAGTTCCCAAATCTCGAACCCGACCTCTCATTCGTTTAAGCTAAGGCAAGTGGAGGTTCGCTCTTGCTCATTATTTCATATTTTCCTTGATTATCAATTATTTAATTGTTTAATTAAGTTGGAATAAAGTTGTTGTTTTGGTGTTTGGGAATAGATTTCATAAAACGATGTGTTAAAATATGAATTTATAATATGTTTTATATATTGCTAGAAACAACGCTATTATATATAATTCTATATGATATTATCATAAAGTGATGAATGGATTTTGGTGTGGATTTATATGTGGACTTTGTAGAATCGAGTGTGTTAGTACAAGGAACGGTATAACTGTTCCTTGGGCAGCGGAATATCATAACAGAATGACAGAGTAACAGAAAAAGTTCCTTACACAGGAAAACTTAATCAACCAACTAGTTGACTAAGAAAAACCTCTACCTCTAGGTTTCCCTAGTAGGATTTTGAAAGTCTACTTGTGTTATTAATCACGGAATTACAAACAAGCAAGTCTTATCTCAATCTAGTTTACTCCTAGATATCTAGACCTCTGTATGTAATGTTCCTAACAACACCTAAGACAAACAAAACCCTAACAAGCACTCAACTCACTGAAGTCTCGTCCTTGTAAGTTCTTTCCTTCTTCCGAATGCTCTTCTCCATGGAAAATGCCGTGAATCACTTGTCAAATGAAGTTTGCAACTTTCTCTCTTATAGTCTAGGTATTCTATCTAATTTACCCTAGTTTTACTTAAGGAAAATAAGATAAAATAATCCTATACAATCTTTGCTAATCTTTCCTAACCAGAATATCTCTAACAAGATTATCTTCTTGCGGCCCAAGTTGCTCCTTCAATATTTATTTCCATAAACGAGAGATTCGACAGTCGCAAGGATCACAGCGTGCGTCATGCGTTCCTTGGCGCTGTTCCCTTTCCTTTTCTGTTCAACAATGCGCGTCTCTTTTTGTCTTTTGTTCCAGCGCGTTGTTCCTCATTGTTGACTTCTTTGTTCCTTGTATTCTTTGTTTTGATTCTTCACTTGGTTTTCATCATTCCTTTAAATCATCTATTTCTTGAAACTCATAGTCACACTAAAAACCATCAAATGCCATTGAGTTTATCATCATCAAAACTAGAGGGAACATCATCATTCCAACAATTTCCCCTTTTTTGGTGATGACAAACTCCTTCAAAATGTGTGTATTCAAAACAGACAAGTAAGAAGTCAAATTCACATGTAATCACACATATACTATGTTTTATACATTGACATTGTTTCCCCTCAGAAAGTTCATAGAAGAATTTACATTCAAGCAGCATCGTCATTCTCCTTAGCACTAGCTTATGTTATCAACCCTTCCTTGGGTTTCACATTTTCCATACTTCCCCCTTTTGGCATCATCAAAAGATCACAGAAATCACAAAGACTTGACTCGCATGCAAATCATAAGCAAAATATTTCATTCATTAAGCAGGGCGAAGTACAAAGCAAAGGGACCTAGACAACTATTATCAAAAGATAGGGAACAATCACACAAAAGACATAAAAACATAGAAAAACAAGAACAAAAGATTAGACGGGCAGGGTAGTAACATGGAACACTCAGATCTCAGGGTCTTCAGCAGCATCCTCGTCTTTGCTCAGAAAGTGATCTAGGAGCAGATTCATCGTGGTGTTCAACTACTTAAGCTCTGCCAAAATCTGATGCTGAATAGAGATTTCCTTTGACGTTCCTTCACCAGCTGCCTTCTTAGCAGTCACAGTGCCCGTTCCCTTAGAGTCACCTTTGAACTTCATTTTCTCCACAGCAGCAGAGTCCAACTCACTTCCTAGAGATACTTCATTCTCCTCGAGATAGGCTTCATCTCGGAGCAGCAAAATTTTCACCAAGCCTGGATAGGCTAAAGAGTGGGACTTGGCTTTGCACCGATCCATATGGCACAAGATCACTCGAGGGAGATCAATTTTCTCCCTTCTCAGAAAGCGGTCAAGCAGAAATAGGTCACACATGGTGATGGTGTTGCGCTTCTCTTGGCGAGGCGCCACAGCCCTGGAAATAATGTGGAAAGCAATTCGCTGAGCCAATGTCAGCCTCTCAGTGTGTAGCTCCCCAGAAGCTGAACCAAACAGTCTTTCCATACATGCAAGCTTCTCATCATTGATCTCGCTCGCAGGGACCTCATAGAATCCACCCAAAGGAACAGAGAGAAGCGAGGAGATAACCTTAGGCGTGAAAGACAAGTCTTCTCCACTGATCTTGGTCGACCCACATAGGACATCAGCTTTGGAAAGGTGAAAGTAGTGGTAGAACTCGCGCATCTGCACTTCATTGACTGTCGCCCTATTGGAACAGATACGTTCCCAGCCTTGGAAACGCAAGAGTTCCAAGATCTCCTCCACATTGTGCTCAGAAAAGAAGCTTTCGCGAATCCGAAGTGGTGGAAGGATCTTTTTACCTTCAGAGAAGTCAGGAACAGTGGTGGTGGAGATGGAAAGATCCAACTTTGCTTTGCCAACAAATTTGGCCCTTTTCAACTTTGGCTTCAGAGCGAAACGAAGCCGTGCCTTCAGAGGGCGAGGAGCAGTTTCATCGCCACTAGACTTAGACGGTTTCGGTTGGGCTGTTGGAGCCATGCGATGCTCCAAGATTTCAACATCCTCGTCTTCCTCCTCTTCTCGGGTAGTGACATCAAGATCGGCGAGCTTGCACTTGCGAGGTGGAGGCGGCGCCAAAGGTGCAGACTTTACACCCAGTTCCTTCTCCAAGGATTTCATCGACTGTTCCTCCTCGTCTCCTCTGTCCTTGGAGGGAGAAGAGACTTCCTCGTCTTCAATATGTTGGGGACGTGGTTGTTCCTCCATGGACACGCCGGCAAGAACAGGATTGAAGTCCTGGGCTTTTAGCGGGGATGGAGCAGAAGGGGTTGGTGTCGGTGTAGGTGTCGATGTCAACGCTGAGGGATCCACAGTTTGTTGGACGGCGGCTTGAGCAATAGCCACAATAGAAGCCGGCACGCCGGTGGGAGTCGATGTAGCAAGGGCGGCCTTGGCCTGTTGGAGTTGTAGAATGTAGGCATCCATCTCAGCCTCAGACATGTTGGTGGTGGAGATTTTCTTGCTTGGAGAATCCATGGAAAACAGAGAGCTTGGAGCTTTGATAGAGCAAGGGATGAGAGATTTTAAGAGAGAGCAAAGAGATAGAGTTAGGCGGTGGAGAGCTTGAATGATGGGGCAAGAATTTATAGGACAGATAAAATCTTTTACAAGATAAAATATTTCCAAAAATCTCAACCATCTTGCAGAATTTCCATCAATAGATCGTTTCTCTCTCTTCCTCTTACGGCCACTTTTTCACTTCGTTTACCGCGTCACTATTCCTGCCACAGAGCAGTCAAATCTCGCAGATAGCCATTCCAACGTTCATCTGCACCCCAATAAATACCAGCCACTGATTCAAATTCCTCATTCCATTCACATCTATTCCCCCTCAATCTGAGCAACAGTCGTCGTTCCCCCTAAGACCAAGAGTGTTTGCAAGGCTTTTCTGGATATTTCAATGATGGGTTCACACAAATTATAGTATATCCAAACAAATGGTAGGGAGAAAACAACTTAGATAATTATTCCCAGTAAAAAGGTTTATCAAAGAAGGATCATAGCCAACAGTTACCTGAATCAAGGCAATGGTAGGCAGTACAACCAATTATCATGTGGGCTTGTAATGAGGGTTCAATCATCAAATTGGTTGTTTTGGGTCTCAAATAAGATGTTAGCATGCAATCAAGTAATTCAACACAAATCAAAAGACAAAGAGGCTAGACCCTAAGACAAAGCAATTCGAACCAACAAAAATAATGAAATAACAATGTCAAGAAATGCAATGTAAACAAACAACTTCATGATATCTGTGAAGCAAATTAGCCAAGAATTGAGGGAATAATGGGTGTGAAGGTCCTCAATTCAGAGAGATCATGCCAAGGAGTAATCGAAGATACTCGAATGGACCTTTGTCTAGTGCTTTGGTGAAGATGTCTGCTACTTGATTCTCAGTCCTGCAATGTTCCATTCTAATAAAGCCCATGTCAACATTATCACGTAGAAAATGATGACGAATGTCAATGTTCTTAGTACGTGAATGATGAACTGGATTTTTCGAGATGTTAATGGCACTAGTATTATCACACATAATGGGAACGGTGCCAATAGACATACCAAAGTCTTCCAGTTGTTGTTTGAGCCACAATACCTGAGCACAACAACTTGTTGCGGTGATGTATTCAACTTCTGTAGTGGAGAGAGCCACAGAGTTTTGCTTCTTGGAACCCCATGAGACAAGACAAGGGCCAAAGAACTGTGCCGTTCCAGAGATGCTTTTGGGATCCACAACGTGCCCAGCAAAATCAGCATATGTGAATCCAACTAGATTGAAGTCACAGTTCTTGGGATACCATAGACATAGATGGTCCATTCCTTTGAGATATCTAAAGATTCGCTTTACTTCCTTCAAGTGTGAGTCCTTTGGATTGGCCTGAAATCTAGCACAGAGACACACACTAAACAATATATTTGGCCGACTGGCCGTGAGATAGAGGAGAGAACCAATCATTCCTCATAACATGGTGGGATCAATAACTGTTCCATTTAAATCTGCATCCAAGCGAGTGTTAGGAGAAATAGGTGTAACGATGGCTTTTGCATAATCCATACCATACTTCTTCAACAGTTCCTTGATGTACTTTTGTTGATGGATCTTCGTTCCTTCCTTAGTCTGAGTAACTTGTAATCCGAGGAAAAAGGACAATTCCCCAATCATGCTCATCTCAAACTCACTACTCATAAGATTTTTGAACTTTTCTACAAGAGTAGGGTTAGTGGAGCCAAAAATAATATCATCAACATATACTTGAACCACCAGAATCTTACCTTCTTGTTCCAGAAGGAATAACATTTTGTCAATCGTTCCTCGACGATATCCATTGGAGAGAAGGAACTGTGCAAGTCTATCATACCAAGCACGAGGTGCTTGCTTAAGACCATACAGTGCCTTGTCCAAAGCATACACATGCGAGGGAAAATTTGCATCTTCAAAACCAGGGGGTTGCTTCACATATACCTCTTCTTGGAGATATTCATTCAAGAACGCAGTCTTGACATCCATTTGGTATAATGTGAATCCCTTGTGAGCGGCATAGGCGATGAGAAAACGAATGGCTTCAATGCGAGCCACTGGAGCATATGTCTCATCATAGTCAATCCTCTCTTGTTGATTGTAACCTTGAGCAACCAACCTTGCTTTGTTCCTTGTGACCACCCTAGAGTCATCGATCTTGTTCCTATACACCCAAGGAGTGCCAATAGCATGTTTGTTGCGAGGTAAGGGAACGAGCCGCCAGACTTTGTTCCTTTCAAATTGATGTAGTTCCTCTTGCATTGCTACGATCCAGTCAGATTCCTTCAATGCTTCCTTGATAGTCTTGGGTTCTACAAGAGAGATAAAAGCATGGAAATCACATAACATATTCAATTTAGAACGCAAACCTCTTTCACCAAAAGGTGTGACCAAATAATGAGTGGGGTGAGCCTTTTGAATTCGAACACTCTTTGACACGAGTAGTGATGGATCATCAGGTTGTATCTCAGAGTCATCCGTTGAAGATGGATGCAACTGGGCATCTTCAAATTGGTATGTTCCGTCGTCATCGCTTTGAGAATCAATAACAATAATATCACCAGAAGTTCCAGATGGAACAGTGACAGTGGCTTCTGCATTAGTTGGGGGCACGATTGTTGAGTCAGCAGTAGATAAGGAGGGAACGTCTGCATCTTGTGCAGAATCACTTGAAGTATCTTCTTTTGTTGTAGACTCATCAGGACTAGAAGAGTCTGGAGAAGATGGAGATACATTATCAGCATTTGAAGGTCCGTTCCCCCGACCTGAGCTAGGTCGAGAGGAAGGGCCATTGTCTTCATCATCAGAATCCTCTCGTTGCATTCTTGGATAGCCTTCCTCAGGGAACGTTGCCTATAACTCACCATTGGAACCTTTTGAGTTCTCATCAAAGAAAACATGAATGCTTTCTTCAATTTTGCGAAGCCTCTTATTGTATACTCTGTACGCCTTGCTTGCCTTTGCATATCCCAAGAAAATCCCTTCATCACTTCGTGGGTCAAACTTCCCTAAGTTATCCTTCCCATTGTTGTGAATGTAGCATCTGCATCCAAAAGCACGCAAGTGGGAAATATTGGGCTTGCGATCCCTTATTAGTTCATAAGCAGTTTTATTCAATAAGGGACGAAGCATGGCACGATTGAGAATATAACAAGCAATGTTAATGGCTTCTGTCCAGAAGATTCTTGGAAGATTGCTTACAATGAGGAGAGTTCTTGCCATGTCTTCCAGAGTCATGTTCTTCCGTTCCATAACCCCGTTCTGTTGTGGTGTCCTAGGCGCGGAGAAGTCATATGACACTCCATTTTCTTCACAGAAGTTGAAGAACATAGAATTTTCAAACTCCGTTCCATGGTCGGACCTTATAGCCTTCAGGTTCTTTCCCAAACTTATTTCCACCTTCTTGATGAACTCCTCGAACTCGGAGAAGACTTCATCCTTCGAAGTGAATCTAGAATAATCATCGACAATTACAAAAACATACCTATTTCCTCCATGGCTTCTTATCCTCATGGGACCACACAGATCCATATGAATCAGTTCCAGAGGATGGGAATTTGTTACATCAGGTTTAAGCTTGAACGAGGAACGGGTCTGTTTCCCTTTCACACAAGTATCACAACACCATGGAACTCTGATCGAACATTTGGAAGACCACATACATGTTCCTTTGTATACAGCTCATGAATGAGTCGAAGATTTGCATGTCCAAGCCTTCTATGCCACAGTTCCGTCTCATCAGCTATAGACGCAAAGCATATAATTTCCTTTGGCTTAAAATTCTTGTCCACAATGTACACATCCTTGAATCTGACTCCTCTTAGAATTATGTTCTTGGTTTCGCGATCATTGACGTAGCATTCTTGTGAAGTAAAGACCGTCTTGTTGTTCCCTTGGTCGCAAAGCTGTGCAACACTTAACAAACTAAAACCAAGTTCATGAACTAAACTTACCTCTTTTACTGTGATATTGGAGTTTAGTTTTGTTTCGCTTGTTCTAATGATTTCTCTGCATCTCTTGTCTCCAAGAGCAACACTCCCTCTTGAGTGTTTGTGAAGTGAGGTGAGTTGATCTTCTTTTCCGGTCATGTGGCACAAACAAGCGTTGTCAATGTACCACTTCTCGTTCCCCCTCACTTCAACCTGCACAGAAAAAGTTAAGGTTTGGCGACTTAGGCAAGCTTAGCCTTACCTGGTCGAGACACTTATACATAGTCGTTTCATCTGCCTTACTCACCAGCATCGTGTAGCAATACTTGGACAAGTGGTCCCTTGGATCATCCTCTCATGTATACTCCTTGATGGTAGGGAGTTTAAAGTCGTGAGGAACTGACGCGAAGAGAATTTGATCTGTGAAAGCAGTTTCCCCGAACAGAGCTAGGGGAAGCTCTTGGTTCACTGGTCCAGGAATGTACTAAGGAGCAGGATCTACGTACGGCCTTCGCGGAGGCTCTTATCTCGGTATGTAGCGGGGAGGCTCAGGAGTGATGGACACTTGGTCTGCGTGAACTCCCCCACCGTATTCTTCACGAAGCTCCTCTTGGGCTCGAGGTTCCTGTTGGGCATGTTCTGGTTGACACTGCTCCTACCGTTGCCTCGGCCACTCCTGGAACTGACAAAACTGTTCCCATTCCACTCCACTGATCATCATCTATCACGGAGAATGTCTAGACATGGTCCCATTTTGTTGAGCTGCTTGTTGTTCGCGGAGTTGGGACTGAACTTTGTCTGATCTGCCTGACATCGCTTCTTCACCGTCTATACTTTGGCACTTCTCGAGTCAAGTTGACTGAGTGCGTCCCCACGGTCGGCGCCAATGTTGAAACCCGGTTATGGTTCAATGCGGATCGTCAGCAACACACCTGGATCGGGTCGAGATCTTCTAACTTCCCTTCCACATGACGCACTTCTCAACAGCTGGACCGAACCTTCTTGGATAGCTCTGTGAATGACTCATCGGCGAACGATCACTAGGCTAAGCTTTGCGTGCACATCTCCGTCTACCCTGGCTTGGATCGCTCTCATTTTGCTCAAATCTTCTCCGTCAGTGGACGTCTTTCACCTTAAAACCCCCAGAGATGGAGCCTCCGAGGAAGGGCTCTCCGACACTCAAGTCAGTGAAGATCCATAAAAATATAGAGGGAAAGGAAAAGAGAAGAGAAGCTTTTGAGTGTGGATTTAGATTTGGGTTTTTTGAGGCGTTTTGTGAAATTTCCTTGGAGAAGGAGGGAGATCGAAAACCAGCAGAAATGGCGTGCTATGAATTTCCTTTCTTTCTCCTCTAACTGATTTGGAACGTTGTAGAAATCAAGCGGAAAGAAGATCCTCTCACCCTTCCTCCTTTGGGGTATTGATAGGGAACTATGGCTTTCCCAAAATGGACAATTCTCAAAGGCCGATGGGCTTTTTTCTTTCTTGCTCTGGCTCATTAAACCAAGTAGCTCCTACAGCCAGCGCCCCAAGCTCTTCGCGAAGTGGAGCGTAAACAAAGGCTTGGTTCGTACACCATTGCGAACTAAGCAGTCTCTATGGTTCTTCGCGGAGGGTACTTGTGTGTTTCTTCCGATCAATTCTTTTGCGAGTATGGAATGGTGGGTCTTTCGCGAAGTATCTTCAAAGCGGCACTTGAACTTCTAATTTTAATTTTCGAAATGTTATTTCCTTTTTTCCTCTTAGGGTTTTTTGCGTGCCTTTTCCTTATTTTTTGCGACATGGCAGTTACCCAAGACACCTCACTTTTCTGGCCTTCTGAAGTGTATTTAAACGTCATTTCAGCCTGTATTCTTCTTCATCTTTCTCTTTCTTTCCTTTTCTTTTTGTGAGAGGCGAATTTTGCTCAAAGCTTTACAACGTTTTGGAGCTTCCATTGCAGGTGCTTTAGATCTTTTTCCAAGGTAACTTCTTTTCCTCTTGATCTTTCTTGCCATTTCCAAACACGCATTTCGGTTGGGGATAATCTTGGGAGGTTTTGTTCCGCCTTGTATTACCTAGTACGGATTTTTGCCGTTGTCTAAGGCATCGTCGGTGTCGCCCCTTCTTAAGGTATTCTTCTAGTGTGTTCTTTTGCTCGAATTTTGGGTTGATTTCTTTGTTTGGTGCCGATTCTCAGTACTCTTTCCTTTAAGGCTATTTTAGGGCTTAAAAATGGTGCCTTATTTTTGTTCATGACGTTTGGGTTTCAGAAACTGCCCCTTTATTCATGACTTCCTTTTGACTGTGTTGCAACTTGTGTTGTGTGGAATTATTTTTGCTAAATGAACTTTAAACATAGGATAATGAGTGATTTGAAACATTCGATTGGTTCAGCCCCTACTTCTTGAGCCGAGTCCCGCTCAAAGTTTTTACATGACCATCCTCATGAGAGAGCTGGAGATGATTCATCACAGGGCGAGTCTACATCTGAAGGGATTCCTTCGCCCTCTGCGTCGGGTATTCATAGGCCAAGGATTCTGAAGAAGAGAGTATGGCATCTTTATTTCGCAAAGAACACTTCTTTCAGAGAGCATCACTGGGATGAGAGTACACTTACTCTTGAAGACTTGCTACGGATAGCGGAAGAGTATCCTTTCCTAGAGGGCTCGGTATTGGCCCTTTCCGAAGCAGGGTCTCGCTCTCTTCACCACTTTTTTAATTTAATGACAGTGAGCTGGCTGGGCGTACAAGCGGGTTTTCGCATATCGGTACACCCCTTGTGGCTTATAGGAACAAGAAAATGAAATGGGGTGTTTTGCCTTGGTTCGAATCTCTCTAGATGCAACCACCCATTTTCTTTTTTGTTATGTATAAATGAAATAGTGAGTGTGGCTTATAGGCACAAGAAAATGAAATTGAGAGTGATTTAGTGTACTAATTAATATTGAAGGGGGAACAAGTAATTTTGTTAAGTGGAAGGGACAAAACTCATACCAATACACTAGTGATTTAATTCAATATCAAAGGGATGATTTTTTCATCCATTTCTTTTACTTATTTGTTAGCATGCTCACCCGTACTACTAACGCTGACATCAAAGCTTTGGATTTTGAATTGCCACTAGACAAAACCCCGAGCCTGGCTTCTTTTATGTGGATTTCTATCAAAAATATTGGTACTTATTTGTTAGCATGCTCACCCGTACCATTCTTTCATTCCCCTTGTTACAAAAATAGACAATCTCATCTCATCTAATCACTTTAGGCCTATTAGCCTTTGTCATACCACCTATAAGATCATCACCAAAGTTATGCCAAATAGACTCCAAACCATTCTTGCTAAAACCATTATCGCTCTTCAAGATGCTTTTGTTGATGGGCGTTTTATCTAGGATAATATCCTTGCTGCCCATGAATTTTTTTCACTCCTTCCACAAAAAGAAAAACAAAAAAGGGGTGGATGGCTCTCAAGTTAGACATGGAAAAGTCTTATGACAAACTCGATTGGACTTTTCTGAAATTAATATTAATCAAATACGGGTTTAGCCAAAAGTGGGTTGACCGTCTTATTACTTGTATTACATCCTCGTCTTTTTCTATTCTTGTTAATAATCAACTAGGGGAAGAATTTAACCCAACTTGTGGTATCTGTCAAGGTGATCCTATTGTGCCATTTCTTTTTATTATTGTAATGAAAGACCTTGCTCGTACCCTTTCTCATGAGTCTATACTCCCCCATAACAAGGTCGTTATTCCCCTTTACCGAAATGGTATGTCTATCCCTTTCCTAAACTTTGCAGACTATACTTTCATCTTAGCCAATGCAACCTTCATGTCTCCAAACTCCAAAGTGAGTGTGTGAATATGTTAATTATAATAAAATCTCCCTTCAAGTCTCCAATAATATTCTTAGATCGACTGTTATAGCCCTAGCCATAACCATGCAAATTTATATCACAACTAAAATGTAAAATTACCTTGGAATTCTCATTATTTGTGGTATAGTAAATAATGATATCTTTTCTGACTCCTTCAACGCTCTTAAAATAAAGTCTTTAAAATTGAAAGCAAACCCCGTCTTTCATGTCAGATGCTCTGTCCTAATACAATCAAACCTTCTTTCTAAAGTAAACTACATTATGCAAAGCTTCCATGTTTCAAAGGGAGTGTGTTAATCTATTGACAAAATCAATAAAGACTTTCTAGAATAAAAACAACACAAATTTTCACTCTCTTCTAAGTTGGGATAAGATCTTCGAACCAAAAAATGAGGGTGGTCAAAACCTGTGGAAAGCAGAGGACAATAATATAGCACTTCAAATGAAATTGCTTTGGAAACTACTAATAGAATGCGATAATGTATGGGTCAAGATTGTTTATGGAATATATATTAGAACAAGTGAACTCCTTTCCTCAAATAAATCGGTGAAACATTCATAGCAGTTTGGCATACTACTTAATGTTGGTGATTTTAGTGTCATCATGATATTGTTCCTTGGAGAGAACAATGACATTTAGTGTGATCGAGATTCACACAACACTATGGGAGCTCACTTCGTTATTACACAGGTCTGGAGGTGTAGAGTACACACTTGTGTAAGCGGATTCGAGTTTCGGAGGGCAACAATAAGGTATTGTTACTGGTACAGCAAGTTCCCTCGAAGGGAACTTTGCTGGTTTGTTCCCTCTTAGGGATTTGTTCCCTATGAGAAAAATGTACAGCTGGCTGATTGATTTGAGCGCATTAAGCACGTGGGTAAATTACAATGTGTCTTGGAACATGCTTGTAACTGCAATCACGTCTGTAGTGGTAACTCATATTATAACCGCCATAACTTGTGTAACTACCTTGTAACCGTCGGTAACCGCTGGGTTCAGTTTCCAGAAAAGGTAACTGCCTTTGGAGCGGTTGTAACCGCTTGGTAACCGTCGTAACTGCCCGGTAACTTCTTGTAAACTGATCTGGAAGTTCCCTAAATCCTATATAAAGGGTTCTAGGGCATTAGTGTTGGGTTGGTCGAAATTGATCTCACTTAAGATCATTCCATACGAAGATAAAAGTCTGAAAACACATTCTCTAAAGTTCAATTCTCATCAAAAGCCTTGATTTGAATTGGTTGGTTTATCTTATCTCACTTCAATTTTTGTGGATTCCCTAAGGCTTGATAAAGGGGCTAAATATTGATTTCGAAAAGTTTTCATGTGATTCAAACTTTATCCGGGTTGTGTTGCCACTTGATCTGTTCCCTGGAGAAGCCAGTTTCTGCATCAACAGTTTCCTGAGGAGGCTCCGATACCAACACTTAATCTAATTGACTCCTTCAAAAAAAGATTTTTTTAGCAATTAGAAGATGAAAAACTATTAATTTTTGGACTGACTCGTGAATTCCTGATTGTAATTTGACCAACTTTCATGTAAAGGTGGCAGATTTTATTACCACGAATAAGACTTCGGATTTTCAAAAACATTCCACCGTCCTTCCCTCTAACATTGTTTCCAGAATAATGATGATCTATAGACCTTCTTCTGACACTGTTGATGATCTTACATGGGCCTCCTCCCCTAATTGAAGGTTCTCGGTAAAATCTAGCCATAAATTACTTCTCCACCAAACCACACAAACTGTCAGAGATCTAACAAGGATTTCGAAAATTAAAATACCACCAAAACTTCATTTTTTTATGGAAAGCTTGTACAGATTGCCTCCCAACTACAAAAAAAACGGAATAGATACTATAATAAAGTTTTTGCGAATTGCATTTTATACAACAATCTAATGAAGACATCAACAACATGTTCTTTGAGTGTAATTTCACTTGGAAAGTCATTAATGAACTCGAAACCAAACTCAATTATAAATCCAATATTGATATTGCTGCATACTTTGAATTCAATTTGAACTTCTTCATTCGGAATAATAACAATATTGAAGCTTTCTTCTTACTTTGGTGGAACATTTGGCGTATCCGCAATAATAAACTATTTAGGAACAATGATACTCCCATAAAAAGAAATTAAAATACATGCCTTGCAGAAGTCATTTTCCTTCAATAAAATGAATGGTTGATCTCAAACCGCCCATTGTCTGGTCGTCAAAGTTTAAAATATCAGAAAAAAGCTATCAATCATTCGATCAAACCTCCACCTGACTTTATGAATCTTCACGTAGATGGTTCTAAAAGATCAAACACTACCTCCCATATTGGCTTCATCATTAGAGGAAGTAATAGACATATTCTTGTTGTGGAAAAAAACCGATTCCAAACACTTCGGTGTTACAAACTAAAGCTTTATGCCCTTCTTGAGGGGGTTCATCATGCTCTTAGGTAAAGGATTAAAAAAACTGGTCATTGAAGGTGACAATCTTACTATTATTAAATACATTAGGGAAACATGGCTGGTTTCATGGGAGATTCACACCATTGTGTTGGATACTTTGGCTCTATTATAAAATTTGGAATCCTATTCAATTCTTTACTGTTTAAGGAATGACTTCCTTGCATCTCAAGATTTCAACATTGAAGACTTTGCAGTCTTCTCGCTCAGTTGAATGACCTCTGCAATGTTGTTGCTATCATGACTAATATGATGGGATGGTATTCTAAATACTCTAGCTAGTGTTGAATTAAAGGGTTTTTAAAAGTCATGAGTTGCGATAATTTAAGTGTGTTTTATTAGTTTAACCTTCTTTTATTTTCTTGTTAAAAAAACAACTTCCGCAACTATCTCTAAATATTAGATTTTGTTAAAAAATTCACGGATAAGGCACAACGTCCCCAATGATCGGATTTTTTATGCAATTTTCTGATGTACAAATGATAATTCAACACCAGAGCATGAATATACAAGGGAATAAAGTTTCACAAAATGCCAAGATAACACTTATTAGCTCCTAATTAAAAGAAATTTATATTTTTTAAATGATTTTTCTAGTGTGCACATGATCACATATTAACTAGTTAAAATAGAAAATTATCTATAAAATATTCTCTAAAAAAAAATAAATAAACTCTTAGTAAAATAAATTAAATTAATAACTAAAAATATTATTACTAAAAATGATATTCTTAGAATATGCTCATGGACACCTACTAGAAAAAATGTTCTTGAAACTCTGTATTCTTAATGCTCGAAGAATTATTTTTCTTGTAAACCATCGATGATCGATCCAAACCGAATTCTAGGATTCCAAAAATTTAAAATCTTAACACTCCAATTAGTTTTAAATTTGTTTCCTGTAAACTTTTCTTACTGGATCCAAAACCTTATCTTTTCACGAAATATTATTTAATTACGGGTTGCTAGATATTGTTTCAAGTTTCTAAACACATAAGACAACGATGTTCTCTCTTATTTTTTGCTGACAAAGGACAATAATTTAAATATAATAATCTGGCTTATTCCATTATTTATTTATTTTGGTTCTTTCGAGATAGCCGAAGAAAAAATCAAAATAAAAACGACCTTCCCATGTGAACTCTTTATTAGTCTAACTTTTGACATACAAATAATTGAGCTAACTTGTAAATATTCTTTTCTTTCATCGTTAACAAATTCAAATCTACCACTGTTCTTAAAACAAAAGCCCTAGCTGTCTTCTATGGGATTCAATGTGCTGCTCAACGTGGAGTTCGACATCTCATTATCGAGGGTGACAATATGATTGTTATTAACTTCATCCGAATTACTTGGAAAGTACCTTGGGAAATCAACAACATCATTAACGATATATCTTCTCTATTGTCGTCCTTTGTTTCTTTTCAGATGTATCACTGCTTCTGTGAGGCGAACAAAGCAACGAACTTTCTTGCTACTCTTCCCCTTCCTCCTCCTGCCCTTCAAACATTCCAGCGACTCATCTCCCCTCCCCAGGATTCTATGCTTCACTCTAGATATGAGTTCATCAGTCTGAACTCTAGTTTTTATAATTTTGGTTCCCATTTTATAAAAATCATCTATTCGGATGATTTAGGACAGTCTTCTAGTGTATAAGAGTCTTTATATTTGCCTTTATAAAAAAAATAAAAAATTGAGCTAACTTCATTGCATCTGCCTATTACAAATTTCTTTTCAAAGAAAAATAGTATAGGCTATAGCTTCGTACGTCAAACTTATATTATATAATAATATTAATACCACATTTCATCTCCTTGGATGCATCGATCTACTCCTTGGATGAGTTAGCTATATAATTAAGTACCAATGTACTCCTTGGATGAGTTAGCTATATAATTAATTACCAACATTGTTGAATTCTGGCTCAACCTTCGTGAAGAGACCAAAGACCAACACTCCCTTAGCTCGGATTTGTCTTGATTTATATTTTCGGGGATGTCCTCCGCAGCTTGAATTCGCCTTTTGCTTCACGTAGAATGAGATCTCATGCTCCGTCTTTCAGCTCCGGTGCCGATGATCTTCCTCCTTGCTTCTCTAGTCGCAAATGGCTACCTTTGAGCTCCGATAACCTCCTAGACGTCGGAATTACCTGAAACAACCTCGGAGATGGCTTCCCCGGGGGCGGACTCTCCGACGCTCAAATTAGAAAGGGTTCACGATTAAAAGATGAGAGGAGAAACAACTAGAAAATGAATCAAGAGGGGGGAAATCGTTCTCGATCTCGCTCTTTTTTCTGGTTTTCCGACGATATTGCTTGGAGAAGAAAAAGAAATTGCAGCAACTCGAGTGTGCTCTCTTTTTCCCTCTCTCCTCTAACTGAATTGCTCTCAAAAGTACCCAAAAAAATATCCCCTTCTCTCTCCTAAATGTGGGGTATTTCTCCCCCTTAGAACCGGCCACTCTCACATCTTGATTGGCCTCTTCATCCTTCACATGGGCTTTTCTCCATCTGAAGCAGCCCACAAACTTGACAGTGCCCTGACACTTACAACTGGTATTTTATGGGCTTCGGCTTCGTCAATTCTGACCCCCACAGCCATCCCTCCAAGCCCTTCGCGAAGGGAAGCATGAACGAAGGCTTGGTTCATAATGTCCATCATAGATTTACCAGGTTTCTTCACGTAGAACCTCCTCCTTGTGCATGTTCTCGGATGCTTCTTGCGGAGTTTATTCAAGCGACGTTTAGTTTTCCAGGGTTTTCATATTTCGAATTTCTTTTCTTGTTTCGACTTTTGCCGCACGTCTTGCTCGATTTCTGCCACGTGTTACTCTAGGGTGCCGCTTCGTCTCCCGTGACACCCCAGTGGTTTATAAAGGTTCCACTCTACAGTTTCTTTTCCTCCATCATTGTTTCCTTCATTTGTCTTCACCCAAAACTCCTTCGCTTTCTCTCTTTCCTTGTTGCGCTTGTCACCTTTTTTGCCCTGGATCCTAATCCTTTTCAGTTTTACTTTCGTCTTACTGCTTGTCTTTCCTTTGCTTCGTGTTTCGCAGTGGCTGGTGAAGCGCGTGGAGCGGGATGAACTTTAAACACATGGTGAAGAGCGACTCAGAAAATTCTAGCGAGCGGACTCGTTCACCTCGCCCAGAAGCTCGTCCGAGAAGACGTCTTGTTCTCCCAGAGGCTCGTTACAAAGGCAGGCATGACTACGCCCCGTGGAAGGTTGATGATGATCTTCGTGAGGAAGCATCTCCATCGAATCCTCCTTCACGGATATCGCCAGTAGTCCTGAGGCCTTGGAATTTGACAAAGCGGGTCAGGCGATCCCGCTTTTTGAAGGATATAGTGTTTCGAGAGGATAGCGGGGATGAGAGTTATCTGTCTTTCGAGGTGTTGGAAGCGATATCGGGGTCGTATCCTTTCCTAGAGGGTTCTATACTGGCTCTCCCCGAAGAGGGTTCGCGATCTTTGCACCATTATCCAAACTTTATGGCTGTGAGTTTACCAACCCTGGCAGCAGGATTTCGTGTGCCAATTCATCCTCGCTTCTAAGATATTTTAAATACCCTCGGCACCAGTCCCATCCAACTGCATCCCAACTCCTGGAGGAGCTTTTGTTGTTTGTTTTATAATTGCCGCAGGCTGAAAGTGGAGCCGACTCTAGACGTTGTGAGGGATTTGCTTTCCACGCGCTGTTTTTCGGAGGGGTACTGGTCGTGGAAGGCTGACTATCAGCAGAAGGTCAACAAACCCACTAACCTGGGCACGTGGATGAACGAGTGGTTCTTGCTTAGGATTGTGGGTGACTTTGAAGTTAATATACGCCACGGGAAAGCCCTTCATTTCTCATGTGTTGTGTCCAATTCGAAGAAGCATGAGAAAAAAGCTTTGATAGCTAAGTTTGATCAAGGACAAGTCCGCAAGTTTGACGAGCTAATGACCCATGAGAGGCTTGAGAGGCTATGGTTAAGTTCCCCTCATCCACACGGGGGTGAGAAAATCCTTTCGCTTCGTAAAAAAAATGGTTCTCCAGTGGCTTATCGGAGCATACTTTAGCTTGCGGGGACGTGCCTCATGAGTCTTTCGCGACCAGAAACTTCTATTCTGGATTTCCTCTCGTTTTTTACTAATTTTTTCTTTTCGTTTACTTTTCATATTCTTCATTCGCGAAGACTATGGATAGCTTGGAGGACCTGGAAGATCTTGTGATTACCGGGGACGAGTTCCCTGAATGCTATGTGGAGCAAGGGATAGAGCAGAGTATGCAAGGCTCGCCCCTTTTTGTGGAGGAGCAAGAGAATCCAAGAAGTCCCGCACAGGAGATGGGTTAAGGCATAAGATAGAATGTGCCAGCGTGCGGCGGGGAGGGGCCTGCCCAAATTGTAGATCTGGATGGTAACCCTGACTTCCCTCTAGCTTCTTTGAAGAGGAAAACTTCGCTTGTCAAGGTACCCAAAGTCCTTGCCACCATTTTGTCGGGTCGACTGAGCTCCATGCACCAGGATTTGAGTTTTGTATATTCTTGTTGCTTTCCCATTTTCTTCTACTTGCTTCTTACATGTGTTGTTCTACGCGTGTGTCATGTATTCTAACTTCTCGTTGCTTATTCTTACAGATCGTTAGGTATTGTCGTAGTGCTTCGACTTCGCTCGAGCACTGCATTGAAGAGGCGAGTGAGGAAAGACTGAGCTTGGGGCTCTTAGGGAGAAGGTGAAGGTGCTTACGGATGAAAATACCTTAGCGAAGAGTGAGCGTGTCGGGCTTGAGAAAGAGAGAGAGACGCTGCCAGGGATGAAAAGGATGCAAAGGTGAAGGAGAATAAGGTCCTCCTGGGGCTAGCTATGGAGAATGAGGTACTCAAGGAACAGGTGTGAGAACTCACCGAGGCCTGCAAGAAAGCTAAGCAAGAGATTGTGGAGGAGTATGTGAGCGGTTATCGCTTCAAAGCCCTCCATGAGTACTTCACGGTGGCTCAATCATGCTTTGGTGAAGCCATGGGTATCAAGAAGATGGCAATCAAATATGGAGTGCCCCTATCACTTTCGTCCCACCCGAGATGCACGGCATCCTGCCTCGTGAATGGAAGCCCTATCATGTTCCTCCGATCGAAGAAATCAAAGGGGATCACGAGGGAGTACTAGAAGCTTGGATCGTGTCAACCGTAAAGGGGGGTGATCCCTTTGTGAGGAAACCAGCCCCTGTGATATCGACGCCTATCACTGGTCTCAAAAGGACTCGCAAGGAGCCCCCAAGCTTGGATCATGTCAACCGTAAAGATGGCAATCAAATATGGAGTGCCCCCTTTCAACTTCTTTTCTCTGAAGTTTTATTCTCAACTTCTTCTCTCCTATTTGCACGACAAACTGCCATTAAGTGGGCAGTTAATGCCTTTGATCTTCCCTCCTCTTGCTCATCTATAAATATCGGCCTCTTGCTTATTTATTTTTCATCTTTCTCTTGTCGGTTGTCTTTCTTTCCCTGCTTTCTTTTCTTTCAAAATATTGCCAAGATGGTCAGGCTTGTGCTCGAGGTTTATTACGCTGGCCATTTTGTTTGCCAACGCGGCGACCGTCGGGAAGTCTTCGTCCATCGATACGACGACGGTTACATCTCAACTATCGAGGTGGGCGTAATGGGAGAGAAGGTGGGAGAATTCGATTTAGAGGTGATGTGCGCCTTTGTCTTACCAAATGCGGCCAGAATTAGCGTGGGTTGTATGTTTTTCTTACCCATGCCAAAGGCTATGGAGCGGCGACTCCGCGAAGTGAATGACAACAGGGACACTTCTCTTATCGCAAAGATGGGGAAAGTAGGGCCCGTGTAGATTTTCACTCAAGGGCCCCCGCCGCCGGGGTTTCGTGCACACAGCCTTCGCGCTGCTAGGCTTTAGGCCCTTTTTCTTTTGTATTTACTCGCGTATAACCATTTCCCCCCCCTCCAAATTCCTTCTTTTAGTTTGTGAACTAAAAGAGGAATGGAAAAAGGGTCTTTAGGGGGTACTCTTGTTTTGAATTTGCGGGTAGTATATTTCGGCCATCGTAGGGGCTTTGTTTTATAACTCATGTCACGCTTATGTCGTGCACAAAAAAAGTGTTTAGTAAACTCGCTTGTAAGGAAAAAACGATGTATTTACATATTGTTTTGATATGAAAGAAATGCAAATGTTTCAGTTTTCTCTATTCTTTGCGTCTCTCTTCTTTGCTTTGCACTTTTTTGTTTGAGCACTATTGCTTGCTGTAGTCTCTCGAAGGCCCACCTGATTTGCTTCATTTTTTAGTACGATTAGACAAAGACTTTGGAAACGAAGTGTCGCGAACAACAGAATTGCATAGATTAGTTACCTCATCGCTACTTGACTCTTGCTCGCGATGATTGCCCCTTGCATTGCTTGCTCACTATACTCACGCTTTTTTCCAGTATTGCTTCGCGAGCCTTGCTTGTATAACTTGTTTTCCATCTCATGGCTCACGCTTATTTCTTGCTATTGCAACTTGCGTTCACACATTGCTCACCATACTTGCTTTTCACACTTGCTTTCCTACACATTGCACACGGTATTGCTTTTAGGGCCTTGCTTATCCTTATATCGCGCATCTCGTATTGCTCAAACGTATTGCTATAAACGTGTTGCTTATCTCACGTACCTTGCCTTCGCGTATTTCTAAGCCTTAGGCTCACACTTCAATAGTGTTGCTTTCGCTTATTGTGGGTGTGGCCTACACAGTATTGCTCGCGAAATTATTGCTTGTCGTGCTTGCGATCATAAATAGGTAGGAGTTTTTGGGTGCATACCTGAGGCGTGATCGTTTCAAGGATAGTATTTGTGAAGCCTCGTTATGTTCCATAAGTTTGGAACTATGTTGCCTACGGCATCTTTGAGGCGATATGCACCTGGCACGACTTCACGTACGACAATAAATGATCCTTCCCATCCAAGGTCTAATTGTCCGCCTTTGGTCTTTCTTAGCACAAGGTCACCCTTCGCAAAGCTCCGAGGCCTCACCCGTTTGTTGTAATATGTTGCGATGCGCCGCTTGTATTCGTTTTCGCGTATCTCAACCATTTCTCGTGTCTCCTCCATGAGTTGTAACTCGAGTTGTAGCTTCTCGGAGTTCTCTTCCTCATCATAATGCAGGAGTCTCTCCCTCGGGAAGAGATGCTCAACTGGGACCACTGCCTCCACACCATACATTAGCGTGAACGGGGTCTCACATGTGCCTCTTTTAGAGGTTGTTCGGTTGGCCCAGAGTACTAGAGGAAGAACTTTGGCCCTATGCTCGCGTGAGCCTCCTCTTAAGATCGTAGAGGATCCTTTGGTTCGCGCTTTCAACTTGGTCGTTGCAACGAGGATGAGATACTGACGCGAAGCAGAGCCGGATATCAAGGCCTTTGCAAAAGCTGATCAATTTCTCCATCTTGAACCGAGGTCCGCGGTCAGTCACAATGTCTTAGGGCAGGACAAACCGGCAGATAATGTTCTGCCATATGAATTTCTTCACTTGCTCCACAGTCGTGGTGGCTAGAGGGACGGCATCAATCCACTTAGTGAAATAGTCTATGGCAACTAGTATGAATTGAAGCTGGCCTAGGGCTCTTGGGAATGCTCCGAGAAGATCCATCCTCCACCTCGCGAAGGAACAGGGTGCACAGATGATCTTCATTTCAACTCCAGGTTGATGGGAAGTGGGGGCGTGAAGCTGACACGCTCTGCATGTTTGCACTACGCGAGTGGCGTCCTCCTTCATCGTTGGCCAGAAGTATCCTACTCTCAGGCCTTTGTATACGAGGGATCACCATCCGGCATGTCCGCCATACAACCCTCCATGGATCTCGAGCATTAAGTTGTTTCCCTCCGCGAGAGTCATGCATTTGAGCCCCGCCGTCATATACTCTTTCTTATATAGAATGCCATTCTCCATATAGAAACGGGTTGTGCATATCTGTAGCTTTTGTTTTTTCTGGGGATCTTCAGGGACTATTCCAGCTGTCAGGTACCTTCATATAGTTGTTCTCTAGTCATCCTCGTCCTCTTCATACTCGATGATCATAAGCTCTGGATTTATGGCCCTGGTGGTACGCGTATCAAGCCATACCCTGCCCTTCTGCTATAGCTTAGCCCTTGAAGCGAGCTTCGCGAGCTCGTCTGCTCTTGAATTTTCTCTACGCGGGATCGCATGTATCTCGAAGTTGTCAAACGTAGCAGATAGAGTTTTTACCCTGATCTGATACGCGGGCAAGTTACATGTCTTAGCCTCATAAACACCATGTACTGGCTTCACAACCACTTCATAGTCATTGAAGCACGTAACTCTCCGAGCCCCGTTCGTGAGTGCTAGCTCGAGCACCACAGGAAGAGCCTCATACTCAGCTTCATTGTTTGTCATCTCAAATTCGAGCACGAAGGCATACTCGAACCTTTCTCCCCCAGGTGATGTCAGCGTGACTCCATCCCTATTACCTTCTTCAATTGTGGCCCCGTCCACGAAGAGAGTCCATTGTGCCTTTTCCTTTATCAATCCTTCCGTACTCACTTCGCGGAAGCTTGTTTCAGCAATGACATCCGCGAGGGATTGTGCCTTGATCGCGGGTCTCAGTTTGTAGTCCATGTCGAACTCTGACAGTTCAATCACCCACTTCGTGAGCCTTACTGACATTGTTGGCCTACTGAACAAGCTATGCAGAGGGAGATCATACATTACCCTGATTGGGTGAGCTTGGAAATACAGGCGCAACTTTCTCGCAGACATCAATAAGGCCAGTGCGATCTTTTCCACTGGTGGGTACCTGGTCTCAGTTGGGATAAGGGCTCTACTCACAAAGTAAACGGGGACTTCATATTTGCGGACAAGGACAACACTGATAGCACGCGAACCAGCTGCTAGGTAGAGCTGAAGGTCTTCACCCGACACTTGGGATGACAAAGTGGGTAGCGCTTCCAGGTCCTTCTTTAACTCCGCGAAGGCTACCTCACACTCCGGAGACCACTTGAAGTTTTGCGGGTCCCTGAGTATGGAAAAGAATGGGAGCCCCTTCTCTATAAGCTTAGAGCAGAACATGCCCAAATAATTCACGGAGCCTATGAATCTCTGCACTTCTTTTGTGCTCTATGGAGGCGTCATCTGCAACACGGCTTCCACCTTCTCGGGGTTCATGTCAATTCCTCGCGAGCTAATTAAGAAATCAAAGAATTTCCCGGCTTTCATGCCGAAGACACACTTCTCCGGATTTAGGCTCATGCCAGGTTTGCGGAGGGTACTGAAGACTTCGCGAATATCATTCGCGTGATCTGCCTCCCGCTTGCTCTTTACCACAATATCGTCCACATATGCTTCCACAAGTCTACGCACATGCTTTGTTGAGGTCCTTGGGGCACGCTTTGTTGAGGTCCGTGAAATCTACGCATATGTGCCACTTCCCATTTTCTTTCCTCACCATGACAACATTTGCGAGCCAGCGGGGGTACTGGACCTCGTGAATGAACCCAGCCTTTAACAACTTTGCGACTTCTTCTCTAGCCCCCTAGGCTCTCTCGCCTGCTTTCTTCCTTTTATTCTGTCTCTGAGGCTTAACTTTCGGGCTAATTTTCAACGAATAAGTCATTAGGCTCGCGGGGATCCCCTTCAAATCTTTCGGGGTCCAGGCGAACACGTCACGAGAAGCAGCCAGTAGTTCTTTGATCTCTTCCTATACCTCGGCTCCGAGAGTTTGCCTTACGTATAGCCTCTCTTCTTCCCATGGGAACGGGTAAATACTCACTTTCTCCTCTTCTGGAACTAGAACTTCCGTTATATTCCTTACTTCAAGCTCGGTTTCTTCTTCCGCGGAGCTAGGTGGTGCAACGCTAGGGTCTTTAGCCTCCATAGATAGGATTGTGATACTTTTCTCGCTTAGGGCAGCCAGATAGCAAGTGAGGCTTTTCGTGTGCTATCCTCTCGCCACTCCAACTCCCACCTGCGTAGGGAATTTTAGCACAAAATGATATATGGAAACGACAGCTTGAAACTTACACAGGGAGATTCTTCCCAAGATCGCGTTGTACGCGGATGGAGACTGGAGCACCAGGAACTCAATCTTTTCACACCTCTGCGGACCATTGTCGTCCCCCAAGATCAGATCCAGTGTGATGACCCCGATTGGCTTGACCCTTTCCCACACGAACCCAACGAGGGTATAATCGGTGGGCAATAGGTCTGCGGGGTCCAAGCCCATCTTTTGGAAGGCCTCCCAGTGCATGATGTCCGTGGAGCTCCCGGTGTCCACCATCACCCTTTCACGATTTCCGTACCCATCTGTACGTGAAGCACAAGCGGGTCTGTGCTTGGGACTACTGCCTTCGCGAGATCCTCCATGCTGAAAGTGAGCTTATGTTCCTGACGCGGGGGATGGAGATACTAATGACCGGTCGTCCGGCTGGGAGAGGTGCATTGGCAATCCTTCTGCCTTCGCGTTTGCTGGGGCCTTTCGGTACATGCCTGCCAGAAATGGTGCATACCTGGCCATCCGACCTCGGGAAGCTCTGACCCATGTGTGGATAAGGAGCAGCTCTATTTGGGAGGGCCTTTGCAAGATAGGACCTGGCCCTGGAGCGGCCTTCTTCCACGGAGCCCCGTACCCGTGGCACTTCTAGTTGTCGTACTTGGTTGACTGATGATACAAACAAAATTTCCCTCCTGACCTCGTGAGCGGTGGTAGTGGCGCGCTTACCTGCGGGGGAAGAGGTATGTACTGAGGTCTTTGTGGATACACCCCCGCCCCTTCGCGGTCGTTCATTTCCACTGCAAATATCTGCCTTTCTAGGGCCTTTCCCCGGTTGTTGGCCTGATGGTGGAGGGGTTCCCACATACCTGACTCGCGTTTGTGACCATCATGCTTCCTTCCACTGTTTGCGGGCGATGGGTTCGCGGACATTCACCCCCTGGCCAACTCCTCCGCGACTATATGTTGATTGGCTTTCTCTAACAGTTTAGTGTAGGACGCGGGCGATTTATTGCAGACATGGAGTTTGAAGGCTCCGTTCCTAAGTCCTTGGATGAACGTCTTCGCGCGACCTTTTCGACAAAGTCATGCGCTTGGACCACCTCAGTGGGGAATCTCTTCACAAAAGATGCAAGGGACTAGCCTTCGCGCTGTCGAACGTTCATGACTTCTTGCATTCTAAGTTTCCTCTTCTGTGAGCACCCGAAATGCTCTAGGAAGGAATCCGTAAGCTGCTGAAAGTCGTTGATGCTTTTCGCGGGTAGGCTAATCAATCAGGTTAGAGATGTCCTCGTGAGAGTGTTAGGAAAGCACTTGCACCTGGTGGGCTCTTCAACTTTACTCACGAGCATGATGTATTGGTAGTACCTCCACTTGTCATATAGGCCTTACTCCTTACATACACAGCTCACCTATTTCATGGGTTACCTGAATTCAATTTGGCCCTTGTGCCATATCTTACCTCAAAATCTTTACGCACATGATTCCTTAATTTTCCACAATTAATCGCACCACATCCTACGTCTGTTTATCTCAACATGATTTAATAATCCATTCCACAAGATTATAACCTCGTTTTACCCAAACGTGTCATACGATCACCTTAACCGACGTAGGTCATTTTTTTTTCTCAAGTCCAGTTGACAACATCCACATACTTACCTTTTTGCCACACTATTGATCTTTAAAATTCATAACAAACTTTTACCGGTTGAGTTTGTTATTCCCTCATAAATTCTTACACAACCAGTCGTCCACACACGACTTATTATCCCAAATCAAGCACCCTTTTGCTTTACTGATATTTACTATTCATCCAAGACTTAATCACCTTAACACTTCTCGTATCATCATCTCATTATATCGTTTCCTTAAAGAAAATACCTCATAATGAAACCTCAAATAGGTCTTCCCAAAATAACACTTATGATTTCGCACACTTAACTTTTCCAAAAAAAAACTTTTAACACTGGTCCCATAATGGACACACTCATTTATGAACTTCATCAACATAACTCTTGGGTTCTAAAGTTTTACTCAAGATCATATTAGAGTACGATAATTTTAGAGAAAACGACTCCTTATGAAATATCTCTCTTATACATTTATTCACTTAAATGTATAATTTATACAACTCACCCCAACTAATGCTCAGAGTATACACATGAGGAATAGCCTCAAACTCCATAGAGCATAACTACACACACCAAATCCTTCTAGCAAGGAAACCTTACAACATTATCCTCTCGAGACAATGCTCAACCTAACATTAATTCAGGAAATAGAGGAGTTCTTATGAATAGTTTCGACCTCGAAACTGACACTAATAGGGTAGGGAACAATCACGCATGTCCCAACCCAACACTGTCCTTTATGAGTCCAAACAGTCTTTATCAACGCGTGACATGTACTACTTTTGGCACTCAAGGATCCTCGTATGATCGAACAACTTGCAATAGTAACGAATCTAGTAATTTCTGAAACAAGGAAACACTTCTTTATTATTCAAAACATTACATTAAAACAACTGACAGAAAGTCGAACATATAGATTACTAAGCTATGGAGACTATCGACACAAGTCGTCGCTCCTTATTCTTAAAGAAAGGCTTAACAGAAATACAACTACTCGTTCAGAGTCTCATTCTCATTGGAGTGACGAATCGCAAAGAGTCGTTGCCCCTGACCCGAAGACTCCATAGGCGCCTTGCCTTTATTACGAGCAATAGATTGCTCCGGGGCAGACATCCCTGGTTTTGGGTTTTGCCCATTGCCAACATTTGAGGCCTGGTAAGACTGCGTTGGTCCTTGACCCTTCTGCCTACAGTATGTTTTCATGTGGCCTTCTTTCCCACAGTTATAACATACCCGCTTCTCCTTTTGGCAATTAAGACTTTTATGCCCAACTTCACCACAGTTGTGGCATTGAATCACTCCGCTACTCCAACCTGAGCCTCTGGCGGAGTCAGACTGAGTCGTCTTGGTCTTAGCACGACCAGACTTCTCAAATTTGGTGGGCAATGTCGGTCGCTTGAATGTACCAACCTGGCGATCCTGTTGCCCATCCCTTCCTTTAATCTGCTTCTCCCGCTTTCGGGCGGATTCTTCCAGTGTGGCCTCTATTTTATAGGCCGCATCAACATATTGCTCTAGCGTAGAACAACCGTGACGCACCATCAGAGGTTTGATTTATGGATTCATTCATCCATAGAAGTACCAGATCTTTTGCTCTTCACTCGACACTTCTGGTCCAGCATATTGCAACAGATGATTGAACTTAGCTGCAAGCTCAGTCACCTTCAACCCCTCGGTCTTAGGGTAAATGAATTCCTTATGCTTCTCCTCCCTCATAGCACGGGAAAAGAAATGGTCAGTCATCTTTGTTTTGAACATACCCCAGTTCAGCTCGGGATGGTCAGCTAAACCAGTGCTCTCCCACCATTCGCTAGCCACATCCTTAAGTTGAAGGGAGGCGATGTGCAATTTCTCAGCCTCAGTGCAATCCACGTTCCTGAACAACCGTTCTATATGCGAGAACCAATATGCCACTCTGACTGGTTCTCCGGTATCGTCATAACTGTCAGGCCTCATTGAGCTCACGGCCTTCAAGGCTCGACCGTAATTCCCTCTGTTCCTGACGACATCGACCTGAGGTACTAGATCCACTGGCTCCTCAAATTCAGGAATAACCAGAGGAACCGGCACACCTTGTGCCTGTGGTGCAATTGGCCGCATTATATCGGTGACCGCTTGCATGACGATCCCCCGAATAGCCTCTATAGCCGCAGCGTCAAATACCACTTGAGGATTAGCCCGCACTTGACCATTGTCTACGGGCTTGTTGTGAGATACAGACTCGCTCTCTTCCCCTTGATTTGCGGCGCTTCTCAGATTCCTTCTGGGGTCGTTGCTCGGCCCAGCACCAGCACGAATTGTGTTTTTTGTGTTCACCATCTGTTGATGAACCATAACGTCAGTTTAGGACTTTTCCAACTTGAACATGACACTTAGTCAAATATGCTATGATACGAATTATAAGAGTCCAAACTAATAACTTTATATTAGTCTGACTGACCCTCCACTTTTAACCGCAGAAACGATCTTCTTCTCTTTACTTGAGAATGGGTACTCTAGGAGAAATGTCAACCTTTAAATGACATTAAACCTAGGGAGAGACATTATCCCTAAGAATGGATCTAAGGAATAAGTAACAACTCGAAGCTTGTAGAAGTTTGAAAACCACTTATTATTAAACCTTATACTTTCAAACTTTCTACCTTGTACTTTTAAACCTTATATATTTAACTTAATGAAATAATTATTTATAAAGTTAGTTTCTCAAACTAGTGATACAATTATCACAAAACTCTTACTAAGACCAAAAATCCCACTTTTAAAGTTATAATCATAAACTCAAATTTGATTACTTATAACACACTATTTATAAACCAACTATAAATAACTTTTGAAGTTCTAATAGATAAACCATTATTTTAAATTAAATTCCAAGAAAAATTTAAATTTAACACTTAAACTTCTCAAAATTCCTTTTTAATAGACAATAGGTTGAAAAAAGTTTCAAAATTAATTTTCGAAAATTCTCAAACCTAACAGTAGGCCAAGAATTTTAAAACCATTGCTCTAATACCATAATTCTAACACCCCCGACTTATGTCGGTAGTGCCACACGCCAGTGACCTCGGGTGTTACTGCCCAAAGTCACCCTAGGCTTTAATCGGAACAATTACGCTTAAATAAGTAAATTAAATAACGAAAGATTAAACATCGGAAGACTTTTTATAAGGAAACTCAACCTTTTATTAACAGATCTCTCTTTAATTGAGAATGACAATTTACAACAGAGTGAAATTACAGCGGAAGACTTTTATAATAAACCCTATTACATGACTTGGTTATAAGAATATATTGAAGTAATACTTAACAACCTTAAAACACTGACACTTAAATCTTCAACTGCAAGCCTCTTCTTCAACTGGTTACTTCAAGACTTCGGAGCCAACCACTGATGTGCCGTATATGACGGATGACACCAGCCAACCATGCAAGGAATAATACCCTGTTGGTTAGTCTAATGAAAGACTATGCAAGGGTGAAAACAGAATGGTTCTAGTGATCGTAACCGTTTACTATCATTGTCCCTCGAATAATAACCGAAGGAACGATACATAACCCAGAACTTTCACGGAATGATTAAAGTTTAGACATGCACTGAAAAAAAGACTCCAAAGGAAATGAGTCTTATAGGAAACGTATGTAATATCCCTCATTTTATAAGAATAATTTGGAATTTTTCCAACTCCCGTATTACAAGTCGGATTAAATTCAGAGAAGTTCAGACATTTGGTAATATGTTTGATCTTTGTAATATTTTTTTTCTTCTAAGTGAAATAATATATAGTCGACGTATTTTGGGACTTAATACTCGTTCGTGTATGATTATTATTTATCCCGGGCTAAGGCCAAAGCTAATCCAAGGCTAATCGGATGCAAAATGGCCTTGGCGGCAACCACCGTAAGGAAGGCGGCGACCGCCGCCTGACAGGCTCTGACATCGTCATCATCTTCCGGCAACTTGGCAAGTGGCACCGAAAAGCGGCGACCGCCGCCACTGCTGTAGGGCAAGTTGCAGGGGATTACCGGCGACCGGGGGACGACTCGATCTCGGCCCTCCATGTTGCATGGCTTGCCCATTTCTTGTCCCCTGGGTTTGGCTATTTAAGGAGGATGTTTGGGATCAGATTGAAGCTCAATTCGAAGCTCAAATCCCTCATAATCATCTCGCCGGAAAATCAAGCTCTTCGCCGGAGAACTCGTAATCGATCGTCGGAGCTCCTTTGGTGTTTATTCCAGTTGCAAAGTGAAGCTTTGGAAGCGCTTAGAAGCTTAGAATCCAAAGCAAAGGAAATGAGAAGCAATACAATCGACGTCGGTGAGTTTTTGCTCTCGTAAATTTTCTGGTGTTCATAGCGGCGACCGCCGCCATGAACAGCGGCGCCCGCCGTAAGGCAGGCGGCGAACGCCGCCCAAAAGCTTTTGTCTTGTTTCGGCCTTGGCTTCTGTGGCTTTCGATCGGGCTTCGTTCCTATCGATTCCTTTCGTTATTCTTTATATTCATACTCGTGTTTGTCGAATCTAAGTTAGGATTTCTTTATGGGTCGATCCGAAGGAATCTGTGTTACCAGATCTGTCCCTGTTTCGAGCCCGGAAATCCCATCGTCGTCATTAAGCTTTTACGGATCTAAGGCAAGTGGCGGTTCGCTCTTGCTCATCATTCCATATTTCAATTAATTATCAATTGCTTAGTTGTTAATTAATTTGGAATGATTACTGTTTTGCTTACTGTTTATGTTGGGAACAACTTTGATAAATAATTTGATGAAAAGAAGTGCTGTTATAATAGGTTGTATATTGCTAGATACAACGCTATTATGTTCATAATGGTTTTGTTGAGGATTTTAAATGTGAATTTCATATGAAAGATTATAGAAGGTTGCATATACTGTTAGTAGCAATGCTATTTTGATATATATAGATTGATAGATCTATGATGTTGGCCTGTGTTGAACTGTTTAGTTAGCACGAATATTCGTAGGAACATTTACTGGGGCCCAGGAGGTCCAGTCGTTTCTTGATAATTAAATGGAGAAAAGGGCATTGAGACCCTAATACCATTGGTGGGTCATGACTAACCTCTATACTCGGGTATAGAGGTGGTGTATTTAGCTAGTGTCACACATATCTCGGGAGCAAATCTCAGGAGTTGCTCCCAAGAGATCTCTCGTCTCGGGACGAGTTGATCATGATAAAAGCTTATAACGTGATGTGGTTTGGTTTTTGGAATTAAATCAGATAAGTGCATTTGTCACACATAATTAATATACCTTCGGGCGAGTAGTGCAGCTAGGTAATAGTGCAGCTAGGAAATCTCGTCTTGACTTTGATCAGAGTAAAGTTCTCTTTCCAATCTGGATTCTCCCTGGGGTGGTGAGGTTGGTCATGAGCCGAAACATCAAGTCGTTATTGAACGCTTGTATGAATTTTATTAATTAATGTTCCCCAACCTTGTCATAATTTCCTATAAGGCTCATTTCATTTGGAGTCTTCTTTTGGGATTGATTGTTGTGAGACTCAGTCTCCAAAATCTTCTCTTGATCATGCCTTTTCTTGTATTCAGTAGAAGTATGGTGGTTGACTATCGTGATCGACTTTTATTCGAGAGACGATGAGTCTAACCTAATACGACTACTTCAAACCACTCTGCTTTGTACCCTTGTATGGTCTTTCATTAGACTAACCAACTGATAATTCCCTTGCATGGTTGGCTAGTGTCATCCGTTCGATTCGGCACATCAGGTATGTTGTTGTTCCATGAAGGCTAGAACGACTATGAAGATGAACGGTATTTTGACAAGTTATTTTGTCGCTTTGTTTACAAGACTTCCGCTATGTTAAAAAGGTGATTTTGTGTAAAGACTTCCGCTGTTTTATTTGTGTTTGACATTAAGACTTCTGCTGTAATGATTCTGATTATGTATTTCTGACGTATTTGGTCGTGTTTGGAATTGTGTTGAAATTACGCGACTATGGTTTTAATCGAAGGTTATGATATTTTGTATCATAATTGTTGTTTGTTGATGGTTATATCGTTTGGAAAAGCCTGGGGTGACTTCGGGATGTTATATCCGAGGTCACTGGAAGTAATGCTTTCAAGAGGAAATTTGGGGGTGTTACAGATTTGGTATCAGAGCCGAAAGTTTTTTTTAAAAACGGGTTTGGGATTTCATAAACCATTTACTGGTTTGAAATCGAAAAAGTTTTAGAAGGCTCTGGATTTCCCAAAAGAAAGACCGTTCATAGTCGTGCCTTCTCCTTTAGTCCGATATGGAAACAGACTTCCATATTTAGAAAGACTAATTCTCTGTTCGTTACTCATAGATTCTGAGTGCTTTCGTTTCTCTTCAGAAGGACTCGGAAGAAGCCGAGGTGGTTTCACCATCTCCAGTATGGCTTGAATTCCCAGTTCCCTCATTATGATTTGAGGTTGTAGAACCTAGTAACTCGGTTTGAAGTTCATCTAATGAAAATTACCAAGTTTGATTTATTCTAAGTGGATTTTATTACGTTAAGTATATCGGGATGATGATTATGTAATAGAACCCTTGGAATTTGATCAGTAAAAAGATGGTGAACACGAGGAACACTATCCATGCTGGTGCTGGGCCAATCAATGACCCCAGACCGATCATAAGGAATGTTCCAGACTCTGTGGAGGAACACGAGTCTGTTTCTCACAATAATCCAGGAGGCAATGGCCAAGCTTAGGTCGACGCTCCAATGATTTTTTGATGCAGCTATTCGGGGAATTGTGGTGCAAGCACTCGCCGATATTATGCAACCTGCCGCACCACAGGCACAAGATGTGCCAATTCGTCATGTGGTTCCTAGATTTGAGGAGCCAGCTGTTTACGCACACAGAGAAGAAGTGGTCAGGAATAGAGGTGATTATGGCCGAGCACTAAAGGCCATTAACTCTATGAGACCCGATAGTTATGATGGAAAAGGAGAGCCAGTCAAGGTGGCTCATTGGTTTTCCCACATGGAGCGGTTATTCCGCAATGTAGAATGCACTGCAGCTGAGAAAGTGCATATAGCTTCCCTTCAATTAAAGGAAGATGCGAGTGAATGGTGGGAAAGCACCGGTTTAGCCGATAATCTTGATTTGAACTGGAGAATGTTCAAGTCAAAGATGATTGATCGTTTCTTCTCTCGAGCTATGAGGGAAGAAAAGCACAAGGAATTCCTCTATCCTAAGACGGATGGATTAAAAGTGGCTGAGCTTGCGACTAAGTTCAACCATCTACTGCAATACGCTGGGTTGGATGTGACCAGTGAGGAAAAGAAGATCTGGTACTTCCATGAGTGGATGGGCCCAGATATTAAGCCACTGATGGTGCGTCACGGATGCTCGACTTTGGAGCAGTACGTGGATGCAACTTACAAGTTAGAAGTGACTTTGGAAGAGTCGACCAAGAAACGTAATAGCCAGAGGCAAGTGGAGAACCAGCCTAAGACGAGTGGGTTTAAACGTCCTGCGCCACCATCTGATTTTGCCAAATCTGGCCGAGCGAAAACGGATATGACTCAGGATGGGTCTACGCAACGTTGGGGTCAGGGCAAGAGTCTGATCCAATGCTATAATTGTGGTGAGACCGGACACAAGAACAAAACGTGTCTGAAGGAAAGAAGAACATGCTTTGGCTGTGGAAAGCATGGACACATGCATAAGTTCTATTGGCAGGAAAGGAAGAAAGGAATGGAGTTCCAACAAGGGTCTGTTAATCAGAACAATCGACCCAGGTTCCAACCAGTGGAAGCTCCTAGTCCTTCGATGTAAACACTGCACAGAACAAGGGGAAAGCCCCATTTGCTTCTGGAAGTCAAGGTCAACGCCTTTTACGAGATGCGTGAGGCGGATGAACACGACGCTCCAAATGCTTAAAGTACTTTGTACTACTTTTGTTGGTTTGTGGTTACTTGGGTGTTTTGTTTTGGATAGTTGTGCAGTAAGTTAAGTTGTGTGTGCAACGAGGTTGTGAACCTTTTGTTGAAACTCTTCTTAAATATGAACTTTTGGTTTGATACCAAGTTAGTGTTTCGTTGCTTGGTATGGGGTGAGGTCTCATGTTCAAGGTTCACCAACAATCTCTTGAAGATGACTGCCTATTAATTAGGTGGAGCTACCAAGGATGGGTTGAGATGTATGGACAATGACTCATGGCAACAGTGGACACTGGTAATGGCTGGGCCTGGGCTCGGAGCCACTAGTGGGCCATCTGTGAACCATGTAGTGGGATGTCCAAGATGGTGACCATTTAGTTGGAACCAAGCGCCTTTTGGAAATTCCAATTACCATTTAGGGTAAGGAGTTCGAGGCGGATTTAATTTGATTAGCCATGGCTCCATAGGATAATTTCTCGGTATGGATTAGTTGACGCGTCATGGGGCGGTCATCGATTTAATTCAAGAACTGTGACGGTGTCATCTAGGGGCCAGTGTGTATGCAAATTTAAGGGTCGGAATGACGCTGATAACGGCAGGCTCATCAATGTGATGGTTGTGTTTAAGCTACTTCGACAAGGTTGTGTCGGGTACCTTTGCCACCTGGATCCGCCCATGAAAGATGAACCATCAATTCTTGATATTCCTGTGATTAGTGAATTTTCGGATGTCTTTTCATAAGATATTCCCGGTTAAACCGTAGCGTGTCGTGGAGTTTATAATTGATTCTGAGCCTGGTACCGCGCCGATTTCTGAGACACCGTATCGGATGGCTCTTGATTGAGATGCAAGAGTTGAAGAAGCAACTCGAGGATCTTCTTGACAATGGTTTCATAAGGCTGAGTGCATCGCCTTGGGGTGCCCCGGTTTTGATTTGTCAAAAAGAAAGATGGATCATCCCGACTTCGTTTCGACTATTGTGAGTTGAATAAAGTCACGATCAAGAATAAATATCCATTGTTAAGGAATGATGATCTGTTGGATCAACTGCAAGGAGCAAAAGTGTTTGCGTTGGAAATTGAGGTTACTTGGAGAACCTGGGAAACTGAGGCGGTTATACTTAGACGTTTTCCCAAGTGGTATTCGGCCAAGTTTCGGGGTCAAAACTTCTTTTAAGGGGGAGGTAATGTAATATCCCTCATTTTAGAAGGATAATTTGGAATTTTTCCAACTCCCGTATTACAAGTCGGATTAAATTCAGAGAAGTTCAGACATTCGGTAATATGTTTGATCTCTGTAATATTTTTTTTTCTTCTAAGTGAAATAATATACAATCGACGTATTTTGGGACTTAATACTCATTCGTGTATGATTATTATTTATCCCGGGCGAAGGCCAAAGCTAATCCAAGGCTAATCGGATGCAAAATGGCCTTGGCGGCAACCGCCGTAAGGAAGTCGGCGACCGCCGCCTGACAGGCTCTGACATCGTCATCCTCTTCCAACAACTTGGCAAGTGGCACCGAAAAGCGGCGACCGCCGCAGGCCAAAAGGCAGCGACTGCCGCCACTGCTGCAGGGCAAGTTGCAGGGGCTTGCCGGCGACCGGGGGACGACTCAATCTCGGCCCTCCACGTTGCATGGCTTGCCCATTTCTTGTCCCCTGGGTTTGGCTATTTAAGGAGGATGTTTGGGATCATATTGAAGCTCAATTCGAAGCTCAAATCCCTCACAATCATCTCGCCGGAAAATCAAGCTCTTCGCTGGAGAACTCGTAATCGATCGTCGGAGCTCCTTTGGTGTTTATTCCAGTTGCAAAGTGAAGCTTTGGAAGCCCTTAGAAGCTTAGAATCCAAAGCAAAGGAAAGGAGAAGCAATACAATCGACGTCTTGCTCTCGTAAATTTTCTGGTGTTCGTAGCGGCGACCGCCGCCACGAACAGCGGCGCCCGCCGCCCAAATACTTTTGGCTTGTTTCGGCCTTGCCTTCTGTGGCTTTCGATCGGGCTTCGTTCCTATCGATTCCTTTCGTTATTCTTTAGATTCGTACTCGTGTTTGTCGAATCTAACTTAGGATTTTTTTATAGGTCGATACGAAGGAATCTGTGTTACCAGATCTGTCCCTGTTTCGAGCCCGGAAATCCCATCGTTGTCATTAAGCTTCTGCGGATCTAAGGCAAGTGGCGGTTCGCTCTTGCTCATCATTCCATATTTCAATTAATTATCAATTGCTTAGTTGTTAATTAATTTGGAATGATTACTGTTTTGCTTACTGTTTATGTTGGGAACAACTTTGATAAATAATTTGATGAAAAGAAGTGCTGTTATAATAGGTTGTATATTGCTAGATACAACGCTATTATGTTCATAATGGTTTTGTTGAGGATTTTAAATGTGAATTTCATATGAAAGATTATAGAAGGTTGCATATACTGTTAGTAGCAATGCTATTTTGATATGTATAGATTGATAGATCTATGATGTTGGCCTTGATGGCTTTGATTTAATATGATGTTGACTGTGTTGAACTGTTTAGTTAGCACGAATATTCGTAGGAACATTTACTGGGGCCCAGGAGGTCCAGTCGTTTCTTGATAATTAAATGGAGAAAAGGGCATTGAGACCCTAATACCATTGGTGGGTCATGACTAACCTCTATACTCGGGTATAGAGGTGGTGTATTTAGCTAGTGTCACACATATCTCGGGAGCAAATCTCGGGAGTTGCTCCCAAGAGATCTCTCGTCTCGGGACGAGTTGATCATGATAAAAGCTTATAACGTGATGTGGTTTGGTTTTTGGAATTAAATCAGATAAGTGCATTTGTCACACATAATTAATATACCTTCGGGCGAGTAGTGCAGCTAGGTAATAGTGCAGCTAGGAAATCTCGTCTTGACTTTGATCAGAGTAAAGTTCTCTTTCCAATCTGGATTCTCCCTGGGGTGGTGAGGTTGGTCATGAGCCGAAACATCAAGTCGTTATTGAACGCTTGTATGAATTTTATTAATTAATGTTCCCCAACCTTGTCATAATTTCCTATAAGGCTCATTTCATTTGGAGTCTTCTTTTGGGATTGATTGTTGTGAGACTCAGTCTCCAAAATCTTCTTTTGATCATGCCTTTTCTTGTATTCAGTAGAAGTATGGTGGTTGACTATCGTGATCGACTTTTATTCGAGAGACGATGAGTCTAACCTAATACGACTACTTCAAACCACTCTGCTTTGTACCCTTGCATGGTCTTTCATTAGACTAACCAACTGATAATTCCCTTGCATGGTTGGCTAGTGTCATCCGTTCGATTCGGCACATCAGGTATGTTGTTGTTCTGTGAAGGCTAGAACGACTATGAAGATGAACGGTATTTTGACAAGTTATTTTGTCGCTTTGTTTACAAGACTTCCGCTGTGTTAAAAAGGTGATTTTGTGTAAAGACTTCCGCTGTTTTATTTGTGTTTGACATTAAGACTTCTGCTGTAATGATTCTGATTATGTATTTCTGACGTATTTGGTCGTGTTTGGAATTGTGTTGAAATTACGCGACTATGGTTTTAATCGAAGGTTATGATATTTTGTATCATAATTGTTGTTTGTTGATGGTTATATCGTTTGGAAAAGCCTGGGGTGACTTCGGGATGTTATATCCGAGGTCACTGGAAGTAATGCTTTCAAGAGGAATTTGGGGGTGTTACAGATTTGGTATCAGAGCCGAAAGTTTTTTTTAAAAACGGGTTTGGGATTTCATAAACCATTTACTGGTTTGAAATCGAAAAAGTTTTAGAAGGCTCTGGATTTCCCAAAAGAAAGACCGTTCATAGTCGTGCCTTCTCCTTTAGTCCGATATGGAAACAGACTTCCATATTTAGAAAGACTAATTCTCTGTTCGTTACTCATAGATTCTGAGTGCTTTCGTTTCTCTTCAGAAGGACTCGGAAGAAGCCGAGGTGGTTTCACCATCTCCAGTATGGCTTGAATTCCCAGTTCCCTCATTATGATTTGAGGTTGTAGAACCTAGTAACTCGGTTTGAAGTTCATCTAATGAAAATTACCAAGTTTGATTTATTCTAAGTGGATTTTATTACGTTAAGTATATCGGGATGATGATTATGTAATAGAACCCTTGGAATTTGATCAGTAAAAAGATGGTGAACACGAGGAACACTATCCATGCTGGTGCTGGGCCAATCAATGACCCCAGACCGATCATAAGGAATGTTCCAGACTCTGTGGAGGAACACGAGTCTGTTTCTCACAATAATCCAGGAGGCAATGGCCAAGCTTAGGTCGACGCTCCAATGATTTTTTGATGCAGCTATTCGGGGAATTGTGGTGCAAGCACTCGCCGATATTATGCAACCTGCCGCACCACAGGCACAAGATGTGCCAATTCCTCATGTGGTTCCTAGATTTGAGGAGCCAGCTGTTTACGCACACAGAGAAGAAGTGGTCAGGAATAGAGGTGATTATGGCCGAGCACTAAAGGCCATTAACTCTATGAGACCCGATAGTTATGATGGAAAAGGAGAGCCAGTCAAGGTGGCTCATTGGTTTTCCCACATGGAGCGGTTATTCCGCAATGTAGAATGCACTGCAGCTGAGAAAGTGCATATAGCTTCCCTTCAATTAAAGGAAGATGTGAGTGAATGGTGGGAAAGCACCGGTTTAGCCGATAATCTTGATTTGAACTGGAGAATGTTCAAGTCAAAGATGATTGATCGTTTCTTCTCTCGAGCTATGAGGGAAGAAAAGCACAAGAAATTCCTCTATCCTAAGACGGATGGATTAAAAGTGGCTGAGCTTGCGACTAAGTTCAACCATCTACTGCAATACGCTGGGTTGGATGTGACCAGTGAGGAAAAGAAGATCTGGTACTTCCATGAGTGGATGGGCCCAGATATTAAGCCACTGATGGTGCGTCACGGATGCTCGACTTTGGAGCAGTACGTGGATGCAACTTACAAGTTAGAAGTGACTTTGGAAGAGTCGACCAAGAAACGTAATAGCCAGAGGCAAGTGGAGAACCAGCCTAAGACGAGTGGGTTTAAACGTCCCGCGCCACCATCTGATTTTGCCAAATCTGGCCGAGCGAAAACGGATATGACTCAGGATGGGTCTACGCAACGTTGGGGTCAGGGCAAGAGTCTGATCCAATGCTATAATTGTGGTGAGACCGGACACAAGAACAAAACGTGTCTGAAGGAAAGAAGAACATGCTTTGGCTGTGGAAAGCATGGACACATGCATAAGTTCTATTGGCAGGAAAGGAAGAAAGGAATGGAGTTCCAACAAGGGTCTGTTAATCAGAACAATCGACCCAGGTTCCAACCAGTGGAAGCTCCTAGTCCTTCGATGTAAACACTGCACAGAACAAGGGGAAAGCCCCAGTTGCTTCTGGAAGTCAAGGTCAACGCCTTTTACGAGATGCGTGAGGCGGATGAACACGACGCTCCAAATGCTTAAAGTACTTTGTACTACTTTTGTTGGTTTGTGGTTAGTTGGGTGTTTTGTTTTGGATAGTTGTGCAGTAAGTTAAGTTGTGTGTGCAACGAGGTTGTGAACCTTTTGTTGAAACTCTTCTTAAATATGAACTTTTGGTTTGATACCAAGTTAGTGTTTCGTTGCTTGGTATGGGGTGAGGTCTCATGTTCAAGGTTCACCAACAATCTCTTGAAGATGACTGCCTATTAATTAGGTGGAGCTACCAAGGATGGGTTGAGATGTATGGACAACGACTCATGGCAACAGTGGACACTGGTAATGGCTGGGCCTGGGCTCGGAGCCACTAGTGGGCCGTCTGTGAACCATGTAGTGGGATGTCCAAGATGGTGACCATTTAGTTGGAACCAAGCGCCTTTTGGAAATTCCAATTACCATTTAGGGTAAGGAGTTCGAGGCGGATTTAATTTGATTAGCCATGGCTCCATAGGATAATTTCTCGGTATGGATTAGTTGACGCGTCATGGGGCGGTCATCGATTTAATTCAAGAACTGTGACGGTGTCATCTGGGGGCCAGTGTGTATGCAAATTTAAGGGTCGGAATGACGCTGATAACGGCAGGCTCATCAATGTGATGGTTGTGTTTAAGCTACTTCGACAAGGTTGTGTCGGGTACCTTTGCCACCTGGATCTGCCCATGAAAGATGAACCATCAATTCTTGATATTCCTATGATTAGTGAATTTTCGGATGTCTTTTCATAAGATATTCCCGGTTAAACCGTAGCGTGTCGTGGAGTTTATAATTGATTCTGAGCCTGGTACCGCGCCGATTTCCGAGACACCGTATCGGATGGCTCTTGATTGAGATGCAAGAGTTGAAGAAGCAACTCGAGGATCTTCTTGACAATGGTTTCATAAGGCTGAGTGCATCGCCTTGGGGTGCCCCGGTTTTGATTTGTCAAAAAGAAAGATGGATCGTCCCGACTTCGTTTTGACTATTGTGAGTTGAATAAAGTCACGATCAAGAATAAATATCCATTGTTAAGGAATGATGATCTGTTGGATCAACTGCGAGGAGCAAAAGTGTTTGCGTTGGAAATTGAGGTTACTTGGAGAACCTGGGAAACTGAGGCGGTTATACTTAGACGTTTTCCCAAGTGGTATTCGGCCAAGTTTCGGGGTCAAAACTTCTTTTAAGGGGGAGGTAATGTAATATCCCTCATTTTAGAAGGATAATTTGGAATTTTTCCAACTCCCGTATTACAAGTCGGATTAAATTCAGAGAAGTTCAGACATTCGGTAATATGTTTGATCTCTGTAATATTTTTTTTTCTTCTAAGTGAAATAATATACAATCGACGTATTTTGGGACTTAATACTCATTCGTGTATGATTATTATTTATCTCGGGCGAAGGCCAAAGCTAATCCAAGGCTAATCGGATGCAAAATGGCCTTGGCGGCAACCGCCGTAAGGAAGTCGGCGACCGCCGCCTGACAGGCTCTGACATCGTCATCCTCTTCCGACAACTTGGCAAGTGGCACCGAAAAGCGGCGACCGCCACAGGCCAAAAGGCAGCGACTGCCGCCACTGCTGCAGGGCAAGTTGCAGGGGCTTGCCGGCGACCGGGGGACGACTCAATCTCGGCCCTCCACGTTGCATGGCTTGCCCATTTCTTGTCCCCTGGGTTTGGCTATTTAAGGAGGATGTTTGGGATCATATTGAAGCTCAATTCGAAGCTCAAATCCCTCACAATCATCTCGCCGGAAAATCAAGCTCTTCGCTGGAGAACTCGTAATCGATCGTCGGAGCTCCTTTGGTGTTTATTCCAGTTGCAAAGTGAAGCTTTGGAAGCCCTTAGAAGCTTAGAATCCAAAGCAAAGGAAAGGAGAAGCAATACAATCGACGTCTTGCTCTCGTAAATTTTCTGGTGTTCGTAGCGGCGACCGCCGCCACGAACAGCGGCGCCCGCCACCCAAATACTTTTGGCTTGTTTCGGCCTTGCCTTCTGTGGCTTTCGATCGGGTTTCGTTCCTATCGATTCCTTTCGTTATTCTTTAGATTCGTACTCGTGTTTGTCGAATCTAACTTAGGATTTTTTTTATGGGTCGATACAAAGGAATCTGTGTTACCAGATCTGTCCCTGTTTCGAGCCCGGAAATCCCATCGTTGTCATTAAGCTTCTGCGGATCTAAGGCAAGTGGCGGTTCGCTCTTGCTCATCATTCCATATTTCAATTAATTATCAATTGCGTAGTTGTTAATTAATTTGGAATGATTACTATTTTGCTTACTGTTTATGTTGGGAACAGCTTTGATAAATAATTTGATGAAAAGAAGTGTTGTTATAATAGGTTGTATATTGCTAGATACAGCGCAATTATGTTCATAATGGTTTTGTTGACGATTTTAAATGTGAATTTCATATGAAAGATTATAATAGGTTGCATATACTGTTAGTAGCAACGCTATTTTGATATATATAGATTGATAGATCTATGATGTTGGCCTTGATGGCTTTGATTTGATATGATGTTGACTATGTTGAATTGTTTAGTTAGCACGAGTATTCGTAGGAACGTTTACTGGGGCCCAGGAGGTCCAGTCGTTTCTTGATAATTAAATGGAGAAAAGGGCATTGAGACCCTAATACCATTGGTGGGTGATAGGTGTTATTTCATACACCTTTACTAGCAACTATTAGCATAATTTGGAGGAGTTTTGGATGAGTTTTGGTGCTAAGTCTGCAATTCAGATGTTATGGAGAGAAGTGAAGAAATCCAAGGATTTGCAGCTTAGATGGAGCTGCTGGAGCATTTATGGAGAAGGCTACCAACACTTGGTAGTATTGGAGAGCAGCAGAAGAAGAAAAGAAGAAGAGAGCTGGAGGATTGGAGTTCACCGCCTCGCGGCGATCCTCGCCGCGACCCGGCGATGACTCTCAGTGAAGAATGGAGCCTGCGCCAGAGGAAGCCACCGCCCAGCGGTGGAGAGTTCGACGCCCCGCGGTGGTTGCGCTTAATGACCTCGCGGCCAGAGTTATTTTATTTCCTTTTATGCATTAGTCGGATTTCCTTCGTTTTATTATTTTATTTCCTTGTTTGATATGGTTTGTGATCTTGGGCTTTAGGTTAACTCTATTTAACCTAATTCCCACAGCCTCCAAATAGAGAGGAGAATCATCATCAATAACATCGCGTCTGTTGTTTTCATCGTTAATTTCTAATTTGGGTTTTTCATCCCCTTTGATGGAGAACTAACTTCCCTTTGTTCTGCTAGACGATTGAAGCAGTACAGTTGATGTGTTTGTGAGATTTCTATTCCTTGTTCTTATCCTTATTTATATCGGATTGATTCTCTTGGTTATATTGATATTGATTTCTTGTTGTTCTTCTTAGCCTGATCAACTAGGTTGAATGCTTTTTATCAATTGCTAGGATTGCATATAGGGGCTCCGAGTGCATATCTAATGGAAAACACAATTGTGCGTATAGGGGTTCCGAGCGTACAATTGTGTGTGAGAATCAATTGCATGTTAAGTAGGAGAGTGAGTACTTGTACGTCTTTCTACTTGCATGTATCCTATATCCTTGTGCGCATTGCTATTGCTGTGTTGGTGATAAAATACGCTGACAACTGTGAGAATCAGTTGTGCTTTATCATTGGCATAGTAATAAGTCTATTGAGAACTGTGAGAATCAATAGTACTTACGATCAGGGTGAGAACGACTATAAGGATAAATAAACGAACTTGGAAGAAATAGATTTCAGTGATCAAACTCTATCTCTGTACTGTGGATTTCGGTCTAGTGGAACTACTTTCCCTCATAATATTCTCTCAACTCAATCTACTTGCTTTGTTTGCTTAGTGTTCTTTTCATTACAAAACCCCCCAATTACTTGTTACTTGTTACTCGTCATTCACGTTTGCATACTACATCATACCTTCTCTGTGGGATCGACCCTTACTTGTCTGCTATACTCTGTTTAGTAGGTTGGTTAGGATAATTTACTTTGATAAGGCTAATCAACGATATTTGCTTGTGCATCTTTAGCCGCGTCAGTGGGTCATGACTAACCTCTATACTCGGGTATAGAGGTGGTGCACTTAGCTAGTGTCACACATATCTCGAGAGCAAATCTCGGGAGTTGCTCCCAAGAGATCTCTCATCTCGGGACGAGTTGATCATGATAAAAGCTTATAACGTGATGTGGTTTGGTTTTTGGAATTAAATCAGATAAGTGCCTTTGTCGCACATAATTAATATACCTTCGGGCGAGTAGTGCAGCTAGGTAATAATGCAGCTAGGAAATCTCATCTTGACTTTGATCAGAGTAAAGTTCTCTTTCCAATCTGGATTCGCCCTGGGGTGGTGAGGTTGGTCGTGAGCCGAAACATCAAGTCGTTGTTGAACGCTTGTATGAATTTTATTAATTAATGTTCCCCAACTTTGTCATAATTTCCTATAAGGCTCATTTCATTTGGAGTCTTCTTTTGGGATTGATTGCTGTGAGACTCAGTCTCCAGAATCTTCTCTTGATCATGCCTTTTCTTGTATTCAGTAGAAGTATGGTGGTTGACTATCGTGATCGACTTTTATTCGAGAGACGATGAGTCTAACCTAATACGACTACTTCGAATCACTCTGCTTTGTACCCTTGCATGGTCTTTCATTAGACTAACCAACCGATAATTCCCTTGTATGGTTGGCTAGTGTCATCCGTTCGATTCAGCACATCAGGTATGTTGCTGTTCCGTGAAGGCTAGAATGACTATGAAGATGAACGGTATTTTGACAAGTTATTTTGTCGCTTTGTTTACAAGACTTCCACTGTGTTAAAAAGGTGATTTTGTGTAAAGACTTCCGCTGTGTTATTTGTGTTTGACATTAAGACTTCCGCTGTAATGATTTTGATTATGTATTTATGATGTATTTGGCCGTGTTTGGAATTGTGTTGAAATTCCGCGACTATGGTTTTAATCGAAGGTTATGATATTTTGTATCATAATTGTTGTTTATTGATGGTTATATCGTTTGGAAAATCCTGGGGTGACTTCGGTATGTTATATCCGAGGTCACTGGCAGTAATGCTTTCAAGAGGAAATTTGGGGGTGTTACAACGTATGACAAATGTTTGGGAACGTTAAGTTTACACACGAGTTTAAAAACGACCTTGATTATTTGGGTCCACGACCAACCTCACCGCACAATGCGAATCCAGATTGGAAAGAAGACTTACTCTAACAAGAGTCCGGGCGGTTTTCACGTTGTACTCCTCGCCCGAGGGTATATTCATTATGTGCATAACCGCACTTATCTTATTTAATTACAAAACGTATATTCACGTTACAGCTTTTAATACAATCTCGAGTGACTACGAGAATAACACAGGGTGACATTGTGCCCAACCCAATGGCACTAGCAAGGTGCTTAAACACCTCTTATCCTTAACGGGTGGATAAGAAGCAATGGTCATGACATGTAAAAGTATTAGAGAATTATTCCGACTAATACCAAGTTATAAAGAAACGACTAATCCTCATAAATTAGTGCTCCTACGAATACTCGTGCTAATCTAGCATTTAAGTTTACATTTAAATCCACACCAAAATTCATTACAGTAATCACATGTATAATAGCGTTGTTCTAGCAATATATACAACCTATTATAATATCATATTTTAATCACATCATTTTATTAAATCTATTCCCAAACGAAAACAACACTTCACCCCATTTTAATTAACAATCAAGTAATTGATAATTAAAGGAAAAATGGAATGATAAGCAAGAGTGAACCGCCACTTGTCTTAATCTAGACGAATTGAAGATGTCAGGTTCTGGGATCTGGAAACTGGAATCTGCGTACGGATTCCTACGACGACGACGAAACCCTGGGTTAGACACATTACGGACGAAACGATACGAACGGAAGCGATACGAATCAAAGAGAACGAAATCCTGAATCGTGACCGTGGTTGTCCAAGCCACGATCGCGCTTGCTAACGAAAGCCGCGGTTGCGGTTTGGGCTTCCGCGGTCGTGGAATTCTGGGCAGCTTCCACGGTCTTGGAATTCATCCCCGCGATCGCGGATCCCCTTCTGATGCGACTCTCCTCTGGCTTCGAGGCTTACTGACGACTCGAAGACGATGACGAACTCTACACCTTAAGCAAATCCACCACTCCAAGCTTCCAAGGACACTTCCGGCGACACCACAAACTCCGGCGAGGCTCCGACGAACACACGAACTCCGACGAAGTTACAAAACGAGAGAAACGAGGAATTGGATTGCAACAGATGTTGGATGAGGGATTAGGGGTGGCGAGGGCCCCTATTTATAGGGTGGTGGAGGCCCTAATGCCGAGTAACCGAAACGATCGGCCTCCCCCTCCGCCGTAACGTTGGCAACCCAAACGACAAAATGCGGGGAAGACGGAGGCGCAACAGATTCCGCGGGCGCGGTTGGCAGTTCCAATCGTTGATCGCGGTCCTTGCTCGGGTTTATGCTTAGAATTTGTTATTCTTAATACTCCCAAATAACTTATGACCCATATATCTTTGCTAAACGTATATAATTACGTTCAAAAGGGTTCATACCGAGATTATAGAGGTTACAGAAATTGCCCAAACACGTCTTTCTTACGAGACGACAGTTCGGGACTTTTAGGGGCTATTACAGTTGGTCTGGTGAGCCTAGCCGCGCGAGGAGATCCCCATGGACGGCGCCAGTGTTGAATTCCGGCTCAACCTTCATGAAGAGACCAAAGGCCAACACTCCTTTGGCCCGGATTTCTCTTGATTTATATTTTCGGGGACGTCCTCCGCAGCTTGAATTCGCCTTTTGCTTCACAAAGGATGAGATTTCATGCTCCACCTTTCAGCTCTAGTGCCGATGATCTTCCTCCTTGCTTCTCTAGTCTCTAATGGCTACCTTTGAGCTCCGATAACCTCCTGGAGGTCAGAATTACCTGAAATAACCCCAAACATGGCTTCCCCGGGGGCGGGCTCTCCGATGCTCAAATTAGAAAAGGTTCACGATTAAAAGAGGAGAGGAGAAACAACTAGAAAATGCATCAAGGGGGAAATTGTTCTCAATCTTGCTCTTTTTCTCTTGTTTTCCAGGGATATTGCTTGGAGAAGAAGAAGAAATTGCAGCCATTCAAGTGTGCTCTCTTTTTCCCTCTCTCCTCCAACCTAATTTCTCTCAAAAGTACCCAAGAAAAGATCCCCTTCTCTCTTAAATGTGGGGTATTTATAGGCAAATTTCTCCCCCTTGGAACCGGCCACTCTCACATCTTGATGGGCCTCTTCATCCTTCACATGGGCTTTTCTCCATCTATAGCAGCCCACAAATTTGACAGAGCCCTAACACTTGCAACTGGTATTTCTCGGGCTTCGGCTTCGTCAATTCTGACCCCCACAGGGACCACTCCCTCTACTTCTGGACCACATCCGCCCTGAACCCGCGCGAGTACCAGTGCGAGGTGTGCAAGCTCCCGGGTTCTTGGGTCGGCTACACGTGCATGGTGGGTACGTTCAGGTACAATGTGCACGTGGAGTGTGCGCTCTTACCCCGTCCCCTGAGGCACGCTCATGGCGGATACGACCACGATATGCGCCTCGTGTTTGGTACCTGGGAAGAAGAGGAGGACTATATGTGCGACGTGTGTCAAGAACCGAGGGATGATCCCACTGCCTGGTACTACTGCGACATATGTAAGATTGCTTCGCATCTTCACTGCATATATCGCAGTGACATATGAATTGAAGGAATCATCCATCAATGTTCAGGGGCATTGGGATATTGGTCATCCATCTATGGAAACCTTCTGTTATTACTCAATATGTCAGCGTCGTAGCTACTTGAATATGGATTGATCGATCCTGCAAGTTCCTTGTCTTCGTTATGTATCCATCGATCCTCCACTTTTAATTAATAATGGTAAGATTCATGGTCGGTTGTCATGTGCCAATCCACCAATTGTTGTTGTTGTACTCTTAAATCCAACTTTCCGTGTTTCTTCTAAACAAGTAAACATATTCCAGAAAATATGAATTTGACAGAAGAACTTCCATACTCTGTTTCGTATTAGACTCTCTTGATCTATATTAGATACATTTTTCCCGTACAGAAAAATTAAAAAAAAAAAGTTTGGATCCTTTAAACAGAGATGTTTTGCCTATTAAGCGGCATAGGATAACTCCGAATAGAGAAGTACCTTTTTGAAGAGCATAAAGGAACTAGAAAGGGGTCTTTCTTCTCTCTAAAAATCCAAAACTCAATTGAGAAATCCCCACTTAATTAAAAGGATAATCTTCTCCAACAACAATAAAAAAAACAATTTAAAACCAATAGAATATGAAACAAAATTTTCATCTTACAACTCGAGATCCAAACATTGGCCTAGAGCCAGATTCTCTCCATGGCTACAGTCGACCCAATTTCTGATCCTTCTTGTCACCACCCCCACGCCCATGCCTCCGTCGTGGATGACTAGCATCTAATAACACCACCAATAATCCTAGGTTGTACTAACTCTAACTCCTCCTTGTTATGCAAACAAGAAAAAAAGGGGGAAGAAGGAAGAAGAAGAAAAGAAGTGAATATGCCATACATAGATTTAGATTGTTGTTCTCGTGTTAAACAAGAACCATCACCATCTCCCATACCTAATCTTTCTTTTTCTTATTTGATCTCTCAAATTCTTGTCCGCCCTTACCTCCAACGCCAAATCGTGGGATCTCGCTGGTAGATCTGACTATCCAACATCAATTTGATGCTAAACTTATTAAAACTAGCGAATAGCAAGGGTCAAATTCCATTTTGGTGTTCTTGCTTTTGCAAATCTGGAATTGAAATAAAAAACCCATGGGAATAAAAAGAAAAAAAGTCAAGTTGTTTACATGTAAATTATTAGAGAATAGATTGAAAGGAGAATTCTGCATTGTTTATTCAATAATCAGTAACGTAGATATATAGGTTACAGGAGAGATATCTTGAAGGAAAAGATAACATAAGTATCCTAAAATACAATTATATCAATTAGCTAATAATATCTCTAATAATATCTTTAACACTCCCCCTCAAGTTAGAGCATGCGGATCAGCGATGCCCAATTTGGCCATAAGCAACTGGAATTGTGATTTTCCCAATGCCTTGGTGAACAAATCAACTGGTTGATGTGCGGAAGCAATGTAACTAGTAGCAACGTTGCCGGCTTGAACCTGATCACAGACTAAATGACAATCAATCTCGATGTGTTTAGTCCGCTCATGAAAAACCGGATTGGCGGCAATATGAAGCGCCGCCTGACTATCACAGAAAAGTCGCATAGGCGTCTTGTGTGGAACACCGAGTGAAGCAAGCAATGATTTAAGCCACAGAAGCTCGCAAACAGCAGAGGCCATAGCCCGATATTCCGCTTCAACAGAGGAGCGAGAAATTGTTGTGTGCTTCTTTGTCTTCCAGGAGATAGGAGATTGACCGAGCTGGATGAAGTAGCCAGTGATGGAGCGACGAGTAACCGGACAAGTAGCCCAATCGGAGTCGCAAAAGGCGGTCAGCTGCAACGAGCTGCTAGATGATAGAAGGAGGCCATGTCCCGGATGCCCCTTAAGGTAATGAAGGATGCGAGTGGCGGCATGCCAGTGTGCAACCATTAGATCTTGCATAAACTGTGCAAGTGTGTGAACGGAGTAGGATAACTCAGGTCGTGTGATAGTTAAATATATGAACCGACCAATAAGGTGCCTATACCGATCAGGATGAGAGAATGGCGGGCTAGACACGGTTGCCAGTTGATGTTGTTGTTCCATAGGGAACTCACATGGCCTGGCAGCCAAAACTCCCGCTTCAGACAAGATGTCCAATGTGTACTTTCGTTGAGATAGGAATAAGCCCTTTGAACCACGAGCCATTTCTATCCCCAAAAAATATCGAAGAGGGACGAGATCTTTCATATGAAAGCAAGTGGACAAATACTCCTTGAAACGAGACACAATAGACGGTTCATTTCCAGCAACAATAAGGTCATCAACATAAACAAGAACCTGAATGACTGCGGAAGCACGCTGATAAGAGAATAAGGAGTAATCGGCATAGCTTTGTTTGAAACCATAGGAGCGAAGAGCAGCAGCCAGCTTCGCGAACCAATTTCGAGGGGCCTGACGAAGTCCATATAAAGACTTTTGTAATCTGCAGACTTGGCCGGGAGAAACGCCAGAAAGACCCGGTGGCGGTTTCATATAAACCTCTTCATTCAAGTCGCCATGAAGGAAAGCATTGTGCATGATAAGCACTACTTTGTAGGGCTTAACTAAGAGTTATTAGATGTTTTATTGGTGCCATTCGGGTAGATTTAGACACATTCTTGTGTATGGCGTTTGGAGGCGAAGTTGGTGTTTTTGGAGGTGTTTGAGCTACTTTGGATATCATGAAGACACTGAGGAAGGAAGCCATCAATAGAAGACGCCAAGGAGTGAAGAGGAGACGAGTTGGTGCAAGGCAAAGGACAAGAATGTCGAGCATTAACCGTGATCGCGGGCATGGGTGCCGCGATCGCGGGACTCGGAGCATGTCGAGAGTTTTCTACGGGCGCGGAGACATTGAAGGGCGCGGAGCCACATGGGCCGCGATCAAGGTCCACCACCCGCGATCGCGGGTCTGACACGGCAGAGGCTCGGACTTATTCCGAATTATCTTTTTAGTTTTCTTTTCCCTTTTTTTTATTTCTATTTCAGTTATTTGCTTAATGGGCTTAGGTCATTTGTTAGGGCCCTATAAATACTCTCCTTATGCATTAGGGTTAGAGATCCACTCTTTAGAGACAAGTTCTAGTTTTTGCAATTTCAATTCATCGTTGTTTTATTTCCTTTGAAGTTTTCACCATGACTATGAGGAGCTAAGCCTCTTTGGCTTAGTCCGGTAATGGAAGCATGAGTTCGTTCATCTGGTTGTGAGGTTTTGTTCCTATCTATCTATCATATTGAGTTATATCTTTTCTCTGAGCAAATTCATATTTGAATGTTTGTTGGTTTATCTAGACTGATCACCTAGGTTTATTGCTTTCATTCTTATTGCTAATACTAGGGAACTGTTGGGCTAACGCTCTAGTATAAGTAGCAAGCATTGATTGTTATCTGCATCTGTGGATTATATCTATGTGGGAATTGATTACATGGTAAATGCATCTGAGCGAGCGTTCTGTGTATCCTGGTTAATTCTTATATGCATTGCTGCCTTTGGGTTGAACCTTTAGTGGTACTAGGGTTATTCATTGGTAAGGGTTCTTTGTGGAAGGTTTTTCTCTGAATTTACATAAGATCGGGACAGGAATAACCAAATAGGAAGATAGGACTTAATCTATGAACAACCTTTGAATGACTTATGTGGACATTACTTGGCTAAGTGTTTTTCTCTCTTGATATTTCATCCATTCTACTTTGTTTTGTTTGTTTTGCTTGTGACCAACCAACCATAAAACTCCCCCCTTTGTGACATTGCATGCTACCACCATTGGTTCCTTCCTTCTCTATGGGATCGACCCTGACTTACTTACTACACTTTGTTTAGTGAGGATTTTAGGATTTACTTTTTATTGGGGATACGACGACTACCCTCCGTCAAATTTTGGCGCCGTTGCCGAGGATGGCAATTGCGGATTTTTGGTGTTTTGCATGCTTTGGTGTTTTCGAATTTTTCCTTTGTGATTTTCGTGTGTTTGCTTGTGTGTGTGGACCTATCTTATGGTCCACACCCGTACTACTGACTCTCCACCTTTAGATCTTGATCCAGAGATTGAGAGAACTTTCTCCCAAGGACGCAGAGTGAATCGAGCTTTGGTCTTTGAGAATCCCACTTTTGAGATGGCGGACGAGGTACCACCACCTACGTTGAGGCAGCTGACTGCGCCTAACTTGACGCAGCAGCCACTGGCCGTACAATTCCCTGAGCTAGGCACGGGAGTGAACTTTGACCTCAAGTCTGGTCTTATCCATCTTTTGCCTCAGTTCCATGGGCTAGCTAGAGAGGACCCAAACAAGCACCTCTCGGAGTTCCACGCCGTGTGCAGTTCCATGAAGCCACGGAATGTCACTGAGGATCAAATCACGTTGAGGGCTTTTCCTTTTTCACTTAAGGATTCAGCCAACGACTGGTTTTACTACCTCACCCCAGGAAGGATCAACACCTGGGATAAAATGAAGAAGGCGTTCGTGGAAAAGTACTTTCCAGCAACGAAGCTAAACAGTCTCAAGCGCAACCTGAGCAACATTGAGCAGCATGGGACAGAGACGCTCTATGAGTACTACGAGCGTTTCAAGAGGTTGTGCTCTAGCTGTCCCTATCACGGGTATTCAGACCAGGATTTGGTCTTATGTCTGTACGGGGGATTGCTGGATGAAGAGCGACAAATGGTGAACGCGACGTGTGGGGGAAACATACTGAACAAAACCCCTACCGCTGCATTTGAGATATTCAACGAGTTGTCGGAAGGCTCAAGGCAATTCAGCAAGAGGGCGAGCGCCCAGGCTGTGAAAGCCACTTCAAGTGAGAATGTTCCCCCATCTATGGCGAGGGAAGTGAGCGAAATGAAGGAGATGATCAAGGTTTTGATGAGGAAGGAAGGACCCTAGAGGGTCAAGGAGTGCGAATTTTGCTATGCCACCACACATGCAACTGACGCATGCCCTACACTCCATGAGGAGCCCACTGAGCAAGTCAACGCTGTTGGGGGGTACCAACAAAGACAACGGTATGACCCCTACTCCAGTACCTACAATCCGGGGTGGAGAGACCATCCTAACTTGAGGTACGGGAACACGCACAATGTGGAGAACCCCCCTGAGTTCCGACCAAGACCCCCTCAGCAATACCAGCAGTAGAAGCAGTACCCCCAGCGACCATTCCAAGGAGGCCAGCAGTTCAGAGGCCCAGCAGAGCATAGACCGTAAGGACAAGGAGCTCCCCGCGCTATGAATCTAGAGGACCAGGTCAATACACTGGCGCAACACATGACAACGCTGACGCAGACAGTAGAAACCATGCAGCAAAACATGGTTCAGTTCCAACATGAGACCAAGTCCAGTATCCAGAACCTGGAGAAGCAGGTAGGGCAGATCTCCCAGGCGGTCAGCAAGCTCGAAGCTAGAGAGTCACGAGCACTCCCATCTCAAACTGAGATTAATCCAAGGCAAAACGTCAACTGCATGACGTCAAGGCCAAGATGGGAGAATGAAGAAGAAAAGCTGGAATTAAAAGAGAAGTACGAGGCAAAACCGCGATCGCGGGGCGACAGCCGCGATCGCGGGTTTACGGACCAAAAAGCCGAGAAAAACTCGAGCATAAATGCGAGCATTAACCGCGACCGCAGGCATGACAGCCGCGATCGCGGGTCACTAGTGCTAGAACCGCGATCGCGGGTTGACACCCGCGATCAACTCTCAGAAAGTGCTTCGCCTCGCAAGACTTTCATGAACAAGTATGACTATCCGGAGGGATATTTTGACATCCCGGTGCCATTCCCTGTAGCATTAGAAGATGAAGGGAATACGGGAATATACTGCGAGATATACCAGGGCTACCCGGAGAGCCCCTTCTTGAGAGAGCTACGCAAGACCATAGCGGAGCAAAAGGAACGATCTAAGAAGAAGCCAAAGGTCAAGAAGGATGTCTCGGCTGTGGTGCAGAAGAGGATTCCCAAGAAGTGTGAGGATCCCGGAATGTTCAGCGTGCCATGCAAGATTGGGGAGACTGAATTCAGCGAGACATTGCTGGATTTGGGAGCTTCAATCAATGTCCTGCCACTGTCCGTCTACAACAACCTCGACGTCGGGCCATTAGAGAGCACGGAAATCGTCATCCAACTGGCTGACAACTCCGTCATCACTCCTGAGGGCGTTGTGAAGGACGTACTGGTAAGCGTCGATACCCTTGTTTTTCCTGCAGACTTCTTTGTCATGAACACAGGGGAACGAGGAAGACGATGTAATCGCGGAGAAGCACCGACTATTTCCGTGCTCGTTCACTCTGACAGATCGGAGATGGAGCAACGACTGCCGGCGTGGAGGGAGCAGCAGAGCTCCCCCTTACTTGGGGCGGCACACTGGCTGATGTCAAAGTGGCCTCTGTTTCAGCAGCCGAGTGCTGGTTGTTGTCATCAGTAGGAGAGATATCGGGGGCAGTGACAGATGGCTAGTTGTTGTCATCAACAGAAAGAACTCTGTTGTCCGGGTTCGACGGCGACGAAGGAGACATCGAACTCCCCCTGTCGACAGGTGGTGGTGCAGGAAGTGTATCAAACACAGCCGGCGAGCGATCTGAGCACTCAGATGAGGTGGTTGGAGGTGATGAAGTGAATGTTGCGAACGGAAAGTGTGATTCATAAAATACAACGTCCCGACTGACGAAGACCCATTTTCACTCAAGATCAAAGAGGGTCCATCCTCGTTTGCCTTGTGGATAGCCGATGAGAATGCATTTCCTAGAGCGAGAGGCAAACTTGTTATGAGACCTCGTATTCTTAGAGGCGAAGCAGAGAGATCCGAAAACCCGGAGGGAATTATACACCGGAACTCGTCCATAGAGAAGGTGATACGGAGAACGCTCTTGAAGATTTGGCATAGGCGTCCTATTGATAAGGAACACAACGGTAGTAACACACTCTCCCCAAAATGAAAGAGGAAGAGATGCTTGAAAACACAGCGCCCTGGCGACATTTAATAGATGTCGATGCTTACGTTCGACCCTCCCGTTGTAACACCCCCAAATCTTAACCCAATTGGAAAGGTATTACCGCCAGAGACCCCAGTGTTCCTTACCAAGGTCACCCAAGGCTTTATCGGATTAAATACAATTCATGGAATACAATTGATACACAATGATCAAAGTATTCAAATCAAAACATCAATCAAATGAAACATGAGTTACGGGATTACAACCCAATCCCGAATAGGCCAAACACAGAGTTTAAACAAATACAGTGAAAGTCTTTAAATAAAAGATATTACAAAAAGGGTTGTGATCGTAATGATCACCTGCCCAAGGATCTCAACCTGATTAAAAGATAATTATTAAAAACATCGAAAAACCACCGTCGACTCCATAGTCCTTCTAGTCTTCTCATCTACACTCTATCTGATGTGCCGAATCGAACGGATGACACCAGCCCACATGCGGAGAACAATGTTCGTGGGTTAGTCTACTTGAATAGACTAGCAAGGGTACAAAGCAGAATGGTCCGAGTGATCGTAACTGTTTACTATCATTGTCCCTCGAATAATAACCGAAGGAACGATACATAACTCGGCACTTTCACGGAATAACAACAAGAGGTATGCACAAGAGAAGATTCTGGAAGACTTAATCTTCACAGAAATCGACTCGAAAGAAGACTCCAAAGGAATTGAGTCTTAAGGAAATTATGACAAATCTGGAATGTTTAAAGAATTACACATCAGTGATTGAAAAACTGACTTAGATGTTTCGGTTCACGACCAACCTCATCGCTTACAGCGAATCCAGATTGGAAAGAGAACATACTCTGATCAAAAGTCGAGATGAGATTTCCTAGCTGCACTACTTACTTAGCTGCACTACTCGCCGAAGATTTATTAATCATGTGCGCTCGGGCACTTTATCTTATTTAATTCCAAAACGATCATTACGTTATAAGCTTTGAAATATATGCTCTGTCACGCAAGGCATATAACTAAGGAATGAACCTCGCAGAGTCCAAGCCTCTGGACTTATATCGAAGGAATGAACCTCACAGAGTCCAAGCCTCTACTATCGCAGGGTCTTGATCGCCCTCAACCCAAGTTATAAAGAAACGAATGGACCTTGCGGAGTCCAGGCGTTCCTACGAATACTCGTGCTAACTAACAGTTCGAGCACAACAATAGTTCAGGATAAATCCACATAAATGCCCGCAAGGCGATCATAAATAATAGCGTCGTTCTAACAGATATACAACCTTATATATGATTTTCCAAAACAGTTTATAAAACTTTTTCCAGACAAACAGAATAATCATTCCAAATTAATTACTCAGATAAACTATTGATAACTAATGTAAATATGGAACGATGAGCAAGAGCGAACCGCCACTTGCCTGAGTCCGCAGAGTTTGAATGAAGTCTAACGACGGGATCCCGGGCTCGACACAGGGACAGATCTGGCAGCACAGATTCCTTCGGATCGACCCATAAAGAAACCCTAAGTTAGATTCGACAACCAACAATACGAACCTAAGAAGGAACGAAAGGAATCGAAGGAAATGAAACCCGAACGAAAGCCTCGGAAGCCAAACCACAACCGGCCAACAACCAACCACGCCAGCGGGCGCCGCCCCACTTGCGGCGGGCGCCGCCCCACTTCCCATCCCTTGGTGATGTGACCTCGCCTACCATGACAGCTGCAGACGAGGAGGAGGCTATGAGTCTTAGGTCCTCAGGTCCCATTACTAGAGCACGAGCCAAATCTATTCAAGCTGCGACTCAATCACTGGTGACCAGACTCGTAGCAGGTCATGGACGTACAACTACAGATGAGGGATCCATTATGAGTTTAGTGACAGTTGGGACGTCTACACAGTCTGCAGAGATCCCGGAGCTTACAGATTAGAAATATTGATCGTTATTCGCCTAGTTATCGATATTTCTGATTTATGACATTTTTAGTTTTTAGTCCGGATATTATTTATTATTATTTTCAGCATTTTTAAGGGAGTTTAGGAGGTCATTTTTATACATAGAATGACCAGCCCCCTTAGAGTATTTTTTAGTGTTTTAATTGTTTTATTTTAAAACTTTTTGGTTAAGGAAAAGGAAGAGTCTTCCTTTTACTTAACCTGGCTTTGTAGCCTCCTTTCTGGTTACGTTGATAATTATAGCTTTTATGTTGAGAGAAAACCTCCATTGAAGCTCCTTCAACGTCACCTTGAATCACCTAGTCGAGCTTGCTCCTTCGTCATTCGCACATCAAATCCTTTAGATCTAGGTCGAGTGTGCTCCCTTCATCTATCCCGCTTCCAAATCTCCATCTTTTCCAGCCCTATACTGGCCGTGAACACCCTTCACCCTTACGGTCATCCACTCACATTTCTATCGCTCCCGAAATTGCTTCCGCCTCGCCGTCGTCTTGCAATCTCCATCAAACGCAGACGCCTATTCAAGGAGTTGCTTCGCCCCACTACGGATTCATCACGATCTCATCCGGGACTTGAGACCTTCTTCATAGCAAGGTCACATCAACTGGCATCAGAGCCTTCGAATCTGTAAGTTGAATCGATTCCAAATTTTTTTTTCCTGCCTTTTTCTTGATAATTCTGATTGTTATTATTCAATTTAGTTTTTAGAGTCAAAAAAATTCGAAATTTTTTTTTTCCCCTTGAAGACCGAATTGTTTTTCAAAAAAAAATTTGGGTGATTTTCTCTAGTTCTTCACGGCTCTAGTGAATTTCTTCCTCAAAAATTTTGTTTGCTTGATTTTCAGAGTTCTTACCGTGTCCCCTACGCACAACAATTGCTTCTTGTGTTGATAAATTGGTGATTGAATTATAGATCTAGATTTGCATGCATATACGTTGAATTGCTGTACTTGACCTTTTTTCCATTAATCTGCATCTTCTTTGATCTCTTCTTTCCCACTTGAATCAATTGAGTGTGTTGGTGTCTAGATTTTTTTTTTTTTAATTTTTTGAGTCTGATCTGCGCAACGGAGGCTTCCTTGAAGAATTTCGCCCTTGAAGATTAGGGTTCTTGAGTTCTTGTTGCAATTTCTCCTTGTAGAAAAAGCCAGATCTGAAGAATTGCCAAAAAAATTATCAATCAAAAAAAAAATCAAGGCAATCAAATCCTTGTAAGTAGGGAAAGTGGTTGGGCACCATTGCCTTCGGCGCCACACAAGACCGAAGCCAGCAGCGTCGGCGCCCAGCAAGCCGCGCCCCCGCGCGCGCGCCCAGCACACACCCCCTTATATCCCGGGTGCCTTTGAACCGGGTTAAAAGACCCCCTCCCAGCGCAACGAGCACGGACTTCCCTGATCCGGGTTCTTTTCGTGGGTTCCGAAACTTGCACCCTACGGAATATCTTTGGTATTTTTATTTTTAATTTTTAATTTCGTTCTTTTTGTGTCGATTTCTGCATTCGCTTTTTACAGTTATCCTTCTGACTTTGGTGTGAGTTATCCGCTTTTGTTAGTTTACAGCTGCTTAGCCGGGACGCCTAGGTTCACGCCGGATTAATTTCTGTGCCTACCGTTATATCCTGGCAACAGTAGTTGAGATTACTGTAGGGGTATTAGACTGCAGGGATCTGAGTCCTTTTATTTTTATTTTTCCTTTTTGTGTCGGTTTCTGCATTTGCTTTTTACAGTTATCCTTCTGACTTTGGCATGAGTTATCCGCTTTTGTTAGTTTGCAGCTGCTTAGCCGGGACGCCTAGGTTCACGCCGGATTAAGTTTTGTGCCTGCCGTTATATCCTGGCGACAGCAGTTGAGGTTTCTGTAGGGGTATTAGAGTGCAGGAGCTTTTTGTGAGAAAAGCCGAACTTAGGTGGCAACGGTGAAGAGATATAGGGTGCGCAAAGCCAAAATAAGGTAATCGTTGCCCTATCGTTATTGATTCATTTACCATTTCCTCTCTCTCTCAATGTCTTGGCTGTTATAGTCTTGTTGGCAAATCTAGGCTTATATTTCTGCAATTTATATCTACAATTTGTTTACTGAGTTATCGCTGCATTTTGTGATTGTTGTGTGATTATCCTTAGCCTTCCCGCCCTCACGGCCATATCAGCCTTGCTTTCAGTTGTGATATCTTGGTAGTTCGACTTCTCTTTCGTTTCTGTTGCTTTGTTTTTGTTTTTCCTTTCCTCTGTTGGGGTTTCTGTTGTCTTTTCAGGATAATGGTGAACTCCAATGACGGACAGGATACGGGTCGGGTCGATCAACTGGCTAATGCCATTGAGCTTTTAGTGGCCAATCAGCAACGTTCTGACGCCGTCATTCAGAGCAACGCGGCTGCCATTGCACGTTCTGATGAACGTTCCGAAGCCAATTTTGCAGCCATGCGTGACATGCTCAGTAGAGTGATGCCGTCTCCATCACCGAACCAGCGTGACGACCAGAGTACCCTAGCCCAGAAGCAGAAAAAGGGCAAGGGCGTTCGGATATCCGATCCTCCTACGCAACCTCCGCGGAAAGGATCACAGAAAGAAAGCAGCGCGTCGAAGAAGAAGGTGCGCTCCAAATCAGCCCAGTTGACAATTCCTGAACACAACTCTCAGGACGAGGACGAGCAGGACGATGATGAGTCATCTTCAGAGGAGGATGAACAGGTCGATGACAGTGCCGTCAGACGCCAGAGCAGACGCACAGACCCACATGCTTCCACCAGCAAGCAAGGGAAACCCTCCACAGCTCGTCCAAGTCGACACCAGGTAAATTCTAAAACCTTCAATGTCCATTCTTTTGCTGACCATCAGAGTACTGTTTCTCCTATTGAGTCAGATTCAGATGAAGGGTTCAAGGAATTTGACCTTGAGGATGAGGAAGAAGGGGCCTATGGGTTTTCTGCAGGTTATCACCCACCCCTACAGGACCCACCAGAGCAGCAGTTTCATCGTGCAGGTTGGGTTCCTCCTCCACAGCAGCCACAGAATCAGGCTGCTTAGTACGCTGCACAGGGTCATCCACAGCAATATCAGCAGCAGCGTGTTGCCGGTCCTCCACGAGCGCTGCGACGGCGACAACTACCAGTTGGACAACAGCGGCCGGGGCTTCCACCGCAGAATTCTATGCTCCCGCTGCAGGCCAACAACGATACCCATCCCCAGCTACGTATCGCCAAGAAATTAAGGTGAAAATCGAACCCTTCCTTGGTACTTATGATCCTTCTACTTTCATAGATTGGTTGCAGAGTACCTGCCATGTTCTTCAACACTATTAATATAAGGAGCATGCGAAGGTGGAGATCGTCACCTTGCATTTCCAAGGAGCAGCGCGCACCTGGTGGAACCGACTGGTCCAACAGCAGGCACGCATGGGGTGGCCACCTGTGACAGAGTGGCAACAGCTAGTGGCGCTCATGACGCGTAAGTACGTGCCGACGACATACCGAGAGGATATGAAGACAGCCATTGCACTTGCTACTCAGGGTCGTGATACGCCACAGGAGTTCTTTGCTCGCTTAGAAGACATGTACTTCAAGGCCGGGGTAAGTGTTACTCCCTCTACTCTACGTACACATTTTGTAACGGGTTTGTCACAGCCGTACAGGGGTCAGGTTGACGTTCTGCCAATCCGAGACCTCAACAACGTAGTACATACTGCGCAGAAGCTCTATCTTCAAGCGCAGAGACGTCGACAGCAGCCTTGGAAGTCTTCGTCTTCTCCCGCACCAAGGTATACCTCGAATCCTGTCAATTCTAATCGCACTAACTCTTCTTCTAGTTCTGTGCCTAGACAGGATCGCACAGGTATTGCGTCTTCTATGACGCCGCGGCCGGCGCCCCCTTCTTCTGCGCGCCGACAGCCATCGGCCTCTGCTGAGACAGGCCGTATAGATCGTTCTAGCGATATAGAGTGTTACAGATGTGGTGGACGAGGACACTATCGGAAGGACTGCCCTAATCAGAAGCGTGTCCTCTACTCCGCCCAAACTGCAGACTACAAGAGCCTTTCGGATGAAGAGGAGAACGTCCCAGAGGAGTCTGCAGAGCTGACTGATGAGGTGATCAGGCCGGGCGACCATGATACAGACGTCATGCATTATGCCTTGGTCACCAGACGCGTCCTTAGCGTCAAGGAAGGAGGTCCACTTGACCAAAGGGAGAATCTGTTTCATTCCCGGTGTCGTATGAAGAATGCGTCGCTGAGTCTGATAATTGATGGAGGGTCGTGCTGCAACATTATAAATGAGAGAGTCATCCGCGACTTCAATCTTCAGACGCAACCACATCCTCAGCCCTACGGTCTGCAGTGGATTTCAGACCAACCCGGTAACAATGTCTCTTTACAGTGTCCCGTTACTTTTTCCATAGGACCATTTACAGACACTGTTTTGTGTGATGTTACCGCCATGGATGCCACCCATATTCTGTTAGGGCGTCCTTGGCTATTTGACCATTGCGTCTTCCATGATGGGTTTTTGAACAGTTACATGTTCACTCACCATGGAAAGTGCGTGACGCTCTTACCTATTACTCCGAATGAGATTTTACAGGACCATGCTATTAGACAGAGGAACAAGGCTATACAGGCTGCAAAGGACAACGGAAAACCCCCTCTAGAGTCCCCTATAGCTTTCCAGCAGAGTTCCCTACAACTTCCTGCAGCATCTTCTTCGGGTACCCAGGGCACTTCAGAACAGGGCGCTGTAAAGGGTTCTGATCATCAGAAGGGTGGCAAAGGTAGTTCTGCGCTGAAAGGCACTTGTGAGCAGCGACTTCTCTTGGCGCGATGCCGGAAGGTTTCCGACGTCATCCAAGGCAAGTCTCCCTGTTTCCTACTCATTGTTCTTCCTACTGCCCTACCTGTTTCAGAGTCCGCACTCCCCTCTTGTATTTTGTCTGTTTTGCAGGAGTTTCAGGATGTGCTGCCGAACGAGTTGCCAAATGGTCTTCCACCACTTCATGGCATTGAGCACCAGATCGATTTTGTTCCGAGAGCTACTCTTCCCAACCGAGCTGCCTATAGAACTTCTCGAGAGGAAACAAAGGAGTTGAAAAAGCAGGTGCAGGAACTGTTGGAGAAGGGGTATGTGTGCGAGTCTCTTAGCCCGTGCGCTGTTCCCGTCATATTGGTGCCTAAGAAGGACGGGTCTTGGAGGATGTATGTGGATTGCCGTGCCATCAACCAAATCACCGTCAAATACAGACATCCCATTCCTCGCCTCGACGACATGCTTGACGAGCTACATGGAGCGCAGTTCTTCAGCAAGATTGATCTGAAGAGCGGCTATCATCAGATTCGCATGAAGGAGGGGGACGAGTGGAAGACTGCTTTCAAGACGAAGTATGGTCTGTATGAGTGGCTAGTCATGCCATTTGGACTGACCAATGCTCCTTCTACGTTCATGAGACTGATGAACCATGTCTTGAGAGCTTTTCTGGGTAAGTTTGTAGTTGTCTATTTTGATGATATTCTTATTTACTCCAGGACTTTAGATGACCATGCTGAGCATCTTCGCCTTGTTTTAGAGTGTTTGAGAGTAGAGTGCTTATACGCCAATCTTGGCAAGTGTGTATTTTGTTCTCCTTCTACAAACTTCCTAGGTTTCGTCGTCAGCAAGGATGGCCTGCAGGTGGATGCAGAAAAGATCCGCGCTATCCAGGAGTGGCCGACGCCAGCTACTCCTACTCAGGTACGTTCGTTTTTGGGTTTGGCTGGTTTTTATCGACGGTTTGTTCGTGATTTCAGCAGTATAGCCGCCCCATTACATGAGCTGACCAAGAAGGCCGCGTCTATCACTTGGCTTCCACGGCATGATGCTGCTTTTGCCGCCCTGAAGGATGCCTTGTGCCGCGCGCCGCTGCTGTAGCTTCCTGACTTCACCCGTCGGTTCGAGGTGGAATGCGATGCTTCTGATTTTGGCATCGGAGGTGTCTTGCTGCAGGAGAAGAGGCCGATTGCCTACTTTTTAGAGAAGTTGTCAGGTGGACAGCTGAACTACCCGACGTATGACAAGGAGTTGTACGCGCTGATTCGGGTTCTGAAGACGTGGCAACACTATTTGTGGCCTGCAGAGTTCGTGATTCACTCAGATCATGCAGCTCTTAGTTATCTGCGCAGCCAGACGACTCTTAGCAGACGCCACGCTCGCTGGGTTGAGTTTATGGAGATGTTCCCCTATCTCATTGTTCACAAGAAAGGTAAGGAGAATGTGGTAGCCGACGCCCTTTCTCGCAGGTACGTCCTCATTACTCAGCTATAGTCTCAATTATTTGGGTTTGCATTGCTCAAGGATCTTTATGTTGTTGATCCTTTCTTTTCTACATTCTTTGAGCAATGTAAATCCACTGGTCGTGAACATGCTACGTATTTCCTTGATGACGACTTTCTGTACAAAGGTGGGAAGCTTTGCATTCTTTCATCCTCTGTCAGAAATTTGCTGATTGAGGAAGCACATAGTCGTGGTCACTTTGGCGTGTCTAAGACGCTGACATCACTTCGCGAGCACTTCTTCTAGCCTAAGATGGCCAACAGTGTTACGAAGTATTGTCAGAGTTGTGTGACATGCCATAAGGCTAAGGCCAGGTCTAGTCCGCATGGTCTCTACACGCCTCTGCCGATTCCAGCTTGCCCGTGGGAAGATCTTTCCATGGATTTTATCACTGGGTTGCCTATGTCTCGGCGTGGTAGAGATTCTATATTTGTGGTCGTAGACAGGTTCTCTAAGATGGCACACTTCATTGCCTCTAAGAACACTAGTAACGCCACTGACGTTGCTACTCTGTTCTTCGACAATGTCGTGAGACTGCACGGTATTCCGCGCACTATTGTTAGTGATCGGGACACCAAGTTCGTCGGCCATTTTTGGAGAACCTTGTGGGGTAAGCTCGGTACTAAACTCCTATTTTCTACGAGCTACCACCCACAGACGGATGGTCAGACAGAGGTGACCAACCGCACTCTTGGAGCCCTCCTTCGGACGGTTCTGAAGAGTAACCCACGCAGGTAGGAGGACTTACTGTCTACTATGGAGTTTTGTTATAACAGGTGCAGGCACAGCGCGACTAAACTGACCTCGTTCGAAGTTGTCTATGGACGGAACCCGCTGACGCCGCTGGACTTGACTCCCTATCCTAGGAAGGATACAGACAGCACCACAGCTGACAGATTGGCCGATCACATCAAGGACCTGCACACTCGGACGCGCAACCAGCTGGAGCGTAGAGCAGCACAGTATACGGCCCAAAAGAACAAAGGACGACGCAGGATTGTCTTTGCTCCTGGCGACTTGGTTTGGCTTCACTTGCGGAAGGAGCGTTTTCCTTCCAACCGCAAGTCTAAGCTCGACCAAAGGGGTGATGGACCATTCCGTGTTGTCAAGGCCATCAATGACAACGCCTACCAGCTAGAGCTCCCAGACAAGTATGGTGTTCACCCAACCTTCAATGTTGCTGATCTATCACCGTACGTGGAGCCAGAGTATGATGCGGGTGAAGCGGGGATGCTTCACACTCAAGTGGGGGAGGATGATGTGACATCGCCTACCATGACAGCTGCAGACGAGGAGGAGGCTATGAGTCTTAGGTCCTCAGGTCCCATTACTAGAGCACGAGCCAAAGCTATTCAAGCTGCGACTCAATCACTGGTGACCAGACTCGTAGCAGGTCATGGACGTACAACTACAGATGAGGGATCCATTCTGAGTTTAGTGATAGTTGGGACGTCTACACAGTCTGCAGAGATCCTGGAGCTTACAGATTAGAAATATTGATCGATATTCGCCTAGTTATCGATATTTCTGATTTATGACATTTTTAGTTTTTAGTCCGGATATTATTTATTATTATTTTCAGTATTTTTAAGGGAGTTTAGGAGGTCATTTTTATACTTAGAATGACCAGCCCCCTTAGAGTAATTTTTAGTGTTTTAATTGTTTTATTTTAAAACTTTTTGGTTAAGGAAAAGGAAGAGTCTTCCTTTTACTTAACCTAGCTTTGTAGCCTCCTTTCTGGTTACGTTGATAATTATAGCTTTTATGTTGAGAGAAAACCTCCATTGAAGCTCCTTCAACGTCACCTTGAATCACCTAGTCGAGCTTGCTCCTTCGTCATTCGCACATCAAATCCTTTAGATCTAGGTCGAGCGTGCTCCCTTCATCTATCCCGCTTCCAAATCTCCATCTTTTCCAGCCCTATACTGGCCGTGAACACCCTTCACCCTTACGGTCATCCACTCACATTTCTATCGCTCCCGAAATCGCTTCCGCCTCACCGTCGTCTTGCAATCTCCATCAAACGCAGACACCTATTCAAGGAGTTGCTTCGCCCCACTACGGATTCATCACGATCTCATCCGGGACTTGAGACCTTCTTCATAGCAAGGTCACATCACTTGGGTAATAACCTTGCACTTTGCCTCTTGGATAAAAACCTTAGGGTAACAAACTTGTACTTTAGTGTCCATTGGATGATAACTCTTGGGAAATAATCTTAACCCCGTGTTAAATATATTCGTACACGAACGAGTATTAACTCCCAAAATGCGTCGACTGTATGTTATTTCACTGAGAAAAATATTACAGAGGCAGAGCACATTACAGAATGTCTTAAGCTCTCAGAATTAAATCCGACGTACCAAACGGGCGTTCGGGAAAAATTCCAAAATAGCCTTACAAAATTACGGGGTATCACACCCGTTTTGTTGAGGAGTGTCAACGCATGATGTCTCAAATAAGATCCCTTGATCTGCGAAGTATGAGCGTAGAGGAAGGAACTCAGTTCCATTGTCTGCTCTAACCCGACGAACAACTTTGCGAAACTGAGTCTGAGCCATAGCAATGAAGGTTGGTAACAAGGTGACAACCTCTGTCTTTGATTTGAAGAGATGCACCCATACAGCGCGAGAAAAATCATCCACTATTGTAAGGAAATATGATGCGCCACTAGACGAAGGGGAACTATATGGTCCCCAGACATCGCAATGTATCAACTCAAATAATAAATCTGCTTTATTAGAACTTGATTGAAAGGACAAACGAGTTTGTATTGCTTGATGACAAACATCACAAGGATTTATTGAATGTAAAGAACTAATATCTAATTCTAACTCAGAAATTGATGACAAAACAGTGGATGAGGGATGGCCGAGACGACGATGCCATAGAGAAGCAAAACTGGAAGACGACTGAACAGTAGAAATGCGAGCAGCAGTGATCTGATGCAGCCAATAGACCCCGCTTTCTTGCCTACCCACGCCAATCACTGTCCTCGTACGAGTTTCCTGTAAAACACATATTTTCTCGGTCAGCATCACAAGTAAGCGAAGGTCACCAGCCAGTTGAGCAAAGGATAATAAGTTGCAATTTAAATTCGGAATAAATAGGACATGGGGAATCTGAAATGAGCCCAACACCAGGGCGCCTTCGTGAGTGCTATATGTGACATTGCCATCAGGTAATTTAATGGCAACGAATTGAATGGGGACAAGATCGTGAAGAAGGCTGGATTCGCCTATCATGTGGTAGGAGGCGCCAGTGTCAAGGATCCAATTGTGATGCTTACCAGACTTGTCATAGTTAACTGTCATATTGTTGTACATCTTGAGGACTGCAGCCCATTGATCATCATTCAGCGCGGGTCCGAAGGATTGACGATCTTGTGAGTGAAGGGGCATACTGGGGGAAGAAGTCGATGTTGAAGGTTGGACAGCGTTGGCAGAGCCAGAGCCGCATCCTTGACCATGGCCGGCAGGAGGAACGACAACTTTGCTATCTCCTGACGATGACGAGGTGCCACGTCCGGCTGTGAGTTTTTCCTTTAGCCAATCAGGGTAGCCATGACTTTTAAAGCATGTTGTGTTGTCATGTCCCTTCTTCCCACAGTGCGTACAAGTGAGGTTCTTTTTGTCAACCTGTTTGTCCTTTGGAGCCGATCCGAGGCCGCGAGCAGCGAAGGCATGGTTCTCGGCGGATGTGTCTCGAGAGGAGACCGTGGATTTCAGGCGTTCCTCATGAACGATTAACGCGTAAACGCGATTTATCGGTGGGAGAGGATCCTGAGATAGGAGATTCGAACGAAGGGCACCGAAAGATGCATCGTCAAGACCGATTAGGAATTGGTGAACGCGTTCCTCCTTGCGTTCAGTAGTGAGGAAGTCGTTGAGACCGCACTTGCAGGTTCCACATGTGCACAGTCGATGAGAGGCGTATGTAGTGAGTTTGTCCTAGAGCTTCTTCAGCGCGTTGTAATAGGCGGAGACGGATTAACCGTTTTGACAAAAGGTCGAGATCTCAGCCCGTAGTTGAGCCTTGCGAGGACCGTTGCCGACAGAGATAGCCTTCAAACGCGTCAAAGAGATGATGAATAGATCAAAGAGATTATTGTGATTACCGAAGAGACGGTGTATGAATTGCTCGAAGCGACGAGCTATGGGATAGTTGATCCGTGGGATCGAAGGGTTTGATGTTGGAACTCAAGGGAAGGAGCGTACTCAACTTTACTACTCAAATTCAACATAAAGATTACAAACTAGGGTTTCGGGTCTTAAATAGCATCAAAATAAATAATAAATTGTTCAGCAAAACGACGAATTGAGATCGTTGATGCGGGAAACAACTCGGTCCAGAGCTCGGTTGACTTCTGGGCCGAGTTCTTGGGTGGAGCAACAACTCGGTCCAAAACTCGGTCGAGTTCTGGGCCGAGTTCTTGGCTTCTTCGTTCTGCTTCCGCGAACTCGTCGTCTTCGTCCTCTTCGCCATCATCGAGGGGTTCATTGAGCTATCAGGGAGGAGGTGAGGTTGAAGGACTGGTAGAACTCACGGATTTGGTCAGGATTCGCCAAGACACGATTGGAGAATAGATGTTCCCATCCTTGAAATTGAACCCTCTCCAAGACTTCTTCAAACCCACAAGTTCATTCCTCTATACATTGTAGCATCCACATCTTTGTCATTCAAATCTGCATCGTTTATCTCCAATGGAAACGGTTCCCCCTGAGTGTTGTTGAAGTGAGGTAAGGTGATCTCTATTTCCTGTCATATGGCATGAGCATGCGCTATCTATGAACCACATGTTGTTCCCCCTCACTTCACCCTGCATTAAGAGAGTTAGTGTTTGGCGACTCAGGCAAGCTTGGCTTTACCTGGTCACTTAGAAACAAAATGATATTCTCTAGGCTTAGCATTGCACATGTGAGGAGATGCATCATAATCATTCAAATCAACACTGTTACTTCTACTGTTCCTGCACTGAGTGTGCTCTTCAATGAACTTTTGCTTCTTAGCATAGTTTTTCACAACATGGACGGTGTTCCTACAATACCAACATATCTTATAATAATCCCCCAAGGTGTACTTATGGTTGGGAACGGGAATCCTACGTTGTTTGGCTCTAACTGGGTCAGGTGTACTAGGTAGGTTTCCCTGGGTTTGTATGAGATACATCTTATGGGTAGGTTGACCTATGTACCAAGATTGGTTTGCATTCAACCCATTCTCCAATGTTTTCACATGTTCTTCTAGGTACATGTTCCTATCCTTGGTGTCTTGGAGATCCCTATCCTTCAATTCTCTAAGCTCAACTATGGTTAACTCATGTTCCTCACTCTCTTGTTTTTCACCTTTGTATCCCACACCATACTTGGACTCAACAAGGGTAACTTCTTCCTCTTTAAGCTTTTGCTCAACTAGAATAGAGTGAATCTTGTTCATCTGAGCTTTCATCTGAGACAGTTCCATTTTTGTAAGTGAAATCAAGAATTTATCTAATTCATTGCATTTAAAAATAGATTCATTCAATTCATTGCATTTATCCTCAGCATTACTCAAGTCATTTTGAGTTTTAAGATTCTCATTATACATGCTTTTTATAAGTGAAATCAAGAATTTTTTTATCAAAATTGACAAGATATTCAAAGAAAGTTTCAGGATCTACCTCTTGTTCTTCACTTGATGACTTCAGAGTCATTGCACACATTTTGTTGTTACCCCATGCCTCTGGCTCGTCATCATCAGAGTTGGAACATTCATCACCCCAGACAGCAACGAAAGCTTTCTTCTTGTCGTTCCCAGAATTGTCACCGTTGGTGTTGTCTGATTTGTTCCCCTTGGGACACTTGTTGGCATAGTGGCCCTTGTCCTTGCAGTTGTAGCATGTAACATCTATGAGATCTCGTTTCTCACCATTGTTCCCATCATTCCTGAATGATTTGCCCTTGCGATAGAGAGATCGCATGGCCTTGGTGAGAAGAGCAGTTTCTGGATCTATACCATCCAAGTTTTCATCTTTGTTGTCTTCTATCATCTTGACAGCCGTTTCAACCCTCAAGGCTATTCCTTTAGGTTTAACATTCTTGTCTTCTTCATCATATTTTTTGATTTTTCCAAACACTTCCTGAAGTGTGAGAGAAAGAGTGTTGGGTTTTTTCCTTGAGAATAGCTTTGGTCATCTTATACTTTGGAGGAAGCCCATCAATGATGATAAGAACTTTCTCATTGGGAATAATTTTTGCATCCTTGATCTCATGAGAAGAAAGTCTTGCCATTATTTTCTCAAATCTGGATTGGTAAGAGGAAACAGATTCACCATCGATCATGGCAAAGTTATAAAAGTCTTTCTTAGCTTGAAAGCGGTCAATCTCTCTGAGATCGGAACTTCCCATGTACATCTGTTCCAAAAATCCCACATGTCTTTAGCAGTTGCACAAGACTGTAATTTTGAAGCATCTTCAGCACTAAGGGCGTTGTTGATGAACATGCGAGCCTTAGAGTTTTTCTCCATGATTCTGAAATCATCTTGGCTCCAAGGTGTTGTTCCCTTGAGTACTTCTTCATCAACTTTCTTATCACCAACTTCAATGACTCTCCAGCATTGATAGTCATTACTCTTCATCCAGTCGGTGAAGTGGTCCTTCCAGTGTTAAAACTTTCCACCGATGGGCAGGAACGGCGGTTTGTTGTTCCCAATCCCGACTTCATGAGTTAAAGACATTGTTACCTGTGAATCTGAAAAGAGAACACACAATCTAGAGCGAACCTGCTCTGATACCAACTATTGAATCGTAGTGTGTTAGACAGGGAACTATGAAACTGTTTCGTGGGCAGCGGAAATAACAGAGATTCAGTAGTAACAGTAAGACAGTTCCTTAGAGAGGAAACTCTATCAACCAACTAGTTGAAAAGAGAAAACCTCTACCTCTAGGTATTACCCTAGGAGGATTTCAAACACATGTACTTGTATTATTAATAAGTTGTACAATCTCACAAGTCTTCTCTTCACCTAATCACACATAGTTCCTAGGTTTCTAGACTTTGAGTGCAATCAACTAGTAACAACACAAGAACACAACAAAAGACTCTAAGCAAGTACTCAAAACACTAGTTCGTACCATGCTTGGAACCTTCTATCTCAATCCGCAATTGCTCTTCAGTATGCTTCCTTGATGATAGTTGAGATACCTTTCCCTAAGATATCCTCATCTATTTATAGTGGTAGCCAAGACCTTCTTACCAAACACATAAGACATCTATTGGTTCCTATACATGATAATGGTCTAAGATTTCTTTTCCTTCTAAACAACTTAGCTCATAATCACATGGTTTCCATATAAAAACTTTCCTAAGACACGCTATCTAGCTCTTCTCTCTCCGAGTAGATCTTTAAAACAAGGTTTCCATATGTAGCGGCCTTTACTGGTAACAGCTGGAAATTCCTGCAATCTGCATTATTCCTTATATGTTGTTTCCATGTATAAAAGTTTCCTTGTATGAACTATACATGCGCTTCATTCTTCAATTTTGCTTCCGCATAACTGTTCCATGTTTTCACCAAGTTCCTTAGCAATCCTCTGCTTTCTCTTCTTTCACATGCTTTCCATTGTTCCTTAATTCTTTCATAAACTCTGAAACTCATAGAAACAATGTAAACCATAAAACCCAATGGTGTTTATCATCATCAAAACCAGAGGGAACGTCATGGTTCCAACAGTTAAGTTTATTACTCTTTTTTGTTTGATAATATATGTTGTTTTAGATGTTTAAGAGTGTCATTGTTGAAAATAAAATAAATCTTTCTTTAGCTAATTTATTAACCTATATTAACACTTGTTAATTGAAAATATTTATTTTACCTAATATTTGCAGACATAAGAGAAAAATGGTTAGGTTGCCCAATGTTGAAGAGCAATCTTTACAGCTCATTAATAAAATGTCATTTCAAATATTCAAATAACGATTATTGATTAACAAAATCCAAATGTTAGAATGACATGTATGCCTATATTTCATACATTGTTGAATAGAACGAAGGAACGTAATAAGGTATAAAATTGTATGACATAATATATCTGCAATTAACATAATTGTTCTTCCAACATAATACGTAGATGAATTGCAGAAACATATTTTTGAAAATTGAAACATAAAAAATAATTGTCAGATAAGAATTGCAGATAAACATAATACAATAGTTGTATTATAAAAGTATAATAAATGATGTGATAAATTATGAAAATGACACGTGTAATAGATAATGAGGCTTTATGAGGGGGACATATGACCTTAGACATTAAAAAATTCAGTATTATACAATTTATGTCATAATAATATAAATTTTTATATAGAAATATTTAAGTAGGTAGAGGAATAAATCAAATTATAGATAACCTTATTTCAATAAATAAAAACAATTAATTAAGAGCATAATGACACCAAAAATTTGATAGAAGGATCTTATACAAAATAATGTCATATATATACTAAAGAGGCAAGTCAGATTATGAAAAATATAATCACATAATTAGAATAATATCTATTTAAAATTATAATTTATAAAATTAGATAATGACAAGTGACCAATTGTGAAGAAGATTGTAACGAAAGATTATTTGCCTCAACATGGAGATGCCAAGTGACATCAATCACTTATATTTTAGTTATGGATGATAAGAGAGCGGATTTGGAAGAAGGAGTGCCCTCTGCGTCCTTGTCTCACTTTACACCCTTACTCCCTAGTCCTTGTCATCGTCCTCCCAGGCCCTTTTTCCTCGTAAAAATCATCCCCATTCGACAAAAGAAAAAACCTTAAAATTTGTTTAAACACGTATATATATTAGTTTATAGGGTGTACAAGGTTAGAGATGTAAGGTTTATCATCTAGAATGTATGAGGTTTAGGATTAAAGGGCATAAAATTTAGGGTTTAGGGATATGAAAATTAGAAAAATTATATATTCTCCCCTCAGGCCTACTCGTCCCTATCCAGTGATTAAAAAATTTCTCTTGCGAGCAATCCGCGTGAATCGTGATGATAATCCCCACCCATTACCAACCCTAGCTTTACTATTGTATATAAATAATAGATTAAATGAAAATTTTAGTTATTATCTATGATGTTAAATTGACTAAAATTACTCAATCAAATCCTAATAGAAAATGTCTACAAAAAAAACTCTTATTATGAAATGATTTATTCGTATATATATGATTGATGTATCCTTATCCAATGTACTCTTCTTTCCAAAGTCAACTACTTAATGTAAGGTTTTCTTCTACCGACAACACTATGCAACACAATTGACAAAGTTAATAAAGACGTACTTCTCCTGCAACAATTCAACTCATACTCATCACACCCTCATTAGTTGGGATAATGATTGTTTTCCTAAATGTCAAGGTGGATTAGGTCTGCAAAAGTAAGGAATATAAATAAATATCTTCAAATGAAACTTCTTTGAAAATTACTACTCAAACCGAATTTAATGTTGGTTCGTATTATAACTGAAAAATATTTAGGATGTTCGGACATCTTCTCTTACAAAAGGAAAAATAAACAATCTTGACAACATTCTAGGTTACTCCATATACATACACATGCACTTAAAACATATTCCAGTCAAAATTATAATCCCACTTCGTATTCTAGCTTCTACATCCTCACGAGGATACATTTGTGCCAAAACAAATTCCGCTGACTATATCCGCGCCACTCCTGCCAAAAGTAAGCATGTAATAGGCTTGCATCTCCACATTCCGCAGCAGCCAACTCCACATGGCACCAACCCAATTTCGAAATAATAAAATAGATGCATGATTAAATGAGTGAACGAATATAATAAAGCAAATAGATAAATAATGACTTGCTAATGTGAATTCATTATTTTAAGTTAGTAGTTGTGGCGCATATTGGAGTGAGTAGTTGTACAAATCGTGATCAAAATGTTTTGCTTTTTTCTTTCTTGCAATCGTGATCCAATGCTTACGCTTAGATCAATTATTGCACTTCATAGTTAGACGGCAGATTATTAATTAGCTTACTGTATGATTATTGACCAAATATAGTAGAGAAATAGCACCCATACCGCCTTTCACTAATCCATTTGCATTTGTAACCTATTTTTTTATGTTTTTTACAAATATACCTCATCCAATTTTTTTTTCCTTTTGTTTTTGCAAAAATTCTTTCCAAAAAAAAAGGTAAATTGAAATTAGAGTTTTCTTTTTCTTTTGGAAAATAAAATATAACATGACAATTTTTTTTTTCTAAAAAAAAAGATAAATTTTAATTCTTGCCAAATTTGAAATTGAAAATGAAACTTGCTACAGAAAACTGAAATGGTTTTACAATTTTCACTTCATCGTCTCCATCCTCCTGTAAACGAGAGGTTTATGAAGAACCCTAAATCAACCCAGATTGCAGGTTGCCCTTGAACAACATAGGGTTCAAACCCGAAAGGTTTCTCCTGAAGGTCCATCATCTCCATCGTAAACTCGAAAGGTTTCTCCTGATGTAAACTCCAAAATCTCCTGAAGGTCCATCGTTAGCGAGAGTCGCGCTTCCGATTCTTCCTCCTCCGACATCGCCAAATTGCAGGTGGTCCACCGACGACGGCATTCAACGATGTTGGCTCGCGCTTCCGATTCCTCTTCCTCTCCTGTCTATCTCGTTCGAGCCTTCGAGATATGTCCTTCGTTTTAGGGTTGCAGCCATTCAACCTCGTTTTAGGGTTGCTTCACTGTTGTTCATTGGGTTTTAGGGTTTAGTCATTGTTGTTCATTTTTATGGATTGATATACTTGTCATGAATTCTGTCCCCCAAATTTTGTCTCTTTTGACCTGAAATGACCTGAATTTAAATGCTGCAATTTATATAAACCTGTGAAAACTGTGTAAAAAACCCTTGTGGTAGAAATGGGGATCGTAACTTAAATTGATTTATATAAACCTGTGGAAACTCTGTATGTAGACTTACTTTACTATTTCTTAAGATATATTGTCGCAATAAACAATGAAAATGTCAGATAAGTTTTGATTTTTGTCACAATTGCACGAATTACCATTGGTTGAAAACTTCATGTCAGTGTTGTTCATATTTTTGTCACATGATATAGTTATATTGTTGAAATGAACAATTACAATGTCAGTTTGTGAAACATTGTTGTGTGTTAAAAGTTAATTTTTTTATTTGTCTCACTTTATAACTCTCTTCCTCTCGCAACTTCCTTCTCTTTTCCTCTGATCTTTACATCTTAATATGTTTGTTTAAAATTTTAAGCATTTGTTATGAAAATGAGAACCATTTTGTGAATAGAAAAACTGAAATGTTGATATTCTTTGTTGTTTGTCTATGTGCACCAGGCCAACTGAAGTCCTGTAGTTTTTCATATTTCACATCCTGTCATGTAGTTTTTAAGTATATGTTCCTTTTATATTTATTGACCTCATATAATTTGTATTGTTTAGGGTCATTTATTAAGATGTGAAGGGGGGAAATTTCAATGCAGAGTCAACCAAAACTGTCGACGTGAAATGATGAAAAATATTGAGAAATGCCTCTCCATGTGGACTGGCAGAGGATAATAAATGGTCCATTTGGACCTATTGTGAAGAAGGTTCGTCAAGTAGAAACGAGGAAGTTGTTGGAGACGTGGTATGACCTGCAAGGACAACTACTGTGTTTTTCAATGAAGGCGTTCACACTTATGACTGGGTTAAACTGTGCTAAAATTATGGATAATGATCTGAAGCCGGATAAGAATGTCGTAAAAGAGGTATTTGATGTACAAAATCTGACCTTGGCTGAGCTGTAGATCCTATTTATGCATACACGGGATTACAGCCCTTTGAAAAATAAACACGAGTTCGCATAAACATGGGTCATGTCAAATTATTGACTGATATCGGTCGATTAACGAAATTCATGTGGGGTAGGGTTTGCTACATTAAAACCCACCATGCTTTGAGTTCAATGGTGAAGAATAGATTGGAGAATGTACAAACAAGCAAAGACTCAAGTGCAAGGTTGGTATTGTAATTACAATATATTGATGGTTTCTTACAAGAAATAAGAATCATATGACATGAAAAATTGCACTTCAAGTATGGCTATTTGAAGTTGTAAAACCAATTGCTTCAGCGTTTGCACATTTGGTGGATAAGGATGCCTATCCACGCGGTCTACGATGGTCATCCGATTCACAACCTAATGCGATGGTTGTGGAGTCTTTCTTGGAGAAGGCCACATCCCGTTTTATTTCAAATGTGGTGTTAATAGAGGAAGAAGCCGAGGTAGAGGTCTTAAGAGGCTGCACTTTTATTGGAGAAGTGAAGGACAATTACTTTGACAAGGTAGCTGAGAAATTTGAGCTTGGTAAGAAGAACTATATCAATGGTAGAAGAAAAGGAAAGAGGGTTTCGGCCCCTGCCTCGGCTGCGAAGACCTCGGTTCTGGATGCAAGACAGGTGATGTGCGCTATGAAAGAGCTTTATGAGCGTATGAGTAATTTGGAAAACCAAGTGGAAGCAGGATTTAGTGCTATAAAAAAAGCTTTGGGCATAATGGAGGATGACGACAAAGATATCCACAACAACTGAGATGCAACAGATGATGAAGAAGAGGACATTAAACAAGAGGTAGGGGAGGTAAGATAATTGTCAACAATTGTTAATCTATTTTTTTACTTAGATTTTTATTTCATGCAAAGCAATATTTTTGTCGGAATGTAGAATATCAATGTCATATTAAAAAGTTAAAATGTCACTGTTTTTCAACTTGATATTGATACACTTGGTTATATTTCTTGTACGTTAAAGCTCTCTTTTTGCCAAACACTTTAATAGGAATGTCATGGTAACAAAATAGAATGTCATAGTAACCAAATAGAATGTCAGTGTTTTTAAGTTGGATGGATGCATGTAGGTTAGGGTTATTTCTTACAAGTATCACATTATTTTTTTACGAAACTGTATTTTAGGAATGTTATATTTGCAACTTAATATGTTTAGATTGATGTACCTAGTTATAATTCTTGTAAGTTAAAGCTAATTTTTTTAATTATTGAAGCAGAATGTTGTAGATGGTCGTGATGAGGATGTCAAAATCGATGGAATAGGGGGGGTCTGCTTCAAATCCCCTACAGGATTTTGATAAGGATGGTGACATTCAAGTCGACAATGGAAATTTAGGATATACGGTTGTTTTTTCGAAAGCAAAAGGATGATGATGATGTTGGTGAAGGTAACAATGTCAAGCTACCAGCTGAAGGTAGTGTAGAAAAGCAGAAGGATGATGATGATGGTGGTACAGGCGACAATGCCAAGCTACCAGCTGAAGGTAGTGTAGATAAGCAGAAGGATGATTATGTTGATGGTGCAGGCGACAATGCCAGTGTAGAAAAGCAGAAGGATGATGATGATGATGATGGTGCAGGCGACAATGCCAAGCTACCAACTGAAGGTAGTGTAGAAAAGCAGAAGGGGAAGGATGATGACGATGGTCTAGTCTAGGATGAGGGGAAATATGGAGAAACGATGATAGAAGAAGAAGCAAAGGTGGAAAGAGAAGAAAAGGCTTGTGAAATTGAAGAAAAACATAACAAAGAATGAAAAGTATTCGAAAGGAAGACTCATTCAAAAAAATAGAATAATGATGAAGTTGGTGCAGTTCAGAATGAGGAGGAAACTACAAAAGGGACGACAAAAGAAGTTGAGGTATGCATCAATAATTAAAGATGATGATATACTATAATCACTCTTCCAACATCTTATTTATGAAAAAATGTTAATGCAGACGCTAGCTGTAGCAACAAAAGAAGCTGAGGTGGAAGGAGACGCTACCAAAGAAACAATTGGAGTCGTAACAAGAAAAACCCGCTAAAAAAAAGAATACAATTGTTGAAAAGAAGGACCATCCTATTAGGAAGAGAGGACTGTCCAAACAAGCCGATAATCCCAAACGATGCAAGGTTTCAACGTCCAAAGGTATTTCAAACCCGACTAGATTGTGCCGTTGGTTAGGCTCGAAGGAATGGTTAGGAAGTTGTCCCTCCCATGTTCATGATATGAACGCTTGTTTGAGATATTGTTAATTAAATTATCTTATGATGTAGTGAGGAATTTGAGTCTCCAACTGGAGAACATCTACAGAAGGATTTTTTTTGAGATATTGTTGCGACCAATGGGGTGGCTATGATCTCCGGTAAACCTCTTTAATTTTTTATATAAATATTTGGTGCAACAAGTCTTCAATTTCTGGTATGAGATCTATTATATTTTGTGTTTGTAGCACTTGGACGAATGTATGTATTATCTTAGCTGTCGTATGCGTGACAAGCCAGTGACAATATTGGACAACTATTTTCAGTGGAACTTGGACAAGGAAATGAGGAGATGGTTGTCAGATAAGGAAAATTATATTGCTGATCCATCTAAGATGAGATACCTGCGTGGGGAACTGCCTACACTTTATGGGAAGGATTGGAAGGACGTGGATTGTATATACCTCCCCTTCATTTTCAAGGAGAAACATTGGGTAGCTTTAGAGATACAATTGAGTTAATGGTTTGTCATTGTATACGATCTCGGCATCAATTTGTTCAAATTGTCGGACGTCCATAGGTTCCATAGAGATTTGACATTTATTTTGCCTGTTTTGATAGCACAATATGAGCCCTTGGCAGCAATTTATGAGGATATGGGGGAAAATCTCCTAAATGTCGCTTGTGTTCCTACATTGGAGAGAAACAAGAGATGGTAAGCTGTTTACATCAATTGTTCAATATTTGGTTTGAAAGTGGTTATAATATCAGAAAACTAACTATATTTTTTACTCGTGCAAGGGAGATTGCGGCGTCTTCATGATCAAGTACATAGAAATGCTAAGTTCCAAACGTCATCAAAACATCGTGAACGTGGGTGACAAGCTTGTGGATCATTATAGAAAAAGGATAGCCGTTAGGATTTTCGATATGAAGTGGTTTGACTAGTAAAGGATATCTTATTTTATGTAATGTTTGGGGCAGTTGGGATAGTTTGGTATGATTCCGATTGTGTAGTTTTTTCTAGAATTGACTTGTCTTGGTAACAATAAGTGGTGTTCAGATTATTTTGGAAATCTAACAAAATTGGTTGGTACATTTCTTCCTGGCTACATGTAGCTAACAATTTTGGTTTTAGATGCATACTTCTTGTCGGTTGTGTTCATACTTTCTGTCAGTGAAGTTTATAGTTTGCATACTTTATGTCAAATGTATTCATACTTCCTGTCAATGAAGTTTATATGTTTGTCACAATTGCACAAAATACACGAATTATCGAATACGAATACTTCATGTTAGTGTTGTTCTTTTTTTTTTCCTTTAAAAAAAAAAATGGTTTTTTTTGGGATTATAAAAAGAAATTTTTAATAATATTTGTTTCTGTTTACCTTTTTTTATTATTATTATGAAATTATAAAAATGTAAAATAAACTTAACTTTTTGAATAAAAAGGTAAGACTAAGCAGCAAAATCCCCAAAAAGTATGATCCATTTCCCACAAAATTCCCTCCATAAAGCTTCTTCCTTATTAACGCGACTCTACAACTTCCATCTTTCTCATCTCTCATTGTTACAACTTCCAGTTTCTTCAACCCAACCCAACATTCGCCGCCCTCCAATTTTTCTTACTCCCCCCTCTCCGAACTGAACCTCAACCTCTAACACTCGTTAAAAAAAACCGAGCAAATGGCAGTTCTTAGACGCAGTAAAGAATCGAGCCCAATGAAGAGCGGAGAGAAAAGGAAGAGAAAGGAAGACGACAGCCAGGGTCGAAAGAAGAAGAAGCAAAGAGACGAAGTGCAGGTGAAAGGGAAAAAAACTTCTGACAGTCCTATAGCCAAAAAATCCGGGAAGGGCATGTCGAGAAGCCCCATAGCGAAATAGTAAAGGCGAAAAAACCATAATCTTCAAAGGGGATGTAAGTTTCCTACATTTTTTCCTATCAGGCTTCGCAAACCAACAATTTTTATATTTTGTGTTGGTTTAAGGTATTTTTCATTTGTCCTGTCATGCTTCGCAAATGGTTCAATTTGTATATTTTATGTTTGTTAAGGGTATTTTTCATTTTGTTTGCACATTAGGTACAGTTATTACAGAGGGAAACCATTCTACGAAAGAATTAAAATTAACTGTAGGGTGCACTTTGTTTGTGAGATTGAAAACAAGTTGACACATGCGGATTGGCAATGTGTTTTGGATGGCCCGTTTGGAAAAGTAATGAAAATTATGCAGCAAGTATCACTTTTTTTCACAGACATTGCATAAAGTTTTATTCAAGCAACTTTAAAAAAAAAAGTGGGAGTCTTGGTATGAGGTGGCAAGGAAATAGTTGAGGTTTTCGATCAAGGAGTTTGCTCTCATCACTGGACTGAATTGTGGGGAAATTCCATTTGTGGATACTAAAGCTAATGGGCTAGTAATGGAGCGATTTTTTGGTAGTCCAGGTGTCATAAGACGATAGTACAAGATGTTTACAACAGATTCAAAGAACATCGTGAGTTGGACAACTACAATTTGAAGTTGGCACTGTTGTTGATAGTTGAGGGTCTATTGATGGGAGGGGATAAGAAGAGGCTGGTGATGCCGCTGCAAGTTAGGCTGTTGGAGAATATGGATAAGTTTTGGGATTATCCATGGGGAAGGGTTGTTTATGAAGAGCTTCATGATAGGTGTTATTTCATACACCTTTACTAGCAATTATTAGCATGATTTGGAGGAGTTAATGAGTAGTTTTAAGGCTAAGTCTGCAGTCCCGACATTGTGGAAAGAAGTGAAGATATCCCAGGATTTGCAGCTTATATGGAGATGATGAGGATGGAGATGGATCTGCTGGAGCATACTTGGAGAAGACTACCAATAGTTGGTTGTAATGAAGAGCAGCAGAAGAGAGAAAGAGAAGCTTGAAGCCCCGCGGTGGATCTCATCGCCGCACGGTGGCCATGTTAAATGCCGCACACCCAGAGACATTTATTTCCTTTTATTTCATTCAGACTTTGTTATTTTATTATTCTGTTTCCTTTATTGTTTACATTAGTTTAACCTAGTTTTCTTAAGACTATTTAAGCCCTCTTTCTAGGTTAAGGGGCAGGGAGACAACTTCGCTTTACATCAGACAGTATTTTTCCCTTAGTTTTCATTCTCGTTTGAATGGAGAACTAACTTCCCTTTGTTCTACTAGACGATTGAAGCAATACAGTTGATGTGTTTGTGAGATTTCTATTCCTTGTTCTTATCCTTATAAATGTTGGTTTGATTCTCTTGGTTATATTGATTATTGATTTCTTATTGTTCTTCTTAGCCTGATCAACTAGGTTGAATACTTTTTATCAATTGCTAGGATTGCATATAGGGGTTTCGAGTGCATATCTAGTGGCATACACGATTGTGCGTATAGGGGTCCCGAGCGTACAATCGTGAGTGAGAATCAGTTGCATGTTAAGTAGTAAGGTGTCTTTCTATCTGCATGTATCCTATATCCTTGTGTGTATTGCTATTGCTTTGTTGGTGGTAAAGTATACCGACAACTGTGAGAATCGGTGGTGCTTTATCGTTGGCATAGTAATAACTCTATCGACAACTGTGAGAATCGATAGTGCTTAAGATCAGGGTGGGAAAAACTATAAGGATAGTAAAAGAACTTGGATTTAATAGATTTCTGTGATCAAATTATGTCTCTGTATTGTGGATCTCGCTCTAGTAGGACTACTTTCCCCATTATATTTTCTCTACTCAACCAAACTTGTTTGCTTTGCTTGCTTTGTTCTTTCTTGATAACTAAACCCCCCCTTGCTTGTTACTTGTCATTCACGATTTCATATTGCATCAGATCTTCCCTGTGGGTTCGACCCTTGCTTGCTTACTATACATCTGTTTAGTAGGTTTGTTAGGACTTTTTACTTTGATAAGGCTAATCAACGATACTTGCATTGCGCACTTTTAGCCCCGTCACTTCACAAGTCATTGACCACACTGGCCAAAAGGATGCAAACAGTAGAGAAGGCAAAGCTACTTTCCAACCTACCAAGAATTCCATATTCCATTCAAGGCATGCCAATTGTGTTTCATGTAGTTATATTATTCATTTTTAATGGTTCAAATATGAATTAATGAGTTCTGTGGTGTCTAGATAGAGTGGTACTCATAGTGAAACAACACTGTGTTTTCTTTGCATCATAGTTGTATACTTTATGCTATACTGTGACCGGATGCTTGAATACAAGGTGACAGGATCATCGTGAATGTGCAACATGCCCTGATTTTAGGTTACATGGTGACATGATTTAAAATACTAGTTTCCCATCATAGTTTTATGTGCATTCCAGATAGGTTTATGTGCATTCCAGTCAGATTTTAGGTTACATGGTGACCTTATTTAAAATATAGGGTGACAGGATATCATGATTTATTGTATCATAATTTGCTAATACTCAAATTTCTTGTTATTGTAGATATAGGTATGGGAAGCTGTGCCAACAGTTGGTCTCCAATTTGCATCAAGGTTGAGAGAATCTGCAATGCCTCGAGGTATTCGTTGGTTTTCAGATGAAGTCCCTGAACATGGAGTCTTGGAGTTGTCTTTGGCTGATCCTACAAATGTTGTTAAGCCCATTCTTATTCCCGATGAAGATGAGGTGGATAAGCTGTCCGACTACTACTATGTTGATGAAAATGATGACCCGTATTTTGACAAGATTGTGAAGGAAGCAATGAAGGGTTTGAAAAAGAATGGAAAAGGGAAGAAGAAGCAAGGAACAAATGCGACGAGCCCGAGCAATGCATCTGTGCATTCATCAGAGGTGATAAGTCAGATGTTCAGAATGATGAAGAGGATGGAAAAAGGAGTGCTTGAGAGGATGAGAAGGTTGGAAAATAGGGTATCAAACCAGGAGGAGGTGCCTAAGCGTAAGAGTAACGGGAAACCAAAGAGGTATTTGGATGAGGATGAGGAGGAATTTCAATCCTATGATAAGTCTGATGAGGATGATGGGGAAGTTTATAAGGATGAACAAGAAACAGAGAATGAGGAGGTAGAGGATAAAGAGGTTGAGAGTGAGGAGGTTAAGAGTGAGGGGACAGATGACGATGAGTCCGTTGAGGATGATGATATTGGTGATGATGATGATGGTGATAATGAAGCTGGTGATGGTGATGAGGGTAATAAGAATAAAGAACTTCGCCAGGGTGGTGACAAAGAGGAGGAGGAGGACGATGATGATGATGAGGAGGAGGAGAAGGATGATGACAAGGAGGATGAGGTTGAGGTTAAGGGGGAGGAGAAGGTAGAGGCTGAGGTTGAGGAGGAAAAGCTAGAGGATGAAGTTGAGGTGGAGAAGGTAGAGGCTGAAGGCAAATAGGTATGAAATATGCTCCTCTAAAAATTTTCATTACTACTTTGACAGTTTTATTTGTACCATATGGTGACAGGATTTTTAGCGTCTCTGTCAGGATTGGAGTTTATATCTTTTACAATTTTATTTGTACCATGGTGACATGATTTTTAGTCGTGTATGTCAGTAGTTTGACATGGTTATTATGATTGCAGGAATTTGATAATTCTATTGAGGATAACAATGATGTTGAGGGTCTAGATGTTGTAATGGGCATTGTTCAAGACCTAAATGAAAAGGTTGGCAATGCCGAAAATGACCAAGACCAGGATTTTACTAATGATCTTGAAGGTGCCCCGGAGGTTACCCAGCACGAACCTCTTAAAGTGCTAACCATAGCGGCCACAGAGGTGGCCGCTTTGGTTGAGGTTGACGAACCTCTTAAAGTAGCCGATGTGGTTGATGTGTCCAGGAAGGGAAAATCCAAAAAGAAACGAAAGCAGACTCCCCCATCGAAGAGGGTCCTTCCTTGCCGTATCGTGAAGCCATCTGCCAAAAAGCTAACACCTTACACATATGAGATAAAGGGGAAAATCTGAAGAAGATAACCAAGAATTCACAGGTGAAGGAGATGACTGCTTTGCTGTAATGGATGGATGATGAAAGGTTAGTATCTCACGGACTTGATTATGTCGAACTATCTCATGTATTTAATTATGCCTTCCTTCTTATATAGCTCTTAGCCAAGAGTTGGGCTAAGTGGTGAATCGACGGACAATGATTGGTTTCACCTATTATTGGAACCAAAAGCTTGCCTCGATGATGGTGTAAGTTATTTAGTAATGATGTCAAATTAGTTAACTGTTGGGATTTGTTGTAATGTCTAACAGGATGATTTATATTTTTTGAAGAAAATGGATGAAGTTTGTTGTTATATCTGTAATGAACTTCTGGAGTCTAAAGTTAAACACAAGGCCATAGTATTGGACGTTTTCTGTTCTGAAGATTATAAAGATGCATTGAAATACTATGTCAAAAATCATCAAACTGCTCCACATGCACTTGAACATGCACATGATTACTTTAGGGGAGATAGGCCTGCATTGTATGGGTCCAGTTGGGATGATGTGGACTTCATTTATGTCCCCTACAACCTCCTTAATAAACAATGGGTAGCCCTAGAGATCGATCTATAGCATTGGCAGACAAATGTATATGATTGTAATATGGATTTGAACAACAACTTAGAGGTAGAGAACATGGTGTATAGGGTGAGCAAGTTTCTTCCTCACTTCATCAGACAGTACCCGCCACTTGCCCAGAAATTTGCACATCAGGGTACTAGGGAGTTTACATTTTCCAGAATTTAAGGAGTGAAGCAGAAGAAGCGCGTGTCCGTCGAAATATCATTACCCTTACAAATTTTATTATATACTTCATCTAACTAAATTTAATGCATTTTTTGTACGTAGTCATGACTACGGGATATACACTCTGAAACACATAGAGATGCTCAGTGCTGGTTGAAAAAATATTGATGTTGTGGCAGCCAAATTTATTGACGGCTTTAGGAGCGATATGGCTCACAGCGTGTCTGACGGGGCATGGAGGACGAACATAAGGAATCCCGATGTTTAAACTAGATGTTTGGATGACATTAGGTTGTTTGTGTTTTGGAGGACATTAGGTTGTTTTTGTGTTTTGGATGACATTAGGTTGTTTTTGTGTTTTGGATGACATTAGGTTCTTCGTAAACATCAGATAACCCCTGAGGTCGAACATGTTGATCGAAAACATTATCTCTTTTTTGTGTTTTGGATGACAAATTTTTAGATTACGTACAATGTTACCTAAATGGCATGACAGAATACGTACCATTTAAGTGCCATTTCATACCCGATCAACAAAGTTGTGGTAGTTAAGTTCCAATTAAATGGAATTTATGTGTGTGCAAGTTAAATGCAAGTTACATGGCAGTTTAAAGCAAGTTACATGGCACTTAAATGCAAGTTACATGGTAGTTAAATGGAAGTTAGATGGCAGTTAGATAACAGTTAGGCGGTTAGATGGAAGTTCTTTAAAATAATGTATAGACATTAACATTATAATATACATATTATAAAGTAGCATGACAAGATGAGTGTAAGAGGGATGTGGGATGTATGTAAAGTACTGACATCGGGAATGTACGAAGATAAGTACATCCCAGACAGGATATATAAATAAATGTGACAGGATATTAACTCTTACTCCTTTTTATGAGAGTAAATAAACCGTCATAAATCTACCCCTAACTGCCAACCAACCTCTCTTTGTAAACCCACAACTGCCAACCAACTCCTCTTTAAATACCTCCTCTTAGCAACATTTCCTCATCTACAACTCTTCCAACATCTTCCTAATCTATATAACATACACATTTCCTCATCTTCCTTCCTTCCCATGTATGAACAGCCGGCAGATCATAGGTTGTACCGCATGGTCCATACCGGCGGGAGAATCGTCCCTACGAGGGGACAAATGGCAAGCTACTCCACCCACTTCTACAAGGGTGGAATTTCTGAAAACTGTTGCCGATGGAGGAAATGGTAAGATAAATTTGGTGGCTCATTAGCCAACTTTATCATTTAATAACTGTGAACGGGACACCTGCTACTTCTTTGAGATAGTACCCCCGCACGGCGACCCTCGTACCTTGACGGACTTGCAGAACTGTGGAGACGCCGCCGCCCTTTCCGACATTGGTAGGATAGTGGATTTCATTAAAATATATATCGTGACTGAAGAGGTCGACGACGTGCTTCACCCACGCGCCCTCCCGGCCAGCCTCAGCCATTTCCTCTACATGAGACTCTATATAAAATTTAGTATTTTATTTATTACTTTAGTGTAGTGGCTAACTAATGTCACATAGTATTTAGTACTTTATCAAATGAATGGAATGCATTTTAATGTAGTGACTATCTAATGTCACGTAAAATTTAGTACTTTATGATAATATGTGCAATATCTAGTTATTTATGAAGCATGTTATGTATTTTCATGTTATATAATATATTACTTTATGATACTATCGCGTAATTTCAAACCATAATAAAGACGACATTGAACCATGACAAGATTATTGCAAACCACGTTGAACCCGTCATGATATATATGGAATCATGACAAGATTGTGTCATATCAATTTAACCAAAACCAGTTCATATTGAATCCCTCACTTCATCAGACATGATTGTTTTGTATTGTATGAATGCGCGAAAATGAATATGCGAAATATCATTCACAAAAAAAGTCATAAGCAAATTACATTAACTAGGTTCAAAAGTAATATGAGTGGTAAGAGATCTTTTAAGAGTTTGAATCTCTTACTACACATATTAACATGAGATCTTTCAAGAGTTTGCATCTCTTACTACACATATTAACATAAGAGATCTTTCAAAAGTTTGCATCTCTTACTACATATATTAACAGAAGAGATCTTTCAAGAGATCATCAAAACAGTTAATCTAACCATTAAATTTGAACATGTTCATAGGCTGGCTGCGGGGTTAGGATAATTTTGTGAGTTATGGCCGAGGGTGCCATAACTTTCACACCTTCTCCTCAGACCCCTGTATTCTCCACGTGACGGGATTTCTTTCTTCTTTGGTCTTCCTGATTTCTTCCTAACATTTGGGGGCAAGCATGCTTTATTCAAGACCATGTCAGGAACTTCCCAACGCTCAAAGGTAGGGACCGGATACAATGTTTCCTTGTAGACTTCCTTCCCCTTTTCAGCCCTTCCACTTTTCAGCCGTAAATAAGGGATGCACCAGCTGTACAGGATCGACACCACAATGCTTGGCATGCGCACAAGGAATTTGGTCAATTTGGAATGCGTTGCAGTAGCATGTTTAAGCATGGAGGTTTACCAAGAATGTAGTTCCATTGGCATGCACTTGAAACTCATATTGATTCAGCCTAGTTACAACCATTGTCAACGACCTCAAATAATTAACTTGTAGCTCACGACACAATGTCGGGGTCAGCACTTCTGAACAAGAATCTCCCTTTTTCCTCCATTCACAAAACCACTGAATTATGACATTCACTATACCATCAAGCAAGCCAATAAGCGGCATTCGACGCGGCCCCATTAATCGACTATTAACGAATTCCACATTGTTCGACATCATAATATTGAATCTATTCACGGGCAAATGCGACCTTGTCCACGCTTCAAATCCAACACCCCTTAGGTAGGTACCATCTTTCGGGGATTGGGCGCAAAGTCTTGCAAACTCACGGTTGAACTCATGTTTGGTGTAGGCTTGATTTGCCTTTCGGTACAGAATCGACAAGTCATTCCTTTTAAATATGGCCTTCACGTTTTGAAATAGGTGAAGTATGCAACAACCATGCTTCGCGAAGATGTAGTGCTCTCTTAAACCTTTGTAAATGCTTCCATGACGGTCAAACACAAAGACGAGGCCATGCTCGTCGGCTACAACAGAACGTAGATGTCGGAAAAAATATGACCATGAGTTGTCATTCTCGTTGTCAACTACAACAAAAGCCATTGGATATATTTGTCTATTTCCGTCGTGTGCCATTGCTACTAGAAGTGGGCCTTTGTACTTTGATCACAAATAGGTACCATCCACTATTATGACCTGTAATAAATTTCACGTAGCTTTAGAAAATGACAGTCAACACTTGACAATATAATACTTAAATGCTACAATAGACTACATATATTTGACAAATAATACATTCACCGTGACAAAACATATATTTACCTTTCTAAAAAACTGCATTCCAATGTGCCAAGCACCCAAGCTGAAAAACAATACTTGAATCAACGATTAGAATCTACTTCAACATGTGTCGTTGTCCCTGTATTCATCCTGTCAAGCATGTACATGTATCCATGAAGCCGCTGGTAGCTTTGCTCAGTTGTGCCTCTTATCTTGTCTATGGCGGTTAAACGTGCTCGATTTGCCTTGTCGTAAGTAACTTCCACTCCCATTTTCTTAATTAAGTCTTGAATTTGTGCAGCACGAGGTCCATTACATGTACCGGTTGTGTTAAAGTTGTAGTAGATTAAGGTTAGTTAATATACATACTGATAAATATATATGATTTTACTGATAGGATTGTTTACTTACCTTGACATTATGTGGTCAGCAATTACGCTTGAACTTGCATGTGTGTGGTGGTTATGCTTTAGCTGTATGCCACATGTGTGTTGTCCACAATACTTCCTTACTTCAAACAATCCTGTATTGCCAAGAGCGGCCCTACGACAAAAAAAAGGTACAGCTAGGATCGATGCACCTTACGACATATAACTTTGTATCAGACTACTGGACATGCATCTGGAAGCGCCTCTGTAATGCCATCAAGGATAAACGATCCTTAAGATCATTGTTTCAATTGAAATGCTCTCCAACTTTTATTTCCAAATCATTGCAGCTCACCCTATCACCCTCCATTGGCTCTTCCAAATCATCCAATTGCCTTTTACTAAACTTTTTGCTATGATGGTACTCGGCTTCAATCTCTTGGAGAACTTCCTCATCAATGTCAATAAATAAGTTGTCTACTTCATTAGTGTCATCCAGCAATGGCCCTTCAAAGTCACCTTTCCTGCAATCTTCTTCAACATCTTCCTCAAAGTCATCCTCAAAATCATCCCAAACATCTTGCACAACATCTTGCCCAAGGTCTTTCGCATAATCATTGTCAATCTCAATACATTCATGTATTCTTTTCCTTCATGGGGAAGACCTTGTTTCTCTCCCATCAGTTTCTGAATCTGCCTCAAATTGTCTCACCAAGTCAACTATTTGAATTTCCCCATTGTTGTCACGACAAATTTTTGGTTTCATTTCATACATGTCATAATCAACTATATTCGGGACACCTTCATTTGTACAAATGTCACTTACCACATTTCTCTTGTCAGATTTGGTACCATTTGTACTTGGTTGACCACCCATCACAACCTCATCCTCTGCCTCTTGACTTTGTGTTAATGGTGGCGGAGTGAGAGACAATGTGATGTCGGCCTCAACATTAGGCCTCACATTTACATACTCTGTGTTTGCAAATTCTTTGTTTCCTTTCTTTTTCAAACTCGCATATAACTCGATAGGCCAAATAGCATCTTTTGATTGCAAGTTCACAAATTTGAAAGCATCAAGGTCGTCGTAATCTTTGACATCGAATGGTTGTAACATTGGTTTTTTCGGTGACATATATTTTATCTCCATTTCATCTATCTCGTCAATGAAATTTATCTTCTCAACCAACCTTTTCCTCATATTTGAGTAATTGATATCTTCAGACACAACAAGTGCTTTTGTCGTTGTGATCCCATTGAAAACCCACTTGTTTCCCTTACATATCCATTCACCACCTGTTCTCAGAGTCAAGTAGTATGATCTTGAACATGTTATACGAAGAAAAAGCAAACACAAGTACATCTACTTTATGACAAACGTTGACAGTATAGTGTCTAACACTGATAATATTATGACGAGCATGACTAATACCGACATTAGTTTTAGAAGGTTTTAGCCCATCCTGAATGGAAGATAGAAATGGTTTTCTAGCCAAACGGGACAAAAATGTGTAGGAAAAACAAATATTTTAGAATCAAGGAACAAATGTGAAAGTCAGATTTGAGCAATGCTGAAAAGAATCTGAAAGGTTGCTCTTTCTTGTTTAGGGAACCAAAGAAGAATGTCTTGTAAAGAGAAATAAATATGAAAGTCAGAACTCATCCAGTATTTAATTCTTCTATTCCAAAGACATTGAAGATGCAACCTTTTTGAAGATTTGTAGATTTATGGTTTTGTGGTGTTACGGTGGTTTTGTAGAGGTTTACATTTGGGGTTATTTTAGGTGAAGACTAACAAGTGGGTAAAGGGGTAGAAAGTGGAGGGAAACTTGTTCACTTTTGGAGGGAAAACAGAGGTCAAATCATGGCATGTACTAAATTAACAGAGGTCATATCAAGTAATTATTTTTGAAACAATATTAAAAAAGGAATGACATGGCCAAAAAATGAAAACCCTAAATAAATGCATCACCGACCTTTCCCCTTCTGATTCTTTGCCCAACAACCAAAACCCTTTCCTTCTTCTTTGTTTCGCTGAGCCGAGGACCTTCATTGCGCCGAGAACAAGGTAACTACACGGTGATGCTCTGTTGCTGCTTAATTATGTACTATTGAGGCTGGAAAACCTTGTATAAATTGTTATATAGTATGTACATAGCTATTGTTTCTTTTGCCACTCATATGGACCTTTTCATGGTTTATGTTGCCAATTGCTTGCTATTTAGTATGTACAATTTCGTGAGTTTTTTGTGTACTTTTCATAGCGGGTCAATCTGGTAATTAGAGGGTCACATAAGCAAGCATGTATCAGTTTTTTTTTAAAACAATACTGGAATTTGGCTTTGTTTCTGTAGTTCAACTGAAGTCCAATGTCAGATAGCGACACCTCAAGTTATCAAAGTAGGGACCCAAGAAAATATGAATTTCCACCTACATCTCCTACACGTTCTGAAATAGAGGAGAAGTTGCAAGAACAGTTAGAGATGTTACTAACGAATAGCCCACGTTCCCGCATGTTGGATGAAATAATCACACGCCTACGTACTGAGAAACATGAATTTGGACAACGAATTATGGAACTCAATACAAATGAGATGCACTTTGAGGCTACAATTAGGGAACTCTATGCAAGGGTGGCAGAACTTGAAGGTGAAAACAAGACACTACACTCCGAGAAAAAAATGAGCAAACTTGTATTAAATCCTAGTTGTGTGTTTGGTGCTGGTTTTATTGTAGGGATTAGTGCTTTTAGCATTTGTTATTGAGCATGTAGGTCATAACTATGAAGTATGTACCTGATGACCTTGGTTTTTAATGTAAGAGGATGAAATAAATTTCGAATAGTATTTCTTGTAAGTGGTAAGTATCGTAGTGTAGCGTGGTTGATTCTACATGTCAAAGTGCCAAAACTTTGATGTCGCTATTCATGTAAGTTTTGCAAATGCAAAAACAATGCCATCACTAGACACACAAACAATAGCTGCCAGTACACTGGATACCATTACATTATTAGAAAAAATGATACTTGCCAATACTCAAAAAAAGATCAAGCAACACTGGCATCACATCAAAATTTATGGATCCTGCTCCTTCACGTGAAAAGCACAGCCTTCATAGGAGCTATTTGTAACACAATGGCATAACATTTTGTGCCAGTGCTAGTCTTGTCAATGGCCAACAACACGGTTACGCAACATTTTACTACATTTGATAAACAACAAAGTGTTTTTACCAAGAAAAACCTTTTCAATAATATAAGATTTTCCCACAATAATAAGCAATGATCTGGAACAAGTCATGGCAAAATTGAACCTCTTCGGGTTGCTCAGAAATCCCAAACAAAAATTTCTGTCAAATTCGTCGTGTTTCATGGTTGATCTGACGGTTGACAAGATGATCACTTCCCTTTTCCTTATTCCGAAAATGCTCAACCCCGCCTATCTTAATATCACTCATATGTAGAGACTTGAGAGCCTTCCCTATCTTTAGTACTTGTTGTGGGAAAGGAGTAATAATCCCAAAGTTGTGCTCAGAGACATTCCTTTTTTTTTAGCTTATGTACGAGCTCAACCACCTTGCTTGCTTCAATCCTATTAAACCAAGAAGGACTACCCTTTTCCCTCTCATCCAATCCTTGGATGCCACAGAATATTACTGGGAAGTTCCCGTTGGGAAGTAGATCAGCCCAAGGTAAGGAAGATGTGTCACTTTCTTCTCGATATGGAATCAATGCTCCTCTATAAAATAGTCTTGAAGGAACAAAAAGAATTTCAGGGTGGCTCCGGTAATTCTTCACCAACATTGTGATATAATTGCAATCCCCTGATCTGTAAACTTCAAAGTCCAACAACCTCTCCAGAAAAGACCTGAAGCTTGGCTTGCATCATCTAAGATGATGTGGGAGAGGTGGCCACGGTTAACCCCTTGAGCATAAAGGTAAGATGCGCTCATGTATGTCTTTATTATTATCCTGTAGCTACAGAGTGCGTCTCGAGAAAGGGCAAGTGAAGAAACCTTCACTGTAGGTACAAAACCTCAATAATACAACATTCATTTTTTCTAAGGGACGACGTGTGGCATTCAACCTAAAAATATCTACCTTGCTAAGTTTCATCCCCTCGCAAAGGATTTTCTCTAATATGTGATTTGCCGCGCAATTTGAAGAAGCACATACCAGTATCTGAGAATTTCATCTAGCTTTATAAAGTTGGAGGATCACCTCCACCAGTGTTTTTTTCTTTCCTGTTCCCGGGGGGCCATAAATCACATAAGGAGATCCTCCTCTGCACCCTAAAATGAAGCGAACAACATTTTTCTGCTCCTCGTTATAAAGACGTGAAATAGGCACAAGATTGTTTGTTGTAATCCTCCGCTTTCCATGATACTCATGGGGAAAGAGGAAATTTTTGTGTAATGCCTCTGTAGATAGAATGGCTTAACGGAACCTACTGAAATTTACCCCATTATACACAACAAATTTCATACAAATTGCTATCTATGTGCGTTTGGTAAAATCCATCATAAAATTGCAATAATACTTCATCAGCCTCAACACAGTGGATCCAACCCTGTTAAAACAACGTTCGCAAGTTCAAGATGAGCAAACAACATTGGCAACGGTAATTCGTGCAATTGTGACAAAAAATATGAACTTCTATGTCATTTTTCCTTCTGACAATAACATATAACCCTTTGACAAATGTATTAACACCATTGACATGAAGTAAAAAAGTCTGCTTCATCCAGTTTAGCACACATACCTGGTCAAGAGAATAATCCCCAAAAACATTTACCACATCTCCACGGACAAGTGAGGGCCTTCTTTCAGCAAGTCCTGGCACTTTAAGTGCTAAAAAGTCAAAATCCTTTTGTCTCAAAGTAACAGACTTCATATTATAACCTTTCACGTAGTCCTGTAAACAAATATAAAAAGAGAATCATTCAACAAGTTGGTACTACGAGAGAACCATGCCATCTAGCTATCCCCTCAGTCCCCCCACCCCCATAGAGAGAAAATATAACAATTACCATAATGAGAAGTTCCTCCATCCCTAACAACACATTGAATTATGATGCATAATTCCTCTGTTAAGCCTTGTAAGACATCTTCAGAGATTTCCTCAAACTCAATTGCTTTCCTTATTTTTGGTGGTATGTTATATGGTTTCTCAGATGCCAAAGCATTGGAGACTTCATCTTCATCCAAGAGGAAGACAACACGTTCAATAGTCACAACCTCGTTGTTGATATGCATAATAGATGTGAAAATGCCAATCTCCTTGGGCACACAAGACAACCATATAGTCTGGCTACCATGTGGCCTCAATGTTCGGTCCTCCATAGAAAAAGAACCCACAAAATCTTCCTCGGGTATGTCATTTGGCTGGCCAGATGGAGGTTTCATCAGTGACAAAACGAATGAATCTTTGGGATTTGGAGTATAAATGTTCACACCCCAAATTACCACATCGTCTGAAGTGGTGTTTTCTATGGTGAATGACGTCGCGGCAACCTTGTTGACAGGCACCGATTGAGGTTTCCTCTAACAAATGGAAAGGGCATAGAGACAATGACAGGACCCTCCTCAGTAGGAGTGGAAATAGTGACTGAGGGAACATCCATGAAGCCAACCTCTCCCTTGTCTCCAATGGTAGAGTATTCATCACCCATACCTATTTGGCACTCAATTAAAATCCAACAGAAGTTTGTGAGTCCACAAGCAAAGAACACAACCGGACGAGCTGCTCTAAGGAGATGAAAGAGAGATGAAAGAGATGAAGACTCGAAGGAGATGGGTGAGATGAAGTGAAACAAAGAGAGAGTAGGAGTGGAAGCATGTAGATAAAAATAGTCAAACAAGAGACACTCGAAGGAGATGGGTGAGATGAAGTGCAATTAATATCTATGTAATTAAGATATTTGTAAAGTAAAATAGTCAAAGAAGTAGAGCATCGGAAGAGGGAGATGCAATGGAGACATGGAGCATTTTGTCAAATAGCGGTCAAATCTATTAACTATGTACAAACATGGAGCATTCTGAATACGGTCAAATTTGTCAGTGGTCCAATATCAATTTGTCAAAGTAGTATTAAAGCAATGTCTCAATACTAATTTAAAACGTTATGCGTCCAAGTAAATACAATATCAACTTTTGGTTGATTTTTGAGTTTTGAAATCACTATCAGTAGAGGAAGATGCGAAATTTTTATTTGTAGTTCTGACATTATTATCCTTAAATATGACACTTTTTTCCCTAAGGCCGACATTAGTTTTCGATAATAGTAGAAACAACCGAGTATGACATAGTAAGTTTTGCCGCTTGTGAATCTTTGGTTTTACATTATTTTTGCTCAAATTTTGTTTAACCTGGAAATGATTTTGTTTTACTTAAATCTAAATCAGTTTGTGTACTTTGGAAACCTACACAAGGAAGGAGGAATAACTACCAGTTCATCGGCATAACTTTGAAATGTTGAGTTCATCAGTTCAAGATAACTTTTAAATGTTCAGTTCATGAAAAAAAGAATTTGGAAGATGGAAGTTAGGAATTTTTTACAATTGCATGCGGTACAGTCAGATGGGAGGGAGAAGAGGTTTGGATTTTCTTACAACTGATGGTGGGAGAATGGGCGGGAGAATCACTACCAGTTCATTGCTATTCTTCTTTCAGTTCAACAGTTCATCGGCGGGAGAGATTAGGGAGAATGGCCGGGAGAATGGGCGGGAAAGATTACAGTAAAAGGAGGGAATTTTTGGGGCTTTGGAGGGAAGTAATATATAATGATATTTGTGTACTTTTTTTATTTTTTGTTTCCTTTTTATCTTCTCCATTTTTATTGCTTTTATTTAATTTGTGAATTAAAAGAAAAGATTTAATATTTTGCAAAAATACACCAAATGGTGTATATATGCAAAAAAAATACAAGCATCTATACTTGCAATTTTTATACTCATTTAGGGTATATATGCAATTCCGTGAATATAATACCCCATTATCATATTATTAATTGACTTACTGTATTTATAAATAGTTAGTAGTTTTGGGGCATAGTGGAGTAGTTTTGGAGTAGTTGTATACTGGTACAAAATGTAAATTATTTTATTTTTGTATGCAACTAGCTCAATACTCGTGCTTTCCACAAAATTTATGAAATAATTAATTTAATATTTTTTATTCAAATGGATCACATTTTAAATCATTTAACATAAACTATGATAATTTATTAAAGTACCTAATAAAAATAAAAACTATTAAGATAGATATTTTAATACAATATATTGTTATATTTATTACTTTTTTTTGTTTTATAATATATGTCGTTTTAGATGTTTAAGAGTGTCAATGTTGGAAATAAAGCAAATCTTTCTTTTGTTAATTTATAAACCTATATTAACATTTGTTAATTCCAAATATATATTTTACCCAATAGTTGCAGACATAAGAGAAAAGTGGTTAGGTTGCCTAATGTTCAAGAGCAATCCTTATAGCTCATTAATAAAATGTCACTTAAAATGTTCAAATAATGATTTGTAATTAACAAAACTCAAATGTTAGAATGACAGGTATGCCTATATTTCGTACATTGTTGAATAGAACGACAGAAGGTTATTAGGTATAAAATTGTATGACATAATATATCTACAATTAACATAATTATTCTTATAACATAATACGTAGATGAATTATAGAAGCATATTTTTGAAAATTGAAACATAAAAATTAATTGTCAGATAAGAATTACAGATAAACATAATACAGTAATTATATTGCAAAAGTATAATAAATGATGTGGTAAATTATGAAAATGACACGTGTAATAGATGATGAGGCTTTATGAGGGGGACATATGACCTTAGACATTAAAAAAAATCAGTATTATACAATTTAGATCATAATAATATAAATTTTTATATAGAAACATTTAAGTAGGTAGAGGAATAAATTAAATTATAGATAACCTTATTTCAATAATAAAAAACAATTAATTAAGAGCATAATGACACCAAAAATTTGATAGAAGGATCTTATACAAAATAATGTCATATATATACTAAAGAGGCAAGTAAGATTATGACAAATATAATCACATAATTATAATAAAATCTATTTAAATTTATAATTTATAAAATTAGATAATGACAAGTGACCAATTGTGAAGAAGATTGTAACGAAAGATTACTTGCCTCGACGTGGAGTTGCCATGTGACATCAATCACTTATACTTTAGTTAGGGATGATAAGAGAGCGGATTCGGAAGAAGGAGTGCTCTCCCCGTCCATGTCCCAGTTTATACCCTTATTCCCTAGTCCTTGTCCTCGTTCTTCAGGCCCTTGTTCCTCGTAAAAATCATCATCCCAGTTCGACAAAAGAAAAACCCTTAAAATTTGTTTAAACACATATATATTAGTTTATAGGGTGTACAAGGTTCGAGATGTAAGGTTTACCATCTAGAATGTATGAGGTTTAGGATTAGATGGCATGAAATTTAGAGTTTAGGGATATGAAAATTAGAAAAATTATATATTCTCCCCTCGGGTTTGCTCATCCCTACCCAATAATTAAAAAAATTCTCTTGCGAGGAATCCGCGTGAATCGTGATGATAATCCCCGCCCATTAATAACCCTAGCATTACTATTGTATATAAGTAATAGATTAAATGAAAATTTTAGTTATTATATATGATGTTAAATTAACTAAATTTAGTCGATCAAATCCTAATAGAAAATGTCTACAAAAAAACTCTTATTATGAAAAGATTTATTTATATATATTTGATAGATGTATCCATAATCCATATCCAATGTACTCTTCTTTCCAAAGTCAACTACTTAATGTAAATTTTGTTTTACCGACAATACTATGCAACACAATTGACATAGTTAATAAAGACGTACTTCTTCTGCAACAATTCAACTGATACCCATTACACCCTCATTAGTTGGGATAATATTTGTTACCCTAAATGTCAAGGTGGATTAGGTCAGCAAAAGTCAGGAATATGAATAAATATCTTCAAATGAAACTGCTTTGGAAATTACTACTCAAACCAGATTCAATGTGGGTTCGTATTATAACTGAAAATATTTAAGATGTTCGGACATCTTATCTTACAAAAAAAAAAGTCTTGACAACATTCTAGGTTGCTCAATATACATACACATGCACTTAAATTGTAATATTGAACATCCACTTTAAAATAATTACATATTCACTTTTTAGCATATTAAGTATGCACTTTTACATGATAAATATGCACTTTAATATATTAACATATGCATGTTTAATATAATAAACATATACTAGATAAAATGTGCACTTTTGATATATATGTTAAACACGTACTATGGGGGTTAGATTTGACAAATCCCGTGTGGACCAATCACGAACACCTGGGCTCGATCAGATTCATGGGCTGCGGCTAATTGATGAAATCCCACACTGTGAGCAAAGAGGCCCATCAGGGAGGGAGAAGCTGGTGGATTGAAAAGGAGGAGAAAAACCCCTCTAAAAATACCCCAAATTTAGGAGAGAGTGTAATACCCCTCAATTTTAGTAAGGGTATTTGGGTAATTTTCTCATCCTTCGTTCTATAATTATTTCGCTTTCAGTGGAGTTTGGATTTTCCGTAACATCCATGATCTCCGAAATAATTCCTTGAGTGGTATAAAATACATTCGATATATTTTCGGGACTTAGAATATTTGTTTGGATACAAACATATAATTTCCGGGGTTTAAAACCCATACCAATCTTATCCTCCAGCAAACCTTATCCCTGTATCCTTGTATCCTTGTCGGGGGCAACTTGATCTCCTGCAATCTTATCCCTGTGGCCAAGCCACTTGGGCTCTCCTGCATGCGTGGTCGGGGCTTCTCCTGGAGCTATTTAAGGAGCTCGTTGGAGAAGCTGAAATCACGCCATCTCTCCCTCTCCATATCTCTCCCACCGGCGTGTTGTGGAGGTGTCGTTGTCGCGGGCACCGCTCGACCACCCCTGTGCGAGCCGAGAGCCACCGCGAGTCACCCTTCCTTCTCCCCTGGTCGTGTCGATCTCCTCCATCTTCCCCGGCGAGCCGCTGTGCTTCGCCGCCTTGCCGAGCTCCTTCTCGTCTCCGGCTTCCCCTGTTTCGCCTTTGCGCTCCGCCGAGCCCCTGTGCGAGCTCCTGCTGCTGTTGTGCTCGCCGTCGCCGAGCAGAACCTCCCGGCGTCGAGGCGGCGGAAGCCTAGCGAGGCCGAGGTCCCCGCCGCTGTGTTGAAGCTGCGTCGTTGTAGTTGTGTTGTTGCCCTGTTATGTTGACGGGAGGTTGAAGATGAAGCAAAGTGAGGTGGGCCCCTCCTTTGCTAATTAATTCTCAGTTGGGCCGAGTAAGCCCAAAACCCATCGAGTTCAGATTTAACCCGAAATTATTCGAGTGGTATAATTTCGATCCCCTTTCGTCCGTATTTTTCTTTAGGAAAATTTAATAAATATTTTTATGATTTAAGATCATAAGAATTTATTAAATTTAATTCCTTGAGTTCGTCCAGACAAATTAATTGAGATTAATTAATATGTCATATGCTGGATCGCGTGTGGACTTGTAATCCGTTGGAGCTATCTGAAGCTTAGGCCATATCCTCGGAAAGGATATAATCAGTAGTCGTCTCGTCTAGATTCATCACCGAATCTACTCCAGGCAAGTGGCGGTTCGCTCTTGCTCATCATTCAATATTTCCATTAATTATCAATGGTTTGATTGTTAATTAATTTGGAATGATTTACTGTTTTGTTGAGAACAGTTTTGATAAATGATATGGATTAAAATATGATATTATAATAGGTTGTATATCTGTTAGAACAATGCTATTATAAATATATATGAGGATTGCCGGGAGGGCAACAATATGAAAAGAATATGATATTATAATAGGTTGTATATCTGCTAGAACAACGCTATTATAGATATATATTTATGATATTAGCCTGGAGGGCTTTGATATGATTATTACTGTGTTGAATTGTTTAGTTAGCACGAGTATTCGTAGGAACGATGGACTATTCGAGGTCCAGTCGTTTCTTAATAATGATTAATGGTGCAAAGGGTGATAAACCCAAAAAACCATTTGGTGGGTCATGACCGATCTCTATACTCGGGTATAGAGATGGTGGCACAAAGCTGGTGCTATAAATCTTGGGATTCGTCCCATTCAGGAGTATATCCCTCATGGCGAAACATATGTCCTATATGTCCCTCATGGCGATACATATATTTAAAAGCCTATAACGTGATGCGCGTTTTGGAATTAAATAAGATAAGTGTCGTCGTAGCACATGATTAATATACCCTTGGCGAGTAGTGCAACTAAGTAAATAGTGCAGCTAGGAAAGCTCGTATTGACTTTTGATCAGAGTACGTTCTCTTTCCAATCTGGATTCGCTGTAAGCGATGAGGTTGGTCGTGAACCGAAACATCTTAGTCAGTTCTTAAATCATCGTTATGTGGTTCTGTAAGATTCAGACCTTGATGTGATCTGTTGATGTGTTTAACTGTTTAGTTAACACTCGAGGGCTTGATGTGATTTGTTGATGTGTTTAACTGTTTAGTTAACACTTGAGGCTTTGATGCGATTTGTTGATGTGTTTAACTGTTTAGTTAATACTTGAGGCTTTGATTTGATTTGTTGATGTGTTTAACTGTTTAGTTAACACTTGAGGATTTGATGTGATCTGTTGATGAGTTTAACTGTTTAGTTAACACTCGAGGGCTTGATGTGATCTGTTGATGTGTGTAACTGTTTAGTTAACACTCGAGGGCTTGATGTGATTTGTTGATGTGTTTAACTGTTTAGTTAACACTTGAGGCTTTGATGCGATTTGTTGATGTGTTTAACTGTTTAGTTAATACTTGAGGCCTTGATTTGATTTATTGATGTGTTTAACTGTTTAGTTAACACTTGAGGATTTGATGTGATCTGTTGATGAGTTTAACTGTTTAGTTAACACTCGAGGGCTTGATGTGATTTGTTGATGTGTTTAACTGTTTAGTTAACACTTGAGGCTTTGATGTGATTTATTGATGTGTTTAACTGTTTAGTTAACACTTGAGGATTTGATGTGATCTGTTGATGAGTTTAACTGTTTAGTTAACACTCGAGGGCTTGATGTGATTTGTTGATGTGTTTAACTGTTTAGTTAACACTCGAGGGCTTGATGTGATCTGTTGATGTGTGTAACTGTTTAGTTAACACTCGAGGGCTTGATGTGATTTGTTGATGTGTTTAACTGTTTAGTTAACACTTGAGGCTTTGATGCGATTTGTTGATGTGTTTAACTGTTTAGTTAATACTTGAGGCTTTGATTTGATTTGTTGATGTGTTTAACTGTTTAGTTAACACTTGAGGATTTGATGTGATCTGTTGATGAGTTTAACTGTTTAGTTAACACTCGAGGGCTTGATGTGATTTGTTGATGTGTTTAAACTGTTTAGTTAACACTTGAGGGCTTTGATGTGATTTGTTGATATGTGGAGCTGCTTGTGTCAGCATTTGTGTGAATTAATTGTTAATGTTTTCTGCCCTTGCTTAGTCTATTCATTAGACTAACCCCTTGTATTTTATTTATCTGCAACGTCATGGTGGTGTCGTCCGTCCGTTTCGGCACATATAGGTCCAAAAAGGCTAGATCGACTATGAACATGAACGGTGTTTGAAAATGTTTTAATCAGGCTACGATCTTTGGGCATTGACTACTGAGGTCAATACTCTTGTAAATTATTTTATGTCTTCTGCTGTATTGTAATGACTCTGTATTTTGTCGTCTTTGGAATTATGTTGAAATTCCGCGACTATGTTTTAAATGAAAGTTATGGTAATTTTGTACCATAATTGTTCTTTATGATTTGTGTTTAAACCGGTAAAGCCTGGGGTGGCTTCGGTGTGGAAACCGAGGTCACTGGCGGTAATACCTTTCCAAATGGGTTATAAATTTGGGGGTGTTACAGAGAGAAGGGGTCTTTTGGCCACTTTTGGAAAGCAAAACCGTTAGAGGGGAGAGAAAGGGGAAGCACATACTCGATTGGCTGATGTCTTTCTTCTTCTTCTTCAAGCAAACCTCAAAAAACCAGAGAGGAATTGAAAGATCTGGAGCGATTCAACCCTACTTTTCATCTACTTTCTAGCTATTTTCCCCTTCCCTTTTTGATCGCGTGTCGTTTACTGACTTGAGCGTCAGAGAGCCCGCCCCCGGGGAAGCCATCTCCGGGGTTGTTTCAGGTGATTCTGACGTCCACTGGAGGCAATCGGAGCTCAGAAGCATCCATCAGCGATTAGCGAGAAGAAAAAGAAAGCCCGACACCGAAGTTGCAAGCAGAGCGAGAGCTTTCGTTGCACGTGAAGCAAGGAAGAGTCCCAACAGCTGAGAACATCCCCAGAAAACAAATATCTACGGAAGACAACCCGGGTCGAAGGTGTGTTGCCTTTCGATTCGTTCACGAAGGTTGAACCGGGAATCAACTCTTGCGCCGACCGTGGGGAACTTCTTGCGTAGCTAAACTCAGCAAAGCAACAAACGGAAATGGCAGTAGAGCATGAAGATCCACAAGTAGGAGCCCAATAGAGGTACAATCCCAATGCCAAACACCTCGAAATCACCCACGAGAGGTGGTACTGAGCGAGGAAGAATGGGAGGAATTCCGCCAGTTCCAAGAATGGCATAGAGTCTGCCAGGAGCACCCACCACATGGGCCCGTACCGCCACCACGTCAACCTGAGCACACACCCCAAGAGCCTTATGTCGCTGAAGAGCCCCGCGAAGGGTACGGGGAGAGGTTCCCAGCCGATCAAGTGTCAATAACTCACGAACCTCCCCGCTACATGACGCGGCGAGAGCCCTTCCAAAGGCCCTACACGGATTTTTTTGCCTCAGTATTACCCAGAACATCCAACTCCAGAGCTCCCCTCAGTGCTTTTCGGGTCTACGACCTTCGCGGACCACATACTACTCACGCCGCCTCCTCCCGATTTCAAGATCCCAACGTTCAAAGAATACACAGGGGATGATGATCCCAGGGACCACATGTCTCGCTACCAGTACATCATGCTCGTGAGTAAGGCTGACGAGCCCACCATGTGCAAGTGCTTCCCTAACACTCTGGTGGGGCCGGCTCTCACGTGGATGATCAACATACCCGCGAAGAGCATCAATGGGTTCCAACAACTTGCGGCTTCCATCCTAGTGCACTTCGGGTGTTCGCAGAAAAGGAAACTTAGCATGTAGGAGGTCATGAACATCCGACAGCGCGATGGTGAGTTGCTGGCATCCTTCGTGAAGAGATTCACTACTGAAGTAGTTCAGGCACATGACTTTGACGAGAAAGTCGCGTGAATGGTGTTCATGCAAAGGCTCAGGAATGGGGCCTTCAAGCTCCACGTATGCAAGAAACCGCCCACGTTATACACCAAACTGTTGGAGAAGGCCAACCAACATATCATCGCGAAGGAGTTGGCGAGCGGGGGGTCATCCGTGAACCCCCCTCCCGCGAATGGTGCACGTAAGCACGATAATCATAAGCGCGAGGCGGGCACCTGGGAGCCCTGTCGCCATCAGACCAATGACAGAGGAAAGGCCCCAGAAAAGCAACTGGTAGCTGTGGAGATGAATGACCGCGACACGGCAGGGATGTATCCATAGAGGTCACAGTACAAGCCCCCTCCTCCGCGAGTGAACGTGCAGCCACCACCGCCGCCCGCGAGGTCGGGAGGGAAGTTCTGCTCATATCATCAGTCAACGAAGCACGACAGCCATGAATTCCACGGGTACGGAGCTCCGTGAAAGAGGGAAGCTCCAAGACCAAGTCTTGTCCCGCAAAGACCCCCCCTCTGGTGTAACACCCCCAACTTATTTCGGTAGTGCCACATGCCAGTGACCTCAGACGTTAATGTCCAAAGTCACCCCAGGCATTAATCGGAACAATTAAGCTTTAAATAAATACATAAATAATAAATAATGAAAGAATAATCAACGGAAGACATTTTAAATGAATAAACTCACCCTTTTATTAAGATTCCTCTCGTAAAATGAGAAGGACGGTTTTACAACAAAGTATAGTGACAGCGGAAGTCTTTTAAATTATAGCAGAAGACTCTTTTAAAGTAGTCCTAATTACATGACTATGTATTACATTTATTTTAAATTAAACGTACACGCCTTGGAAATATTACTTCTTAAAATGCAAACTCCAACTGCAAGCCTTCTCTTCGATTGGTTACTTCGAAACGTCGGGGACCAACATCTGATGTGCCGTATAGGACGGATGACACCAGCCAACCATGCAAGGAATAAAACCCGATTGGTTAGTCTAATGAAAGACTATGCAAGGGTGAAAACAGAATGGTTCAAGTGATCGTAACCGTTTACTATCATTGTCCCTCGAATAATAACCGAAGGAACGATACATAACCCGAAACTTTCACGGAATGATAGAAAAAAGACATGCATCGAAAAGAAGACTCCAACGGAATTGAGTCTTATAGGAAACGTATGACAATTGTTTGGGAACGTTAAGTTTTCACACAAGTTTAAAACACGACCTTGATTATTTGGGTCCACGACCAACCTCACCGCGCAATGCGAATCCAGATTCGAAAGAAGACTTACTCTAACAAGAGTCCGGTGGTTTCCACATTGTACTCCTCGCCCGAGGGTATATTAATTAAGTGCGTAAAAGCACTTATCTTATTTACTTTCAAAACGTACACTCACGTTAAGGCTTTTAATTTCCACAACAGATCTCGCAATGAGATATAGAACATGGGACGAATCCCAAATTTTGGCACTAGCTAAGTGCACCACCACCTATATTCAGATAGGGGTAGGTCATGACCAGAAAGTGTTAGGGCATTTATCTTCCTAACACAAAGTTATAAAGAAACGACTAGATCTCATAAGGTACATAACGTTCCTATGAATACTCACGCTAACTAAGCATGTAAGTTCACACATAAATCCACACCAAAATCCATTACTTGTAATATCATATAGAAATATATAATAGCGTTGTTTCTAGCAGTATATACAACCTATTATAAATTCATATTTTAACACATTGTTTTATCAAATCTGTTCCGAAACACAAAACAACAACTTTATTCCAACTTAATTAACAATCAAATAATTGATAATCAAAGGAAACATGGAATAATGAGCAAGAGCGAACCGCCACTTGCCTTAAACTAGACGAACGAAGAGATCGGGTTCCGAGATCTAGAACTTGCACTTGAGTACGGTCCCTACGACGACGACGAGTTTTACGACAAAACCCTAAGTTAGATACGATACGGAAATACGAAATGAAACGAAACGAAGGAAGAAGCCAGAGCCGCGGTCGCCGATGGCATTGCCGCGATCGGGGCCTTGCTGGGCAAAGCCGCGCCCGCGGTTTTATAACCGCGATCGCGGTTTCGTGCCCAGTCGGGGCCGCAGGTCTCTGCCCGGCCACGGTCGCGGTGGATGGAGCCACGGTCGCGGGACTCCATCTCGACGCAAACTTAACTTGAGTTTTTGAGCCATACCGACGACGACGACTTCGCTTCTGAACCACTGCGCACCACCACCACTCCAAGGATCTCCCACGACGACTCCTTCGGCTCCGGCAATGACGACTCCGACGAACACAAGAACTTTAAACGAGAGGAAGAGAAGCTTGAGATTGATGGAGGAGATCGATGCCAGAACCCTCCTTTTATAGGCTCGGAGGAGAAGGAGTTCACCCCAACGTTGGCAGCCCAACTGATCCGACTCCCCACCGTTCGGGCACGAGGCAAAATTTCGAGCGTCGGCCTTCTGGAAGTCCGAGGAAGATGACGATCTGGGTTTCCCGCGATCGCGGTTTCAGAACCGCGATCGCGGTTTGCCCATAGGCAAAACCGTGCCCGCGGAAATGCTGCCCTCGCGGCAGCTTAGCCGTGGTCGTGGCCTTGATCGGCTCACGGGCCTTGATTACGGTTATGCTTAATCTTTGGTTTTAGCACTCCTAAAATATTTTAAGACCCAGTATTTTATTAAACGTATATTATCACGTTCAAAAGGTTCTTACTGAGTTTACAGAAAATGGCTAATTCCTTTTGTTTACAAAATGAAAGTTTGAAAATTACCCGAATATCCCTACTCAAAATTTAGGGTTATTACATTACTACCCCCTTAAAAATAGTTTCGACCCCGAAACTAACACTTCGACCCCGAAACCAACACTACCAATTTAGAGGGATCGATTTCCACATTAACCTCTCTACTTGAGTTTAGTGTCCTCGATTATCTCGTACTCAAAATTAAACCTAGGAAAGTCGATTTGTTTCCTCGACCATGACATCCATCATATGTCTTGTTTCTATATATTATCCCATGTGCCAACTCTTAATATACTCACAAGGTCATGATTACCTTAGAATCATTGTCTCCAAAAATCATCACACGGTCTTAATACACCTTAAGCTTGAGAGCACCCTTTTCTTTCAACTTTTCTCTTTATAAACGACTCTCAAAGTTCATACCTTATCTTCCTTAAGTTGATATCCTTAAATAATTTTGTCTTCGTAACCTGTATCACCAAAGTCGAACTATTTCTTCGATCATGATCCCACCTACTACATATTGCCTTCGTTCATTACTCTCATTAGAATTGATATATTCATCCACAAGATTATGATTACCTTAATCAGAGTATCCATTATAGTCTCCAATATAATCTCGCTATTATGCCCTACTCATCATAAATATCTTGATATCCTCAAGCAGAAGAATACAATATTTCCCTACCAACTTTCTTTCGATGATCAGATCCTCAAAGTACATACACAAAACTCACTTATACCCTAAACATAGTACCCCCAATTGTCATATCGGCTTAACTTTACATATGTACCTCATCTATCTCATTATATACCTTAATTAAATTTGGCCCTTATACCATCTTCTTAACCCAAAATCTTTCCATTACTCAGGCTCTAACATTAGACCTTTAGAACCCTAAATTTTCCTCAATTAATCACACGACATCTTATTCATACTTTCCTCAAACATGATTTTAATAATCCATTTAACACGATTATAATCAATCACCTTATTTATCCAACACATGTCATAAGATCACCTTAATAGACATAAGTCACTTTTCCACCAAGTCCAGTTAATAAAAATCCACACACTTACATTATCTTGTACTATTAATCCACCCAAGTTACAATAAACTTTTACCGACTGAGTTTGTTATTCACCTATAAATCCTTGAACACTTAATCGTCCTCATACAATTTATTATCCCAAATCAAGCAACCTTTTGCCTTATCGAAATTTAATAGTTACCCAAGACTTAATTATCTTAGTACTCCTCATATCATTATATCATTTCCTTAAGAACACCTCATAACGAAACCTCAAATAGGTCTTCCAAAATAATACTTACGATTTTACACACTTAGCTTTTCCAAAAGCTTTGACCATTGGTCCTACAATGGGCACACTCATTTATAAACCCTCTAACCATAACTCTTGGGTTTTCAAAATTCAAGATCGTATTAGAGTATGATCATTTTAGAGAAAATGCACTCCTTATGAAATATCTCTCTTATACATTTATCCACTTAAATATATAATTTATACAACTCACCTCATCTAATGCTCAGAGTATGCATATGAGGAATAACCTCAAACTCCATAGAGAATTACTACACACGCCACGTCCTTATAGTAAGGAATCCTTACAACATCAACCTCTCGAGACAATGCTCATGAATTCGAGCGAAGGGAACAAATAATGTCAATGCCCAACTTGACATTATTTCAAGAAAATAGAGGGGTTCTTACGAATAGTTTTGACCTCGAAACTAGCACTAACAAGGTAGGGAACAATCACACATGTCCCAACCCACACTATCCTTTATGTGTCCAAACAATTTTTATCAACACGTGACATGTACTACTTTTGGCACTCAAGGATTCTTGTATGAACGAACAACTAGCAATAGTAACGAATCTAGTAATTTCCGAAACAAGGAAACACTTCTTTATTATTCGAAACATTACACTAAAATAATTGACAAAACGTCGAACAGACAGATTACTAAACCATGGAGACTATAGACACAAGTCATCGCTCCTTGTTCCTAAAAAAAAAACGCTTCACAAAATACCACTACTCGTACAGGGTTTCCTTTCTGTCGGGGTGATGTATCACAAAGAGTCACTGCCCTTGACCCGAAGATTCCATAGGCGCCTTGCCTTTATTACGAGCAACAGATTGCTCAGGAGCGGACACCTCCGGCTTTGGGTTCTGCCTACTGCCAACATTTGAGGCCTGATATGTTTGTGTTGGCCCTTGACCCTTCTGCCTACAGTATGTTTGCATGTGTCATTCCTTCCCACAATTATAACACACCCGTTTCTCCTTTTGGCAAACAAAACTTTTATGCCCAGCTTCACCACAGTTGTGGCATTGAATCACACCGCTACTCCAACCTGAACCATTGGCGGAATCAGACTGAGTCGTCTCGGTCTTAGCATGACCAGACTTCTCAAACTTGGTGGGCGATGCCGGCCGCTTGAAGGTATTAGCCTTCTAGTCTTGTTGCCCACCCTTCGCCTTATTCTGTTCCTCCCGCTTTCGGGCGGATTCCTCCAGTGTGACCTCTATTCTGTAGGTCGCATCAACATACTGCTCCAAAGTAGAGCAACCGTGACGCACCATCAGAGGTTTGATTTCTGGATTCATCCATCCATGGAAGTACCAGATCTCATGTTCTTCTAAATGCACGTCTGAACCAGCATAATGCAGTAAGTGATTACACTTTGCCGCCAGCTCAGACACTTTCAGTCCTTCAGTCTCTGGGTAGAGGAACTCCTTAAGCTTCTCTTCCCTCATAGCACGAGATAATAACCGATCAGTGAGCTTGGACTTGAACATTGCCCAGCTCAGATTTGGGTGGTCGTCCAAACCAGTTCCTTCCCACCACTCACTTGCTCCGTCTTTCAGATATAACGAAGCAATGTGCACCTGCTCAACCTCGGTGCAGACCATATTCCGAAAGAGTCGCTCCATATGGGAAAACCAATAGGCAACCTTGACTGGTTTCCCGGTTCCATCATAGCTATACGGGCGCATCGAATTGACCGTTTTCAATGCCCGGTTGTAATTCCCGTCATTTCTCTCGAGAGCCACCGGATGTGTAGGACCTTCATGTCCCTCCACATTAGTTGCAAATTGAGGATTGGGAGCCACTTGAGCTTGCGGTATCCCTTGGGCCGTTAGTACCTCGACCACCTGCCTCACTATTTGCCAAATGACCATCGCATCCAACACGATCGGGGCATGAGGTGGAACTTCCCTTGCAGCTTGAGGGTCCACTTGTCCTTGATGAGCCCCTTGCCGCAGGGTTGGGTCATTATTATGCGAGCCAGATCTCGCGTCATCCCCTTGCTGAGTAGCACGCCTCAGCTGAACTCAAGAACCGTTGTTAGGACCTTTATTAGCTGCTTGTTTGGTAGATCGGGCGTTCACCATCTGTTGATGAACCATAACGTCAGTTTAGAACTTTTCCAACTTGTATATGATACTTAATTATGATACGAATTGTAAGGGTTCAACCCAATAACTTTATATTAGTTTAACTAACCCTTCCACCATTAACCTTAAAACGATCTTCTTTTCTTCTTACTTGAGTAATGGATCAATTAGGAGAAATGTCAACCTTTAAATGAAATTAAACCTAAGAATGGACGATAACCTTAAGAATGGATCTAAGGAATAAGTAATAAAACCGAAGCTTGCAGAAGTTTGAAAACACACTCCAAAATACTTTAAATCACACTTTAAGTTAACTCTTCATTCCCTTATCATTTTACAATACAAATTATTTATAAACTTAGTACTTTTATAATTAAATTACCAGCATCATCCTTTTTAAAATCCACATGACCACAACCACTTTTAAAACTGCACTTTAAAATCATTAAACGAATTTAACTTTCTCGTTTAAACACAATTATTATATAAACTAAAATATTATAAGTCTCTTCTATATTTAGAACACAAAGTTATCACTTCTTTACGTACCTTTAACAACTCTCAAAACTACACTTTTAAAATAATAGAAAATAAATTTAATTTCAACCGTTATAACGTCATTTTAATAAGGACTATAAAATAACAAGTAACATCCTAATAGTTAAACCATTAATTTAAATTAAATTCTAAGAGATCATAAAACTTTAAATTTAATACTAACATTTATACTCTCGAAATTCCAAGAATAAATTAGTTTGAAAATAGTTTCGAAATTAATTTTCGAAAATTCTCAAACCTAACAATAGGCCAAGAATTTTAAAACCATTGATCTGATACCATAATTGTAACACCCCCAACTTATGTCGGTAGTGCCACGCGCCAGTGACCTCAGACGTTAATGTCCAAAGTCACCCCGGGCTTTAATCGGAACAATTAAGCTTTAAATAAATACATAAATATTAAATAACGAAAGAATAATCAGCGGAAGACATTTTAAATGAATAAACTCAATCTTTTATTAAGATTCCTCTCGTAAAATGAGAAGGACGGTTTTACAACAAAGTATAGTGACAGCGGAAGACTTTTAAATTACAGCAGAAGACTCTTTTAAAGTAGTCCTAATTACATGACTATGTATTATATTTATTTTAAAATAAACGTACACGCCTTGGAAATATTACTTCTTAAAACGCAAACTCCAACTGCAAGCCTTCTCTTCGATTGGTTACTTCGAAACGTCGGGGACCAACATCTGATGTGCCGTATAGGACGGATGACACCAGCCAACCATGCAAGGAATAAAAACCGGTTGGTTAGTCTAATGAAAGATTATGCTAGGGTGAAAACAGAATGGTTCAAGTGATCGTAACCGTTTACTATCATTGTCTCTCGAATAATAACCGAAGGAACGATACATAACCCGAAACTTTCACGGAATGATAGAAAAAAGACATGTATCGAAAAGAAGACTCCAACGGAATTGAGTCTTATAGGAAACGTATGACAATTGTTTGGGAACGTTAAGTTTTCACACAAGTTTAAAACATGACCTTGATTATTTGGGTCCACGACCAACCTCACCGCGCAATGCGAATCCAAATTGGAAAGAAGACTTACTCTAACAAAAGTCCGGGCGGTTTCCACGTTGTACTCCTCGCCCGAGGGTATATTAATTAGGTGTGTAAAAGCACTTATCTTATTTACTTTCAAAATGTACACTCACATTAAGGCTTTTAATTTCCACAACATATCTCGCAATGAGATATAGAACATGGGACGAATCCCGAATTTTGGCACTAGCTAAGTTCACCACTACCTGTATTCAGATAGGGGTAGGTCATGACCAGAAAGTGTAAGGGCATTTATCTTCCTAACACAAAGTTATAAGGAAACGATTAGACCTCATAAGGTACATAGCATTCCTACAAATACTCGCGCTAACTAAGCATGTAAGTTCACACATAAATCCACACCAAAACCATTACTTGTAATATCATATAGAAATATATAATAGCGTTGTTTCTAGCAATATATACAACCTATTATAAATTCATATTTTAACACATTGTTTTATCAAATATGTTCCCAAACACAAAACAACAACTTTATTCCAATTTAATTAACAATCAAATAATTGATAATCAAGGGAAACATGGAATAATGAGCAAGAGCGAACCGCCACTTGCTTTAAACTAGACGAACGAAGAGATCGGGTTTCGAGATCTAGAACTTGCACTTGAGTACGGTCCCTATGACGACGATGAGTTTTATGACAAAACCCTAAGTTAGATACGATACGGAAATACGAAACCAAATGAAGGAAGAAGCCAGAGCCGCAGTCGCGGATGGCATTGCCGCGATCGCGGCCTTGCTGGGCAAAACCGCACCCGCGGTTTTATAACTGCGATCGCAATTTCGCGCCCAGCCGGGGCCGCGGGTCTCTGCCCGGCCGCGGTCGTGGTGGATGGAGCCACGGTCGTGGGACTCCTTCCCGATGCGACCTTAACTCGAGTTTTTGAGCCATACCGTCGATGACAACTTTGCTTCTGAACCACCGCGCACCACCACCACTCTAAGGATCTCCCACGACGACTCCTTCGACTCCGGCGACGACGACGAACACAAGAACTTTAAACGAGAGGAAGAGAAGCTTGAGATTGATGGAGGAGATCGATTCCACAACCCCCCTTTTATAGGCTCAGAGGAGAAGGAGTTCACCCCAACGCTGGCAGCCCAACCGATCCGACTCCCCACCGTTCGGGCATGAGGAGAAATTCCGAGTGTCGGCCTTCTGGAAGTCTGAGGAAGATGACAATTTGGGTTTCCCGTGATCACGGTTTGCACATAGGCAAAACCGTGCCCGCGGTTTCAAAACCGCGCCCGCGGAAATGCCGCGCCCGCGGCAGCTTAGTCGCGGTCGTGGCCTTGATCGGCTCACGGGCCTTGATCGCGGTTATGCTTAATCTTTGGTTTTAGCACTCCCAAAATATTTTAAGACCTAGTATTTTATTAAACGTATATTATCACATTCAAAAGGTTCTTACTGAGTTTACGGAAAATGTCTAATTCGTTTTGTTTACAAAACGAAAGTTTGAAAATTACCCGAATATCCCTACTCAAAATTGAGGGTTATTACACTCGGAACATAGTCGCTCCATATCCACACGCGGGCCAAAATTTTCTAAGCTCGGATGGCCAGGTGGGCACAATTTTTGGCAGGCACGTGCCGAGGGGTCCCAACAGACGCGGAGGAAGGAGAATAGAAAATGCACCCCTCCCAGTTGGGAGGCCTATCATGAGTATCTCCAACCCCCCATGTCAAAAACATAAACTTACTTTCAGCGCAAAAGATCTCGCAGAGGCAGCTGTCCCAAATACAAACCCGCTCGTGCTTCACATCCAGATGGACACAAAAATTATGAAGAGAGTAATGGTGGACACCGGGAGCTCCGCGGATATCCGACACTGGGAAGCCTTCCAAAATATGGGCTTGGATCCCGCGGATCTACTACCCACCGACTGTACCCTTGTGGAGTTTGCGCGAGAGAGAGTCAAGACGATCGGGGTCATCACTCTCGATATGATTCTGGGAGACGAGAATGGCCCGTGAAGATGTGAAAAGATTGAGTTCTTGGTGCTCCAGTCTCTATCCGCGTACAATGCAATCTTAGGAATAATATATTTGTGTAGGTTTCAAGTTGTTGTTTCCAAATACCATTTCGCGCTAAAGTTCCCTTCGCAGGTCGGCGTTAGAGCTATTAGAGGACAGCACGCGGAGAACCGCATTTGCTATCTTGCTGCTCTGAGCGAGAAGAGTGTTCTTGTCCTAGTGATAGAAGCTAAAGGCCCTAGCAATGCATTACCAAACTCCACAGAGGAAGAAGCTGAACTTGAGGTAAGGAATAGGCTGGAAGTTGTGGTCTCAAAAGAGGAGAGGATAAGCATATCCCCGTTCCCACAATAAGAAGAAAAGTTATACATGGGGCAGGCCCCTCAGAGTCGAGGTGCAAGAGGAAATCAAAGAGCTGCTAGCCTCTTCACGGGATGTGTTCGCCTGGACTCCCAAGGATTGAAGGGTATCCCCGCGAGCCTTATGATGCATTCATTGAACATTAGCCCTAAAGCTAATCATCGGAAACAAAAAAAGAGGAAGCAGGCCGAAGAAAGGGCACAGGGGGCTAAAGAAGAGGTCACAAAGTTGCTAAAGGCAGGATTCATTCGTGAAGTTCAATACCCTCGCTAGCTCGCGAATGTCTTCATGGTGAGGAAGGCAAATGGCAAGTGTCGCATGTGCGTGGATTTCACGGACCTCAACAAAGCATGCCCAAGGATAGCTACTCGCTCCCGTTGATTGATCAGCTTGTGCATTCCACAGCGGGACACGAGGCGTTGAGCTTCCTATATGCCTACTTGGGCTACAATCAGGATACCCTAAACCCTATGGAGGAGGATCACACATCCTTCATAACTGAGAGGGGCACATACTGCTACACGGTCATGCCGTTTGGTCTCAAGAACGAGGGGGCCAATTTCTAGCATCTCGTCGACCTGATCTTTCGCGAGCAAATCGGCACCACCGTTGAGGCATATGTAAACGATATTGTGGTAAAGAGCAAGCATGAGGCAGATCACATAAAGGATATACGTGAAGTGTTCAGCACCCTCCGCAAACACAACATGAGTCTGAACCCAAAGAAATGTGTCTTCAGAGTGAAAGCAGGAAAATTCCTTGGGTTCTTGATTAGCTCACGAGGAATTGATGTGAACCCTGAGAAAGTGGATTACATGGGCAGGTAATTCACAGGCTCTGTGAATTACCTGGGAGGTTCTGCTCGAAGCTCGCGAAGAAAGGACTCCCATTCTTTGCCATACTCAGATACCCGCAGAACTTCGAGTGGTCTCTAGAGTGTGATATAGCTTTCACAGAGTTAAAGAAACACTTGGCTGCGCTACCCACTTTGTCATCCCCGGTGCCAGGCGAAGACCTTAAACTCTACCTGGCCGCCAGTTCGCGGGCCATTAGTGTTTTCCTCGCCCGCGAACATGAGGTCCCTATTTATGTCGTGAGTAGAGCTCTCACACAAGCCGAAACCAGGTACCCGTCGGTAGAAAAGATTGCGCTTGCCATAGTAATGTCTGTGAGGAAATTGTGCCCATACTTCCAAGCTCATCCGATCCATGTACTATCTAATCTCCCTCTGTGAAGTTTGTTCAGTAGGCCGACAATGTCAGGGAGGCTTACTAAGTCGGTAATTGAACTGTCGAAGTTCGACATGGATTACAAACCAAGGCCCGTAATCAAAGCACAATCCCTCACGGATTTCATTGTTGAAACGAGCTTCCGGGACATGAGCATAGAGGGGATAGTAGAGGAAAAAGCACTGTGGACCCTCTTCGTGGACGGAGCTGCAAACGAAGGAGGCAATGGAGCTGGAGTCACGCTAACATCGCCCGGGGGGGGAGAAGTTCGAGTATGTCCTCACACTCGAGTTTGAGACTACTAATAACGAAGTCGGGTATGAGGCCCTCCTCGCGGGGCTCAAGCTGGCTCTCACAAGTGGGGATCAAAGAGTTACGTGCTTCAGTGATTCTAAAATTGTCGTGAAGCAAGTACAGGGGGTATATGAGTCTAAGACATGTAATCTGCCTGCGTATCAACTCAGGGTGAAAACGTTGTCTGCTATGTTCGATCACTTCGAGATACAAGTAGTTCCGCATAGAGAAAATTCAAGAGCCGATGAGCTCGCGAAGCTCGCTTCAAGGGCTAAGCTACAGTAGAAGGGTCGGGTGTGCCTTGACACGCGGACCGCTAGGTCTATAAATCCAGAACTCATGATCATCGAGTACGAGTAGGACAAATATGATTGGAGAAATCCTATACGGAGGTACTTAACGAGTGGAGTCGTTCCCGAAGATCCCCAGCAGAGGAGAAAGCTAAAGGTTCGCGCGACTCGTTTCTATATGGATGGTGGCATACTTTACAAGAAAGGGTATATGATGGCGGGGCTCAGATGCATGACCCTCGCGGAGGAAAATAGCTTGATGCTCGAGATCCATGGAGGATTATGTGGCGGTCATGCCAGGTTGCGATCCCTCGTATACAAAGCCCTAAGAGCAGGGTACTTCTGGCCAATAATGAAGGAGGATGCCACTCGCATAGCACAAACATGCAAGGCTTGCCAGCTTCACGCCCTCTCCTTCCATCAACCAGGAGTTGAGATGCAGGTCATGAGTGCCCCCTGTCCCTTCGCAATGTGGGGAATGGATCTTCTCGGACCGTTCCCGAAGGCCCCAAGTTAGCTTCAGTTCATATTGGTTTCCATTGATTATTTCACGAAGTGGATTGAAGTCGCCCCGCTAGCCACCAAGACTGTGGAGCAGGTGAAGAATTTTATATGGTAGAACATCATCTGCCGGTTTGGCTTACCTCAAGACATCGTGACAGACTGTGGTCCTTAGTTCAATATGGAGAAGCTGATTAGCTTCTGTTAAGGCCTGGGTATTCGCCTCTGCTTTGAGTCAGTGTCTCACCCTCGTTGCAACGGCCAGGTGGAGAGCGCGAACCAAAGGATCCTTTATGATCTCAAAAGAACACTCATGCGAGCACAATGCCGATGGGCCTAGGTCCTACCTATTGTACTCTGGGCTAAATGAACAACCTCCAAGAGAGGCACAGGGGAGATTCAAATTACATCTTAGAGAGGAAACACGAGAAATGGCTGAGATACGCGAAAGCGAGTACAAGCGGCGCATCGCGGCATATTATAACAAGAGGGTGAGGCCTCGAAGCTTCGTGAAGGGTGATATCGTGCTAAGAAAGACCGAAGGTGGAAAGCGAGACCCTAGATGGGAAGGGTCATTCATTGTCATACGCGAAGTCGCGTCGGGGGCTTATCGCCTCAAAGATCATGCGGGCACTATAGTTCCAAACTCATGAAACATAATGAAGCTTCGCAAATACTATCCTTGAAGGGGTTCCACCTCAAGTATGTGTTTACAAACCCTATCTATTTATATTCATAAGGGAGTAAGGCAAGCAATTACTTCACGAGCAAGACGGTGTAGGCCACACCCGCAATAAGTGAAAGCAATACCGTTAAAGTGTGGGCCTAAGGCAAGCAATACACGAGGGCAAGGTACGCGAGATAAGCAATACGTTTGAGCAATACGATACGCACGATATGTGAGCGAGCAAGGCTCTAAAAGCAATACCGTGTGTAATGTGTAGGAAAGCAAATAAGAATGAGAAGCAAGTACGAGGAGCAATACGTGAATGCAAGTTGTGAAAGCAAGATGCAAGCGCGAGTCATGAGAAGCAAGGCATGAAAAACAAGTTATACGGGTAAGGCCCAAAGAAGCAATACTAAAAAGCATGAGTATAGTGAGCAAGTAGTACGAGGGCAATCATCGCGAGCAAGATTCGAGTAGCGATGAGGTATCCAGTATGTGCAATTCTTTTGTTCGCGATATTTTGATTCAGAAATTCTTATCTAATCGCGCTAAAACAAAACAAACCAGGTAGGCCTTCAAGAAGTTACAGAAAGCAAGAAGTTTAAGCAAGGGGCTCGAGCGGAGACAAGACACACGAAGAACGCAAAAAACTGAAACATTAGCTTTTCTTTCATTCCAAAAGATAATATGTAAATACATGATTTCATCTTAAACACTTCTATTAGCATTCCCTTACGCACAACATGCGCGTGGTACGAATTACAAAAAAAAGCCTTTTTGCGATGGCTAAAATGTGTTATTTAAACAAAAGTTCCCCCTAAAACCCTTTCCATTCCTCTTTTAGCTCGTGAACTAAAAGAACGAATGGGGGGGAGAGGAGCACTACACAAATAAAGTACAAAGAAAAGAAGGTCTAAAGGCCAACTGATGTGAATCAAGGATCGGGAATGACACGGTGCGAGGAATGGCTTCGAAGATCTTCAAGGAATCGTCAAGCAAAGCCCAGAAATGTGACTTGACTTGAAATGGACCGTTCTCTCTCGTCTGAGATCGGAATGAAGTGATTCCAAATCCCAGAGTTAGATCTTGAAGTCTAGTTTATTCCCTCAAAATTGTAGAACTTTCTGGGTAGGGAATAAAAAGATACGCCGGTTCTACTGAGAGGCTTTCAAAAGTTCCGGGAAGGAAATCTGCGATGGTGCGAGTGGAGTTTGGGATGACTCGTAATGGTGATGGATTTGAGGATGGATGAGATGGATGATGGAGGCACCTTTGGTAGGCGTTCTTGGTGTGGGATGTTGGCTCACGAATAGTTCTTCAAGGGGAGGGAAGACTCGACGCAGACTTGGTTGAGAAAGAAGTTGTTGGAGAGATATACACACTCGGCAACAAGGGAATTTGACGCAAGAATGTTAGAGCAAGGGGAGAGAGAGTTTGATAGACTTTTTTATTCAATTCAAGCGTGTCTTACAATGGAAGAAGCATAGCCTATTTATAGGCTTACAAAATTAGAGTGCAAGGCACTCTTCAAACCTCTTGCATTCCAAGCAAACAAAACATTAACTAAAACATTAACTAAAACATTAACCAAAAGACTCTTCAAATTTTATACTAAATAAAACTGAAATAATAAGCATAATATCAGTTGGAATTGATGGCAAAAACGTTGAGGCTCTTGGAGTCTTTCGGCATTGAATTTAGACTAGTTACTTCCTTGGAAATGGTTGGACTGCTGCCGAAGATTGCAATATCTGGACTTATACGAACATATTTCATAGAAACAGTTGGCATAAAAGTTGTAGATCATTTTGTTAGCTTTCCAATGACTACTAATGGTCCTCCATTGGATATGTGTAGCTCCCTTTATGGCAGAAATACCGAGAAGGTGTCGAAGAGTAAGATTTCTCGGTTTCGACATCTTCAATGCTTCGTACAATTTCATCGGTACAAGTTGTTCAGCTTCTTCAAAAATGAAGGAATCCATATTCACATCATTTCCTTTTTCCGAATTTGATGCACGCCTTCCTCACCTTTTGCTACGTGTCACTTCAGGGCGTCGTTTCATCTTTCGGGCCGATGTGATAGCCTATGTAAACTCCCTCTTGCGGTTTCTTTTTCCTCCATCTCCACTTCTTCTTTCTTCTTTCTTTTGACCTTTTCTTTTTATTCCTTCAAAAGTGCCTGTTGTGCGGTGTGGTGTCAGAAAACCTTCCGCTCGGAATTGAAAATTCTGGCCCATCCTCGGACATCGCTTGGCTACAAGTTGCATCGGAGGTATTTTCTACTGCTTTTATTCTATTTTTATCCACCGATGTCACTTGCCGATGTTTCCATTCGTTTGATACCGTTGTTGCTTTTTGTGCCCTAGGGTTTGTAGTGGGGTAAAAACCCTTCGTTTACCCTTTCTCCTTTATGTTTATTTGTTTATCTTTGGGTAACATTTCGATCCTTTTCAGTGTACATCTTTGGTTCACCGTTTGCATGTCTTTTGCTTTGTGTCGCACAGAGACCGACGAACATTCCGATTGGATGAATTTTAATCATATAGTGATGAGCGACTCAGAGAACTCTACCGAATAGACTAACTCACCTCGTCCAGAGGTGCGCTTGAAGAAACGTGTCGTCCTCCCGAAGGCGCGGTCTAAAGCCCTTCATGACCGTCCTCCATGAAGAGTTGACAGTGACCTTCCCGAGGAGGCATCTCCGTCAAATCTCCCTTCGTGGACTGTGCCAGAAATCCTGAGGCCTTGGATCTTGAAGAAACGAGTTAGGCGGTCGCGCTTCTTCAAAGATACAGTGTTTCGAGAGGACAGCGGGGACGAGTGTTGTCTGTCATTCAAGGCACTGGAAGACATAGCGGGGACGTATCCCTTCCCGGAGGGTTCCATATTGGGTCATCCCGAGAAAGGTTCGCGCTCCCTACACCACTATCCAAACTTTTTGGTGGTGAGTCTACCGGCTATGCAGGCGGGGTTTCGCATGCCAATTCATCCGTTCTTCTAGGAAATCTTGAATGCCTTTAGCACCAGTCCTATCCAGCTGCATCCCAACTCCTGGAGGAGTTTTTATTGCTTGTTCTACCACTGCCGCAAGCTAAAAGTGGACCCGACCTTAGACATCGTGAGGGCTCTGCTTTCTGCACATTGTCTGCCTGATGGGTATTGGTCGTGGAAAGCCGAGCACCCGCAGAAGGTTAACAAGCCCACTAACTTGGGCACATGGAAAAACGAATGGTTCTTGCTCAAGATCGTGGGCGATTTCTGAGTGAATTCATGCCTTGGCAGGGCTCTCCACTTCTCGTGTGTAGCATCCGGCCCGAAGAAACAAAGGGAGAAAAGGCCCCGATAGCTAAGTTTGAGCAGAAGTGAGTCCGCGAATTCGACGAACTAATGACCCACGATAGGCTTGAGGGGCTAGGGTTGAGTGCCCCTCATCCATGCGGGGTTGAGAAAATCCTTTCGCTTCGTAAAAGGGTTTCACTAGCAGCGCTATGGAACATACTTAGCTTGTGTGGACGTGTATTATGAGACCTCCACGGTCAGAAAATCCTATTCTTACTGGATTTCTATTTCGCTGATCCTTGCGTTTTGTCTATTTTCAGATTCTTCATTCGCGAAGGTGATGGATAGTTTGGCTGATCTGGACGATCTTGTGATTACTGGGGATGAGTTTGCTAAAGGTTATGTCGAGCAGGTGGTGGACCAGACCATGCAAGGCTCGCCTTTTTCTGTGGAGGAGTAAGGGAACCTAACAAGCCCAGCTAGGGAGACGGGCGAAGGTGCAGGAGAGAATGTGCCTGTGGGTGGCGAAGAGGGGCCCGCTTAGGTCATAGACTTGGACGATAACCCAGACCAACCTTTGGCCACATTGAAGAGGAATACGTCGCGTGTCAAGGAGCCGAACGTTCCTGCCACCATCCCACCAACCCACCTGAGCTCCGTGTACCAAGACTTGAGCTTCGTATGTTTCTGCTATTCTTCTCGTTTTTTCTTTGCTTATTTATCTCTTATGCTGCTCTATATACTTTATGCGGCCTAACTCTCTCCATGTCTATTTCTGAAGATCACAAGGTACTGTTGTAACGCTCGGGCCTCTCAATTGAGCAGCATGTGAAAGAGGCGATGTCCGAGGATGGGCCAGAATTTTCAATTCCGAGCGGAAGGTTTTCTGACACCACACCGCACAACAGGCACTTTTGAAGGAATAAAAAGAAAAGGTCAAAAGAAAGAAGAAAGAAGAAGTGGAGATGGAGGAAAAAGAAACCGCAAGAGGGAGTTTACATAGGCTATCACATCGGCCCGAAAGATGAAACGACGCCCTGAAGTGACACGTAGCAAAAGGTGAGGAAGGCGTGCATCAAATTCGGAAAAAGGAAATGATGTGAATATGGATTCCTTCATTTTTGAAGAAGCTGAACAACTTGTACCGATGAAATTGTACGAAGCATTGAAGATGTCGAAACCGAGAAATCTTACTCTTCGACACCTTCTCGGTATTTCTGCCATAAAGGGAGCTACACATATCCAATGGAGGACCATTAGTAGTCATTGGAAAGCTAACAAAATGATCTACAACTTTTATGCCAACTGTTTCTATGAAATATGTTCGTATAAGTCCAGATATTGCAATCTTCGGCAGCAGTCCAACCATTTCCAAGGAAGTAACTAGTCTAAATTCAATGCCGAAAGACTCCAAGAGCCTCAACATTTTTGCCATCAATTCCAACTGATATTATGCTTATTATTTCAGTTTTATTTAGTATAAAATTTGAAGAGTCTTTTGGTTAATGTTTTAGTTAATGTTTTGTTTGCTTGGAATGCAAGAGGTTTGAAGAGTGCCTTGCACTCTAATTTTGTAAGCCTATAAATAGGCTATGCTTCTTCCATTGTAAGACACGCTTGAATTGAATCAAAAAGTCTATCAAACTCTCTCTTCCCTTGCTCTAACATTCTTGCGTCAAATTCCCTTGTTGCCGAGTGTGTATATCTCTCCAACAACTTCTTTCTCAACCAAGTCTGCGTCGAGTCTTCCCTCCCCTTGAAGAACTATTCGTGAGCCAACATCCCACACCAAGAACGCCTACCAAAGGTGCCTCCATCATCCATCTCATCCATCCTCAAATCCATCACCATTACGAGTCATCCCAAACTCCACTCGCACCATCGCAGATTTCCTTCCCGAAACTTTCGAAAGCCTCTCAGTAGAACCGGCGTATCTTTTTATTCCCTACCCAGAAAGTTCTACAATTTTGAGGGAATAAACTAGACTTCAAGATCTAACTCTGGGATTTGGAATCACTTCATTCCGATCTCAGACGAGAGAGAACGGTCCATTTCAAGTCAAGTCACATTTCTGGGCTTTGCTTGACGATTCCTTGAAGATCTTCGAAGCCATTCCTCGCACCGTGTCATTCCCGATCCTTGATTCACATCAGGAAATTTGAAATTTGGGAAGGTGAAACGTCATCCAAGCAGGCTCCCAGAGAAACCTTCGCGGACAGGTATGTTGAAGGCAACATAGAGAAGAACCCGTGAGGATTCCATGCGAGGGAGTCTAGTAACCTGTGATGAATGGTATAAACCAAGCCTTCGCTCACGCTTTACTTCGCGAAGAGCTTGGGGTCTGGCAGTGGGGGTCAGATTTGACAAAGCCCGTGAGGATCGATCACGAACACCTGGGCTCGATCAGATTCGTGGGCTACGGCTAATTGAAGAAAGCCCAAACAGTTAGCAAAGAGGCCCATTAGGGAAGGAGAAGCCGGTGGATTGAAAAGGAGGAGAAAACCCCCTCTGTAAAAACCCCAAATTTAGGAGAGAGAAGGGATCTTTTGGCCACTTTTGGAAAGCAAAACCGTTAGAGGGGAGAGAAAGGGGAAGCACATACTCGACTGGTTGCTGTCTTTCTTCTTCTTCTCCAAGCAAACCACAAAAAACCAGAGAGGAATTGCGAGATCTAGGGCCATTCAACCCCACTTTTCATATGCTTTCTAGCTATTTTCCAATTCCCTTTTTTATTGTGTGTCGTATACTGACTTGAGCGTCGAAGAGTCCGCCCCCGGGGAAGCCATCTCCGGGGTTGAATCAGGTGATTGCGACATCCAGGGGAGGCAATCGGAGCTCAGAAGTGGCCATTGACGATTAGCGAGAGGAAGAAAGACCCCAATACCGAAGTTGCAAGCATAGCGAGAGCTTCCGTCCCACGTGAAGCAAGGAAGAGTCCCAACATATGAGAACATTCCCAGAAAACAAATATCTATGAAAGACAACCCGGGTCGAAGGTGTGTTGCCTTTCGATTCGTTCACGAAGGTTGAACCGGGAATCAACATGTACATTTACATATTACAACAAGCACTTTATAATATTAAAGATATACTTTATATGAGCATTAAAAATGTGCTTATATATTCACTTTGAATTCATTATATATGTGTTTTTGGTACTTATTTATGTACTTGATATATAACACAATTATTTTAAATATTTTGCGAAAAGCTTACGAAAAAAATAAGCTTCGAAAGAAAAATATATTTTGGAAAAACCAATTGATTTTTGAAAAAAAAATATTTAAAAAAAAATATTTTTTGAATTTTTTTCTAGAAAGATTAAAAAATATATAAAATTTACAATTTTATCACTCCAATCTTATTTATACATCTCTTATAGTCATAATTACTCCTTACTTTAAATCCTAATATCATTATTTACTTGAGCCCTAAGAAAATACGAAAACAGCAAATTATAATCTTGTATTTATTAATTGCAAGTTGATGGTTACAATAACAGAATAAAATAACTCATAATGATATATACGAAAACACTTTTGGATAGGCATGCTTTACTATATTATAGTTTATGGGATATTTTTTCAATTTAAAAAAAAAATTGGGATATCCATGTAAATTGGTCTTGTAAATATTCTTGCGTTGAATCACTTTTGGATATATACGAAAATTACAATCCTGTATTTATTAATTGCAAGTTGCATTGATGGTTATAATAAGAGAATAAAACAACTCATAATGATGGAAAATTCGTATTATCTAGGAAGTGTTTAAGTAGTACTAGTACTTGATAGCAAGCTGGATCTACTGGATCAAAATATCATAAACACGTAGAGAAAGATCAATTAAGAGAGTAATTTAGTTAGCAGGAATGGAGTGGAAGCATCCGAGCATCATAGCCTTGAAGGGGTATCCGTTCACAGGGAAGACCAGCTTATCACTGGATTTAGCATGCCACCTCCGGCTGTGCCTCGTCCTCAGCCTCGACGACATCGTGGACTGCATCACACCCGCCCGTCCCCCGCCAGCGGAGGCAGGGGAGCTGATCGCCAAGGCCTTCGACATCCTCTGCGGCCAGGTCGAGAAGCAGCTGAGCATAGGCCAGTCCGTCATCGTCGACTCCCTCCCCCTCTCCCGGGCCCACCTGGGCCGCCTCGAAGGCCTCTCCAAGGCCGCCAAAGTCGTCATCGTCGAGTGCCAGATCGAGAGGCAGTACTTCTGGGAGATGAGGTTCAAGAAGGAATATCCGGACAACAAGGACGACGCCCGTGCCATGGCGTGGTATAAACCTCGGGACTGGGAAGAGGTCAGGAGGATCGTCAAGAGCTACGACGGGCGCTTGGACGAACCCATCCCGGGCGTGTCCAGGCTGTACCTCAACGTGGACGAGAACGTCCGAGGCCGCCACGTCATCCAGGCCATCCAGACGCTCGTCCTTTGCGAAGACGATCGCCACCTGGATTACCAGAAATGGAGCAAGTATAACCTGTCCATCATGCATCACTACGAGTACAAGGATGATGATCATGACCACACAAACTGCGGACACGATCACGGCCATCACGGTGGCGAAAAGGAGCTGTTCAACCAACGCCGGATTGAGCGAAGCTCCCGCTCCTGCAGAGACGGGCACAGAATCTCCGTCTTCACGGGGGAAGGGCTCGCCGGCTACGAGGCCGATTGCGTGGTTTGCCAAGACCCCGTAGCCGGCCCCGCGTACGCCTGCAACTCGTGCGAAGCGGCGCTTCACAAGTCCTGCGCGGAAATGCAATCGGCCCAAACGAGGTCCTTCACTCCTCAGGACTTCCCCACATTCATCCGGGAGTCGACCACAGCTGCGGACAAACACGTCTATTGCTTCCCGGAGAGTTTCCCCTGCTTCCACTGCAGGGAGGCGGGGAAGGAATTCTCGGAAGAATGCTCAGGCTGCATCTTCGAGTCCCTCCTGAGATGCCGCCTGGTGCCCACCGTGATCGAGCACGATGGCCACGCCCACAAGCTCAGCTTATGGGCGATGAAGATTGAGAGCAAGGGCGCCTACACGTGCGCGGCCTGCGGGAAGGAGGGGGCGTACGCCGCGTACGGCTGTGACGGCTGCGAGACCAACTATCACGTGGAGTGCGCGCTGCTGCCATACCCTATAAAAGACCACAAGCATGGCGGGCATCAGCATACTGTGGAGCTAATGTTTGAGAGGGAGGATAAGGAAGTTGATGACTTCCCTTGTAAGTATTGCTTGGAGAATATGAGTCCGGAGGATTGGTATTACTACTGTGCGCTATGTTACGAGACCTACCACCTCAAATGTGCTTTCCTCCACGACGCCTGACCAATCATCGATCCATGTTCGTACCTATGTATACCTGCTGGAATGTTGTATGTTTTATTTCCTTCAATAATTGCTCTAGTACTAGTGTTGTGGAATACGCTGCTGCTTGAGCTGCTGGTGCCCAGTTATTATCTGTTCATCGTTTTCATATGCCTTGTAATTTGATCTTGTCCAGCGTGTACCGTCCCTTCAATTTCTATATATGCTGCTTAATTAATCAATTATATTAATCGTTTTCACACCAAGATCAATTTGTAAGTATGCGTTGGACGGAAGATTGTCTTGGTCAAATGTAAGAGGCCAGAACATGGATTCCGGCCAGGCAAGCCGAAGGCCAGAAGGGATTCATAGCGACGTCACATGGAACATCACTAATTACATATGATTGACAGTGGTAGGAAGGAGGTTGATGAATAAGACAAGCTTTTAATTACTTTACATCTGCTCAACAAAGAAATATGTTTATAACTACATTAAATATATCTACTTGACAGTGGCATTTTTTAATACTTATAAAAAGTCTATGATATTTTTTCACAACTAGTGTATTTATATTATGGCACATTCTATTGCTCTACACTATTGACCTAAATTAAATATTCCATTCATTAAAAATTAATCGTCATTTTAGACTTAATGATTTGTTCAAATTTAATTGTCCTTTTAAATAATTTGGATAAGTTTACCATGATTTCTCTTTTTATTTATTAATTCACCTTTACTCTTTTTTGCTTTAATACATGTCATTTAATAAATACTTCAATTCTCAATACAACTAAATAAGGTTGTTTTTGTAAAGAGTAAAGTTTCTTTAATAAAGGGGGGTTTGGGTAGATATCAGTGCTACATCGCAATATGTGAAGGAATTCCATCATTTAGATGCATATGAGTTTTAAAGCCAAGTAAATAATAGTGCTTGTGTCATTCTCATTTAGGATGACATTTTTGTAAATTCTGAAAAAACTCAATCATTCTCTCAAAAATACATGAGCGCTAGATACGCTATAATTTTGTGTTTATACGTCAAAAAAAGTCACGCATACAAGAAGTTGGATCGTGCCTTTGGTCATGCACACGTCAAGCGTAAACGTAACACGTGTAGGGTATCCGATTTAGTTTTAGGTTTAAAAATGTCACGGTTACGCAATGCCTAATCTCTCAACGGGATAGTCACGACTTCGACCCCTCGCGACCTCGATGCCATCCACGCCTCATCCGGGTCAAAATCTCCATATCCACGGGTCCCGCACTGCCAAAGAGATAGTCGCCAACTGCACCATCGACGCCACCAACGGCAACACCGCCACCACCACCACCGAAGGCCACCAAATTTGCGCCCACACCGGCGTCTGCGCCACCAACATCGTCTCCCATGGTTGCGCCCACCGGATTGCCTCCCAGGACGCCGCCATCACCACGACCCACCGGGGATTTGCCGACCTCGCCACCAGTCGCCATTTCAGACGCCCAAAAATTGGAGGAGGAGGAAGGAGTTGATTTGCGGCGGCGATCTTTTGGAGTAGCGACGACGATTTTTTTTTTGCGAAAAGATTAGGGTTGAAGAGGGAAGAGGAAGAAGAAAGTTGTTACACTTTTATCAGCGTAAATAAGCCACGCCCACACAATGCGGACGCGTGACATTTGTTTCATTCTTTGTACACAAAACTCACGCTAACGCGCAACGTAGCCGTGTGTTTTTACTATTTTCCATCAATACTAAAATCCATCTCACGTGCTGTTTAGCCGTGACTTTATCCATTTTTTTAAAAAAAAAATATGTTAAATACAACCCTTCTAAAATTTTAAATTTGTTTGTATATTAATCATGTGTATAAATTGAAAAATTATGTTAACATGAACCCTTTTTAAATTTTAAAACATGTGTATATTAATCATGTGTATACAAATTGAAAAATTATGTTAATATGAACCCTACTATTATTATGTTATGCCATATAAATTGAGAACATGTGTATATTAATCACTATCCATTTAAAAATTTATAATGAACCCTTTATAGGACATTATAAGTTATAAATTTATTATGAATCAAGGAAGGTTAACAATCCCATTGATGTGAATTGAATTTAAAATTACAATTTGTAGACCAAGCATAAACGTATGTGATTGGTCATAATCATTACAACTTTAAGATGTGAATTACATTCTCATTTCGTAGTTTTACATTCATAATCATTACAACTAAGGGCTAAACCCTCAACTATACAAAAGGTTTTGTTGTACGGCCAGCTTGCACCACGTACCCTAAATGTATGCCACTTGCAATATGTTCCTCGTAGAAGCTGTCCCAACCAGCGACACTAGGACCTCTGGATCTCACCCAATATGATGGAGGGGCGGTAGTGGAGCAATATCACTGAGCCACAACTATAATAAGATAAACGTAAATATTAAGCTTGGATATTTTATGATCTAATTTAAAAAATGTTGGTATTCATTTACGTACTTACCAGAATGAAGTGGTCTTTGATTAAAGTTATGGACATTGTTTTGGGGCAAAAAGATCGAACCGACCTAAATCGCTTTGAGAAGGGAAACTGGACAATAATAAGATTGAATATATCTAGATAATCCAAATCAACTAGCAATTAGACGAATAAGATTTAACGGACGTAAAAAAAAGCTTTTCTCCTTTAAATGGGGAACTAATCGAATCAATGAATTTAGTCGTCGGTCGCTTCAATGTTTGAACAAGAGATTGAACCAGACAACAATTCTTCGTAGCGTATAATATAATGGTAGAATATTGCTTGTATTGAGTAGGACTGATATTGTGTGTCGTTACATGATAATTTTCCTCATACTTATACTATTTCTATGCCTAAGTCGGTTAAAAGATCATATGAGATTCGCGGAGGTCGTCACTCTGTATACTGGTCGCCTTGAGATCCTCTCCAACGTCTCATAACGTCAACGTTCTTATTTGTTTATCCCGCCCAGACCTTCTAGAAGGCAGCCTGGTTCAAGCTATTAGGCCGATCCAGTGGGTCGAATAAAAACGAGGCACAACAATTGCCCCAAAATCAAATTGGGCTAGAACATCGGTTGATGGGATGGTTTGATTTTACAACTTCTCTCTCTCTTGGCGTGATCTTTATCCCGATTTTACTGCGGGCGTTCTAGCGACGTGGCGCTTCCTGATTGGACTAGCGTATTGGCCGAGGGTTTGACGATTTTACCTCCTTAAATAGGCTATCTCTATCTACTTCTTTACCATCTTTTCTCTGCAAAAAGCTTTCAACCTTCAAGGTAAAAATTTGAATTTCTTACCGTCTCTTGCTTTCTTTACTTCTCATGGCTTTTTCAAGATCCAAAAGAAATCGAAGCTCGTTGTGCGGTCTTAGTGAAGAAAGAAGCGATTTCACCCCTTTGGGACTTCTTAGCCTGGAAGAATCCTTGACCACCACCCTGACTTAGTCGGAGTTAAATAGGATCCTACAAGTAGGACAATTCACGGCCGGGACAATAGCACATCTCCCGCATCCTCACGAGCGAGCCAATTGGCACTGAGAAGGTTGGGTTTGCTTTTTCGAATATCCCTTTAATGTCAGTCATTCTTTCGCCTTTTCTAGTCTTGTCCGGAACTTCTTATCCGTCCTAAAACTTGCTCCTTGTCAGGTCATGCCACATGCATGGCGTTTGCTTAGAATGGTTGACTTGTTGGTCTTTAGCAGAAACTCTAGCATTGCTCGCCCTTCCTGAGACTGACCGATCTTTCAAGAACACTAACTTTTTGGCGTCCAACCCCATTGACATGTCGACTACTTCAACTTTCATAACCAAAGGCACATGTTCGTTCCTATAGGTATGCGTTTGGTTGGTTTTCGGGCTCGTCATTTGCTTACTATGTTGCACTTTCCTGACATCATCTCGTGGCGGGAGGTCAAGTGCTCGCCTTCCGGAAAGAGCCTTCTGGAGCATAATATTTCATTGGCTAAGGCATTGGTGTCGGCTAAGACCATCGCCCTGGATTCACCATCGTCAAAGACCTCTAGGGCAAAAAGCAAGGCGATCGCTGCTGCCAAAATGTTGGTAGGTGAACTCAAGGATAGGCCCTTAGGCGACTTGCTTCAGACTCTGGACCCTGATGCCAGGAAAGAGATTGGGGACCTGCACCCGATTGATTGCATCGATGAGGTGGGGGCAACAACTTGAAAGGTATATGCAAAGTCACTTGTATGTATATATATATATATATGTATATATATATATATTTTATGATAACTGATTACAAGATTTTTTGTATACATGCCCTTCAGTATTCCATAGTGGCATTTTTTACCATGCATGTGTTAAGCAACGGGGCCGATAGACGTATTGCCCAGGTTGAAGGTCAGCTTAAGGCTGCCAACAGTCGTGTGAAGGTGGCTGAGAGTAAGCAGGCCTCCGTCGAGAAGAAATTGAAGGAAGTCCAAGCCCGGTTCAAGGAATTGAAAAGCAATGTCGAGAAGCTTCAAATGAAGGACGCTCAAATCGCAAGTGATGTCAGAGCATATTACTGCATCAAGTCTCGTGTCGAGATGATGGAGGAGTATGTTGTGGGGAATCATTCTTCCTGGAATATTGAGGATGAGAAGGCTAGTATGGATCTTCTCTATCCCAATGGGAATCCTGGTGACGAGCTATTTAAACTTGTTGGTCTGGGCGAGGATGAGCAGAAAGGGGAAGACGACCCCAAGGCGAAAAAAGATGTTGCTGAAGATGTGCTGGAGGCGTCTCCTACGGTAATAAAGGGTCAAGATACCACTCCTGCAAATGTGGATGAAAGGTGAGGTGAATCTTAATTTATTTCCCTGTAATGGCAGTCACAATGATTTGCTCGCGTTGTGTTGTTGACGCTTTGACTTTGATGTTTTGTGTTGTGCCCCATCGTGGAGATGAGATGGATACATGTTTTGGCGACCCGTCTAACATCGCGGGTCGTGTATTATGAATGCTTTGTTTTTTGCATACCTTGTTGTTGTTTGCTTTGTTTTGCAGATGGACTTGTCAGTCGCGTCCTGGTTGAATCATATGATGTTGGTCGAGCTGACATGTGATTGTAGTTGTTAATAAGTATAACATGTCATGTAGTTCCAGGGAAGAGGATTGTAGTATTTGGGTAAGACGTGTACCTTATTTAGGGTATTGACTTCTCTAACAAAACATGCTTTCAAGAGCTTCTCTACTTCTTCTCTTGCTCATTGTGCTCTATTACCAACTTGCTTTCGCTTTTTCTGCCGAATTGGTTTAGCATCGCGGTTTATATTTAACGAATGAGTCATAAGGTCCACAAGGATACCTTTGAGATCGCGGGGCGCCCATGCAAAGACATTGCAGGACTGAGCTAGCAACTTTTCTATTTCCTCTTATGCCTGGACTCCTAAGGTCTTCCCCATGTATAGCCTCTCTTCTCCGCAATCAAAGGGTGTAAGACATCTTGTGTCCTCTTCTGCGATTACCTTTTCTAAACGACCTCTCACTTCTAGATCTACTTCTTCCTCTGTTGTCATCCTTAAATCATCAAGAGGATTTAGCAGTGCACAATGTTTGTGCACAAAGTTATACAAGTTTGTGTACCAAAGTCTATTGAAAAGTGCACCATAATATGTTGAATTATGGATCCGATTTTTATTGAGTAGTGCACTTGTTTTTTTTAAATACAATGGAGTGCACAAACACATGAACCTTCTCAGTGCATAAACACATAAAATGTGGTACACAATTACTTGTAATGTGGTGCATATTTATTTATGCCATTGTGCACTTATATTTTAAGTAATTGTACACTTGTATTTTATTTAAATGATGCACAATTATTTTCATCATGGTGCACAAGTATTCATAAGATGGTGCACATCCAAAATGATACACAAGCAAGTGCACTGACCACTCAAGGATCGGTCAACACTGGTCAGCGATTGGTCAACACCAGTCAACGCCGATCAACGGTCGGTCAATGCTGATCAACCTCGGTCAACGCCAGAGCTCTGGTGGGTCAATGGGGGAGACCAGCTGTGCACCAACGTAGAGCGCAATTGTGTGTGCATGAGATTGCAAGTGCATTGTGCACTTTCTCCCCCTTGTATACCTTGTTGTATTGACTTAAGCATCAATTCACATTTTAAGAGAGTTTTCATTTTAAATAGTATTCACACCAGATCCGCATTCTGTTATTATAATACATTATTATAATATATTATAATAGATAATACTATTGTAGTCGAACTAGATCTGCCATATATGGTTGTATAGGTACATGTTTATCTTGATATAATAAGCACGGGGAGTTGAGAGCTTAGGGTGTGTTCGTTGCCTCATTATTATATATTATAATGAGATTATTTTACAAAAGTGATTATTGGAATTTGGAAAGGTGGTGCTCAGTCAAACGAAATTTGGAGAAAGAAATATTCATATAGTGAAGCCCAAACACACATCAATTTATTTAAGTTATTATAATATTTTCTTATAATGTATAATACACTGAAGATTATAAGAGAATATTTAGGGTATAAAATGAGGATTAATCTTAGTTATTAAATTATAGAAATGGAGAGTTAGGATTAAAACATATGGAATGGCAAATTTGTAAATATAATTAATTTTTTAATTTTAATTTTTAATTTTAATTATTACTTTTTACAATTTTTTAATTTCCGAAAATATATTTAGCAAAATTTTTGTTTTTTTTCAAAAAAAAAATTCCCCAAAAAATAAATTTTTCCCTTGAAAATTAAGTTTTTTCCCCAAAAATATATATATTTTTTTTATGAATATTTTGCTAAAAAAATAGTACCATGCACCTTAGCATTTTAATCATACACTTTACTCATGCACTTTAATATATTAAAATGTACTTAATTTTAGATTACTAAACATTCACTTCAATATATTTACACATGCATGCACTTAACTTGGAATATTGAGCATCTACTTTAATATAATTATATATGCACTTTTTAACATATTAAGTATACACTTTAACATGATAAATATGTACTTTAACATACTAACACATACACTTTTAATATAATAAACATACACTAGGTAAAATGTGTACTTTTATAATACATGTTAAACATACACATTTACATATTACAACATGTACTTTATCATATTAAAGATACACTCAGGGAAAAAAGATAAGGTGATGATGGGGGCTTAGGAGAGGAGTGAGGACGCTCCAAGACTGTCGGATTAAGAAAAAGTGCGCACAGATCAATCAAGGAAAAAATACTAAAAATTTTTGATACAATTCGGCACGGCCGAATTTTTCGCGAAAAAAAAATGCGTCCTGTGTGCACACGCATTTAGTCTGTATGCACACATATATTGTTTTGCATGCATACACACGTTGCTTTCATGTGCACACACATGTCATTTCTGTATGCACACGTAGGTTATTTTTGTTGGTTTTCATACGTATGCACACATGTTATTTCGTATGCGCTTTGAGTCATTTTCGCATGCACACATGTTATTTTCATGTGCACACATGCACACCTACGTTGTTTCACATGCACACATAGCACGTAGTGCATTTCGTATGAACAAACATGCCATTTTCACATGCACATAGTAGTATACTTTGCATGCAAACGAGAGTAGACTTCGCATGCACACAGCCGTGTTTTCATGTGCACACGTTTTGTTCATTCCATATGAACGCACATGTTTTATGCATGCACACAAAAATGAATTTCACGTGCACACCGTAGTGTATTTGGCATGCACACAACAGTGTATTTGGCATGCACACAAATCTACACTTCGCGTGCACGCGAATCCGTTTTTTTCGCGAATAATTAGGCCGTGTCGATTTTTTGCCAAATTTTTGAAAAGCGATCTAGACACTCCGTTTGCTTCCCATCCGACAGCTCTCATGCGTCCCCATTCCTCTCCTCCCTTCTCATCCTCACCGGATGTCAACCCCACTATGTGAGAATTAAAAATGTCCTTTTATATGCATTTTGAATTTATTATAGATGCACTTTTGATGCTTATTTATGCACTTGATATATAATTAAATAAAATACTTTTCGAAAATAATACGAAAAAAATAAAAAATTGAAAAAAAAATTAATTTTTGAAAAAATTTGATTTTCGAAAACAAAAATTCAAATTTTTTTATTTTTAAAAAATATTAATTTCAAAAAAAATATTATAAAAATAATAATATTTATAATTTTATAACTTTAATCTTATCCATATTTTTTAAATCGAATAAACTTAATTACTCCTCACTTTATACCCTAAAACCATTAATCAGTTAAGGCTATTCATCTACTCCATCCGTCCCTTAATTTCGTTTCCGTTTTGTTTTTGTACACTATTCATAGTTGAAGAGAATTTTTTAGTTTTCTTCCAATATATAAGAAAAAACATAGTCATGTGGGGTCTTGTTTGATTCGTCTTAACGAGTACTTTGATAATATCAAAACAATTATAATTTTTATTAATATGTAATTAGAGATATTAACGATACAAAACTAGTAACAAGTATACCCACTAAAAATAGGAACAAAATTAAGGGACTGAGGGAGTATAATAATACTGTAGCCAAACGAGATCTTAATTTATGAAAGAAGTGTGAAAGCAGAGCCCTGTGCGCGTCGGTACCACATATGAGCTAGAAATCACATAATTATACTGTGCAATTACCAATTGATTTGATATATATCAGAGTGAATATGGATGTAAGCAAGTATGATGATCTGAAAGTGATGGAGTCAGCTGAAGAGATGATGAAGAAGATTCTGCACAAGCCGGAGGAGCAGAACGACGTACCGATGATCATAGCAATGAAGGGCGACGCCTACTCCGGCAAGACAGCCTGCGCGGACGCCATCGGGAAGTACTACCGATGCCCCGTTTTGGGCTTAGACAACATACTCGACTCCCTCTCTGGGTCGTCGGCTCCATCCTCTCCCCAGGAAGCCGAGCGCCTTGCTGACCTGGCCTTCGACGTCATCATCCGCCACGTCAGGCTCCAGCTAGGGTTTGGGCGGCCGACGGTGGTCGACTCTCCGCTCTCCAATTCGAGTCATCTAAAGAAGCTTCTCCAGCTGGGGGAGCAGTTCAAGTCTTGCTCGAACACGGCGTGCGACAAGGTGCACTGCATGTTCGTAATCGTGGAGTGCAGGCCCGAGACGAGGTACGCGTGGCAACAGAAGTTCGAGAAGCGCGACCGAGAAGCCACTGACAAGTGGTATAAGCCCAAGGAGTGGGGAGATTTGAAGCACAGCCCGTCAATAGCGGATTGTGACCCAAGCCTGCTGTCGAGCCACGTGAGTAGGCTAATCGTGGACACCACGGGCTACGTCAACTTCCGCAATCTAGGCCCCGCTACCCACGACTTGACCTGGTGTCCGAAGGGCCATCTCCTCAACCTCCGCGATTGGCTTCCCAACAACCCGATTCACAAGGACGTTTCCTTCCTCAAGTCGATGAAACGGGCCGCGGAGCAGCCCGACATGGTCCGTACTGATGACGCGCTGGAATGTGGGCAAGACGGTCGCCACTTTCTGCGGGATGTCGGCGACTGTTTCAAGGATCAGGATGTTTCCCTTGGCTGTTGTCGAGCCTGCCAAGAGTCCATCTCTAGTCTAGCATACGCCTGCACGCGCTGCAAGCTGCCCCTGCACAAGTGGTGCGCCGAGCTGCCTGACAAGGCCGTGATCTCGAATCCCCACTACTCCAGCCTTCCCCCTTTCCTCCGAGTCTTGGACAGTCCCGGCGGAATCGTATCCGCCCACGAATTTGAGTCCAGTATTCCGGAAGAGTACAAGCAAGTCAAGTGCAGCGCCTGCTCGGCTGCCCGCGGGGAGTTCTCTGTCGCTTGCGGGTCGTGCCTCTGGGACATGCATCTGAGGTCGGGTGTGGTCCCCACCGTGGTCAACCACGAGGGCCACCACGGCGGGGACCACTCCCTCTACTTCTGGATCACATCGGCCCTGAACCCGCGCGAGTACCAGTGCGAGGCGTGCAAGCTCCCGGGTTCTTGGGTCGGCTACACGTGCCTGGTGGGTACGTTCAGGTACAACGTGCACGTGGAGTGTGCGCTCTTGCCCCGTCCCCTGAGGCACGCTCATGGCGGATACGAGCACGATATGCGCCTCGTGTTCGGTACCTGGGAAGAAGAGGAGGACTACATGTGCGACGTGTGTCAAGAACCGAGGGATGATCCCACTGCCTGGTATTACTACTGCGACATATGTAAGATTGCTTCGCATCTTCACTGCATATATCGCAGTGACATATGAATTGAAGGAATCATCCATCAAAGTTCAGGGGCAGTGGGATATTGGTCATCCATCTATGGAAACCTTCTGTTATTACTCAATATGTCACCGTCGTAGCTACTTGAATATGGATTGATCGATCCTGCAAGTTCCTTGTCTTCGTTATGTATCCATCGACCATGCACTTTTAATTAATAATGGTAAGATTGTACACATGGCCTTTGTCATGTGCCAATCCACCAATTGCTGTTGTTATTGTACTCTTAAATCCAACTATCCGCGTTTCTTCTAAACAAGTAAACATATTCCAGAAAATATGAATTTGACAGAAGAACTTTCAAACTCTGTTTCGTATTAGACTCTTTCGATCTATATTAGATACATTTTTCCCGTACAGAAAAATTTAAGAAAAGTTAGGATCCTTTAAATTGAGATGTTTTGCCTATTAAGCGGCATAGGATAACTCCTAATAGAGAAGTACTTTTTTGTAGAGCCTAAAGAAACTATAAAGGGGTCTCTCTTCTCTCTAAAAATTCAAAATTCAATTCAAAAATACCCACTTAATTAAAGGACAATCTTCTCCAACAACAATCAACAAAAAAACAATTTAACAGACCCGAGTTAAGTTCACAAGCTCCCACCTCTCTTATCCTCTTAGAGAGAGACAACGGGAAGTACAAAACCGGCAACCCCGACTGTCACCACCACCACCACCATCGGGTAACCCCCGATACCACCGGTAACCCCGTCCTCCGGGAAACCCCCGACATCACCGGACAACCCCCGACTACCTCTGGATAACCTTTGAATGTCACCACAACCGGGTAACCCCCTGACACCACCGGTAACTCTTTCCTTCGGGCAATCACCGACACCACCGAGCAACCCCGACCACCTCTAGATAACCCCTGAACATCACCACCCATAACTCTACCACTCAACTTCAAATCCAAACAATATCTACTAATTAAGTGGAGCTTAAAATCCCCTTGGCCAACATGCTCTCGAGGCCCCCAACCCACCGGGATACCCCCGCCAACTCACTGGGACAACACCCCTACATATTGTATTGCCAACTCACCGGGCCAACATGCTCTCGAGGTTTCCAGTTTTTCAAACCCAAATCAAATTCGTTTTTGATTCCCCACCCAACAACACCCAATAACATGGGTTCAACCCCCAAATCAAATTCGTTTGATTTCTCCCATTATTTAGATCTGAGAATTTCTCAGATCTACACTTCTTGAAGGGGTATCAAGCTCCTTCATCTACTGGTGGTTCTTCGGGGTGGTGGTGGGCTCCGCGCTAGGGATCGGCTCGGTGTCTTTTCGCCCTGAAGAACGTCGGCTGGGTCTCCGGCTGGGCTCCACCGTCGGGGATCTCCCGGAATGGCCTCATCTAGCCCTGTCTCACCCCCTAACTCATCCTAGCCCTCATCACCTCCACCGCTGTGTTCTTCACACGCATCCTCGTCCGCCCCTCGTCTTCGCTAGTGACCCGCTCATGATTCCGGTGGAGACGAGGATTGTGGCAGTGAAGGTCCCCGTGGAGGGAAGGTCTTACAGGAGGGAAGGCCTGTAATATCCCTTAATTTTAGTAAGGGTATTTTCGAATTTTCCAACTCCTGTATTACAAGTCAGATTAAATTCAGAGAAGTTCGGACATTTTATAAAATGTTTGATCTCTGTAATATTTTTTCTGAGTAATATAAAATATAGTTGATGTATTTTCGGGGTTAAATAGTCGTTCGTGTACGAATATATTTAACCCGGGGTTAAGATAATTAACCCAAGATTAAAACGGACAAAAAGGGTGAAAAATGGCCTTGACCGCACCCCACGGTCAAGTGGCCGCACCCGCGGCAAAGGCCGATCTGTGAGGCGGTATGTGGAAGCCACCGCACCCCTGCCGCACCCTGCCGCACCCCGCGGTGGGATATTTTTTCTTCTGCAGCGTTATCCTCTTCCCCTGCAAGTGGCGTCGGTTGTCAGGCCTAGGCCGCCTGATTTCGCCCCTAGCTGTCCCATCTGTTCCCTTGCAAGTGTAGGTGGGTTGGGGCTATAAAAGGGAGGAGCTGGAGAGGAGGATTGGGAGCTGAACGTCTTCTTCCTCCTCTGTCTTCTTTCTCCTCTGTTTTCGCCATTGCCGCCTGAGCTTCCAAGCTTTCGCTGGAGTTTCCCTTGAGTGGAGAAGGTACTCCCAAGTGGTGTTGGAAGGTTTAAGATGTTTGGAGATTGAGCCGTAATCAAATCGGGGCCGATCGAATCGTGGTGGTGAGTTTTCGCCATTAAAGCTGTCAAGCTTCTTGCCCCTGTGACGTCAAATCCTCGAGATTTCCCACAGTGATCAGGCCGCGATCGCGGTCTTCGGACCGCGATCGCGGTTTACTCTCGACTTCTGGCCAATTTAATTCAGCGAAGGAGCCGCGATCGCGGTTGGTAGGTCGCGGTCGCGGTTCCTGTTCGTCGGCTTCTTTCTCTCTCTCGACCTCTTTTTCTTCATGAGGTACCTCCATACTCTCCTGGACTTCCTCCTCAGCGACCCTTTTAGCCTCGTTCTCAGCCCCGCACCTCAGTGGCACAGCACAGACAGTCTCTTGTGTATTTTCTGCTGCAGGGACTTGAGATATTTCGGATTTCAACTTCATCAACACTTGATTTAGTTGGTTCAGCCGGATCTGGATACTGGGGGTCGCCTCTTGCTGCTGTTGGGCTATCGTTTCTACTCTTTTTCCCAACAAAGAAACATTCTGAACCATCTTTGTATTCATTGAGGACACGTTCTGAGCCAGGGTTGCAATGCTTTGCGTCAAAGTGTTGAGTGCGTCTACACCGGGCACATACAAACTTGCGTTCCGTCCTTGGATTCCATATGAATATGGTTGCCTGTACGGTGGTTGATTTCCATACGGACTGAACTGTTGTTGGTGTGAGTATGGCTCATGGCTCGGCCCATGCGAGTCAACACCTCTTCGTGCATTTATTGTAGCTGCAAATGCGGGAAGTCCTGGACAATCATCGGTGATGTGAAGCATTGCGTGACAGATTCTGCAGGCTCTGATTGGTCCTTCTGCACTCGAATAGGGGTGATATCCCCTCTCTGGGGAGAATGAGTAGGAGTATAGGTCATCTCGTGGATCTCCCAAAAAACTCATATCTGTATCAAAAGCAAAAAGCAAAAACAAAAATTTAGTAGCACTGGTGTGGACCGTAAGATAGGTCCACACCAAAGTAACACGCACACAAACAAACACACAGGAAAATCAAGCCTTGCTTCCCCGGCAACGGCGCCAATTTGATAGGGGAATAGTCGTCGTATCACCTAATCAAATAAATCCTAGCAAACCTAAACAAGTAGTTAGGGCAAGCAAGGGTCGAATCCACACGGAGGAAGGGATTAATCTATGTGTTGTTCGCATGCAATAGTAACAAGAGGGGGGTTTTGTAGGTTGGTTGGTCACAAGTAAAACAAACAAAACAAAGTAGAATGGATGAAATATCAATAGAGAAAAACACTTAGCCAAGTAATGTCCACATAAGTCATTCAAAGGTTGTTCATTGATTAAGTCCTATCTTCCTATTCGGTTATTCCTGTCCCGATCTTATGTAAATTCAGAGGAAAACCTTCCACAAAGAACCCTTACCAATGAATAACCCTAGTACCACTAAAGGTTCAACCCAAAGGCAGCAATGCATATAAGAATTAACCAGGATACACAGAACGCTCGCTCATATGCATTTACCATGTAATTATCTCTCCCTACAATAGAACAATTTCAACCAGAGCATGTAAATTATAGTTGCTACAGCAGAATAGGACGTTAGCCCAACAGTTTCCTAATCCTAGCAATATGAAAATCACCAATAACAACTAGTTGCGCGGGCTAGTGCAATCAATGAAATCCAATGGAATAAGCTTAGAAGAGATAATATAACTCAATAGGAATAAATAGATAGGAACAAAACCTCACAACCAGATGAATAAACTCATGCTTCCATTACCGGACTAAGCCAAAGAGGCTTAGCTCCTCATAGACATGGTGAAAACTTCAAAGGAAATAAAACAACGATGAATTGAAATTGCAAAAACTAGAACTTGTCTCTAAAGAGTCGATCTCTAACCCTAATGCATAAGGAGAGTATTTATAGGGCCCTAACAAATGACCTAGCCCATTAAGAAAAATAACTGAAATAGAAATAAGAAAAAGGGAAAATAAAACTAAAAAGATAATTAGGAATAAGTACGAGCTCCTGCCGTGTCAGACCCGCGATCGCGGGTGGTGGACCTTGATCGCGGCCCATGTGGCTCCGCGTCCTTCAATCTCTCCGCGCCCGCAAAAAACTCTCGACATGCTTCGAGGCCCGCGATCGCGGCACCCATGCCCGCGATCGCGGTTAATGCTCGGCATTCTTGTCCTTTGCCTTGCACCAACTCGTCTCCTCTTCACTCCTTGGCGTCTTATCTTGATGGCTTCCTTCCTCAGTGTCTTCATGATATCCAAAGTAGCTCAAACACCTCCAAAAACACCAACTTCGCCTCCAAACGCCATACACAAGAATGTGTCTAAATCTACCCGAATGGCACCAATAAAACCTCTAATAACTCTTAATTAAGCCCTACAAAGTAGTGCTTATCAAACTCCCCCATGCTTAGACCTTTGCTCGTCCTCGAGTAAACTAAAAGAAAGTCTACTCCTCCAATGTAGCACCCAAGGTCTCAGGAAGCATATCCTCCAACTAAGAGTTACCTAACCCATGCCAAAGCTCCTGACACCAATCTCATCTACAACACATCCACAACTCAATAAACTTGAGGGCAAGCAGAGTACTTCCCCTAAGCTCAACCCGGACATCCAATAGTGTAAAGTGACCTCTAATCCTAGCCTCCATCTATGACTCCTTATGCCTCCCAGAGTGACCTAACCGACAATCCTTCTTTGTCTCCTCTTCTTATGTCGCCCCTCCAGGTAAAATGAGATCCTAAAATCACTCCTCTTCTTTTCACTCATTTTGCCTAGGAGCCCTTTCGGGTTTTCATCCTAGCCACTCGTATTTTTCTCATAGATGTGCTCACAAAGCTCACGTCACTCAGACACCTTTTTACCCCAGCCTAGCGCTGGTCCGGGTCACCTGCTTATTACCCAAGCCGCCCTTTCGGGTTTCCGACTTGTCCCAAGATTTTCATGTATGTATTTTGATGCTATTGACTTAAATCGTGAAGGTTAGTAGGGATTTGTTTAATAGTTAGGGTTATCAGGACTGGTTGGATTGGTAACTAATTCAGAACAAGGATTTGGACTTTCATGAGTATTGAGGACTAGGAATAATCAATGATCGATCTATCAATCTGAAGTGTGGATATTTGTTTGGCTGAGTTATTTTCCCTAATTTGATTTCAAGTCTTTGTTTTTATTTATTTATTTTATTTATTTTGTTTTTAATCATAAACCCCCCTTGGTTACTTATTGGTATACAATTACATCATTGGAATAGTATTTGATTCTCTGTGGGATTCGACCCTTGCTTACCAGACTACATTAGTTAGGTTTGTTTAGGATTATTTTGTTTAGGTGTCACGACAACGCCTATCATCTTTTTTGATTTTTGACTTTTTCAATTTTTTTTTAAAAAAAAAACAAAATGCTGAAATTCAAAGTGCAATGCTGGAAAAAGAATATGTACAAGATAGACAGTGAATACTTCTACTCCCCCATGCTTAAATCATGCATTGTCCTCAATGTATGGAAGACAAAGAAAAAAGTAAGGGGAAGAAAGAAAGAACTCACTGAGTGTACGCCGGGATGGTAGTCTTCGTCAATAGGAAGGTACTCAGGGATGTAGGAATCCCCATAAACTTCATCACCACTTCAACAGTCGAACTGCCCAAGAGATAGATCATGGAATGCTGGAACTCCGAGCTCAGTATGCACATGTGGTGACGCACAGGTGAAGACGTACCGCAGGGAACAACAACAATGGATGGATCAAAGGTACACCGGTTGTTGCTCGCAAACATGATGAAGAAAGACCGCCTCAGAACCGCCATGAATGAACCGTTGTGGAAAAATCGCCATGGAAGGAGCACCGTGGAGGAACTGCGATCGCGACAGTGAAGGCCGCGATCGCGGGTAACGTACGACTTTTTTTTTTTGTTACCGATCTGCAATAACCCCGCGATCGCGGGTGAACAGTACTAGCAATCGCGTTTTTTTTTTACTAACCCTAATTCGCGGCGCGCCTTGGGCCCGCGATCGCGGGTTTTGTTCCGCGATTGCGGTTTTTGCTCGACTTTCTCCGGCCGCGATCACGGGTGTTATGCCGCGGTTGCGGTTTCTTCTCGGCTTTCCTGCGTGGTTTAGTCGAACAAAAACAAAAACAAAGACAAAGCAAAAACACACCAAAATAATGCGAGAACAAAGAAAGAAAGACAAAGGAAAAAAATACATACCTCGGGTTGCCTCCCGGACAGCGCCTTAGTTATTGTCATGGCTTGACATACTACTCATCCTCCTCAACTAGGGTTGCTCACAACAACTGAACTCCTGGGGCCTGGATCAGGCAGATGCTTCTTTATATGCTCCATGTTGAGCATTGCCCCCAGTCTCTTACACTTCGTGATGGATGAAGTGTTGTTCATATCTATGAATGCACTTGCCATCTTCAGAAATGGTCTGCCCAGCATCTCAGGGGCTGCATGTATGTCCTGCCCCGTGCCCAGCGTATAAAAATCAGCCACTTGGATCAATGCTTCCTTTTTGTGCCTCCCTTTTGGCTTCTTCTTGAAGTTGCCCAACACCCTTAAAAATTATGGGCAACGAGGGGTGCTGTATGCCAGAGTGACCAGAGGAACGTTCGCCTTGCAGCTACTGAAGGTGTCAAATAAACCTTTGTCGTTCTTCACCATTCTGGTGTCCTTCAGAGCCACAGGGAAGGGTGTAACGGGGTGCAGCAAGACAAGTGGGAGAGAGTTTAGATGCACATACTCATAATAGGCATCCTTGAGAGGGTCGGGGACGATTTCGGGAGGAACAGCCGCTTCTGGGGAAGAACCGCGATCGCGGTTGGTAGGTCACGGTCGCGGTGACGTCAAATCCTCGAGATTTCCCACAGTGATCAGGCCGCGATCGCGGTTTACTCTCGACTTCTGGCCAATTTAATTCAGCGAAGGAGCCGCGATCGCGGTTGGTAGGTCGCGGTCGCGGTTCCTATTCGTCGGCTTCTTTCTCGCTCTCGACCTCTTTTTCTTCATGAGGTACCTCCATACTCTCCTGGACTTCCTCCTCAGCGACCCTTTTAGCCTCGTTCTCAGCCCCGCACCTCAGTGGCACAGCACATACAGTGTCTTGTGTATTTTCTGCTGTAGGGACTTGAGATATTTCGGATTTCAACTTCATCAACACTTGATTTAGTTGGTTCAGCCGGCTCTGGATACTGGGGGTCGCCTCTTGCTGCTGTTGGGCTACCGTTTCTACTATTTTTCCCAACAAAGGAACATTCTGAACCATCGTTGTATTCATTGAGGACACGTTCTGAGCCAGGGTTGCAATGCTTTGCGTCAAAGTGTTGAGTGCGTCTGCACCGGGCACATACAAACTTGCGTTCCGTCCTTAGACTCCATATGAATATGGTTGCCTGTACGGTGGTTGATTTCCATATGGACTGAACTGTTGTTGGTATGAGTATGGCTCATCTCTCGGCCCATGCGAGTCAACACCTCTTCGTGCATTTATTGTAGCTGCGAATGCGGGAAGTCCTGGACAATCATCGGTGATGTGCAGCCTTGCGTGACAGATTCTGCAGGCTCTGATTGGTCCTTCTGCACTCGAATAGGGGTGATATCCCCTCTCTGGGGAGAATGAGTAGGAGTATAGGTCATCTCGTGGATCTCCCCAAAAACTCATATCTGTATCAAAAGCAAAAAGGAAAAACAAAAATTAGTAGCACTGGTGTGGACCGTAAGATAGGTCCACACCAAAGTAACACGCACACAAACAAACACACAGGAAAATCAAGCCTTGCTTCCCCGGCAACGGCGCCAATTTGATAGGGGAATAGTCGTCGTATCACCTAATCAAATAAATCCTAGCAAACCTAAACAAGTAGTTAGGGCAAGCAAGGGTCGAATTCACAGGGAGGAAGGGATTAATCTATGTGTTGTTCGCATGCAATAGTAACAAGAGGGGGGTTTTATAGGTTGGTTGGTCACAAGTAAAACAAACAAAACAAAGTAGAATGGATGAAATATCAATAGAGAAAAATACTTAACCAAGTACTGTCCACATAAGTCATTCAAAGGTTGTTCATTGATTAAGTCCTATCTTCCTATTCGGTTATTCCTGTCCCGATCTTATGTAAATTCAGAGGGAAACCTTCCACAAAGAACCCTTACCAATGAATAACCCTAGTACTACTAAAGGTTCAACCCAAAGGCAGCAATGCATATAAGAATTAACCAGGATACACAGAACGCTTGCTCATATGCATTATCATGTAATTATCTCTCCCTACAATAGAACAATTTCAACTAGAGCATGTAAATTATAGGTGATACAGCAGAATAGGACGTTAGCCCAACAGTTTCCTAATCCTAGCAATATGAAAATCACCAATAACAACTAGTTGCACGGGCTAGTGCAATCAATGAAATCCAATAGAATAAGCTTAGAAGAGATAATATAACTCAATAGGAATAAATAGATAGGAACAAAACCTCACAACCAGATGAATAAACTCATGCTTCAATTACCGGACTAAGCCAAAGAGGCTTAGCTCCTCATAGACATGGTGAAAACTTCAAAGGAAATAAAACAACGATGAATTGAAATTGCAAAAACTAGAACTTGTCTCTAAAGAGTCGATCTCTAACCCTAATGCATAAGGAGAGTATTTATAGGGCCCTAACAAATGACCTAGCCCATTAAGAAAAATAACTGAAATAGAAATAAGAAAAAGGGAAAATAAAACTAAAAAGATAATTCGGAATAAGTCCGAGCTCCTGCCGTTTCAGACCCGCGATCGCGGGTGGTGGACCTTGATCGCGGCCCATGTGGCTCTGCGCCCTTCAATCTCTCCGCGCCCGCAGAAAACTCTCGACATGCTCCGAGGCCCGCGATCGCGGCACCCATGCCCGCGATCGCGGTTAATGCTCGGCATTCTTGTCCTTTGCCTTGCACCAACTCGTCTCCTCTTCACTCCTTGGCGTCTTATCTTGATGGCTTCCTTCCTCAGTGTCTTCATGATATCCAAAGTAGCTCAAACACCTCCAAAAACACCAACTTCGCCTCCAAACGCCATACACAAGAATGTGTCTAAATCTAACCGAATGGCACCAATAAAACCTCTAATAACTCTTAGTTAAGCCCTATAAAGTAGTGCTTATCAGTTAATAATCCCGATGTAATAAAGATTCAGTAAAGAGAATTGTCTATGTACGCCTAAGGAGTAAAGTGGTAAGTGTATCTCGTAAGCTGAGTTCTTCCAAAATTCCTTAAGGTGTAGGAATGAATGTGTGGAGTTGATGTTCTAAGAGATTAAGAGTTATCTCCCAAATGTGAATTCGTTTTATAAGGATTAATGTGGATGAATCATTTTCAGAATGATATCTTAAGGAATTAAGAGTAATATCTCGTGTGATCCGTTTCGAGGAATATAAAATGTGGTGATTATGTTGGAGAAAATTAAGGAATCTTGAAGGTTTAAGTTATAAAGTGATTAAAGGAATTAGTTAAGTCATTAACGAAAGGATCCCAAGTTGGAATTTGGCGTAAGGACCAAATCTGATGTTAATGAGTAATGGAATTATGGGAGGTATCTTTAAGGAAATTGAGGTCGTAAGATTCGAGGTTATTAAGGTTTAACGTTTGGTTATAAGAAGTTGATGTGTGAGCTCGGGATTGCTCATGTAAGGAAATAGGAAGTGTGTGGTCTCCTATTTAAAAGATACATTAATGTCGTTATGATGATTTTGGAGATCACTATTTTAAGGTAACCATGATTATGTGGATGTAGTAAGAGTTATTACATGGTATGATGTATGGGAATAGAGTAGTGAGATGATATCGTGATTGAGGAATCAGATTAACTTCTTAAAGAATAATTTCGATGATGAAGTGGTTAAGGTTGTTAAGTTCAGATAGTAAGATTAGTAGTGAGGCAGATTTCTCATAGGTTCAGCCAAGTTTCGGGGTCGAAACTTTTCTTAAGGGGGTAGTAATGTAATATCCCTTAATTTTAGTAAGGGTATTTTCAAATTTTCCAACTCCTGTATTACAAGTCAGATTAAATTCAGAGAAGTTTAGACATTTTATAAAATGTTTGATCTATGTAATATTTTTTCTGAGTAATATAAAATATAGTTGATGTATTTTCGGGGTTAAATAGTCATTCATGTACGAATATATTTAACCCGGGGTTAAGATAATTAACCCAAGATTAAAACGGAAAAAAAGGGTGAAAAATGGCCTTGACCGCACCCCGCGGTCAAGTGGCCGCACCCGCGGCAAAGGCCGATCTGTGGAAGCCACTGCATCCCTGCCGTACCCCCGGTAAGAGCTCCACCGCACCCGCGGCGAGCTCTCCGTGTGTGTGTGTTCTTGAGAGTTGTGGTCTTGGGCGAGGCTTGGTTCCTTCGATTCCTTTCGTATTCTTTTAGATTCATATATGGATATTGAATCTAACTTAGGGTCTCGTTATGGGTCGGTTCTTAGGGATCTGTTACTCGAGATCTGTCCCTACTTCTGACCCAGGAACTTGTCGTCTCTAAGCTTGTTCAAGCTTTCGTCGGATCTAAGGCAAGTGGCGGTTCACTCTTGCTTAATCATTCCATGTTTCATTAATTATCAATTGTTTAATTTTTAATTAAATTGGAGTGAACTGTTGGTTTCGTTTGGGAACTAAATTCATAAATAACGTAATTAAAAAGGTGATGTTATAATAGGTTGTGAATCTGCTAGATCCATGCTATTATAAATATATGATTATGATAATGGCCTGGAGGGCTTTAATGTGGATTATTACTGTGTTGAACTGTTTAGTGATAGGTGTTATTTCATACACCTTTACTAGCAACTATTAGCATGATTTGGAGGAGTTTTGGTGCTAAGTCTGTGATCTGGAAGTTGTGGAGAGAAGTGAAGATATCCCAGGATTTACAGCTTAGATGGAGACGGAGCTGCTGGAGCATACTTGGAGAAGGCTACCAAACACTTGGTAGGATTGAAGAGCAGTAAAAGAGAAGTAGAGGAGCTGAAGAAGCTGAAGGAGTGAGCTCACCGCCCCGCGCCAGATTCATCGCGGCCCGGCGGTGACTCCCAGAGAAGGTTGAAGCCCCGCGCCAGAGGAGGCCACCGCCCAACGGTGGAGAGCCTGAAGCCCCGCGGTGGATCTCACCGCCCCGCGGTGGCCGTGTTTAATGCCTCACACCAGAAGACTGTTACTTTCCTTTTATTTCGTTTAGATTTTATTTTATTATTATTCTGTTTTCTTTATTGGTTGCATTAGTTTAACCTAGTTTCCTAAGACTATTTAAGTCCTCTTTCTAGGTTAACATAGAGACCAGACGACTTAGACAACTTTTACATTACGCAGGTTACTTTTCAGATTAGAGTTTTTCATCCCCTTTGATGGAGAACTAACTTCCCCTTGTTCTACTAGACGTGTGAAGCAGTACAGTTGATGTGTTTGTGAGATTTCTATCCCTTGTTCTTATCCTTATAAATGTTGGTTTGATTCTCTTGGTTATATTGAATATTGATTTCTTGTTGTTCTTCTTAGCCTGATCAACTAGGTTGAATGCTTTTTATCAATTGCTAGGATTACATATAGGGGTTCCGAGTGCATATCTAGTAGCAAACACAATTGTGCGTATAGGGGTTCCGAGCGTACAATTGTAAGTGACAATCAGTTGCATGCGAGTATTAGTACGTCCTTCTATTTGCATGTATCCTATATCCTTGTGTGCACTGCTATTGCTGTGTTGGTGGTAAAGTATACTGACAACTGTGAGAATCAGTGGTATTTTATCATTGGCATAGTAATAAGTCTATTGACAACTGTGAGAATCAATAGTACTTAAGATCAGGGTGAGAACAACTATAAGGATAGTAAAAGAACTTGGGTTAAATAGATTTATGTGATCAAATTATATCTATGTACTGTGGATCTCGCTCTAGTAGGACTACTTTCCCCATTATATTTCCTCAACTAAACCAAACTTGTTTGCTTTGCTTGCTTTGTGTTCTCTTGATAACTAAACACCCGTTCGTGTTACTTGTCATTCACACTTGCATACTGCATCAGATCTTCCCTGTGGGTTCGACCCTTACTTGTCTGCTATACTTCTGTTTAGTGGGTCTGTTAGGATATTTTACTTTGACTAGGCTAAGCAACGATACTTGCACTACGCACTTTTAGCCATCGTCAAATTTGGCGCCGTTGCCGGGGAATTTTCTGTTTTGTTGTGTGTTTTTTTTTGTGATTGATTTTCGGTGGAGACCTATCTTATGGTCGACACTCGTTCTACTGACTCTCCTCTTGTAGCTTTTGATCCAGAAATCGAAAGATCGTTCCGTGCGAACCTACGCGATCAAGGAGAAGAAGAAGTCGAGGTTGAGGTCGTTGAGCCGACTGAGCCAATTAACATCCCTACTGTCGCAATGGCTGAGACTTTGAGAGAATTGACTGAGCCGAATATTGGAGCACAAACCCTGGCTGTCGTCATCGCTGCACTTGGCGAAGGGGTGAACTTCGAGTTAAAGTCGGGAGTTGTTGCTTATCTTCCTAAGTTCCACGGTTTGAGTGGAGAAGACCCGATCTCTCACCTGGGCAAGTTTCACAATGTCTGCATGACTATGAAGCACAGGAACGTGACGGAAGACCAAATCAAGATGAGAGCTTTCGGTTTCTCCCTGCTAGACTCTGCGAGTGACTGGTATTATCATCTGCCGCCAGGAACCATAGATCCATGGAATAAACTGCACAAGGCGTTCCTGGACAAGTACTTTCCAACGAAGAAGGCGAATGCCTTGAAAAAGGCAATTGCCAATATTGAGCAGGCTGGTGATGAGACGCTGTATGATTATTATGAGAGGTACAAGAGGCTCTGCTCTAGCTGCCCATTCCACGGATACGCCAAGCACGATCTTGTCCTCTATTTACACAATGGTCTGCTGGACCAAGAGAGAAGGATGGTGGACGCTGCACGCGGTGGAAGCATCCTGAATCTGACACCAGACGCAGCCATGACGAGATTCCAGGAGATGAGTGAGAGCACTAGGAGTTTTGGGAAGACATACCAGAGAAAGGCGGTCAATGCTGTGACCCTTGCCGGACCAAGCCCAGTGTTGACCGAGTTAGCTGAGCTGAAAGAGATAGTGAAGAGGATGGCGAATCAGAACGCCCCTCAACAAGTTAAAGCATGTGGGCTTTGCTCTGATCAATACCACCCCATCGACGCTTGTCCTCAGCTGCAGGAGGAGGGTGTTGCTGAAGTTAATGCTATAGGAGGCTATGGACCCCCTAGACCACAGTTTGGTGGACAGTTCAATTATAACCCGAGAGGGCGAGACCACCCAGGTTTTAGATGGAGTGACCCTCAAGGTAGTCAACAGCCAGTGCAACAACAACAATACCAGCAGAGAGCCCCATATCAACAGAGGCCTCAAGGCCAAAGCTCTGGTACTTCTACCGAAGAGATGCTAAAGACTTTGACTCAGCATTTCGCCACGCACGTGCAGGCTACTGAGTCAAGTTTGAAGAACATGGAGAGACAAATTGGTCAATTAGCTAATGCTGTGACTAAGATCGACCAAAGGACTTCCAACTCCATGCCCTCTGAGACTACTGTGAACCCCAGAGAGAACGTGAGTGCTATCACGCTCAGAAGTGGTAAGAAGTTGGTCGTTGCTCCTATCGCTGAAGAGGAGAACGAGATTGTAAAGGAGAAAATCACCAGACGCCCCGCGGTGGATGCTACCGCGGCCCGGCCAGAAATTGAAGGAGGAGCCAGTAAAGAAGACCTATTGGCACCGCCCCGCAGTGACTTTCACCGCGACTCGGCGGCTGGTACCAGTAATTGCACCGCGACCCCACCGCCCCGCGACAATGACCAACGCCCCGCGGTGGTTCTGCCGCGATCTGGCCCTCAAAAATCTATCTCCGCTGAAGAAACCTATGTTGATGATTACGTTCATCCATTATTCCCTCATCTAGGTTCTGAGAAGCCCCCAGCACCTTTTCCTGAGGCGCTGAAAGCTAAGAGAGTAGCTGACGACATTGACTTGTTCGAGACATTTCGGGACTGTAAGGTGAACATTCCCCTGATCAAGCTTATCAAGGCTATCCCTCGATATGCCAAGTTCTTGAAGGAGCTGTGCACCGTGAAGAGGACTCAGAAACAGAAGGCTCAAAATAAGATTCCAGTGAGTGAACATGTGTCAGCAGTAGTTCAGAGACGCATGCCTGAGAAGTGCAAGGAACCAGGTATATTTACTATTCCTATCACTATAGGTGAGCATCGATTTGAGAAAGCCTTGTTAGACTTGGGTGCCTCAATTAATGTGTTACCCTATTCTTTGATTGAGGATTTAGGAATAGGACCCTTGCATGATTCTAACATTGTTATACAACTTGCTGATGGTTCTTGTATACCCCCTAAGGGTGTTGTGGAAAATGTTCTTGTGAGGATAGGCTCTTTGATTTTTCCTGCTGATTTCTTTGTTATGGATATGGACTATGATGAGCAGGTCGCTCCAGTTATGCTAGGACGACCTTTTATGAAAACATCCATGACAAAGATTGATGTAGACAGTGGAACTTTGACTATGGAATTTGATGGAATAATTTTTGAGCATAATATTCATAAAGCCAACTCCATTGAATTGCATACCCCTTGCTGCATTAGTGATATTGATAATCATGTGCCTGAAAATATTAAACTTGATGCAGTAGAGACCATAGTTGATTGCTCCTCTATTGATGAACCTATTGAGTCACATGAGTTACATGTTGGTGATGTCTTGTTGGATGACATAGGAGATTCCATTCCCTCCATTTTGGGCACTCGCCCCCCTACACTAACCATACAAGGCTGTAAGCCTTTATCTAGTGATGTGCAACATATTCAGATCGAGCCATATCGGCCCCTACATCGCTCTAAGTATGGGGGAGATACTCCAAAGGAAGTAAGCATGGAGTCGATGGCAAAGAGGGAGCATGGTCTAAGGTTTAAACCTTTCCATGGGAGGTCTTAACATGAAGAGACGAGTAGGAGGATTCCGAGGGGATCCTACTCCAGATGGTAGTTGATTTGCAGTACGTCGAGCCAACGACGATAACCAAGGCGCTGTTCGGGAGGCAACCCGTGTTAGTCTTTCTTTGATTTTTTTTCCTTAGCTTATTTTCGTAGTTTATTTTGCTTTGTTTCGTTCGCCTGTCACTCACATTTCAGGTACGAAAGTAAACTTGAGAAGAGACGTTATGCCCAACCATTCCCACCGCCTCGCGGCGTTCCTCACCGCCCCGCGGTGGAGCCCACCACCCCGCAGTGGAAGTCAGGTATGATTTCTCGACTCTTTAAAAAAAAAAAAAAAAAAAAAGATTAAAGGGCCCCGAAAAAACCTTAAACGGGTGAGCAAAATTTTTATTTCTTGAGTGGTAACTAAGGTTTTGACGGATTGGGCCATTTTTTTCGGGCCAAGATCTCTCTCTTTTGGGCCATGGTACTTGACCGGCCCATCATCCCTTCCTCCCCTTTCACCTTTCCCCTAACCTAGCCCACACTATCTCACACCCTCCATTCTCACGCCTCCCTCAAGCTCCCACGACATTATCCCCCACTCTTCCATAACCCCTCTCGACCTTGAGCCAAATCTAGCCCAAATCCCCCAATTTGGAGTCTAGCCTCACAAGCAAGACAAACACATCCCCACCGCGTCGCTGTAGTCCCACGTCGCTGTCGCTCCGCCGCGCATTGTACCCGCTTTGCGTCGCTGCTGCCACCGCCCCGCGTCGACCTCGCCGCGACCCGGCCAGACCTCCCAGTTGTCCTCACCACGACCCGGCGATTCATCCACTGCCCCGCGTCGAGGCATCCAAGAGTCATCGTTTGTGCTCGTTTGTAAGTCCCCTTGGATGCCTTTGTTTTGAGCAATTCAATTCTTTACTTATGGCACCTAAAGGCAAGAAGCAAGTGTCTCCGAGGGACGAGAGTGAGGTTTATAACATTGTGAAGGAAAGGAAGGTGTTAGCTTCTAAGTTCTTTGATAGGCCAACCTTGGCCGAGATGGGAATGCTGACGTGTATGTCCATGTGCTTGGCACAGTGTGGGTTAGGGGAGTATCTGAACAAGGCTGCCCCTGTATATCCAGGACTTTGCTACCAGTTCATCACCTCTTTCAAGAGGTACTCTAATGGCTCGGACGACAAGCATCTGCTGAGGGTCACGTTCACCTACAATGGGCGTGACTACTCTTTGTCTCCTAAGATGGTGCGTGATGCCCTGGGCATTACAAAGCTACCAACTGATGGGTGGTCTGGTGGCATTCTAGAGTCAGAGATGATGTAGTTCTGGAGGGCTGCTATGGGCCAAACGTTCAGGAAGGGCCAGGAGGTGAATTCGAAGCTGGTGAACCGTGTTTGCAGTTGATCCACAAGGTGATGATGAGAGACTTCTTTGGCCACGCTGATGATGGAAAGGTCCCTCTGAAGGATTTCCGGTGGTTTATGAGCATCTTGGAGGTTGTTGAGTACACGCCGTGTTGCGCTACCCTTTTCTTGGGTTCCTTGAAGAGGATTCGTGATGGTGAGCCACGTGATATTTGTGGAGGTGGTCTGATTACCCTCCTTTGTGCTGGAGTGATAGCTTGCGATCAGATTCCTCGGCCTGTTGCCTACATGGTGTATGATATGGCACATATGAATGTATGCTCGATGTTGAAGCCATTGGGAAAGGATGGTGATTTAGTCTGGTCGTCATATGATGGCCACATTCTGATTGTTCCCCAGGATTTTGCCTACTCCCCTTCTTATGCGGGTTGGTGGATTCCCAGTGAGAGCAGAATGACGACTGATGATGCTCCTACTACTGCTCCTTCAGATCCGTTTGGGGAGGGCCCTAGTGGTGCTGCTGCTGCTGAGTTTGCGGGGGAGGACACTCCTATGCCTACACTTTATGATGCGCCTTCATCTTCTTACGGTCCTGTCGCACCCTGGCAGGAGTTGTATTCTAGATGGGACGCATTCTCAGTACGACAGGATCAGTGGAACACCCAAGTAGAGACCGGTCTGCAGACTTGGCAGACCCAGTTTCGTGCTGATGTAGATGAGCGTCTGGACACCATGGACGCTCATATGAGGGACTACTTCGGGAGGTTCCCACCACCACCACCATCAGGCCCGCAGTGAGTTTATTTTCTTCTTCCCCTATTTCATTTGCTGTTCTTTCTTCTACATTGAGGACAATGTGCGGTTTAAGTATGGGGGAGGGATATAGACTTGCTATCTATCTAGCTAGTGTACATAGCTTTGATTCTGCATTTTTGTTTTCTGCATTTCTATTTTGTAATTTTGCATTCGGATTTGATTTAAAAAAAAAAACAAAAAAAACAAAAAAAACAAAAAAATCGAAAAAGCCAAAAAGAAGTAAAAAGGCAATCAAAATCCTGGGATGAGCTGAAAACCCGAAAGGGCAGTTCAGGTAAAAAGCAGGTAGTCCGGCTGGTATAGACCATGGCAAAATTGGACTGGAGTGATGCGAGTATATGTGAGATATCTAGCAAAATGAAATGAGTGGCTTGGTGAAAACCCGAAAGGGCGCCTTGGCAAGATGAGCGTAAAAGAAGAAGAGTGATTCTAGGATTTCTCGATATTCCTTGGCGAGGTGTCATAAGAAGAGGTGGTATAAGGAGTTCGGGTAGGCCACTCTGGAGTGATAAAGAGCTAGATTGGAGTTAGGATTAGATTATCTTTGCATCACTTATTTTGGTTGTCTGGAGCTTATTGTTGATATGTTGTAGTTGCTAGTGTCTTATTTTCTTGTACTTCCTGAGGCCTTGGTGTTGATTGAGAGAGTGAGTTTTTCTTTAGCTTACTCGGGACGAGTAAAGGTCTAAGTATGGGGGAATTTGATAGGTGTTATTTCATACACCTTTACTAGCAACTATTAGCATGATTTGGAGGAGTTTTGGATGAGTTTTGGTGCTAAGTCTGTGATCTGGAAGTTGTGGAGAGAAGTGAAGATATCCCAGGATTTACAGCTTAGATGGAGATGGAGCTGTTGGAGCATACTTGGAGAAGGCTACCAAACACTTGGCGGGATTGAAGAGCAGTAAAAGAGAAGTAGAGGAGCTGAAGAAGCTGAAGGAGTGAGCTCACCGCCCCGCGCCAGATTCACCGCGGCCCGGCGGTGACTCCCAGAGAAGGTTGAAGCCCCGCGCCAGAGGAAGCCACCGCCCAGCGGTGGAGAGCCTGAAGCCCCGCGGTGGATCTCACTGCCCCGCGGTGGCCGTGTTTAATGCCTCGTGCCAGAAGACTTTTACTTTCCTTTTATTTCGTTTAGATTTTATTTTATTATTATTCTGTTTTCTTTATTGTTTGCATTAGTTTAACCTAGTTTCCTAAGACTATTTAAGTCCTCTTTCTAGGTTAACATAGAGACCATACGACTTAGACAACTTTTACATTATGCAAGTTACTTTTCACATTAGAGTTTTTCATCCCCTTTGATGGAGAACTAACTTTCCCTTGTTCTACTAGACGTGTGAAGCAGTACAGTTGATGTGTTTGTGAGATTTCTATCCCTTGTTCTTATCCTTATAAATGTTGGTTTGATTCTCTTGGTTATATTGAATATTGATTTCTTGTTGTTCTTCTTAGCCTGATCAACTAGGTTGAATGCTTTTTATCAATTGCTAGGATTACATATAGGGGTTCAGAGTGCATATCTAGTAGCAAACACAATTGTGCATATAGGGGTTCCGAGCGTACAATTGTGAGTGAGAATCAGTTGCATGCGAGTATTAGTACATCCTTCTATTTGCATGTATCCTATATCCTTGTGTGCACTGCTATTGCTGTGTTGGTGGTAAAGTATACTGACAACTGTGAGAATCAGTGGTATTTTATCATTGGCATAGTAATAAGTCTATTGGCAACTGTGAGAATCAATAGTACTTAAGATCAGGGTGGGAAAAACTATAAGGATAGTAAAAGAACTTGGGTTAAATAGATTTCTGTGATCAAATTATATCTCTGTACTGTGGATCTCGCTCTAGTAGGACTACTTTCCCCATTATATTTCCTCAACTAAACCAAACTTGTTTGCTTTGCTTGTTTTGTGTTCTCTTGATAACTAAACCCCCGTTCGTGTTACTTGTCATTCACACTTGCATACTGCATCAGATCTTCCCTATGGGTTCGACCCTTACTTGTCTGCTATACTTCTGTTTAGTGGGTCTGTTAGGATATTTTACTTTGACTAGGCTAAGCAACGATACTTGCACTGCGCACTTTTAGCCACCGTCATTTAGTTAGCACGAGTATTGTGTGTTAATTACCGTGATGGTATTATTGTGAATTTAATGTTAACTTAATGTTCGTAGGAACTCTAATCCAAGAACTAATTAGTCGTTTCTTTATAACTTAATGTTCGTAGGAACTCTAATCCAAGTAAGGATTTGTCGTTTCTTAATAACTTAATACTCCTCGGATAATTTCCGAATAATTTAAGGGTCATGACCTATGCTTCCTACCACTGTTAAGGTAGGAGGTGTTTTAACCGCCTTGCAAGCGCCATTGGATGAGCATAATTGCAGTCCTGTGTATTAAGCACCTAGCTAGTGCAATTGGGGTGGACGTAATTGTCACCCTGTAAATTAAAGTGTAAGCACCATATAAGTGCAATCTGGGTGAACGTAAGGTCACCCTGTGTCTTAAACTTCCGTTGTTACTCGGGTTAATTTAATGGCGGTAAATTAATTAAGCACCGCGCCAGTGTATCGGGGTGAACGTAAGATCACCCAGTGTATTAAACTTCCGTTGCTACTCGGAATAATAATTAAAAGCCTTAATAGTGTGTGTGTGTGTGTGTGTATGTGTGTGTTGTAATTTAATGAGATAAGTGCGGTTAAGCACATAATTAATAAGTTTAAGCACCTTGTAAGTGCAATCTGGGTGGACGTAAGGTCACCCTGTGTAATAAACTTGTGTTGTAATAAGATAAGTGCGGTTAAGCACATAATTAATAAGCTTTGGTAGTTGTACTAATTTGGGCAGACATAATTGTCACCCTGAGGTTTAAAGCTTCATAGTTGTTCATAATAATATTAAAAGTCTTAACGTCAATGTGAGTGTTGTAAGTAATAAGTTAAGTGCCGTTATCGCACATAATTATTACACCTTCCCTAACAGTTGTCATAATTTCCTATAAGGCTCATTTCAGTTGGAGTCTTCTCTTCAGTGCATATCTAAATAATCATTCAGTGAAAGTACCGGATTATGTATCATTCCGTCGGTTATTATTCGAGGAACTATGATAGTAAACGGTTACGATCATTCGAACCACTCTGCTTGTACCCTTGCATAGTCTTTCATTAGACTAACCAACCTTAATTGTTCTCTGCATGGTTGGCTGGTGTCATCCGTTCGATTCGGCACATCAGAGGTTGATGCCCGAAGTCAAAGTAACCTGTTGAAGGATAAGAGGCTTGCAAACGAAGATTTAAGTGTCAGTGTTTTAAGTTGTTAAGTATTTTAAGTTATTAAGATTCTTAAAAGTCTTCCGCTGTTTAATCTTTCTTTTAATATGTTATGTAATTAAGTTTAATTGTTCCGACCAAGCCTAGGGTGACATCGGACATCAACGTCTGAGGTCACTGGCATGTGGCATTTCCGAAGTTAAATCGGGGGTGTTACAATGCCCGCCCGCCGGTATCCCATCCACGAAGGTGGCGATGGTGCTCGTCAGGGCGGCGGCGAGGAAGCTGCTACAAAGAGCCTCGCTTCTTTGTATGGCCCAACACGTGCTTTATACAAAAAAAATAGAGGCCCAAAAGCCATGTTAAAGGCCCATCCACCAACAGGGGCCACCAAAACAAGCGTGTAAACATCAATGAGTTGACTACTCAGAAAAAAACAATAGTTTTTTGAAAAATCCAAAGTGACGTGTTGCAGTACTCAAATTTTACTTTTGGGTGTTTCAACTTAGTCAAAACAAGTTACAAGCAATAATGCCATCCAGCTATATATTTTAGACTCATAAACGGTCCACCATCAAAAATTTATCCTTCTTTGTGTTTATCAAACAATTAATAAAATATTAATCAAGTTCACTTAATAGTACCAAATGACAAGATTAATTGATGTTCCGGGTAATCCCCGACACCACTGATAACCCCTTTTTCTGGGCAATCCCCAACATCACCGGGCAACCCCCGACCACCTCTAGATACCCCCGATTCCCATCACCACCGAGTAACCTCCGACACCACATCAACAATAATATCAAAATACCCGTCTACCACTACCAAATCTGACCGTGATCTGGGCTTCCTCATAGATCGGGTGATGTTGATCCCCTTTGGGGGTGCACCAACTCCAAACCATTACTAATTTCTCAACTTTCGTCAAGACAAAATTGATGGATTCAATCACATCAATTTCACCCTTGTTTGACATTTTTTTCTTTTTTGATCAAGTATGGGTGGCAAAATTCTCGTAGCTTTGTGGAATTAATCTTGGGTTCTGGCTGAGCCGCCGGTCGTGGTCGTGGTCATGTCTGTGGCTGAATGAAGACCCCTCTCGAACGAGGGCAATGTCATGGTTGAGGCTCCTGAAGATCCTTCATCTAGGTGAAGGCAACGTCAAGGTAGCCCGTTCAGCACTTCCACAGGTGTTCCTATTTGACCATTTTCCGATGGCACCCTTGAGTCGATGCTGACTTCTTGCCGGCCTTAGATTGTTGAGTTCCCTTTTGCTTCATTGTATTTTCCGTACTTGTCTTTGGTTCTGTCTGTTCGGTTTGTACCAACGCCGATTCTATCGGCCTCTCGAGCTACCCGATGTGGTTATTTCCGATACCTTGAAATCTTTCCTCATAAAAAAAAAACAATTTAAAACCGATAGAATCTGAAACAAAATTTTCATTTTACAACTCAAGATCCAAACATTGGCCTAGACCCAGATTCTCTCCATGACTAACATCTAATAACACCACCAATAATCCTAGGTTGTACCAACAAACTCCTCCTTGTTATGCAAGCAAGAAAAAAAGGAAGGAAGAAGAAGAAAAAAAGTAAAATATGCCATACATAGATTTAGATTGTTGTTCTCGTGTTAATCAACAACCACCACCATCTCCCATACCTAATCTTTCTATTTCTTATTTGATCTCTCAAATTCTAGTCCGCCCTTACCCCCAACGCCAAATCGTGGGATCTCGCTTCCAACACCATTTTGATCGGTTCAAATCGTATGTCGCAAATTTTATCCCACTCCCCTATCCCTTTTGTGTCATTGGTCCACGTGGTATTTTGTTTATCAAATTTAACATTCATCTATTTTATTTGGGGAGCCAAAACTCTTCTTCTTCCCGTGAGATGTTGGCGCCGCTCCTTGCAATCGTGACCCCATCGCTTCATACGGATTCTCTCCATCGTCACCACTAGGTGGCGGTCTCTGATTTTCTTTATTTTTTTTCTCCGGTCTCGACGTGTCACGCTTGGTTTGTTCTTCTCTCTTCCACCAATCTCGTCCCCGCATTTGGTCGCCGACACCATCTGTTGATTTTGGTTCAACGTACGTGAAGATGCCAAGGATCAACACACCCCTGGTCCGGATTTCTCTGAGATTTGTGTTTTGTTCGGGGATGTCATCTGTAACCTCTTGGATACAGGCTTCGCATGGTCTGAGATCTCCAATTACTGGCCTCCCATTTGACGTTGATACTCTCGTTCTTCGCTTCGGGCTGGATAGGGTCTCAAGCTTCGTGCTCCAACCTTTGCACCAATGTTCTCTCTTCACCTCCTTCCGGATCACCAGCTGCGTCTCCTGAGCCTCGATTGCTTCTTTGGACGCCGGATTCACCTGAAAACGTCCCGGAGATGGCTTCCCCAGGAGCGGACTCTCCGACGCTCAAGTCAGTGAGGAGTTCACGAACAGGAAGAAAAGCAAGAAATACAAAAGAGGATGAAGAAAACTGGTTCCGATTTGCTCTCAATCTCACTTAATTCTCTCTGGTTTTCTGATTTTGTTGCTTGAGGAAGAAGAAGAAGAAGAAGAAGAAGCTGTTAATTGAGTGCTCAAGCTCTTTTTTCTCTCTCCTCTAACCGAATTGTCCAAAAAAAACCCCTTCTTTCTCCAAAATGAGGGGTATTTATAGAAGTGGTCATCCCTTTCTCATGCTGCCACTTGTATTTTCTTGTAGATGGGCCTCTCTTCCTTCCTCATGGGCTTTCCCTTCTTTAACGCGGCCTACAGATTGGTTGAGGCCCAGACTATCGGTAGCTTGCTCTTCGCGGATCCTCTGCTTCGTGAATCTGACCCCCACAGCCAGCCCCCCAAGCCCTTTGCGAAGTGAAGAATAAGCAAAGGCGTGGTTTACTGACCTGTTGCAGTTTTACTTAGATTGCTACGCATGGATTTTGGGGTTCACTCGCGAACAATTCTAGTGGAGTTGCTCTTGGAAGAGTCTCCATAACTCCCGGTTTTTTTTAATTTCAAATTTTTTCTCGCCTCATCTTTTGCCGCGTGTTGCGCTTGGTTTTTCGCCACGTGGTGCCTTAGGGCGTCGTTTCGCCCCCCAGCGGTTTATAAAAGCTCTGCCATATGGTTTCTACTCCAATCTTATTGCTTCTCCTCTTCATCTTCTCCGACACTCTTCTGGAGTTTTCACTGTTAGCTTTTCTGGTGGTCTCTTGTTGTCAATCTCGCGTCTTCGGTGGCTTGTACGGTTCGACAGGTAGTGATTCTCCTTCCTCCTTCCTCCTTCCTCCTTCCTCCTTCTTTCTTTTCACTTTTCTATTCCTTCTATTACTTCGAAAGAGGGGGATATTGTGCGATGTGACCTTGAGATGGCTTCTGGCCCGGAGTTTGCGATCCTGGCGTGAATTTGTGTATTGCCGGCGGCATTCTTCAATTAGAGGTACTCCCTCCGATTTCTCTCTTGTTTTATTTTTGAATTAATCACCCAACCTTTCATTCTTCGTTCGTTTAATAATTTTGTCGTTTTTCCTGTGCTTTAGGGTTTGCAGTGGGGTGAAAAACTCATTCGCTCTCTCCTTTTCTTTACTGCGCTCGTATTACTTGTTTCAATTCTTGCCTCCAATTCTTTTTAACCTTGCGTCTGGACTTATTGCTGGTTTCTTCCTTTGCTTTGTTTTGTGCATGAACTTGGTCAATTGCTTGAAGCAAAAAATGAACTTCAAACATCGAGTGTGTAACACCCCCGACTTACGTCGGTAGTGCCACACGCCAATGACCTCAGACGTTGCTGTCCGACATCGGTAGTGCCACATGCCAAGGCTTTAATCAGAACAATTAAACTTAACTGCGTACATATTTTAATGAAAGATTAAACAGCGGAAGACATTTGTGTATGAAACTCAGCCCTTTTATTAAAAGATCACTCATCAAACGAGAGTAGCGTTTTTACAACAAAGTAAAATTTCAGCGGAAGACTTATAAATTACACAGCGGAGGACTTTTAAGAATCAACCTATAACATAGCTAGGTTATAAAGACATCTTAAAGTAATACTTAACAACTTAAAACACTGACACTTAAATCTTCGTCTGCAAGCCTCTTCTTCTTCAACTGGTTACCTTGACTTTGGGAACCAACCACTGATGTTCCGTATAGGACGGATGACACCAGCCAACCATGCAAGGAATAAAACCCGGTTGGTTAGTCTAATGAAAGACTATGCAAGGGTGAAAACAGAATGGTTCTAGTGATCACAACCATTTACTATCACTGTCCCTCGAATAATAACCGAAGGAACGATATATAACCCGGAACTTTCACGGAATGATTTAGTATTTAGATATGCACTGAAGAGAAGACTCCAAGGAATTGAGTCTTAAGGGATGGTATGACAATTGTTTGGGAACGTTAATGTTTCATACAAGCGTTTAAAAACGACTTGATCATTTGGGTCCACGACCAACCTCACCGCACAATGCGAATTCAGATTGGAACATGGAAAGATTAAGCAAAAGCGAACCGCCACTTGCCTTAGTCTAGACGAACGATTGAGCGACGATGGGTTTCTAGGTCCGGAACGGGAACGGAAATCGGATTACAGATTCCGGCAATGACACACAACGAGACCCTAGGTTAGACTCGACAATAAAATGATACGAATCTAAGGAAGAACGAACGAAATCGAAAGAACGAAAGTCCCGCCCGAGACCGGATTGTCCAAGGCCACGATCGCGATTGCCAAAGCAATCTGTGGTCACGGCAGGGATTCCGCGGTCGTGGGCGTCGAGGACAGCGTCCGCGAGTCTCAAAGACAGCGGCCGCGGACGCGGCCGGCCTTGTCACTGCCGCGGTCGCGACAGTTCATGTTTGCGGTCGCGGCCATGAACTCCGGCGACCCAAAATGGAGGAAACTCACCGGCGACGTCGCGAGAGGGCTCGATTCGAGGGGGCTTCGACTCCAACCTTCCTTGTGCCTCCAATGCACCACTCCAAGGCTGCTACAACTCCCGGCGAGGCCTCCGGCGACACTTCAAAAATTCCGGCAAGCAAGCAAACGAGAGAGAGAGAGAGAGAGAGAGAGAGAGAGAGAGATATCAGATTTGGGTGCCAAAAACCCTCCCATCTCGACCTCTATTTATAGATAAAGGAGGAGAGCAGCCCCTGCCCAGATCGACGGTGGCTCAGAAGATCGACGACGACAAAGAACACGCGGCACGCATGCCGGTCTGCACATTCTGCACATTTTCGCGGTCGCTGAAATGCCAAATGCCCAGCTCCTCTGGGAGCTATTTTTCCGCGGTCGCGGAAATTCTTCCGCGGTCGCGGCAGAGGCATTTTCGCGTCTATTTTCCCGGGAAAAGGTTTGGCATGGGTTTAAACCCCCGATTATATATATTTGTACCCGAACAAATAGTCTAAGCCCCGAAAATACGTCGAATGTATTTTCCAAGGCTCAGGGAATTTTACAGAGATCATACACGTTAAAGAAATTCCGAATTTTGCCAAACGCGTCTTGCTTTTCCCAACGAGAGTTGGAAATTTACCCAAATACCCTTACTAAAAATGAGGGGTATTACATCACTACCCCCTTAAAAGAAGTTTCGACCCCGAAACTAGCATCGCTAAGCTAAAGGGACCGGTTCCACCATAATCTCCTTACCTGATCTTAGTATCCTTAATCATCTCATCAAGTACTTGCTCCTGGAAGACGATCTGTTTCCTCAACCATACCACTATCTCGCATAGCCTACTTCCACGTACTATTCTTGTACTAACTCATGACCATCCTCAAGGTCATAATTATCTTAGGATAATTGTCTCCTAAAATCATCGCACTAGTCTCGCTATACCTTAAGCATGAGATTATACATATTTCTCTTTCACCTTTCTCTAAACTACTCCTAAAGTATGTACCTTATCTTCCTTAAGTTGATATCCTTAAATAAATTTGGTCTTCGTAACCTATATCATCAAAATCAAACTATTTCTTCGATCGTGATTCCACTTCCTACACACTGCCTACATTCCTTACTCATGCTAGAACAGATGTGATCATTCACAAGATTACCATTGTCTTACTTAGAGTATCCATTATAATCTCCAATATAACATCGCTATGTTGCCCTATTCCTCAAAAAGACCTTGATGTCCTCAAATAGAAGAATACAACATTTTTCTACTAACTTTCCTTCGATGATCAGATCCTCAAAGTACATACATAAAATTCCACTATACCTCAACTTAGTACCTCTCTTGTCATATAGACCTTACTCCTTACATACACGACTCTCCTATTACATTGGTTATCTTACTCACATTTGGCCCTTGCACCATATCTTTAACTCAAAATCTTCACTCCTGTGATCCCACAATTACTCACACCACAGCCTATGTCTGATTACCTCAACATGATTTACTAATCCTCTCCGTAGGATTATACTCTCGTCTTACCCAAACGTGTCATACGATCACCTTAATAAACGTGGGTCACATTTTCCTCAAGTCCACTTGATATCATCTACATACTTACTTTATGCCACACTATTGACCTTCAAAACCGTAGCAAACTGTTACCGGTCGAGTTTGCTATTCACTCAAAATACGGATATTTACCATTTATCCAAGATTACACTAACGTATTCCATTATTCAGTCTCTAACTTAAGCCTTTAAGGTTCTTCAACTCTATTTACTCAAAAATACCATATTGATGAACGGTGCCTTGCCATCAAAATCACTCACTTACAACTTCCATAACCAAAATCCCTTGAGATATTACTCCTATTTCCTTAAGGTATCATCCTGATAAATGATTCATTACCAACCGTATCAGTCACTTCTATCAGAATCCTTTAATAGGTTTATACGATTAACGCTTGTTACCTTACTCCTTAGGCGCACATAGACAATTCTCTCCACTAAATCCTTTAATTTATCGGAATCATCAACATAACCTATCCTTAAACTGTAATCTTTCAATTTAATTGGCCTCCTTCTAACACAGTAATTTCACAACTTAGTCTTCTCCAAAGAATTGCACCATAAGCCTTCTAACTGACAAACTCACATAAAATCCAAATATCAAACCTTACAACCTTACAAGTATCATAACTCCTTATTCCCTGATCGTACAACCTACCAATTTCAATCATTTGGTCCACTTAGATTTGGCTCAGCCGCCCTTTTCCTGACTCACATCCCAAAGGTTTGTTTAATTGACTCAAATAACTTATCTCTAACTTAAGATCCTTATACTCCTCACACAATCTACTATCCCAATTAAAGCAACCTCTTTTGCATTACGGATACTTACTATCTCTCCAAGACTTAATCATATCATTTCCTGATGGGCCTCAAAATGAAACTTCGAATAGATCTTCCAAAATAATACCTATGACTTTGTATACTCGGCTTTTCAAAAAGCTTTAACCATTGGTCCTACACTGGTCATACCCACTTATAAATCTCATAACCATAACTCTGGACTCTAAAGTCTTACTCAAGGTCGTAATAGAGGAAACGAGTTCCCTATGAACTATCCCTCTTATACATTCATTCCCTTCTCAACAATCTATCCACATCAATGCCTACAGCATGACCTTATAACTAGGCATTCTAGACTTTGCCTTAATCCATCCCTACATACTTTTACCAGAGCAAATGTTCAGGGTACACGTATGAGATTTAGTTCTTAAATCTCATAGAGCATTAATCACACACATTTGTTCCTACACCCTAAGAAATTTTTGGAAAACTCATCTTACGAGATAACATTCGTCCGCTCAACGAAGGGAGTAACTAATGTCATACCGATGCGACATTACCCTAAGAATAAAGATAGATTCCTAAGAATGGATCTAAGGAGTAAGTAACAGCTTGAATCTTGCAGAAGTTTGAAAACAACTTAAATCTTATACTTTCAACTTCATACTTTATACCTTTAAATCTTATATAAAAATAGTTATTTATAAAGGTAGTTCCTCAAGCTAGTGATATGATTATCACAAAACTTTTTAAAGACCCAAATCATACTTTTAAAGTTACAACCATAAACTTAGTTTAATCGCTTATAACACAACATTTTATAAACCAGTTATAAATAGCTTATGGTCTCGAATGACTACGAAAGTTTATGGTCTCGAATGACTACGAAAGTTTATGATCTCGAGTGACTACGAAAGTTTACGATCTGGAAAGCATTTAGAGACTGGGTCCACTAAAACTGAGTTATAAAGAAACGATTAATCCTCATAAGGAATTAACGTTTCTACGAATACTCGTGCTAATCTAGCATTAAAGTTTACATTTATATCCACAACAAAACCATTACGGTCATTAACAAGTATAATAGCGTTGTTTCTAGCAATATATACAACCTACTATAATATCATATTTTAAACACGTTATTTATAAAATCTGTTCCCAAACGAAAATAACAGTTCACTCCGATTTAATTAACAATTAAAAGCAATTGATAATTAATGGAACATGGAATGATTAAGCAAGAGCAAACCGCCACTTGCCTTAGTCTAGACGAACGATTGAGCGACGACGGGTTTCTAGGTCCGGAACGGGAACGGAAATCGGATTACAGATTCCGGCGACGACACACAACGAGACCCTAGGTTAGACTCGACATAAAAATGATACGAATCTAAGGAAGAACGAACGAAATCAAAAGAACGAAAGTCTCGCCCGAGACCGGATCGTCCAAGGCCACGATCGGGATTGCCAAAGCAATCCGCGGTCGCGGCAAAGATTCCGCGGTCGCGGGCGTCGAGGACAGCGTACGTGAGTATCAAAGACAGTGGACGCGGACACGGCCGGCCTTGTCACTGCCGCGGTCGCGGCAGTTCATGTCCGCGGTCGCGGCCATGAACTCCGGCGACCCAAAATGGAGGAAACTCACCGACGACGTCGCGAAAGGGCTCGATTCGAGGGGGCTTCGACTCCAACCTTCCTTGTGCCTCCAATGCACCACTCCAAGGCTGCTACAACTCCCGGCTTGGCCTCCGGCAACACTTCGAAAATTCCGGCGAGCAAGCAAACGAGAGAGAGAGAGAGAGATATCAGATTTGGGTGCCAAAAACCCTCCCATCTCGGCCTCTATTTATAGCCAAAGGAGGAGAGCAGCCCCTGCCCAGATCGACGGTGGCTCAGAAGATCGACGGCGATGAAGAACACGCGACACGCATGCCAGTTTGCACATTCTGCACATTTCCGCGGTCGCGAAAATGCTTCCGCGGTCGCGGAAAATTCAAATGCCCAGCTCCTCTAGGAGCTATTTTTCCGCGGTCACGACAGAGGCAATTTCACGTCCGTTTTCCCGGGAAAAGGTTTGGCATGGGTTTAAACCCCAAATTATATATATTTGTACCCGAACAAATATTCTAAGCCTCGAAAATACGTCGAATGTATTTCCAAGGCTCAGGGAATTTTTACAGAGATCATACACGTTACAGAAATTCCGAATTTTGCCAAATGCGTCTTGCTTTTCCCAACGAGAGTTGGAAATTTACCCAAATATCCTTACTAAAAATGAGGGGTATTACATCACTACCCCCTTAAAAGAAGCTTCGACCCCGAAACTAGCATCTCTAAGCTAGAGGGACCGGTTCCACCATAATCTCCTTACCTGATCTTAGTATCCTTAATCATCTCATCAAGTACTTGCTCCTGGAAGACGATCTGTTTCCTCAACCATACCACTATCTCGCATAGCCTACTTCCACGTACTATTCTTGTACTAACTCGTGACCATCCTCAAGGTCATAATTATCTTAGGATAATTGTCTCCTAAAATCATCGCACTAGTCTCACTATACCTTAAGCATGAGATTATACATATTTGTCTTTCACCTTTCTCTAAACTTCTCCTAAAGTATGTACCTTATCTTCCTTAAGTTGATATCCTTAAATAAATTTGGTCTTCGTAACCTATATCATCAAAATCAAACTATTTCTTCGATCGTGATTCCACTTACTACACACTGCCTACATTCCTTACTCTTGCTAGAACAGATGTGATCATTGACAAGATTACCATTGTCTTGCTCAAAGTATCCATTATAGTCTCCAGTATAACATCGCTATGTTGCCCTATTCCTCAAAAAGACCTTGATGTCCTCAAATAGAAGAATACAACATTTTTCTACTAACTTTCCTTCGATGATCAGATCCTCAAAGTACATACATAAAATTCCACTATACCTCAACTTAGTACCTCTCTTGTCATATAGACCTTACTCCTTACATACACGACTCTCCTATTACATTGGTTACCTTATTCACATTTGGCCCTTGTGCCATATCTTTAACTCAAAATCTTCACTCCTGTGATCCCACAATTACTCACACCACAGCCTATGTTCGTTTACCTCAACATGATTTACTAATCCTCTCCGTAGGATTATACTCTCGTCTTACCCAAACGTGTCATACGATCATCTTAATAAACGTGGGTCACCTTTTGCTCAAGTCCACTTGATATCATCTACATACTTACTTTATGCCACACTATTGACCTTCAAAACCGTAGCAAACTATTACCGGTCGAGTTTGCTATTCACTCAAAAATACTTAAGTAACCAGTTGTCCTTGTACGATTTATTATCCCAAATCAAGCACTCTTTTGGTTTACGGATATTTATCATTTATCCAAGATTACCCTAACGTATTCCATTATTCAGTCTCTAACTTCAGCCTTTAAGGTTCTTCAACTCTATTTACTCAAAAATACCATATTGATGAACGATGCCTTGCCATCAAAATCACTCACTTACAACTTCCATAACCAAAATCCCTTGAGGTATTACTCCTATTTCCTTAAGGTATCATCCTGATAAATGATTCATTACCAACCGTATCAGTCACTTCTATCAGAATCCTTTAATAGCTTTATACGATTAACGCTTGCTACCTTACTCCTTAGGCGCACATAGACAATTCTCTCCACTAAATCTTTTAATTTATCAGAATCATCAACATAACCTATTCTTAAACTGTAATCTTTCTATTAAAGTGGCCTCCTTCTAACACAGTAACTTCACAACTTAGTCTTCTCCAAAGAATTGCACCATAAGCCTTCTAACTGACAAACTCACATAAAATCCAAATATCAAACCTTACAACCTTACAAGTATCATAACTCCTTATTCCCTGATTGTACAACCTACCAATTTCAATCATTTGGTCCACTTAGTTTTGGCTCAGCCGCCCTTTTCTTGACTCACATCCCAAAGGTTTGTTTAACTGACTCAAATAACTTATCTCTAACTTAAGATCCTTATACTCCTCACACAATCTACTATCCCAATTAAAGCAACCCCTTTTGCATTACAGATACTTACTATCTCTCCAAGACTTAATCATATCATTTCCTGATCGGCCTCAAAACGAAACTTCGAATAGATCTTCCAAAATAATACCTATGACTTTGTACACTCCGCTTTTCAAAAAGCTTTAAACATTGGTCCTACACTGGTCGTACCCACTTATAAATCTCATAACCATAACTCTAGACTCTAAAGTCTTACTCAAGGTCGTAATAGAGGAAACGAGTTCCCTATGAACTATCCCTCTTATACATTCATTCCCTTCTAAACAATCTATCCACATCAATGCCTACAGCATGACCTCATAACTAGGCATTCTGGACTTCGCCTTAGTCCATCCTTACATACTTTTACCAGAGCAAATGTTCAGGGTACACGTATGAGATTTAGTTCTTAAATCTCATAGAGCATTAACCACACACATTTGTTCCTACACCCTAAGAAATTTTTGGAAAACTCATCTTACGAGATAACGCTCGTCTGCTCAACGAAGGGAGTAATTAATGTCATAACGATGCGACATTACCCCAATAATAAAGATAGATTCCTAAGAATGGATCTAAGGAGTAAGTAATAGCTTGAATCTTGCAGAAGTTTGAAAACCACTTAAATCTTATACTTTCAACTTTATACTTTATACCTTTAAATCTTATATAAAAATAGTTATTTATAAAGGTAGTTCCTCAAACTAGTGATATGATTATCACAAAACTTTTCTAAGACCCAAATCATACTTTTAAAGTTACAACCATAAACTTAGTTTAATCGCTTATAACACGACATTTTATAAACCAGTTATAAATAGCTTTTGAAGTTCAAATACCTAAATCATTAGTTTAAATTAAATTCCAAGAAATAATTAAAACTTTTAAATTTAACATTAAAACTCACAAATTTTATTTCAAATAGAAAATAGGTTGAAAATAGTTTCGAAATGAATTTTCGAAAATTCTCAAACCTAACAATAGGCCAAGAATTTTAAAATCGTTGCTCTGATACCATAAATGTAACACCCCCGACTTACGTCGGTAGTGCCACGCGCCAGTGACCTCAGACGTTGCTGTCCGATGTCACCCAAGGCTTTAATCGGAACAATTTAACTTAAATGCGTACATATTTTAAATGAAAGATTAAACAGCGGAAGACATTTGTGTATGAAACTCAGCCCTTTTATTAAAAGATCCCTCATCAAACGAGAGTAGCGTTTTTACAACAGAGTAAAATTTCAGCGAAAGGCTTATAAATTACACAGCGGAAGACTTTTAAGAATCAACCTATAACATAGCTAGGTTATAAAGACATATTAAAGTAATACTTAACAACATAAAACACTGACACTTAAATCTTCGTCTGCAAGCCTCTTCTTCTTCAACTGGTTACCTTGACTTCGGGAACCAACCACTGATGTGCCGTATAGGACGGATGACACTAGCCAATCATACAAGGAATAAAACCCGGTTGGTTACTCTAATGAAAGACTATGCAAGGGTGAAAATAGAATGGTTCTAGTGATCGCAACCGTTTACTATCACTATCCCTCGAATAATAACCGAATGAACGATATGTAATATCCCTCAATTTTTAGTAAGGGTATTTGGGTATTTTTTTCTCATCCTTCGTTCAATTAATTATTTCGCTTTCAGTGGAGTTCAGATTTTCCGTAATATCCATGATCTCCGAAATAATTCCCTGAGTGGTATAAAATACATTCGATGTATTTTCGGGACTTAGAATATTTGTTTGGATACAAACGTATAATTTCCGGGGTTTAAAACCCATACCAAATCTGATTCATTGGCAATCTTATCCTTCGCTGCAACTTGCCCAAATGTGTCGGGGATGTGGCACCCGCCTACGACTTCTGTTCACAGCTGGTCGGGGCTGGTCGGGCTCCTCTTGGGGCATTATAAGGAGATCGATGGAGAGCTGATGGGCACCCTTGCTCGATCTCTCTCTCTCCCTCTCGGCCATCTCTGTACTCCTCCCCGGTGACTCGGATCCGGCGAGCCTCCTCCTTCTTCCCCGGCGAACCGCGAGGCCTCTGCTGTGCTTCGTTTTGCTGCTGCTGGTCGCGTGTTGTTGTTGTCGTCTCCGGTGGCAAGGAGCCCAGATCCCAGCGGCGACAGCTCGGTGGACGACGAAGAAGATGCGCTGCTGCTGCCCATTGTTGTTGCATGGAGCTACTGCACCTCTGGCGAACCGTTGCTGGTTGCTGCTCACGCCGGCGACGGGGGGGCGAAGTCGGAGCGAGGTCGGAGCCGTTGTTGCTTCCCGGCGAGCTGCTATTGAAGGCCGAAGTGCTAGTTGTTGTTGTTGCAGCTGGTCGTTGTTGTTCAAGGAAGAAGAAGGTGTGGGTCCCCCTCCTTGTTTTATTGTTGTTGGGCCGAAAGCCCAAGTTCCATTCAAGTCTAGATTTGACCCGAAATTATTTGAGTGGTATAATTTCGATCCCCTTTCGTCCGTATTTTTCTTTAGGAAAATTTAATAAATATAATTCCTTGAGTTCGTCCAGACAAATTAATTGATATTAATTAATTTGTCACGTGCTGGATCGCGTGTGGACTCGTAATCTGTTGGAGCTATCTGAAGCTTAGGCCATATCCTCAGAAAGGATATAATCAGTAGTCGTCTCGTCTAGATTCATCGCCGAATCTACTCCAGGCAAGTGGCGGTTCGCTCTTGCTCATCATTCCATACTTCCATTAATTATCAATCGTTTAGTTGTTAATTAATTTGGGATGATTCTTGTGTATGTTGGGAACAGTTGTGTTAATTAAATATGATTAAAATCTGATGTTATAATGGGTTGTTTATCTGCTAGATCAACGCTATTATGTTTATGATAAATTGCCTAGAAGGCTTTAATAAGGATTATTACTGTGCTGAACTAGTTAGTTAGTACGAGTGTTGTGTGTTAATTACCGTAAGGGTATTGTTGTGAATTTAATGTTAACTTTAAATGCTAGAATAGCACATGAGTTTGCAAGAACGCTAAGTCCAGGTAAGGATTCGTCGTTCCTATTAAATCTATGTTTAAATTGATCACCAGGATGGCTTTGATATGAATAATTACTGTGTTGAACTGTTTAGTTAGCACAAATAGTTATAATATTGTTGTGCTTGAACTGTTTAGTTAGCACTAGTAGTTATAATATTGTTGTGCTTGAACTGCTTAGTTAGCACTAGTAGATAGTCCATGTTTAAATTGATCGCCAAGATGACTTTACTGTGATTCTTTGTTGTGTTGAACTGTTTAGTTAACACGAGTATTCGTAGGGACGTTTGGGCTCTGCTAGGTCCAAGTCGTTTCTTTATAACTAATGGTAGAACGGGTGGTTAGTAACCCTAATACCAATTTAAGGTCATGACCAATACCTCTATTCGAACATAGAGGCGGTGCACTTAGCTAGTGCCACAACTGCGGGATTCATTCCCTTTAATAAAAGCTTTGTATTCGTAGGGACGTTTGGGCTCTGCTAGGTCCAAGTCGTTTCTTTATAACTAATGGTAGAACGGGTGGTTAGTAACCCTAATACCAATTTAAGGTCATGACCAATACCTCTATTCGAACATAGAGGCGGTGCACTTAGCTAGTGCCACAACTGCGGGATTCATTCCCTTTAATAAAAGCTTTGTATTCGTAGGGACGTTTGGGCTCTGCTAGGTCCAAGTCATTTCTTTATAACTAATGGTAGAACAGGTGGTTAGTAACCCTAATACCAATTTAAGGTCATGACCAATACCTCTATTCGAACATAGAGGCGGTGCACTTAGCTAGTGCCACAACTGCGGGATTCATTCCCTTTAATAAAAGCTTATAACATGATGTTAATTTTGGAATTAAATAAGATAAGTGCCGTTGTCGCACATAATTAATAATCTTCGGTAGTTGTATTAATTGGGTGGACATAATTGTCACCCTAAGGTTTAAAGCTTAGTATCTGCTCTTAATCATGTTGTATGCATTGGTGTGGATAAAGTGTTGTGTAGGAATAATTGATTAAGGAAATAATTCTTTAGGAACTCATTTTCCCTATTGTGGTCTTGATTAAGACTGTGAAATCCGGAGTTAGGATGGTCAGGATCATAAGTAAAGTATGACCCATGTAGGACCAACGGTTAAAGCTTTTGGGTAAGCTAAGTGTACGAAATCATAGGTATCCTTTGAGGAGATTTATTTGAGATTCTTTTGAAGTAATATAAGGATATAATGCGCTTAAGTCCTGGATGGATAGTAGATTGGGTACGGAATATAAGGATTTTAAGTTAGAAATAAGTTGTTTAAAGACAGTACGAGTCGTTGGACTCGATAAGAGGAATTTCCAGAGGACGAAGAGTTATGACTCTTGGGAACTATTAAGGATTGACATCTTGTGAGTATGTCATCTATAAGGCTTAAGGTACAACGCTTTGAAGAAGATTAAGTTGTAAAGTTATTGTGTTAAGAGGTGACCGCTTAAATAGAAAGGTCACAGTTTAAAGATAGGATATGTTGATAATCCCGAGGTAATAAGGATTCAGTAAGAATTATTACATGATGTGTAGTATGGAGATAAGGTTGTGAGATGATATCGTGATTAAGGATAAATGTGTGGAATTAACGTTCTAAGAGATTAAGAGTTATCTCTTATAAGTGAGATTGTGTTATAAGCATTAAGGTGGGTAAATCATTTTCAGAATGATATCTCAAGTAATTAAGAGTAATATCTCATGTGGTACGTTTCGAGGAACGTAGGAATAAGATATTATGATTGTTCTTAAATCTTAAAAGAGTTAAATTAGAAATTGTTTTAAGAGATGTGTTAAATTATTCTTATAAGGGTTTTAAGTTAGAATTTGGCATAAGGGCCAAATTCGATGAGAATGAATAATGGAATTGTGGGAAGTATCTTTAAAGAAGTTGAGGTTGTAAGATTCGAGGTTATTAAGGTTTAATGTCTGATTATAAGGAGTAATGTGTGAACTCAGGATTTCTTATTTAAGGAAATAAGAAATGTATGTCCTCCTATTTTAAGTTAAGGGCCGTTGTGGCTAAGTTAAGTGCGGTGATGCATATCTTTTAGTATACTCTTGGGAGATTATTGCAGCTAAGATTAGTGCAGCTAAGAGTAGTGCAGCTAAGAGTAGTGCAGTTAGGAGAACTCATCTTGACTTAGGTCAGAGTAAAGTTCTCTTTCTAATCAGAACTCACGTTAAGCGGTGAGGTTGGTTGTGAACCGAAACACCAACTTGTTTTAAATGTTTGTGTGTATTAATGTTAATGTTTGTGTGTATTAATGTTAATGTTTGTGTGTACTAATAATCCCAAACATTCATAATAATTTTCCTAAAAAGGCTCATTTCAGTTGGAGTCTTCTTTTGGGATTAATTTCTGAAAAATTCAGTCTTCCAGGAACATCTCTTAAATCATGCCTATTCTTATATTCCAGTAGAAGTATGAAGGTTGACTAGCGTACTCGGTTATTACTCGAGGGACGATAAGTCTAACCTAATACAACTACTTCGAACCTTCTGCTTTGTTCCCTTGCTAGTCTATTGATTAGACTAACCAACCATATTTTGTTCTCTGCATTGATGGTTGGTGTCGTTCGTCCGTTTCGACACATCAGATAAATTGAGGATCCGAGGAGGCTAGAGCGACTATGAAAATGAATGGTGTTTTGGCAAGTGATTTTGTTGCTTTGTTTAAAAGACCTCCGCTGTGTTAAACGTGTTATCCTAAAAGACTTCCGCTGTAATAATTCTGATATTGTATTTTAAGTTATTTGGAATTTGTTGTAAATCCGAGACTTTGGTTTTAATGAGAGTTATGATTTTGGTATTATAATTGTGGTTGATGGTTATATCGTTTGGAAAAGCCTGGGGTGACTTCGAGATTTCATATATGGGGTCACTGGCAGTAATGCTTTCAAAGGAAGAAAATTTGGGGGCGTTACACGATATATAACTCGGAACTTTCATAGAATGATTTAGTATTTAGATATGCAGTGAAGAGAAGACTCCAAGGAATTGAGTCTTAAGGGATGGTATGACAATTGTTTGGGAACGTTAATGTTTCATACAAGCGTTTAAAAATGACTTGATCATTTGGGTCCACGACCTACCTCACCGGACAATGCGAATTCAGATTGGAAAGAGAACTTACTCTAACCGAAGTCCAGGCGAGTTTCCAAGTTGTACTTCTCGCCCGAGGGTTCATTAATTATGTGCCTACCCGCACTTATCTTATCTTAATTTCAAAATGGATATTCATGTTAAAGCTTTTTAATATGATCTCGAGTAACTACGAAAGTTTACGTCATCGAGTGACTACGAAGGTTTACGATCTCGAGTGACTACGAAAGTTTACGATCTCAAATAACTACGAAAGTTTATGGTCTCGAATGACTATGAAAGTTTATGGTCTCGAATGACTACGAAAGTTTATGATCTCGAGTGACTACGAAAGTTTACGATCTGGAAATCATTTAGAGACTGGGTCCACTAATACTGAGTTATAAAGAAACGATTAATCCTCATAAGGAATTAACGTTCCTACGAATACTCGTGCTAATCTAGAATTAAAGTTTACATTTAAATCCATAACAAAACCATTACGGTCATTAACAAGTATAATAGCGTTGTTTCTAGCAATATATACAACCTACTATAATATCATATTTTAAACACGTTATTTATAAAATCTGTTCCCAAACGAAAATAACAGTTCACTCCAATTTAATTAACAATTAAAAGCAATTGATAATTAATGGAACATGGAATGATTAAGCAAGAGCGAACCGCCACTTGCCTTAGTTTAGACGAACGATTGAGCGACGATGGGTTTCTGGGTCCGGAACGGAAACGGAAATCGGATTACAGATTCCAGCGATGACCCACAACGAGACCCTAGGTTAGACTCGACAATAAAATGATACGAATCTAAGGAAGAACGAACGAAATCGAAAGAACGAAAGTCCCGCCCGAGACCGGATCGTCCAAGGCCACGATCGTGATTGCCAAAGCAATCCGCGGTCGCAGCAGGGATTCCGCGGTCGCGGGCATCGAGGACAGCGTCCGCGAGTGTCAAAGACAGCGGCCACAGACGCGGCCGGCCTTGTCACTGCCGCGGTCGCGGCCATGAACTCCGGCGACCCAAAATGGAGGAAACTCACCGGCGACGTCGCGAGAGGGCTCGATTCGAGGGGGCTTCGACTCCAACCTTCCTTGTGCCTCCAATGCACCACTCCAAGGCTGCCACAACTCCCGGCGAGGCCTCCGGCGACACTTCAAAAATTCCGGCGAGCAAGCAAACGAGAGAGAGAGAGAGAGATATCAGATTTGGGTGCCAAAAACCCTCCCATCTCGGCCTCTATTTATAGCCAAAGGAGGAGAGCAGCCCCTGCCCATATCGACAGTGGCTTAGAAGATCGACGACGACAAAGAACACGCGGAACGCATGCCGGTCTGCACATTCTGCATGCTTCCGCGGTCGCGGAAATGCTTCCGCGGTCGCGGCAGAGGCATTTTCGCATCTGTTTGCCCGAGAAAAGGTTTGGCATGGGTTTAAACCCCGAATTATATATATTTGTACCCGAACAAATATTCTAATCCCCGAAAATACGTCGAATGTATTTTCCAAGGCTCAGGGAATTTTTACAAAGATCATACATGTTACAGAAATTCCAAATTTTGCCAAACGCGTCTTGCTTTTCCCAACGAGAGTTGGAAATTTACCCAAATACCCTTACTAAAAATGAGGGGTATTACAGAGTGAGTGACTCAGAAGGTTCTAGTGAGTGAACTCGCTCTCCGCACCCAACATCCCGCCCAAGGAAACGATTAGTCCTCCCCGAGGCTTGCTATAAGGCTAGACACGACCGTGCTCCACAGAGTGTTGAGGACGACCTTCGCAAAGAGTCTTCTCCATCGCCTTCCCCTTCGCGGGTATTACCAGAAGTCCCGAAGCCTTGGATTCTGACCAACTGGGTCAGGCGATTGCGTTTCTTGAAGGACACGGTGTTTCGAGAAGACAACAGGGATGAGAGCTCTGATCCCTTACTTTCGAGTACCTGGAAGGGGTAGCAAGGTCATACCCTTCCCCTGTGGGGTCTATACTGGTTCTCCCCGAAGAGGGTTCGCGATCTCAGCATCAATACCCAAATTTCATGGCGGTGAGCTTGCCGGCCCTGGCAGCCGGATTTCGCGTGCCCATTCATCCTCTTTTCCGAGAAATTTTAAATGCTTTGGGCACCAGCCCCATTCAACTACATCCGAATTCCTGGATGAGCTTCAGTCATTTGCTTTATCATTGTTGTGAGTTGAAGGTGAAGCCGACATTGGAGGTAGTCAGGGCCTGCCCTCTACACGTGATTTGTCGAAGGGGTACTGGTCGTGGAAGGCTGAGTACCAACAAAAAGTTAATAAGCCGACTAACCTGGGTACGTGGAGGGTTTCAGACGATTTTGGAGTATAATTCACCCTGGGAAAGCCCTCCAGTTTTCATGTGTTGCGTCTGGCTCAAAGAAACGGGAGAAGAAAGCTTTGATAGCCAAGTTCGAGCAAAAACATCCTCGCGATTACGAAGAGCTCATGTCCCCCGAGAGGCTTGAGAGGCTAAGATTGAGTGCCCCTCACCCACACAGGGGTGAGCACCCCTGATAAGATCACTTTTTAGCCCGCGTGGGCGCGTCTTCACGAATTCTTCGCAGTCGAAAACCTATATCTATATTTGCCCTTTGATTTTTTGCTAACTTTCTTTTTGTTCCCTTACCAGACTCTTCAACCGTGAAGATGTTGAACAGCCTGGACGACTTGGACGACCTCGTGATCAAAGGGGATGAGAATCTTGAGGGCTACATGGAGCAAGAAATGGATCCGACCATGCAAGGTTTGCCACTCCCTGTGGATGAGCAAAAGGATCCGACAAGCCCCATGGAGGATGCGAGTGAAGGTGCTGGGAAGAAAATGCTCGCGGTCCGCGAAGGGCAGGCTGCTCCAGTTGTGGATTTGGACGATAGTCCTGAACTACCTCTAGTTTCTTTGAAGAAGGAAACTCTACGCGCTAAAGGGCCGCAAGTTCCTGCCTCTATACCTGCTGGTCACTTAAGCTCCGCGTACGAGGGTTTGAGCTACGTGCGTCTATACTCTTCCTTTTTTGCTTTCCCTTGCTTATTTTCGTTCGCACTGGTCTTTGTGCTTATTCGCGTTGTTTCCCCCTTTTTTACTTTTGCACATTACAAGGTATTGCCGTGACGTTAAGTCTTCACTTGAGCGTTATGTCGATGAGGCGAGCCAGGATAGGATTGACTTTGCTGCTTGTAGGGAGAAATTAAAAATGCTCGCGGAGGAGAATGTTCTATTGAAGAAAGAAAGGGATGCTATGTCGAAAGAGGTTGAGGCATATCGGGAGCTAGCGAAGGAGTATGAAGCGTTGAGAGAGCAAGTGTCAGTCATGGCTGAAGACCTAAAGAAGGCCAAGCAAGAGGCGGTCGAGGAGTATGCGAGCAGATATCGTTTCAAGGCTCAATGTGACTATTTTTGTGCAGCTAAGTATTGCCATGGTGGGGCTGTGGGCATCAAACAGATGGCTATCAAGTACGGGGTGCCTCCTATCATGTTCGTTCCAAAGGCGACGCATGGGATATAGCCCAAAGAGAGGAAGCCCTACTCTGTCCCTCCTTTTTTTGGGTTTGTTAAACAATGTCCCTTTGCGGACGTCATATTGGAAAGTACTTGGGTTTGTCTTAATTTGTGTATGTTGCTTTTTCTTGTCTTTCCACGCGTGGCTCGTCTGACTACTCGTTTCGCTATTTTTTTGCTTAAATGTGATTTGACCGGTAATCATGACATATATATTGCATAGTGGGCGAGTTTTATGGTTTGACTTTGGCACGTCATAAATGATGTGTCATTTCAACTTCCAATTTGCAGTTATTAATTGTTCTTCCTTTTGTGCGGTAAGAAAACCGCCATTAAGTGGGCAGTTACTTCCCTCACTTCTCCTCATCTTGCTTTCTTCTATAAATACTGGTCTCTTCTTTGCCATTTCCATCCCATCATTTCGCTCTTTCTTGCTTGTTTATCTCTCCTCTTTGCTTTTAAAGTATTTGTCGAGATGGTTAGGCTTGTACTCGAGGTTCACTATAGCGGCCGCTTTGTTTATCAGCGTGGTGATCATCGGGAGGTTTTCGTTCACCGATAGGAGGGTAAAATTGTCTTGCCTGTCGACGTGGGTGTAGTGGGAGAGAAGGTGGGAGGGTTTGATCTAGAAGTGATGCATGCTTTTGTTTTCCCGGATACAACGCAGTTTGGTGTGGGTCGAATGTTCTTTTTCCCAAAACCGCAGGCTATGGGGAGGCGACTTCGTGAAGTGAAGGACAACAGGGACACTTCTCTGATCGCAAAGCTGGGGAAAATAGGGCCTGTGGAGATCTTTACTCAAGATCTCCCGCCGCCGGGGTTTCGGGCGCACAGCATTCGCGCCGCTGGGCTCTAGGCCCTCTTTTCTTTTGTATTTTGTTCGTTTATCACCCTCTTCCCCCCCCCCCCCCCCATCCTTTCTTTTAGTTTGCGAACTAAAAGAGGGATAGAAGAGGGGGTTATAAGGGAGTGTTTTTGTTAGCTTGCACATATATTATCTTTTAGCCTTGTAAGGGCTCGTTTGTATTTTAGCTCGTGCGTATATTATGTGGACAAGTGTTTAGTAAGCTCGTATTACAAGCAAAATATCGATGTATTTACATAGTCTTTTGACATGACAAAAAGTAAGAATGTTTAGACTTTTCTCTATTCTTCGCGTATCTTCTCTTTGCTTCGAACTTCTTTGCTTAATGATTTGCTTGCTATTGCTCCTCGAAGGCTTTACCTGATTAATTTTGTTTTCAATGCGATTAGGTAAAGATTTGGTAAACAAAGTATTGCGAATAACAGAATTGTATAGGCCTGATACCTCATCGTTACTTTAATTCTTGCTCGCGATGATTGCCTTTGTGTTGCTTATTATACTCGCGCATTGCTCAGTATTGCTTCGTGAGCCTTGCTCGCATAACTTGCTTTTCATTTCACGACTCACGCTTATGTCTTGCTCTTTCTACTTGCTCTTACATATTGCTAATCAGACTTGCTTTTCAAACTTGCTTCTCAAACTTGCTTTCCTACATATTGCAAATGAAATTGCTTTTAGGGCCTTTCTTAACCTCATGTCGCGCATTGTGTATTGCTTAAACATATTGCTCAATCGTATTGCTCGTTTGTATTGCTTAGCCTCAGGCTCACACTTCAACATTATTGCTTTCACGTATTGTGAGGTGTTGCCTACACAATATTGCTCACGAAGTTATTGCTTGCCATACTCGCGATTTCGAAAAGATAGAGTTTTAGAGTCTATACCTGAGGCGTGACCGATTTTAGGGGTAAAATTTGCCGAGCCTCATCAGGTTCCAAGAGTTTGGAACTATGTTGCCCGCATGATCTTTAAGGCGGTAAGCCCTTGGTGCCACTTCGCGTACAACGACGAACGGGCCTTCCCATCTAGGGTCCAACTTTCCACCTTCAGTTTTTCTGAGCACAAGATCTCCTTCCGCGAAGCCCCGAGGTTTTACTCGTTTGTTGTAGTAGGCCGCGATGCGTCGCTTGTACTCGCTCTCGCATATTCCTGCCATTTCCCGCGTTTCTTCCCTAAGTTGTAGCTCAAGTTGAAGCTTTACATAATTTTCCTCTTCGTCGTAGTGCATGAGTCTCTCATTTGGAAAGAGGTGCTCCACATGGACCACTGCTTCTACTCCATTTGTCAACGCGAAGGGGGTTTCTCCAGTTCCTCTCTTGGAGGTAGTCCGGTTAGCCCACAACACGAGAGAGAGAACTTCGGCCCATCAGCCCTGCGCTCGCGTGAGCCTTCTTTTGAGATCGTAGAGGATTCTCTGGTTTGCACTTTCAACCTGGCCATTGCAACGCGGATGAGACACTGACGCGAAGCATAGTTTGATTCCTAGGCCCTCGCAAAAGTTAATCAACTTCTTTGTGTTAAACCGAGGCTCGCGATCTGTCATGATATCTTGGGGTAGGCCAAAGTGGCAAATGATGTCCTGCCATATGAACTGTTTCACTTGTTCTACTATCGTGGTGGCCAGTGGCACTGATTCAACCCATTTAGTGAAGTAATCTATCGCGACCAAATTAAATTGAAGTTGACCTGGAGCTCGCGGGAAAGGTCCGAGGAGATCCATCCCCCATCTCGCGAAGGGACAAGGGGCACTAATGACTTGTATCTCCACTCTGGGCTGGTGCAATGCTGGAGCTTGAAGCTGGCACGCTTTACATGTCTGAGCTACGCGTGTGGCGTCTTCTTTCATTGTTGACCAAAAGTATCCTGCTCTCAGGGCTTTGTACACAAGAGACCGCCATCCCGCGTGCCCTCCACACAGCCCTCTGTGTATCTCGACCATTAGACTGTTACCCTCCACGAGGGTCATGCACTTTAGTCTCGCCATCATGTACCCCTTCTTGTACAGGATGCCATTCTCCATGTAAAAGCGAGTTGCACGCATCTGCAGTTTTCTCCTCTGTTGGGGGTCCTCGGGCACTATTCCTTCCATCAGATATCATCGTATAGGCATCCTCCAGTCATTCTCATCCTCCTCATGTACAATAAGCATCAATTCTGGGTTTTTAGCTCGAGCAGTACGCGTGTCAAGCCATACCCGGCCTTTCTGCTGCAGCTTGGCTCTTGAGGCGAGCTTCACGAGCTCGTTTGCCCTTGAGTTCTCTCTGTGTGGAATTGCTTGAATATCGAAGTGATCGAAAGTGGTGGATAGCATTTTCACCATTAGTTGGTACGCGGGCAAATTTCATGTCTTAGCTTCGTAAACACTTTGCACCTGTTTGACAACTACCTCAGAGTCGTTGAAACACGTGACCCTCCACGCCCCATTGGTGAGTGCTAGTTCAAGCCCCGCGAGGAGTGCCTCGTATTCAGCTTCATTGTTAGTTGTTTCAAATTCCAGTGTAACGGCATACTCAAACCTTTCTCCTCCCGGCGAGGTTAGCGTGACCCCAGCCCCGTTGCTTTCTTCATTCACAGCTCCGTCCACGAAGTGTGTCCACTGAACTTTTTCCTACACTAGTCCCTCTGTGCCAACTTTGTGGAAACTCGTCTCCACGATAAAGTCTGCGAGTGACTGTGCTTTGATCGCGGGCATGCGCTTGTAGTCCATATCGAACCCTGACAGTTCGATCACCCATTTCGTGAGCCTCCCTGACATCATAGGTCTGCTAAATAAACTGTGAAAAGGGAGGTCGGACAACACGCGGATGGGATGGGCTTGGAAATAAGGCCGCGGCTTCCTTGCGGCCATTACTAGGGATAAAGCAACCTTCTCCACTGGTGGGTATCTGGTTTCGGCGGATATAAGAGCTCTGCTCACAAAATAAATGGGTGCTTCGTGTTCGCGCACTAGTATAACACTGATGGCACCTGAACCAGCCGCTAGATAGAGTTACAATTCTTCACCTGGGATGGGAGAGGACAAAGTGGGCAGTTCAGCCAAGTGCTTCTTTAGCTCCGCGGAGGCAATTTCACACTCTGGAGACCATTTGAAGTTCTGGGGGTCTCTGAGTATAGCGAAAAACGGAGCCCTCTTTCAACTAGCTTTGAGCAGAATCGCCCTAAATAGTTCACGGAGCCTATAAACCGTTGTACTTCCTTGGTATTTCGCGGATGCGTCATCTGCACCACTGCCACTACTTTCTCGGGGTTCACATCGATCCCACGCGAGCTGATTAGAAAACCCATGAACTTTCCAGCTTTTACTCTGAAGACACACTTCTCCGGATTCAGGCTCATGCCGTGTTTGCGATGTGTACTGAAGACTTCGCACAGGTCGCTCGCGTGGTCCGACTCCCGCTTGCTTTTCACAACAATGTCATCCACATACGCCTCAACGGAGGAGCCAATCTGGTCGCGGAAGATCAGGTAGACTAGCCTCTGGAAGCTTGCTCCTGTGTTCTTAAGCCCAAAAGGCATGACAGTGTAACAATAGGTACCTCTCTCGGTGATGAAAGTCATGTGCTCCTCGTCCGCGGGTTCATCCGGACCTAGTTGTATCCTGAGTAAGTGTCCAGGAAGGTTAGCGCTTCGTGCCCCGTGGTTGAGTCGACCAGTTGATCGATTGAGATGAGTGGATAACTGTCTTTTGGGCATGCCTTATTAAGGTCTATAAAATCTACGCACATGCTACATTTCCCATTTTCTTTTCTCACCATGACAACATTCGCGAGCCAACGGGGATACTGGACTTCGCGAATGAAACCAGCTTTCAACAATTTCGCCACCTCTTCCCTGGCTCCCTGGGCTCTTTTCCCTGCTTGTTTCCGCTTTTTCTGTCTTCGAGGTTTGTCCTCGAGGCTGATATTCAACGAATGTGTCATGAGGCTCACCGGGATCCCCTTCAAATCCTTCGGGGTCCAAGCGAACACGTCACGCAAACCCGCTAACAATGCTTTGACCTTGTCTTGTACCTCGGCCTCAAGGGCCTGTCCTACATACAACTTATTTTCTTCTTGAAAGAACGGGGATATGCCTTCTAACAATGCTTTTGGGCATGCCTTCTCGAAGGAATGTTGGGATCTTGAAGTCCGGAGGAGGTGGTGCCAACAATATGTGATCCGCGAATGCAGTTGACCCGAAGAGTGCCAGGGGGAGTTCTGGGGCCGGGTGTTCTGGGTAATAATGTGGAGCATACTCCGCGTACGGCCTCCGGTAAGGTTCGCGCCACGGCATGTAACGGCGTGGTCATAATCCAATGACACCTGGTCCGCTGGGAACCTCTCCCCGTATTCTTCGTGAGGCCCCTCGGTGACATAAGGCTCCTAGGGCGTGCGATCTGGCTGGCGCGGCGGCGCGGACGCGTGAGGCGGGTTCTCTTGGCGAGTCCTCTTCCATTCCTGGAATTGACGAAACTGTTCCCACTCTTCCTCATTCAGCATCACCTCTCGCGGGTGATTTCGAGGTGCTTGTTGCTGGGATTATACTTCCTCTTGCACTTCTTCACGTGGAGCCTCACGTTCTACCGCCATCTGCTGTTTGTTTGTTTGCTGGATCTACCTGCGCAAGGACGTCCCCACGGTCGGCACCAGTGTTGAATTCCGGTTCAACGTACGTGAAGATGCCAAGGATCAACACACCCCTGGTCCGGATTTCTCAAAGATTTGTGTTTTGTTCGGGGATGTCCCATGCAACCTCTTGGATACTGGCTTCGCGTGGTCTGAGATCTCCGATTACTGGCATCCCATTTGACGCTGATACTATCGTTCTTCGCTTTGGGCTGGATAGGATCTCAAGCTTCGTGCTCCAGCCTTTGCACCGATGTTCTCTCTTCACCTCCTTCTGGATCACCACCTGCTTCTCCTGAGCATCGCCTGCTTCTTTGGACGCCAGATTCACTTGAAAATGTCCTAGAGATGGCTTCCCTGGGAACGGACTCTCCGACGCTCAAGGTAGTGAGGAGTTCACGAACAGGAAGAAAAGCAAGAAATACAAAAGAGGATAAAGAAAACTGGTTCCGGTTTGCTCTCAATCTCACTTAATTCTCTCTGGTTTTCTGATTTTGTTGCTTGAGGAAGAAGAAGAAGAAGCTGCTAATTGAGTGCTCAAGCTCTTCTTTCTCTCTCCTCTAACCGAATTGCCCAAAAAAGATCCATTCTCTCTCCAACATGAGGTATAGAAGTGGTCCTCCCTTTCTCATGCTGTCACGTGTATTTTCTTATAGATGGGCCTCTCTTCCTTCCTCATGGGCTTTCCCTTCTTTAATGCGGCCCACAGATTGGTTGAGGCCCAGACTATCGGTAGCTTGCTCTTTGCGGATCCTCTGCTTCGCGAATCTGACTCCCACACCATCCATGTTGCATCGTCTCGAAGGAATATTCAATTTTTCAGTCTATACTATCCCTTTTTCTGTCCAAGGATCCTTCAATTTCTCAAAAAATACCTTTTAATTTCTCAGTCTATACTACCCATTCCCCAATTCTTTATATACTTTTAATTCACATTATTTCTTAACAAACCTTTTATTAATTGTCATCAAGCTAATTGTGTTTTGCTACTATTCTTTTGCTTATTGTTTTAGATTTACATTTGCCAAAATAAAGTTTCCATTTGACGTAAGTGACGTGAAACCTAGTTGAATTTAGTCAAATTGCTATGAACAAGTATGTAAGATGTAATGTGTTGAAGATTTTATGCAACTTGTATTGTGAATAATTTTACAATCTTTGAGCCAATTCCTTCAATTTTCAATTGGACTGAATAAAACCAAAAAACTCCTGCAATGAACAGCACCAAGAATGAACAACAGTGTTGACAAATAAAACAAAAAATGAACGTCCATAGCAATGAACAACTCAAACAACGATATTGATTGTAGCAAAGATTAGGAGCGACACCGGTTTCCCGAGAGAGGAGACGATGGGTTGATGTACACTAGAGAAAGACACCTTGCTGCCTGTAGTGACGAAGGAATGAAATCCGGACGAGTTAGGAGCGAGAGGTAACGAGCGGCACCCAACGTCAAGTCTGAGGAAGAGATGGGTTGCACGCGTCGGGAAGATGAAAAGATAAAGATTCAAGAGGAAATTGGGGTTGAATTCAAATATTTTAATTTAAAACTAGATTTTTTATTTTAGAAGTTAGTGCGAGAGTGAGACAAAATTTGGTAGAGACGATTTGGACCGCAATTAGCTAGCGATCATGGACTTAATAAATTTAGTCAAATATTATTTATGTCATTTTTATGTTTCACTACATTATGTTCCGAGTTATCCATGGAAATTTAATTTAATAATAATTTGTCATGTATATAACTAAAACTTCATACTTAATATTATAAAAGGTTCATATTTGATAAGAAAAATAAACATGTATTTTAATAAGGCAGAATTATAAAAAATACCAATATTTTAATAGCTCTTTGCAAAAATATTATGTTTTAAAAATTATTACAAAAATATCATAAAGCTGTAAAACTTTTAAAAACAAAAAAGATAAAATCATATTTTCATTTACCTTTTTCTTTTTGTAAAACTCTATATTTAACAAGTGATAATTACCATTAACAAAATAAATTAATTTTAAAAATCCCCTTCGCCCAACATCTTCCATCTCCTTCGCCCCCATTTCTCTAAAAAATCCAGTTCATCGGCGGAGGGGCGGGACGAAGGTTGGGGTTGTGAGGATGATTTCGAGCTTGGGGATTCTGCCATTGGAGGTGGCGATAGAGCTCTAGAGGAATCAAGGGTCGCCGACAGCTGCGTTTCCTGAAATTGGCGTTGTCTCATCTCCGACGACCGCCGTTTTGCTCTCCTCCACACCAAGCGCAACCCTAAGGGGAGCTGCTCCGGCCTCTTCTCCTTAACCTCAACCACTCTGGCGTCGACTTCGACGGTCGCGAATGAGAGAAAGTTTGACTTCTTCTGGCTAAGCGACCGCCTCAGATTCGCTCCCTTTCCCCCGGCGCTGGCGTTCCTCAAATCGATGTCCTGCTCACGGATCTTGCACTACTGATCTTTACGAAATCGATTCTCCCATCTACCGCGTACTGGAGGGGTTCCATTTTCAATATCACATCTAGTTAGTCTTGAATTGTCTCCCAAACAAGAGCAGTGTTCTGGGCATCTTTTGTCTTCTAATTCTGGTGATACTGAGCTGAATATGGAGACTGATACTCCTCATACACAATACTCTGCTAGCTTTTGTGATTCTAAGATTGATATATTAGAGGAAGAACGGAGATTCAGTTCTGAGAATGCATCTCTTATGACCGGAGACTCTGTTGATTGCAAAAAGAATGAACTGGAGCTTGCAGTCAATCATGAGGTCAAGTACAAAGCCCTTGAAAGTTTGTCCTCGCCTTCTTCTAAATGTGTGACCACTTCGTATGAACATCAATGCACTTCTCAAACAAATGATGCCGGTATCAGGAATGATTCAGAGGGAACTAAGCTGGATACAACTGTAGAACCACTTGAAAACACTAGTGCAATTGGGACATGTTCTACGTCAATAAAGCTGAAAATGCAAGGGGTGTCTTTAACTGAATTTTTCACTCCAGAGGAAATAAAGCAACATGTGTGGAGTCTGAAGCATGATATTGATCAGGTTTTCTTAGTTACCTTCTTATCCGCCTATCTTTACTTTTGTTTTCTCATTTTTCGTTTTTTATCTCTATGTTGCTGTTGTCGGTTGTTTTTACAAGAATTATTTCCTTTGGATGGACCTTAAAACTTTTCCTTCTGATTAGCTAAGAATTTATTTGTTGATTGTGCAATTGACTATATAAAAGGGTGTAAAGAAGGCTTCTTGCCCATTGATTGATTTGAAGGCATTGGTGATCATATTCCTTATGTTTGACATGGACGATTACAGGTCTCTAGAGTGAGAGCGTGAAACATATTAACTTTGTAGAGTGTTTTCCCCTGCCAATAAGAAGTGTGAATAATGACTTCAAGATTTATATGCATAAGAGCATGCACAAAAATGCAATTTGAGCAGTCTTATGATGTATTCTGGACTAAGGCTTCGTAGTTTTAGATGTTAAAAAAAGTGTTTGTTTCCTTGACAAGATATAAATATATATATGTTGATACAAACAAATTGAGAGTACCATTTCTCTGCCTTCCAAATCCATAAAAATAAGAGAGAAAAAGAGAAATCTCGCATGCATTGGAAATCAATTTGAATTCTTCAGTAGGAGATATCTTGCCTTTGCAGCAGCTTGTGTAAAACCAGAACCCAAGGAATGCCCAGGGAAAGCAACACTTTGTCCTATTGACCAATGCAAGAACACTTATTTATACCAATAAATGGCATACATAGACAAAGGGCATACATAGACAAATGTGGCATTACTCTGCGGCGGAATTGTAAAAAATACCAACTTTTTGATTCAAGAGTCGGTGTTGTTGGGTTTGTGACGCTGTAAGGTTTCTCCGAAGACAGGTCGCGGAGTCTAGGATCTTCCACCGACGTTGAAAAATAGCTTCAAAGTGGCATAGTTACTGGTTTTCTATGCACAATGCGGGCCGATGCGGAGGTGATTCGATGTCGTTCGGAGGTGATTTTAAATGATTCAAGAGTCGGGTTTAAGTAACTTGAGCATGGCGAAGACGATGGTGTGGTCGGATTTTGAATTTAATGAATCGAGATGTGTTTTTCTTGGGGTCGAACAAGGCTTGGTGGTGATGTATATAGGCGATGAACAATGTACTTTAAAACTTCAGATCGAGATGTGTTTTTCTTGGGGTCGAACAAGGCTTGGTGGTGATGTATATAGGCGATGAACAATGTACTTTAAAACTTCAGATACTTTATCAGACCACATGTGTACGAAGTTAGGCCACATTTATACGAAATCAGGTCAATGCTCTGTTATATCACAAAATTTCAAATGTTAGCCGATTTCAAATTTCAGAACAATATTCATTTTGTCAGGCCACATTTGTGTGTAGTCAGGTCATTACGCTGTTATATTAGCTTTAAGTAGAACCACTTTTATACCAGAACCTGCATAAGTTAAGAATGATGTTCTCTTGTAGAGATTAGAACACAGAAGAAATAGTAAACATGTGGCAACAAGTAGCAATTTTTAAAGTTTGCTGTATAGATCACTTCGATCAGAACACAGGAAAAAAAAACTAACTAAAATAAGAGAGTATTATTCCACCTCAGAGAGGGTTGCGGTGGGTTGAGGCCAAGAACAACGTGGCTCTTTTAACTAGCTCGTTGGTTAGTCGAATGACAACCCCAAGTAGCAAGGGCGGTGTTGTTGGGTTTGTGACGCTTCAAGGTTTCTCTGAAGATAGGTCGCGGAGTCTAGGATCTTCCACCGACGTTGAAAAAGAGCTTCAAAGTGGCATTGTTACCGGTTTTCTATGCACAACGCAGGCCGATATGGAGGTGATTCTGTAATATCCCTCATTTTTGTAAGGGCATTTTGGTAATGATTCCAATTCCCGTATTACAAGTCGGATCAAATTCAGAGAAGTTAAGACATTTTGTAATATGTTTGATCTCTGTAATATTTTTCCTGAGTGGTATAAAATACATTCGACGTATTTTTGGGGCTTAGAATACTCATTCGGGTGCAAAGATATTAACCGGGTATGAATATATTTAACCCGGGGTTAAAAACTCATACCCATACTTAACCCGGACAAAAGAGGACAAAAGGGCCTAGATTTGGCCTTGACCGCACCCGCGGTCAAGTGGCCGCACCCCGCGGTGAAGGCCAATTCGGTAAGGCGGTCTGGGGAGGCTCACCGCACCCGCGGTGAGGCCACCGCACCCCGCGGTGCCATGATGATTTTTTTTGCAGCGTCGGACTTCAAACGTCGCGTCTGAACTGAGCTGCTTGTCATTTCTGGTCGGGCGACGCAACTGCTTGATCGACGCACCTGCTTGCTTGTGTGCTGCTTGTTGGGCTCTATAAAAGGAGGAGATCTGGAGTTGTGTTGAGCACTCCAATCCGAGCTCTCTCCCTCTCAAATCTCTCATCTCCATTGTCGCCGGAAAGCTCAAGCTCTCGCCGGAATCTCGAAGCCTTCGCCGGAGCTCTTGTTAGAAGTGGTGGTGCTCTCAAAGTGGTCCTTTAGAAGTCCAAGGAATCCAGAAGTTGGAGCCACCACGAGTCGAGCCCCGTTGTCTTCCCCGGTGAGCTTTTCCCTCTCGTCGTGTCGTCACTGTTACGTGATCGCACCCTCCACCGCACCCGCGGTCAAGGCCGGGGCACCCGCGGTGGGCTGGGCTCATGGTGTGGCTTTGAGTTTTGTGGTCTCGAGCGAGGCTTTGTTCCTTCGCTTTGGTTCATCTTTCTGTAGATTCGGATATTTTATTGTCGAATCTAACTTAGGGTTTCATTATGGGTCATTCTGTAGGGATCTGAAATCTGAGTTCTGTCCCCGTTCTGGACCCAGAAACCATCATCGTTCGAACGTTCGTCTGATCTAAGGCAAGTGGCGGTTCGCTCTTGCTTATCATTCCATAATTATATTAATTATCAATTGTTGAATTGTTAATTAATTTGGGATGAATTACTGTTTTCGTTGGGAACAGTTTTGATAAAGGATATGATTAAAACATGATATTATAATAGGTTGTATATTGTTAGAACGACGCTATTATATCTGTTACTACCGTGATGGTATTGATGTGGACTATGGTGTGCTTGAACACGTTTAGTTAGCACGAGTATTCGTAGGAACGCTACTTAGTACCTTGCGAGGTACAGTCGTTTCTTTATAACCTGGTGGTTAGGATGACCTAACACCATTTCTCTGGTCATGACCGACCCCTATCCGAGTATAGGGGTGGTGCACTTAGCTAGTGTCACATATTTCGGGAGTTTCTCCAAAGAGGTCTCTCATCTCGGGACGAGGTGATCATGATAAGAGCTTATAACGTGATGCGCGTTTTGGAATTAAATAAGATAAGTGCCATTGTCGTACACAATTAATATATCTCAGGCGAGTAGTGCAGCTAGGAAAGACTCGTCTACACTTTGGTCAAAATAAAGTTCTCTTTCCAATCTGAATTCGCATTATGCGGTGAGGTTGGTCGTGAACCGAAACACCAAGTCATTTTAAACTCTTGTGTGAACTTATATGTTCCCCAACATTTGTCATACTTCCGATAAGACTCAATTCGTTGGAGTCTTCTTTTCATATGTTTCGTTAAGGCTCGTTCTTTTGGAGTCTTCTCTTGATCATACTGTTTCATATATTTCAGTAGGAGTATGGTGGTTGACTATCGTCATCGACTTTTATTCGAGAAGCGATGAGTCTAACCTAATACGACTACTTAGAACCTTACATAGTATTTCATTAGACTAACCAACCGGTTATATTTCCTTGCATGGTTGGCTGGTGTCATCCGTCTCATACGGCACATCAGATAAACGTCTGTTCCAAGAAGGCTAGAGACGATAATGGATGCAGACGATGTTTTGAAGTGTTTTACCAAGGTTGAGATCCTAGGCGTGTGATCGCTAGATCAAGACTTTTATGTTATTTATTTCTAAAGACTTTCGCTATAATGTATTTTGGTTGTATTTGGATTATGGATGTAATTCCGACACTTTGATTTAATCCAATACTATGACATTTTGTATTATAAATGTTGTTTTATGATTTGTATAAACTGGTTAAGCCTTGGGTGACTTCGGATGTGGAATCCGAGGTCACTGGCGGTAATACTTTCAAGGATATATATTTGGGGGTGTTACAGATTTGGTATCAGAGCCGAATTTTTTTTCAAACGGGTTGGGATTTCATAAACCATTTACTCGTTTTGAAATGAAAGATGTTTTCAAAGGATTTGAAGTTTCGAAGATTTTTTTTTTACGTGTCTGCCATTCAAGTCGTGCCTTCTTTAGTCTAATATAGTAAGTTCGCTTCTATATTTAGAAAGACTAACTCTCTTCTCGTCGCCCGCAGATTATGGGTGCATGTTTTTCTCTCTAGAGGGACTCGGGAGAAGCCGAGGTGGCTTCGCCATCTCCAATGAGGCTTGATTTCCCGGTTCCCCCTCGATGCTTTAAGATCGGAGAATCTAGTAGTCCACCCGAGGAGGTGAAGACCATACTCCCTGAGTCGGTAGTATTAGTGTCCAACGACATTGTGGTTCCTGTAGTAGAGCCTACAGAGGAGCCAAGGGAGAACACCGAGGTTGAAGAGGAATGGTCTAGGTACGCAAGAGGATACTACAACAACGATTACATGATAGAGATGATTCCCGAAGAAGAAAATCCTGAGGAAGATCCGGAAGAAGAGGAGGATCCCGAGGAAGATTCTGAAGAAGAGGAGGACCCCGAGGAGGACCTCGAGGGGCAAGGCCACGAGTCTGATGTCTTAGAGCGCTTATTGGTGGGCAGCGAGGACCCGGGAGTGGAGTTTATCTATCCAAGTCCGGAGTTACCGCCTGAGCAAGCATACTCGCCATTGACTCCGGCCGATTGGGAGGCACTCTACGCTGAATATGGCATCAGAAGGAGTGGTCCACCCAATGCATCTGAGGACTCACAGCCTATTCCTACTCAGAGGAGGCTAGTGATGAGTCCTGACTCACGAGAGGCGTTTCGCTAGAGTCAGATGATTTCCCCTAAAAAGCGCCGCTATATGGATGAGGCGGTTGAGCATACTCGAAGAAGGGTAAGACCAGGAGAGTCGGATGAGGTTCGTCAGAGTGTTCCCGCACCTAGGATAAGGCCGAGGACACCAGGACCCAGAAATGAGTCATGTGCTCCAGGGCCGAGCAGGGTGAGAAGTCCATCACCAGATTCCGATGGTGAACCCCACTCGAAGAAGCCTTGTATGGGAAGTTTGCCTTATAGGAAACGTTTCAGGGCGCCTTGATAAGGGCCGATGTTGACTGTAGTAGTTTCCTTTTCTAGTATTTCAGTGTTGTTTTCTTAAGTACAGTAATCTCCGAACAATTTTGTCCCGTCGCTCGGGAGATTCCTTTTGTAGAAGCTTGTAACTCGGTTTGAGTTCATCTATGAAAATTACCAAGTTGATCTATTCTGAGTTGATTTTTATTACGTTGAGTATATTGGAATGATATTAACGTCATAAAATACTTGGAATTTGATCGGTAAACAGATGGTGAACACAAGGAATACCATTCGTGCTGGTGATGGGCCAAGCAACGACCCCAGACCAAACATGAGGAATGTCGCAAACCCTGTGGAGGAACATGAGTCTGTTTCCAACAACAATCTAGGGGGCAGTGACCAAGCTCAAGTCAACACTCCAGTGATATTCGATGCCGCAGCAGTGGAAGCTATTCGGGGAATTGTAATGCAAGAATTCACCGATATTATGCGACCAAACGCGCCTCAGGCACAAGCTGTTCCAATTCCTACAACGGTTCCTAGATTTGAGGAGCCAGATGTTCATGTACCTCATAAAGAAGCAGTCAGGAACAGAGGCAATTATGGCCGAGCACTGAAGGCCATTAGCTCTATGAGGCCCGACTGTTATGATGGGAAAGGAGAGCCAGTCAGGGTGGCACATTGGTTCTCACACATGGAGCGACTATTCCGCAATGTTGAGTGCACTGAAGCTGAAAAAGTGCACATTGCTTCCCTACAGCTGAAGGAAGTAGCTAGCGAGTGGTGGGAAGGTACCGGTTTAGCCGATCACCCTGGTTTGAACTGGGGGATGTTCAAAGCCAAGATGATCGATCGTTTCTTTTCCCGAGCTATGAGGGAAGAAAAACACAAGGAGTTTCTATATCCAAGGACAGATGGTTTGAAAGTGACTGAGCTTGCGGCCAAGTTCAATCATCTATTGCAGTATGTTGGGCCGGAGGTGTCCGGCGATGAGCAAAAGATATGTTATTTCCACCAGTGGATGAATCCAGATATTAAGCCACTGATGGTACGTCACGGATGCTCTACTTTGGAGCAATACGTGGACGCTGCTTACAAGTTGGAGGTGACTCTGGAGGAGTCAACAAAGAAACGTAATTGCCAGAGGTTAATGCATAATCAACCTCAGGCAAGTGGATTCAAGCGTCCTGCGCCACCGTCTAATTTTGCCAAGTCTAGCAAAGCAAAGACTGATATGACTCAGGGAAGGTCTACGCAGCAATCGGGTCAAGGCAAGAATCCGATTCAATGTTACAATTGTGGTGCATTAGGACACAAAAGCAATGCGTGTCTGAAGGAAAGGAAGACATGCTTCGGTTGTGGAAATGAAGGGCACGTGCAGAAATTCTGTCTGCAGGGAAGGCAGAAAGGAGCTGAATCACAGCAGGGGTTTGTTAGTTAGAACAATCGACCCAGGTTTAAACCAGTGGAAGCTCCTAGTCCTTCGATGCAGACAACTGCACAGAACAAGGGGAAAGCCCCAGCTGCTTCTGGAGGTCAGGGTCAACGCCTTTACGAGATGCGTGAGGATGATGGACCCAATGCTCCAATTTCTCAAGGTACTCTATACCTTCATTCTACTTCTGTGTGTATGTTGTTTGATTCGGGTGCTACTCATTCTTTCATTTCGAAAAATTGTGTTAGTAAGTTAGGCTTAGTATGCAACGAGGTTTGTGAACCTTTCGTTGTGAATCTTCCTAACGGTGAACATTTAGTGGGCACCAAGCGTCTGTCAGAATTTCCAATTACCATTCAGGGTAAGAAGTTCGAAGCAGATTTGATCTGTATAGCCATGGCTCCATACGACATTATTCTCGGTATGGATTGGCTGACGCGTCATGGGGCGGTAATCGATTTTAGCTCAAGGACTGTGATGGTGTCATCTAGGGGCCAGTATGTATGCAAGTTTAAGGGTTGTGATGACGCTGATAACGGCAGGCTTATCAATGCGATGGCTGTGTTTAAGCTACTTCGACAAGGTTGTGTCGGCTACCTGTGCTATTTGGATGAGCCCAAGAAAGATGAACCTTCAGTTCCTGATATTCCGGTCATTTGTGAGTTTCCAGACGTCTTTCCGGAGGAGATTCCTAGTTTACCCCCGTATCGTGACGTAGAGTTTACCATTGATCTCGAGTCGGGTACCACACCGATTTCTAAAGCACCGTACCGGATGGCTCCTGTTGAGATGCAAGAGTTGAAGAAGCAACTCGAGGATCTTCTTGAGAAAGGCTATATAAGGCCGAGTGCATCGCCTTAGGGTGCTCCGGTCTTGTTCGTCAAGAAGAAGGATGGATCGTTTCGACTTTGTATCGACTATCGTGAATTGAATAAAGTCACGATCAAGAATAAGTATCCGTTGCCAAGGATTGATGATCTGTTGGATCAACTGCAGGGAGCCAAATTCTTTTCCAAAATCGATCTGAGGTCTGGTTACCATCAGCTCGGGATTCGTGAGGAAGATATTCCAAGGACTGCGTTCCAGACGAGATATGGTCACTACGAGTTCGTAGTCATGCCATTTGGACTTACTAATGCTCCAGCGGTCTTTATGGATCTCATGCATCGATGTTTTCACCAGTACTTGGATAAGTTCGTGGTGGTCTTCATCGACGACATTTTGATCTATTCCCCGAGCGTGGAAGCTCATGAGGAACATCTTCGGATTACCTTGTCAGTCCTTAGACAAAATCAGTTTACACAAAATTGTCTAAGTGTGACTTTTGGATCAAGGAAGTGGCGTTCTTAGGTCATGTGATCAATGAGAATGGGGTTATGGTTGATCCCCAGAAGATTGAAGCGGTAGCCAATTGGAAGCGGCCCCAGAATGTGAAGGAAGTGCGCAGTTTCCTAGGACTCGTTGGATATTACAGACGATTTGTGGAGGGATTCTAAGATCGCTCTACCTATGACCGGTTTGCTCCGCAAAGTCCATAATAAGTTTGTCTGGGATGACAAGTACAAGGCCATTTTTCAGAAGTTGAAGCAGTGTCTGACCTCTGCACCAGTGTTAGCGCTACCGGAAGGAAATGATGGTTATGTGGTCTATAGTGATGCTTCGAAGTGTGGTTTGGGATGTGTATTGATGCAGAGAGGCAGAGTGATTACATACGCATCTAGACAATTGAAAACCTATGAAGCAAACTATCCGACGCATGATCTAGAACTAGCAGCTGTAGTGTTTGCACTGGAGATTTGGAGACACTATCTCTATGGTGTAAGGTGCCAAGTCTTCACCGATCACAAGAGTCTCAAGTATGTGTTCACTCAGAAGGAGTTGAATATGAGACAACATCGTTGTTTAGAGCTACTCAAAGACTATGACATCGAATTGTTGTATCATTCGGGCAAGGCTAATGTAGTAGCCGATGCATTGAGCCGGAAGATGCCGTACGAGACTATAGTGGCTCTACTTACTGTTCAGACCAAGCTGAACCAAGGATTGTGCGAAATTGAAGTCTTGTACGATCAGCGTCGTGGATACCTAAGTATGCTTGAAATTCAGGCTACGCTACTTGATCAAATCAGGGAGAAGCAGGTTGATGACGTGGTTTTGGTGAAGCTAAGCAGTGAATTTATGGACGGGAAAGCTCCCGGTTTCGTGATTCAGGAAGATGGATCACTCTGGTTTCAGGACCGGATCTGTGGGCCTGACGTTGATGGTCTTCGCCAATTGGTAATGAAGGAGGCCCATTCGTCAGCTTATTCTGTACATCCAGGCTCTAGCAAGATGTATAAGGACCTCAGAATAAAATTCTGGTGGCCCAACATGAAGTGGGATGTAGATGCTTGACTTGTCAGAAGGTCAAGATAGAACACCAAAGACCCGGTGGTGAATTGCTACCTCTTCCGGTGCCAGAATGGAAATGGGAAGATATTGCAATTGATTTCATCATGGGTCTGCCAAAGACTCAAAGTCAGAAGGATGCGATATGGGTAATCATTGACAGGCTCACGAAGAGTGCTCACTTCGTGGCCATCAAGTCAACATGGGGAACCCAAAAGCTATCAGAAGTGTTCCAACACGAGATTGTCCGTTTGCATAGTACTCCAAAGACCATTGTATCGGATCGTGATGGCAGATTCATGTTGAGATTCTGGAAAGAACTCCACAAGGCCATGGGAACCGAGTTGAGGTTCAGTACTGCGTTTCATCCTCAGACGGATGGACAGTCTGAGAGGACCATCCAGACCTTGGAAGATATGTTGAGAGCTTGTACACTCGATCGTCCGACTAGCTAGGAGAACAGCCTGAGTCTGATTGAGTTCACATACAACAACAGTTGGCATGCTACCATTAAGATGGCTCCATTCGAGGCTTTGTACGGTCGAAGGTGTAGATCTCCGATTTGTTGGGATGAAAATGCCGACAACGTTCTGCTCGGACCGGAGTTAGTCGAAAGGACTGCCTCGGACATTGCTTTGATAAGACAAAGGATGTTGACAGCTCAGAGTCGACAGAAGTCTTACGCATATCTGAAGCGTAGGAATGTCGAGTTTGAGGTTGGTGACAAGGTGTTTGTCAGAGTGTCTCCATCCAAGGGTGTGCTTAGGTTTGGTAAGCGTGGGAAGCTTAACCCTCGCTATGTGGGATCGTTTGAGATCCTTGACAGAGTAGGGTGTCTAGCGTATCGTTTGGAATTGCTGCCATCGGCACATCCAGTACATAACGTGTTCCACGTATCATTGTTATGGAAGTACGTGCCAGATGAGTCTCATGTGCTGAGTTATAAAGACATTGAGATTCAGACAAATGGTACCTACGAGGAGATACCGGTGCGTATTCTCGAACACCGTGAGAAGCAGTTGTGGAACAAGGTGGTACCATTGGTATGGATTTTGTGGTCCAAGACAGGAACTAAAGAGGTTACTTGGGAAACCTGGGAGACTGAAACAAATATGCTTAGTCGTTTCCCCGAGCTATTTTTGGCCTAGTTTCGGGGTCGAAACTTTTTTTTTTGGGGGAAGTGATGTAATATCCCTCATTTTTGTAAGGGCATTTTGGTAATTATTCCAACTCCCGTATTACAAGTCGGATCAAATTCAGAGAAGTTAAGACATTTTGTAATATGTTTGATCTTTGTAATATTTTTCCTGAGTGGTATAAAATACATTCGACGTATTTTCGGGGGTTAGAATACTCATTCGGGTGCAAATATATTAACCGAGTACGAATATATTTAACCCGGGGTTAAAAACTCGTACCCGTACTTAACCCGGACAAAAGGGCCCAGATTTGGCCTTGACCGCACCCGTGGTCAAGTGGTTGCACCCCGCAGTGAAGGCCAATTTTGTAAGGCGGTCTGGGGAGGCTCTCGCCGGAATCTCGAAGCCTTCGCCGGAGCTCTTGTTAGAAGTGGTGGTGCTCTCAAAGTGGTCTGTTGGAAGTCCAAGGAATCCAGAAGTTGGAGCCACCACGAGTCGAGCCCCGTTGTCTTCCCCGGTGAGCTTTTTCCCTCTTGTCGTGTCGTCACTGTTACGTGACCGCACCCTCCACCGCACCTCCACCACACCCGCGGTCAAGGCCGGCGCACCCGCGGTGGGCTGGGCTCGTGGTATGGCTTTGAGTTTTGTGGTCTCACATGTCGTATCACCCTTCTCATTTCACCATCTCTGAACACAATCACGGTGGGCATACTGCAAAAGAAAGAGTGATGATCTGACAACGTACAAATGTGGTCTGATAAAGTCAATATTGCTCTGAAATTTGAAATGTGCTAACATTTGAAATTTTATGATATAACAGAGCATTGACCTGACTTCGTATAAATGTGATCTGATAAACTATAAATGTGGTATGATAAAGTAAACTATATGAGTTTTGCTTCTCAATTTGACTCTAGAAGGGCATAATTTTGTACCTTTCATGGAATGTAGACAAATGGAGCGCATACCGGTTTTAAAAAGCATACTGCACGGTTTGCTTGACAAATGGAGCACAGTTCAACAACAGATTTGCATGTAATTAATGTTGCTATCGATCAATTCAGTTATAGCACATCTATTGATAGTTTGTTTTGATATTGTTGCTTATGTTAGTGAATAATTATTAGTTACCTCTGCTAAATACCTGGTAATATACAATATGGACCAAAATGTCAAGATCTCATATGTTATGTTTGCAACTTATCATTTGGAATAGAAATGTAGGTGGAGTACTTTTTTAGCTTCCTTATCGGTTTTGTTTTTGTCCCTCTTTCTTCTGTTAATTAAACTCATTTCTTAGCCGCGTTAAGAAAAGGACCAATTTGCAGCCTTTTCACACTAGAAAACCATTAACTCTCCCTGATATGAATACTAACTGTTGGGTGTAAATCTCCTCAGTACATAGATCATCTATCGTCTAATGGGCTTGAAAGCATGGTATACATCGATTGAATACAATAATATTTATATGTTAATTGATCTTGTGTCTCATTACGGAACCAACCAATTTTTAAAAAATGATATATAAAGGGACCTATAAAGATCGATTATAACATCTATTTTAATCTATAAATTACGAAACAAGCATTTAAAACTTCATTTTCGTAAATTTTGTTACATAACAGAGCATTATGTACTTTATCAGGCCACATTTGTACGAATCAGTCCACATGTATACGAAGTCAGGCTAATGCTCTGGTATATAACAAAATTTCAAATGTTAGCCGATATCAAATTTCAGAGCAATATTCACTTTATCAGGCCACATTTGTACGTAGTCAGGTCATTACTCTGTTATATTAACTAACTTTAAATTTAAAACACTTAAATTTGCATTTATTAGTTGTAATTCTCGTTGAATTGATAACCACTCAAAATATTTACAAGTTTTGATAAGCGAAATATGCCTTAAACCAAGCAAACCATTCAATATAAATTTACAAAAATGATGTTTGAAATGTTAGTAACTTTGATAAGAGAACTATGCCTTAGGAGGTTTTATTTTTTTTAAGAGCAACCAAGAGCATGCTGTGCATCATACATGCACACGGGAATTACCCAACCTGATCCCATAATAGCTCTAAATTAATCAATTGTAAGACATCATACTAATCTAATACCAATATACCACTGTGTTACTTGTTGTAAAGGACAAATGAGTATCATTCTCATTGCTTCAGATATGAAAACACAAATACTTAGCCTGACCTACCTTATAAGCAATTGTGCATCATATCACCCTTTCAATTTGTATTCCACAATCATGGGTCTGTAAGTATGAGCTTATATTTAGATAGGTTCACTACTTAGTAGCAATATATTTAGATAGGTTCACTACAATCAAGAAGGATATATTGTAGAAAAATTATTGATCTTTTACCCTCAGTTATCTAGAGATGAATTCCAATTTGGACTTCCATAACAGAGCATTGACCTGACTTGGTAAAAATGTGGCATGATAAAGTGAATATTGATCAGACATTTAAAACTTTATTTTCTAATATTTGTTACATTACAGAGAATTATGTACTTTATCAGACCACATTTGTACGAAGTCAGTCCACATGTATACGAAGTCAGGCTAATGCTCTGGTATATAACAAAATTTCAAATGTTAGCCGATATCAAATTTCATAGCAATATTCACTTTATCAGGCCATATTTGTACGTAGTCAGGTCATTACTCTGTTATATTAACTAACTTTAAATTTGAAACACTTAAATTTGCATTTACTAGTTGTAATTCTCGTTGAATTGATAACCACTCAAAATATTTACAAGTTTTGATAAGCGAAATATGCCTTAAACCATGCAAACCATTCAACATAAATTTACAAAAATGATGTTTGAAATGTTAGTAACTTTGATAAGAGAACTATGCCTTAGGAGGTTTTAATTTTTTTCAAGAGCAACCAAGAGCATGTTGTGCATCATACATGCACACGGGAATTACCCAACCTGATCCCATAACAGCTCTAAATTAATCAATTGTAAGACATCATACTAATCTAATACCAATATACCACTGTGTTACTTGCTGTAAAGGACAAATGAGTATCATTCTCTTTGCTTCAGATATGAAAACACAAATACTTAGCCTAACCTACCTTATAAGCAATTGTGCATCATATCACCCTTTCAATTTGTATTCCACAATCATGGGTCTGTAAGTATGAGCTTATATTTAGATAGGTTCACTACTTAGTAGCAATATATTTAGATAGGTTCACTACAATCAAGAAGGATATATTGCAGAAAAATTATTGATATTTTACCCTCAGTTATCTAGAGATGAATTCCGATTTGGACTTCCATAACAGAGCATTGACCTGACTTGGTAAAAAATGTGGCATGATAAAGTGAATATTGATCAGACATTTAAAACTTTATTTTCTAAATTTTGTTACATTACAGAGAATTATGTACTTTATCAGGCCACATTTGTACGAAGTCAGGTCACATTTATACGAAGTTAGGTCAATGCTCTGTTATATCAGAAAATTTTAAATGTTAGCCAATTTAAAGTTCAAAGCAATATTGACTTTGTCAGACTACATTTATACATAGTCAGGTCATTACTCTTTTATATTAACTTTAAATTTGAAACACTTAAATTTGTATTTATTAGCTGTGATTCTCGTTGAATTGATAACCACTCAAAATATTTAGGAGTTTTGATAAGAGAAATATGCCTTAAACCGCCATGAACTCCTTTAATGTCTATACATGCATTGAGAGCTGTGTGCCGATATTTATAAACAAAGAAACACATGAGAAGGAGAAATCCCCAATACTCGAACAAAGACTTAGGTCACGTGCATATATCATAAACCCACTAATTTGACCACTTATACAGCTTCGTTCCACTCTGAAAGACAAAACTCTAACAACCCCTAAACTGACTAACTAGAACATGTGTAACATCTATGACTCTTTACTTGAAACCAAGCACCTTAGGATAACACTTGTAAATCATTTTATGTTTCTCTACTTAATTATATCTGATCTGTAAATTGGCTATATAGGACCATAAGACCTAGAACATTTGTCCCAAAACTTGTATTGTTTATTATACATTTGTTTGACATTTGGCAGATATATCCCAGACCAACAGTCAGTAGGGTCTGGGACAAATAGGCATAGTGTATCATCAAGTGGCAGGTCTACAAATTGCAAGGAATTCCTCCGAAGATTTGTTGATAGTGAATGCGTGACATCTAACCTCGAGGACTGGTTTGAATCAGTATCTGAACATTTAGTGCCTGATGCGATTGAAGTTCCCTTTGAGTTAGTTGATCTTCAAAAGTTTGATTATGCACTAGAAGGGGTTCCTTTCCAGCAGCTAATCTGAATGCCCAGTGTTGTTTATGCTTCAGCCTCTGACTCTGCAGAAGCTACTGTTTATCTAGCTCTAGAAGATTTTCTACATGCTAGCGTGAAGGGGTTGTGGGAGGCATTTTGGAGCGACGATGAGAACCTTCCCTTCTCGGTTGTTTGCCTATGCAAGGAAAATATGAAGTTCTACCAGGCAGAGAGAGTTGTTGCTCACGGGAAACTTAATGATCTTTGTGCAACTGCTATATTGTTGAAGAATGATAGACATCCACATAGGAGATGGGATGCAGTTGTTGAACTAGCCCTCATGAGACCTGATATTGGAACTACTGCGATGGAGAGTGCTTGGCTCCCTCTTCTGTCCACTGTAAGTCAAGAACTAGATAGATGTCCAAGAAATCAGCTAGTCTTGATATTATACACAAAAGGCTGGTTTACACACATCAGCCGCTACATTCGCCACTTTGGAGGCAGCAAGACTGGCGAGAAGACTGTAACACCCCCAAATCTTAACCCATTTGGAAAGGTATTACCGCCAGTGACCCCAGTATGCCTTCGTGGCTTTGGCTTGGTTGGTTGTCGTCGTGGCGTCTTTCCTTCCGTGTTCTTTCGCCGTGTTTAGATTCGTACTGTTTATGTCAGATCTAACTTAGGGTTCCTTTTATGGGCCGACTCGAAGGTTGTTGTGCTGTCGGAACTATACCCGTGTCGAGCCGGAATCCAGTTGTCGTCTTTAGACTATTCTGTGGATTAAGGCAAGTGGCGGTTCGCTCTTGCTCATCGTTCCATATTTACATTAATTATCAGTTGTTTATCTGAGTAATTAATTTGGAATGATTATTGTGTTCATCTGGAAACGGTTTTGTTAACTGTTTTGGAAAACTAAAATATGATATTATAATAGGTCGTATATCTGTTAGAGCAATGCTATTATATATATTTATATATATGTGAATTAATACAAATATTATTATAGGTTGTATATTGTTAGAACAACGCTATTTTATCTGTAACTGGCCATGAGGGCATTGATGTGAATTATTACTGCGTTTGTAACTGTTTAGTTAGAACGAGTATTCGTAGGAACGCTATTGTGTATCTCAATGCGAGTACTAGTCATTTCTTGATAACCTGGTGGTTAGGATTTAGTTCCTACCATCCTTTTCAGGGTTTGTGCACACAGCTGGTGCCGCTTGTAGGGATTTAGTTCCCAATTCCGTTATTAGGGATTTAGTTCCCGAGGGATTTAGTTCCCGAACCGACTTTAGGGATTTAGTTCCCGAGTCAACTCCGTCCATGGATTTAGTTCCCGACGGTATCTCTTTATCCTGATGGATGAGATGATTTAAAAGCCTATAACGTGATGTGGGTTTTTGGAATTAAATAAGATAAAGTGCCCGAGTGCACATAATTAATATACCTTTGGCGAGTAGTGCAGCTAAGTAAATAGTGCAGCTAGGAAAGCTCGTCTCGACTGTTGATCAGAGTACGTTCTCTTTCCGATCTGGATTCGCTGTAAGCGATGAGGTTGGTCGTGAACCGAAACATCTTAGTTAGTTTTTAAATCATCGTTATGTGGTTCTGTAAGATCCAGACTTGAATGTAGTACGTTCTCCTTCCGATCTGGATTCACTGTAAGCGGTGAGGTTGGTTGTGAGCCGAAGCATCTCAGTCAGCTTTTAATCGCTGTTGTTTGATTCTGTAAACGTTCCAGATTTGTCATATTTCCTTAAAGACTCAATCTTTTGGAGTCTCTTTTCGAGTCGATTTCTGTGAAGATTAAGTCTTCCAGAATCTTCTCTTGTGCATACCTCTTGTTGTTATTCCGTGAAAGTGTCGGGTTATGTATCGTCCCTTCGGTTATTATTTGAGGGACAATGATAGTAAACGGTTACGATCACTCGAACCACTCTGCTTTTTATCCTTGCTAGTCTATTCAAGTAGACTAACCCACGAACTTTGTTCTCTGCATGTGGGCTGGTGTCATCCGTTCGATTCGGCACATCAGATAGAGCGAAGATATGAGGAGACTAGATTGACTATGAAGACGACGGTTGTTTTTGGATGTTTTAATAATTGCTTTTAATCATGTTGAGATCCTTGGACAGGTGATCATTACGATCACAACCCTTTTTGTAATATCTTTTATAAGTCTTCCGCTGTACTTTGTTTAAACTTTGTGTGTGGCCTATTCGGGATTGGAATGTAATCCCGTAACTCATGTTTCATTTGATTGATGTTTTGATTTGGATACTTTGATCATTATGTATCATTGTATGCCTTAAATTGTATTTAAACTGGTAAAGCCTTGGGTGATCTCGGTAAGGAACACTGGGGTCACTGGCGGTAATACCTTTCCAAATGGGTTAAGATTTGGGGGTGTTACTGCAGCACAATTGGTAACAAGTGGGCGTAAGGCCGCTTGTTAAAGCGTGAGGTCTCGTGTTCGAGACTCACGAACAACCTCCCAGCCATGGGGATTTGGTTGGGGTACATGGGATGCGGCCCATGGATAGAGAAATGGCTGGCCCAGTAAGGTCGGAGCCCCTCTCATTCAAAGTGTTCTTTTATGTAATACCTCGACAACTTAGCAGCCCGGCCCATCACAGGGCTGCAGCCCATACACCCCAACCCCTCACTGGCCCATATTAAATGGCGCACAGTAGGTTGTTCGTGAGGGCAGCGCAATTGGTGACAAGTGATGCTTTGGCAGCTTGTTAAAGCGTGAGGTCTCGAGTTCGAGACTCACGAACAACCTATTGTGCGCCATTTAATATGGGCCAGTGAGGGGTTGGGTTGTATGGGCTACAGCCCTGTGATGGGTCGGGCTGCTAAGCTGTCGAGGTATTACAAAGACAACGAGAAGAAGAGAGGGCACTTGATCACTCCATGAGTAGTTACTTATAATGACTGAGATCCTGAAGGTAGTTGGTACACGTGTAGTCTTTGACATGACACGCATATACCAAAATCGACCTGGGCTCAATTGATCGTTACTTCATATCCAGTGGCCCGCCTTCTCCTTTTAGCAGCTCAGCAACCTGGTCAAGTAAACGGTGTGATGCATTATGCAAGAATCATGTGCCTTGGGCGACCCATAGTGCCTTTGAAGAGAGCGTCATACCCTGTTCATGTGGGGACGACCATTCTCAACACCAAAGCCAATGAGTTTAGCTGCATTTGGGTGCTCAACGTGAGCAATGATGCCAAGCGTCGATAAGAAGCCCTTTACCGTATCCTCATCCAGATCAAATTCCTGGTTTAGTTTCTTGACGGCTACAACTGTTCCATCCGCTAAAAACCCTTTGTATACCTTCGCATGCCCTCCCTTTCCTATCATTTTCTTTGCTTGAAACAATTAATTAAGCAAGTTACATGTTCAGATTCTCCCTAATTCGCTATTTTGATAGCCATTATCTCTAAGAATATGATTAGATCTTAAACCAGGCACAGCAACAGACGAGAATTCGTCTCCTCATATTCTCCAATTTTGTTGCAAGACGTCAAAATTGAAAGCATACCAGGGGCGAAATTATCAGTTGCAGCGGCCAACTCAGCGTATTCGAAGTTCCTCCATGACTGCTTCGTCAACGGGAGAAGGTCGCCGTCAATGGCATCTTCGTCGGTCCTGGTGCGGCCCAGCTTACGGCGCATGGTTCTCTTGGAGAGGTCATATCCGCTGATGAGAGCGAGCGTCGACAGCTTCTGAGGAGGAACTCCAGCCGTCCGTACGACGACAATACGGTGGAAGAAGAGGGGCGAGGCCGAGAGCGGCGTCGCCGATGAACTCCAGTCGGTTGCGGAAACTGTAATTTAAGGCTCCATCTCTGGCCCTCGCTCCGCCTCCTTCGTCGTCGGCACCGTCCGCGGTCGAAAGAGCGGCGGCGGTGGTCGGAAGAAATGGCTGCCTTTGGGGAAGACGGAAGCAGAGGAGAGAGACAAGAAAAGGGTTTAGGATTTGAGATTGATTAGGGTTAATATTTGGGATTGATTAATAAGATTAAGATTTTTTTTACCTTTTCTTTTCAAAAATTATAATGATTTATCTTATTTTTACATTTAAAAGAAAAGTTAAATTCAACCCCCAACAATAGCAAAAATATCAGAAAAGTACAAAAAGTTGGTATTTTTGCAATATTATTCAAAAGATGGGTTTTTTACAAATTGTCTTTGAAAATATGGTATTCTTGCTAATGCGTCTTTTAATAACGCATTGTGAAACTAAGTTCAAGTTTGTGAACATGTAGTGTAAGGTTCATGTACCTCTATTTAATTTGTAAATTTCGAGTATAAAGTTTATATACCTCAAGTACTTATATATGAATGCCTAGTATATATGAATGTGTAGTATATATTTGTGAACCTAAATAAAACCACACATTGTGATCACTAGAAGAAAAAAAATTATGTTTAAAAGAAAAAATTAATTGCGATATTTACTAAAATACCACTCCATTCCACTTAATCCTACCACCTCTTTTCCTTGATCCAATGGTTGCTCCCTATTTTTCACTTGATCATCTCTCGTATAACTTAATCATTTGCAATTACATGAAAAGTTTAGAATATATTAAATTTCACAAGTTTACTCTAAGATTTACCTTTTTTTTATCGAATTTATATAAAACACATAAGTATAGGGGTTTGTTTGTGATTGTATTTATAAAAGAATGGTTATTGATAAAGCCATTTATTAGAGAAAAAGATTTTTTATGTATTGGAATTAGTGTAATTTATTCCCTACATTTTTTTATGAAACGTTTTATAACTACTTTTACCAAACACTATTATATCAAAAACTTACTTATTTACAATAAAGTCTTTAAAAGGACCTCAACCAAATAAATCCTAGATCTAATACGTATGAGATATTTGATAGGAAAAGTGACATGTGCGAATGGGCACCCATGTGCGAAATGCGAATATGCATATATAGACAAAAACTTCTAAAATTTAGAATGTGTACAAGTTTTTCTCTTATGTACGTGCATAAGTTTTTTACTATATGTGTGTGACTTTATGAAGTGCATAAATTTTTGTACGTATATGCATCCGCGTATTCAAAGTGCATAAGCTTGTCCTTATGTGCATAAGTTTTTGTTTCTATGTGCATTATCTCAAGTTTGCACACAAGCGCTCATTTCTCACCGGATCCAAACTATATTTGATATTATATCAAGCATGTCTTCAAATTTCACAAGTAACTAGACCCGTCAATCAGGTTGATCAGGTCGGGTTTGGGTTCGATCATTTCGGGTTCTGGTTGAGTACGAATTGGTCCAATTCAAGTTACAGATGAAATCGGGTTGAGTCATTACAGGTCAAAGGGCGGTTTGTGTTGACCCAACGAATCAAGATCGTTAGTTTTTTAATTATCCGTTCACTATGAAAATATTATTTAATAGTAAAAAAAATAATATAACAATGTCTGAAACTCATTTAAAAATAATATTAATTATTTATTAGTGCATCAAAATAATATTTTTATTTTTACTTTTTATTGTAATACATTATACATTTCTATATTTGAAAAATTATAAAATTATAATGGTGTTCTCTTTTAGGATATTTAAACATATTAAAAGTATTCATATTCCATTTATTATATATATTTTATATAATATGATACTAATATAGTTCAGTTTTACTTGTTAATCGGGTCGGTATCGGGTTTCAGGTCACACATTCTCACTTAGATTCTATTATTCCGGGTTATTTAAACTTTTGGTTGGGTTCGGGCCGAATTCAAATATGAATCGATTATATTGGTAAACTGGATTCGGTTATCTTTTGACAACTCTACAAACAATTTTTTTTTTAATTTTTTAATAATAACTATTATTATTATTTCGGGAACCATTTTTATAAAATAAGATTCTAAAATATTTATGTATGTGAGAAATGATTTATTTATCGTTAACTTTAACCATTTGTATATTTACCTATTCAATTTTGATCGTGAACTACACGTTTATGTATGTAGATTTGTGCATGCATGTTATTAAGAATTCTAATTTAGTAAAAACGAATAATTTTGTAAAAATGAATCACAAGCTAGGGATCTTATCAATACATAAATGAAATTTATCTTCTTTTGTAATCAGCAATTTGAATCCACATTACTTATATGTCATTTTATTGTTAACTCATTTTTTTTTCAATTTTAAATTTAATAATTTAGACTCTAAAATCTTAACAAATATTCACCGACAAGCATAATAAAGCAAGTAATCTTCAACAATCACTAAATATTGCAAATATCAGTTCTCTCGAGAAATATCTAGGTTGTCCGATCATAAATGAGAAAGTTAACAAAAACACCTTTCAGGAATTAACTCTTAGTTCCAGGAATTAACTGAAGAAATGGAAAGCTAACTCACTGTCTCAAGCTGGCCGCTCACTGTCTCAAGCTGGCCGCTCACTGCAAATACAGTCTAACCTATCAGTGAAACCAAACTATATTATGCAAAGTTTTATGCTTCCAACATCTATCCACAATGAAATCGATAAGATAAATTGAAAATTTTTTCTGGAATAAAGAAGGGAGGTCCACTCCCCTTATTGGGTGGGATAAAATTTGTAAACCCAAAGCACAAGGCGGACTAGGTATACATAAAGCTAAAGCTATGAACCAAGTACTGCAGATGAAACTTCTCTGGAAAATTTTGGCGAAACCAAACATACTGTGCCATTGTAGAAAAATATCTTAAATCTGACTCAATCTTCAATTATAGGAAAAAGATGAACACATCTTAGCAATGGGGAAAATTGATGGAAAATAAAGAGCTCTTCTTTAAAGGTATCTCTTGGCTAGTAGGTGATAGGAAAAGAATTAAATTATGGACTGATAACTGGGTGGTACCCACTAGACTTATAAATGAAACTCATAATGACAACCTTGTAGATTTAAATGCTACAATTAGCCAGTTCATTAGATGTGATAGGAGCTGGAATTTAATTGAACTCAGAAAATTGCTACCAGAAAGTTTAGTTATGAAGATTTCTCAAATCCCTATACCTAATAATATCATTCAAAATAGACTATACTGGCGTCAAAGCAAAAATGGATGGTTCTCGACAAAATCTGCTTTTGAATTCATTAAAAATAAAAATTCGAATTCATGCTTGGATTTTGCTTGGATTTGGAATTTAAATATTGATCCCAAGATTAAAAATTTCATCTGGAAAATTAGTAATAATGGTTTACCAACGAAAGCTAGTCTTTACATAAAAGGTGTACATTTACCACTCCAATGTGCTTTTTGTGATAACATGTTTGAGGATATTTCCCATATTCTTATAAAATGTCCCCATACCGTAGATATTGTGTTGGCTAATAATCAACGAGTTGGAAATATAATAAAAAATATAAATACAAATGATAAAAAACCAATGAAACTTTTACTTGAAATATATGAAAAAATGACAAAAATAAGAATTTGAAGAACTTGCAACTATCTGGTGGTGTATTTGGTTCCAAAGAAACCAAAAATTCTTTGGAGTTGAAATTACAACACCGACTACAGATATCAATAGAATCATTAAGACACATCTCCAGAATTGGAAAAATGCTAAAAGGAACACTCATAATAATCCCATGGACAACAAAAGAAAGAAGAATCAACATAGGAAAACTAAGAATTTAAGATAGAAAAACCCTTCAAATGGAGTCTTTAAAATTAATTTTGACGGATCCAAACTCAGTAATGGGAACACTGCTTCAGGATTCATAATTAGAAATGAGAAAGCAGAACCAACTAAAATGGAATCCTTCTGTTGTGGTAGCACTAGCGCTCTTATGGCTGAAGCCTTTGCCCTTCGTCAAGGAGTGCTGTGTGCCAAAAAATGTGGTTTTAACATGTGTATTGTGAACGTTCTCACAGGTTTATGGTCGTGCCCTTGAGAAATCGAGATGATGATTGTCAACATTCGAGTTGATGTGCTTTCCATCGTTGAAGTTCATGTTGATCATGTCTTCCGGGAAGTTAACCAGGTGGCTGACAGGATTGCGGCGACTTGGATATTCGTCTGGTCTGGTGGACCTTTGGTCTGACTTAGAGCTTTTAGCTCTCATCCGTAAGGATGCTCTAGGATGGTTCTCTAACAGGACATAGTGCCATCATAATTTTTTCCTTTATTAAAAAAAAAAAGTAATCTTCAAACAAATATATTTTCACATGTTATCTAATTTGTAATTTTAGAATTAAATAATATTCTATCTTAGTCTTGAAACAAACATCATTAGATTATTTCAAAATGATTTTTAATTTTATATAATTTATATTATACATATTCAACTTATAAATTGTTAAATAAATCTCATACTTGTTTTTATCTTTTTAGAGTAAATTTGTGAAAGGGAAAAGATAAGGTGAGAATGAGGTCTTAGGAGAGGAGTGAGGACGCTCCAAGACCGTCAGATAAAAAAATAAAGCGTGCAGATCAGCCAAGGAAGAATTGAGAAAAAATCGGATATATTTCGGCACGGCCGAATTTTTCGCGAAAAAACACGCCCCGCGTGAACATGTATTTTGCTCCGTATGCACACATACGTTGTTTTCTCATGGAAACACATGTTGTTTTCATGTGCACACACATGTCATTTTCGTATGCACACGTAGGTTATTTTCGTTGGTTTTCATATGTATGCACACATGTTATTTTGTACGTGTTTTTGGTCCTTTTTGCATGCACACATATGTTATTTTCATATGCACATATGCACACCTACGTTGTTTCACATGCACACATAGCACGTAATGCATTTCATATGCAGAAACAAGTCATTTTCACATGTACACGGTAGTATACTACGCATACACAAGATAGTATATTTCGCATGCGTACAGTCGTGTTTTCATGTGCACACGTTTTGTTCATTCCATATGAACGCACGCTTTTTATGTATGCATACAAAAATGAATTTCACGTGCACACCGTAGTGTATTTGGCATGCACACAACAACATATTTGGCATGAACACAAATCTCCACTTCACGTACGTGCACGTGAATCCGTCTTTTTCGCGACTAATTCGGCTGTGCCGATTTTTTGCCGAATTTTTAAAAAGTGATATGGGCACTTCGTTTGTTTTTCATCCGACGGCTCTCATGCGTCCTCATTCCTCTCCTCCCTTCTCATTCTCACCGGATCTCAACCCTTTGTGAAATATATTATACGGAGTATTATAATAGTTTTAAATTTGTAAATAAATCAATTATATACAAGACTATTTATTATTCCCTCCGTATCAAAATACGTGTCTTTCTAGCCTTAATTTTTTGTCTCAATATACTTGTCCTTTTAGTATATTTTACATATATTTTACATATATATCCTTATAGTTTTTAACACTTTATAATAAATGAGAGAATAATTATTAGTAATTTTATTAAAAAAATAACAAAATAAAATAATAAATATGAATATATTTATACATTTCATACTTTTCTTAATATATGTACAATTGTCCAACAAGATAAGTATTTTGATACGACGGAGTATTACGTTATGAACCGTGATCCCACGGAACATTAACTAGTTTTTCAGTGAAATACGGATACTGTATCCATTTTATGAATTTACTCTACCAAACAAATTCTCAATTATTATTTATTTGGGTCAGACAAATTCTCTATTATTTGAAGCGTGTATTACCATCAGTGCTGCACTGCTGCTATTAAAGAATCATAAATTCATAATGGCCGACACCAAGCAAAGTACCAACTTTTCTTTCGACTAGTAGGAGAGCGCATGCGTTCATGCACTCGATCTTAACGTTTTGTTATTTTTTTTTTGCTATAAATGCCAATGTATAAATAATATAAAATAAGTAAATGGATCTCGTAAAAATTGTACTTAAAATGTAAACTTTTATTAAAATGCAAACTGGTATACAAGTCCTGTGCATTAAGTGGTGCAAGTTTGTACAACAAAGTCCATTCAAACGTGTATCAAAATATGTGAAATTGTGCATCGGAATTTTATTGAGTAGTGCACTTTTTTTTTCTAAGTACAATAGTAGTAGTGCACAATGTTTGTGCACCAGGTTGTACGAGTTTGTGTACCAATGTTTGTTAAAAAGTGCACCAGAATATGTGAACTTGTGCACCAATTTTTTTTAGTAGTGCACTTGTTTTTTTTTTCCAAGTACAAGAGCAGTGTACAATTTTAGTGCATCAAGTTGTACGAGTTTGTACACCAAAATCTGTTGAAAAGTGCACCAAAATATGTGAAGTTGTGCACTAGAATTTTTTTGAGTAGTGCACTTATTTTTTTCTAAGTACAATAGCAGATGACAATATTCGTGCACCAAGTTGTACGAGTTTATCCACTAAAGTTTGTTTAAATATGCACCATAATATGTTGAATTGTGCACCCCATTTTTACTGAATAGTGCACTTGTAAATTTTTTAAACACAATGGAGTGCACAAACACATGAACTTTCTCAGTGCACAAACACATGAACTGTGATGTACAATTACTTGTAACATGGTACACATTTATTTATGATATGGTTTACTTGTAATTTAGTTAAATGTACACTTGTATTTTATTTAAATGGTGCACAATTATTTCCAACATGATGCATAAGTATACATAACACGGTGCACATTTAAAGTGGTGCACAAGCTAGTGCACTAACCGAGTGAAGGGCCAGTCGACGGTGGTCAACACCAGAGCTTTGGTGGGTCAATGGGGGTGAGCACTTGTGCCCCAACATAGTATAGGGATTTAGATGCTTTAAAAGGAATTTTAAAAAATAGTTTTCTAACATCTAACTTAAGATCTCATGCATAAACTTGATACGAATCATATATAAAAGAGTAACATATCTTTTGATACAAAACTTGTTTTTGGGCTCACTCTTAAGAATAAAGCCTCAATTGTAACTCATCTACTTAGTCCACACAAACAATGTACTAGATCGTCATGCCTTCGTTTGCTGGAACAAACGAATAAGAAAACAAACAAAAACTCTTTTTTTTTACCTTGTTAAAGGCTCTGCCATACACATGTATATGTGTATGGTTTTATTTCACTTTCACGTGAATGACACTCCAAATCCAAGAAACTATATATATATATATATCTTATATATATATCTCTTGTCCTTTTTATTATCTTATAATAATAGGAAATTATATGTATAGAAATTATATATTATCTTATCATGTATTATATAAGATAAATCTCCTTTTAACTAGACTGAGATATTTATGGTTGATACAATATCTTATCTTTTCAAAAGATAAATTTCTTTGTGTCACCAAGTAAATAGATAACACTCTATTATTACTTAATGAATATTCCACTCTTCCAACAATATACACTGGCCGAAATTCACAGTCCCACAATGAGCCTCGAATTACTTTGATCTAGCCCAATTACTCTATTGTGTGTGACCTTATAGGACCCGGATATAATAACAATATGCCAAATCTAATTATTACATAAGTCATAGTTGGCTTCTAGCAAAGCAAATAAAATAAATTTCATAACTTTTATTTTGAAATTACTATATTATCCTTCTAATTTAAATGGGATATTACACATTCCGGGTCTTTGTGAGTGAGAGTTGTCACAGTGGTGGAAGACGACTTACCTAGGTGGGAGATCTAGTGTTAGTGCCCTGTCCATCATTGTAATCACTTAAAATTCAATAAGATAAGTATACTCCTTCTAAATCCTTCAAGTGAGAAGATTGACGATAGTGGTTTTTCTTTGATTAACTATTTGGTTAATTAGGGGTTTTACTCTAAGTCTTGTGTTTAATGTCATTAACTTTGTGCTTAATATTTATGTTGCATATTCTCTTAAGGTCTGGTACCTTTAGAGTTAGAACAATAATGGTCCTACAATTCGTATTAGAGCCTTTCTCTAGGTTTGTGTTCTTCATTCGCAGAAAATCATGACAAGTTCAAGTACTTCGATCAAAGACTCATTCGTGAAGCCTCCAATCTAGAAGGCTTGCGAGTACAATTGGTGGAAATTGCAAATTGAGAATCATGTTTTCTCTCTTGACAATCAGATCTAGAAAATCATTGAGAGGGGTCAAGAACATACTTTCGATGGAAAAGGCAAGGACACAAATAGGGTTATTTTATGCTGATGTTGATTACAAAATGCTCGAAATGCATTGTAGGGCATATGTTAAATTTTACACCAGAATTTTATTGAGTAGTGCACTTGTTTTTTTTTTGTTATATTGTGGATCAAAAAACAACTCTTGTGCACCAATTTGTACCAGTTTGTTCACTAAAGTCTATTGAAATGTGTATTAGAATATGTTGAATTGTGCACCAGTATTTTATTGAGTAGTGTACTTGTTTTTTTTTTGTGTTGTGCACCAAAAAAAACAACTCTTGTGCACTAAGTTGTATCAGTTTGTGCATCAAAGTCTGTTGAAATATGCACTAGAATATGTTGAATTAGGCACTAGAATTTTATTGAGTAGTGCACTTGTATTTTTTAAAGTGCACAAGCCCATCATCCTTCTCAGAGTACAAGCACATGAACGGTGGTGCACACTTAATTAACGATATGGTGCACATTAATTAACGACACGGTGCACAACCATCTAATGCACTATTATTTGTAAATATGGTGCATATCTCATCTCAATGCACAATAAAATGGTATATAGTGTACAATTATCTCTATGAACAATTCTTTATAACATGATGCATAATTATTTTATAAAATGGTGCACAATTATTCCTAACATGGTGTACATCCAAGCGGTGCACAATTGTGTGTAACTCTAGTGCACTGATCAGTCAAGGGAGGGTCACGACGATTAATGTCGGTCAACGCCAGAGCTCTGATGGGTCAATGTGAGAGACCAAATGTGCATCGATGTATATGATCAGTACTATTTTGTAGGGTTTAACTAGGGATCATTACCGGTCTTTAGGGTGCCCTTTGTAGGGATTTAGAGCACAACTGTGGAATATGGAGTTGGAGAGAAGAAGTGTGGATATGGTGGTTTGAAGAAGCTAATTGAAGACATCCAGAAGACGAGGAGTAAACCATTGGAGGAGACGAAGAAGAATAGAAGAAGAGCCACACAAATGAGCAAAGAAGGCCCCAGCCGCGACCAACCGCGACCAAGGGCGAAGACACGAAGAGGCCGCGGCGAAGGGCGAGACACGGAGCAAACGAAGGCCATTTCCGCGGGCGCGGATTTCTAGCCATGACCGCGGAAAATTCCAGACCTGTGCAAAAGCCAAGAGCAAAGACTTATTTATCGCGACCACGAATTTATGGCCGCGGAAGCACACAGAGGCGATCCGACGGAGATTTCCGAAGTTTTTATGTTTTTCCTTTTCAGATTATTTTCTTTATTTTATTTTATTTCGAACATTATACTTTAGTTTTATTTCCTTTTAGATGAGGTTTGTGATCTTGGGCTTTAGGTTAAGTCTATTTAACCTAAATTCCATAGCCTCCATTCATTCATCTTGATATCATCGACATTCGCTATCACGCTACAATTCAGTTTTTCATTCAGTATTGTTTTTCCTTCAAAGACTATGAAGAACTAAGCACCTTTGCTTAGTCCGACAATTGAAGCCTTTCGTATGATTTGATTATGAGGTTACAACTCTATTCCATGTTCCTTTGGATTATATCTTTTCTCTTGAGCATATTCCTATTGATTATTATTGATTTGACTGGATTTATCACCTAGTTGATATTAATAATTGTCTATTGCTAGGGTTTGGATATTTCGGGTTGAGATTCCTTATTCGTTATAGCATCCATGATATTCTAGGACTGGTAGGGCTAGTTTATTATGAAAGAGATTTGATTATATGTTAAATAATACGGGTCGTTGTGTTGCATGTATCCTGGTTAATTCCTATGCTTCTTGCTGCTATTGAATTAAATCTTGAAGGTTGGTAGGGATTGTTTAATAGTTAGGATTGCCTGGACTGGTAGGACTGGTAACTAATTCAGAATAGGGAAAGGAATAATGAAAGGAAGGAATAGAGATAACCTAGGACTAATCAATCATATGAGTGGTGGATATTTGTTTGGCTAAGTGTTTTCCCTTAATTGATTACAAACTCTTTGCTTTTATTTCCCTTGTTTGCTTTGTTTACAACCAATCAACCTCAAAACCCCCCTTTGTTACCATTGCATGCGAACTTACATAAAGATTGACAACTCCTCCCTGTGGGATTCGACCCTTGCTTGCCTTTGCTAATTGTTTAGGTTTGTTAGGATTTATTTTGACTAGGTAACACGACTAAAACCTGCCTGTCAAATTGGCATCGTTGCCGGGGAGGCAAGTTTTGTTTTTTCTCTGTGTGTGTTTGTGTGCTTGTTACTATTGTGTGGACCTATCTTATGGTCCATACCCGTGCTACTAATTCCCCAATTTTAGCTTTGGATTCAGAAATTGAGAGGACTCTCTCCCAGAGCCGCAGAGTAAACCGATCTTTGATATTTGACAACCCCACTTTTGAGATGGCAGACGACCAACAAACGCTGAGGCAACTGACTGCCCCTAATCTACAACAGCAACCGCTGGTTGTGCGGTTTCCTGAGCTTGCTAACGGAGTCAACTTCGAGCTCAAATCTGGGTTGATCCACTTACTCCCTCACTTCCATGGGATGAGTGGTAAAGACCCTAACAAGCACCTGTCAGAGTTCCATGTAGTCTGCACGAGCATGAAGCCGAAGGGAGTTACTGAAGACCAGATCAAGTTGAGGGCTTTTCCTTTCTCCTTGAAGGATGCGGCCAATGACTGGTTCTATTACCTGACTCCAGGGAGCATAGACACGTGGGCCAAGATCAAAAAGGCCTTCCTGGAAAAGTACTTCACAGCGACAAAGCTGAACAGCCTGAAGAGGAGTATTAGCAATATCGAACAACAAGCTACTGAGTCGCTGTACAAGTACTACGAGCGCTTCAAGAAGCTGATTTCTAGTTGCCCCTATCATGGCTACTCCGACCAAGACCTCGTACTTTATTTGTACGGAGGTTTACTTGATGACGAGCGTCGGATTATGAACGCTACCTGTGGAGGAAACATCCTGAATAAGACTCCAGACCAGGCCTATGAGGTCTTCTTTGAGCTATCTGAGGGCTCAAGACAGTTTAGTAAAAGGGCGGGCGCCCAATCCGTGAGAGCTGCAGAGTCTCAGCCCAATTCCACTCTACTTGTTGAGATGGCTGAGATGAAAGAGATGATGAGGAGGTGCATGATGAAGGGTGGCCAGCAGCAGGTCAAATCCTGTGGGATATGCCAAGATACGATGCATCCAACTGATGCATGTCCCACGCTGCAGGAGCCCACTGCTGAAGTGAACGCAATTGGTAGATATGGCCCTCAAAGGCCAAGATATGACCCGTACTCCAGCACCTACAATCCAGGATGGAGAGATCACCCCAATTTGAGGTATGTGAACCAGCAGAACACTCATCATGGACAGGAGAACCAAGATTACCAACAGTGGCTGCCACGGTTTCTTCCCCGCCCACAACAGTACCAACAGCCTGGGGGTCAGCAACCATTTAGAATTCCTTATGACCAGAGACCCCAAGGCCAGAGTTCCAGAGCCCCCGCATCCAGTGAGGATAAGATCAATGCCCTTGTCCAGGGCATGACAACCATGGCTAGCAATGTGAACGCACTGGCAAACATTGTGGCCCAAAATCAACAAGAGACGAAGTCCAGTATTAAGAACTTGGAGAAACAAATGGGGCAGATCTCTTTAGCTGTGAGCAGGTTGGAAGCGCGGGAATCGGTGAAGTTACCATCTCAAACGGTAGTCAACCCGAAGGAGAATGTATGTGCCATGTCGCTAAGGAGCGGGGCTGATGTGGAAGCCAGTCGAGCCAGAGAAAGAGAAATCCGCGACCGCGGAGAAGAGGGCCGCGACCGCGGCGTGACTACTGGCAAGAAGGAAGAAATCGGCGAACTTCCGCGACCGCGGCAGGAAATCCGTGACCGCGGAAAAAGCACGGAGGAACAAGAGCACCAGGTCGAGAATTTTCCGCGACCGCGGCAGCCAATCCGCAACCGCGGAAATGCTTCAGAAGCACCCTTTCGCTCCGATGCTCCTTATGACGACTACGTGCGACCCTATTTCCCTCCTCTCGGATCCGAAAAGCCTCCCGCACCTTTCCCTGAAGCTCTGGCGGACACAAGGAGGCCAACTAATGATAAGGAGTTGTTCGAAACGTTTAGCAACTGCGAGGTAAACATTCCGTTACTTAAGTTGATTAATAGTATTCCTCTCTATGCTAAATTTTTGAAGGAGCTCTGCACGCTTAAGAGGAAGAGGGCTGTGAAGGAGAAGAAGAAGGTAGTAGTCAGTGAGAATGTGTCTGCTATGTTGCAAAAGCGGATACCTAAGAAGGCAAGTGATCCAGGAATGTTCACTATTCCCTGCAAGATTGGGGATACCTTGTTCGACAAGGCTTTACTTGATTTGGGTGCCTCCATAAATGTGCTGCCTCTCTCACATTACGAGTCCTTGGAGCTGGGGCCATTAGAGAAGACGGGGATTGTCATTCAGTTGGCGGATAACTCCTATGTCTACCCCAAGGGAGTGGTGCAGGACGTCCTAGTCGAGGTGGACAAGTTGGTGTTCCCTGCAGACTTCTTTGTGATGGACACGGGGCAGGATAAGGATGCAGTGCCAGTGATGCTAGGGAGGCCGTTTATGAATACGATGGGGACAAAGATCGACGTGAGCAGCGGTTCGCTCACTATGGAATTCGACGGGGAGAAGGTCGGATTCAACATTGATGATTCCAAGAGACACCCTCCGGATGGGAACCCCGAGTGCTCATTGGAGGTGAGCGAACCAAGTTGAGGAGGTCGAGTGGTATGTCGAGCCACGACAATAACTAAGGCGCTTTCCGGGAGGCAACCCGAGGTATGTATTTCTTTCCTTGTCTTTTCAATTCATGTTTTTATTTGCATTTGTGTTAGTGTGCTTTTGCTTTTGTTTGTAAACTAACTTGTAGGGAGGAGGCCCGAACCTTATTGAAGAAGGTGTTTCCCACACCAATTGTACGTCCTCCTATTGCCCTGCCCGAAAAAAAAATCATAAAAAAATCAAAAAAAATTCAAAAAAAAAAAAAACGTTATACCGAAGACCAGCTGTCCGAGTTACTCATAAAGAGAAGGTGCGCATCATGTTGTCAAGAAGGAGACATTAGCCCCACACATTACTTGACAACAATGATGGCCCTACTATTGACAGCTGAGGAGAGGAACACTAGAGCCCACCCCATGATCATACTCGGGCTGCACCATGTGTTCGTTGAAGGTCGTGCAACCCCGACTTACTTGCTATACCACTATTCACCAAAGTGGGTTCCTTTTGTTTGCACGGTAGGAGAAAATTTAGGAGTTGATCGTGAAGATGCCCGCACAACACCAGAGACCTGTGCTTCTACTGATTTACCGCTAGCAACAACTTTAGCGTCCAAGCCAGCTCGGCGACGTTTGTGAGTTATTTTTTGCCTTTCCTTGTGTTTCTATTCTTTTTGTCTTTCATTACATTGAGGACAATGCAATGTTTAAGCATGGGGGAGGGTTTTACTTGCTATGTCGTTGAGGAGAAAAACGAATAATAAAGAAAAAAGCCAAAATTGAAAAAAGGCAAAAACTAGAAATCCTGGGATAAGTCGAAAACCCGAAAGGGCGGATTATGCAATAAGCAGATGGCTTGGACCAGCATTAGGCTGGGGTAATAATTGGTCAAGAGTGATGTGAGTTATATGTGAGCCCATCTATTGAAAAATGAAATGAGTGGCTTGGTGAAAACCCGAAATGGCGCCTTGGCAAAATGAGTGAAAAGAAGAAGAGTGATTAATAGGATTCCTCATTTTTCCTTGCGAGGTGACATAAGAAAAGGTGATATAAGGAGGATTCGGGTAGGTCACTCTAGGAGGTATAAGAAGATAGATGGAGGCTAGGATTAGATTTTTATTCACTCTATGGTGTTCGGGATAAGCTTGGGAGAAGTACTCTGCTTTCCTTTAAGCTTGTTTGGTGTTGTATTATGTGTGTGTTGTGTTGTGCATATTGTGTTGGTGCCTTGGAGATTCATTGTTAGGTGCAATTCTTAGAGGACATGATTTTTCTATGCTTCCTGAGACCTTGGGGATTTGATTGGAGGAGTAGGTTTATTTTAGCTTACTCGAGGACGAGCAAGGTTTAAGCATGGGGGAGTTTGATCAGTACTATTTTGTAGGGTTTAACTAGGGATCGTTACCGGTGTTTAGGGTGCCATTTGTAGGGATTTAGAGTACAACTGTGGAATATGGAGTTGGAGAGAAGAAGTGTGGATATGGTGGTTTAGAGAAGCTAATTGAAGACATCCAGAAGAAGAGGAGTAAACCACTGGTGGAGACGTAGAAGAATAGAAGAAGAGCCACACAAATGAGCAAAGAAGGCCCCAGCCGCGACCAACCGCGACCAAGGGCGAACACACGAAGAGGCCGCGGCGAAGGGCGAGACGTGGAGCAAACGAAGGCCATTTCCGCGGGCGCGGATTTCCCGCCGCGACCGTGGAAAATTCCAGACCTGTGCAAAAGCCGAGAGCAAAGACTTAATTTCCGCGACCGCGAATTTATGGCCGCGGCCGCGGAAGCACACGGAGGCGATCCGACGGAGATTTCCGAAGTTTGTATGTTTTTCCTTTTCAGATTATTTTCTTTATTTTATTTTATTTCGAACATTATACTTTAGTTTTATTTCCTTTTAGATGAGGTTTGTGATCTTGGGCTTTAGGTTAAGTCTATTTAACCTAAATTCCATAGCCTTCATTCATTCATCTTGGTATCATCGACATTCGCTATCACGCTACAATTCAGTTTTTCATTCAGTATTGTTTTTCCTTCGAAGACTATGAAGAACTAAGCACCTTTGCTTAGTCCGACAATTGAAGCCTTTCGTATGATTTGATTGTGAGGTTATAACTTTATTCCTTGTTCCTTTGGATTATATCTTTTCTCTTGAGCATATTCCTATTGATTATTATTGATTTGACTTGATTGATCACCTAGTTGATATTAGTAATTGTCTATTGCTAGGGTTTGGATATTTCGGGTTGAGATTCCTTATTCATTGTAGCATCCATGATATTCTAGGACTGGTAGGACTAGTTTATTATGAAAGAGATTTGATTATATGTTAAATACTGCGGGTCGTGATGTTGCATGTATCGTGGTTAATTCATATGCTTCTTGCTGCTATTGAATTAAATCTTGAAGGTTGGTAGGGATTGTTTAATAGTTAGGGTTGTCTGGACTGGTTGGACTGGTAACTAATTCAGAATAGGGACAGGAATAATCAAAGGAAGGAATAGAGATAACCTAGGACGAATCAATCATATGAGTGGTGTATATTTGTTTGGCTAAGTGTTTTCCCTAAATTGATTACAAACTCTTTGTTTTTATTTCCCTTGTTTTCTTTGTTTATAACCAATCAACCTCAAAACCCCTCTTTGTTACCATTGCATGCGAACTTACATAAAGATTGACAACTCCTCCCTGTGGGATTCGACCCTTGCTTGCCTTTGCTACTTGTTTAGGTTTGTTAGGATATATTTTGACCAGGTAACATGACTAAAACCTGCCTGTCAGTATGCACAATTGTATATATATCAAAAAATATTTGTGCACCATATTATACTTAAGTGTGCACTTCAATTCTTTTTGCACATTATTACACATATATTTGTGCACCATAATTCACAAAGTTGTACACCGTCAGAATCCAATTTTTATATTATTTATCCTTAAATGACACGAGATACTAAATTATTAATGTTGGTCCAGGTTCGGGTAGGAGTAGTAGTCCATTTTAAAATATTTTGCCGAAGAAGAAATACCATGCCTAGATTTACAATTGTCAGACCAAAACCATTTTTTTTTTTGATAAAGTAAGAATTCGAAGAGTACAACTTCGAGAGTCCAGAAACTGACCTAACCGGCAATACAAAAATAACCAAAAGAAAGAAAAAACAAACAACAACGAAACAAACTAAAGCATGATAAAGCAAAGAAACCAAGAAATAAGGTGAGTAAAACACAAACAAACGCTGCGCCGCCGGAAGGATGATCATCCTCTATCAAGCCGGAACTACAACTCGATTCATCATCAAAGCAAGCTTTATCATCCAAAGAGTGTCTCCCAACAGAACTAGAAACAAAATGGGACAAAAAAAAAAGAAAAAGAGTCGGAGCAACCAGTGCTCGTTTTCCTCAAGGGAGAGGGCGGTGAAGGGGTCGGGGCCGCCGAGGTGGACCAGGAGGGATGGGGCCAGCAGGAGAGGAGGTCGGGGTGGGTGGCGAGGGAGGCGGCAGATTTGGAGGTTGTTGGGGGGGAGGCCGACAAGGTCTTGAACCAAGAATCGGCAAGAGCCTCTCGGCGGGGAGGACCGGGTGGGAGGCGAAGGAGAACGGCGGATCTGGAGGAGGTTGGGGGTGAGGTCGACGAGGTCTTGAACCAAGATCCGGCGAGGAGCCTCTCGAGGGGTCGCGGTGGCCATGGATGGCTGGGGTCAAGTTTGGAGGGGTGAAGGGTCGTAGGGAACGAGTTTTCGAGGGCCGGCTAGGAGGGGTTGAGGCTCCGATGGCCAAGTCTGTTCTTTTAGGGCCGGCTCCCATTGGGAGAGTTTCCTTCTTTTCATGTGGTTTCTTGAATGGTCGTTTGCTTTAGACCAAAACCAGTTGAATGGGATGCATGTGGGCATTTAATATTTTGATTTTACTTTTTTTTTATACAGTAAAAATTGACTAGAAAACCACAGAAAACATGATTTCTCAGTCTATAGCATTCTTGCGGATGAGAACTAGACTGGAAAATATTTTGATTTTATTTTGATTTTGATTTTACTTTAACCAAGAAATAAATATGGTACAATTTTCAGGGTCGGAGAAGTAAAAGTTTCAGACTTCTTAAAAAAAATCCTAACACCTTTAAAAAAAAAATCATGACACAAGATTAAAAAAGAAAAACAGGGTTATTTATTTGTATCATAAACGGTGTACCTGATCAAAGAAAAACAGGGCCATTTAAGAGATCCAAAATTTGTGTTATAAATTATAACTAGATGGTTGAACCACGGGGCAAAATATATTTTTGTTTTGTTTTTAATAATATAATTAATAAGTTTGCATTAGTGTGTGTTTGTTTTTTGTTTATAAGTGTAATAATCCCTAAAAGTCCCAACTTTCGTTTTGTGAGCAAGACGTGTTAGGCATGTTCTGTAACCCTGTAAGAATCATATGAATGTGTGTGTATACATTTAAGGAAATATATGGGTTCTATTTTATTTGAGGGTTGCTAAAATAGGAATTAAGAAAGACCCGCGATCAAGGTCCGAGAGCTCCGGGCGCGGCATTGCCCGCGACCGCGGTTATGAAACCGCGGGCGCAACAATGGCCGCGACCGCGGGCGCAGCAATGGCCGCGACCGCGGTTATGAAACCGCAGGCACAACAATGGCCACGACCACGATTATGAAACCGCGGGCGCATCAATGGCCGCGACCACGGTTATGAAACCATGGGCGCGGTTTGGCCTTTGGGCAAACCGCGATCGCGGTTCTGAAACCGCGATCGCGGCACCTTTGCTTTGTCTTCTTCCTCGTCTTTACTGAGTTGTCGACGATCCGTGCTCCGGCGTTTCTTCTCCGAGCGACCAGTGGAGGGATGCTAATATGTTGTGCTTGCTCTCATTAAGTGGGGGAGCTCCACCCTCACCCTATAAATATGGGCAAATCTGAGCCTTCTTCTCATCACCATCTCTCCCTCTCGATAAAGCTTGGTTTGTGGTGTTTGTCGTCGGAGTTGTCGTCGCTGGAAGCCGGGGTCATCACCGTTGTGAAGTTCCTGGAGTGGTGGTAGTGCGCAATTGTTCAGAAGCAAGGATCCACACCTCGTCTTCGTCGGTATGGCTCCAAAGTTTGATCTAAGCTCGCATCGGGATGGAGTCCCGCGATCGCAGCTCCATCCACCGCGACCATGGCTGGGCAGAGGCCCGCGATCTCGGCCAAGGCATGGCCCGCGTTCGCGGCCCCTTCTGCCGTGGCCGCGGCTTTGCCCAGCAGGCCGCGATCGCGGCTATGCTAACCGCGACCGCGGCACTGCCTCGTTCCTTCATTTTGTTTCGTCTTTTCCGTATCGTAACTAATTAGGGTTTTGTTCTTAAAACTCATCTCGTATGCGTCGTCGGGTTGGATTGTGCTCGTATCCATGGTTGGTTGTACGGATTGGGATCCGACCTTATGGATGATGATAAAATTCAACGAGAATTTTAGTAGGCAGCCGTGCACAAGTTCCAGTTCCCGGATTTCGGACCCGATCTCTCGTTCGTTTAAAGCTAAGGAAAGTGGCGGTTCTCTCTTGCTCATTATTCCATATTTCCTATAATTATCAATTATTTAATTGTTTAATTAAGTTGGAATAAAGTTGTTGTTTTGTGTTTGGGAACAGATTTGATAAAACGATGTGTTAAAATATGGATTTGTAATAGGTTGTATATATTGCTAGAAATAACGCTATTATATAGTTCTATATGATATTACCGTAATGGATTTTGGTGTGGATTTATGTGTGAACTTATGCTTAGTTAGCACGAGTATTCGTAGGAACGCTATGTACCTTGCGAGGTCTAGTCTGTTCTTTATAACTGGTATTAGGAGGATTTTTCCCTAATACTCTTTTGGTCATGACCGTACCCTTATTCGGATATAAGTAGTAGGTGCACTTAGCTAGTGCCAACATTCGGGATTCATTCCCAAAAATATATCTCGTATCGAGATGATGTGAATTAAAAGCTTTAACGTGAATGTACGTTTTGGAAGTAAATAAGATAAGTGCTTTTACGCACATAATTAATATACCCTCGGGCGAGGAGTACAACGTGAAAACCTCCCGGACACTTGTTAGAGTAAGTCCTCTCTCCAATCTGGATTCGCATTGCGCGGTGAGGTTGGTCGTGGACCCAAATAATCAAGGTCGTTTTTAAACTTGTGTGAAAACTTAACGTTCCCAAACAATTTCATACGTTTCCTATAAGACTCAATTCCCTTGGAGTCTTCTCTTCAATCATTCCTTTTCTTGTGTTTCCGTAGAAGTATTGGAGTTCACATCGTATATCGGCTATTATTCGAGAAGCGATAGTTGTAACTTAATACGACTACTTAGAACATTTTCTTTGTACCCTTGCGTAGTCTTTCATTAGACTGACCAACCGTTATTTTTCCTTTGCATGGTTGGCTGGTGTCATCCGTCTCATACGGCACATCAAGTAAATTTCCTCAGCTGTGAAGGCCAGAAATTCGACGTTGAAGGCAGTTGATATTTTAAGTGTTTCCTAAAGGTTGAATATCATGGCGTAAGATCGCACGGTTCAAAACCCTTTGTGGCGTTTTATTTATTCCAAAGACTTCTGCTGTAATATACGCTTTCTGTATTTGGTTTTGTTATCATTTGTAATTTGCAACGTCGGTATGAACATTATTTGGTCAACTTTCATGTTATTTACTAAAGTTTTCGGGTACTATATCAGTTGTTATAAAAACGGTAAGCCTTGGGTGACCCCAGACGTGTATTTTGAGGTCACTGGCGGTAATATTTCCAAGTTATTTTTGGGGGTGTTACATATTTGGTATCAGAGCCAAAAGTTTTTAAAATGATTTAAGTTTTCAAATCGTTTTATTTAAAACAAAACTGTGCAAACCGTTCTTCGTTTGTAGTAAAGAAATTAATTGGGTATTTCAAAAGACGAGTCAAAGTTTAACAAAATTTTACTTTTGAGTAAATTTTATATTTTGAAACCTCTGCCGTTCTAGTCGTGCCTTCTTCTCCTGTCTAATATAGAAAGTTAGCTTCTATATTTAGAAAGTTCTAATTCTCCCTCATCACCTCGCATGCAATGGGTGCCATCGTGTCACAGCTGAAGGGAAGGAAGGACGTTGAGGTAGTTCCGCCACCTAAGGCCGAGCTCTAGTCCCCTATTCTTCCGGGTTGTGCTCTAGTCGGGAATACGGTTAGTCCTCAGGAGGAGGAGAAGACCATTCTCGAGGAGTCAGTGGTGCTCATATCCGACAGGATGGAAGACCCCGAAGAGGACCTAGAGGAGGATCCCGAGGAAGCTCCTGAGGAAGACCTAGAGGAGGACCCCAAAGAGGATCCTGAGGAGGACCTCGAGGAATATGATGCTGATATAGGTCTGGAGCACATGCTTGTGGATGGAGAGGACCCGGGAATGCAGTTTCTTTTCCCCAGCCCAGAGTTGCCGCCATTCCAGGGGTACACGCCTTTGTCCCCTACTGTTTGGGAGGCACTTGGGGTGTCTGGTGTTGACAGGGTGGAGTACGAGCCGTTGGATGCACCAGTGGGTCCGCATCCTACCCACGCACCTAGAGAGCCGGTGATGAGCCCTGCTTCTCATCACGTGCTACGTCAGAATGAGATGGCTTCCACCGAGGCTCGCCGCCATGTGGATGAGATGACGGAGCAATCCCGTAGGCAAGCGAGACCGTGGGGATCGTTGGAGGCTTCTGTGGACGTTCCCACCTAGCAGGCAAGGGTCATGCCCCGTGTGCTAGTTGAGCACATGGATGAGTGGATGGACTCGCTATATGCTATGAAGGAGCGGGCTTACGATGTTGAGTCCAATCTCTCTCTCATGCTAGATGATGTCCACGAGCTTCAGGAGAACATTAGACAGGTAAAGCAACTAGTCAACCCGCACTATGACCTGGATGTGGAGGATTTTCGCCCAGGGTTCTTGGATCGGTTTTGCTATCCACTTGTGCCTAGTGAGCGACCAAGTGTTCCGAGTCCTAGTAGCTCGAGAAGGTCGGAACCGGAACCAGAAGACAGGTCACCTCCGAAGAGGTATCGGAGGGCAAGTGGGTACAGGAATCTCTTCCAAGACACCTCAAGGCGGCAGTAGCAAGTCGTAGTGATCAGTTCTCGATGTTTCGCTTTTTGTTGTTATTTAAGCATTAGCCTCCTAGCAGTTTTGTCTTGTCGTTTAGGAAAGTTATTGTAAGACTTATGAAACATGGTTTCAGTGCTTTTTATCAATAAAGTTTACCAGTTTAATCTACTCTGAATTAATTACATCGATTGTGCGTCTTTAAATGTTACATTAATTCCTTTGAGTACATTAATAATTTGATCGGCAAACAGATGGTGAACACTAGGAACATAACCCGTGTTGGTGCTGGGCCAAGTAACGACCCAAGGATAAACCTGAGAAGTGCTGCTAATCAGGGGGGTGAGAGCGAGTCTGCCTCTCACAACAACCCAACAGACAACATCCGTGTCCAGGCTAACCCTCGAGTGGAGAGGGAAGGAACCTTTATTCCACCAGCTGCCCCATTGGTCTTTGATGTTGCAGCTGTCGAGGCCATTCGTATGATCGTTATGCAGGCTGTCTCCGAGTTTGTTTGGCCAGTTGTGCAACAAGCGCAAGGGGTTCCAGCTCCTCAGGTTATTCCTGAATTTGGGGAGCCAGTGGACCATGCACCTCCGGTCGATACCGTTAGAAATGGAGGGAATTACGGTCGGGCCTTGAAGGCCATTAGGTCGATAAGGCCGGACAGCTATGACAGTACCGGAGAACCAGTCAGGGTGGCGTATTGGTTCTCACATATGGAGCGGTTATTCAGGAACGTCACTTGCACTGAAGCTGAGAAAGTGCACATTGCCTCTCTTCAATTAAAGGATGTGGCTAGTGAATGGTGGGAGAGCACCGGATTAGCTGATCATCCCGCGTTGAATTGGGGTATGTTCAAGACGAAGATGACCGATTGTTTCTTTTCTCGTGCTATAAGAGAGGAGAAACATAAGGAGTTCCTTTACCCCAAGCCTGATCGGCTAAAGGTGACTGAGCTAGCTGCAAAGTTTAACCACATGTTGCAATATGCTGGACCGGAAGTGTCGAGTGAAGAGAAAAAAATCTGGCATTTTCATGAGTGGATGAACCCGGACATCAAGCCGTTGATGGTGCGCCATGGCTGCTCTACTCTAGAGCAGTATGTGGACGCCGCCTATAAGCTGGAGGTGACTCTGGAGGAGTCAACAAAGAAGCGTAACCGGCAGAAGTTGGTGCAGAGCCAGCCTCAGGCTAGTGGTTTTAAACGACCCATACCACCGTCGCACTTTGCCAAGTCTGGTCGACCAAGAACTGAGCCGACACAGTCAGGTCCTACTCAATGCTCGGGCTAGAGCAAGAACCCGATCCAGTGCTATAACTGCGGAATGCCGGGGTACAAGAGCAATGAGTGCACGAAGGGTAAGAGAACGTGATTTGCATGCGGGAAGGAAGGGCATTTGCAGACTTTTTGTCCTCAAAGGAGGCTGAGTCGCAACAAGGGTCAATTAACCATAATAATGAACCTCGAATCAAGTCTGTAGGGACTGCTAGTACCTCGGTGCAAACAACTGCTCAGAGCAAGGGAAAGGCTTCAACTACTCCAATGAGCCAGGGTCAGCGGTTTTATGAGATGCGTGAGGCTGATGGACCGAATGCCCCGATTGCTCAAGGTACTTTATACCTTCACTCTACATCAGTTTGCATATTGTTTGATTCTGGTGCCACTCATTCCTTTATTTTGGAGAAGTGTGTGAGTAAGTTAGGGTTGAAATGCAACGAATCTTGCAAACCATTTGTGGTGAACCTTCCCAATGGTGAGCAATTGGTAGGAACCAAGCGACTGTCGGAATTTCCGATTACCATTCAAGGTCGGAAGTTCGAAGCCGACTTGATCTGTATAGCCATGGCTCCATACGACATCATTCTCGGGATGGACTGGCTGACACATCACGGGGCGGTAATCAATTTTAGCACAATGACGGTGACAGTTTCATCGGGGGGCCAGTTTCTATGTAGATTCAAGGGTCGTAATGACGCTGATAATGGGAAGTTGATAAATGCAATGTCCGCATTTAAGCTACTTCGACAAGGTTGTGTCGGGTACATGTGCTATTTGGATAAACCCAAGAAGGATGGGACTTCAATTCATGATGTTCCTGTCATATATGAGTATCCTGATGTATTCCCTGAAGAGATACCCGGTTTACCCCCGAATCGTGACGTAGAGTTCACTATTGATCTAGAGCCTGGAACCTCGTCGATTTCTAAAGCACCTTATCGGATGGCTCCAGCGGAGATGAAAGAATTGAAGAAACAACTTGAGGAGCTACTCGAGAAAGGATATATAAGGCCGAGTGTATCTCCTTGGGGCGCTCCTGTCTTGTTTGTCAAGAAGAAGGATGGTTCGTTCAGGCTTTGTATCGACTATCGAGAGTTGAACAAGGTCACCATCAAGAACAAGTATCATTTGCCAAGGATAGATGACCTTTTGGATCAACTGCAAGGAGCGAGAGTCTTTTCCAAGATCGATCTGAGGTCTGGTTATCATCAGCTCAGGATTCATGAGGAAGATATTCTGAGGACTGCGTTCCGAACGAGATATGGACACTACGAGTTCGTAGTCATGCCATTTGGGCTTACGAATGCTCCGGCAGTTTTCATGGACTTGATGCACAGATGTTTTCATCAGTACCTAGACAAGTTCGTGGTGGTATTTATCGATGATATCTTGATCTACTCTCCGAACGAGGAAGTTCACGAGGAGCATCTTCGTATCACTTTGTCAGTCCTCAGACAAAATCAGTTGTATGCTAAGTTGTCTAAGTGTGACTTCTGGATTAAGGAAGTGGCCTTCTTAGGCCATGTGATTAATGAGAATGGGGTGATGGTCGACCCTCAGAAGATTGAAGCGGTAGCTGATTGGAAGCGACCTCAGAACGTGAAGGAGGTGCGCAGTTTCTTAGGACTTGCAGGGTATTATCGACGATTCATGGAGGGATTTTCAAAGATCGCCCTACCCATGACTGGGTTGCTCCGCAAGGTCCATAAGAAGTTCATATGGGACGATAAGTGTGAGGAAAGTTTTCAGAAGCTGAAAAAGTGCCTGACGTCAACACCAGTTTTGGCGCTACCAGAAGGAACTGATGGTTATGTGGTCTATAGTGATGCTTCAAAACATGGGTTAGGATGTGTATTAATGCAGGAAGGAAAAGCTATTGCATACGCATCCCGACAATTGAAGCCCTATAAAGCGAACTATCCAACGCATGATCTGGAGTTAGCAGCTTTGGTTTTCGCGCTGAAGATTTGGAGGCACTATCTCTACGGTGTTAGATGCCATATCTTTCCGACCACAAGAGTCTCAAGTATGTGTTCACTCAGAAGGAGTTGAATATGAGGCAGCGTCGCTGGTTAGAGCTACTCAAGGATTACGACATCGAGTTGCTGTATAATCCGGGCAAGGCTAACGTGGTAGCCGATGCTTTGAGCCGGAAGACGCCGCACGAGACCGTGGTAGCTCTGCTCACTGCTCAAACCGAACTGCATCAAGGATTGTGCGAGATTGATGTCTTGTATGATCAGCGTCGGGGATGCCTGAGTATGTTGGAGATTCAGGCTACGCTGCTGGATCAGATCAGAGAAAAGCAGGTTGATGATCCGATCTTAGTGAAGTTAAGCAGTGAAGTGGTGGATGAGAAAGCTCTGGGATTCATGATTTAAGATAATGGATCACTCTGGTTTCAGGACCAGATCTGTGTGCCTGACATAGATGGCCTTCGTCAATTGGTGATAAAGGAGGCCCATTCGTCAGCTTATTCTGTACATCCAGATGCTGCAGATGTCGTCTTGTTTAGAATATTTCCTCCACATACTGCATTCACCATCCGACGCTCATCGTCAAGAAGCCCACCATACAAATATAGCACGAGGTCTTGGTCAGAATACCCATGGTAGGGACAGCTTGAGATCAACCTCTTAAACCTCTTGTAGTACTCGTACAACGTCTCAGTAGAATGCTGCTCTATGTTGCTGATGTTCCTCTTCAGGCTATTGAGCTTCGTTGCAGGGAAGTACTTCTCCAGGAAAACATTCTTCATTTTCGCCCATGTATCTATGCTTCCTGGGGCCAAATAGTAGAACCAATCATTGGCCGAATCCTTCAAAGAGAAAGGAAAAGCCCTCAGCTTGATCTGGTCTTCCGTAATATTCTTGGGCTTCATATTGCTGCAGACAACGTGGAATTCAGACAGATGCTTGTTGGGGTCTTCTCCACTCATCCCATGAAAGTGGGGTAGTAGATGGATTAGCCCAGATTTGAGCTCAAAATTCACGCCATCTGCCAACTCAAGAAACTGCACAGCAAGCAGCTGCTGTTCTAGATTCGGGGTAGTCAACTGCCTCAAAGTCGGTGCTTCCTCAACCATTTCGATTGGCGTACGGGCCGCTAGACAGTTTCTGGAAAGTGTTCATTCGATCTCTATATCAAAATCTAAGAGTGGGGAGTCAGTAGCACGGGTGTGGACCATAAGATAGGTCCACGCAAAAGTTGGCACACAAACAAACACAACGAAAAATTAAACTAAGCCTCCCCGGCAACGGCGCCAAATTTTGACGAGGCTAAAGTCGTTATGCCTATCAAAGTAATCCTCAAAAACCTAACTAAGTATAGTAGGCAAGCAAGGGTCGAATCCCACAGGGAGGTAGCAATCTTCCTAAGTGCAAAAGGTTGTATGTCAATGATAACAAAAGGGGGGTTTTGGTTTGTAATCAAGTAACAAAGTAAATCAAAGCAAAAGATGTAATTAATGGGTGAGAAATAACTTAGTTAGACAAATATCCACCATTCAGTTTGATTGGTTGATCCTAGATTATCTCAATTCCTTCCTATGAATATTTTGGTCCCTATTCTAAAATAGTTATCAGTCCAACCAGTCATGGTAACCCTAACTATCAAACAATCATGAAACCTTCAAGATTTAATCTAACAACAATAGTAAGCATAGGAATTAACCAGGATACATGCAACACTAAACAACCCGTCATCATTTAACATGTAATCAATTCTCTTCACAATAAACTAGTCCAACCAGTCCTAGAATATCATGTTTGCTACACAAGATAAGGGATTTCAACCAGAAATATCCAAACCCTAGCAATAGACAATTACTAATATCAACTAGTTGATCAGGCCAGTCAAATCAGCAAGAATCAATGGGATTAAGCACAAAGAGAAGAGATATAATCAAAGGAAAAGAAATAGAGTTATAATCTTACAACCAAATACAAACGAAGGCTTCAATCGTCGGACTAAGCAATAGTTGCTTAGTTCTTCATAGTCTTCAAAGCATAAAAACTCCAAGGGAAAAACTGAACGATAATTGAATAATCTAGAATAATTGAGTATGAATGAATTAAAAAGCTGCCAACTAAACTAGGTTATAACCCTAGCAAAACCTAATACTAAAAAGATAGGAAATAGAATCTTAAAAGGAAATAAAATAAACTAACGAAATAAAATAAAAGGAAATAAAATAAACAAAAGCTCAGACAAAATCTCGCTCCCGCGTGCGTGAACAGTAGCCGCGATCGCGGACATATATTCGCGTCCGCGGAAAAGTTCTTGTTGTCTTCGCTGCTTCTGCATATTTCCGCGACCGCGGCTAGTTGATCCGCGACCGCGGAAAACCTTCTGTAGCGTCTTCTTCTCTTCTGTTGTGGTCTTCCCGTGGCTTTCTCCTCCATCTTCTTAAGTCTTCATTTAAGCTCTTCAAAATCACCAAATCAACACTCCTTCTCCACAACTCCATTCTCCTAACTTATGCTCTAAACATATCCAAATGGTACCTAAAACTCCGATAACAACTCCTAGTTAAGCACTACAAAGTAGAGCTGATCATTACCCTTATTCGAATATAAGTGGTAGCTGCACTTAGCTAGTGCCAACATTCGGGATTCATTCCCAAAAATATCTCTCGTATCGAGATGATGTGAATTAAAAGCTTTAACGTGAATGTACATTTTGGAAGTAAATAAGATAAGTGATTTTACGCACATAATTAATATACCCTCAGACGAGGAGTACAACGTGGAAACTGCCCAGACTCTTGTTAGAGTAAGTCCTCTCTCCAATCTGGATTCGAATTGCGCGGTGAGGTTGGTCGTGGACCCAAATAATCAAGGTCGTTTTTAAACCTTGTGTGAAAATTTAACGTTTCCAAACAATTTCATACGTTTCCTATAAGACTCAATTCCCTTGGAGTCTTCTCTTCAATCATTCATTTTCTTGTGTTTCCGTAGAAGTATTGGAGTTCACATCGTATATCTGCTATTATTCGAGAAGCGATAGTTGTAACTTAATACGACTACTTAGAACATTTTCTTTGTACCCTTGCGCAATCTTTCATTAGACTGACCAACCGTTATTTTTCTTTTGCATGGTTGGCTGGTGTCATCCGTCTCATACGACACATCAGGTAAATTTTCTCAGCTGTAAAGGCCAGAAATTCGACGTTGAAGGCAGTTGATATTTTAAGTGTTTCCTAAAGATTGAAGATCCTGGCGTAAGATCGTTGTTTGAGTTGTTCATTGCTATGGCTATTCATTTTTTGTTTTATTCGTCAACACTGTTGTTCGTTCTTAGTGCTGTTCATTGCAGGAGTTTTTTGGTTTTATTCAGTCCAATTGAAAATTGAAGGAATTGGCTCAAAGATTTTAAAATTATTCACAATACAAGTTGCATAAAATTTTCAACGCATTACATCTACATACTTGTTCATAGCAATTTGACTAAATTCAACTAGGTTTCACGTCACTTATGTCAAATTGAAACTTTATTTTGGCAAATGTAAATCTAAAACAGTAAGCAAAAGAATAGTAGCAAAACACAATTAGCTTGATGACAATTAATAAAAGGTTTGTTAAGAAATAATGTGAATTAAAAGTATATAAAGAATTGGGGAAGGAGTAGTATAGACTGAGAAATTAGAAGAGTTTTTTTGGAGAAATTGAAGGATTCTTAGACTGAAAAAGGTAGTATAGATTGAAAAATTGAATGTTCCTTCGAGACTATGCAACATGAATGGTGCCGACGACCAAATGTGGGGACGAGATTGGTGGAAGAGAGAATAACAAATCAAGCGTGACACGTCGAGACCGGAGGAAAAAAATAAAGAAAATCAGAGACAGCCACCTAGTGGTGACTATGGAGAGAATCCGTATGAAGCGATGGGGTAACTATTGCAAGGAGCGCGCCGACATCCCACGTGAAGAAGAGTTTTGGTTCCCAAATAAAATAGATGAATGTTAAATTTGATAAATAAAATACCACGTGTACCAATGACACAAAAGGGACAGGGAGTGGGACAAAATTTGGGACATACTATTTTAACCTGTTCCATTCTACGATAAAAACAAACGCGGCCTTGTGTGATGTGTAAGTGTATTCGGCCAAACGCAAAACACAATTAAACACATCCGGAATAATACAGAAATAATGAACTGGAAGCATCCAAGCATCATCGCCATCAAGGGGCGTCCCTTCACTGGGAAGTCGTTCATAGCTTGGGACTTAGCATGCCACCTCCGATACTGCCTCCTCGTAAGCCTCGACGAAATCCTGGACGGAATCTCCGCCGACGCCACCCGTCCCCCGCCAGCAGAAGCCGCCGAGCGGCTCAGCGCCCAGGCCTTCGACATCCTCTACGGTTTCGTAGAGAAGCAACTCAGCCTCGGGGTGTCGGTCATCGTGGACTACCTACCCCCCTCGCGGCCTCACCTGGACCGCCTCGCCGCTCTCTACCGGTCCTTGAAGGCCACCAAATTGGTGGTGGTCGAGTGCCGGATCGAGAAAGAATACGCTTGGCGGATGAGGTTCGAGGAGGCTCACACGGCCGTGGTCGACGGCCAGTGGTACAAGCCCAAGGACTGGGAAGAGGTCACCGAGCTCATGAGCAAGTCCCGCAGCGACCACGAGTTGGAAGAACACGTCGATGGCGTCTCGAGACTGGTCCTCAACGTCGATACGCCTGTCAGAGGCCGCCACATCATCCAGGCGATTCAGTCGCTCGTCTTCTGCCAAGACGACCGTCATCTCGATTATGCTAAGTGGAAACGCAACAGCCCGGGAAACACCCATAGCCACGAGCACCATCATGATGATAAGGATGTAGAAGAGCCTGTGAAAGGAGGCCGGCCTCGCTTCTGCGCAGACGGACATAGCATGTCCGTCTTCGAGGAAGAAGGGCCCATCGGCTACGAAGCCAACTGCGGTGTTTGCGAAAACCCTGTCCTGGGCGCATCTTACGCCTGCGGATCCTGCCCCCTTACTCTCCACAAATCGTGTGCGGAGATGCAATTAGCCCCAAACATGACCTTCGCCCCTCCTGATTTCCCCACCTTCATCACCACGTCTTCGGATCCACCGGCCTATTCGTTCCCGGAGAACTTCCCCTGCATCCTCTGCAAAGAAGCAGGGCGGGGATTCTCCACCGAGTGCTCCTCCTGCATATACGAATCCCACCTCAAAAACCGCCTCGTCCCCAGCATCCTCCACCATGACGGGCATGAGCACAAGCTCTACCTCTGGGCGATGAAGATATCGAGCAAGGGTGCGTACAAGTGCACGGCTTGCGGGAAGGACGGCGCCTATGTCGCCTACGGGTGCAACAGGTGTGACCTCAACTACCACGTGGAGTGCGCGTTGTTTCCCTACCCTTTACTCCATCACAATCACGGCGGGTACAGGCATCCTCTGGAGCTGGTGTTCACGAGGGAGAATAAGGATGTGGATGACTTTCCTTGTGATCATTGCTTCGATATGATGAACCCGGAGGATTGGTATTACCATTGTGGAGAATGTACTCAGACCTACCACTTGAACTGTGCTTTCGTCGCTGATGAAGGGTGTTCCACCATTATGTAGCTCATCTCGTTATGCTGTTTGTTTGGATGCAAAAGACATGCATTATACATCATGTTTTATTTTGAGCTTGTTATATTTCCTATCTCGAAATTCAATTTGTTTGGGTTTCTACCTTGTTCCTCTTTTATCCATATGGAGTATGCCTTTTGACCCAAGTATCAGGTCCCGTTTCCTTTGGTTGAAGTCTTTGCACAAGTCTTAGGAGACGCATATTGCTTCCTTTAGCTGGAGAATTACGTACTACAACTTTGGAAGGGACATGCATGTTCCCGTTAACGTACTAGTGAATAAATTTCATGTTTCAGAGAATGGGTAAATAGTAGTTTTGCCAGACCTACCAAAAACATAGTCAATACCGAACCATGCCCTTACATATCGTGTAGATAAGTCTTATTTCTCCCTTTCAACTTTGGAAGCAACATCCTCATATATCCATGCCTTTTTCTTTATTTTCTCATCTGATTTAGATTTCTTGTAGGTCATCGACTAATTTAGCATTACCCAATTTTAACTTTAAAATCTCATATTCTAATTTGGTGACCTCAAAACATAAGGAACTAACTTATCTTATAATTTAGGGCCAGTACTACAATTTTTTGAAGAAGAAGATGCAACACCCTCCAACTTAATGACTTTTTTAGACCAAACCTTGTTGTCATCAATCAAGTTAGAGATTGTATCATCCATTTTTTCAAGTATGTTAGAGAGTTCAGATAGCTCATCACCAAGTTTTCTATTGGGAGTTATAAGATGATCCTTAGACTTGGTTTTGAGTTTAAAAAAGATGTCGTTTTTACTAACCTCGTCATCGGGTGCACTACCATCAACCATCAAACAAATGTTCTTGGACAATTTCTCAGGTTCAGCATTTGAATCATCTCCCCAAGTTGCAACCATAACATTCCAACCTCATCAATGAGAGTTATAAGATGATCCTTAGACTTGGTTTTGAGTTTAAAAAAGATGTCGTTTTTACTAACCTCGTCATCGGGTGCAGTACCATCAAACATCAAACATATGTTCTTGGACAATGTCTCATGTTCACCATTTGAATCATCTCCCCAAGTTGTAACCATTGCATTCTCTCCACGTGGGGGTTCACCAGCCTTCTTATTGAAGCAATTCTTTGTGAAGTGTCCTATGGCCTGACAATGATAGCAAACAACATCTTTCATACCCTTTTTAGATTTAGAAGACTTACCTCAACCTTTGTTGCGGGTCCACGACCACTTCATACCTCTTGTAATGAGGGAAACATCTTCATTAGCGTCGTCAACATCCTCGTTGTCTTGAGCCAAGTAGAATATATGCCTTTTCGACCTTGAGAGCTATGTTGTGACCTTCTCCGAATCTTTTCAAGCCATCTTCCTTTGATGTACACACTAGTACAAATTTATCTTGGGATATCGTTTTTTTCATGATACGCATAACGCTTTTTAAAGCGCTATCTAAGCGAGTGTGTTAAATAAATAGAAAGTGCTATAAATAATAAACGCATAGCGCTTTTTTCAAAAAAACAAAGCGCTATAAATTTTTTGAATTTTATTTTTTATAATAAACGCATAGCGCTTTTTAAAAAAAAAACAAAGCGCTATAAATTTTTTGAATTTTATTTTTTTCAATTACCTGGACAAGCATAGGGCTTTGTTTTTTGAAAAAAGCGCTACAATTTTGTATTTTGTTTTTTGAATTACATGGACTAGCATAGCACTATTTTTGAAAAGCATTATGCTTTTCCCATAATTTTCACAGTGCTCAACTAAAAAAACCACTATAAGTTTTTGTATTTTTTGAAAAAAAAATCCTTATTTCGACACATCCTATTACCCAATCCCTGTATTGAAAAAACAATTTGTATCAACACAAGAAGTCGATCAATCTGTGTTATCCACTTTGCTGCTACATTAAAAATGCACAAATAATTTGACAAGCCAGTTATTCTTAGAATTTGACAAGTCAACATACATATATTTGATCATTTGACCTTATTGCCATTGAATGCAACTAATTTTCATTAGTCTAATACTAAACCAAGTTATATACATAGTCCTATTATACAAAATCACCAAAGACATATTTCTTGCAGAAGGAAATTATTTTGTAAATAATGAACATTTTTACATAGTTAATGATGGCCCCCAACCCTTGACGGCGATGGATGAGGAGGACTTGGTGAGTGTCAAGTCGGCAGGACCCGTGATTCGAGCCCGCGCTTGCACCATAGCACAAGTAACGTAGTCCATTGTCACCTGGACCCATGCCGGCATAGGCTCAAGTTGTGAGTCCCCCTCATTGGTGATCATGGTCACCATCGCCGACACCCCTCAGTGACGCGGCCCCTGGCGCGCGCACCCCGTGACGCGGCCCTTGGCCGCGCGCCCCCCGTGTGACACTCACGCGCCTATCCATTTTCCTTTGTTTATTTAAGTTGTTTTATGCTTGGGAATGTTGGCCACTTGCAAGTGGACGAAGCCCATGAACTTTAGGCCCATGGCCTTACTTGTAAGACTATTTAAGGCACATGTTGCCCTACTTTTGAATCTAGGTTTAATTTGAGGTTTATGTGTTGAGTTGAGGTTCTCCTCCTCCCCTAAACCCTTAGGCCTCCATCTCTAAGGTTGTGACTCCACCACTCTCCCTAAACTCACTCATCGCCGCCATCTCTCACGCGTGTCCAAGGCCTCGTGCCACCCACTCACCCGCTCGGCCGCGCCCTTCGCTACCGCATCTGTCCACTGTAGGTGCGCCCTAGTAAACCTCAATTTGAGGTTTACTCGCCCCTCCGCTCTCGCCTCAGTCGCCCGCTCCCGCGCCAGTCGCCGCTGCCGCTCGCCGTCCCGCAACCGTGCCAAGTAAACCTCATTTTGAGGTTTATTAGTCATTGTGCCCCGCGGCTCGTCGCTTCTGCTGTGACTGCCCTTGAAGCTTCCAGCCGGCAATCAAGACATTCCAAGGCCCAGTCCAGCCGAGAGGAAGGAGGAAGAGGAAGGCCACCTTGGGTCCTTGCTTGCGCCACGGTCCGAGCTCACGCAAGCGAAGCGCCTCCCCAGAGTTGCTTCGCATTAGTCAAGCCTCGTAGAAGAAAATTCAAACCTTCATTAATATGAAACGTCTGTAATAATATGAACGAATCATGCATTGAGTTCTACTTTATCTTTAGACAAGGGGAGGGGATAAGATAAATTGCCTATATAGACTAATTATTTCATCATGAGAGTCCTCTCTAATCAATAACAAAAGCAATATGTACCTGGTATTTGTTTTATTTACACAAACAACATAAGCACGGGCCAACAATTGGTGGTGAGGACTCCAAGATACTTTATCTTTATACAGGAGATAGTCGATGCGGAGATAAAAGTTTCTTAGAGTCCTCACCACCAATTATTGGCCCGTGCTTAGCGGTAAATGCATGATTCGTTCATATTATTACTAATAAATCCAAGATAGTCGAGACCTCTGGGAGATGATGACGAAGAGGGGATCAAAGATAGTCGATGCGGAGATGAAAAGCGCCGACGAGAAGGCGACCAAAGATGGTGGCTGTAGAGATATCAAAGACGCCAAACGATGATTGAGAACAAAATAGACTCCATCGGGAGATTACCATCGCAGGAAAATACGATCGAGAGGGAAAGAGACGATCCAATAGAGAAAAATCCAAAGAGATGTTTCTAGGAGAGAGGAGAGGCTACTAAGGAACAGTCCATAGATGAGGTTGCAAACATGAGAAAAATAGTATTTGCGAACATATATGTTCAATGTTATAGCGCTCATTTGTAGAAACCGCTAAGAGTTCTTCCAAAATCATAGCGCTATTTAAAAAAAAACGTTATGAGTATGAAAATTAAAAATAAAAAAAAATTAGAAAAATACAATGCTTTTTTTACAAAGTGCTACGAGTAATTTATAATTTATAGCGCTACTTTTTAAAAAGCGCTAAGAGTATGGAAATCTCAAATAAAAATATAAACGTAATTTATTCTTAGCGGTTATTTCAATAAAGCGCTAAGAGTTTTTTCTAATAATTACACTTTATAATGGCGCTATAATTTTTCCGCTATCTATGATAAAATATGTACTAGTGACACTACCGTTACTCACTAGCCTTCCTATGAGATTATCCAAGGTGGTAATCGTGATGTCTTGTTGGGCTTGCAATGCCGTAGCGATTGCACCCTACTTCGAGTAGAGACCATGGAGGACGTAGCGAGTGAACTTCCAATATGGAATATTTTCTCCTAGATTTTCAAGTTGACTTACAAGGCCTTGGAAGCGGGAAAGAAAATCTTCAATGGTCTCACTCTTTCTTGTGAGACAAACTCGTACTCCTTGAGTAAAGCAAGTATTTTGTTTTTCTTAACATCATCATTCTGTTGATGAAGTCTCGCGAGCCTTCCAGATCGGAGACTTCCCGAATGAGTCGTTGATCGAAGCACTTGAACTTGTCATGATTTCTGTGAATTAAGAACACAAATCTAGAGCAATGCTCTTGTACGAATTGTAAGACCGTTATTGTTCTAGTTCTGAAGGTACGAGACCTTAATTAAGAGAACATGCAACATAAATATTAAGCACAAAGTTAATGACATTAAACAAAAGTACTTAGAGTGAATATCCTAATTAACTTAATAGTTAATCAAAGAAAAGCCAATACCGTCAATCTTCTCACTTGAGGGATTTAGGTAAATGAATATTTTACAAAATAGCATTTTTACTCATTGTCAACCTGAATCGCCTATTAATCTCTAATAATCCAATAAGAGTTAACATGTAATCCAAATTAATTGAACCTATATACTCATATTAAATCTGAAATGACTAAATCCATATCCAACCTAACTGAACGAACTGACCAATCTACTTAACATGTAATCCAAATTAGTTAAACCTATACGCAATCTGAAATAACTAAATCCAGATCCAACCTAACTGACTTGACTTACCAATCCACTCATCAATTTCCTAACAAGTCGTTCATATTGGTTAGTCAATATTTATATATTTATTGACTGTCCATCCTAATCGTGGCCGGTGTCTAGCCAATTATTCTAGTACCGACCATGAATATATTAAGCAACTGTTATTTGTTCTCTTACGTTTCTTTGTTTAATAAATATTAGAATTTCCGACATCTAGAGAAAACTCTCTCTTCATGGTCCCTCCCTCGCCGACGCCGATGCCTGCTCCGACTGGCGTTTTGTCGCCGGAAAAACCCCCTGATGATCCTCCTCTTTCGTATGCTGAACGTGTCGCCGGTGGAAGGAAACAGTATCATGCTCCTCTCGCTAGAGATGAGTTATGGAAGTCTGGTAAGATTAAGATCTCTTACCCTGATGGGGATGACGCTAGTCCTCACGTAGCCATTGCGGATGATGTGATGCACTCGCTATATGTGGCTTGGAGTAACTCGGTAGTGATCAATGTGCTTGGCAGTCAGGTTTCACATCCTGTTATGAACCGTCGCGTGCGTCAGATGTGGAACCTCAAAGGCAGGATGACTCTCATGGATATTCCTAATGGCTACTTTGTCGCTCGTTTTGAACTTGAATCCAATTTTCTATATGTTCTCACGGAGGGACCGTGGATGATTTTTGGGCACTACATTGTTGTTAGATAATGGGATCCCCTATTCAAACCGGAAACGTATATTATTTGCGGCACCTATGCTTGGGTTCGCCTTACTGGTTTGTCTATGGTTCTTTACGAAGAGCATGTCCTGTATGGTATTGCGGCGGCAATTGGGCCTCCAGTTAGAGTTGATCTGAATACTTTGAAGGCTGCTCGGGGAAAATTTGCTAGAATTTGTGTTGAAATAGATATATCCAGACCTCTGTTAGGCTCCATCATCGTGAATGGGGATAAGGTTTTTTTAGAGTATTGTTGGGCCTAGATTCCCCGGAGAAAGATGGATCAAGTGGATCGAGCCCAAGCCCACTGCAGATCGGAAGATCAAATGAAAAGCCCAGAGGAGCCGACGAGATTTCCCTGGTCGAATACCTTCCGACAGGATCGCGAGGATCTCGCCACGCATTTAATTCCAGATCACGCAACGGCTGCAAACATTCAAACCACCATAATCACGGAGGTTTAATGGTGTAATCTTCGCCATCACTCCGAGCATTGAAAATGAAATATACGGCCAAGAAACATAACGGCAACAAGGATTGAAGACTTACCATATTGGGACGACGAGGAAGATAAGACACAACACACACAATTACACAAGCATTCTTACTCAGAAAACACACCAGAATAGCACTCTCGCTCTCCATCTAGCTCTCTAACGGCTGCCTACGCCTGACCCCTGCCGGTCGCCACTCACAAGTCATCGGTCGAGTCCCACTCGATCTCTGGTTTTATCACGATAAGTTGTATCACGATTCAGTCTGATTAAACACGACATCTAATAAAACCATCACGCTATTACATATTTATTCTTCGTTTATCTATTGCTTGCTTGGTTTGGATTGTTTTTTATCATTCGATCGACTAGTTACCCCGTCTAAGGCGATTTAGGTCGTCCGATCTTTTCGCCCCAAAACAATTTGGCGCCCACCGTGGGGAAACTTGCCGATCATCCTTCCGAAACTTTCCAACCATGACTATCGATCCTTCTACTGACAATCAAGAACCACGTCTCGAAGACGAAACCCAAACTACAGAAAACCCAACCGAAAATCCTACTCCAACCCAGTTCCAAGAACTCTCTCAAAAAATGGTCGCCCTTCAAGAGGAACTAGCCCAACAACGTCAAAAAACTGAAGCCCTAGCCGTTTTGTCAACCCAATCCGAAGCCGAGATCGCGCAACTAACTCGTGAAAATGAGTCTCTTAAGTCGCAGGTACAATCAGGGGCTTCAGGATCTAGGAACGCGCCCGTCCACGGCGGCGTCCGAACACACCTCGACATGGACAACATCGAGCCAACGCCTCCGAACGTACGACGTCCTGGACACACTGAGGTTACGTCTCAAAATCCTTTCGCTAGTCCATTTTCGACTAACCATGTCACCTTTTCCACACCGATCGGGTCTGTTGGGCCCCGAATCGACGAACCACAGGTTGCCAATCCGCCAGATATCATGGCTCTTTTCCAGCAGACGCTCGACCGACATATGAAGACGATCGACGATCGCTTCAACAGGCTCCCAGGAGTCCCGCAACCGATCGAGAGAGAAGCGTCCGGCGGATTCGAAGAATCCCCGTTCGTCGAAGAAATCGCAAGGGTCGAGATCCCCAAGAAGTTCCATCTCCCCAACATGGCGACGTTCGACGGCACCACCGATCCAGATGACCATATCTCTCTCTATAAACAAAAACTAATGGTTGCATCTGTTTCAAGGGAGAGCCGCGAGGCCGTCATGTGCAAAAGCTTTGGCACAACCCTCGCGGGTCCCGCACTAACTTGGTTTATGCGTTTGCCTCAGGGAACGATCGCATCATTCGCGGATCTGGTCAACTCTTTTAAGAGTCAGTTCGCCAGCAGTCGAAAGCACGAGAAACAATCGAGTGACCTCTACCGAGTCACGCAAAGTTACAACGAACCTCTCCGGAATTATCTTAACAGGTACAACAAAGAGAAAGTGGGAATCCCCCACTGTGACGTCACAACGTCTATCGAATCCTTCCGACAAGGCTTAGTCAAAGACAGCAATCTCTACGACGAGATTACGAAGTACCCATGCAAAAGCTTTGAAGATGTCCAGGCCAAAACTATGGCCGAGGTAAGATTGGAAGAGGACCGTGAGTCGCGTAAAGCCTCATATGGACCCGATCCATCAGATCAAAAACATTCCTCCGACAACCGTCGAGACAGACGTCCACATCCCTATTCTCGTACTCGAAACGAACCAAATCAGGTAAACTCTTTCCAAGACAGGTCACAGGAATGGAGAGACGGTTCTGCGTTGCCTCCCAGGGTCCAATCTTATAACTTCAACGTTTCCGTGTCGGAGCTCGTCAAGAGTTTCGACAAGTATGGAAAAGACGTAAGATGGCCCCGAAAGAGCGACCGACCGGATATCAAGAAGGACATGAGTCGATGGTGCGAATTCCACGACGACCACAGTCATTCGACCGACGAGTGCATCGCCCTACGAAAGGAGGTCGTTAGGCTGCTCTCACAAGGGTTCCTACGTGACGTAATCTCGGAGCGGGCAAAGGCTACCATGGAACGCCGAGATCAGATAAAACAAAACAAACCCCCATCTCCTGTCCATACAAAAATTGTCAATACCATTTCAGGAGGATCGGACATATGTGGGAACACGTACTCTGCGGCCAAGCGACACGCCAGAGAAAGCAAGGGCGACAAGCCCGAAGCGTCGGAATTCAAGACGAGGAGAACTTCCGACCTTCCGACGGTCACTTTCGACGAGTCCGACTCCGACGGGTCGGATGGTCACCACGACGGTCTGGTAATCTCTTTGTCCATTGGAAATTGCTTAATACGGAGAATACTAATCGATACAGGGAGCTCGACAAATCTCTTGACCCTTGATGCTCTTAAAGAAATGGGTTTGACTGAGAACGACCTAATCAAGAAGTCGACCCCACTGGTCGGGTTCAGCGGCGAGTTTAAGCATACGACTGGTGAAATCATTCTAACCACATACGCTGGAGGAGTCAACCAACAGGTGAAATTCTTAGTCTTAGACTGTCCGTCTCCCTATAATTGTATTCTTGGCAGGCCGTGGATACACGCTATGAAGGCAGTACCTTCAACATATCATCAAGTTATCAAATTCCCCACTAAATGGGGAGTCCAAGAAATCAAAGGAGATCAAAAGACCGCAAAGGAATGCTACATCGCTTCCATGAAGAACGCGGTCGAATGCAAAACCGCGTAGCAACCACAGAGCGGCGAAGGACCTAGTCGGGACGTCGAACCAGAAATGGAAAAACTCGACGAGATCGCACTAGACCCTTCAAAGCCAAACCAAACGGTAAGGGTCGGGTCGGACTTGGACGACTCGACCAGACAACAACTCCTTGACTTTCTCAGGGCCAATGCCGACTGTTTCGCATGGTCGCATGAGGATATGGTCGGAATATCTCCAAATGTTATTACTCATAAATTAAATGTGGGTCCATCTCATCCCCCTATCAAGCAAAAACGCAGGAAGTTCGCTCCCGAGCGGAACAAGATAGTAGACGACGAAGTCAGAAGCTTATTGGAAACAGGAAAAATCAGAGAGGTCCACTATCCTGAATGGCTAGCCAACGTGGTTGTAGTCCAGAAGAAGAACGGCAAATGGAGAGTCTGCATCGACTTCACAGACCTCAACAAGGCTTGTCCCAAGGACTCGTTTCCTCTACCCCATATCGATGCCATGGTCGACGCCACAACGGGGCACGAAATGCTCACCTTCATGGACGCTTTCAGCGGCTACAATCAGATCCTCATGGATCCCGACGACCAAGAAAAAACAACATTCATCACCAGCCAAGGTATCTATTGTTACAAAGTAATGCCCTTTGGTCTGAAAAATGCAGGGGCCACATATCAACGACTAGTCAACAAAATGTTCAAAGACCAAATCGGAGACACGATGGAAGTCTACATCGACGACATGTTGGTCAAATCCAAAAAGAAAGAAGATCACATAGACCACCTGTGCGACAGCTTCAAGGTGCTCAAAAGGTACAACATGAAACTAAACCCTACTAAATGCTCCTTTGGAGTGTCGTCAGGGAAGTTCTTAGGATACATGGTGACACAAAGAGGAGTAGAGGCCAGCCCAGAATAGATCAAGGCTCTCATCAACCTCCGATCCCCCCAATGTGTCAAAGACGTACATAAGCTCACAGGTCGGATAACAGCTCTGAACAAATTCATCTCCAAATCATCTGAAAAATGCAAACCCTTCCACGACGCGCTCAAGAAGAACAAGTCCTTTCAATGGACGGAAGAACACGAAGCAGCGTTCCAGAACCTCAAAGAGTACCTAGCCAGTCCCATGTTACTGACCAAACCTAAAGGCGACGAGCCCTTATTTCTTTATCTTGCAGTGTCAGAGTCAGCCGTAAGCGCTGTACTGGTCAGAGAGGAGGATGGCAAACAGTCGCCAATATACTACGTCAGTCAGACGCTATTATCAGCCGAAACGAGGTATTCGTCACTTGAAAAGCTCGTACTATCATTGGTAATGGCTTCAAATAAACTCAAACCATATTTTGAATCCCATACTATTACTGTTCGCACTAATCATCCCATGAGAGCTATCATGAGGAAACCCGAGTTCATAGGACGAATGACCAAATGGGCCATACACCTCAGTGGTTACGACATCGAGTACGAGCCTAGGACGGCGATCAAGTCGCAAGCCTTAGCCGACTTTGTGGCCGATTTCAGTCCGACCCTAGAGCAAGAAGCCGCTAAAGAAGCGACACAACTACTTGTGATAGACGAGACAGGTACATGGGAGCTCCACACAGATGGGGCGTCGAACGCCAGAGGATCGGGGCTTGGGGTCGTGCTGAAATCACCACAAGGGGACAAGATAGCTCCAGCCGTCAGATGTGAGTGGGATGCAACTAAAAACGAAGCTGAATACGAAGCACTCATATTCAGACTCATCCTGGCTCGCGATCTAGGGGTCCGAGAGATCGAAGTCGTCTGTGACTCCCTGCTGGTCGTAAACCAGATACAAGGGTCGTACAACGCCAAGGATACCAGAATGGTAGCCTACCTGGAGGTAGCCAGGAAACTAATCGGACAATTCCAGACATTCAACATCCGACATGTACCCAGGGACCTTAACTCCCAAGCTGACGCACTCGCCAATTTAGGATCCGTCCTAGACCCGAAAGAATTTCCACATATACCATTGGCCCACATCATGACGCCAACCATCCCAAGGACATCCGTCGAGTTAACAACATCACTTGAAGAACTCGTCGCCATGGAAATAGGTGACCGACCCGAAGAGGAAATCATCGACGCCGATGACGACTGGATGCTACCTTACATCAGGTGGTTAAAAGACGACATTCTACCCGACGACAAGACAGAAGCAAAAAGGCTCAAGGTACAAGCACTCTCTTACGATATCATTGATAACATCTTGTACAAAAGATCTATTACAGGGCTACTCCTACGATGCCTTAAGACTCCAGAAGTCAGACGTATCTTGCAATCGTTACACGAAGGAGAGTGTGGCAACCACACTGGCGGGCGAAGCCTCTCAGGAAAGGCCCTACGAAACGGGTACTATTGGCCAACAATGAACAAAGATGCCATGGAATACACCAAGAAGTGCGACGCCTGTCAGCGACACGCACCCGTCCATCGTCAGCCTTCAGAGCTCCTCCATCCGACCCTGGCTCCATGGCCCTTCATGCAATGGGGAATGGACATCGTCGGAAAGCTTCCCCCCGCGTTGGGTCAAAGAGTTTTCTTCCTTGCCATGACGGACTACTTCTCTAAATGGATCGAAGCCGAAGCCTATAGAGAGGTAAAAGATCAACACGTCATTTCATTCATAAAACGCAATATCTTGTGCAGATTTGGCGTCCCATCAGAAATCGTGTGCGACAACGGTTCCCAATTCATCAGTCATAAGACTCGAGCCTTCTGCGACCAATGGAACATCAAATTGGTCACATCCACACCTCGGTATCCGCAATCCAACGGACAAGCCGAATCCAGCAACAAGATCATTATCAACAACCTCAAGAAACGCCTCACAGGGGCTAAAGGCAAATGGGCAGACGAACTCCCACTTATTCTCTAGTCCGACAGGACTACTCCAAAGAATGCAACCGGGCGATCGCCTTTCTCTCTCATCTACGGGAGTGAGGTGGTCATCCCGGCTGAGTTACTGGTTCTGACCACTCGCTGTAACCTTTAGACAAGTGAACAGAACGACATCGAACTAACACACAATCTCGACACAGCGGACGAGATCAGAGAGAAAGCCCAAATCAGGATGGTTAAGTTCCAACAACAAGTCGCAAGGAGCTACAACAAGAACGTCCGAATCAAGGCATTCAAGGTCGGAGACTGGGTCCTAAGGAAGACTTTCCAGAACACCAAGAACCCATCCGACGGAAAGCTAGCACCACAATGGGAAGGACCTTACTTGATCACCGAAGTGGTCGGACATGGAGCACATCAGTTAGAAGACAAAGACGGACAACCGATCCCAAGAAGTTGGAACGCAACACATCTAAAGCTCTACCATTTCTGAACCGACGAGGTAAAACATCACACAAATTCTATACATCGCTTCATATCGCATCCTATCGCATATACATTGCTACATATCGCATGCTATCGCATATACATTACCACATATCGCATGCTATCGCATACACATTGCCATCTATCGCATACATATCGCATGCTATCGCATGTACATCGCTACTTTCTTTTACATATCATCGTCTGACACTAAGCGAGGACTTCCTCCTTACAAAAACACAAATGCAGAACAACATTTACATTGGACCCAGTCGTCCGTAAATGGATCCTGTCATCCGCATATAGAGCTTACATTACACGATCGATCGGAACACGGGGAGATGACAACACAGGCACGTCGGCACACCGCCTGTCTTACACAAAACATAAGGTACAACACCTTATTACATTCACGCAATTAAAACATAAGGAACAAACACCTTATTATATATTACTTACCTCCCCGGCATAATGTCATGACTAACACATACACAAACACATCGCAGGCCTGCTCTACATACATACACATGGTGAAACCCCACTCGACGGAGCATACAGGTAAAACCGATATACATGACATACTAAACATCGTCGACAACTTCCTTGAAAGTCCAACGAACATGTACGAAACAAACTAGTATACGACTTTACATGTAAAAACACAATTGCATCGAAATAAAAGCATTTTTATACAAATGCGCGACCCGCGATGGTGGACGGGTTGCCAAACCACATTGTCTGCCTACACATTTGTAGGACTTCATCAAATAGAAATATTCTGCGACCCGCGATGGTGGACGGGTCGCCAAAACACACATTATCCAAAAGCACCAAATGTCTAAACCCACACACAAGTGGGACAAACAAAGTCAAAGTACGCAAAGAAAACAAGTCAAGCATCGGGAACAACAATGTTACCTTCAGCAGGGGCTGGCTCCGATGGAGCTACCTCATCGGTCGGCTTAACATCGCCAGAATGAGCTTCGTCGTCATCGGCACCTTCATCCACAGCCTCTTCTCCGACGTCGGCTAAGCAGAACAACTCTTGACCAGGATCGCCCTTTGGGAACATGGAATCCAAAGTCTCCTTCTCCGCTTTCAGGTCCCAGAGCTCGTGCTTGCCCTCATTGAACTCTTCAATCATCTCAATGCGCGACTTCACCGCGTAGAAGGCCCCAACGTCGCCAGCAATTTGGCCATCGGCAATCCGAGCCCGCTTCACCTCCTCCTCGATGCCTGCCCTGCACTCTTCAAACTCCCGCTGACACGTGATCAGCTCTCCTTGACTGCTCTTCAGCTCCCTGGTGAGGCGACGCTCAATCTCATGGCAGCGACTCTCCGCTCCCTCCAATTTGGTCCTCAAGGATGCGAGGTCGGACTCTGACCTAGTAGCCCTATCCTCAGCCATGACAAGCATCGCCTGGACACCAGAGTAAGCTCCCAAGAAGTACTGAAAGGCCTGACAAAAAGGCACACGACGACACAAATACACAATCAGAGAACGCAGTCGAACGAAAGAAACATAAAAACACACGAACAAAGGGCAACTCACCCTCCACGCGGAGCATCCCGCTTCACCAATGCAGTCTAAAGGGGAGACATCCTTGACCTCCGACTTCAAAGTCGGGTCTTGAGCACGAAAAAGATCAGCGATCGATTGCCCGACGGCATCGATCTTACCGACCCCCTCGGCGATCGCACTTTTCTTCCTAGGAGTGTCCTCCACCTTGACATCTTCGGGGCGAGAGCTCGCTTTCCTCTTAGAACCAGATTTGCCCGGAGCCGTCAGGTCGATCAGGGCCGGTTTGCTCGAAGCCGCCTTGGCCGCCGCTCTCCTCTGCTCAATCAGGCTTTTCCCTGACGCCACCCTTAAACGAGCACTCGACCGACCACCAGGGGAACCTGACACGACGGAACAACAGAAAAGGAAAAAATCTTGAGGTACACGACAAAGTAAAAAACAGCAAAAGACTCCTAAAGCCGAAAGTCTACCTTTCGCACGAGACGAAGAGACAGTCGACATATCTTCTTGGGAGGCAGGGGCCGTCGCCAGCAAGTTGACGTTCACGAATTTCCTTTCAGACACGGGAATCTCCAACACAATCTTCGACAAGCCCTCCGACCGGCTATTGACTTCTAGATCCTCTGGTTCGGGGACTACAAAAAAGAAAAGTTAAAACAAGAGTTAAGACACACAAATACGCAAAAAAGATAGCAAGTACATACTATCAATTCGCCACTCCGTCAACAAAAACGGACATTCTCCCTCCTTCTCCAAAGAAGAGCGCTCAACGAAAAAGAATTTCGACCCCCATCCACGGTCATTAACATCAGGGCTCTGCACCAAGGGCTTCCGACTAGGTCGGACACGCAACTGAACGTGACAAGAACTCTTCGACCCAATGAAGTAGTTATACCACAGGGCGTCGAAATCAAAATCGGCCCCAGTTTGAACATTCACAAGGTCTAAAACCCTAAGAACTCTCCACGCCTGAGGCATCACTTGACATGGCGCCAGCGCCGAGGTGGCTAAGAAATCCCTGACAAGGGGAGAAAAATGAAACGTATGCCTTTCCTAAACGGGTAAGAGTAGAAGCAAATCCATCCCTCGTAACGAGCATCGGCCCTCTCGTCTGGAAGAGGCAACCTAGCGACCGTCTCCGGCGGAAAACCTCCGACTTGGAGCACCTGATCCAGTTCCAACTGGGACATAGTGCTAATCAACGCATCCGACTCTTTCAAAATAAAACGAGGAGGAGCTTAGCCTTCATTGGAATCGGAAAGAGTCTTCGATGACTCAGAAGCCTCGAGGGAAACCATTTCAAGAATGGAAAAAGAGAGAGATCGAAGAGCTATGACTAAATCAGAAAGCTATAGCAAGAAAGGCCGAAAGGCTTACCAGAAGAAAACTTGCAAGGGAAGATGATAAAGAGTAATCGATTCCCTCTACTCCGAATTTATGGAGGGAAGTGAAGATTTGCAGAGGCGTCGCATCATGCCTCGATCACGCGCCACGTAGCCCTGAACTATGCGCCAAAAAAGGATGGTGGAGATCATGTCTTGAGAAGTTGCCATGGATTCCGGTCTACTTGCCTAACCCGTAAGCCCATAGCAACTTAGGGCTATTATTGGGCCTAGATTCCCCGGAGAAAGATGGATCAAGTGGATCGAGCCCAAGCCCACTGCAGATCGGAAGATCAAAGGAAAAGCCCAGAGGAGCCGACGAGATTTCCCTGGTCGAATACCTTCCGACAGGATCACGAGGATCTCGCCACGCATTTAATGCCAGATCACGCAATGGCTGCAAACATTCAAACCACCATAATCACGGAGGTTTAATGGTGTAATCTTCGCCATCACTCTGAGCATTGAAAACGAAATATACGGCCAAGAAACATAACGGCAACAAGGATTGAAGACTTACCATATTAGGACGACGAGGAAGATAAGACACAACACGCACGATTACACAAGCATTCTTACTCAGAAAACACACCAGAATAGCACTCTCGCTCTCCATCTAGCTCTCTAACGGCTGCCTATGCCTGACCCCTGCCGGTCGCCACTCACAAGTCATCGGTCGAGTCCCACTCGATCTCTGGTTTTTTCACGATAAGTTGTATCACGATTCAGTCTAATTAAACACGACATCTAATAAAACCATCACGCTATTACATATTTATTCTTCGTTTATCTATTACTTGCTTGGTTTGGATTGTTTTTTATCATTCGATCGACTAGTTACCCCGTCTAAGGCGATTTAGGTCATCCGATATTTTCGCCCCAAAACAAGTATGAGGGCCTTCAAACGATCTGTTACAATTGTGGGTTATATGGGCATCTCGTTGATAAGTGTCCGATGCCGGCATTGGCTATCGCTGATAGGACTGTCGCTGCAAGAGGTGATCCCTCTAGTTCTGGGTCCGGCCGGTCGGAGGCTGCACCGGCAAGGTCTACTGCTGGACGCGACTTAGGAAGCTGGAGTACGGTTCAACCCAAACGGCGCCCATGGAAAGAGAATGTGAGACAGGCGGATTCTTCGACACCAATTTGGATAAGAATCGATTTGCTGCCCTCGACCGTTTCGATGCTGAGGTGGAAAAGATTGTTACTGATAATATGGAAAGTGAGGGGGATATGGTGGAAGATGCTGTTATATTGGATAGGATTTTGGCGGTGAATCCGGCGAGAAAGATTAGTATCGCTAAGGGGAAAGATGGGCCTGTGAATAAAAGAGACCAAAGTGGGCCTGAGCCTCGGATAAACCCATCTCAGTCGGAGAACCACAGCGACCAAGTCATGCCACGAAGTGAAAAGAAAAAGGGGGCCAATTCGGCCAAGCGGGCCAAGATGGATCTCTCCCACGAGCGACAGTTGGGCCAGGTCGTGATTGCTAAGCCCACAGGGCAGATTTTATGGAAGGGCCCACTTTCTGTTGCAAATGCTGCTCTTGAAGTCGACTCAGACACGTTGCAGGCGATGCACCAAATGAATCAGAAAATGGATGTTGATTTCGGCTCTGGTCAGCATCATCAGGTTTTGTGTGATCAGGCCATGACAAAGGAGAACGAACCTCCGAATCCGTATAATGTGTTTATCAACCCGGAATTTGTTGATCTGGACGCTATGAATGGGGATATGTCGGATGTGTTTACGGAGACAGCGGATCAGGTGGTCACCCACCAATAGAATTAATTTGCTTGTTTGTTTCCTCATCTCTTTGAGTTTAGATGAAGATCTTCGTGTGGAATGCGCAGGGTGCTGGGAGTAAAGGGTTTTGTCGAGCGTGTCGTTACATCTGGAAGAAGAATAACGCTGATATCGTTGCTCTATTGGAACCTCGTGTGTCGGGTGAGGAAGCTGACATTGCTTGTACGCGGCTTGGTTACACGAAGAATGTCAGGGTTGAGGCCATTGGTTTTTCAGGGGGTCTCTGGCTTCTCTGGAATGAGGAGGCTACTGATGTTCAGGTCATCAGTATGAATAGGAACTTCATTCATGCTCGCGTTAAAGATGGGTTGGTCTGGTTCCACTTAATTGTGGTCTATGGACCGCCCACTTGCACCTGACGTCAAGCCTTCTGGGCAGAGTTGGAAGATTGTGTTGCACCCATCATGGAACCTCTCTTCATTGGGGGGATTTTAATTGTATTGTGCAGTTGGATGAGCGTCAAGGGGGTTCGGGTGGTCTCTCCGCTGATTCTACTGTCTTTGCCAACATGATAAACCAGCTGAACTTAATTGACCTTGGCATCAGCGGCGCTCGCTTTACCTGGAGTCGTGGTTCGGCCGATAATCCTAATCGGGTCTCTAAGCGTCTCGATCGTTTCCTGACTAATATTCAAGGGAGAGTGGAATGGGAGGATGCTTCTGTTAGGCATCTGCCTACTATTGCCTCAGATCATAAACCTTTATATTTGACTCTATCTGCGGACCCTGTGGAGAGGCGTCGGCGCCTTTTCCGTTTTGAGGCTATGTGGCTAACCCACCACAAGTTTATGGATTTCCTCAGGAGTAAATGGAAAAGGAATGAGGACACTCCGGATGCTCTCGATGACCTTCAGGTTGAGCTCCGTAAATGGAATAAGGATGTGTTTGGCATGCTCCAGTATAGAAAAGACAAGTTAACTGCTCGCATAAATGGTATCCAGGTGGCCTTAGATGATGGTGCCCTTGATCGCCTCCTTCATCTCCACGATACGCTTCAAGCTGAGTTAGCGGAGGTCCTGCTCCAAGAAGAGATTCACTGGTTTTAGAAGTCCCGCGTTAACTGGATTGAATGTGGTGACCGGAACACTAAGTTTTTCCACGCGAGCACGGTTGTTAGGCGGCGTCGAAAATGTATAGAGGCTCTCAAGGATGATGATGGGAACTGGGTTGTTGATGAGGCTGCGTTGGCAGGTATGGTAACTAACTACTTCTCGAATATTTATACTCTGCCTAGTACTGATGCTTCGATTCCAGCGCTTCCTAGAGGGGGGTTCCAAAAATTGTTGAGTTCTGATTTGACTCAGCTATGTGCCCCAATTACTGATGCTGAAATATGGAGATCCGTTAAGGGTATGGGGGCTTTTAACGCTCCTGGAGTTGATGGTTATCAACCGTGTTTTTACCACAGGTGTTGGGATACGGTTGGTACATCCGTTTGCACCTTTATTCGGGGGTTCTTTGCCACTGGTTCCCTTCCGTCAGGGGTGAATGAGACTTTGATTCAGCTGATCGGAAAGGTGAATAATCCTGAGCGGGTTTCGCAGTTTCGGCCGATTAGCTTGTGTAATGTTTTGTATAAGATGATCACGAAGCTCTTGGCCAAAAGACTTCAACCTTTAATGGATAAGTTAGTGGGACCTCTTCAAAACAGCTTCATTCCTGGGAGATCGATCATGGATAATATCATCCTGGCGCAGGAGCTTGTTAACTCTATGCGGAGGAAACAAGGGCGCAAGGGGTGGCTTCTCCTGAAGTTGGATCTGGCGAAAGCCTATGACATGCTTCGGTGGGACTTCATTATTGATACGCTTCAGGATGTGGGTTTGCCAGATTGTTGGATCAGATGGATTTCTGAATGTATCACTACGCCGTCTATGAGAGTCCTCTGGAATGGCGGGATGACTGAGCCCTTTTTCCCGTCAAGGGGGGTTCGTCACGGTGATTCTTTGCCGCCTTATCTCTTCGTCCTTTGCCTTGAGAGGTTGAGTCATATTATTGCTCAGGAGGTGACTGCTAAGCGGTGGAAGCCAGTCGTTGCATGTCGGAGAGCGCCGGCATTGTCTCACCTGTTTTTCACTGATGATATTATGCTGTTTACTCAGGCTTCTATTGCTCAAATCCAGCTTGTGATGTCAACGTTACACAGGTTCAGCGAAGCGTCTGGTCTATGTCTCAACATGGAGAAATCGATGATATATGTGTCTAGGAATGTGAGTGATGCGCTCGCTTCTCAGATTCAACATGCTAGTGGGATCCGGATTACACATGATCTTGGCAACTATCTGGGAATGTCGATTCTACATAAAAGGGTGAACAAGGATACTTTTGTGAGCTTAATTAATAAAGCTAATTGTAAGCTTGCGGGTTGGAAGAGCAAATTCCTCAGCTTTGCAGGTCGGGTTACGCTGACTAAATCAGTTCTCTTATCGCTCCTGTTCTATTCGATGAATACTGTTAAACTGCCGAACTCTATTTGGGCTTCGCTTGATCGTATCACCCGTGATTTTATCTGGGGGAGTACTCATGAGAAAAGGAGGGTGTACCTTGTTGCTTGGAATGAGGTGTGCATGCCCAAACAAAGTGGGGGACTTGGCATCAGGAAAGCCAAGGAAGCTAACATGGCTTTCATTGGGAAACTGGGATGGCGTCTGCTCAACGGCAAAGCAGGCGTTTGGGGTGATCTTCTATTTGCTAAGTACTGTCTTCAGCATGCTGGGGGAGAATTGGTCCAAACTAATAAGGATGTTGGTTCGTACACCTGGCGGAGTATCCAGTGGGGCCTTTAAGGAATTGTGAAGCACGGTACCATCTGGAACATTGGTGATGGTAGGAGTATCCATTTTTGGGAGGATAGGTGGGTCGATCGGCGGCCACTGTTGGAGGTGGCATCTTCGGAGATCGACCAGAGCTGCAGACAGAGGCGTGTGGCTGATTACCAGTCGCCTACTGGTGGTTGGAATTGGCAGAGTTTTAGCAACCTTCTTTCGGCGGTTGTCCTCATGAAATTGTCGACTATTAGTGTGTGCTTAAATCCTGGAGTTGCTGACTCATTAAGATGGGCTTTTTCAGCGAGTGGAGAGTATAACATTGCGACTGCGTATGCTGAACTCAGGGGGACTGTGGTTGTGTCAGCGGAAACCTCACGCCTGTTCAAGGTTGTCTGGAAGATTCTGGTGACGGAGAGGATTCGCCACTTTCTTTGGCTTGGAGTTAAAGGGAAATTGCTTACAAATTTGGAGAGAGCTAGACGACATATTACCACTGACCCTTCTTGCTCGGTCTGTGGTGTTGCTGAGGAGTCACTGATGCATGTTTTCCGGGACTGTGCAAAGGCGAAAGAGGTCTGGCTTCTGTTCTCACAGGAAATGGGAAGTAAATTGGATGGGTTCTTTTAGGATATTGTTGAGGTATGGACTTGGAAGGGCCTCAATGGGCGCTATAGCCTGCATGAGGGGGTGAGGCAGGACATATTGTTTGCAACTATCCTCTAGTGGCTTTGGAGGTGGCAGAATGCGCGAATTTTTCGAGATGAGCGCAGGGTTGAAGATCGGCGGGCTTTTCTGCTTCACCAAGCTCGGGAATTTGGGGATGTATGGGCTGGGCGTCCTGCCAGGGTTGCCATTCATCCTCGCCAGGAACGCTTGGTGACATGGTGTAGGCCAGCGGATGGATGGGTTAAGGTTAATATTGATGGTGCGAAGAGGGAACCATTTGGTATCACGGCAGCTGGGGGTGTTGTTAGGGACTCGTCTGGAACTTGGGTTGGTGGTTTTGTGAAGAATATTGGAGTGTGTAGTGTGCCTATGGCGGAGTTGTGGGGCATTTACCATGGGCTGCACATTGCTTGGGAGAAGGGTTGTCATAGGGTGATTCTTGAGTCGGATTCTGCTATTGCTATTGGTATGCTTACCAAGAGGATAGGGACGTCTCACCCGCTCGCTAGCCTGGTGCTGTCGTCCCAGAGCTTCATTGGTAGGGATTGGATTGTCCAATTCTGTCACGTCTATAGGGAGGCTAATAGGATCGCTGATCACTTAGCTACCGTTGCTTTTGATTTTTCTGTTGGGTTGCATGTTTTTACTGAACCTTTTAGTAGTGTTATGCCTTTTCTTTTGGATGATTTACGAGGAGTGGCCATTCCTCGTATGACTCACATGTAAGTTTCATTGTTTTTTCTTGAATAAAGCGTGCGAGAGTACCACCTCTCCTTTTACCAAAAAAAAGAATTTCCGACATCTACGATTCATTTGGTGCGGATTCCTTATATTTTATTATAGGGAAGTCTTTTTCATAAAAGGGTCTGTTCGTCAACTAATTTATAAAGCCAATATTTTTAACAATATAATTACATTAAATAAATGTGCATGGCTCAATAAATATTTATATGAGATAAGTATTTTTTTCTTTATTAACACATTTCCCAAAAATCCCCTTATATTAATTTAAAAGTATATTATTTATGCACAAATTTCAATGTTAAATAACTTGTAATTCAAAAAACCTAAATTATTTGTTATAATGCCATTATAAATTGAAGGGACAAACAAACTTTAATTATGTGAGGTTAGCTGGCATGTGCAAATATGTACTACCGGTCTCATTTTTATTTTTCTTTACACTCTCAGATTTTTATTAATAGGAAAGACTAATTTGAAACTAAACGGGGAATGCTAAATTCCTTACATCATCACCTAAAATAGTGCTAACAATATCCAGAGGATCCTTAAGAAAATGAAAACCCAAAACATAAGAAAACGCATGTTTAGTTTAACAATCAGTCAGATGATTTGCTTTCCAAAACACGTGAACGAAACAAACTACACAGTCCCTAGTAAGAAAGGCATAGCACATGCGTACCAGGAAAAAAAGGGATGAGTCGAAAAAACCCCTTTGTGAAGAAATCCCACCACAATCTCGGAGCAACCTGAACCAACACACGACGATGTCCATGTTCTCAAGCAATATGAAAGCCCTAGTACACCCCTCACAATTCCTCCATAGGGGCAATGCAATGACAGGACAAAAACCTACCCACAAGCGTATGAGATCAGTTGTAGCTTTTCAAGTGTCGTTCCCATGAGGACTATGTATTTTGTAACATAAACCGATAAACTAAGCCCTAAAAAGGGAAATTCGTTTGACTAATAACTAAGAAAATAAGAAACAAGAATTGCAAAAGATGGTTGTAAACGATTAGGGAGAAGGTTCTAGGACTAGGGATCCCCACAACAATGTCTTGGTAAACTACGGATATGTGTCTGAAAATAGTCTGAATCTGTCTGAAGGTAAGCTATCTAATGTTTCTACTAACTCCTTTCAGACGATAATAGATGTGCCTAAATTCCAACTAACAATCATTGTTGCGCAAAGCTAATCAAATCTTGACCCTTTGGGCACTTAGAATCTAGGATCAAACTGGGTTAACATTCTGTCGCGCTCGACTAAGTCCAGGCAAACCTAGGGTTTTTATGATAGCTTAGGGTTCCACAAGAGTAATTAGGTTGTTTTTGCACAATTGATACTCTAGTTCAATACCTAGTAATATGATAAAGTAATCTTCTTTCAGACTCATAACATATCTGAGTTATCTATTAAGGTTATCTCATTTCAGACTCAAACCTAATATAAATCTAATCAACATTCTTCAATTGCATTAAGAACTCTAGGATTGGATCAAACAAGGATTCAAATTTCAATTCAGATAAATATCATGCACAAGTCTACCAATTCAATGTTGGGATTATCCCAACCCTAGAATTATGGGATTAGCTAGACATGCTTGGAGAAACAATCAAATACATCATTTGAACAATAGAAATCATTCAACAAGATGGTACGCCTTTCCATGGTGTCACCACACGCACAAGTTCGCGCGAGGCTTGTCGGCACCCATGACCACCGCCCTCCGCCTCCTCCCTCCCATGAACCGCGCAGCCATGGCATGATGGTGCGCCTCTACACCTTCTCTGGCTATGCAGAAAAAGAAGAGGAGTTCGTGGATTGGGCACACCATACGCTGCATGTGCTTGGGCGCTCCCACTACACCGAGTTGACACGAGTGCGTCTTGCCATTCGTCACCTCACCGATTATGCGCGGGTATGGTGGCCTCGGATTTGTGAAGAACGACATCGGCGAGGTTTGAATCCAACTGTTACCTTGGACCACCTTGTTCTTGTGATGGCTAGGACTTTTGCACCCGATTCCATGGATGAGTTTCCGGGGAGTTACGTTTGAGCCTACCATGGCGCACCCGCCCTCCACCGTGAGCATTACACGCCCCCTCTATCGGTGCAACCTCGTGTTAGGGCTCGTGACCTCATATGTGTCATGTGTGGAGGGAGAGGCCACTTAGCCGATATCTGTCCAAACCAATACCACACTTACAAGGATGAACCACCCCTTATGAGTGAAGTGTTGGTTGCTCCATTTGAAGATGTACTAGAATCCTCTACAATGGTTGAACCAATGCTAGCCGAGGTGCCTCCATTCGTCACCACTCCATTCATTAGTGTAGACGTATGCATGGAGGAATCTTGTGGACCTCTTATGCCCATGGCCATTGAAAAGGGAGATGGTCTAACGAATGAGATAGATGAGGTGGTACAATCATTGGAGAAGGATGTGGCCATGACCGCCTCATGTGAGTTCTTACCAAGTAGAGTGCAAGCCATATGTGACGAGCCTCTTGGATCGGTTGCAAAGACGCATATCATAGAGACATTGCCAATGGATGTGCCACCCAAGTGTGATCAAGGGCCCAAGGCAAACTTATGTGTGTGTCTTATGCCATTCATTGTTGAGGAGGGCCAAGAGACAAAAGGAGGAAAGGGAGACAATTTTGGAGCCAACTCCGTCCATACGGAGCAAGGATCGCCCCATCTTCACCCGTAGCTCTTCCCTTTCCTTGTCTGCCCCATGGTTGGGTTCCACATGTGCGGTTCTGTCACCCCAAGAGAAGATCGTGACCATGGAGGATGCGCATTCTAAACATCTAACTTGTGGCCTAGCGAAGCAAGGTGCTCACATGAATACTCATTTCAGCGAAGTTCCATTCTCTCCTCACTCTTTTATTCCCTTGAATGATATATTGTATGTGTATGATGCTGCACCTATGGATGATTCATTTTTCATGTTGACTAGCTATGTTGCACCTAAGACAATGTTCTCTTGTTTGCACTTTAGCTCCATGTCTCAATTCATGTTCATGCAGCCCCATGTAGTCCATATCATAATCTTCATGTCTAAGTATGCTACTAGTCTTGATTGTTATCTCATGAGGCAACTACTTAGGCTTTGGGAGGGTAGTAGCATCACTTTGGCATGTGTCCTTGCACTTCATATAGAATTTGGGTCTCTTGTTCTCATAGTGGCTGAATTGGGAAAGGGAGAAAGGCATGTACTACATTTAAAATTGACATGTGTGCATGGGAGGTATTTGCCTCATTTCCATTTCTTCATAGAAGAGTATGTCTTGTGCATTCCATGTTCCATACTTTGGCATATTCTTCGAGAGACTCTCTTGTCCTTTATGCGTACTTCATGCCTTGGATATGTTTTTAATATGCTTCTTGGCAATATTGAGCTTGAGACTTCTTTTGTGGGTAGGGGCTGCCCTTTCATACATGGGTTTATTATTTGGTGGCTCACCCTTACCCTGACCCCTTGCATAGGTACAACCGTAGGACACACCCGAGGCATAGGATATTCTCACATTTTGTTGATGAGTTGCTTTGTTGTAGGAGCATGTCGGCGGCTACCTTGGTTAGGGCCTGATGAGTGCTATTTTGTAGCACATATCTAAGGGTTATTACCAGGTTTGAGGCGCCATTTGGTTGGATTTTATGCACAATTGGAGATTATGGAGTTAGAGCGGAGAAGTGTGGTTTTGGTGGTCTAAAGGAGCTAATTGGAGACATCCAGAGGAAGAGGAGTTGACCACCTGAAAAGACGTTGAAAATCCATGAAGGAACCACATAGAAGGAATCACCGCCCCGCGCTAGAGCCACCGTGACCCGGCGGTGGTGCTCAGAGAAGGATGCCGCCCCGCGGCCATCTGTTGGGCGAAGCAAATAAATTGAACAAGGCTCGCGTGCTGATGCTGGAATTAAAGAGATGGTGGGCCACGATTGGAGGAAGAAAGGCCCAAATGAAATAAAGGCCCACGAAGGAGAATTCTTCACGCGTGGAGAAAAAAGGAGAATTGAAGTCCGTGAATTGAAATTGAAGCTGGAAAGCGGAGGATGACGTCAACGCACTGCTTCTTGCTTGGAGGTTGGCCGCTGATGCGCTGGTGGGCTGTGCTGATGCTGCATTGAAGATGGGCCGAGCTGCTGGAGTGGGCCGCTGATTCATGAACGAGATGGAGCAGTTGCTCCATTATACGAGATTAATTAATTCCCAATTTCGTTTATTTACTTTTGGTTATTATTTTATTGTTATTTCCTTTTATTATTTTTTATCACTTTTAGATTTAGGTTAAATACTCTTTTGTTAACCTAGTTGCCAGAAGTTACAATTCTCCTTCGGGAGAGTTAGACTGGTTTTTCTTTTCTACCTCCAGCGTTTTCAACCCATGGAGAGCTAAACACATTTGTTCTGCTAGACGTTTGAAGCAATACAGTTGATTCGGTTGTGACATTTCTATTCCTCGTTCTTATTCTTATGTGTGTTGGTTTGATTCTCTTGGTTATATTGATTATTGATTTATCATTGTTCTTCATAGTCTGGCCAACTAGGTTGAGTAATATTTATCAATTGCTAGGATTGCATATATGGGTTCCGAGTGCATATCTAGTGGCATACACGATTGTGCGTATAGGGGTTCCGAGCGTACAATTGTGAGTGAGAATCAGTTGCATGCGAGTATTAATACGTCTTTATATTTGCATGTATCCTATATCCTTGTGTGTATTGCTATTGCTTTGTTGGTGGTAAAGTACACCGACAACTGTGAGAATCGGAGGTGCTTTACCATTGGCATAGTAATAAGTCTATTGACAACTGTGAGAATCAATAGTACTTAAGATCAGGGTGGGAACAACCATAAGAATAGTAAAAGAACTTGGATTGAATAGATTTCAATGATCAACTTATATCTCTGTATTGTGGATCTCGTTCTAGTGGAACTACTTTCCCCATCATACTTATTCTTTCTCTAAAGCCTGCATAGTTGTTACTTTGCTTGACAACCAAAACCCCCATTTCTTGTTACTTTGCATGCTGATTAACATTTAGAAAGATCACTTCCTCCCTGTGGATTCGACCATTGCTTGCCTTTACTACTTGTTTAGGTTTGTTAGAATTATTTTGTTTAGGTGTCACGACAACACCTTATCAGGGCCTTGTTGGCGCCTCCTTGGAGTACACATACCATAGAGTTTGGAGCTCTTCCAAGTCGTCTTATGGATGCCTACTTGCCTCATGTGCCACCGGTTTCTAATGATGGTTTGCTTCTTGTGACATTGGTGCCTCTGGACGTCTTCACTTCATTCATGGAGGGTCCTAAAAGTTCATGACCAGGTGCTCACCCAATGGCTCATGCATAAGAAGGGGAGTGAGCCCCCTTGGATCATTCTCAATTGCTTCCACATTGTGCTTGCCCATGGAAGCCCTACATGGTGCCCCTCAGAACCCCCTGACCCTAGCCACAAATTGAGGACAATTTGCCCTCAAGAAGGGGAGAGTGATGAGTTCCACCTTGGCCCTCATCAAGCCAAGCCAAGGCCTCGTCTCCATGGTCACCAAGGGCCGATCATGTCTCGGCACCAAAGCACCTCCATGGCGATGGAGCCTAGCCTCTAGCCACCAAGACCCGACGCCTAGATGCCACGACAATCAAGCGCCCGACGCTTCGACTCCAAGGCATTCTAGGCGCGCACCTCAAGCCAAGCCTTCAAGGCTTTTACCCTTTCCCTTTTTATGTCTTCATTTATGTTATTGGGCCTTTCCTTGGGTGTGGGCTTTCACTTGCATGTGCAGCCAGCCCACTTGGAAAACCCTAGAGTATTTAAAGACTCTTTGTCATCTTTGCTCATTAGTTGAAGTCTAATAGAGTGGGTTTATACCTTGGGTTGAGATTCTCCCCAAGGCCTCCCACTAAAGGCTTCCAACTCCAAGCTTGTAACTCATCCTTCATTGAATCTAGTTGTTGTTTCCACAAGATCTATTTCCTTTGCTTGCACACTCAAGATCCGAGTCAAGGAACCGCCTCTAGAGGTTCCCTTGGCCGTGGATACCTCTTGGTTGGGCTGAGAACCTTCTCCCCTTTCTTAGTCCGTTTCCCACACTCCAAGCTCAAGAACATCTCAAGAACCTCAAGAAGAACACCCTAGAAGCCAAAGAGAAGGAGTCCAAGCACCCTTGGCCTAGATCCGAGCAAATCCGGGAAGAAAACCTTCAAGGAGGAGGTTGATTCTCATCACAGACCGTGCCGTTTTGTAGAACCTCGTTCTTGCACGATGTAAGTTGGCATGATTTATGGCACGGTTTGTAGAAAACCGTGCCAATCACCAGAAAGCCATTATTCATCTTCTTTCGTCTTCGTACTCGACCGTGCACATCTTCTATGACGCCCAAGCTTTGTAAAGCACCTCCTTTGCCCGCTAAAGTACCTGAAAACATGCAAAGACTCGTGTAGACATCCAAACTAATAAAAAGCAATGCAACTAACTAAAAATGCAATATAATAATATGAAAATGCCTAAACTATAGCCTAAATGCATGTCCTAAACATGTATGAAATGGACGTTATCAAATTCCCCCAAGCTTAACCCTTGCTTGTCCTCAAGCAAGTACACAATCTATAAATCCCTCAAAATATGTCAAGGTTGTTTCTACCCAAGAGACAAATGAGCAATAGTCATGAGAATCGAAACATAAGACAAGTGCAATCATGGCATGGTTTGCAACCAATGATATAAATGCAGTTAATTCCTTAACTCCAAACCTCACTAGGATAAAGGAATGAAGTCATTCCACTCATGTGTTTAGGTTTGTGTTTCGCACAATTCTCTACTTTGAATGCTAAACTACCACATTCTTGCAACAGTGTCCTAAATCTCCACTACGGAAGACCATGTGCATAACAAAAATCATGAGGACTTTATAGGATTGTAATGGGGCTAAGGTAGAAGAATAAGGTAGGGATATATTTAGGCCATGTGGTGCTAAAACCGGGGAAAAGAATTACCACGACGTCACCAAGCTTAAAACAATCCTTCACATCCAATTTCGTTCTTCAAACCCATACAACTAAACCCTTTTATGCTAAATTGTCTCCTTTCTTTATTTGATTCTTCTTCTTCCTTGCTATTATTCTTTTTTTTATTTATGAACAAGAAAAAAAAGGAAAGAGAAAGGAGAGCACTACAAGATATAGTCATATCCAACCATTAACATACGCAACCTCCCCCAAGCTTGGCTCAAGTCCACACCAAGCAAGACAAATCAACTATCCTAATCCCGGATGGATAGGAGGAATAATTAGGCTCGGTATGCTTTTGTAGGGCTTCCAAAGAAAAAGGCAATTAAGACACAAAGGGCTTCAAGAAGAGTAAAACATATATAGGGTGGCCAAGGATAAATGGTTAAAATGAATCAATGCCTAAATCATATTAATGTCATGTACATAAATCATAAATGTAGCCTTGAAAAAGGTATTAATGCAAGTTCTAGAGTTAGCAAGCAAAGAGAGATTCACACATATTGAGAAAAGAGAGTACTCACACAGGAATAGTCCTAAAAAGGCGAAAATCTCACTAGCATTTTGTCTAGAGTGTCGATCCTAACACATCTCAATCAAAAGGTCACATGCTCAAGCCAAATGTCTATGTTTCAAGCCCTCATAATCATGCTCATAATGCAATTGCAATATCAACAACCAAAACATATTGAGAGGATTCATAACTAATGTATTACAAGAAAAATAACTAGAGGGAATCAAGCAAAAATGGTCAAATCTAACATCCATAATGCAATGCATGTAAACAAGTTCAATTGCAAAATTAAACAAAGCAACTGCAACTAAATCTAAGATGAACACGCAACTAATACGAACATGCAAGTCTACATGTGAATTGGTCCCCCCAAGCTAAACCCTACATTGTCCCAATGTAGTAAAATAACAAAAGAGGAAGAAACTCACAGAGTCAGTCCACTTGGGTACGTTGCCTCCCAAGCAGTGCTTGCTTAAGGTCGTTAGCTTGACCTCTCACTACTTTCAAGTGCTCGGATCGGGAGGGTCGGTGGTACCCTTCTTGATCAGATCGGGCGTGACAACATACTTCAGTCGATGACTCTACACTTTGAACTTTTCTGAGTTTCTATGCCATAACTCAACTGTCCCACCTCTCAGCACTCGAGTCACCCGATATGGTCCTGACCATCTTGTCCCCGTGGGACCTGGAAACATGTTAGATTTCTCATGGAGTAACAACGCCATATTTCCACACTTGAACTCCACCTTTGTTCTAGCTTTCTTTCTTTTCTTGGGAGTTTGTATTTTCATTGCTTTTGCAGTTTCACCACCATCCATGTCCGATTTGGACTTGGTCTTTAGCTATGATCATGGGATTCCCGGAATTGGCCATGATTGGATGTGGATTGGATCGTTGATTGGCTAGATGCCCCACGGTGGGCGCCAAATTGTTTTGGGACGAAAAGATCGAACCGACCTAAATCGCTTTGAGAAGGGCAACTAGACAACAATAAGATTGAAATATCTAGATAATCCAAATCAACTAGCAATCTAGATAAAATAAAATTAAACGAATGTAAAAACAAGCTTATCTCCTTTAAGTGGGAGACTAATCGAACAAGAAATTTAGCCGTCGGTCACTTCAATGCTTGAACAAGAGAATGAACTAGAGAACAATTCTTCAGAGTGAACATAATAATGGCAGAATATTGCTTGTACTGAGTAAAACTGATAATGTCTGTTACATAAGGATTCTCCTCATATTTATATTACATTCACATATCAAGATCAGTTAAAACTGTTTCAAGATCCGCCGGGACCGTCGTGTCACGTACTGGTCACTCCGAGATTCTATTAACGTTCCTAACGTCTCTTTTTTGTTCTTCTATTCTACTATCCTCAAACGGCAGCCTACGTTTATCTAGTGGGCCGGTCCAGTGGGTTAAATAAAAATGAGGCCTAACAAAGTCCTGCCAAAGAACCTTACAAAAAGTATATATACCATCCTAAAATAAAAAAAAGTTGAAAAAATAATAAATCCGAGCCGCGGGAGCGTCGGCACGGTTTGTGACAAGACCGCACGATTTGTCACAAACCGTGCAAGTTTGTAGAAAGTCATCTGAGGGCTGACACGATTTGTGGCACGGTTTGCTGCAGACCATGCCGTTTTGCAGAACCTCGTTCTTGCAAGCTGTAAGTTGGCACGGTTTGTAGCAAACCGTGCCAATCACTAGAAAGCCATTCTTTGTCTTCTTTCGTCTTTGTACTCGACCGTGCACATCTCCTATGACGTCCAAGCTTCGTAAAGCACCTCATTTGCCTGATAAAGTACATGAAAACATGCAAAGACTCGTGTAGACATCCAAACTAAAGAAAGCAATGCAACTAACTAAAAATGCAATGTAATAACATGAAAATGCCTAAACTATAACCTAAATGCATGTCCAAAACATGTATGAAATGGAAGTTATCAAATTCCCCCAAGCTTAACCCTTCCTTGTCCTCAAGCAAGTACACAATCTATAAATCCACAAAATATGTCAAGGTTGTTTCTACCCAAGAGACAAATGAGCAATAGTCATGAGAATCCAAACATAAGACAAGTGCACTCATAGCATGGTTTACAACCAATGATAAAAATGCAGTTAGTTACTCAACTCCAAACCTCGCTAGGATAAAGGAATGAAGTCACTCCATTCACATGTTTAGGTTTGTGTTTCGCTCAATTCTCTACTTTGAATTCTAAACTACAACGGGCTTGCAATAGTGTCCTAAATATCCACTACGCAAGACCATATACATAACAAAAATCATGAGGACTTTATAGGGTTGTAATGGGGCCAAGGTATAAGAATAAGGTAGGGATATATTTAGGTCATATGGTGCTAAATCTAGGGAAACAAATTACCAAGATGACACCAAGCTTAAAACAATCCTTCACATCCAATTTCGTTCTTCAAACCCATACAACTAAACCCTTTTATGCTAAATTATCTCCTTTCTTTATTTGCTTCTTCTTCTTCCTTGCTTTTATTCTTTTTTTTTCTTCTTTTTTTATGAACAAGGAAAAAAAAAAAGGAAAAAGAAAGGAGAGCGCTACAAGACATAGTCATATCCAACCGTTAACATACGCAACCTCCCCTAAGCTTGGCTCAAGTCCACACCAGCTAGACAAATCAACTATCCTAATACCCGGATGGATAGGAGGAATAATTAGGCTCGATATGCTTTTGTGGGGATTCCAAAGAAAAAGGTAATTAAGGCACAAAGGGCTTCAAGCAGAGGTAAACATATATAGGGTGGCCAAGGATAAAGGGTTAAAATGAATCAATGCCTCAATCATATTAGTGTCATGTACATAAATAATAAATGCAACCTTTAAAAAGGTATTAATGCAACTTCTAGAGTTAGCAAGCAAAGAGAGATTCCCACACAGAGGAAAAGAGAGGACTCACACATAAAAAGTCCTAAAAAGGCTAAAATCTCACTGCATTTTGTCTAGAGTGTCGGTCCTAACACATCTCAATCAAAAGGTCACATGCTCAAGCCAAATGTCTAAGTTTCAAGCCCTCATAATCATGCTTATAATGCAATTGTAATATCAACAATCAAAACATATTGAGAGGATTCAAAACTCATGTATTACAAGAAAAACAACCAGATGGAATCAAGCAAAAAGGGTCAAGTCTAACATCCATAATGCAATGCATGTAAACAAGTTAAATTGCAAAAATAAATAAAGCAAATGCAACTAAATCTAAGATGAACATGCAAGTCTACATGTGAGTTGCTCCCCCCCAAAGCTAAACCCTATAGTGTCCCAATGTAGAAAAATAACAAAAGAGGAAGAAAACTCACAAAGTCAGTCCACTTGAGTTGCCTCCCAAGCAGCGCTTGCTTAAGGTCGTTATCTTGACCTCCCACCACTTTCAAGTGCTCGGATCGGGAGGGTTGGTGGTACCCTGCTTGATCGGATCGGGTGTGGCAACAGACTTCAGTCGATGACTTTGCACTTTGAACTTTCCTGAGTTTCTATGCCATAACTCAACTGTCCCACCTCTCAGCACTCGAGTCACCCGATATGGTCCTGACCATCTTGTCCCCTTGGGACCTGGAAACATGTTAGATTTTGTAATGGAGTAACAACACCATATTTCCACACTTGAACTCCACCTTTTTCTAGCTTTCTTCCTTTTCTTGGGAGTTTACCTTTTCATTGCTTTAGCAATTTCACCACCATCCATGTCCGGATCTCCCAAAGACTCATCAAGAAAACAAGCAATGTCATATATGATCTCATCTTGCTCTGGATCAAGCTCAATCTTACAGCAGATACCCGTTGTAGGAGACGGGGGAGTTTCTTTATATATCGCAAAGAAGTGGTCCTTGAAATATTTATACTCTATCTTCTCTTCCCCTATTGTGAATGAGAGTTTCCCATTCTTGACATCAATATTAGCCTCAGCGGTGGCTAAAAATGGTCTCCTAAGGATAATGGGAGTTTTATCACTAACCTCTATGTCAAGTCTCACAAAATCTCCTAGGAACCTTCATAGCAATTTGGGCCAACTGACTCTCAAAATGGTCCATCCTCTTACGCAAGCTCTTAAAACTGTCAACCTTCTTAGATAAGGCTTCCATATAAGAAGCCATGTTCCCTTGGGTTTTAGCTATTTCCCTCAACATGGCCGGACTCCAGTGTAGAGTTCTCAAAAGTCTGAACATGAGCTTGATTCTGCAGTTGTGAGACTCTTGGTTAGAACCCTGGAGGTGGTCTTTGCTGAGCATCATCATTCTTGTAGGAGAAGTTTGGATGATTCCTCCACCCACGATTTTAGGTATTGTAATACAGATCATTCCTAGGACCTCTGTTGAAGCTATTCATGTAGCTCACTTCTCCATGAAACTCGTTTTGGGAAGCGAAGAGATGACAAGATGATATTGTGTGGTCACCCTCTCCACAAAACTGACAGGCTACACCAGAAACAACCTGTGTGGATTGCCCTATACTTTGCGCCTGAGGCTTTTGCACTAACAGATTCAACCTCTTGATCTCCTACGCCATAACATCTATTTGAGCTTGTTGGTATGTCTCAGAGCTAACCTCAACCATCCCTGCATGTTTCTTGGAACTTGAAGTAGAACGAGGATCACTTTAATAATGAGAGTGTTGAGCAATACTCTCAATCAAGTCCCAAGCATCATCAACTTTCATACTCATGATTCTACCACCCGCCGAATCATGATGTGGTTAAAACCTACCCACAAGTGTAAGGGATCAGTTGTAGTAGTCAAGTGTCTATCCCACAGATTCCAATGTAATATTAATTGAAACTCTACCAATGAGTTATGCCAAGAAAAATATAAAATTGGGAAAAATATCACTAAGCTAAACGAATAAAAACAAATAAAAAGGATAAAATCAATGGGATAAATGTGTCTAAGGTTAAGGATCACCGCAACGATGCAACAGTAAAGAAAATAACACTTCACCTGAATCTAGTCCAAATTATTTGAAGGAAAGCTATCTAAGGTAATCTACTAACTCCTTTCAGATGATAGTAAATGTGTCTGGAGTAAACTAACAATCGATGTTGCGCAGAGCTAATCTCAGCCAAACCCTTTATTTAACGCACTTAGAGTCTAGGGATAAACTGAAATAACATTTGTTGTCGCGCTCCGCCAATCCAACTCAAACCTAGAACATCTATGATGGCCTAATAATCCTCAAGAGTTTATAGTTGATGTCGCACAAATAACACTCAGATTCAATTCCTAGGAATGCAATAGAAGTTATTTCCTCTCGGTCTCAAACCCTGTCTGACTACATTTTAACGTTATCACCTTTCAGTCTCAAACCCTAATAGGATCCAATTCGCAAAAGCTACTATGGGCATAAAGTAATTAGGAACGAATCAAATACTATTTCAATTCAGGCAAATAAATAATTCTATTTACAAGCACATCGTCGGGATCACCTAAACCTTAGAACTAGAAATTTAGCTAAACATAATTGAAAACAAATTCAATAGATTTAAACTAACCATCAACATATACGAATTATTCTATAAATACGAGAGATAAAAAAACTTAGTCTCGATGTAGAAATAACCTAAGTTAACAAAGACTAAAACAATAAGATCGATTCTTTAAATTGTGCAAAGGCAAAAAATTCTCTTGAAAATCACCCCTTGTTTGCGGCTGTCTTGAAAAAAAAAACAAGGAAAACCAAAAGCGGACTAAACCTAAAGCTAAAGATACGTAAAACTAGTAAAAACTACCTAAAGAGACAAAACTAAAATATCTTAAATATATTAAAACAAATTGTAGCTCAAACAAATTTAGCTGCAAGCGCTGCTTCAAACAAATTTAGTTGGGCTGTTCCATTACTTCAAAGCCTAGCCCACTAGTGAGATCGGACGCAGCTCCAAAGATCAAGCGACATTTTAGCTTCGTTGAGATTGATCTAATCTAATAAAAACACACGAGTAGACATCTGAATGTAAAATAATGCAAAATTAATTTTAAATTATATAAAATATACATGAAATTGATCTAATTTAATATACAATTAGACTCTTAAAATATGTATAAAATAGGGGTTATCAAAGCATCAATGATTAGTCTGGTAGAACTATCAACAACATTATAGAAGACATGCAGCATGGTCTATTTTTGTTGTCCATGATGGAGGCACAACATCAGCAATTCCTTGAATCTTTTTCACCCCTCGTACAGAGACTCTTCATCCTTCATCTTGAATGCAAGAATCTAATTCCTCATCTCAACAGTCTTCTTTAATGGGAAGTATTTGTTGAGAAATGCCTTTGTTAACTCTTCCCAAGTTGTTATAGAGCCAAGAGGTAGGGCCTTGAATCAAGCCTTGGCCATGTATCATAGAGATAATGAAAAGGCTTCCAGGAAAAGCACGTCTTGGGATACCTCAGGGATCTTCACAGTATCCATTAGCTCAATAAAAGTGGCTAGATGTTGGTATAGGTTATCGAAAGGTAGACCTCCAAACTAATTTTGCTGAACCATATTGATTAGGGAAGGTTTCAGCTCGAAGTTACGAGCTTGCACCGGAGGTCGGACCATACTAGAAACATGACCAAGGTGATTTGGCATCACATAATCACCAAGAGTCATGCGTGGTTCTTGAACGTGTAGAGGAAGATCGTCCTCCACTTTGTCGTCATCCATTGCTTGTTCTCTGGCTTCGTGTTGTTGTCTTCTTCTTAAGCAAAAAGCACGCTCAGGTTCGGGATCGTAGTCGTTGAGATTACCATTGCCCAAGACTCTTCGCATCTAAAGAAAGCAAGTCTGAAAGCAAAGCAACAAAAAATAAGAAACAAGAGGACTATGTAGTATCTTTTGTAACTAGTGGGCTAAAGAAAGCAAGTCTGAAAGTAAAGCAACAAAAAACCTACCCACAAGCGTATGTGACCAGTTGTAGCTTTTCAAGTGTCGTTCCCACGAGGACTATGTAGTATCTTTTGTAACTTAAACTGGTATGCTAAGCCGTAAAAAGGGAAATTCGTTTGACTAATAACGATGAAAATAAGAAACATGAATTGCAAAAGATTATTGTAAACGATTGAGGAGAAGATTTTAGGACTAGGGATCCCCACAACAATGTCTTAGTAAACTTACGGATATCTATATGAAAATAGTCTGAATCTGTCAGAAGGTAAGTTATCTAATGTCTCTACTAACTCCTTTCAAACGATAATAGATGTGCCTAAATTCCAACTAACGATCGATGTCGTGCAGAGTTAATCAAATCAAGACCCTTTGTGCACTTAAAATCTAGGATCAAACTGGGTTAACATCCACTGTCGCACTATGCTAAGTCCAGACAAACCTAGGGTTTCTATGATAGATTAGGATTCCACAAGAGTAACTAGGTTGATGTCACACAAATGATACTCAGGTTCAATACCTAGTAATCTGATAAAGTAATCTCCTTTCAGACTCATACCCTATCTGAGTTATCTATTAAGGTTATCTCCTTTCAGACTCAAACCTAATAGAAATCTAATCAACAATCATCAATTGCATTAAGAACTCTATGATTGATTCAAACAAGGTTTCAGATTTCAATTCAGACAATTATCATGCACAAGTCTACCCATTCATTGTTGGGATCACCCCAACCCTAAAATTATGGGATTAGTCAGACATGCTTGGAGAAACAATCAAAAACATCATTTGAATAATAGAAATCATTCAACTAGATTAGAAGAAGAGAAATACTTGATCAAATCCAGGGAAACAATATCCAATCTTCAGAAATCTTCAAAAGAACTCCAAAAACACCTAGTGCTAGAGAGAGTGGCAAAAAGAGGCAGAAGTCATGCTAAAGAACCCTAGAAAAAGTATATATACAATCCTAAAATAAAAAAGTTGAAATCAACATTATCATTATCCAATCAGCGGAGACCTACAAACATCTTCACCAAACAAACCCTTATTAATGTATTATTTTTCATCATTCATGGAGAAATCAACATTATCATTATCCAATCCATAATATTACGCAAAAGAAAACATAAGTGGCCCGATAATTAAATTGATAAGTGATACATAACTAAAGATGTGATTTCAAGCCTTGAAAATGGAACATTTCTAAAACGATATCATAGACCACTATATCTGCAAACCCTAATTTGATCCTCTTATCACTTTGACTCAATCGTTTGACAGACCCAAAAATAAAAGCGAAATGGACACAAGAATTGTTGACGCCGTTGAGATTAAAATCCTACTCTTCGCAGCCTTATGAGGGGAGACTCACCCAATCCACTAAGTAACAAAGGCCTCAAACAAGGTTTCAGTTACATGCCAGTGCACATGCGGCAAATACTAAGAATAGAGAATAAACAAGGCACACAAGCAATACGAAAGACAAAAACAAGAGGAGAAGAATGTCCCCATAGTGAACACCACGAGAGCCACCAATTAACCCTCGCACTAGAACAAGCTCAGTGCTCCAAGCTCCATTTTCCTCACTCTAGTTTTTTGCCTCTTTCTTTATCTCCATCTCAAACAACGTTGGAGCCAACCATGGAACTAATAGAGAGCAAGCTCCAAAGAGAGCATTTTTCAGAAATTACCGAACTTGTGCTACAAATGAAGGAGACGAACAACTTAGGGTTGAAGGCAAGTATATATACTCCTATCCCAATTTTCCCACAACTTTGTCATCTTCTAACAAAGCAAAAGGAGTGTTCAGTTGGTGAAGCGTTGCGTTCCGCTCATCTGTCTAACACATACCTAACATCATAGACGACCCATCAAGCACACACATGGAGAGATATGAATCTGCGTACCAACTACGAAGGTAATGATAGCATGCATTTTAGACTAGTTTAGGTCACGTTTATTTCCGCTAGCTTGGTTTGTTTTGTTCCTTTTTCTTTTAGTTTTATTTGGTTTTAGTAGATTAGTAGTGTTCGGAGTCTACTCTTGCGTTGTTGTGATTTCAGGATATTTTGGAGGCGTTTTGAAGATTTTTGGGCTGCCAGTAAAGATGCTCGAGTGGACGACTCGAAGGGATGGCGCCATGGTCGGAATACAAGTGCCAAGATCGAACGAGGAGACTTCGAAATGGAAGCCCGGCCAAGCTAGTGAAGACGAAGGAACAACAGTCCACAACCCGGCCCACAACTCGGCCGAGTTATGGATCGAGTCATCATGGCCGAGCTGGTCAAGAGAAGCAAAGCAACAGTCAACAACTCGGTCGACAACTCGACCGAGTTGTCAACCGAGTCATCACCCCACCAAGCAACAGTCAACAACTTGGTCGACAACTCGACCGAGTTGTCAACCGAGTCATCACCCCACCAAGCACCAGTCAACAACTCGGTCGACAACTCGACCGAGTTGTCGACCGAGTCAGCGAGTTTTCGCCCAGCTTTGAAGACAGGCGACAACTCGGTCCACAACTCGACCGAGTTGTGGACCGAGTCAGCATGCGTAACGGTTTTTTCTCCTTCTGCTGAAACGTCTTCAGCCCTATATTATCAGATTTGGGGACGAAATTACAGACACTTTTTCTCATGCTCTGAACTTAGTCTCTCTCTAAAAAAAACCCTAGTTGTGTTTGTTGAGTTTTTCTTGGTTGAAGATTGGAGATTGTTCTTGGATCGAAACAAGTATTTCTCTTCTTTCTATCTATTTGAATGATTTCTCTGATTCATACAATGATTTTGATTGATTCCCCAAGCATGCTAGGCTAATCCCCTTTATCTAGGGTTGGAGTGACCCCAATAATGTATTGGTAGACTTACAATTTGTGTTTGTCTGAATTGGTAGCATGAATTCTTGCTTGATTCAATTCTAGGGTTCTTATTGCTATTGGTTATTTATCAATTAGAAATTCTATTAGGTTGAGTCTGAAAGGAGATTCCTAATGAATGAATTAGACAAGGTATGAGTCTGAAAGGAGATTACTATTGTTGGAATTACTATGAATTGAACCTGAATAAACTTGTTTGTTTTTGCGGAGTCCTAAGTTATCATAGAAACCCTAGGTTAGTCTGGAATTAACAGAGCACGAAAGTGAATGTTAACCCGGTTTTATCCTAGATTCTAAGTGCTCAATGGGTCTAAATTTGATTAGCTTTGCACGACAGCGATTGTTAGTTGGAGTTTAGATACGTCTACTATTGTCTGAAAGGAATTAGTAGTGATATTTGATAACTTACCGTCAAACGAGTTCATGCTATTCTGAGATAAATACGCATAAGTTTACCAATGCATTATTGTGGGGATCCTTAATCCTAGATATTTCCCATCATTTGAATTTACTTACATTTGCAATCATTATTTCTTAGTTAATTGAACAAACCTTTCTTGCGGCTTAGCTTACCAGTTTAGTTACAAAAGGTACTACATTGTCCTCGTGGGAACGACACTTGAATAGCTACAACTGACCCCATACACTTGTGGGTAGGTTTTCGCCACATCAGTGAAGCATTGCATTCCGCTCATCTGTCTAACACATACCTAACATCAGAGACGACCCATCAAGCACACACATGGAGAGATATGAATCTGCGTACCAACTACGAAGGTAATGATCGACTCATGGTCGGGGATGGCAAGTCTTTTCCCATAACTCACTTAGGGTATTCTGTTTTGCCTGCACAGTCTGCTGCTCAAGCTTTACAGGTTAATAACATCCTTTTTGTTCCTAAAATTGCCAAAAGCTTGTTAAGTGTTTCTCAATTATCTCGAGATAATAATGTATATCTTGAATTTCACTCGGATTGTTGTTTTGTCAAGAACCTGTAGGGGCAGATACTCCTAAAAGGAACCGTTGAAAATGGCATGTACCACCTCCCTCGCCTACCTGAGTTGTCGTCTACTTCATCTTCTGGTTGTCTTGTTGCTTGTCTTGGTGAACGCACATCTCTCCAGTGTTGGCACCATAGGCTTGCACATCCACATGAGTCTATTCTTCGTCGTCTAGTGTCGAGTCGGCATTTGCCCGTGTCCTGTAATAAATTGGTTTCAGTTTGTGGTTCATGTAAACTTGGTAAAAGCCATAGATTACCTTTACCAAGTCGTCTTGAAACGTCTACTGAGCCTTTTCAGTTAGTCCATTCTGATGTTTGGGTCCCTCCCCGAAGTTGTCTCTTAAAGGGTGTCGCTACTATGTGAGTTTTGTTGATGATTGTACCAAGTTCACTTGGGTCTACTGCATTTCAAATAAATCTCATGTTTACTCTATTCTTCATTTCTTGATGCCAAGGGTATTCTTCATCGGGTCTCGTGTCCCAACACTCCTGACCAAAATGGTTCGTCTGAGCGTCGCAATCGAGTAATAGTTGAGAAGGGTCTTTCTCTTTTGGCTCATTCAAACTTGCCAATCAAGTTTTGAGAGCAAGCGTTTCATACCTCATTCTATCTTATGAATCGAACAATCAACCCAATTCTCCACTATAAGTCATCGTTTGAGTGCCTCTATGGGAAAACTCCAGATTATGGGTTTCTGAAGTCGTTTGGGTGTCTCTGCTATCCTTTCTTATGACCCTACAACCATAACAAGTTGGAGTTTCGATCCTTACCTTGTGTCTTTTTAGGGTATAGTTCTAAACATAAGGGGTATGTATGCTTCCATGTTCCCACGTCCGAGATGTATATCTCTCATTACGTCATATTTTATGAGACGATATTCCCCTATCCTGCCCATGTTTCTCCTCTAGTGTCGCTTGACTCACATTCGTTAGGATTGGTACCCTTGTCCTTGCTGCAACAAGCAGCGGTCTCATGTCCACCATCATCCCAAGGATTACCATCTGAGTCCAGCCCAAAGTCGTCTCCAGTTGGGGTGCCGAGCCCAAGTCTTTCTATCCCGATCCCATCTGAGTTCACTTCTGACCCGATTCTCCATTCTCTGGTGTCTTCTCCTTTTTAGACTGAGGCGAGTTCAGAACCACCTTCAACGGATTCCTACAGCTCTACTCCGCTGCAACCACCACGTGTACCCTACCCAAATGCCCCAACATGGTTCCGACCCCCTGACAACTCCACTCATGTCATCACCACTCGCTCCACAACTCATTCCCTCAAGCCCAAATCCTGTAGCATCACAAAATACCCTCTTCCCGCTGCCCTGACAGCCTCTCCTGAGCCAAAACTCTTTCACCAAGCCTCCAAAAACCCTAACTGGCAGCATGCTATGCATGTAGAATATGATGCTTTAATGAAGAATGGGACTTGGGATTTAGTTCGTCGACCTTCGGGAGCTAATGTTGTTGGTTGTAAGTGGGTTTACAGGGTCAAGCAGAGATCAGATGGCTCTATCGATCGTTACAAAGCTCGTTTAGTGGCTAAAGGGTTCAATCAAGAAGCATGAGTTGACCATATTGATACATTTAGTCCTGTTGTGAAGCCTACTACTATACGCCTTGTGTAGAGTTTGGTTGTTACTAATGATTGGTCCCTCCGTCAGGTTGATGTTAATAACGCCTTTTTAAATGGAGATCTTGCAGAAACAATGTTTTTGGATCAACCTTAAGCATGCGCCTCAGGCATGGTTTCACAAGTTGACTGCCTCTTTGCTTCATCACGGTTTTACTGCTTGCATCTCTGATCCGTCTCTGTTTATTAAGAAGCATGGTTATGATGTGGTATATATTCTTATCTATGTTGATGATTTGATTATTATAGGGTCTAATGCCACCTTCATTGATGAGTTCATTCAGCTTCTTAATCGTGACTTTTCGCTCAAGGATCTTGGTCACCTGCATTACTTTCTTGGTATTGAGGTCACTCGATCTACTTCCACTCTTCAACTATCTCAGCAGAAATACATCTGTGACATTCTTTAACGCAGAAATAAGAGTGGAGCCAAGCCAATTTCATATCCTGCTGAACATGGGTCTCGTCTAGTCCAAATCAAAATCCGATGTCTAATCCGGCTTTATACAGGAGTGTAATGGGTGCTCTGTAGTATGTTACTATTACTAGACTTGAGATTTCCTATGCTGTTAATCGTGTTTGCCAGTTCATGCATAATCCCACTGAGGTTCATTGGGTTGTTGTCAAGCGGATTTTACGTTATCTGAAAGGGACGCTCTCTAGCGGTCTCATACTTCAGCAAGCCAAGGATTCAAGGTTGGTTGCTTTTTTTGATGTTGGATGGGCGTCTGATCTTGATAATTGTCGCTCACAACATGGTTTTGCCATCTATATTGGTGGTAATCTTATCAATTGGTCTTTTCGGAAGCAAAATGTTATAGCTCGCTCTAGCACTGAGGCCGAGTATAGGGCCATTGCCTTTGCCACTGCTGAGTTGATCTGGCTTCAGCAATTACTCCAAGAGATGGTCGTTCAAATTTAACGGCCTTCCATTCTGCTTTGTGATAATTTGAGTATCACGTTCTTATCTGCCAACCCTGTATTCCATCAACGATCCAAGCACATCAAAATTGACTATCACTTTGTTCGTGAACAAGTACGTAGCTATTGGTGATCTCATTGTTCATCATGTTTTCTCTTTAGATCAAATTAGAGATGTATTCACTAAGGCCCTTGGCACTCATCGTTTCCATACATTGAGAGACAAGCTGCATGTTTGTTCCTGTACATGAGCTTGCGGGGGCTGTTAGCGTGTTAATCTTATCTTGTTCATATTGGTTGTGATTTCCCTGTATCAAAATTTTTTTGTACGTGTAGTTTGTTACCTTAAATAGGATTTTGTATGTAGCTATATATATTATCTTTAATGAGAAAAGAAATCATCTTCCCACATTATCACATTCTTTACACTTACCGGAACCAGAATGGGTACGAATTGGGTCAAAACCAGTGGAAAACAGATGGTCTTTTGAACCGGTGCGGCGGTTTTAAGATTTCCCGGTTTAGATTCCAAATTCAAGATCCCATTAATCCTTAATCCGACATTTTATAAACCCGAACCGCTGGTTCATGAACCATGTACAACACGCTGCTCAATCATCCAATTTTCCATTTTGTTTTAATTAATTCCTTTTAAAATTAAATAATAACATGTACGTGGTCCAATGAGAAAACTGAAACATGCATTGAATCAAGATTAATATATGTTTATTCTTGAAAAGAATGAATCCACTTACAAACGGTGGACAAACACATTAACACAAACGATACAAATATAATCGAAATCGAGGGGAACTAATCAGTAGAACTTACATGAAGATAAATTAATAGTACTCCATTTCACTTGAAAATGCGTTAGTTTGCATTTGAAGTCCAAGTAGTACGTGTTCTAGGGTTTGCGACAAACATCACCATCACAACTATAGCCTTCCTTGGGACCCTCGTCATGCTTCTTCCTCCGTAGATTGTGTATATGATCTTGTGTGAAAGGAAATGCGTCGACACCGTGTGTGTCTACGAGGTTCCTCGCGTCGGTGGTGATTGTTCGACCATTGGGCCCTATTGCCACCAAGGACGGGATGCCTCTAACCTTGAACGTACGAGAGAGGAGCGACTTCCTCTCATCTCCAAACGGAACGGCCAACCACGGCATGCTTGAGAAGTAGTCGTCGAATGAGGCCTCATCTTTGTCACTTGATACAAAGATGACCTCAAACGCACTTTCTTTAGCCTTAATTTCATGGTATACTTGTACAAGCTTTGGAGTAAAACCTCGGCACGGAGGACACCAGTGAGCTGAGAAGTATATCAGTACATGCTTCCCTACCAGGTCAGAAACCGGAACCTGGAGTCATGTAATTAACCATCGTTTAATTAGTGCAGCATACATACGTACATTAGTTAATGAACAAGCTAGCTAGCTAGTTTGCAAGCATGTGTACGTACGTACCTTGTGACAGCTTTTGTCAATGACAAAATCATTCTCCTCGGTGACCAGGAGTGACTCGAGCGTTTGCAATTCGAGTCTGGCCATCTCAATTTCAGCAACCCTGGCAGGTGTGAACGGGAAGGCTTCGATGCCGTACTCTTCAATAGCCTCCGTGACATCAGGGTTCAAAGTCTTCCCGTCGGACCCGATGATGACAAGACGATAGAAGCTGCTCATCTCAAAGTGCCTAGCAAGCTTCTGGGAAGCGGCCTTGTCCTTCAAGGGCACCGAAAGCCACGGCATCCCTGCAAATGCTTCCTTGAATTCTTCTTCATCCTCGTGCAGATAGATCATCACAATCTCAAAGTCCTCCCCCTTTTCTCTGAGACTCTTGTAAACCTCAACAAGTTTCTTAGTCAACTCGAGGAAAGGAGGGAGGGCGTACCCTATGGTGAAGTAAAGGGCAACCGTCTTCCCTTCAAGCTCAGTCACCGGAATCTAAAATGATGGAAACGTACAATCGGATTAACATTACTTGGGGTGTGTTTAATTTGTGAACGTGTTGCATTGAAATATATATATATGAGAAAGGGTCTTACTTTGCTGTCATCATTTGTGATCAAGTAATCCCGCGAATCGGAAACCAAGAGCGACCTCAGCGTTTGGTTTTGCCTCGCCAACTCCTCTTCCTCCTTTAGCTGCGCCATTCTCTCGGGTGTAAAAGGATACGCCTCTGACCCGTAGTCTTGGACGAGTCCGACCCCTTCGGTACTCATCACATTCCCTGCGCCATCAACGAAGACCAGGGAGGGAATGCCGCTTACTTCGAACTCGGCTTCAACACGCCTTATTGCACGATCAGAAAATGGGATTGCAAGCCAGGGCATCTTAGAGAAGTACGCTTCATGCGACTCTTCGTCGCGGTCCGATGAGACGTATATAATCTCAAACTCGGCCTTGGAGGATAGGAGTTGTTGATAGAGTTGGGCTAAAACCGGGGTGAAAGAACGGCATGGAGGACACCATGAGGCAGAGAAGTAAAGCCCAACGGTCTTACCACTTAATTCTTTGACATTAACCTGAGAATCATCATCATCATATAACAATAAAATCATTCTAAATTGACGAACCGGAGTACACGCCACCCAAAACAAACCACAGAACTAAAATCAAATACGAATATAATTTGGATGATAGCTCTTACGTACATGATCACCGTTGTTACGGACAAGGAAATCTCTATTCTTTGAGCACAGCAGCGATTCCAGCTCAACGCTTTTCATTTCAGCCATTGATTTAATTGGTTTTCTGTTTTAGTTAACTCTCTTGTGTTCAATATGTAAGGGTTCTGGATACGATTGAACTTCAACCACGCTGCAATATATAAAGGGATGAGGTTGTAGTTATGTTAGATACCGGGCACATTCTTAATCAGTGCTAACAGGTTTGAGATCGAGATCTGAGATTAATTAAGTCCCAGTAGTTTCTTTTTTAATTTAGAAGGAATCGAGAGATTAGACCAAACAGATAAACACCAAATGGACAGTTCAGACATGTATTACATATATTGATAAGGTTTTGACCCAAAAATATATATATATATATATTGATAAGGCTCTATTTATAAGATATTATGATTTATCATTCAACGGTGAAACAATAAAGATAGGACAGATTACAAATACATGTCAATTTTTTTTTATGAAATACATGTCAAAGTTAGTTGCACCGAATGAATTTTAAAAAATAGTTCACATTTGGGGTCATTCTTTGTTTAATAATACATGCATATATATATATTTTTCAGTATTAACAGAAAAGAGTTCACATTGGGAGTTCTTTTTTTATTTTTTCTTGGTACAAGTTCGACTTTTCTTGTAATGAAAGGGTGTTTTTCGTATATGTTGTAAGCAAGAAAGATAAAACTTAAAAATAAAAAAGAGTGTGATCTTACAAATGGATGTCTGTGTTAAATTCTTCAATGTATAAAATGATAGTGCGTGATATAGTGTTTGCTTGATAAATCATATATATAAACAATTAATTATTTATATATTTTTTCATATTATCTAAATTTCAAAAAATTTAATTTTTATTTATTTATAAATATATAGATATTATATATAAAAAAGTATTTATAAAAACATAATGTCAAAGTAAACCGTAATCATGTACCGGAACAAATCTGTATTTGCCCAAAAATAGAGAAAAAGAGTTGGTGATCGAGGACGCCTCATAGTGCAAACGGATCACCAAGTACTTAACGAGATCGGAACGTCCACGTAGAGAAGTCCATTGCAGCTCTACAAAGAATTTTTGTACGTGACTCTGAACCTGAAATTATTATGTGATTGGTGCTAATGTTTCACGAGATGAATTAGAGTCCTTGGTGGGACTCTTAAAGAAAAAAAGAAGTGTTCACCTGGAGCCCGTACGAAATGCCCAGGCTAGACTCCGAAATTGCTTGTCATATGCTCAACGTTTGACTCGACATCAGGCCTATAATCAAGATAGCCATGCGATGTTCAATTGAGTTTGCTTAGTAGGTCGCAAACACTATTCTGGTAAAAAGGAAGAACAACTATTGAGATTTTGTGTAGACTTCACTGATTTGAATAAAGCATGTCCAAAGAATATGTATCCGCTTCCCAAAATCGATGAATTGGTTAATCCCATAGCTGGGAATGTTGGAATCAGCTTCTTGGATGCTTAAAAGCGGTACCATCAAATTCAATTGTTTGAAGATGATTAGTAAAATATTGCATCTATGACTACGCGGGAAATATTTTGTTACAAGGTGATGCCATTTGGGCTTAAGAATCTTGGGGCCAATTTTCAGAAGTGGAAGTCTACATTGATGATATGGTGGTCAAGAGTGAGGAAGAAATTAACTACTTAGGGTGAGTTGAGGGAAGTTTCATGGGCACTTAGTCACGAGGCGTGGCATAAAGGTGAGTCTGGATCAGATCAAGGCCATTCAAGCAATTCAGAGCCCGAATAACGTTAAAGAAGTTGAGAAACTGACAGGTATGGCCACCACACTAAACCGTTTCATCTGTGGGTCATCAAACATGTGTTGTGCCTTGTTCATGTTATTAAAAGGTGATAGGATCTTCCGGTGGAATGATGAGTGTGACAGTCCTTGACAGAGATGAAAAAGTAGTTGCAAAAGCCTCCCATCTTAGAAGTTTGTGAGGATGGGGAAGGATTGACCCTCTATTTGCCACTTTCAAAAAGTGCGATAAGTGTTGTACTGATTAGCGAAGTGAATGGGATCCGATGACCCGTCTATTACATAAGTAAGACTATTCTAGATGTTGAGACCAAGTATGCAACCATGGAAAGATTTTTGTTGGCATGTAGAGGCAACCATGAAGCTCAATCATTACTTCTAGGCACACACCATAGAGCTGTTACAACATTTCCTTATATTGTTGTGCTTGCTTGTTCAGATTTGTTAGGTAGGGTGGAAAAGTAAACTGTGGAACATTGCCCATACGATTTGCGCTTCATCTCAAGGACTTCCATTAATGGACAAGTGTTGGTAGACTTTGTGGTGGAATTTATGAGCGGAGATCCCGAGCCGGATAAGGCGGTTTAGAGCTAATAAGTAAACGTTTTATGCGAACTACATATTGATGACAAGAGAAATAGAAAAGGTTCATGCATAAATTTGGTCTAGAAATCTCCCACGGGGAAGTTATCCACACAACAATGAAATTAGGCTTTTTTGCAACTAATAATGAGGCTATGTATGAGGCCCTAATTTTGGGACTGACAACAACCTACATCAAGGGAGCAAAAGAGTTACCAATCTACTCGGATTCGCAACAGATAGTCAATCAGGTGACATGAGTGTATGGTACAAAGTCGTCTAAGATGTTGGCCTTCTTAGAAAAAGCACGAATTCTGTAAGCAAGTTGTCGGGAGTTAAGGATGCACCAGATTCCTAGGAGCATAATAAGGTAGCTAACGCTTCATCGATTTCTGGAGATAATGGAGCATTCTTAAGCATAGATTTGCTCGAGACACCAAGTATTGAAGGAGATGAGGCAACCTTAGTGGATGAGGAGCCTAGCTGAATGGATCACATATTTGACTACTTGGTTCATGATGTCCTTCCCGAGGACAAAAGAGAGGCACAATTGCTCAAATTGAAAGTTGCGGATATTTGGGTATCTCTGTAACACCCCCAACTTATGTCGGTAGTGCCACACGCCAGTGACCTCATACTGTAAAGTCTGAAGCCACCCTAAGCTTTAATCGGAACAATTAAGCTTAAAATAAACAATTAACGTTAAATAATAACAGAGTAATTAGAGGAAGACTTTTAAATGGAATTCATCTTTTATTAAAATTCCTGTTGTAAAATGAGAAGGACGGTATACAACAAAGTGATACAGCGAAAGACTCTTGAAATTACAGCGGAAGACTTTTAAAATAAACCCTAATACATGAATAATATATACCTTATTAAGAATATTAAACTGGTACTAGGTTTCTTTCAAATAATATAACTTTAGAGCACAACCTTCAACTGCAAGCCTTCGTCTTCGATTGGTTACTTCAAAACGCTGGGGACCAACCTCTAATGTGCCGTATAGAACGGATGACACCAGCCAACCATGCAAGGAATAAAAAGGTTGGTTAGTCTAATGAGAGACTATGCAAGGGTGAAAACAAATTGGTTCTTGTAGTCGTAAATAATCACTACCCTTGTTTCCCGAATAAAACTCGATAAACGGTATATGATTATAGACTTCTACTGAAAAGAAAGACAAAGAATGCTTAAAGAGAAGACTCCAATGAATTGAGTCTTATGGGAAACTACATGAATTTTTTTGGGAACATTATAATTATCACACAAGGTTTTAAAAACGTCTCGTTGAATATTTGGGACCTCGACCAACCTCGCCGCATAATGCGAATCCAGATTGGACAGGGGACTTACTTTAGACAAGAGACCGGGCGGGTTCCACGTTGTACTTCTCGCCCGAGGGTATATTAATTATGTGCCACATGACACTTATTTTATTTAATTACAAAACACGCATTAACGTTAACACTTTTCTTATCCACAACCTATCTCACACTGAGATATAGAATGAGAATGAATCCCGAGTTTTGGCACTAGCTAACTACACCACCACTTATATTACATAAGGGTAGGTCATGACCAAAAGTATTAAGGTAATAATCCTCTTAATGCCAAGTTATAAAGAAACAACTAAATCTCGTAAGGTAATAGCGTTCCTAACAATACTCGTGCTAACTAACAATTATATACACACCAATGCACAACAATCCACACCAATTATTATCAAGCACCCTATAATAATATATATAAGGGTTCTAGCTAGCATATATACAATCTAATAAAAGGTTCATTTTACACAACATTTTATACACACAAGTTCCCAAACGAGAAATTAAGAATATTTATCCTAACTTAATTAAGACAATATATTAATTTTCAATGAAAAAAAATATGGACTAAATTAGCAAGAGCGAAATGCCACTTGCCTTGGATTGAGAAGAAAATTGAACGGTGAACGAGAGCGATTGCTTGTGAATAGCACTTAACCTCGAATTGGGTAAAACTTCACCCACCAGATTCGTACCCGACACCTCGTCAGAAAACACCCAAATTGAGCGGCGGTGGTGGATCTCCGGCGATGGTTGTTGAGGGATTTGAAATAGGACTCGAAGGCGCAACTAGTGGTACCCTCAATTGCTCAAACAAAGCTCTAAAACTCTCAAATTTGACAGAGGAATGACTCGGTACAGATTTCTAGGGTTCTATTACAATGGGAAGGGTATTTAACCCCTCTCATTAATCCCTCCAATTCACCCTCAATATGATCAACTTTGAGTCGAGGTGAATCAGGTCTAAAAACGCAATGAGATGCATTAGGGACAAACTCCATCAATTTTGTCGACATTTAATCCAATTGAATGAGGGATTATAAGGTTGTCTTGAATCCCCAAGGAGTAATGGCTCGAATAGGAATCCAATGAAGTCGAATTTCTGCCATGGAAGACACCTTGAAGATGCATTTAATGGAGGGATGGGTTGGGAAGAAGATAGCCTATTTTTGGGTTAATTATACACACTTCCTATATTTGGCCTATTTGTACATTTTTGCCCAACTTTTTCTAGTTGTGGCAAAAATGCCCTTATTTTAACTTTAAAATTTACAATATTTACCCAAACTTAATATTTTTAATATTTTAAGTTTGTAATATTATTTTAATCCAAAATTAAAGTATATAAACATTTAACTTAGGTTAAAATCAGTTTAAGTTATTATTCTTATGGATTTGACCAGACTTCAATCTTTAACAAAAGATTGTTAAACTTGATTTAAATATTCTAAGTCAAAATTGATAAGTTTTATCTAAATTATAATTAACATATGGTTAATCATAATTTAGACCATTCTTAGCTTAAAGAAAATAACATATTTAGGACAATTATTATTTTATCCCTTCTTGGATAACCTAATAATTCTTATGACCTTTATTATTATTTAAAATTCTAAAATTACATACTTTGTTATACTTATTTATTTATTTTAATATCTAACCCAACCTTTAATTTCTAGGGTTCTATTACAATGAGAGGGGTTAATGTTTCGATTGAAATTGGATGCCTTAGAGTGTTAAATGGGAAGGGTATTTATAGGGTTTTTTGTAGGTGTGAATGCCCTAAACTTTAACCCCTCTCATTAATCCCTCCAATTCACCCTCAATATGATCAACTTTGAGTCGAGGTGAATCAGGTCTAAAAACGCAACGAGATGCATTAGGGACAAACTCCATCAATTTTGTCGACATTTAATCCAATTGAATGAGGGATTATAAGGTTGTCTTGAATCCCCAAGGAGTAATGGCTCGAATAGGAATCCAATGAAGTCGAATTTCTGCCATGGAAGACACCTTGAAGATGCATTTAATGGAGGGATGGGTTGGGAAGAAGATAGCCTATTTTTGGGTTAATTATACACGCTTCCTATATTTGGCCTATTTGTACATTTTTGCCCAACTTTTTCTAGTTGTGGCAAAAATGCCCTTATTTTAACTTTAAAATTTACAATATTTACCCAAACTTAATATTTTTAATATTTTAAGTTTGTAATATTATTTTAATCCAAAATTAAAGTATATAAACATTTAACTTAGGTTAAAATAAGTTTAAGTTATTATTCTTATGGATTTGACCAGACTTCAATCTTTAACAAAAGATTGTTAAACTTGATTTAAATATTCTAAGTCAAAATTGATAAGTTTTATCTAAATTATAATTAACATATGGTTAATCATAATTTAGACCATTCTTAGCTTAAAGAAAATAACATATTTAGGACAATTATTATTTTATCCCTTCTTGGATAACCTAATAATTCTTATGACCTTTATTATTATTTAAAATTCTAAAATTACATACTTTGTTATACTTATTTATTTATTTTTACACCATATTATTATTACTCATATGATAATTTGTACCAAAAATTATCATAACCCAACCTTTAAACCTAAGTTCATGAAAATTTAAATTATTCCTCTAAAATAAATAAAGTAAATTTCATAAATTTTATTTTTATCACTTTAAAATTATCATTTTACCCTTCTATTAGAAGTTGGATATTACAATCTCCTAGGGGAATTCTGTATATAAAGTCCTTCACAAGACTTTACCTTAGGTGCGTACCTCCTCAAAGGTAAATAACTTCCAGTATGCGATCCATGAGGGTGTATGTGGGATACACGCATCGGGAAGAAGCATGACCATGAGGGTCACGACACAAGGATATTGGTTGCCCTACCTGTAGAAAGATGCTGAATGTTATACTAGAAACTCCGAGAAGTGTCAAAAATATGCTAAGAAGATTCACCAGCCTACTATAGATTTACATCCTCTCACCAGCCCATGGCCTTTTGCTTAGTGGGGCTTAGATTTAGTGGGTCCTTTCCCAAGGGTTCTGGGGAACAAGCGCTATCTGATTATTTCACCAAGTGGGTGGAAGCTAAGTCATTGACATGGATCAGCGACAACGATATGAACAAGTTTGTGTGGGATTCAATTATTACTAGATTTGGAATCCTTATGGTTTGATATCCGATAATAGGACTCAGTTTAACGGTTCCTCATTTAAGTCTTTCTTTGCAAGCTATGACATTAAGAATTTTTACTCATTTGTAGCATATGCGTAGGCAAACGGGCAAGTAGAGGCCACAAATAAAGATATCCTTGACGAAATTAAAATAAGGCTAGATAAGGCCAAGGGGAAATGGTTGGACGAGTTCCTTTCCGTTCCACCCATTTAAATTAGGTTAAAGTACATATTTGTTTTCTGGGGATGTTCTCAGCTGTTGGGACTCTTCCTTGCTTCACGTGCAATGAAAGCTCTCGCTCTGCTTGCAACTTCGGTGTCGGGGTCTTTCTTCTTCCTCTCTGTAACACCCCCGACTTATGTCGGTAGTGCCACACGCCAGTGACCTCAGACATTATTGTCCAAAGTCACCATAGGCTTTAATCGGAACAATTAAGCTTAAATAAGTAAATTAAATAACGAAAGATTAAACAGCGAAAGACATTTTATAAGGAACTCAACCTTTTATTTTCAGATCTCTCTTTAAATGAGAACGACGATTTTACAACAAAGTGAATTTACAGCGGAAGACTTTTATAAAAAAACCCTATTACAAGACTTGGTTATAAGAATATTTTAAAGTAATGCTTAGCAACCTTAAAACACTAATGCTTAAATCTTCAACTGCAAGCCTCTCTTCAATTGGTTACTTCAAGACTTCGGGGACCAACCTCTGATGTGCCGTATAGGACGGATGACACCAGCCAACCATGCAAGGAATAAAACCCGGTTGGTTAGTCTAATGAAAGACTATGCAATGGTGAAAGCAGAATGGTTCAAGTGATCGTAACCGTTTACTATCATTGTCCCTCGAATAATAATCGAGGGAACAATACATAACCCATAACTTTCACGGAATTATAGAAAAATGCATGCAACGAAAAGAAGACTCTAAAGGAATTGAGTCTTATAGGAAACGTATGACAATTGTTTGGGAACGTTAAGTTTTCACACAAGTTTTATAAAACGACCTTGATTATTTGGGTCCACGACCAACCTCACCGCGTAATGCGAATCCAGATTGGAAAGAAGACTTACTCTAACAAGAGTCCGGGCGGTTTCCACGTGTACTCCTCGCCCGAGGGTATATTAATTATGTGCACAACCACACTTATCTTATTTAATTACAAAACGTATATTCACGTTTAAAGCTTTTAATACAATCTCGAGTGACTACGAGAATAACACAGGGTGACATTACGCCCAACCCAATGGCACTAGCAAGGTGCTTAAACACCTCTTATCCTTAACGGGTGGATAAGAAGCAATGGTCATGACCTTGAAAAGTATTAGATAATTATTCTGACTAATACCAAGTTATAAAGAAACGACTAACCCCCACAAGGGTTTAGTGTTCCTACGAATACTCGTGCTAATCTAGCATTTAAGTTTACATTTAAATCCACACCAATACCATTACTGTAGTAACAAGTATAATAGCGTTGTTTCTAGCAATATATACAACCTATTATAATATCATATTTTAATCGCATCATTTATAAAATCTATTCCCAACCGAAAATGACACTTCACCCCATTTTAATTAACAATCAAGTAATTGATAATTAAAGGAAATATGAAATGATAAGCAAGAGGAAACCGCCACTTTCCTTAATTGAGACGAACGTAGTTGTCGGGTTCCGGGTATCTGGGAATTGGAATTTGGTTACGGATTCCTACGACGACGACGAAACAACGATGGAACCCTAAGTTAGATTCGATACGAACGGATAACATATACGAACGAAAGGATAAAAAGAAACGAGGGTCAAAGCCGTGATCGGGCTCCTCCAAGCCACGATCGCGCTTGCTAAAGCAAGCCGCGGTTGCGGTTTGGATTTTCCGCGGTCGTGGATTTCTTGGCAGAGCCGCGGTCGCGGTGTTCATAGCCGCGGTAGCGGATCTCCCCCTGTTGCGACCCTAAATCGGTTCGAGGCTCACCGATGACGACGATAACAACGCCTTGGCTTCGAACGAGGCTCACCACCACTCCAAGCTTCCAAGGCACCACCGACGACCACCTAAAACTCCGGCGAAGCTTCCGATGAGGGCACGAACTCCGGCGATGATGCAAATCGAGAGGAAGAGAGGTTGTGAGAGCTGTGGATGAATAATCCGAGGCCTCGACCTCATTTTATAGGCCACCACGGAGCTCAACGCCGAGAAGACAGATTGATCGGCCTCCCCCCGGCGTAACGGCGGGGTTCCAACCGGCGAAACGCGCGAGCTCTGGGGAAGATGACGAATAGGTTTCCGCGGAAACACTTCCGCGGTCGCGGAAATGCCGCGATCGCGTCTGTGGCCCCTGGTCGCGGTTTCCCTCGCGGACTTAAGCTAAAATTAAATACCCGTATCCATAAAAATATTCTAAGCCCCGATAATACATCGAACGTATATTTTAACGCTCAAAAGATTATTACAGAGATCATAGAAGTTACAGAAATTCCGAATACGCCAAACGCGTCACGCTTACAGAACGAGGGTTGGGAAAATTACCCAAATACCCTTGTAGAAATTAAGGGGTATTACATCACTACCCCCTTAAAAAAAGGTTTCGACCCCGAAACTTGGCCGAAAAATTGCTTGAAAATGAGGGATATTACATCACTACCCCCTTAAGAAGGTTTCGACCCCGAAACTAACATCACTAAGGTAAGGGACCGGTTTCACCATTAATCTCACTACCTGAACTTAGTATCCTTAATCATTTCATCCATGAAACTGCTCCTAGGGAAAACGATCTGTTTCCTCAACCATACCATTGTCTCGCATATCTCATCTCCATGCGCTACACCCGTAGTAACTTGTGACTATATCCATAAGGTCATAATTATCCTAGAATAATAGTCTCAAAAATTATCGTAATAGACTTGCTACCTTAAGCATGAGAACACACATTTCTCTTTCAACATTTCTCTTTATAAACCACTCTCACAGTACATACCTAATCTTAAGTTGATATCCTTTAGATAATTTTTGGTCTTCGTAACCTATAACACCAAAGTTGAACTATTAATTCGATCATGAATCCACTTACTACATACTGCCTTTATTCCTTACCCTCGTTAGAATCGATATGATCATCCACACGATTATGATCACCTTAATCGGAGTATCCATTATAGTCTCTAATATAATCTCGCTATTTTGCCCTATTCATCACAAAAACCTTGATGTCCTCAAGCAGAAGAATACAACGTTATTCTATTAACTTCCTTTCGATGATCAAATCCTCAAAGTACATACATAGAACTCACTTATTTCATTGGTTGCCTTAATTTGGCCATTGTGCCACATCTTAACTCAAAATCTTTAAGCATATGATTCCTCAATTTTTCCATAATTAATCACACCGCATCCTACGTCCGTTTATCTCAACAAGATTTAATATCCATTCTACAAGATTATAACCTCGTTTTGCCTAAACGAGTCATACGATCACCTTAATCGACGTATGTCACTTTTTCCTCAAGTCCAGTTGACAACATCCATATACTTAATTTATGCCACACTATTGATCTTCAAAATCATAACAAACTTTTATCGGTTGAGTTTGTTATTCACCCATAAATCCTTAAACAACCAGTTGTCCTCATACGAGTTATTATCCCAACTCAAGCACCCTTTTGCCTTACTGTTATTTACTATTTACCCAAGACTTAATCACCTTAACACTTCTCGTATCATCATCTCATTATATCACTTCCTTAAGAATATCTCACTACAAAACCTCAAATAGGTCCTCCAAAATAAATCTTATTTTTTCACACACTTAACTTTCCCAAAAGCTTTCAACACTGGTCCCAAAGTGGACGCACTCATTTATAGGTGTCATAAACATAACTCTTGGGTTCTAATGTTTTACTCAAGATCGTATTAGAGTACGATTATCTTAGAGAAACGACTCCTTATGAAATATCTCTCTTATACATTTATTCACTAAAATATATCATTTATACTACTCACACTTAAGTACTTTGAGCTTTATACTAGCTCACTACTCCATCTAATGCTCCGGGTATGCTCATGAGGAATAACCTCAAACTCCACAGAGCATTACTACACACACCGAATCCTTCTAGCAAGGAATCCTTTCAGCATTATCCTCTCGAGACAATGCTCATGACTTTGAGCAAAGGGAAGAGATAATGTCAATGCCCAACCTGACATTATTTCAGGAAAATAGAGCGGTTCTTATGAATAGTTTCGACCTCGAAACCAACGCTAACAAGGTAGGGAACAATCACACATGTCCCAATCAAACAACGTCCTTTATGAGTCCAAACAGTCTTTATCAACACATGACATGTACTACTTATGGCACTCAAGGATCCTCATATGATCGAACAACTTGCAATAGTAACGAATCTAGTAATTTCCGGAATAAGGAAACACTTATTTATTATTCAAAACATTACATTAAACAACTGACAGAAAGTCAACAGACAGATTACTAAACTATGGAGACTATCGACACAAGTCGTCGCTCCTCATTCTTAAAGAAAACTCAACAAAAATTACAATTACTCGTTCAGGGTCTCATTCTCATTGGAGCGACGAATCACAAAGAGTCGTTGCCCCTGACTCGAAGACTCCATAGGCGCCTTGCCTTTATTACGAGCAATAGATTGCTCCGGAGCGGACATCCCTGGCTTTGGGTTCTGCCCATTGCCAACATTCGAGGCTTGGTAAGACTGCGTCGGTCCTTGACCCTTCTGCCTACAGTATGATTTCATGTGGCCTTCCCTCCCACAATTGTAACATACCCTCTTCTCCTTTTGGCAGTTAAGACTTTTATGCCCAGCCTTACCACAGTTGTGGCATTGAATCACTCCGCTACTCCAACCTGAGCCTCTGGCGGAGTCAGACTAAGTCGTCTCGGTCTTAGCACGACCAGACTTCTCAAACTTGGTGGGCGATGCCGGTCGCTTGAATGTACCAACCTGGGGATCATGTTGCACACCCCTTACTTTATTCTGTTTCTACCGCTTTCGGGTGGATTCTTCCAGTGTGGCCTCTATTTTGTAGGCCGCATCCACATATTGCTCTAACGTAGAACAACGGTGATGCACCATCAGAGGTTTGCAATATGTGATTGAACTTAGCTGCAAGCTCAGTCACCTTCAACCCATCGGTCTTAGGGTAAAGGAACTCCTTATGCTTCTCCTCCCTCATAGCACGGGAAAAGAAACGGTCAGTCATCTTTGTTTTGAACATACCCCAGTTCAGCCCGGGATGATTAGCTAAACCCGTGCTCTCCCACCATTCGCTAGGCACATCCTTAAGTTGAAGGGAGGCGATGTGCACTTTCTTAACCTTAGTGCGAGAACCAATACGCCACTCTGACTGGTTCTCCGATACCGTCATAACTATCAGGCCTCATTGAGCTCACGACCTTCAAGGCTCGACCGTAATTCCCTCTGTTCCTGATGGCATCGACCTAAGGTACCAGATCCACTGGCTCCTCAAATTCAGGAATAACCCGAGGAACCGGCACACCTTGTGCCTGTGGTGAAATTGGCCGCATTATATCGGTGACCGCTTGCATGACGATCCCCCGAATAGCCTCTATAGCTGTAGCATCAAACACCACTCGAGGATTAGCCCGCACTTGACCATTGTCTACGGGGTTGTTGTGAGAGACAGACTCGCTCTCTTCCCTTTGATTTGCGGCGCTTCTCAGATTCCTCCTGGGGTCGTTGCTCGGCCCAGCACCAGCACGAATTATGTTTCTTGTGTTCACCATCTGTTGATGAAGCATAGCGTCAGTTTAAAACTTTTCCAACTTGAACACGAAACTTAGTCAAATACGTTATGATACGAATTATAAGGGTCCAAACTAATAACTTTATATCAGTCTGACTGACCCCCCACCATTAACCGCAGAAACGACCTTCTTCTCTTTACTTGAGAATGGGTACTCTAGGAGAAATGTCAACCTTTAAATGACATTAAACCTAAGGAGAGACACTATCCCTAAGAATGGATCTAAGGAATAAGTAACAACTCGAAGCTTGCAGGAGTTTGAAAACCACTTATTATTAAACCTTATACTTTCAAACTTTCCACTTTATACTTTTAAACCTTACATATTTAACTTAATAAAATAATCATTCATAAAGTTAGTTTTCAAACTAATGACACTATTATGACAAAAACCCTTACTAAGACCAAAATCCCACTTTTAAAGTTATAATCATAAACTCAAATTTGACCGCTTATAAAACATTATTTATAAACCAACTATAAATACCTTTTGAAGTTCAAATAGCTAAACCATTATTTTAAATTAAATTCCATGAAATAATGAAACTTTTAAATTTAACATTTAAACTCTTGAAATTCCTTTTTAATGGAAAGTAGTTTGAAAATAGTTTCGAAATTAATTTTCGAAAATTCTCAAACCTAACAATAGGCCAAGAATTTTAAAATCATTGCTCTGATACCATAATTGTAACACCACCGACTTATGTCGGTACTGCCACACGCCAGTGACCTCAGACATTACTGTCCAAAGTCACCATAGGCTTTAATCGGAATAATTAAGCTTAAATAAGTAAATTAAATAACGAAAGATTAAACAGCGGAAGACATTTTATAAGGAACTCAACCTTTTATTTACAGATCTCTCTTTAAATGAGAACGACGATTTTACAACAGAGTGAATTTTACAGCGGAAGACTTTTATAATAAACCCTATTACAAGAATGGTTCAAGTGATCATAACCGTTTACTATCATTGTCCCTCGAATAATAACCGAGGGAACGATACATAACCTGAAACTTTCACGAAATTATAGAAAAAAGCATGGAACGAAAGAAAGACTCCAAAGGAATTGAGTCTTATAGGAAACGTATGATAATTGTTTGGGAATGCTAAGTTTTCACACAAGTTTTATAAAACGACCTTGATTATTTGGGTACACGACCAACCTCACCGCGTAATGCGAATCCAGATTGGAAAGAAGACTTACTCTAACAAGAGTCCGATCGGTTTCCACGTTGTACTCCTCGCCCGAGGGTATATTAATTATGTGCACAACCATACTTATCTTATTTAATTACAAAACATATATTCACGTTTAAAGCTTTTAATACAATCTCGAGTGACTACGAGAATAACACAGGGTGACATTATGCCCAACCCAATGGCACTAGCAAGGTGCTTAAACACCTCTTATCCTTAATGGGTGGATAAGAAGCAATGGTCATGACCTTTAAAAGTATTAGAGAATTATTCCGACTAATACCAAGTTATAAAGAAACGACTAACCCCCACAATGAATTAGCGTTCCTACGAATACTCATGCTAATCTAGCATTTAAGTTTACATTTAAATCCACACCAATACCATTATGGTAGTAACAAGTATAATAGCGTTGTTTCTAGCAATATATACAACCTATTATAATATCATATTTTAATCGCATCATTTATAAAACATGTTCCCAAATGAAAACAACACTTCACCCCATTTTAATTAACAATCAAGTAATTGATAATTAAAGGAATTATGAAATGATAAGCAAGAGCAAACCGCCACTTGCCTTAATTGAGACGAACGTAGTTGTCGGGTTTCGGGTATCTGTGAACTGGAATCTGGTTACGGATTCCTACGACGACGATGAAACAATGACGGAACCCTAAGTAAGATTCGATACGAACGGATAACATATACGAACAAAAGGATAAAAAGAAACGAGGGTCAAAGCCGTGACCGGGCTCCTCCAAGCCACGATCGCGCTTGCTAAAGCAACTCGCGGTCGTGGTTTGGATTTTCCGCGGTTGCGGATTTCTAGGCAGAGCCGCGGTCGCGGTGTTCATAGCTGTGGTCGCGGATCTCCCCCTGTCGCGACCCTAAATCGGTTCGAGGCTCACCGATGACGATGACGATGACAACGCCTTGGCTTCGAACGAGGCTCACCACCACTCCAAGCTTCCAAGGCACCACCGACGACCACCTGAAACTCCGGCAAAGCTTCCGACGAGGGCACAAACTCCGACGATGATGCAAATCGAGAGGAAGAGAGGTTGTGAGAGCTGTGGATGAATAATCCGAGGCCTCGACCTCCTTTTATAGGCCACCGCGGAGCTCAACGCCGAGAAGACGGATCGATCGGCCTCCCCCCGACGTAACACCGACATTCCAACCGGTGAAACGTGCGAGCTCTGGGGAAGATGACGAACAGGTTTCTGCGATCGCGGAAACACTTCCGCGGTCGCGGAAATGCTGCGATCGCGTCTGTGGCCCCTAGTCGCGGTTTCCCTCACGGACTTAAGCTAAAATTAAATACCCGTATCGCTCTAGATCTTTTAATTCCTCTCTGGTTTTTTGAGGTTTGCTTGGAGAAGAAGAAGAAAGACATCAGCCAATCGAGTATGCGCTTCCCCTTTCTCTCCCCTCTAACGGTTTTGCTTTTCAAAAGTGGCCAAAAGATCCATTCTCTCTCCTAAATTTGGGGTATTTATAGAGGGGTTTTTCTCCTCCTTTTCAATCCACCAACTTCTCCCTCCCTGATGGGCCTCTTTGCTCACAGTTTGGGATTTCATCAATTAGCCGTAGCCCATGAATCTGATCGAGCCCAAGTGTTCGTGATTGGTCCTCACGGGCTTTGTCAAATCTAACCCCCACAGTACATGTTTAACATATTTATATCAAAAGTGCACATTTTATCTAGTGTATGTTTATTATATTAAACATGCATATGTTAATATATTAAAGTGCATATTTATCATGTTAAAGTGCATACTTAATATGCTAAAAAGTGAATATGTAATTATTTTAAAGTGGATGTTCAATATTACAATTTAAGTGCATGTGTATGTATATTGAGCAACCTAGAATGTTGTCAAGATTGTTTATTTTTCTTTTTGTAAGATAAGATGTCCGAACATCCTAAATATTTTTCAGTTATAATACGAACCCACATTGAATCCGGTTTGAGTAGTAATTTCCAAAGCAGTTTCATTTGAAGATAATTATTCATATTCCTGACTTTTGCTGACCTAATCCACCTTGACATTTAGGGTAACAAATATTATCCCAACTAATGAGGGTGTGATGGGTATTAATTGAATTGTTGCAGAAGAAGTACGTCTTTATTAACTATGTCAAATGTGTTGCATAGTATTGTCGGTAAAAGAAAACTTTACATTAAGTAGTTGACTTTGGAAAGAAGAGTACATTGGATATGGATTATAATGGATACATCTATCAAATATATATGAATAAATCATTTCATAATAAGAGTTTTTTTGTAGAAATTTTCTATTAGGATTTGATCGACTAATTTTAGTTAATTTAACATCATATATAATAACTAAAATCTTCATTTAATCTATTACTTATATACAATAGTAATGCTAGGGTTAGTAATGGGCGGGGATTATCATCGCGATTCACGCAGATTCCTCGCAAGAGAAAATTTTTAATCACTGGGTAGGGATGAGCAAACCCGAGGGGAGAATATATAATTTTTCTAATTTTCACATCCCTAAACCCTAAATTTCATGCCATCTAATCCTAAACCTCATACATTCTAGATGGTAAACCTTACATATCGAACCTTGTACACCCTATAAACCAATATATATGTGTTTAAACAAATTTTAAGGTTTTTTCTTTTGTCGAACTGGGATGATGATTTTTACGAGGAACAAGGGCCTGAAGGACGAGGACAAGGACTAGGGAATAAGGGTATAAACTGGGACATGGACGGGGAGGGCTCTCCCTCTTCCGAATCCGCTCTCTTATCATCCCTAACTAAAGTATAAGTGATTGATGTCACATGGCATCTCCACGTTGAGGCAAGTAATCTTTCATTATAATCTTCTTTACAATTTGTCACTTGTCATTATCTAATTTTATAAATTATAAATTTAAATAGATTTTATTATAATTATGTGATTATATTTGTCATAATCTTACTTGCCTCTTTAGTATATATATGACATTATTTTGTATAAGATCCTTCTATCAATTTTGTGGTGTTTTTTATTATTGAAATAAGGTTATCTATAATTTGATTTAAGGTTATCTATAAGATCCTTCTATCAATTATGCTCTTAATTAATTGTTTTTTATTATTGAAATAAGGTTATCTATAATTTGATTTATTCCTCTACCTACTTAAATGTTTCTATATAAAAATTTATATTATTATGATCTAAATTGTCTAATACTGTCTAAGGTCATATGTTCCCCTCATAAAGCCTCATCATCTATTACATGTGTCATTTTCCTAATTTACCACATCATTTATTATAATTTTGCAATATAATTATTGTATTATGTTTATCTGCAATTCTTATCTGACAATTATTTTTTATGTTTCAATTTTCAAAAATATGCTTCTGTAAATTATCTATGTATTATGTTGTAAGAACAATTATGGTAATTGTAGATATATTATGTCATACAATTTTATACCTTATTACCTTCCTTCGTTCTATTCAACAATGTACGAAATATAGACATCATGTCATTCTAACATTTGAATTTTGTTAATTAATAATCGTTATTTGAATATTTTAAGTGACATTTTATTAATGAGCTATAAGGATTGCTCTTGAACATTAGGCAACCTAACCACTTTTCTCTTATGTCTGCAACTATTGGGTATAATAAATATTTGCAATTAACAAATGTTAATATAGGTTAATAAATTAACAAAAGAAAGATTTATTTTATTTCCAACATTGACACTCTTAAACATCTAAAACGACATATATTATCAAATAAAAAAGAGTAATAAATATAACAATATATTGTATTAAAATATCTATCTTAATAGTTATTATTTTTATTAGGTACTTTATTAAATTATCATAGTTTATGTTAAATAATTTAAAATGTGATCCATTGAATAAAAAATATTATTTTAGTATAGTAAGTTTCTAATTGCAAAATCAACAAATTTTCTTTAAAAAAAATATTAAATTAATTATTTCATAATTTTTTGTGGAAAGCACGAGTACTGAGCTAGTTGCATACGAAAATAAAACACTTTACATTTTGTACCAGTATACAACTACTCCAAAACTACTCCACTATGCCCCAAAACTACTAACTATTTATAAATACAGTAAGTCAATTAATAATATGATAATGGGGTATTATATTCACGGAATTGCATATATATCCTAAATGAGTATAAAAACTGCATGTATAGATGCTTGTATTTTTTTGCATATATACACCATTTGGTGTATTTTTGCAAAATATTAAATTTTTTTTAATTCAAAAATTAAATAAAAGCAATAAAAATGGAGAAGATAAAAAGGAAACAAAAAACAAAAAAAGTACACAAATTACATTATATATTACTTCCCTCCAAAGCCCCAAAAATCCCCTCCTTTTACTGTAATCTTTTCCGCCCATTCTCCCAGCCATTCTCCCTAATCTCTCCCGCCCATTCTCCCGCCGATGAACTGTTGAACTGAAAGAAGAATAGCAATGAACTGGTAGTGATTCTCCCGCCCATTCTCCCACCATCAGTTGTAAGAAAATCCAAACCTCCTCTCCCTTCCATCTGACTGTACCGCATGCAATTGTAAAAAATTCCTAACTTCCATCTTCCAAATTCTTTTTATCATGAACTGAACATTTCAAAGTTATCTTGAACTGATGAACTCAACATTTCAAAGTTATGCCAATGAACTGGTAGTTATTCCTCCTTCCTCATATAGGTTTCCAAAGTACACAAATTGATTTAGATTTAAGTAAAACAAAATCATTTCCAGGTTAAACAAAATTTGAGCAAAAATAATGTAAAACCAAAGATTCACAAGCGGCAAAACTTACTACGTCATACTTGGTTGTTTCTACTATTATCGAAAACTAATGTCGGCCTTAGGAAAGAAATGTCATATTTAAGGATAATAATGTCAGAACTACAAATAAAAATTTTGCATCTTCCTCTACTGATAGTGATTTTAAAACTCAAAAATGAACAGTAAGTTGATATTGTATTTACTTGGACGCATAACGTTTTAAATTAGTATTATGACATTGCTTTAATACTACTTTGACAAATTGATATTGTACCACTGGCAAATTTGACCGTATTCAGAATGCTCCATGTTTGTACATAGTTAATAGATTTGACCGCTATTTGACAAAATGCTCCATGTCTCCATTGCATCTCCCTCTTCCGATGCTCTGCTTCTTTGACTATTTTACTTTACAGAGATATTAATTGTACTTCATCTCACCCATCTCCTTCGAGTGTCTCTTGTTTGACTATTTTTATCTACATGCTTCCACTCCTACTCTCTCTTTGTTTCACTTCATGTCACCCATCTCCTTCGAGTCTTCATCTCTTTCATCTCTCTTTTATCTCCTTAGAGTAGCTCGTCCGATTGTGTTCTTTGCTTGTGGACTCACAAACTTCTGTTGGGTTTTAATTGAGTGCCAAATAGGTATGGGTGATGAATACTCTACCATTGGAGACAAGGGAGAGGTTGGCTTCATGGATGTTCCCTCAGTCACTATTTCCACTCCTACTGAGGAGGGTCCTGTCATTGTCTCTATGCCCTTTCCATTTGTTAGAGGAAAGCCTCAATCGGTGCATGTCAAAGAGGTTGCCGCGACGTCATTCACCATAGAAAACACCACTTCAGACGATGTGGTAATTTGGGGTGTGAACATTTATGCTCCAAATCCCGAAGATTCATTCGTTTTGTCATTGATGAAACCTCCATCTGGCCAGCCAAATGACATACCCGAGGAAGATTTTGTGGGTTCTTTTTCTATGGAGGACCGAACGTTGAGGCCACATGGTAGCCAGACTATATGGTTGTCTTGTGTGCCCAAGGAGATTGGCGTTTTCACATCTATTGTGCATATCAACAATGAGGTTGTGACTATTGAACGTGTTGTCTTCCTCTTGGATGAAGATGAAGTCTCCAATGCTTTGGCATCTGAGAAACCATATAACATACCACCAGAAATAAGGAAAGCGATTGAGTTTGAGGAAATCTCTGAAGTTGTCTTACAAGGCTTAACAAAGGAATTATGCATCATAATTCAATGTGTTGTTAGGGATGGAGGAACTTCTCATTATGGTAATTATTATATTTTCTCTCTATGGGGGTGGGGGGACTGAGGGGATAGCTAGATGGCATGGTTCTCTCGTAGTACCAACTTGTTGAATGATTCTCCTTTTATATTTGTTTACAAGACTATATGAAAGTTTATAATATGAAGTCTGTTACTTTGAGACAAAAGGATTTTGAATTTTTAGCACTTAAAGTGCCAGGACTTGTTGAAAGAAGGCCCTCACTTATCCGTGGAGATGTGGTAAATGTTTTTGGGGAATATTCTCTTGATCAGGTATGTGTGCTAAACTGGATGAAGCAGACTTTTTTACTTCATGTCAATGGTGTTAATGCATTTGTCAAAGGGTTATGTGTTATTGTCGGAAGGAACAATGACATAGAAGTTCATATTTTTTGTCACAATTGCACGAATTACCGTTGCCAATGTTGTTTTCTCATCTTGAACTTGCGAATGTTGTTTTAACAGGGTTGGATCCACCGTGTTGAGGCTGATGAAGTATTATTGAAATTTCATGATGGATTTTACCAAACGCACATAGATAGCAATTTGTATGAAATTTGTTTTGTGTACAACGGGGTAAATTTCAGTAGGTTCCGTCAAGCCATTCTATATACAAAGGCATTACACACAAAATTCCTCTTTCCCCATGAGTATTGTCAACCGGGGTAAATTTGTTTTGTGTTTCACAGTTGATCTTGTCAACCGTCAGATCAACTGTGAAACACGACGAATTTGACAGGAATTTTTGTTTGGGATTTCTGAGCAACCCGAAGAGGTTCAATTTTGCCATGACTTGTTCCAGATCATTGCTTATTATTGTGGGAAAACCTTATATTATTGAAAAGGTATTTCTTGGTAAAAAAACTTTGTTGTTTATCAAATGCAGTAAAATATTGTGTAACCATGTTGTTGGCCATTGACAAGACTAACACTGGCACAAAATGTTATGCCATTGTGTTGCAAATAGCACCTATGAAGGCTGTGCTTTTCACATGAAGGAGCAGGATCCATAAATTTCGATGTGATTCCACTGTTGCTCGATCATTTTTTGAGTATTGGAAAGTATCCTTTTTTCTAATAATGTAATGGTATCCAGTGTACTGACAGCTATTGTTTGTGTGTCTAGTGATGGCATTGTTTTTGCATTTGCAAAACTTACATGAATAGCGACATCAAAGTTTTGGCACTTTGACATGTAGAATCAACCACGCTACACTACGATACTTACTACTTACAAGAAATACTATTCGAAATTTAATTCAACCTCTTACATTAAAAACCAAAGTCATCAGGTACATACTTCATAGTTATGACGTACATGCTCAATAACAAATGCTAAAAGCACTAATCCCTACAATGACACCAGCACCAAACGCACAAATAGGATTTAATACAAGTTTGCTCATTTTTTTCTCGGAGTGTAGTGTCTTGTTTTCACCTTCAAATTTTGCCACCCTTGCATAGAGTTCCCTAATTATAGCCTCAAAGTGCATCTCATTTGTATTGAGTTCCAATTATTTAGGTCGGTGATGCAATTATTTAGGGTTTTCATTTTTTGGCCATGTCATTCATTTTTTAATATTGTTTCAAAAATAATTACTTGATATGACCTTTGTTAATTTAGTACATGCCATGATTTGACCTCTGTTTTTCCTCCAAAAGTGAACAAGTTTCCCTCCATTTTCTACCCCTTTACCCACTTGTTAGTCTTCACCTAAAATAACCCCAAATGTAAACCTCTACAAAACCACCGTAACACCATAAAACCACAAATCCACAAATCTTCAAAAAGGCCGCATCTTCAATGTCTTTGGAATAGAAGAATTAAATACTGGGTGAGTTCTGACTTTCACATTTATTTCTCTTTACAAGACATTCTTATTTGGTTCCCTAAACAAGAAAGAACAACCTTTCAGATTCTTTTCAGCATTGCTCAAATCTGACTTTCACATTTGTTCCTTGATTCTAAAATATTTGTTTTTCCTACACATTTTTGTCCCGTTTGGCTAGAAAACCCTTTCTATCTTCCATTCAGGATGGGCTAAAACCTTCTAAAACTAATGTCGGTGTTAGTCATGTTCGTCATAATACTGTCAGTGTTAGACACTATACTGTCAACGTTTGTCATAAAGTAATTATACTTTTGTTTGCTTTTTCTTCGTATAACAGGTTCAAGATCATACTACTTGACTCTGAGAACAAGTGATGAATGGATATGTAAGGGAAACCAGTGGGTTTTCAATGGGATCACAACGACAAAAGCACTTGTTGTGTCTGAAGATATCAATTACTCAAATCTGAGGAAAACGTTGGCTGAGAAGATAAATTTCATTGACGAGATAGATGAAATGGAGCTAAAATATATGTCACTGCAAAACCCAATGTTACAACCATTCGATGTCAAAGATTACGACGACCTTGATGCTTTCAAATTTGTGAACTTGCAATCAGAAGATGCTATTTGGCCTATCGAGTTATATGCGAGTTTGAAAAAGAAAGGAAACAAAGAATTTGCAAACACAGAGTATGTAAATGTGAGGCCTAATGTTGAGGCCGACATTATAGTGTCTCTCACTCTGCCACCATTAACACAAAGTCAAGAGGCAGAGGACGAGGTTGTGATGGGTGGTCAACCAAGTACAAATGGTACCAAATCTGACAAGAGAAATATGGTAAGTGACATTTGTACAAATGAAGTTGTCCCGAATATAGTTGATTATGACATGTATGAAATGAAGCCAAAAATTTGTCGTGACAACAATGGCAAAATTCAAATAGTTGACTTGGTGAGACAATTTGAGGCAGATTCAGAAACTGATGGGAGAGAAACAAGGTCTTCTACATGAAGGAAAAGAATACATGAATGTATTGAGATTGACAGTGATTATGGGGAAGACCTTGGGCAAGATGTTGTGCAAGATGTTTGGGATGATTTTGAGGATGACTTTGAGGAAAATGTTGAAGAAGATTGCAGGGAAGGTGACTTTGAAGGGCCATTGCTGGATGACACTAATGAAGTAGACAACTTATTTATTGACATTGATGAGGAAGTTCTCCAAGAGATTGAAGCCGAGTACCATCATAGCAAAAAGTTTAGTAAAATGCAATTGGATGATTTGGAAGAGCTAATGGAGGGTGATGGGGTGAGCTACAATGATTTGGAAATAAAAGTTGGAGAGCATTTCAATTGAAAGAATGATCTTAAGGATCGTTTATCCTTGATGGCATTATAGAGGCGCTTCCAGATGCATGTCCAGAAGTCTGATATGAAGTTATATGTCATAAGGTGCATTGATCCTAGTTGCACCTTTTTTGTCGTAGGACCGCTCTTGGCAATACAGGATTGTTTGAAGTAAGGAAGTATTGTGGACAACACACATGTGGCATGAAGCTAAAGCATAACCACCACACACATGCATGTTCAAGCGTAATTGCTGACCAGATAATGTCAAGGTAAGTAAACAATCATGTCAATAAAATCATATATATTTATCAGTATGTATATTAACTAACCTTAATCTGTTACAACTTTAACACAACCGGTACATGTAATCGACCTCGTGCTACACAAATTCAAGACTTAATGAAGAAAATGGGAGTGGAAGTTAGTTATGACAAGGCAAATCGAGCACGTTTAACCGCCATAGACAAGATAAGAGGCACAACTGAGCAAAGCTACCAGCGGCTTCATGGATACATGTACATGCTCAAAAGGATGAATACAGGGACAACGACACATGTTGAAGTAGATTCTAATCGTCGATTCAAGTATTGTTTTTTCAGCTTGGGTGCTTGGCGCAATGGAATGCAGTTTTTTAGAAAGGTAAATATATGTTTTGTCACGGTGAATGTATTATTTGTCAAATATATGTAGTCTATTGTAGCATTTAAGTATTATATTGTCAAGTGTAGACTGTCATTTTGTAAAGCTATGTGAAATTTATTACAGGTCATAACAGTGGATGGTACCTATTTGGGATCAAAGTACAAAGGCCCACTTCTAGTAGCAGTGGCACACGACGGAAACAGACAGATATATCCAATGAATTTTGTTGTAGTTGACAGCGAGAATGACAACTCATGGTCATATTTTTTCCGACACCTACATTCTGCTGTAGTCGATGAGCATGGCCTCGTCTTTGTGTTTGACCGTCATTGAAGCATTTACAAAGGTTTAAGAGAGCACTACATCTTCGCGAAGCATGGTTGTTGCACACTTCACCTATTTCAAAACGTGAAGGCCATATTTAAAAGGAATGACTTGTGGATTCTTTACCGAAAGGCAAATCAAGCCTACACCAAACATGAGTTCAACCGTGAGTTTGCAAGACTTTGCGCCCAGTCCCCGAAAGATGGTACCTACCTAAGGGGTGTTGGATTTGAAGCGTGGATAAGGTTGCATATGCTCGCAAATAGATTCAATATTATGATGTCGAACAATGTGGAATCCGTTAATAGTCGATTAATGGGGACACGTTGAATGCCACTTATTGGCTTGCTTGATGGTATAGTGAATGTCATGATTCAGTGGTTTTATGAACGGAGGAAAAAGGGAGATTCTTGTTCAGAAGTGCTGACCCCGACATTGTGTCGTGAGCTACAAGTTCATTATTTGAGGTCGTTGACAATGGTTGTAACTAGGCTGAATCAATATGAGTTTCAAGTGCATGCCAATGGAACTACATTCTTGGTAAACCTCCATGCTTAAACATGCTACTGCAACGCATTCCAAATTGACCAAATTCCTTGTGCGCATGCCAAGCATTGTGGTGTTGATCCTGTATAGCTGGTGCATCCCTTATTTACAGCTGAAAAGTGGAAGGAAGTATACAAGGAAACATTTTATCCAATCCCTACCTTTGAGCGTTGGGAAGTTCCTGACATGGTCTTGAATAAAGCATGCTTGCCCCCAAACGTTAGGAAGAAATCAGGAAGACCAAGGAAGAAAGGAATCCCGTCACGTGGAGAATACAGGGGTCTGAGGAGAAGTTGTGAAAGTTGTGGCACCCTCGGCCATAACTCACGAAATTGTCCTAACCCCGCAGCCAGCCCATGAACAGGTTCAAATTTAACGGTTAGATTAACTCTTTTGATGATCTCTTGAAAGATCTCTTCTGTTAATATGTGTAGTAAGAGATGCAAACTTTTGAAAGATCTCTTATGTTAATATGTGTAGTAAGAGATGCAAACTCTTGAAAGATCTCATGTTAATATGTGTAGTAAGAGATCCAAACTCTTAAAAGATCTCTTACCACTCATATTACTTTTGAACCTAGTTACTGTAATTTGCTTATGACTTTTGTTTGTGAATGATATTTCGCATATTCATTTTCGCGCATTCATACAATACAAAACAATCATGTCTGATGAAGTGAGGGATTCAATATTAACTAGTTTTGGTTAAATTGATATGACACAATCCTGTCATGATTCCATATATATCATGACGGGTTCAACTTGGTTTGCAATAATCCTGTCATGGTTCAATGTCGTCTTTATTATGGTTTGAAATTACTCGATAGTATCATAAAGTAATATATTATATAACATGAAAATACATAACATGCTTCATAAATAACTAGATATATTACACATATTATCATAAAGTACTAAATTTTACGTGACATTAGATAGTCATTACATTAAAATGCATTCCATAATTATTTGATAAAGTACTAAATACTATGTGACATTAGTTAGCCACTACACTAAAGTAATAAATAAAATACTAAATTTTACATAGAGTCTCATGCAGAGGAAATGATTGAGGCTGGGAGGGCGCGTGAGTGAAGCACGCCGTCGACCTTTCTAGTCACGATATATATTTTAATGAAATCCACTATCCTACCAAGGTCGAAAAGGGTGGCGGCGTCTCCACGGTTCTGCAAGGCCCTCAAGGTACGAGGGTCGTCGTGCGGGCGTACTACCTCACAGAAGTAGCAGGTGTCCCATTCACAGTTGTTAAATGATAAAGTTGGCTAATGAGGCACCAAATGTCTCTTACCATTTCCTCCATCGGCGACAGTTTTCAGAAATGCCACCCTCGTAGAAGTGGGTGGAGTAGCTTGCCATTTGTCCCCTTGTAGGGACGATTCTCCCGCCGGTATAGACCGTGCGGTAAACCCTATGATCTGCCGGCTGTTCATCCATGGCAAGGAAGGAAGATGAGGAAATGTGTATGTTATGTAGGTTAGGAAGATGTTAGAAGAGTTGTAGATGAGGAAATGTTGCTAAGAGAAGGTATTTAAAGAGGAGTTGGTTGGCAGTTGTGGGTTTACAAAGAGAGGTTGGTTGGCAGTTAGAGATAGATTTATGACGGTTTATTTACTCTCATAAAAAGGAGTTAGAGTTAATATCCTGTCACATTTATTTATATATCTTGTCCGGGATGTACTTATCTTCGTACATTCCCGATGTAAGTACTTTAACATACATCCCACATCCCTCTTACACTCATATTGTCATGCTACTTTATAATATGTATATTATAATGTCAATGTCTATATATTATTTTACAGAACTTCCATCTAACCGCCTAACTGCTATCTAACTGCCATCTAACTTCCATTTAACTACAATGTAACTTGCATTTAAGTGCCATGTAACTTGCTTTAAACTGCCATGTAACTTGCATTTAACTTGCACGAACATAACGTCCATTTAACTGGAACTTAACTACCACATCTTTGTTGATCGGGTTTGAAATGGCACTTAAATTGTACGTATTCTGTCATGCCATTTAGGTAACATTGTACGTAAACTAAACAATTGTCATCCAAAGCACAAAAAGAACCTAATGTTTTCGATCAACATGTTCCACCTCAGGGTTTCTCTGATGTTTACGAAGAACCTAATGTCATCCAAAACACAAACACAACCTAATGTTATCCAAAACACAAAAACAACCTAATGTCCTCCAAAACACAAACAACCTAATGTCATCCAAACATCTAGTTTAAACATTGGGGTTCCTTATGTTCGTCCTCCACACCCCGTCAGACACGATGTGAGCCATATCGCTCTTAAAGCCGTCAATAAATTTGTCTTCCACAACATCAATATTTTTTCAACCAGCACTGAGCATCTCTATGTGTTTCAGAGTGTATATCCCGTAGTCATGACTACGTACAAAAAATTCATTAAAGTTAGTTAGATGAAGTATATAATAAAATTTGTAAGGGTAATGATATTTCGACGGACACGCGCTTCTTCTGCTTCACTCCTTAAATTCTGGAAAATGTAAACTCCCTAGTACCCTGATGTGCAAATTTCTGGGCAAGTGGAGGGTACCGTCTGATGAAGTGAGGAAGAAACTTGCTCACCCCATACACCATGTTCTCTACCTCTAACTTGTTGTTCAAATCCATATTACAATCATATACATTTGTCTGCCAATGCTACAGATCAATCTCTAGGGCTACCCATTGTTTATTAAGGAGGTTGTAGGGGACATAAATGAAGTCCACATCATCCCAACTGAACCCATACAATGCAGGCCTATCTCCCCTAAAGTATTAATGTGCATGTTCAAGTGCATGTGGAGCAGTTTGATGATTTTTGACATAGTATTTCAATACATCTTTACAATCTTCAGAACAGAAAATGTCAAATACTAAGGCCTTGTGTTTAACTTTAGACTCCAGAAGTTCCTTACGGATATAACAACAAACTTCATCCATTTTCTTCAAAAAATATAAATCATCCTGTTAGACATTGCAATAAATTCCAACAGTTAACTAATTTGACATCATAACTAAATAACTTACACCATCACCGAGGCAAGCTTTTGGTTCCAGTAATAGGCGAAACCAATCATTGTCCATCGATTCCCCACTTAGCCCAACTCTTGGCTAAGAGCTATAAAAGAACGAAGGCATAATTAAATACATGAGATAGTTCGACATAATCAAGTCCATGAGATACTAACCTTTCATCATTCATCCATTGTAGCAAAGCAGCCATCTCCTTCACCTGTGAATTCTTGGTTATCTTCTTCAGATTTTTCCCATTTATCTCATATGTGTAAGGTGTTAGCTTTTTGGCACATGGCTTCACGATACGGCTAGGAAGGACCCTCTTCGGTGGGGGAGTCTGCTTTCGTTTCTTTTTGGATTTTCCCTTCCTGGACACATCAATCACATCGGCTAATTTAAGAGGTTCGTCAACCTTAACCAAAGCGACCACCTCTGTGGCCGCTATGGTTAGCACTTCAAGAGGTTCGTGCTGGGTAACCTCCTGCTGGGTAACCTCCGGGGCACCTTCAAGATCATTAGTAAAATCCTGGTCTTGGTCCTTTTCGCCATCGTCAACCTTTTCATTTAGGTCTTGACCAATGCCCATTACAACATCCAAACCCTCAACATCATTGTTATCCTCAATAGAATTATCAAATTCCTGCAATCATAATAACCATGTCAAACTACTGACATACATGACTAAAAATCATGTCACCAAAGTACAAATAAAATTGTACAAGATATAAACTCCAATCCTGATAGAGGAGCATATTTCATACCTCTTTGCCTTCAGCCTCTACCTTCTCCACCTCAACTTCATCCTCTAGCTTTTCCTCCTCAACCTCAGCCTCTACCTTCTCCTCCCCCTTAACCTCAACCTCATCCTCCTTGTCATCATCCTTTTCCTCCTCCTCCTCATCATCATCGTCCTCCTCCTCCTCTTTGTCACCACCCTGGCGAAGTTCTTTATTCTTATTACCCTCATCACCATCACCAGCTTCATCATCACTAATATCATCATCCTCAACGGACTCATCGTCATCTGTTTCCTCACTCTCAACCTCTTTATCCTCTACCTCCTCATTCTCTGTTTCCTGTTCATCCTTATAAACTTCCATATCATCCTCATCAGACTCATCATAGGATTGAAATTCCTCCTCATCCTCATCCAAATACCTCTTTGGTTTCCCGTTACTCTTACGCTTAGGCACCTCCTCATGGTTTGATACCCTCTTTTCCAACCTTCTCATCCTCTCAAGCACTCCTTTTTCCATCCTCTTCATCATTCTGAACATCTCACTTATCACCTCTGATTAATGCACAGATGCATTGCTCGGGCTCGCCGCATCTTTTCCTTGCTTCTTCTTCCCTTTTCCATTCTTTTTCAAACCCTTCATTGCTTCCTTCACAATCTTGTCAAAATACGGGTCATCATTTTCATCAGCATAGTAGTAGTCGGACAACTTATCCACCTCATCTTCATCGAAAATAAGAATGGGCTTAATAACATTTGTAGGATCAGCCAAAGACAACTCTAAGACTCCATGTTCAGGGACTTCATCTGAAAACCAATGAATACCTCGAGACATTGCAGATTCTCTCAACTTTGATGCAAATTGGAGACCAACTGTTGGCACAGCTTCCCATACCTATATCTACAATAATAAGAAGTTTGAGTATTAGCAAATTATGATACAATAAATCATGATATCCTGTCACCCTATATTTTAAATCAGGTCACCATGTAACCTAAAATCTGACTGGAATGCACATAAACTTATCTAGAATGCACATAAAACTATGATCGAAAACTAGTATTTTAAATCACGTCACCATGTAACCTAAAATCAGGGTCTGTTGCACATTCACGATGATCATGTCACCTTGTAATCAAGCATCCAGTCATAGTATAGCATAAAGTATACAGCTATGATGCAAAGAAAATACAGTGTTGTTTCACTATGAGTACCACTCCATCCAGACACCACAAAACTCAGTAATTCATATTTGAACCATTAAAAATGAATAATATAACTACATGAAACACAACTGGCATGCCTTGAATGGAATATGGAATTCTTGGTAGGTTGGAGAGTAACTTTGCCTTCTCTACTGTTTGCATCCTTTTGGCCAGTGATGTGGTCAATGACTTGTGAAGCTCTTCATAAACAACTCTTCCCCATGGATAATCCCAAAACTTATCCATATTCTCCAACAGCCTAACTTGCAGCGGCATCACCAACCTCTTTTTATCCCCTCCCATCAATAGACCCTCAACTATCAACAACAGTGCCAACTTCACAACTCACGATGTTCTTTGAATCTGTTGTAAACATCTTGTACTATCGTCTTAGGACACTTGGACTACCAAAAAATCGCTCCATTACTAGCCCATTAGCTTTAGTATCCACAAATGGAATTCTCCACAATTCAGTCCAGTGATGAGAGAAAACTCCTTGATCGAAAACCTCAACTCTTTCCTTGCCACCTCATACCAAGACTCCCACTTTTTTTTGAAGTAGCTTGAATAAAACTTTATGCAATGTATATGAAAAAAGTGATACTTGCTGCATAATTTTCATTACTTTTCCAAACGGGCCATCCAAAACCCATTGCCAATCCGCATGTGTCAACTTGTTTTCAATCTCACAAACAAAGTGCACCCTACAGTTAATGTTAATTCTTTCGTAGAATGGTTCCCCTTTGTAATAATTGTACCTAATCTGCAAACGAAATGAAAAATACCCTTAACAAACACAAAATATACAAACTGAACCATTTGCGAAGCCTGACAGGACAAATGAAAAATACCTTAAACCAACACAAAATATAAAAATGGTTGGTTTGCGAAGCCTGATAGGAAAAATTATAGGAAACTTACATCCCCTTTGAAGATTATGGTTTTTTTCGCCTTTACTGTTTCACAATGGGGCTCCTCGACATGCCCTTCCCGGATTTTTTGGCTATAGGTCTGTCAGAAGTTTTTTTCCCTTTCACCTGCACTTCGTCTCTCTGCTTCTTCTTCTTTCGACCCTGGCTGTCGTCTTCCTTTCTCTTCCTTTTCTCTCCGCTCTTCATTGAGCTCGATTCTTTACTGCGTCTAAGAACTGCCATTTGCTTGGTTTTTTTTAACGAGTGTCAGAGGTTGAGGTTCAGTTTGGAGAGGGGGGAGTAAGAAAAAGTGGAGGGCGGCGAATGTTGGGTTGGGTTGAAGAAACTGGAAGTTGCAACAATGAGAGATGAGAAAGATGGAAGTTGTAGAGTCGCGTTAACAAGGAAGAAGCTTCGGGAAAAAGCTTTATGGAGGGAATTTTGTGGGAAATGGATCATACTTTTTGGGGATTTTGCTGCTTAGTCTTACCTTTTTATTCAAAAAGTTAAGTTTATTTTACGTTTTTATAATTTCATAATAATAAAACAAAAAGGTAAACAGAAAAAAATATTATTAAAAATTTGTTTTTATAATCCCAAAAAAAACCAAAAGTTTTTTTTTTTTTTAAAGGAAAAAAAATACGAACAATACTAACATGAAGTATTCGTATTCGATAATTCGTGTATTTTGTGCAATTGTGACAAAATTATAAACTTCATTGACAGGAAGTATGAACACATTTGACAGAAAGTATGCAAACTTTAAACTTCACTGACATGAAGTATGAACACAACCGACAAGAAGTATGCATCTAAAACCAAAATTGTTAGCTACATGTAGCCAAGAAGAAATGCACCAACCAATTTTGTAGATTTCCAAAATAATCTGAACACCACTTATTGTTACCAAGACAAGTCAATTCTAGCAAAAACTACACAATCAGAATCATACCAAACTATCCCAATTGCCCCAAACATTACATAAAATAAGATATCATTTACTAGTCAAACCACTTCATATCGAAAATCCTAACGGCTATCTTTTTTCTATAATGATCCACAAGCTTGTCACACACGTTCACGATGTTTTGATGACGTTTGGAACTTAGCATTTCTATGTACTTGATCGTGAAGACGCCGCAATCGCCCTTGCACAAGTAAAAAGTGTAGTTAGTTTCCTGATATTATAACCACTTTCAAACCAAATATTGAACAATTGATGTAAACAACTTACCATCTCTTGTTTCTCTCCAATGTAGGAACACGAGCGACATTTAGGAGATTTCCCCCCATATCCTCATAAATTGCTGCCAAGGGCTCATATTGTGCTATCAAAATAGGCAAAATAAATGTCAAATCTCTAAGGAACCTATGGACGTCCGGAAATTTGAACAAATTGACGCCGAGATCGTATACAATGACATACCATTAACTCAGTTGTATCTCTAGAGCTACCCAATGTTTCTCCTTGAAAATGAAGGGGAGGTATATATGATCCACGTCCTTCTAATCCTTCCCATAAAGTGTAGGCAGTTCCCCACGCAGGTATCTCATCTTAGATGGATCAGCAACATAAGTTTCCTTATCTGACAACCATCTCGTCATTTCCTTGTCCAAGTTCCACTGAAAATAGCTGTCCAATATTGCCACTGGCTTGTCACGCACACGACAGCCAAGATAATACATACATTCGTCCAAGTGCTACAAACACAAAATATAATAGATGTCATACCAGAAATTGAAGACTTGTTACACCGAATATTTATATAAAAAATTAAAGAGGTTTATCGGAGATCATAGCCACCCCATTGGTCGCAACAATATCTCAAAAAAATGCTTCTGTAGATGTTCTCCAGTTGGAGACTCAAATTCCTCGATCACTACATCATAACATAGTTTAATTAACAATATCTCAAACAAGCGTTCATATCATGAACATGGGAGGGACAACTTCCTAACCATTCCTTCGAGTCTAACCAACGGCACAATCTAGTTGTGTCTGAAATACCTTTGGACGTTGAAACCTTGTATTGTTTGGGATTATCGGCTTGTTTGGACAATCCTCTCTTCCTAATAGGATGGTCCCTCTTTTCAGCAATTGTATTTTTTTTAGCGGGTTTTTCTTGTTACGACTCCAATTGTTTCTTTGGTAGCATCTCCTTCCACCTCAACTTCTTTTGTCGCTACAACTAGCGTCTGCATTAACATTTTTTCATAAATAAGATGTTGGAAGAGTTATTATAGTATGTCATCATCTTTAATTATTGATGCATACCTCAACTTATTTTGTCATCCCTTTTGTAGTTTCCTCCTCATTCTGAATTGCACCAACTTCATCATTATTCTATTTTTTGAATGAGTCTTCCTTCCGAATACTTTTCATTCTTTGTTATGTTTTTCTTCAATGTCACAAGCCTTTTCTTCTCTTTCCACCTTTGCTTCTTCTTCTATCACCGTTTCTCCATATTTCCCCTCATCCTAGACTGGACCATCATCATCATCCTTCCCCTTCTGCTTTTCTACACTACCTTTAGTTGGTAGCTTAACATTGTCGCCTGCACCATCATCATCATCATCATCCTTATGCTTTTCTACACTGGCATTGTCGCATGCACCATCAACATAATCATCCTTCTGCTTTTCTACACTACCTTCAGCTGGTAGCTTGGCATTGTCGCCTGCACCACCATCATCATCATACTTCTACTTTTCTATACTACCTTCAGCTGGTAGCTTGGCATTGTCGCCTGCACCACCACCATCATCATCCTTATGCTTTTCTACACTACCTTCAGCTGGTAGCTTGGCATTGTTACCTTCACTAACATCATCATCATCCTTTTGCTTTCGAAAGAATAACCATATATCCTAAATTGCCATTGTCGACTTGAATGTCACCATCCTTATCAAAATCCTGTAGGGGATTTGAAGCAGACCCCTCCTATTCCATCGATTTCGACATCCTTATCACGACCATCTACAACATTCTACTTCAATAATTAAAAAAATTAGCTTTAACTTACAAGAATTATAACTAGGTGCATCAATCTAAACATATTAAGTTGTAAATATAACATTCCTAAAATACAGTTCCGTAAAAAATTAATGTGATACTTGTAAGAAATAACCCTAACCTACATGCATCCATCCAACTTAAAAACACTGACATTCTATTTGGTTACTATGACATTCTATTTTGTTACCATGACATTCCTATTAAAGTGTTTGGCAAAAAGAGAGCTTTAACGTACAAGAAATATAACCAAGTGTATCAATATCAAGTTGAAAAACAGTGACATTTTAACTTTTTAATATGACATTGCTATTCTACATTCCGACAAAAATATTGCTTTGCAGGAAATAAAAATCTAAGTTAAAAAATAGATTAACAATTGTTGACAGTTATCTTACCTCCCCTACCTCTTGTTTAATGTCCTCTTCTTCATCATCTATTGCATCTCAGTTGTTGTGGATATCTTTGTCGTCATCCTCCATTATGCCCAAAGCTTTTTTTTATAGCACTAAATCATGCTTCCACTTGGTTTTCCAAATTACTCATATGCTCATGAAGCTCTTTCATAGCGCACATCACCTGTCTTGCATCCAGGCCCGAGGTCTTCGCAGCCGAGGCAGGGGTCAAAAACCTCTTTCATTTTCTTCTACCATTGATAGAGCTCTTCTTACCAAGCTCAAATTTCTCAACTGCCTTGTCAAAGTAATTGTCCTTCACTTCTCCAACAAAAGTGCAACCTCTTAAGACCTCTACCTCAGCTTCTTCCTCTATTAACACCACATTTGGAATAAAACGGGATGTGGCCTTCCCCAAGAAAGACTCCACAACCATCGCATTAGGTTGTGAATCGGATGACCATCGTAGACCGCGTGGATAGGCATCCTTATCCACCAAATGTGCAAACGCTGAAGCAATTGATTTTATAGCTTCAAATAGCCATACCTGAAGTGCAATTTTTCATGTCATATGATTCTTGTAAGAAACCATCAATACATTGTAATTACAATACCAACCTTGCACTTGAGTCTCTCCTTGTTTGTACAGTCTCCAATCTATTCTTTACCATTGAACTCAAAGCCTGGTGAGTTTCAATGTAGCAAACCCTGCCCCACAGGAATTTCGTTAATCGATCGATATTAGTCAATAATTTGACATCACCCGTGTTTATGCGAACCCATGTTTATATTTCAAAGGGTTGTAATCCCGTGTACGCATAAATAGGATCTCCAGCTCAGCCAAGGTAAGATTTTGTACATCAAATACCTCTTTCACGACATTCTTATCTGGCTTCATATCATTTTCCGTAATTTTACCATAGTTTAACCCACTCATAAGTGCGAACTCCTTCATTGAAAAACACAGCAGCTGTCCTTGCAGGTCATACCACGTCTCCAACAACTTCCTCGTTTCTACTTGATGAAATAAAATGTAATGCACAAGCTGGCATGAAAAGGTTTGTCGACGAACCATCTTCACAATAGGTCCAAATAGACCATTTATTATCTTCTGCTAGTCCACATGGGAGAGGCATTTCTCAATATTTTTTAGCATTTCACGTCGACAGTTTTGGTTGACTCTGCCTTGAAATTTCCCCCCTTCAAATCTCAATAAATGACCCTAAATAATACAAATTATATGAGGTCAATACATATAAAAGGAACATATACTTAAAAACTACATGATAGGATGTGAAATATGAAAAACTACAGGACTTCAGTTGGCCTGGTGCACATAGACAAACAACAAAGAATATCAACATTTCAGTTTTTTCTATGCACAAAATGGTTCTCATTTCATAACAAATGCTTAATTTTTAAACAAACATACTAAGATGTAAAGATCAGAGGAAAAGATAAGGAAGTTGCGAGAGGAAGAGAGCTATAAAGTGAGACAAATAAAAACATTAACTGTTAAACGACAACAATGTTTCACAAACTGACATTGTAATTGTTCATTTCAACAATATAACTATATCATGTGGCAAAAATATGAACAACACTGATATGAAGTTTTCAACCAATGGTAATTCGTGCAATTGTGACAAAAATCAAACTTATCTGACATTCTCATTGTTTATTGCGACAATATAACTTAAGAAATAGTAAAGTAAGTCTACATACAGGGTTTCCACAGGTTTATATAAATCAATTTAAGTTACGATCCCCATTTCTACCACAAGGGTTTTTTTACACAGTTTTCACAGGTTTATATAAATTGCAACATTTAAATTCAGGTCATTTCTTGTCGAAAGAGACAAAATTTGGGGGACAGAATTCATGACAAGTATATCAATCCATAAAAATGAACAACAGTGACTAAACCCTAAAACCCAATGAACAACAGTGAAGCAACCCTAAAACGGCGTTGAATGGCTGCAACCCTAAAACGAAGGACATACCTCGAAGGCTCGAACGAGATAGACAGGAGAGGAAGAGGAATCAGAAGCGCGGGCCAACGGCGTTGAATGCCGTCGTCGGTGGACCACCTGCAATTTGGCGACGTCGTCGGAGAAAGAATCGGAAGCGCGACTCTCGCTAACGATAGACCTTCAAGAGATTTTGGAGTTTACATCAGGAGAAACCTCTTGAGTTTACGATGGAGACGATGGACCTTCAGGAGAAATCTTTCGGGTTTGAACCCTATGTTCTTCAGGAGAAACCTGCCATCTGGGTTGATTTAGGGTTCTTCATAAACCTCTCGTTTACAGGAGGATGGAGACGATGAAGTGAAAATTGTAAAACCATTTCAGTTTTCTGTAGCAAGTTTCATTTTCAATTTCAAATTTGGCCAGAATTAAATTTGTCTTTTTTTTAGAAAAAAACAATTGCCATGTCATATTTTATTTTCCAAAAGAAAAAGAAAACTCTAATTTCAATTTACCTTTTTTTTGGGGAGAATTTTTGCAAAAACAAAATGAAAAAAATTTGGATGAGGTATATTTGTAAAAAACAAAAAGAATAGGTTACAAATGCAATGGATTAGTGAAAGGGGGTATGGGTGCTATTTCTCTACTATATTTGGTCAATAATCATACAGTAAGCTAATTAATAATCTGCCGTCTAACTATGAAGTGCAATAATTGATCTAAGCGTAACCATTGGATCACGATTGCAAGAAAGAAAAAAGCAAAACATTTTGATCACGATTTGTACAACTACTCACTCCAATATGCGCCACAACTACTAACTTAAAATAATGAATTCACATTAGCAAGTCATTATTTATCTATTTGCTTTATTATATTCGTTCACTCATTTAATCATGCATCTATTTTATTATTTCGAACTCGGGTTGGTTTCATGAGTTTATGGTTATTTTGGCCGAACTTGCCCTACAACACAGAACACGTAGAAGTAGGAGTCGAGCGGAAGTGGATGGCGCGGAAAAACAGCTTGCGCACGAAGTTAGGTGCCATGTGGAGCTGGCTGCTGCGGAATGTGGAGATGCTACTTTTGGCGGGAGTGGCGCGGATATAGTCAGCGGAATTTGTTTTGGCACAAATGTATCCTCGTCAGGATGTAGAAGCTAGAATACGAAGTGGAATTATAATTTTGACTGGAATATGTTTTAAGTGCATGTGTATGTATATGGAGCAACCTAGAATGTTGTCAAAATTGTTTATTTTTTCTTTTGTAAGAAAAGATGTCCGAACATCCTAAATATTTTTCAGTTATAATACGAACTCACATTGAATCCGGTTTGAGTAGTAATTTCCAAAGAAGTTTTATTTGAAGATATTTATTAATATTCCCGACTTTTGCAGACCTAATCCACCTTGACATTTAGGGAAATAAATATTATCCCAACTAATGAGGGTGTGATCACTACTACAAAAAAGGGCTAATAACTCATAAGAGTATAACCCGGGCTGACTATTTACGAGTTATAAAGTTGTTGCAGAAAAGGTGTTGTTAGTTATAACCCGGACATTTCTTAATCCGGGTTATATAGACGAATAAGACAGTCAAATAACCCGTGAGTACACACGCCCGGGTTATATGTATGTATATATATATCTCGTAATTTTACCATCCGGGTTATTTGAGAGTTGAAAGAACAAAAACAATTACACGATTACGCCTGCACGTTCGATTCTACAACTTAAAAAGTAGACCGGGATAGAGAGAGCGGAGATCTAGGGTTTGCACCGCCGAGGAAGAAAGAGTTGTCGGTGGCGGGAGGGCGGACGGAGGGAGGGAAGACGAAGTCCTCTACGGCGACGGAGGGAATTCACAAGGAGGGAAGACGAAGTCCTTTTGCTCTGCTTCTTCTTCCGTATCTCTCCCCACATTCTCCAACCAATTTAACAATGGAGAACCTTCTACTTCTCTCAATGGCCTGTCTTCTTCTCCTTTCAACTTCAGCCAGTACAACGAGTAAGCTTCTTCTTCACCTCCTCTCTCGATTCGAATTGTGCTTGTTAAATTAAGCTTGCGATTCACTGCGCTGATCTGGTTTAGGGCTTTGAAATCTCACAGTTTTGTCGTCACACTTCTCTTTCTTCGGTTCTGGAATTTTTGTTTGGTAGTATCTTGAGTATGAAACCGTGGATTATGGCTACTGCATTTATCGTTCGATCTACTTTTTCTGTTGTATTTTTTGTTTCTAGTGGTTTTTATCTTCGAACTCTGGTAAGTGGATTATCGATTTAGCTCCAGTTTCACTACTGTATCCGTTGTTCGTGTTTTAGAGATTTTAACAACCGAAATTGCGATCTTAGAACTATAAGCTAGCGGATGAATCAACAAAAGACAATTGCAATATGGAGAGTGATTAGACTTTCAGGAATGGCTCCAGTGACTTGTAGTTTAGGGCCTTACCTTGACATTGCTCCCATTATCTCATGATTAATAAGCTACTATGGTCTATGAATATAATTTCATAGATTCTGCTTTTGTTTGTGCTCTATTTTTGTTGGATCAACAATTTTAAGCTGGATTACATGTTGAAAATGACAGTTTGCATTGCTTTTGGAAAATAAAAAATGTTCAATAGAACTGTAACCACTGGGTAAGTGAGTAATGCATGTAGGCTAGCTATACAACCAGTGAATGCTCGCAATCTGATTATACTTTATGTAGTAGATCAAGTGAATGCAACCTGATAACTTAACAAAATTTTGATGCCTGGTACCAGCTGCGTATCTTCCCAAGGAAGAATTTATTTGTTTTTTCATAGTCTCTTCGGCTGTGAATTATCACTTTAGATTTGTCTGACTGTGAGTCTACTTGTCTAACTGAAGAATGTGCGAATGCGAGTGTACTTGCCTTTGCTTGGTTACTTCTTTCTCTATGTTATTCATCTTATTTTGATAGCTTGCTAAGAAACCTTGATTTCTGCTTTCTGGTTGGTTTATGGCCTATGCCTATGGACTCTGGAGCATAAGTTATATGCTAAATTGATTGTACTTGATAAATCATCTTCCAATGTTAAACTTATAGCATGAAAGAGAGCTTTGTCTTATCTATTTTGATATCATTTGTTGAATCTGAAATTCTGCAACTAGAATGAAAATGTCTTGAGTCTTTATTGCCCATTTGCTTTAGCCTCTTCCTGGTTACTTCCATTGACATTTGCAACTCTGATTAAATATGATTTGCAGACAAAGTAACAAACAATCCAACTCTGATTAAATATGATTTCATACTTCCTTCATCTATGATAACATGGCCAAATTTGCTCGAGTACACGTGTACTGGTTCTTAATCCTTTTTGGCTCTCTACATTCTTGCAATGCATGCTGATAAAGCCCTCTTCTCAGGTGTACGACGTGACAACGTATCTGGATGAGCACCCTGGTGGAGATGATGTGTTCATTGATGTTATAGGTGCATGTTTTCGACATTAGCCTAGTATTCATGAGTATTGATTGCTTCATTGAATCAAAAAAATTCTTAACACGTCAAACCGCTATCATGTGTTAATGATTCAGGAAAAAACGCCAAGGAAGAATTCGAAGACGCTGGACACAACAAGAGTGTGAGGCAGCTGATTGATACGTTAGGCATCGAGGAGTTAGACCCGTCTTCTGCAACCCTACCCGAGCCCGAGGTCTCTGCAAAGGTTATTAGAGCTTATATATTACCTTTTTTCTGTAATGCTTTCTCTCATTATGATTGTGCTCTACTAGTTTCATTTTGTTGTCTTGATAGTCTATTATGAACAAACAATTAGGATTGTTTATGATTAGTAAAACTTTAAAAGTTATTACATTAGTTGGTTAAGTTATCATGTCAGCAACAGTGGGTTCAAGTCCTTATTTACTGCAATCAGGTGCTTGCATTCAGGGATATAGCTCCACAGGCTCTGACTCATATCTTGGTTATTCCCAAGGTCCGAGATGGCGTAACAAGACTTTCTAAGGTAGTTTCCTGTGACAATCTTCTGCTAATAGTAGAGACACTTGTTTGATTATCAGGCCACTTTCATGAGTCCATTGAACAGTGTGATAAACATGATTACTTAGTTAGATTCTGGTTTAGAGCGCATAGTATTTATTTATTGATTAATAAACTGAAAGTTGTTACTCTCTGATATGGACATCAAGAAAATGTATGCAACCATCTTCATCCATCGCATAATGGCATTAGCTACTAGCTAGCAAATGATGGCTTAAAAATTATTCATGTACTTTGCCTTACATCCTCACACTCGTGCTTATATTTGACAGATCAAGGTTTCCAACTCTCCTCTTATCAGTGCTCTCACGACTCAGCTAAAATCTGATTCTCCTGTCAGTCAGGTAGGCAGTGTCTTTTTTGCACGAACCTCTGCACCTTAAATGAGTTTGACTTAATTGAGAACTTATATGTGGATATTGTAGGGTGACTATGACCGTCTGCAATTTTCCTCTGTTCCATATCTGGAGAAGAACTTGGAACTTATCATCCATTCCATAGATGATTTGTTCCAGCACCAACAAACCGTAAGCCTCCCCCCGTTCCTAATATAACTTAAGTATCTGATAAGTGATAGTGTGTTTGATGACTAAAGTACTAAACTATCTTGCTTCCATGCTTATTTATGTAGTTACAAAAGTATTACCGTGATGTTGCACGTCTGTAAGCTTAGCAGCAACACTGGGTTCAAAAGCGGAGGTATTTGTGGATTTTTTAGCCTAGGGTTGAATATAACAGGACTATGTAAAGCTGCAATAGTTTTCCCCCAAAATTTACTGCAATCATCTTCCAAAAATATTATGCAAAACTATGATTTTTGTGCTTAGTAATTATAATTAAGCCCCTGCAAACCACCATAGGGAATCTATAGGATTAGTCAGATCGATTCATATATATATTGTGAATTCTCAAATCGGATATATATCGGCCATGACACTATGACTAGTCACTTATCACTTATGTGGGTCGTTGTGACCGAGGTATTTGTGGTTTTTTTAGCCTAGGAACACAGTCATTCCCATAAAGAATTTTCAGGTCTTCACCACTTACCAGGACCATCCAGCTTGTCAATGTATGTAGGTTGGAACTTTTTAGGCAATTATAGATCATGGGAGTCAATCTATCATGAAAGAAAAGATTGATTCTCTTACCTGACTGACATTACATTCTTGATGTTTGACATTCAATTAAAATCTTGGTGTTTTTTCTCAACAGAGGAACTCCTCAGATTGAGGTGACATTTGAAGTGGATACAAACGGCATCCTAAACGTGAAGGCATAAGACAAGGCTTCAGGGAAGTGAGAGAAGATCACAATCACCAACGACAAGGGTCGTTTGAGCCAGGAGGAGATCAAGAGGATGGTACAGGAGGAAGAGGAGTTTGCAGAGGAAGACAGGAAAGTCAAGGAGAGGATCGAAGCTCGCAACAACATCAAGACGTACATCTACAACATGAAGAGCCAGGTCAGCGACATCGACAAGCTGGCTGACAAGCTGGAGGGTGACGAGAAGAAAAAGGTTGAGGCGACTGTCAAGGAGGCGCTAAAGTGGCTAGATGACAACCAGAGTTCCGAGAAGGAGGAGTATGAGGAGAAGCTTAAGGAAGTGGAGGCTGTGTGCAACCCCATCGTATATTGTTTTAGTTATTTGTAATTGTGCCATTGATTTGGTCAGTGACGTAGTTGAATAATGCAAAAAACATATGGTATTTTGACATTGAATTTTATAATGGTGTTAATTAATATGACATGAGCATAACGTATGATATCTCAAATAATCCGAATTTGATTTTCATATAACCGATGTATTTATAGAGGGAAATAACCCGTACGTGTTAAATCTGACGTATTTGCACCACAAATAACCCGGATATGGTTTCGGGTTAACCGGTGTATTTGCTTAGGCAAATAACCCGGATCTAGAAAAACCGATGTATTTTCATATCAAATAACCTGGATTTACATGAGATTTATATAACCCGGATGTACATATATCTGGGTTATATAGTATCCAAATAACCTGAATATCAACACTAGGTGGAAAAATTGTGGGGGGCAAATAGATCGGATTTAGGTCCGGGTTATTTGGTGCAGGGCAAATATAGCACTGACCTTTAACCCGGACCAGGTCCGGGTTATTTGCCCTTAAACGCCCGGGTTATTTGGACAATTTTGTAGTAGTGGATGGGTATGAGTTGAATTGTTGCAGGAGAAGTACGTCTTTATTAACTTTGTCAATTGTGTTGCATAGTGTTGTCGGTAGAAGAAAACCTTACATTAAGTAGTTGACTCTGGAAAGAGAAGTACATTGGATAAGGATACATCAATCATATATATACGAATAAATCATTTCATAATAAGAGTTTTTTTTATAGACATTTTCTATTAGGATTTGATTGAGTAATTTTAGTAAATTTAACATCATAAATAATAACTAAAATTTTCATTTAATCTATTATTTATATACAATAGTAAAGCTAGGGTTGGTAATGGGCGGGGATTATCATCACGATTCACGCGGACTCCTCGCAAGAGAAGTTTTTTAATCACTGGATAAGGGCGAGTAAACCCGAGGGGTGAATATATAATTTTTCTAATTTTCATATCCCTAAACCCTAAATTTCATGCCCTTTAATCCTAAACCTCATACATTCTAGATGGTAAACCTTACATCTCGAACCTTGTACACCCTATAAACTAATATATACGTGTTTAAACAAATTTTAAAGTTTTTTCTTTTGTCGAATAGGGATGATTTTTACGATGAACAAGGGCCTGGGAGGACGATGACAAGGACTAGGGAGTAAGGGTGTAAACTGAGACATGGACGCAGAGGGCACTCCTTCTTTTGAATCCGCTCTCTTATCATCCATAACTAATATGTAAGTGATTGATGTCACTTGGCATCTCCATGTTGAGGCAAATAATCTTTCGTTACAATCTTCTTCACAATTGGTCAGTTGTCATTATCTAATTTTATAAATTATACTTTTAAATAGATATTATTCTAATTATGTGATTATATTTGTCATAATCTGACTTGCCTCTTTAGTATATATATGACATTATTTTGTATAAGATCCTTCTATCAAATTTTTGGTGTCATTATGCTCTTAATTAATTGTTTTTATTTATTGAAATAAGGTTATCTATAATTTGATTTATTCCTCTACCTACTTAAATATTTCTATATAAAAATTTATATTATTATGACCTAAATTGTATAATACTATTACACGTGTCATTTTCATAATTTATCACATAATTTATTATAATTTTAAAATATAATTATTGTATTATGTTTATCTGCAATTCTTATCTGACAATTATTTTTTATGTTTCAATTTTCAAAAATATGCTTCTGCAATTCATCTACGTATTATGTTGGAAGAACAATTATGTTAATTGCAGATATATTATGTCATACAATTTTATACCTTATTACCTTCCTTCGTTCTATTCAAACAATGTACGAAATATAGGCATACATGTCATTCTAACATTTGAATTTTGTTAATCAATAATCGTTATTTGAATATTTCAAATGACATTTTATTAATGAGCTGTAAAGATTTCTCTTCAACGTTGGGCAACCTAACCATTTTTCTCTTATGTCTGCAACTATTAGGTAAAATAAATATTTTCAATTAACAAGTGTTAATATAGGTTAATAAACTAGCTAAAGAAAGATTTATTTTATTTTCAACAATGACACTCTTAAACATCTAAAACGACATATATTATCAAACAAAAAAGAGTAATAAACATAACTGTTGGAACCATGACATTCCCTCTGGTTTTGATGATGATAAACACCATTGGGTTTTATGGTTTACATTGTTTCTATGAGTTTCAGAGTTTATGAAAGAATTAAGGAACAATGGAAAGCATGTGAAAGAAGAGAAAGCAGAGGATTGCTAAGGAACTTGGTGAAAACATGGAACAATTACGCGGAAGAAAAATTGAAGAATGAAGCGCGTGTATAGTTCATACAAGGAAACTTTTATACATGGAAACAACATATAAGGAACAATGCAGATTGCAGGAATTGCCAGCTATTACCAATAAAGGTCGCTACATATGAAAACCTTGTTTTGAAGATCTACTCGAATAGAGAAGAGCTAGATAGCGTGTCTTAGGAAAGTTTTTATATGGAAACCATGTGATTATGAGCTAAGTTGTTTAGAAGGAAAAGAAATCTTAGACCGTTACCATGTATAGGAACCGATAAGGTGTTTGGTAAGAAGGTCTTGGCTACCACTATAAATAGATGAGGATATCTTAGGGAAAGGTATCTCAACTATCATCAAGGAAGCTTATTGAAGAGCAATTGCGGATTGAGATCGAAGGTTCCAGGCACGGTACGATCTAGTATTGTGAGTACTTGCTTGGAGTCTTTTGTTGTGTTCTTGTGTTGTTACTAGTTGATTGCACTCAAAGTCTAGAAACCTAGGAACTATATGTGATTAGGTGGAGAGAAGACTTGTGAGATTGTACAACTTATTAATAATACAAGTACACGTGTTTGAAATCCTCCTAGGGTAATACCTAGAGGTAGATGTTTTCTCTTTTCAACTAGTTGGTTGATAGAGTTTCCTCTCTATGGAACTGTCTTACTGTTACTACTGAATCTCTGTTATTTCCGCTGCCCAAGGAACAGTTTCATAGTTCCCTGTCTAACACACTACGATTCAACAATTGGTATCAGAGCAGGTTCGCTCTAGATTGTGTGTTCTCTTTTCAGATTCACAGGTAACAATGTCTTCAACTCATGAAGTCAGGATTGGGAACAACAAACCGCCGTTCCTGCCCATCGGTGGAAAGTTTCAACACTGAAAGGACCACTTCACCGACTGGATGAAGAGTAATGACTACCAATGCTGTAGAGTCATTGAAGTTGGTGATGAGAAAGTTACTAAAGAAGTACTCAATGGAACAACACCTTGGAGCCAAGATGATTTCAGAATCATGGAAAAAAACTCTAAGGCTCGCATGCTTCAAAATTACAGTCTTCTGCAACTGCTAAAGACATGTGGGATGCTTTGGAACAGATGTACATGGGAAGTTCCGATCTCAGAGAGATTGACCACTTTCAAGCTAAGAAAGACTTTTATAACTTTGCCATGATCGATGGTGAATCTATTTCCTCTTACCAATCCAGATTTGAGGAAACAATGGCAAGACTTTCTTCTCATGAGATCAAGGATGCAAAAATTCTTCCCAAGGAGAAAGTTCTTATCATCATTGATGGGCTTCCTCCAAAGCATAAGATGACCAAAGCTATTATCAAGGAAAACCCCAACACTCTTTCTCTCACACTTCATGAAGTGTTTGGAAAAATCAAAAAATATGATGAGGAAGACAAGTATGTTAAACCTAAAGGAATAGCCTTGATGGTTGAAAAGGCTGCCAAGATGATAGAAGACAACAAAGATGAAAACTTGGATGGTATAGATCCAAAAACTGCTCTTCTCACCAATGCCATGTGATCTCTCTATAGCAAGGGCAAATCATTCAGTAATGATGGGAACAATGGTGAGAAACGAGATCTCAAGGATGTTACATGCTACAACTGTAAGGACAAGGGCAACTATGCCAACAAGTGTCCCAAGGGGAACAACTCAGACAACACCAATGGTGACAATTATGGGAACGACAAGAAGAAAGCTTTCGTTGTTGTCTGGGGTGATGAATGTTCCAACTCTGATGATGACGAGCCAGAGGCATGGGGTAACAACAAAATGTGTGCAATGACTCTGAAGTCATCAAGTGAAGAACAAGAGGTAGATCCTGAAGCTTTCTTTGAATCTCTTGTCAATTTTGATAAAAAAATCCTTGATTTCACCTATAAAAAGCATGTATAATGAGAATCTTATAACTCAAAATGACTTGAGTAATGCTGAGGTTAAATGCAATGAATTGAATGAATCTATTTCTAGAATTGCTAGTTCCTCTGTTGTTCCTTGTGTTAAATGTGATGCTATTCATGAACTTGATCCTTCCAAGACAGAAAGGGAGCTGTCTCAGATGAACAGGATTCACTCTATTCTAGTTGAGCAAAAGCTTAAAGAGGAAGAAGTTACCTTTGTTAAGTCCAAGTATGGTGTGGGATACAAAGGTGAAAAACAAGAGAGTGAGAAACATGAGTTAACCATACATGAGCTTATAGAATTGAAGGATAGGGATCTCTAGAACACCAAGGATAGGAACATATACCTAGAAGAGCGTGTGAAAACTTTGGAGAATGGGTTGAATGCAAACCAATCTTGGTACATAGGTCAACCTGCCCATAAGATGTATCTCATACAAACCCAGGGAAACCTACCTAGTACACCTGACCCAGTTAGAGCCAAACAACGTAGGATTCCCGTTCCCAACCGTAAGTACACCTTGGGGAATGATTATAAGATATGTTGGCATTGTGGGAACAAAGGCCATGTTGTGAAAATCTGTGCTAAGAAGCAAAAGTTCACTGAAGAGCACACTCAGTGCAAGAACAGTAGAAGTAACAGTGTTGATTTGAATGATTATGATGCATCTCCTGACATGTGCAATGCTAAGCCTATAGAATAACATTTTGTTTCTAAGCGACCAGGTAAAGCCAAGCTTGCCTGTGTCGCCAAACACTAACTCTCTTAATGCAGGATGAAGTGAGGGGGGACAACAAGTGGTTCATAGATAGCGCATGCTCATGCCATATTTCAGGAAATAGAGATCACCTTACCTCACTTCAACAACACTCAGGGGGAACCGTTTCCATTAGAGATAAACGATGCAGAGATATAGTAGGAGCATGAGAAGCTATGTTGAACTCAAACATCAAGATAATGCAGATTTGAATGACAAAGATGTGGATGCTACAATCTATAGAGGAATGATTGGGTCATTACTCTATCTAACGGCAAGTAAGCCAGATATCGAGTTTAGTGTGTGTCTTTGTGCTAGATTTCAGGCAAATCCTAAGGAGTCACACCTAACTGAAGTCAAACGGATCCTGCGGTACTTGAAAGGGAACGATCATCTCTGCCTTTGGTATCCAAGGAACAGTGGGTTTGAACTTGTGGGTTTCACTAATGTTGATTTTACGGGACACCTGGTGGATCGCAAAAGCACTTCAGGGACGGCACAGTTCCTTGGCCCATGCCTTGTATCTTGGAAATCAAAGAAGCAAAATTTTGTTGCCCTTTCCACCGCCGAAGCTGAGTACGTAGCTGCTGCATCTTGTTGTGCCCAGGTATTATGGCTCAAACAACAATTGGAGGATTTTGGTATGTCTCTTGTCACCGTTCCCATTATGTGTGATAATACTAGTGCTATCAACATCTCCAAAAATCAGGTTCATCACTCACGTACTAAGCATATTGATATTCGTCATCATTTTCTACGTGATAATGCTGAGAAAAATTTCATTAGAATGGATCATTAAAAGACAGAAGATCAAGTTGCATATATCTTCACCAAAGCACTGGATAGAAAACCCTTTGAGCATTTGAGAATGCTCCTTGGGATGATCTCTCTAAACTGAGGAACTCATTATCCACTATTCCCTCCATAATTGGCTAAATTGATCAAACTTAATCAAGGAACATCTTTTATGTCGATTATTAGTTGCAAAATTTAGTTCATCATGTCTTGTTGTGTGCTATGTGTTACATGATATCATGATTACTCGCACTTCTTTACTTGATCATCTGTGCTTCAGGATTACATGATAACATCTTATTTCATGCCCAAAGCAACCAATTTGATTATCTGAACCCAAGTTATAAGCCAAAATGATAATTGGTTGCCAAGCCGCCCTAAGCCATGATCCAGGTAAACGTTTCTTATGAACCTTTCTTTGTTTATCAATTTTTACTGGGTATAATTACTAGATCATCTTTGTTCCCTACTTCATGTTCTGTTTGGATATATCTTTGAATTTTTGTGTGAACCCAATTAAATATTCAAACTAGCTATTTGTATCCACTCAGATCTTTGGAATCGTCCCGATCGAGCTTTGCTTAATAGGGAACAGAGAAAGGAACATCATTGATGGGAACAAGTTGAGTAACGTTGGAGAATTGCAGGTGAACATTGCTTCAGTGAGAAGTATTGCTTTGAATATTGATTTGACTGGTTTTCAGAGAGGAATGGCTAGTTCATTGGAAAAGATAGAAGAAGAGACGTTACTAGAGGAGAGAGAAAAGATCCGATTGCAGGTTTGGATGACTTTCTATGAGAGATTTTTGGTAAGCGTGTCCCCTAATTATCCATAATTATCTCTTGCCAATTATCTCACTCACCTATAATTATTTATCCTTTCCTTAAACCAAATCACCTTGCTCTCTTGCTTTCTAATCTCTCTCGCTCTCTAAAGATTTCAAAGCTCATCTTTACAACATGCCGCCACCAAACCCAATTCACCTTCCCTTCTCCTTCAAACTCCACCCAATGGCCACCTCAAGCTCAACCACCATCCCCGCCATTGATGTCTCCAAACTGACAGAAGAAGAGCTAGCTGCTCTCAAGAAGAACATCAAGGCTCAACAGGCTGCTCTCACTCCATCTTCCAAGCAGGCCACCACAACGCATCCCACCGTTGTGGAAATTTCCAAAGCATCCGCCTCATCCATTGTTGAATTACAGGAGGAACAACCTCAAGGAGTGGTGACGTCACCATTCAAGGAGAAATCGATGGTGTTGTCTCAGGAACTGGTTGTTGCCGCTGATCAAGAGGTCAATCCTCCTCCCAAGGACAAAGTTACCGAAGAGGATCAGACCATGGCCAAAGTGGAAAAAGTGTCGGGAACTCGTCCACTTGAAGTTGTTGCGCCAAGTCCCAAATGCAAATATACCGTCGATTCCGATGATGTTGATGAGGATTCAAACGTGCAAATAACTGGAGAACAACATATGTCCACAGAGTTCTCCACCCCAACCAAGTTCGACGCCGGCGAGACAACTCCTGGCACTTTAAAGACAAGATTGTAATCGGCGAATAAAGTTGAGAAAAAGAAGGAAAAGATTGAGGAACAATCCACTATTCTCGATTTCACTAAAGGGAGGACGATACTCCCACAACTGCTGATCCCCGAGAACTTTCTCACTGAGAACGACTTCGAGGAAGTCCTGGACAGGCTTAAGTTCCAAGGATGGTAACATCTCTTCTCCAACCGCGTCATGGCTTCCAAAGAAGTGCGGTACCAACAAAGGAGTAAGGCTACGGGTTTCAATAATCAACACTATGAGAGTCACCCTTACCTTACTCCTCAACAAAAACTCAGGAAGTAAATGGTCGAGAATGATGATGCTCGCTCAATAGGTAAGGGCGAATTCGAAGAGGCCATAAAGGAAGCCATGTATGAGCTAGAGAAGAACCTTGAAGTAGAGTTTGAGGCACTGCATGCCTCAAGAAGGAGCAAAATATCATCTAGAAGGAGTGATGCCCATGATGAAGTGTTGGTGTTGCATACAACACAAGACGATCAACGAGATCAGAATGCGGTGTCCACTATGGACTCTACGAATATCAGGCGAAAGGTCTCCAAATGTCTTCAAATTTTTCCAACCTTATTCTTGAATTAAGATGATCCATTGGAGGCTGAGACATCGACAACAAAGAAGGATGCTTCGAGTGGTTGCTCTAGCAATAGGGTATGGCCGCTTGCGGCGCCGATGTCTAGCGCAAGAGAAGTGATGTCATGTCACCGACCCTTTGCTTGGGTCATGCAGATTGTGTGCTAGCCATTTTGTTAACATATGAATACATTCAAGAGAGACATTCTAATAAAGGGTCAATGTTAGTTGACAATGTTGAGAGTGAGAAGTAATGTGAAACCCCCCCGCGGGGAGGCAATCCGGGTGCGTTGGCTCAGACTGTGGCTCAAGCAATGGTTTCCTTCTTCTTTTCTTGGTTGGATTCTTTCCTTGGGGTGCTCTGGATGCATAATTGGGAATAAACCTCAAAATGGGAATCTGTATAGGTGCGCCTCAAGGTGGCGCGATGGCCAGATAACCTCAAAGTGAGGTTACCTGACCGCAAGCTACAGGAGCATGGGGACGACTGGGCTCAGACACGGGACGCGATTGAGCTGGGAGCGATGGGGGATTGAAGCCCTTGGGGCATGAGAGAGATGCCTGGACGCAGGAGAACCCAAACCCTAGAGCTTGAGGCCTAGGGGTTTATGGGAGGAGGAAAACCTTAACTCTACACAATAAACCTCAACTCTACACAACCGTCTTATAAGAATAAGGCCATGGGCCTAATAGTTAATGGGCTTGGTCCACTACAAGTGGCCAACACTCCCAAGACATAAAATAAGAAAATAACAAGTAAAGGGAAATGGATATGTGTGTGACACCCAGGGGTGCCACACGTGGGTGCGCCATGGGGGCACTGCCAGGGGGCGCTCCATGGCGGCACAACTAGGGGGCGCGTCAGGAGGTGCATCACTGGGGCGCGCCATGGGACGCATTGCTTGGCTGCTCTGCGATGGTGATCATGATCACCAAGGTGGGGGACTCGTGGCTTGAGCCTATGCTAGCGTGAGTCCGGGTGACAATGGATTGTGTGGCTTGAGTTATAGCGCGAGCGGAAGAGCGGGCCCGAGTCACGTGTCCGATCGACTTGACGCTCATCAAGTCCTCCTCATCCATTGCCGTCAAGGTTTGGGTGCCATCATTATCCCCTTCTTGGCTGCAAATCGTCCCCGATTCATCGTCGTTAAGCTCAGGGGGCACATACGGGGTGAAATTTGTCACGTTGAAGGTGGGATGGACACCATAATCATCGGGAAACTCGACGGGATACATGTTGTCACCAAAGCGCTCCAATATGCGGAGGGTCCCATCGTCGCGTTGGTCAAGCTTGGAGTGGCGTTGGGCGGGTAAACGCTCACGGCGCAAGTGGACCCAAACAAGGTCCCCGAGGGCAAAGATGACGGCGCAAATTCCTTTGTTGGATTGGCTCTCATTATGGGAGGCGCGGCTCTCAAGTTGAACCCGTGTGCGCTCATTAAGCTCTCGGACAAAGTTGGCGCGCTTGGCGCCTTGGCGGCCTTCCATGGTGCGAATAGGGTGCGGCACCAAATCCAACGGGGTGAGTGGGTTGCGCCCATAGACGAACTCAAAGGGGTGAGCTTGGTGGCCGAATGCATTGATATATTATAAGAAAACTAAACAAACGGGAGTAAGTCTTCCCAACGATGTAGGTTGGTCCTAAGCATGGTCCTAAGCAAGGCGCCTAGGGTGCGGTTGGTCACCTCGGTTTGGCCATCGATTTGTGGGTGCCAACTAGTGGAAAATAGGAGATTGGTGCCTAGTTTACCCCACAATGTCTTCCAAAAATAGCTCACAAATTTGGTTTCCCTATCGGAGACAATGGTGCGAGGGATTCCATGAAGCTTAACCACGTGGTCAAAGAAAAAAGATGCGACTTTTGACGCATTGTTGGTCATCTTACAAGGGACGAAATGGGCCATCTTGGAGAAACGAGCAACCACCAAAAATATGGAATCCCTCCCCTTCTTAGAGGTTGGCAACCTAGTTATAAAATCCATGGGTATATCCTTCCAAGGGGCGATGGGTATGGGCAAGGGGTTGTACAACCCATGGGGACTAGACCTAGCCTTGACCTTGTGGCGTGTGACACAACTTTGGAAAAACTTGGTTACTTGGCGGGTCATCCTAGGCAAAAAGAAATGTTCCTTAAGGGCGGCTAAGGTCTTGGAAATCCCAAAGTGGCAACACCTTTCATGGGCTTCTTGGATCAAAAGGCGTCTATTGGAGGAGGAGGAGATACATAGTTTGTCGGATCGAAAAAGATAACCCCATCCAAAAAGTAACCCTTAAACTCACCTCTCAAAGTGCAAGTCTCAAATATAGGTTTAGAGAATTCATCTTGAGCATAAAGAGACTTAATGAGAGAAAAACCCAAAACATCGGCATTTAGTTGAGAAAGGAGAACATACCTCCGAAAAAGGATGTCGGCTACCACATTCGCTTTGCCTTTCTTGTGCTTGACCACATATGGGAATGTCTCCATGAACTCCACCCAACGAGCATGGCGCTGGCCGAGGTGAGCTTGGCTTCGAAAGTAGGCGAGGGCCTCGTGGTCTGAGTGGATCACAAACTCTTTTGGCCACAAGTAGTGTTGCTAAGTCTTCAATACTCGAATCAATGTGTAGAACTATTGTCGTAGGTTGGGTAGTTGAGAGTGGCCCCCGAAATATTTTCACTAAAATAAGCAATGGGGCGCTTGTCTTGAAGGAGGATACCACCGATGCCAATGTTGGATGCATCACACTTCACATCGAATGTCTTAGCAAAATCGGGAAATTGGAGGAGTGGGGCATGTCAAAGGCGATCCTTGAGCAAGTTGAATGCTGCCTCATGCTTGTCATTTCACACGACCTCGGCACCCTTCTTGGTCAACTCATGCAAGGGGGCCCCGATGTTACTAAAGTCGCGGACAAACCGCCTTTAGAAATCGGCAAGGCCAAAAAATGACCTAACCATGGTGGTATAGCAGGGCGAGGCCACTCCTTGATAGCGCGTACTTTCTCTTCTTCAACACGCAAGCCATCACGGCCAACAACATAGCCAAGGAAGACGGTGGATTGGGCACAAAAGGTACACTTGGCTATGTTGGCATATAACTTCTCCTTGCGAAGACACTCAAGCACAACCCTCAAGTGATCCACATGGTCCTCCAAGGACTTGCTATAGATCAAGATGTCATCGAAGTAGACCATCATAAATTTGCACAAGTAGACCCTTAGAACATGGTTCATAAGGTGCATGAAGGTGCTTGGCACATTGGTGAGACCAAATGGCATGACAAGCCACTCGTAGAGGCCATACTTCGTCTTGAAAGTCGTCTCCCATTCATCACCCTCTCGCATCCGGATTTGGTGGTAACTACTATTGAGATCAACTTTGGAGAAGAGTGTGGCACCATGGAGCTCATTGAGCATGTCATCAAGGCGCGGGATGGGGTGGCGATACTTTATGGTGATTGGATTAATGGCGTGACAATCAACACACATGCACCATGAGCCGTCTTTCTTTTGCACAAGGATCACCGACAATAGTCAATGCACATTCTCCAACCCGTGACTGTCCTAGTAGGAATTAATTCATTCTTTTCATTTTTCACAATAGTCATAGCCCCTTTCTTAGGCACAACATGAACTGGACTAACCCACTCACTATCAAAAATAGGATAAATAATGCCTGCATCTTAAAATTTCAGCACTTCTTTTTTTACAACTTCTTTCATGTTTGGGTTAAGTCTTCTTTGATGCTCAATAGAGGGTTTATGATCATCTTCCCACAAAATCCTATGCATGCACATTGAGGGACTAATTCATGTCAAGTCATCAATACAATATCCTAATGCTTTTCTATGCAATCTAAGTTCATGCAACAATTTTTCAACTTCAATTTCACTTAGACTAGCATTGATAATCACATGATATGTATAATTTGGTCCAAGGAACTCATACCTTAAGGTGGAAGGTAGTGGCTTCAACTCCACCTTAGGTGCATCTTTAGACTCTTGAGTAGAGTCCGGGTAATCTCTTTTGAGGACCTCAGCAACGGGCCTAGGGAATTCTCTAGTGGACTCCAAATCAAGAACCACATCAGCAAGTAGCTCAAGATTATCAGCCTAGGTCACACTCTCAGTCAAGAAAAACTCCAAAGGATCCTTAGAAATAACAGACATCATATATCCTTGAGCTTTCTGATCAACTACATCTACCCTGCAACCATCATCCTCAAAAGCAGGCTGTTTAATAGCTTTGGAAAAATTAAATTAAATTTTCTCATCCCCAATAGTAAAGGAAAGAACACCATGCTTAACATCAATGAGTGTACATGCAGTAGTTAGAAAGGGTCTTCCTAATATAATAGGAACAAGAAAATCAACATCAATATCAAGAACAATAAAATCCACAGGAATGTAGAACTTACTTATCTGGATAGGAATGTCCTCCAAAATACCTATTGGACTCGCAATGGATTTGTCTGCCATGAAAAGAGTCATCCTCACTTGTCTTGGCTCTCCTAAATCTAGCTTCTTTCATATAGATAGTAGAATCAAACTCACAATCGCTCCCAAATCACATAGAGCATTGTAGGTGCTATTGCCAATCACCATAGGGACAATAAAGCTACCAGGGTCTTCAAGCTTAGGAGGCAATTTATTTTGAATTAGAGCGCTACACTCCTGACTCAAGGAGACAGATTGGTAGTCATCCAGCTTCTTCTTGTTGGACAAAATCTCTTTCAAGAACTTCACATAAGCTTGCATCTGCTTCAGAGCATCGATGAAGGGAATGTTGATGTAGAGCTTCTTCAACACCTCCATAAATTTACCATATTGTTGATCCAATTGAGCATGAGCTCTCCTTTGTGGGAAAGGTAGAGGAGGCTTGTAAGCTAGTGGTGGCACATATCTAGGCTCCTTTTCTGGCTCCTTCTCTTGGATCACAACTTCTTTAGGCTCGGCAACTACCTTGTCTGTCTTCTTGGGATCCACATCCTTAGGATCCTCAAGTTGTCTTCCATTCCTTAAGGACACAACATTGATTTGCCCTTTTGGATTAGCCTCAGTTTGGCCAGGAAGCTGGCCTTGTGGTCTAGTAGCATTCAGAGCGTATTTGCATGCAAACTATCATGGCGTTTCGGTATCTTATTCATTTACTGCAACTCCTTTAATATGAGGGCTAAGTTGGGATCTTCAACTGATTAAGCATGAGCCTGGTTTTGAGGTGGTAAGGCTCTTTGTTGAAATCCAAGGGGTGGTCTCTGCGCAACCAAGTTGTTCCCATAGGAGAAATTGGGATGATTCCTCCAACTAGGGTTGTAAGTGTTGGAATATGGATCATTCTTAGGGCCCTTGTTAAAGTTATTCATGTAGTTCGCCTCTCCCTAGGACTCACTCTGAGAAGCAAATAGGTGACAAGATGATATAGTATGGTCACCCTCTCCACAAAACTGACAGGCTACACCAAAAACAGCCTATGAGGATTGCCCTGCACCTTGTGTTTGCAACTTTTGCACTAACAAATTCAGCCTCTTGATCTCTTGTGCCATAGCATCTATTTGAGCTTGTTGGTGTGTCTCAGAACTGACCTCATACAACCATGCAGGTTTCTTAGAACTGGAAGTAGAGCGAGGATCACTGTAATAATGAGACTGTTGAGCAGTACTCTCGATCAAGTCCCAAGCATCATCAACCTCCATATTCATGATTCTACCACCCGCTGAAGCATCAATGATTAGCCTGGTAGAGCTGTCAATAGCGTTGTACAAAACATGCAGCATGGTCCACTTTTGTTGCCCATGATGGGGGCACAACATCAGCAATTCCTTGAATCTTTCCGACCTCTCATAAAGAGACTCTTCATCCTTCATCTTGAATGCCAGAATCTGATTCCTCATCTTAGTAATCTTCTTTGGTGGGAAGTATTTGTTGAGGAATGCTTTTGTCAGCTCGTCCCATGTTGTTATCGAGCCAAGAGGTAGGGCCTTGAACCAAGCTTTGGCCTTGTCTCGCAGTAAGAATGAAAAAGCTCACAGGAAAAGCGCATCTTGGGATACCTCATGGATCTTCACGATGTCCATGAGCTCAATAAAGGTAGCCAGATGCTGGTAAGGGTTCTCAGAAGGCAGACCTCCAAACTGATTCTGCTGAACCATGTTAATTAGTGAAGGTTTCAGCTCGAAGTTATGAGCTTGCACCGGAGGTCAGACCACACCAGAAATAGGACCAAAGTGATTTGGCATGACACCAGAAATGCGTGGTTCTTCAACTTCTAGAGGAGGATCGTTCCCCACTCTGTTGTCTCCCATTGCTTGTTCTCTGTCTTCGCTCTACTGTCTCACTCTAGCATGAAAAGTACGCTCATGTTCGGGATCGTAGTCATTAAGATTACTAGCACTCAAGACTCTTTGCATTTGAAGAAAAGATATCTGAAAACAAAGCAACAAAGAACAAGATAAAAAAAACAAAGACTTAGTCGAACCAGTTGTAGGAAAACAACTGATACTAGCAATAGTCCCCGAAAACGGCGCCAAAAATTTGATAGGACATAAACCTACCCACAAGCGTATGGGATCAGTTGTAGCTTTTCAAGTATCGTTCCCACGAGGACTATGTAGTATCGTTTGTATCTTAAACCAGTAAGCTAAGCCAAAAGATGGGAATTTTCACTGGACTAATAACTAAAATTAAGAAACAAATGGAAGTGATGATTGTAATTAATGGAGGGAAGGTTTCCAAGGCAAGGGATCTCCGCAACTATGCTTCAGTAGACTCAACTAGATAAATGTTTGAATTTAGTCAGTCTTTGTTGAAGGTAACTATCTTAGGTAATTACTAATTCCTCTCGGATGATAGTAAATGTGCCTAGATTCAATTAACATCCACTCTCGCAACTTGCTAAATCCAACCTAATCTTAGGGTTTCTATGATACTTATTATTCCACAGGAGAAATTAAGATGCTCTCGCAATAATAAAATCTCAGGTTCAATCCCAAGGGTTCCAAAAGAAGTTATTACCTCTTGATCTCAAACCCTATCTGACTACCTATTAACGTTTTTACCTCTCAGTTGCAAACCCTAATAGGATCCAATTCACATAAGCTAATATGGGCATTAAGCATCTAGGAATGAATCAACAAAGTTTCAGATTTCCATTCAGGCAAATATCAAACAAGTCTACCTACGCATAGTTGGGATCACCCCAACCCTAGAAATATGGAAATTAGCTAGACATATTTGCAAGATCAACCAAAGAAGACATAATAACAATGGAAATCATAAACAAGCTAAGATTAAAGAGAAAGAGAAACTTAGTCTTGAATCCAGAAGAACAATCTCCAAAGTTGCAATCTTCCAAAGGGAGGCACAAAACTAAGTCTAGAGATTTAGAAAAAGTAGCAAAAGATCCCTTAAACATAAAAACAAAGTCTCTCTTTCGTAGGATAAAAAATAGTTTCCAAAAATAAAGTCATCCAGACAAACGCACGGCCCGTGTCTTGACCGTGCGAAAAATGCACGGCCAAGCGCACGACAAAAATGCTACAGGTGAGGGAAAAACACACAGGCAAAACGCACGGCTGTGCGAAAAACGCACATGCAAAACGCACAGGCCAATAACGAGAAATCACCGCTTGCACGGCCATGCGGTGGAATGCACAGCCTCTTGAAGAAAGTTTGATTCAAGTGCATGGCCTCTTGTGTATTTTGCGCTACTCTCGTTTTAGCTCGAATCCGGTCCAAATTCCTCATGGCTCGTCCTGTTAGCCTCCAGATGACATCCGAGGTCCCAACAACATCCATAGAAAGCTCCAAAAATCCACCCAAGTACTTGAAAACACACATTTTCTCGTGTAGACCTTCATAACAAAGAAAACAATGCTACTAGCTGTAAATGGAACATAAAATGCATAAAACAACCTAGACTAAACACACATGCATGTCCTAAGTGTATAACAAATTGGATGTCATCAAGCAGCTACTTTCGAAGTAACAGAAAGAAAAGCAATGACTAGAGTGGGAGAGTCGGAGTCAAAAGTTGTCTTTCACCATGTCAACCTAGTTAGCTAGGGTTTCCCTTGCTCCAAGACAACAAAAGGGGACCACTCCCAAAATTAAATAAAAGCCAAAACATTGTGCCCCCCACCCACCTTCCTTGTTGGTCCTCCTTTTGTGTAACCTCCAACCTGTCCTTTTTTGTTGGTATTTAGATTGGGATTGAGGCCTTAAAAGGCAATTGTTAGTGGATTGTTGGTGAAGTCCAATTGTGAGTACTCTCTCTCCTCCACTTTCTCTCTTCAAAAATACTTTTCTCCACTCAAAAGGAGCAAGTTTGTCTAGTCACCTTGTTGCCGCCCATAAAAAAAAAATTGAAGCCATCTCATTTCAAAAAAGAAAAGAAAAAAAAGAAAGATATCAAGTATAATAAAAAGAAGAAGCAAGAGATGGGCAAAAGGCACACCATAGGCAATGGGGCAAAGCCCCTTCACCGCGACAACAAAGTCACGACCCCAAGGAGGAGCCTCGGCCCACTTCATTGTTTATTAAAGCTTTGATTCACATGTCTTGATTTCAATTTTAAGGCTAAGTTGTGAAGTCACTTGTTGCTTATCCTTGCTTGCTTGCTTTGGGTCCCTTGGGTTGTTTGATTCCCATGACTTACTTAGACTACCCACGTGTTGAATACTGATTGGTTGTTAAGTGTTGCATGTATCCTGCTTAATTCCTATGCCTACTGTTGTTGTTAAATCGAATCTTGATGGTTTCTTGATTGTTTAATAGTTAGTATTTTCAGGGTTGGTTGACTTGTTAATATACATAAGATCGGAATAGGAACAGCCATAAGATTGAATGAACTTGAGATAATCAATGATCAACCTATCATACTGAAGTGTGGATATCTGTTAGGTGAAGCACCCTCACAATCATATTTACAACAATCTTAACCACTTTCTTCTTTAATTCATTAGTAATATTAGAAATCAAACAACAATACCCTCCCTAGTTCCTAGTTGGTAACTTGCTTTCTTACATAGAGATAGATCATTTGATTCCCTTGGGTTTGACCATTACTTGCCTGCTATACTTAGTTAGGTTTTTAGGGATTTTTTGATAGGCATAACAACTTTAGCCTAGTCACCCCCACATTGGCTCCTTTCCCCGATTGAGAGCCACCCGTGGTGAGTTGATCCAAGTGAACCCTATAATACGAGAGCATTGCGCTTCACCAACAATATGAGTACGAGTCTGATGTCGCATCATCGGATGGAGGAAGCCGCGCTAGACCGGTGGCGCGCTCCAGTGGTCGTGACCACCGGCAACCATCGCGCCGCCACAATGTGAGGCACCATGACTCTGATGGTGGCGAGAGTAGCGCGCCCCACGGTAATTACTTTAAAAAGGTTATAAAGACAAGGGTATGCTCTCTATGATGATGAGGAGGACTAACCTTACCATGGTGCTATTGGGGAAATTTATGATGAGGAGCCTGATGAAGATTACTTCCCCGAGAGTCTGCCCCGACGCGACCCCACTCGAGGCCGTGGCCGCCGCCCACGGCTCGGCCATGATCACTGCAATGATGATGTCCCACCTCTCTGCCATGCCTATGAGCGTCTCGACACCGAAATGCCTATTCCCCGCCATGACTATGAGGCCCGTGATCACGACCACCACCGTGACTACCCCGCTCATGTGGTCAATTATGGCCAACGCCGTAAGATGGAAGTGCATATTGGCCATTTTAGTGGTGAGTATGATGTCGCTAAGTTCGTTGAGTGGCAACAAAGCACGGAGTACGCCATCTCCTATTGCTATTATAATGAGAGGGACAAGGTTGAGACTGCCACACTTCACTTCATCGATGGGGCACAGTCTTGGTGGTATCTCTTCAAGAAGGATCGTGAGCGCCGCCAGTTGCAACCGATTGTTGCAAGGAACCAACTCATGTTTGTGATGCACAAGCACTATGTGCCCGAGGACTACAAGGAGCGAATGCACCTCAAGATTGCCCTCGCACGACAAGGGTCGCACACCCCATTAGAGTTCTATGCCGAGTTGGAGGAGCTTGTTCATAAGGCCGACATCGTTGCCTCACCCAACGCCCTAAGGACTATGTTCTTACAAGGCCTTGACATTGACATCCGAGAGCCAATGACCATCATCAACATCAAGAACCTCAATACCTTGACGCACATAGCCATGGATATCTACAACCAACTCCAATGCAAGAAGCGAGCCACGTGGTCACCCACTAAACCCCCAAGGTATGGTTCTAATTCTAGTCCATTAGTTTCCTCTAATTCTCGCTTACCCTCGTAGCCCACCCTGGCGCCGCTCCAGCCGCCCCTGCGGCAGCGCACCCCAACAGTTCCCCCGCACACCTACATACCCCAGCGGCAGCGCACCCCACTGCCCCCATTGATGATCGCACGCGGGACCGTGTATGTTTCAAGTGCCAAGGCCGCGGCCATGTGCAACGTGATTGCCCAAACAACAAAAGGGTCTTGTTCACCACCCAATCCGGGTATGAATCATTTGAGGATGACCCCGAGGTCGTATAGGAGAGTTACTATGAAGAGGCCAAAGAGGAGCCCGAGGAGGACCACTATGCTTGCGCCCCACATGACACCAACGCCGGAAAACCGCTAAGTTTGGTCACAAGGCGCGTTCTCTTCGTACTTGAGGGAGAGTTAAAGGACCAACATGAGAATCTCTTCCACATCCGATGCTTGGTCCAAACCGCCTCCCTTAGTGATTGTGGATGCAGGAAGTTGTTGTAACATCATTAATGAGAAGGTGGTCAAGCACCTCAACATCACAACGACTCCTCATCCTCAACCATATGGCCTCCAATGGATCTCCGAAGGTAAAGGTGATGTGGTAACAAGGCAATGCCACATCACAATTCAAATTGACTATTATAAGGATACGGTCTTTTGTGATGTTATTAGTCTGAATGTCACTCACCTTTTGCTAGGTCGCCCATGGAAATTTGACAACAAGGCGCTTTATGATGGGGTCCTCAATGCCTACGTATTCATGCATAATGGCAAGTGCATCACTCTGCTTCCCATGACGCCACATGAAATCTTGGAAGATCAAGTGGAGAGGAGCTGCCTAAAGGCCATTAAGAGCAGCCAACCGCCGGCGTGTCCCAACCAAGATGGTACCAAGGCGTCCAAGAACGGTGATGGCGCCCCAGCGCACTCCAGTGCACCCCTAGTGCCTCGGTGCCCTAGTGCAAGCTGACCTTAGTGGCGCTCCAGTGCAAGCGCGCCTCAGTGGCGCCTCGGCGCCTTAGTGGCGCCCTGACACCCCAGTGTTCCAGTACTCCCCCAGTGGCAATGTGCCTCAATGGCGCCCTAGTACTCCCACAGTGCCGCAATGTGCTCCCTTGGTGCCTCCGCAAGCGCATCACGGGGCGCGACCCCATCCATTGCATCACACCCCAATTCTGTGGTGCCCATTCAAGGGCGCTATGAGACCTAGTTTCCTTTGGCACGCCAACGGCACCTCACCACGATGCTCCAAGGCCAGCGCCCATGCTTCTTGTTGGTGCCACAGCAATGCCTCACCATTCCTTCACCCCGCGGCAATTTGCCACCTATTTTTGTGGCGTTTCTACATGAGTTTGCCGATGTGATCCTGGATAAGCTATCGAGGGTCTTCCGCCGGTGCAGGGGATAGAGCACCAAATTGATCTAGTCCTCGGTGCCTTACTTTCCCAACCGAGCGGCCTACCGCGCTAGCCCCAAGGAGCTTCAACGCCAAGTTCAAGAACTCATGGACAAGGGCTATGTCCGTGAGAGTTTGAGCCCTTGTTCCATGCCGGTGATCCTTGTGCAAAGGAAATACGGCTGGTGGTGCATGTGTGTTGATTGTTGCACCATTAATCCAATCACCGTCAAGTATCGCCACCCCATCCCGCGCCTTAATGACATGCTCAATGAGCTCTATGGTGCCACACTCTTCTCCAAAGTGGATCTCAATAGTGGTTACCACCAAATTCGAATGCGAGAGGGTGATGAATGGAAGACGACTTTCAAGATGAAGTATGGCCTCTATGAGTGGCTTGTCATGCCATTTGGTCTCACCAATGCGCCAAGCACCTTCATGTACCTTATGAACCATGTTCTAAGGGCCTACTTGCGCAAATTTGTGGTGGTCTACTTCGATGACATCTTGACCTATAGCAAGTCCTTGGAGGACCATGTGGATCACTTGAGGGTTGTGCTTGAGTGTCTTCGCAAGGAGAAGTTATATGCCAACATAGCCAAGTGTACCTTTTGTGCCCTATCCACCGTCTTCCTTGGCTATGTTTTTGTCCGTGATGGCATGCGTGTTGATGAATAGAAAGTACGCACCATCAAGGAGTGGCCTCGCCCCGCTACACCACCACGGTTAGGTCATTTTTTTGCCTTGCCGGTTTTTAAAGGCGGTTTGTCCGCGATTTTAGTAACATCGGGCCCCCCTTGTATGAGTTGACCAAGAAGGGTGCCGAGGTCGTGTGGAATGAAAAGCATGAGGCAGCATTCAACTTGCTCAAGGATCGCCTTTGACATGCCCCACTCCTCTAATTTCTCGATTTTGCTAAGACATTCGATGTGAAGTGTGATGGATCCAACATTGGCATCGGTGGTGTCCTCCTTCAAGACAAGCGCCCCATTGCTTATTTTAGTGAAAATATTTCGGGGGCCACTCTCAACTACCCAACCTACGACAATAGCTCTACACTTTGATTCGAGTATTGAAGACTTGGCAACACTACTTGTGGCCAAAAGAGTTTGTGATCCACTTAGACCACGAGGCCCTCGCCTACCTTCGAAGCCAAGCTCACCTCGGCCGGCGCCATGCTCGTTGGGTGGAGTTCATGGAGACATTCCCATATGTAGTCAAGCACAAGAAAGGCAATGCAAATGTGGTAGCCGACATCCTTTTTCGGAGGTATGTTCTCCTTTCTCAACTAAATGCCGAAGTTTTGGGTTTTTCTCTCATTAAGTCTCTTTATGCTCAAGATGAATTCTTTAAACCTATATTTGAGACTTGCACTTTGAGAGGTGAGTTTGAGGGTTACTTTTTGGATGGGGTTATCTCTTTAGATCCGACAAACTATGTATCTCCTCCTCCTTCAATAGACGCCTTTTGATCCAAGAAACCCAAGAAAGACGTGGCCACTTTGGGATTTCCAAGACCTTAGCCGCCCTTAAGGAACATTTCTTTTTGCCTACGATGACCCGCCAAGTAACCAAGTTTTTCCAAAGTTGTGTCACATGCCACAAGGTCAAGGCTAGGTCTAGTCGGGTTATACAACCCCTTGCCCATACCCACCGCCCCTTGGAAGGATATACCCATGGATTTTATAACTGGGTTGCCAACCTCTAAGAACGGGAGGGATTCCATATTTTTGGTGGTTGCTCGTTTCTCCAAGATGGCCCATTTTGTCCCTTGTAAGATGACCAACAATGAGTCAAAAGTCGCATCTCTTTTCTTTTGACCACGTGGTAAAGCTTCATGGAATCCCTCGCACCATTGTCTCCGATAGGGATACCAAATTTGTGAGCTATTTTTGGAAGACATTGTGGGGTAAACTAGGCACCAATCTCCTATTTCCACTAGTTGGCACCCACAAATCGACGGCCAAATCGAGGTGACCAACCGCACCCTAGGCGCCTTGCATAGGACCAACCTACATCATTGGGAAGACTTACTCCCGTTTGTTTAGTTTTCTTATAATATATCAATGCATTCGACCACCAAGCTCACCCCTTTGAGGTCGTCTATGGGCGTAACCCACTCACCCCGTTGGATTTGGTGTCGCACCCCATTCGCACCATGGAAGGCCCCCAAGGCGCCAAGCACGCCGACTTTGTCCGAGAGCTTAATGAGCGCACACGGGTTCAACTTGAGCGCTGCGCCGCCCAATATGAGAGCCAAGCCAACAAAGGAAGTTGCGCCGTCATCTTTGCCCTCAGGGACCTTGTTTGGGTCCACTTGCGCCGTGATCATTTACCCACCCAACGCCATTCCAAGCTTGACCAACGCGGCGATGGGCCCCTCCGCGTATTGTAGCGCTTTGGTGACAACATGTATCCCGTCGAGTTTCCCGATGATTATGGTGTCCATCCCACCTTCAATGTGACAAATTTCACCCCGTATGTGCCCCTTGAGCTTAACGACGACAAATCGGGGACAATTTGCAGCCAAGAAGGGGATAATGATGGCACCCAAACCTTGACGGCAACGGATGAGGAGGACTTGATGAGCATCAAGTCGATCGGACACGTGACTCGGCCCCGCGCTTTCGCTCGCGCTATAAGTCAAGCCACACAATCTATTGTCACCCGGACTCACGCTAGCATAGGCTCAAGCCACGAGTCCCCCACCTTGGTGATCATGATCACCATCGCAGAGCAGCCAAGCATTGCGTCCCATGGCGCGCCCCAGTGATGCACTTCCTGGCACGTCCCCTAGTTGTGCCGCCATGGAGTGCCCTCTGGCAGTGCCTCCATGGCGCACCCACGTGTGGCACCCCTGGGTGTCACATGCATATCCATTTCCCTTTACTTGTTATTTTCTTATTTTATGTCTTGGGAGTGTTGGCCACTTGTAGTGGACCAAGCCCATTAACTACTAGGCCCATGGCCTTATTCTTTTAAGACGGTTGTGTAGAGTTGAGGTCTATTGTGTAGAGTTAGGTTTTCCTCCTCCCATAAACCCCTAGGACTCAAGCTCTAGGGTTTGGGTTCTCTTGCTTCCAGGCATCTCTCTCATGCCCCAAGGGCCTAAATCCCCCATCGCTCCCAGCTCAATCGTGTCCCGTGTCTAAGCCCAGTCGTCCCCATGCTCCATTGTAGCTCGCGGTCAGGTAACCTCACTTTGAGGTTATTTGGCCGTCGCTCCACCTTGAGACGCACCCATGCAGATTCCCATTTTGAGGTTTATTCCCAGTTATGCATCCAGAGCACCCCAAGGAAAGAATCCAGCCAAGAAAAGAACAAGGAAACCATTGCTTGAGCCACAGTCTGAGACAACGCACCCGGAGCGCCTCCCCGCGGCGGGGTTTCGCATTACTTCTCACTCTCAACATTGTCAACTAACATTGAATTTTTAATAGAATGTCTCTCTTGAATGTATTCATATGTGAACAAAATGGCTAGCACACAATCTGCACGGCCCAAGCAAAGGGTCGGTGACATGACATCACTTCTCTTGCGCTAGACGTCGGCGCCGCAAGCAGCCATACACTATTGCTAGAGCAACCACTTGAAGCACCCTCATTTGTTGTCGATGTCTCAACCTCCAATGGATCATTTTAATTCAAGAATAAGGTTGAAAAATTTTGAGGACATTTGGAGACCTTTCGCCTGATCTTCGTAGAGGCCCTACTTGACACCGCATTCTGATCTCGTTGATCGTCTTGTGTTGTATGCAACACCAACACTTCATCATGGGCATCACTCCTTCTAGATGATATTTTGCTCCTTCTTGAGGCATGCAGTGTCTCAAACTCTACTTCAAGGTTCTTCTCTAGCTCATACATGGCTTCCTTTATGGCCTCTTCGAATTAGCCCTTACTTATTGAGCGAGCATCATCATTCCCGACCATTTGCTTTCTGAGTTTTTGTTGAGGAGTAAGGTAAGGGTGACTCTCATAGTGTTGATTATTGAAACCCGCAGCCTTACGCCTTTGTTGGTACCGCACTTCTTTGGAAGCCATGACGCGGTTGGAGAAGAGATGTTACCATCGTAGTGAAATCGAGAACAGTGGATTGTTCCTCAATCTTTTCCTTCTTCTTCTCAACTTTATTCGCCGATCACAATCTTGTCTTTAAAGTGCCAGGAGTTGTCTCGCCGATGTCGGACTTGGTTGGGGTGGAGAACTCTGTGGACATACGTTGTTCTCCAGTTATCTGCATGTTTGAATCCTCATCAACATCATCGGAATAGACGGTATATTTGCATTTGGGACTTGGTGCAACAACTTCAAGTGGACGAGTTCCCAACTCTTTTTACACTTTGGCCATGGTTTGATCCTCTTCGGTAACTTTGTCCTTGGGAGGAGTATAGACCTCTTGATCAGCGGCAACAACCAGTTCCTAAGACAACACCATTGATTTCTCCTTGAATGGTGACGTCATCATTCCCTGAGGTTGTTCCTCCTGTAATTCAACAATGGATGAGGCAGATTCTTTGGTAATTTCCACAACGGTGGGATGCGTTGTGGTGGCCTGCTTGGAAGATGGAGTGAGAGTAGCCTATTGAGCCTTGATGTTCCTCTTGAGAGCAGCTAGCTCTTCTTCTGTCAGTTTGGAGACATCAATGGCGGGGATGATGGTTGAGCTTGAGGTGGCCATTGGGTGGAGTTTGAAGGAGAGGTGAAGGTGAATTGGGTTTGGTGGCGGCATATTGTAAAGATGAGCTTTGAAATCTTTAGAGAGTGAGAGAGATTAGGATGCAAGAGAGCAAGGTGATTTGGTTTAAGTAAAGGATAAATAATTATAGGTGAGTGAGATAATTGGCAAGAGATAATTATGGATAATCAGGGGATACGCTTACCAAAAATCTCTCATAGAAAACCATCCAAACCTGCAATCGGATCTTTTCTCTCTCCTCTAGTAACGTCTCTTCTTCTATCTTTTCCAATGAACTAGCCATTCCTCTCTGCAAACCAGTCAAATCAACATTCAAAGCAGTACTTCTCACTGAAGCAATGTTCACCTGCAATTCTCCAACGTTACTCAACCTGTTCCCATCAATGATATTCCTTTCTCTGTTCCCCCTTAAGCAAAGCTCGATCGGGACGATTCCAAAGATCTTGAGTGGATACAAATATCTAGTTTGGATATTTAATTGGGTTCACACAAAAATTCAAAGATATATCCAAACAAAACATGAGATAGGGAACAAAGATGATCTAGATAATTATACCCAGTAAAAATTGGTAAACAAAGAAAGGTTCATACGGAAGGTTTACCTGGATCATGGCTTAGGGCGGCTTGGCAACCAATTATCATTTTGGCTTATAACTTGGGTTCAGATAATCAAATTGGTTGCATTGGCAACAAATAAGATGTTATCATGCTTAGTTGAAGCACATATGATAAATAATAGAAGTTGCAAGAGATTAGGAAATCATGTAACACATAGCACATAGCAAGGTTTAATAAACAAAAAGTTGCAATTAACAAGATGCATAGAAGATGTTCCCTGATTAAGATTAATCGATCTAGCCAATCATTGAGGGAATAGTTGACATGGAATTCCTCACTTTAGAGAGATCATCCCAAGGAGCATTCATAAATGCTCAAAGGGTTTTCTATCCAGTGATTTGGTGAATATATCAGGAACTTGATCTTCTGTCCTGCAATGATCCATTCTTATAAAAAAATTCTCAACATTATCACATAGAAAAGGATGACGAATATCGATATGCTTAGTACATGAGTGATGAACGGGATTTTTGGAAATGTTGATAGCACTAGTATTATCACACATAATAGGAATGATGCTAAGAGATATACCAAAATCCTCCAATTGTTGTTTGAGCCTCAATACCTGGGCATAACACGATGCAGCAACTATGTACTCCACTTTCGCAGTGGAAATGGCAATAGATTTTGGTTCTTTGATTCCCAAGAGACAAGGCATGGGCCAAGGAACTGTGTCGTCCCTGATGTGGTTTTGCGATCCACCAAGTGTCCTGCAAAATCTGCGTCAGAGAGGCCCACAAGTTCAAACCCATTGTTCATTGGATACCAAAGGCACATATGATCGTTCCCTTTCAAGTACCGCATGATACGTTTGACTTCAGTTAGGTGTGACTCCTTAGGATTTGCCTGAAATCTAGCACAGAGACACACACTGAATATGATATCTGGCCTACTTGTCGTTAGATAGAGTAATGATCCAACCATTCCTCTATACATTGTAGCATCCATATCTTTTCCATTAAAGTCTGCATCAAGGCGAGTGTTAGGAGAAATAGGGGTATCAATAGGTTTAGATTTATCCATAGCATACTTCTTCAACAACTCCTTGATGTATTTTTGTTGATGTACTCTTGTTCCCCTAGAAGATTAAGAGACTTGTAATCCAAGAAAAAATAACAATTCCCCTATCATACTCATCTCAAATTCATTGCTCATGCGATTTTTTAATTTCTCTACAAGTGCGGGATTAGTGGAACCAAAGATAATATCATCAACATAGACTTAAACTACGAGAATCTCACCTTTATGTTCCAAGAGGAACAGTGTCTTATCGATCGCACTTTACTATACTTAAGTGATATTTTTATTCAAATGGATCACACTTTAACCATTTAACATAAATATGATAATATAATAAGAAGGGTCAATTATCGGAAACCACCCGTTGAATGGGCCATATTGCTCAAAACCACCCCTTTAAATCGATATTACCGGAAACCACCCGTGTTTCACATGCCGTTAAACAATCGCCACCCTACCCCTGATTCCGTTTGAAATCCGTTAAGTCTGGTCCCATAAGTCTTTTTTCTGAATATTTTATGTGAACTAAGATTTAAAAGTAATAAAAAAAAGTGAAATTAAAAAAACAAAGATTTGGGTTTCTTCCCCAATTCATTTTCTGGTTTCGTCCTCTTGTTTCTCGTCAGAGCTATGGCAGACGTCAAGGATTCCGGTGAAGCGGCTCCGTCGGCAGCTAAGTAAACAAACTTCTTCCTCTAAGCTTTTACACCCAAAATTTCCATCATAAATAGAGCACTGAGTATCAATTTCAAAGCAAACCAAGCGGAAAATGTAGTTCAAATATAGCAGAGCATTGCACCGGCGACCTGAGCTATGCCGCCAACGGCATCATTATGCTCCACCGTCCAGCCCCCAATTTCCCCAAATCTCAACCCTAACCCTAATTTCAATTCCTCCGCCAGAATCCTCTCTCTCGTCAAATCCTTCCCTTACAACACGGGTGGTTTCTGGTAATATCGATTTAAAGGGGTGGTTTTGAGCAATATGGCCCATTCAACGGGTGGTTTTCGGTAATTGACCCTAATAAAATACCTAATAAAAATAATAACTATTAAGATAGATATTTAATATAATATATTGTTATTGTTGAATCGTAGTGTGTTAGACAGGGAACTATGAAACTGTTCCCTGGGCAGCGGAAATAACAGAGATTCAGTAGTAACAGTAAGACAGTTCCTTAGAGAGGAAACTCTATCAACCAACTACTTGAAAAGAGAAACCTCTACCTCTAGGTATTACCCTAGGAGGATTTCAAACACATGTACTTGTATTATTAATAAGTTGTACAATCTCACAAGTCTTCTCTCCACCTAATCACACATAGTTCCTAGGTTTCTAGACTTTGAGTGCAATCAACTAGTAACAACACAAGAACACAACAAAAGACTCTAAGCAAGTATTGATAGGGCTAAAGTCGTTATGCCTAATCAAAGTAATATTCAAAAACCTAACTAAGTGGGAAGGCGAGGGAATGAGTCTTGGTACTACACTTTGCCATGTGCTGTAGAATGACCCTAGAAAGGTCAATTTTCTCCTTATTCCAAAACCTATCCAGCAGCAGCAGATCGGTGGCAGTGAGTGTGCTCCTCTTCTCTTGCCTAGGAACGACAGCCTTCATAATGATGTGATGCGCTATTCATTGAGGCAGAGTGAGTAAAGACACATGAGTACCTTCAGATGTTGACTGGAAGAGCCTCTGAGAACTAGCCTCCTTGGCTTTCTTTTGAGCATCAGTTATCTTCTCACCAGGAACATCACTGAACCCTTCAGCAGAGACACCCAACAGTCGAGCAACTTTTGACACAGTGAACGATAGATCTTCTCCCTTGACACGAGATGTTCCTATCATAGTGGAGGGGGAGGAGGTGAGGTTGAAGGACTGGTAGAACTCACAGATTTGGTCAGGATTCGCCAAGACATGGTTGGAGAATAGATGTTCCCATCCTTGAAATTAAACCCTCTCCAAGACTTCTTCAAATCCATTTTCAGCAAGGAACCCTTTCGGAATCTGGAGGTGAGGAAGGATCTTTTTCCTGTCAGTAGACTGTTCCTCCACCTTCGCCTTCTTCGGCTCGATTTTCTTGATTTCTATTTTCTTAGCCGACCGAAGGCGTTCCTTCAAAGTGCCTGGAGTCGTCTCACCGGCGGCGGACTTTGTCGGTGTCAAAAAGCCAGTGGACACTCGTTGTTCCCCAATGATCTCGACATCAGGATCTTCCTCATCATCCTAAGAGCCGATAGTGTGCTTGCTCTTGCGACTGGGCTCAACAGATTCAAGAGGGCGAAGACCTAATTCGCCTTCTACCTCGGCCATGGCCTCTTCTTCTTCAGCTTCTTTTGATTTGGGAGGTGAGTTAACTTCTTCTTGCTCAGTGACAACCACCAGTTCCCTGGACGCCTCTGTTTCCTAGGGCTGTTCCTCCTGAGGCTGTTCCTCATGAAGTTCGGCGATAGAGGAGGTGGCCTCTTTGGCAATCTCCACCACGGCAGCAATGGAGGTAGCTTCCTTGGAAGTGGGAGTTCTGACAGCCAGTTGTGCCTCAATGGATTGCTTGAGCACAGCCAGTTGCTCCTCGGTGAAGCCGGAGACATTAATGGCGGGGGTAGAAGAGGAGGTTGGGGTAGACATTTTGGTTATGAAAGTGATGAAGAACAGATAGATTGAGGGTGTTTAGGGTTGAAAACGGCAGAGAGCAAAGAGAGAGTTGCAGAGATCAAGAGAAAATTAGGATGTGAGAAAGTAGGGTAAATCAGATTGAGGTGAGGATGAAGATTTATAGAAAGGGAAGAGATTTGGGAAGAAAGTATATAAGGAAAATTAGGATTTACTTACCAAAAATCTTGCCATTGACATCATACAAACCGGCAATCAAATCTTTTCTCTCTCTACAGGTAACGACACTTTTTCTCTCGTTTCCCACAAACTGGCCGTTCCTCGCTGCAGAGCTATCAAATCAGCATTCAATTCAAGCGGCGCAGAGAGCAACGTTCACCTGCAAATCTCAACGTTCAACATACTGTTCCCAGCCACTGTTCCTTTCGCAGTCCCCCCTTAGGCAAAGCTCCATCAAGACGACTCTAAGGTGCTTGAGTGGATAGAAAGGCTAGTTTGGATATTTTTATGGGGTTCACACAAAATTTCAAAGATATATCCAAACAAAAATAGAGGTAGGGTACAAAGACGATCCAGATAATTGTACCCAGTAAAATTTGGTAAACAAAGAAAGGTTCATAGGGAACGTTTACTTGGATACATGCTTGGGACGACAGTGCAACCAATTATCATTTTGGCTTGTAATGATGGGTGTAGATAATCAAATTGGTTGCTTTGGGCATGAAATAAGATGTTATCATGTAATCATGAAGCACAGATGATCAAGTAAAGAAGTGCGAGTAATCATGATATCATGTAACACATAGCACATAACAAGACATGATGAACTAAATTTTGCAACTAATAAGCGACATAGAAGATGTTCCTTGATTAAGTTTGATCAATTTATTCAATCATGGAGGGAATAGTGGATAGTGAGTTCCTCAGTTTAGAGAGATCATCCTAAAGAGCATTCTCAAATGCTCAAAGGGTTTTCTATCAAGTGCTTTGGTGAAGATATCTGCAACTTGATCTTTTGTCTTGCAATGATCCATTCTAATGAAATTGTTCTCAGCATTATCACATAGAAAATGATGACGAATATCAATATGCTTAGTACGTGAGTGATGAACATGATTTTTGGAGATGTTGATAGCACTAGTATTATCACACATAATGGGAACGGTGCCAAGAGACATACCAAAATCCTCCAATTGTTGTTTGAGCCATAATACTTGGGCACAACAAGATGCAGCAGCTACGTACTCAACTTCGACGGTGGAAAGGGCAACAAAATTTTGCTTCTTTGATGCCCAAGATACAAGGCATGGGCCAAGGAACTGTATCGTCCCTGAAGTGCTTTTGCGATCCACCAGGTGTCCCACAAAATCAGCATAAGTGAAACCCACAAGTTCAAATCCACTGTTCCTTGGATACCAAAGGCAGATATGATCGTTCCCTTTCAAGTACCGCAGGATCCGTTTGACTTCAGTTAAGTGTGACTCCTTAGGATTTGCCTAAAATCTAGCACAAAGACACATACTAAACATGATATTTGGCTTACTTGTCGTTAGATAGAGTAATGACCCAATCATTCCTCTATACATTGTAGCATCCACATCTCTGTCATTCAAATCTGCATTATCTTGATGTTTGAGTTCAATATAGCTTCTCATGTTCCTACTATCTCTCTGCATCGTTTATCACCAATGGAAACGGTTCCCCCTGAGTGTTGTTGAAGTGATGTAAGGTGATCTCTATTTCCTGTCATATGGCATGAGCATGCGCTATCTATGAACTGCATGTTGTTCCCCCTCACTTCATCCTGCATTAAGAGAGTTAGTGTTTGGCGACCCAGGCAAGCTTGGCTTTACCTAGTCGCTTAGAAACAAAATGATATTCTCTAGATTGGTTTGCATTCAACCCATTCTCCAAATTTTTCACACGCTCTTCTAGGTACATGTTCCTATCCTTGGTATTCTGGAGATCCCTATTCTTCAATTATCTAAGCTCAGGTATGGTTAACTCATGTTCCTCACTCTCTTGTTTTTCACCTTTGTATCACATACCATACTTGGACTCAACAAAGGTAACTTCTTCCTCTTTAAGCTTTTGCTCAACTAGAATAGAGTGAATCTTGTTCATCTGAGCTTTCATCTAAGACAGTTCCCTTTCTGTCTTAGAAGGATCAAGTTCATGAATAGCATCACATTTAACACAAGGAACAATAGAGGAACTAGCAATTCTAGAGATAGATTCATTCAATTCATTGCATTTATCCTCAGCATTACTCAAGTCATTTTGAGTTTTAAGATTCTCATTATACATGCTTTTTATAAGTGAAATCAAGGATTTCTTTATCAAAATTGACAAGAGATTCAAAGAAAGTTTCAGGATCTACCTCTTGTTCTTCACTTGATGACTTCAGAGTCATTGCACACATTTTGTTGTTACCCCATGCATCTGGCTCGTCATTATCAGAGTTGGAACATTCATCACCCCAGACAGCAACGAAAGCTTTCTTCTTGTCATTTCCAGAATTGTCATCGTTGGTGTTGTCTGAGTTGTTCCCCTTGGGACACTTGTTGGCATAGTGGCCCTTGTCCTTGCAGTTGTTGCATGTAACATCCTTGAGATCTCGTTTCTCACCATTGTTCCCATCATTCCTGAATGATTTGCCCTTGCGATAGAGAGATCGCATGGCCTTGGTGAGAAGAGTTGTTTCTGGATCTATACCATCCAAGTTTTCATCTTTGTTGTCTTCTATCATCTTGACAGCCTTTTCAACCCTCAAGGCTATTCCTTTAGGTTTAACATTCTTGTCTTCTTCATCAATATTTTTTATTTTTCCAAACACTTCATGAAGTGTGAGAGAAAGAGTATTGGGGTTTTCTTTGAGAATAGCTTTGGTCATCTTATGCTTTGGAGGAAGCCCATCAATGATGATAAGAACTTTCTCCTTGGGAAGAATGTTTGCATCCTTGATCTCATGAGAAGAAAGTCTTGCCATTATTTCCTCAAATCTGGATTGGTAAGAGGAAACAGATTCACCATCGATCATGACAAAGTTATAAAAGTCTTTCTTAGCTTGATAGCGGTCAATCTCTCTGAGATCGGAACTTCCCATGTACATCTGTTCCAAAGCATCCCACATGTCTTTAGCAGTTGCACAAGACTGTAATTTTGAAGCATCTTCAGCACTAAGGGCATTGTTGATGAACATGCGAGCCTTAGAGTTTTTCTCCATGATTCTGAAATCATCTTGGCTCCAAGGTGTTGTTCCCTTGAGTACTTCTTCATCAACTTTCTTATCACCAACTTCAACGACTCTCTAGCATTGGTAGTCATTACTCTTCATCCAGTCGGTGAAGTGGTCCTTCCAGTGTTGAAACTTTCCATCGATGGGCAGGAACGGCGGTTTGTTGTTCCCAATCCCGACTTCATAAGTTGAAGACATTGTTACTTGTGAATCTGAAAAGAGAACACACAATCTAGAGCGAACCTGCTCTGATACCAATTGTTGAATCGTAGTGTGTTAGACAGGGAACTATGAAACTGTTCCCTGGGCAATGGAAATAGCAGAGATTCAGTAGTAACAGTAAGACAATTCCTTAGAGAGGAAACTCTATCAACCAACTAGTTGAAAAGAGAAAACCTCTACCTCTAGGTATTACCCTAGGAGGATTTCAAACACGTTTACTTGTATTATTAATAAGTTGTACAATCTCAGAAGTCTTCTCTCCACCTAATCACACATAGTTCCTAGGTTTCTAGACTTTGAGTGCAATCAACTAGTAACAACACAAGAACACAACAAAAGACTCTAAGCAAGTACTGATAGGGCTAAAGTCGTTATCCCTAATCAAAGTAATCCTCAAAAACCTAACTAAGTATAGTAGGCAAGCAAGGGTCGAATCCCACAGGGAGGAAGTAACCTTTCTAAGTGCACAAATGTATGTCAAAGGTAACAAAGGGGGGTTTTTGGTTTGTTTTGCAAGTAACAAAGTAAATAAAATTATATCAAAACAAAGGTTGAAATCAATTGAGAAAAACACTTAGCCAGACAAATATCCACCATTCATTCGACCCCCGCGACCGCGGTTCTTCTCGCTGTTGCACTCTTGCCTTTTGTTCCTTCCGCGACCGCGGCCCTCAGCCCCGCGACCGTGGTCTTGCTCCTATAGAATTCTTCTCTTCCTCTCGGCTTCTTCCTTCATCTTCTCACGTGGCTTTCTTCTCCTTCTTCTTAATCTTCCATTAATCTTCTCCAAACCACCAAATTTACACTTCTTCTTCTCAACTCCATATTCCACAATTGTTCTCTAAACATCTCCAAATGGCACCCAAAACACCGGTAAGAACTCCTAGTTAAACACTATAAAGTAGCGCTGATCAAGTACTCACAACACTAGTTCGTAGCATGCCTGGAACCTTAGATCTCAATCCGCAATTGCTCTTCAGTATGCTTCCTTGATGATAGTTGAGATACCTTTCCCTAAGATATCCTCATCTATTTATAGTGGTAGCTAAGACCTTCTTACCAAACACCTAAGACATCTATCGGTTCCTATACATGGTAATGGTCTAATATTACTTTTCCCTCTAAACAACTTAGCTCATAATCACATGGTTTCCATATAAAAACTTTCCTAAGACACGCTATCTAGCTCTTCTCTCTCCGAGTAGATCTTCAAAACAAGGTTTCCATATGTTGCGGCCTTTACTAGTAACAGCTGGAAATTCCTGCAATCTGCATTGTTCCTTATATGTTGTTTTCATGTATAAAAGTTTCCTTGTATGAACTATACACGCGATTCATTCTTCAATTTTGCTTCCGCGTAACTGTTCCATGTTTTCACCAAGTTCCTTAGCAATCCTCTGCTTTCTCTTCTTTCACATGCTTTCCATTATTCCTTAATTCTTTCATAAACTCTGAAACTCATAGAAACAATGTAAACCATAAAACCCAATGGTGTTTATCATCATCAAAACCATAGGGAACGTCATGGTTCCAACAGTTATGTTTATTACTCTTTTTTGTTTGATAATATATGTCGTTTTAGATGTTTAAGAGTGTCATTGTTGAAAATAAAATAAATATTTCTTTAGCTAATTTATTAACCTATATTAACACTTGTTAATTGCAAATATTTATTTTACCTAATAGTTGCAGACATAAGAGAAAAATGGTTAGGGTGCCCAATGTTGAAGAGCAATCTTTACAGCTCATTAATAAAATGTCATTTAAAATATTCAAATAACGATTATTGATTAACAAAATTCAAATGTTAGAATGACATGTATGCCTATATTTCGTACATTGTTGAATAGAACAAAGGAAGGTAATAAGGTATAAAATTGTATGACATAATATATCTGCAATTAACATAATTGTTCTTCCAACATAATACGTAGATGAATTGCAAAAGCATATTTTTGAAAATTGAAACATAAAAAATAATTGTCAGATAAGAATTGCAGATAAACATAATACAATAATTATATTGTAATAGTATAATAAATGATGTGATAAATTATGAAAATGACACGTGTAATAGATGATGAGGCTTTATGAGGGGGACATATGACCTTAGACATTAAAAAATTCAGTATTATACAATTTATGTCATAATAATATAAATTTTTATATAGAAATATTTAAGTAGGTAGAGGAATAAATCAAATTATAGATAACCTTATTTCAATAAACAAAAACAATTAATTAAGAGCATAATGACACCAAAAATTTGATAGAAGGATCTTATACAAAATAATGTCATATATATACTAAAGAGGCATGTCAGATTATGACAAATATAATCACATAATTAGAACAATATCTATTTAAAATTATAATTTATAAAATTAGATAATGACAAGTGACCAATTGTGAAGAAGATTGTAACGAAAGATTATTTGCCTCAACATGGAGATGCCAAGTGACATCAATCACTTATATTTTAGTTATGGATGATAAGAGAGCAGATTCGGAGGAAGGAGTGCCCTTTGCGTCCATGTCTCAGTTTATACCCTTACTCCCTAGTCCTTGTCATCGTCCTCCCAGGCCCTTGTTCCTCGTAAAAATCATCCCCATTCGACAAAAGAAAAAACCTTAAAATTTGTTTAAGCACGTATATATTAGTTTATAGTGTAATATCCCTCATTTCTATAAGGATATTTGGGTAATTTTTTCCCAAACCTTCGTTTGGTAAAATTTTCGTTTTCAGAGAAGTTAGGATTTTCCGTAACGTTTATGAGATCCGAAATAATTCTTTGAGTAGTATAAAATACATTCGATGTATTTTCGGGACTTAAAACATTTGTTTGGATACAAAAATATAATTTTTGGGGTTAAGACCATGCCCATACATGTTCCCGGACAAAAGTGGGCAAAAGAGGCCGAATTTGGCCTTGACCGCACCCGCGGTCAGGCACCGCACCCCGCGGTGGCAGTCGTATGCAGGACGTGCATCGCCGGCATGTGTGCCGCGTGTCCTTCGTCGTGGCGGTCACCTGCTCCTTGGCCGGGGTGACTCACTTGCTTGCTTGTGTGCTGCTTGTTGGTTTCTATAAAAGGAGGAGATCTGGAGTTGTTTTTTAGCACTCCAATCCGAGCTTTCTCCCTCTCAAATCTCTCATCTCCATTGTCGCCGGAAAGCTCAAGCTCTCGCCGGAATTTCGAAGCCTTCGCCGGAGCTCTTGTTAGAAGTGGTGGTACACTCAAGGTGGTCCTTTGGAAGTGCAAGGAACCCAGAAGTCGGAGCCACCACGAGTCGAGCTTCGTCGTCTTCCCCGGTAAGCCTTTTCCCTTTCGTCGTCTTCGCCGCTGTAGCTCCACCGCACCCGCGGCAGGGCCACCGTACCCACGGTATGGTTGGGCTCGTGGTGTGGCTTTGGGTGTTGTGGTCTCGATCGAGGCTTCGTTCCTTCGATTTAGTTCGTCTTTCTTTAGATTCGTATATTTGGTTATCGAATCTAACTTAAGGTCTCGTTTGGGTCGATCCGTAGAAATCTGTAATCCCAGATTTGTCCCCGTTTTGGACCCAGGAATCCGTTGTCTTTGAGCTTCGTTAAGCTTCATTTAAATCTAAGGCAAGTGACGGTTCGCTCTTGCTTAATCATTCCATGTTCTATTAATTATCAATTGTTTTTAATTGTTAATTAAATTGGAGTGAACCGTTGTTTTCGTTTGGGAACTAATTTTATAAATAACGTGATTAAAAGGTGATGTTATAATAGGTTGTATATGTTGCTAGAAACAACGCTATTATACTTGTTAATTACCGTGATGGTATTGTTGTGGATTAAATGTAAACTTTAATAATGCTAGAATAGCACGAGTATTCGTAGGAACGATATCCCTTGTAAGGATAGCTGTTTCTTTATAATTCTCTTAAGATCGTGACCCATTGCTTCCTATCCACCGTTAAGGATCTGAAGTGTTAAGAACCTTGCTAGTGCAATTTGGGTGGGCATAATTGTCACCCTGTGTATTAAACTTTCGTTGTTATTCGAAACATTAAACTTTCGTTGTTATTCGAGATATTAAACTTTCGTTGTTATTCGAGACCTTAAACTTTCGTAGCTACTCAAGATAATATTAAAATCCTTAACATTAATTTAAGTTTTGGAAGTAAATAAGATAAGTGCGGTGACGCACATAATTAATATAATCTAATATCCCTTAAATTTTAGTAAGAGTATTTGGGTAATTTTCTAATCCTTCGTTCGATTAATTATTTCGCTTTCAGTGGAGTTCGGATTTTCCGTAATATCCATGATCTTCGAAATAATTCCCTGAGTGGTATAAAATACATTCGATGTATTTTTGGGACTTATAATATTTGTTTGGATATAAACATATAATTTCCGGGGTCTAAAAACCCATACCAATCTTATCCCTCCACGTTCAATTCTTATCCTCCCGTTCAACTTGGCTTCCACTTGCAATTTGGCCGGTCCCCTACAGAGGGACTTGTCGGACCTTTGCCCCCTCCTTGCCATTAAAGGTGGTGTTGGTGAAGGGTAGAAAGGCACACCAGACTCTACATCGTCTCCCTCTCGTGAAGCTCCCTCCAAGCTCCGCCATCGTCGACGAGTTGTGTGGTGCTGCTCCTCCCTGTCGTCGTGTGGGTGCTGCTACTGGTGTTGTGGTCCTCCTCCTCCCCGCCAGCGCCGCTCCATCCTTGGCGTCGAGAAACCGGCGAAGCCCCGTCGCCATCGCCTCCCCTGTTCCCGGCGAGACCCCTGTTCACCTTCTCCCTCTCGGCCATCATCTTCCCGCCGACGACAAGGCAAGCTCCTTCTTGGAGTCGTCGCTGCTGATGTCGTGTGTCTCGTGTGGCTGACTGCTGCTTCTCCCCGGCAAAGGTGAGCCACCGACGAGGCCGTTGTTGGCTCCTGTGTGCCACCGTTGCTCCGCCCGGCGCCGAGTTGTGTTGTCGAGCTACTGCTCCCCTGTTCCGCTTGTCTCCCCTATTCACCATCGTCACGGCGTCGCTCCTCGGTTCGCCTCCAGCTGCGGTTGCGACCTCAGACCGGTGATCCCCTCTGCCCAGCACGACGAACCAGAAACGTCGTTTCCTCCTCCGCCGAGCCCTGTGCGAGCTCCTGGGCGTTGATTGTGCTGCTGTCCGAGCCACCTCCATGGTGCTGCTCCTCCTCCCCGGCGCGGCTCCATCCCTGGCGTCAGATCTCCGGCGTCGAGAAGACCCCGGCGAAGCCCGCGCCGATCGACCTCTGTTGTTGCGTTGTTGTTGTTCCTTGTTGTGAGGTAGAAGACGAAGGAAAGAAGAAGGAGTGGGCTCCACTCCTCTGTTTTGTTATTGGGCCGAGAAGCCCAAGTCCCATTCCAGTCCAGATTTGACCCGAAATTATTCGAGCGGTATAATTTCGATCCCCTTTCGTTCGTATTTTTTCTTTAGGAAGTTTAATTAATATAATTCCTTAAATTCGTCCAGTCAAATTAATTGATAGATAATTAATTTGTCAGTTAGAACGTGATATGCTGGATCGCGTGTGGACTCGTACTCTGCTAGGGATATTCTGAAGCTTAGGCCATATCCTTGGAAATGATATTTTCGGTAGTCGTCTCGTCCAGATTCATCGCCGAATCTACTCCAGGCAAGTGGCGGTTCGCTCTTGCTCATCATTCCATATTTCAATTATTTATCAATCGTTTAGTTGTTAAATAATTTGGGATGATTCTGAAATATGTTGGGAACTGTTTGTTAGTAATATAATTAAAATCTGATATTATTACTATGTTGTATATTCTGCTAGAACCGACGCTAGTATAATTATATATATATTGTGCAGGTTGGGCCATGATGGCTTGTGTGATGTGTTTGTGTGTTAGACTAATAGTTAGCACGAGTATTCATAGGGGCGATGGGCTCTAGATTGCGGCTTAGTCGTTTCTTTATAACAAGTGGTGAAGGGGCAGGCTATAAGTCCCCGACACCTTGTGTTGTGGTTGTTGTGGATAAGGTCGTGGACTCTATATGTGGTCCCGTCTCTTCTGATCGTGTTGTGGATTGAGGTTTGGACCCTGAGAGGTCCATTCCTTCGATATATGTCCCTCATGACGAAACATATATCTAAAAGCTTATAACGTGATGTGTGTGTTTTGGAATTAAATAAGATAAGTGCCGTAGGTTCGCACATGATTAATATACCTTGGGCGAGTAGTGCAGCTAGGCGCTAGTGCAGCTAGGAAAACTCGTCTTAACTTTAGTCGCTCGAATGCGATACTGTGATTCTGTGATTGTGTGTATATTATAAATTAATGTTCCCCAACATTTGTCATGTTTCCTATAAGGCTCATTTCATTTAGAGTCTTCTTTTTGGGATTGATTGCTGTGAGCCTCGGTCTCCAGAATCTTCTCTTGTGCATACCTCTTGTTATTCCAGTAGGAGTATGATGGTTCACTATCGTCACCGGTTATTATTCGAGAAGCGATGGGTCTAACCTAATACGACTGCTTCGAACCACCCTGTTTTATTCCCTTGCTAGTCTATTCATTTAGACTAACCAACCATAATTATTCCTTGCATGGTTGGCTGGTGTCATCCGTTCGATTCAGCACATCAGGTATGTTGCTGTTCCGTGAAGGCTAGAACGACTATGAAAATGAACGGTGGTTTTGGATGTTTTTATTGTTTTTAATCAGGTTAAGATCCTTGGGCAGGTGATCACTACAATCACAACCCTTTTCCTAATATTTTAAAGACTTCCGATGTAATCTATTTACTCTGTTATTTGTTAAATTCTGTATTACGACTTCCGCTGTCTTTTGTTTAAACTCTGTATGTTGTCCTATTCGGGATTGGGATGTAATCCCGGGACTCAAGTTTTGATTGAATATTATTATGATTTTGTATCATATGTGTTTCATGATTATATGTAAACGGTAAAGCCTGGGGTGACTTCGGTGAGGAAAACCGAGGTCACTGGCGGTAATACCTTTCCAAATGGGTTAAGATTTGGGGGTGTTACAGATTTGGTATCAGAGCCGAATTTTTTTTAAAACGGGTGGGTTTTAAAACATTTTCTGGGAATGAAATTTTTTATAAACCGTTTACTCGTTTGAAACTGAGAAATGTTTTCGAAGGCTCTGAATTTTCAAAATGAAAAGAATTTGAAATATCACCGTTCATAGTCGTGCCTTCTTTAATCTGATATGAGAGGTATGAGAGTTACCTCTATATCTAGAAAGACTGAGTTCTTCTTGTTGTTGTAAGACATAGGTGTTTGTCTATTCTTTTGAAAGGACTCGGAAGGTGCTGAGATGATTCTATCATTTCTAGTAATGTTAGATTTTCCTATTTCTCTGAGATATTTCGAGATTGGAAGACCTAGTAGTTCCCTCGAAGGTATCAAGTTTGTGCTTCCTAGTAGTACTAATATCCTAGTGCGGTAATCTCCGAGTAATTTGGTGTGAACGCTCGGGAGATTAGTGTAGATGAATCTTGTGCTCTATGTTCATAATTCATCTATAGAATTACCAAGTTGATCTATTCTAAGTGATTTTATTACATTGATATATGGGATAATTAAGGAATCACTCTTAAGAGTTTTGAGGTCTAAGTATGATGTCATAGTCGTTGACATTCATTATTGAGGAAACGAATACGAAAGATTAATGCTCGAGGTAGTCGGGATTTGCCTCCGTATGAAAATTTGTGGGATGAACCTAAGGTAGAGTTCGTTGAGCCGTTAAGGTAGGCCAACGGGATATTGTAATAATGACGTTTAAATGGAAGCGATTTCCAAGGGAACTCTAAGGAAGATCCCCAAGGAGAGGAAAATCCTAGGGGAGATCCCGAGGAAGATCCTCAGAATAAGGAAGATCCGGAGGAAGATCCTCGAGAGGAGGAAGATCCTGCGGAAGATCCTTAGGAAGAGGAAGATCCAGAGGAAAACCCTGAGGAAGATTCTCGAGAGGGGGAAGATCCGAGAGAAGATCCGGAGGGAACTACCGATGAGGACCCGGAGGAAGACCTCGTAAGGCAAGGCTAGAAGAGTCTGATGCCTAAAGTGTTCATTTATGAGTATCTTTGAGGGATATAAGGATTTTAAGTTAGAAATAACTCATTTAAGACAGTACGAGTCGTTGGACTCGATAAGTGGAATTTTCAGAGGATGAAGAGTTAGGACTCTTGGGAATTGTCAAGGATTGACATCTTGTGAATATGTCATCCATAAGGTTTAAGGTGCAACTCTTTGAAGAAGATTAAGTTATAAAGTTGTTGTGTTAAGAGGTGACCACTTAAATAAAAAAGGTTACAGTTTAAGAATAGGATATGTTAATGATCTCGAGGTATTAAAGTTCAGTATAGAGAATTGTTCAGATACGCCTAAAGAGTATAGTGGCAAGCGTTATCTCATACGCTGAGTTCTTCCGAGATTTCTTAAGGTATAAGAATGAATGTGTGATCCGTTTCGAGGAATATAGAGCATGGTGAAATTGAGGATTCTTAAAAGTGTAAGTTATAAAGTGATTTAAGGAATAGATTAAGTCATTACCGAAAGGATTTAAGTTAAAGATTGTTTAAAGGAAGGTGTTAAATTATTCTTGTAAGGATTTTAAGTTAGAGATGACGTAAGGTCAGTCTTACTTTAAAATAAATGATGGTTTCGCCAAAGGCTCAAGCTGAATTATCGATGGGATTCTATGCCACCACTGTGGTAAGGCTGGGCATAAGAGCCCTAGTTACCAAAAGGAAAGAAAGGATAACATATGTAGCATAGATGTTCGTTCCCTATATGGTTAACACTAGGGTCGACTCTATTACTTAATTCTAGATCCATTCATAAGATTCTTTCTTCATTTCTGGAGTAGCGATACATCAGTATGACTTTAATCGTTTCCTTAGTTGATTTGGCGAGTGTTATCTCATAGGCTAAGTTTTACCGGAATTTTTTTTTAGGGTGTTTGAACAAATGTGAGTGGGTAATGCCCCATGGGATCTAAGGGCTAAAATCTCATACGGGTACCCTGAACATTTGTTCTGATAAAGTATATAGGGATGAACTATATGGGGTTCACAATTCCTCGTTGTGAGGTCATGTTGTAGGCATTGTTATGGACAGACTGCTGAGAAGGGAAATGTATAAGAGGGATAGTTCATAGAGAACTTGTTTCCTCTATTACGACCAGTGTAGGACAATGGTTAAAGTTTGCTTTTAAAAAGCCCAGTGTGCAAAGTCATAGGTATTATTTTGGAAGATCTATTCGAAGTTTCGTTTTGAGGTCCGTTATGAGGTTTCCTTAAGAGAAACGATATAAGGATTAGACAGACAATAATTGATGTCTATTATGGTGATTTGATGTCACGATTAAGGAAATTAAGTGATTAGGCACAACAATGCTAATCGATTCATTGTGATCTTGTTTCGAGGAAACTAGAGGCCTGAGTTGGCAGTGAACTTTAGGGCCAAATTTAAATGGGCCAAATGATTGAAGTTGGGAAGTTGTCCTTTCAGGGAATAAGTAGTTATGACACTTGAGAATTTACAAAGATTCGATATTTGGACTTTATGTGAATAGGCCATCCATAAGGCGTATAGTACAACCTTTATTGGAAAGATCAAGTTGTGAAGTTACTGTGTAGAAAGAGGCCACTTAAATGGAAGAATTTCAATTTAAGGATCGATCATTTTGATGATTCCGATAAACTAAAGGATTTAGTACATAGATTAAGTTTGTGTATGCTTAAGGAATAAGGTAACAATGTTACTCGTGTACATCTATTGAAGGATTAAGACACAAGTGATTGATTCAGTTGGTAATGAATCATTTAGCAATATGATACTTTGAGGAAATAGGAGTAAGATCTCATGTGATGGGTTTGGGGAACATACAAATAAATTTTATGATTATTCTTGGAGAAAGTATATAAATCTTAAAGGATTTAAGTTAGAAATGGCATAAGGTCAAGCTTACTTCCAGATAAATGATGGAATTGTAAGAGGTACCTTTAAGGAAATTGAGGATGTAATGTTTCGAGGTTACTAAGAGTTGATAATTGGATTGTAAGGAATTAAGATGTGTGGGATTTTGTATATAAAGAAATTGGAAGGGAGATGCGTGTTCTCCTATTAAAGGAACATTATTATATAGTGATCAAGATCTTGTGGATATAGTGAGAATGATTACATGGTATAACATATATAGAGATAAGGTTGCGGATGATATCAAATGGACTGGAGGAAAAAGGTAACCCACGTTGGTTAAGGTAATCATACAACACGTTCGGGTGAAACAAGAGTATAATCCTATGGAATGGATTAATAAATCATGTTTAGGTAATCAGACATAGATTGTGGGATCTTATGAGTAAAGATTGGGAGATAAAGATATGGCATAAGGGCCGGATATGATTAAGGTAACGAGTGAATCGTTTATGTAAGGTCTGTATGACATGTGGGGGTACTAAGTTGTAGTACTGTTGATTTCTAAGTATATATTCGAGGACCATATTGTCAAAATGAGGTTAGTAGAAAGATGTTGTATACTTCTATATAAGGACATTAAGGTCTTCAGAAGGAAGAGTGCATGACCGTAAGGTTATATTGAAGATTTTTGTAATGGATACTCTGGTTAAGGCAATGGTAATCATGTGGATGATTACATCTATTCTAACGAGAGTAGGAATGTAAACAATATGTTGTAAGTGGATACGTGATCGAATAGGTAGTTCGATGTTGGCAATATAAGTTATGAAGACCATATTGGTTAAGGATACCGACCTAAGGAGGTTTGGGTATATACTTTGAGAGAAGTTTAGAGGTAAGTGTAAGAGAATATGTATTCTCATAATTAAAGTATAGCAAGTCTATTGTAGTGATCAGGACTTTGAGAATGGTCACGAGTTAGTACAAGTATAGCGTATGGAGATAGGATATGCGAGATAGTAGTATCATCTATGCCTTCGAGAGAGTGATAAAAGATGAGGTTTCAGGTTCGAGACTCACCAACAACCTATTGGAAATGGCTGCCTGTTATAGGTGGAGTCCCCAAGGAAGGGTTGGGGTGTATGGGCTACAGCCCTGTGATGGGCCGGGCCGTTAAGCTGTCGAGTCTCTTCTCTAACCTACTAGAAGTGGCAAGAATGTTGGGCCATCAGTGATGAGTTGGGATATATGGGCGGCGACCCATGTTAACGACTGGGCGACACCAGAAGGGTGGCTGGCCTAGGTCATTACATTAGGCTTGGACTCAGGTAGTGAGATTGAGGTGATTCCAGTCACCCATTAGTTTATCGATGCAAGTTTCGGGGTCGAAACTTTTCTTAAGGGGGTAGTAATGTAATATCCCTTAAATTTTAGTAAGAGTATTTGGGTAATTTTCTAATCCTTCGTTCGATTAATTATTTCGCTTTCAGTGGAGTTCGGATTTTCCGTAATATCCATGATCTCCGAAATAATTCCCTGAGTGGTATAAAATATATTCGATGTATTTTTGGGACTTAGAATATTTGTTTGGATACAAACATATAATTTCCGGGGTTTAAAAACCCATACCAATCTTATCCCTCCACGTTCAATTCTTATCCTCCCGTTCAACTTGGCTTCCACTTGCAATTTGGCCGGTCCCCTGCAGAGGGAGTTGTCGGACCTTTGCCCCCTCCTTGCCATTAAAGGTGGTGTTGGTCAAGGGTAGAAAGGCACACCAGACTCTACATCGTCTCCCTCTCGTGAAGCTCCCTCCAAGCTCCGCCATCGTCGACGAGTTGTGTGGTGCTGCTCCTCCCTGTCGTCGTGTGGGTGCTGCTACTGGTGTCGTGGTCCTCCTCCTCCCCGCCAGCGCCGCTCCATCCTTGGCGTCGAGAAACCGGCGAAGCCCCGTCGCCATCGCCTCCCCTGTTCCCGGCGAGACCCCTGTTCACCTTCTCCCTCTCGGCCATCATCTTCCCGCCGACGACAAGGCAAGCTCCTTCTTGGAGTCGCCGCTGCTGATGTCGTGTGTCTCGTGTGGCTGACTACTGCTTCTCTCCGGCGAAGGCGAGCCACCGATGAGGCCGTTGTTGGCTCTTGTGTGCCACCGTTGCTCCGCCCGGCGCCGAGTTGTGCTGCCGAGCTACTGCTCCCCTGTTCCGCTTGTCTCCTCTATTCACCATTGTCACGGCGTCGCTCCTTGGTTCGCCTCCAGCTGCGGTTGCGACCTCAGACCGGTGAGCCCCTCTGCCCAGCACGACGAACCAGAAACGTCGTTTCCTCCTCCGCCGAGCCCTGTGCGAGCTCCTGGGCGTTGATTGTGCTGCTGTCCGAGCCACCGCCGTGGTGCTGCTCCTCCTCCCCGGCGCGGCTCCATCCCTGGCGTCAAATCTCCGGCGTCGAGAAGACCCCGGCGAAGCCCGCGCCGATCGACCTCTGTTGTTGCGTTATTGCTGTTCGTTGTTGTGAGGTAGAAGACGAAGGAAAGAAGAAGGAGTGCGCTCCACTCCTCTGTTTTGTTGTTGGGCCGAGAAGCCCAAGTCCCATTCCAGTCCAGATTTGACCCAAAATTATTCGAGCGGTATAATTTCGATCCCCTTTCGTCCGTATTTTTTCTTTAGGAAGTTTAATTAATATAATTCCTTAAATTCGTCCAGTCAAATTAATTGATAGATAATTAATTTGTCAGTTAGAACGTGATATGCTGGATCGCGTGTGGACTCGTACTCTGCTAGGGATATTCTGAAGCTTAGGCCATATCCTTGGAAAGGATATTTTCGGTAGTCGTCTCGTCCAGATTCATCGCTGAATCTACTCCAGGCAAGTGGCGGTTCGCTCTTGCTCATCATTCCATATTTCAATTATTTATCAATCGTTTAGTTGTTAAATAATTTGGGATGATTCTGAAATATATTGGGAACTGTTTGTTAGTAATATAATTAAAATCTGATATTTCTATTAGGTTGTATATTCTGCTAGAACCGACGCTAGTATAATTATATATATATTGTGCAGGTTGGGCCACGAGTATTCATAGGGGCGATGGGCTCTAGATTGATGCTCAGTCGTTTCTTTATAACAAGTGGTGAAGGGGCATGCTATAAGTCCCCGACACCTTGTGTTGTGGTTGTTGTGGATAAGGTCGTGGACTCTATATGTGGTCCCGTCTCTTCTGATCGTGTTGTGGATTGAGGTTTGGACCTTGCGAGGTCCATTCCTTCGATATATGTCCCTCATGACGAAACATATATCTAAAAGCTTATAACGTGATGTGTGTGTTTTGGAATTAAATAAGATAAGTGCCGTAGGTTCGCACATGATTAATATACCTTGGGCGAGTAGTGCAGCTAGGCGCTAGTGCAGCTAGGAAAACTCGTCTTTACTTTAGTCGCTCGAATGCGATACTGTGATTCTGTGATTGTGTGTATATTATAAATTAATGTTCCCCAACATTTGTCATGTTTCCTATAAGGCTCATTTCATTTAGAGTCTTCTTTTTGGGATTGATTGCTGTGAGCCTCGGTCTCCAGAATCTTCTCTTGTGCATACCTCTTGTTATTCCAGTAGGAGTATGATGGTTGACTATCGTCATCGGTTATTATTCGAGAAGCGATGGGTCTAACCTAATACGACTGCTTCGAACCACCCTATTTTATTCCCTTGGTAGTCTATTCATTTAGACTAACCAACCGTAATTATTCCTTGCATGGTTGGCTGGTGTCATCCGTTCGATTCGGCACATCAGGTATGTTGCTGTTCCGTGAAGGCTAGAACGACTATGAAAATGAACGATGGTTTTGGATGTTTTTATTGTTTTTAATCAGGTTAAGATCCTTGGGCAGGTGATCACTACAATCACAACCCTTTTCGTAATATTTTAAAGACTTCCGCTGTAATCTATTTACTCTGTTATTTGTTAAATTCTGTATTACGACTTCCGCTGTCTTTTGTTTAAACTCTGTATGTTGTCCTATTCGGGATTGTGATGTAATCCCGGGACTCAAGTTTTGATTGAATATTATTATGATTTTGTATCATATGTGTTTCATGATTATATTTAAACGGTAAAGCCTGGGGTGACTTCGGTGAGGAAAACCGAGGTCACTGGCGGTAATACCTTTCCAAATGGGTTAAGATTTGGGGGTGTTACATATACCTTCAGACGAGTAGTGCAGCTAGGCAGTAGTGCAGCTAGGGAAAACTCGTCTTGACTTTGATCAGAGTAAAGTTCTCTCTCTCCAATCTGAATTCGCATTGTGCAGTGAGGTTTGTCGTGAACCGAAACATCAAGTCATTTTAAACGCTTATGAGCAACTATAAACGTTCCCAAACAATTGTCATATTTCTCCTTAAGACTCAATTCCTTTGGAGTCCTCTTTCAGTGCATATCTTAATAATAAATCATTTCGTGAAAGTACCGAGTTATATATATTGTTCCTTCGGTTATTATTCGAGGAACAATGATAGTAAACGGTTACGATCACTAGAACCACTCTGTTTTCATCCTTGCATAGTCTTTCATTAGACTAACCAACCGGGTTTTATTCCTTGCATGGTTGGCTGGTGTCATCCGTCCTATACGGCACATCAGTGGTTGGTTCCCGAAGACTTGAAGTAACCAATTGAAGAAGAGACTTGCAGACGAAGATTTAAGTGTCAGTGTTTTAAGTTGTTGAGTACTACTTTAATATATCTTTATACCTAGCCATGTTATAGGTTGATTCTTAAAAGTCTTCTGCTGTGTAATTTAAAGTCTTCCGCTGTATTATCACTCTGTTGTAAAATCATCTCCTCGTTTGACGAGAGATCTTTTAATAAAAGAGTTGAGTTTCATATGTAAATGTCTTCCGCTATTTAATCTTTCATTTAATATATTTACGTATTTAAGTTTAATTGTTCCGATTAAAGCCTGGGGTGACTTTGGGCGGTAATGTATGAGGTCACTGGCATGTGGCACTATCGGCAATAAGTCGGGGGTGTTACATATAGGGTGTACAAGGTTCGAGATGTAAGGTTTACCATCTAGAATGTATGAGGTTTAGGATTAAAGGGCATGAAATTTAGGGTTTAGGGATATGAAAATTAGAAAAATTATATATTCTCCCCTCGGGTTTACTCGTCCCTATCCAGTGATTAAAAAATTTCTCTTGCGAGCAATCCGCGTGAATCGTGATGATAATCCCCGCCTATTACCAACCATAGCTTTACTATTGTATATAAATAATAGATTAAATAAAAAATTTAGGTATTATCTATGATGTTAAATTGACTAAAATTACTCAATCAAATCCTAATAGAAAATGTCTACAAAAAAACTCTTATTATGAAATGATTTATTCGTATATATATGATTGATGTATCCTTATCCAATGTACTCTTCTTTCCAAAGTCAACTACTTAATGTAAGGTTTTCTTCTACCGACAACACTATGCAACACAATTGACAAAGTTAATAAAGACGTACTTCTCCTGCAACAATTCAACTCATACCCATCACACCCTCATTAGTTGGGATAATGATTGTTTCCCTAAATGTCAAGGTGGATTAGGTCTGCAAAAGTCAGGAATATGAATAAATATCTTCAAATGAAACTTCTTTGAAAATTACTACTCAAACCGGATTCAATGTGGGTTCGTATTGTAACTGAAAAATATTTAGGATGTTCGGACATCTTCTCTTACAAAAGGAAAAATAAACAATCTTGACAACATTCTAGGTTGCTCCATATACATACACATGCACTTAAAACATATTCCAGTCAAAATTATAATTCCACTTCGTATTCTAGCTTCTACATCCTGACGAGGATACATTTGTGCCAAAACAAATTCCGCTGACTATATCCGCGCCACTCCCGCCAAAAGTAGCATCTCCACATTCCGCAGCAGCCAGCTCCACATGGAACCTAACTTCGTGTGCAAACTGTTTTTCCGCGCCATCCACTTCCGCTCTTCTACGTGATCTGTGTTGTAGGGCAAGTTCGGCCAAAATAACCATAAACTCATGAAACCAACCCAATTTCGAAATAATAAAATAGATGCATGATTAAATGAGTGAACGAATATAATAAAGCAAATAGATAAATAATGACTTGCTAATGTGAATTCATTATTTTAAGTTAGTAGTTGTGGCGCATATTGGAGTGAGTAAGTACAAATCGTGATAAAATGTTTTGCTTTTTTCTTTCTTGCAATCGTGATCCAATGGTTACGCTTAGATCAATTATTGCACTTCATAGTTAGACGGCAGATTATTAATTAGCTTACTGTATGATTATTGACCAAATATAGTAGAGAAATAGCACCCATACCCCCTTTCACTAATCCATTTGCATTTGTAACCTACTCTTTTTGTTTTTTACAAATATACCTCATCCAAATTTTTTTCCTTTTGTTTTTGCAAAAATTCTCCCCAAAAAAAAAGATAAACTGAAATTAGAGTTTTTTTTTTCTTTTGGAAAATAAAATATGACATGACAATTGTTTTTTCTAAAAAAAAAGACAAATTTTAATTCTTTCCAAATGTGAAATTGAAAATGAAACTTGCTATAGAAAACTGAAATGGTTTCACAATTTTCACTTCATCGTCTCCATCCTCCTGGAAACGAGAGGTTTATGAAGAACCCTAAATCAACCGAGATTGCAGGTTTCTCCTGAAGAATATAAGGTTCAAACCCGAAAGGTTTCTCCTAAAGGTCCATCGTCTCCATCGTAAACTCGAAAGGTTTCTCCTGATGTAAACTCCAAAATCTCCTGAAGGTCCATCGTTAGCGAGAGTCGCGCTTTCGATTCTTCCTCCGACGACGTCGCCAAATTGCAGGTGGTCCACTGACGACGGCATTCAACGCCATTGGCTCGCGCTTCCGATTCCTCTTCCTCTCCTGTCTATCTCGTTCAAGCCTTCGAGGTATGTCCTTCGTTTTAGGGTTGCAGCCATTCAACGCCGTTTTAGGGTTGCTTCACTGCTGTTCATTGGGTTTTAGGGTTTAGTCAATGTTGTTCATTTTTATGGATTGATATACTTGTCATGAATTCTTTCCCCCAAATTTTGTCTCTTTTGACCTGAAATGACCTGAATTTAAATGCTGCAATTTATATAAACCTGTGAAAACTGTGTAAAAAAAACCCTTGTGGTAGAAATGGGGATCGTAACTTAAATTGATTTATATAAACATGTGGAAACCATGTATGTAGACTTACTTTACTATTTCTTAAGTTATATTGTCGCAATAAACAATGAAAATGTCAGATAAGTTTTAATTTTTGTCACAATTGCACGAATTACCATTGGTTGAAAACTTCATGTCAGTGTTGTTCATATTTTTGTCACATGATATAGTTATATTGTTGAAATGAACAATTACAATGTAAGTTTGTGAAACATTGTTGTGTGTTAAAAGTTAAAGTTTTTATTTGTCTCACTTTATAGCTCTCTTCCTCTCGCAACTTCCTTCTCTTTTCCTCTGATCTTTACATCTTAATATGTTTGTTTAAAATTTTAAGCATTTGTTATGAAAATGAGAACCATTTTGTGCATAGAAAAAACTGAAATGTTGATATTCTTTGTTCTTTGTCTATGTGCACTAGGCCAACTGAAGTCCTGTAGTTTTTCATATTTCACATCCTGTCATGTAGTTTTTAAGTATATGTTCCTTTCATATTTATTGACCTCATATAATTTGTATTGTTTAGGGTCATTTATTGAGATTTGAAGGGGGGAAATTTCAAGGCAGAGTCAACCAAAACTGTTGACGTGAAATGCTGAAAAATATTGAGAAATGCCTCTCTCCTGTGGACTGGCAGAGGATAATAAATGGTCCATTTGGACCTATTGTGAAGATGGTTCGTTGACAAACCTTTTCATGCCAGCTTGTGCATTACATTTTATTTCGTCAAGTAGAAACGAGGAAGTTGTTGGAGACGTGGTATGACTTGCAAGGACAGCTGCTGCATTTTTCAATGAAGGAGTTCGCACTTATGACTGGGTTAAACTGTGGTAAAATTACGGATAATGATCTGAAGCCGGATAAGAATGTCGTGAAAGAGGTATTTGATGTACAAAATCTGACATTGGCTGAGCTGGAGATCCTATTTATGCATACACGGGATTACATCCCTTTGAAATATAAACACGGGTTCACATAAACACGGGTCATGTCAAATTATTAACTGATATCAACCGATTAACGAAATTCCTGTGGGGCAGGGTTTGCTACATTGAAACTCACCAGGCTTTGAGTTCAATGGTGAAGAATAGATTAGAGACTGTACAAACAAGCAGAGAATCAAGTGCAAGGTTGGTATTGTAATTACAATACATTGATGGTTTCTTATAAGAAATAAGAATCATATGATATGAAAAATTGCACTTCAGGTATGGCTATTTGAAGCTGTAAAACCAATTGCTTCAGCGTTTGCACATTTGGTGGATAAGGATGCCTATCCATGCGGTCTACGATGGTCATCCGATTCACAACCTAATGCGATGGTTGTGGAGTCTTTCTTGGGGAAGGCCACATCCGTTTTATTTCAAATGTGGTGTTAATAGAGGAAGAAGCTGAGGTAGAGGTCTTAAGAGGCTGCACTTTTGTTGGAGAAGTGAAGCACAATTACTTTGACAAGGCAGTTGAGAAATTTAAGCTTGGTAAGAAGAGCTCTATCAATTGTAAAAGAAAAGGAAAGAGGGTTTCGGCCCCTGCCTCGGCTGCGAAGACCTCGGGCCTGGATGTAAGACAGGTGATGTGCGCTATGAAAGAGCTTTATGAGCGTATGAGTAATTTGGAAAACCAAGAGGAAGCAGGATTTAGTGTTATAAAAAAAGCTTTGGGCATAATGGAGGATGACGACAAAGATATCCACAACAACTGAGATGCAACAAATGATGAAGAAGAGGACATTAAACAAGAGGTAGGGGAGGTAAGATAACTGTCAACAATTGTTTATCTATTTTTTAACTTAGATTTTTATTTCCTGCGAAGCAATATTTTTGTCGGAATGTAGAATAGCAATGTCATATTAAAAAGTTAAAATGTCACTGTTTTTCAACTTGATATTGATACACTTGGTTATATTTATTGTACGTTAAAGCTCTGTTTTTGCCAAACACTTTAATAGGAATGTCATGGTAACAAAATAGAATGTCATAGTAACCAAATAAAATGTCAGTGTTTTTAAGTTGGATGGATGTATGTAGGTTAGGGTTATTTCTTACAAGTATCATATTTTTTTTTACGGAACTGTATTTTAGGAATGTTATATTTACAACTTAATATGTTTAGATTGATGCACCTAGTTATAATTCTTGTAAGTTAAAGCTAATTTTTTAAATTATTGAAGCAGAATGTTGTAGATGGTCGTGATGAGGATGTCGAAATCGATGGAATAGGGGGGGGGGGGGGGTCTGCTTCAAATCCCCTGTAGGATTTTGATAAGGATGGTGACATTCAAGTCGACAATGGCAATTTAGGATATATGGTTGTTTTTTCGAAAGCAAAAGGATTATGATGATGTTGGTGAAGGTAACAATGCCAAGCTACCAGCTGAATGTAGTATAGAAAAGCAGAAGGATGATGATGATGATGGTGGTGCAAGCGACAATGCCAAGCTACCAGCTGAAGGTAGTGTAGAAAAGCAGAAGGATGATTATGTTGATGGTGCAGGCGACACTGCCAGTGTAGAAAAGCAGAAGGATGATGATGATGATGGTATAGGCGACAATGCCAAGCTACCAACTGAAGGTAGTGTAGAAAAGCAGAAGGGGAAGGATGATGATGATGGTCCAGTCTAGGATGAGGGGAAAATGGAGAAACGATGATAGAAGAAGAAGCAAAGGTGGAAAGAGAAGAAAAGGCTTGTGAAATTGAAGAAAAACATAACAAAGAATGAAAAGTATTCGGAAGGAAGACTCATTCAAAAAAATAGAATAATGATGAAGTTGGTGCAATTCAGAATGAGGAGGAAACTACAAAAGCGACGACAAAAGAAGTTGAGGTATGCATCAATAATTAAAGATGATGACATACTATAATCACTCTTCCAACATCTTATTTATGAAAAAATGTTAATGCAGACGCTAGCTGTAGCGACAAAAGAAGCTGAGGTGGAAGGAGACGCTACCAAAGAAACAATTGGAGTCGTAACAAGAAAAACCCGCTAAAAAAAGATTACAATTGCTGAAAAGAGGGACCATCCTGTTAGGAAGAGATGACTGTCCAAACAAGCCGATAATCCCAAACGATGCAAGGTTTCAACGTCCAAAGGTATTTCAGACACGACTAGATTGTGCCGTTGGTTAGACTCGAAGGAATGGTTAGGAAGTTGTCCCTCCCATGTTCATGATATGAACGCTTGTTTGAGATATTGTTAATTAAACTATCTTATGATGTAGTGAGGAATTTGAGTCTCCAACTGGAGAACATCTACAGAAGGATTTTTTTGAGATATTGTTGCGACCAATGGGGTGGCTATGATCTCCGATAAACCTCTTTAATTTTTTATATAAATATTCGGTGCAACAAGTCTTCAATTTCTGGTATGACATCTATTATATTTTGTGTTTGTAGCACTTGGACGAATGTATGTATTATCTTGGTTGTCGTGTGCGTGACAAGCCAGTGGCAATATTGGACAACTATTTTCAGTGGAACTTGGACAAGGAAATGACGAGATGGTTGTCAGATAAGGAAAATTATGTTACTGATCCATCTAAGATGAGATACCTGCGTGGAAAACTGCCTACACTTTATGGGAAGGATTGGAAGGACGTGGATCGTATATACATCCCCTTCATTTTCAAGGAGAAACATTGGGTAGCTTTAGAGATACAATTGAGTTAATGGTCTGTCATTGTATACTATCCCGGCGTCAATTTGTTCAAATTGTCGGACGTCCATTGGTTCCGTAGAGATTTGACATTTATTTTGCCTGTTTTGATAGCACGATATGAGCCCTTGGCAGCAATTTATGAAGATATGGGGGGAAATCTCCTAAATGTCGCTCGTGTTCCTACATTGGAGAGTGATAGGGCGTTGTCGTGACACCTAAACAAAATAATCATAAACAAACCTAACTAATGTAGTCTGGTAAGCAAGGGTCGAATCCCACAGAGAATCAAGTTATATTTCATGTTTGCAAAATCATTCACCAATTGATAACAAAGACAAAGGGGGGGTTTTGAATGAAACTAACTAAGAAAACGATAAATAAAATATAGAAAGCTTGGCTAGACAAATGTCCACCTTTAGTTTGGTTGATCGATCATTGATTACTCCTAGTCCTCAATACTCATGAATGTCCTAATCCCTGTTCTGAATTAGTTACCAGTCCAACCAGTCCTGATAACCCTAACTATCAAATAACCTAGAAGACCTTCTAGATTGAATCTAACAGCAGCAATGAATTCAGGAATAGATAGATACATGCAAGTGTAGCAACCAGTCATACAATTGCATGCAATTAATTCTCTACACAAACTAAGAGATTTAGATTCTCAACCAGTATCCTCTAATCCTTAGTAGTATGATCAATAACAATCTCAACAGGTTGTATAGAAAAGGGGAACCAATAGCGTAATACTAATTTCTCTAGGTTGTCAGACTAGAGGGAACTACTATTAACAATCTAATTGTTGTCCTAATCAACAAATCAAGGGGAGTCGATATATGATCAATGAGATTAAGCACGAGAGAGAATTAATACAATCATAGAAAGAGTAAAGGAATAATCTCAATATCAAATTCAAACCAAGGCTTCAATTGTCTAGCCAAAAACACAACAAAATATAGAACTAAACTAAGAAAGAGAAAAACAATACTGAATGGAAAACGATGATCCGAAAATGATGAATGGAGGCTGTGGGAATTAGGTTAAATAAAGTTAACCTAAAGCCCAAGATCACAAACCTCATCTACAAGGAAATAAAATATAATATTCGAATTAAATAAAATAAAATAAAATAAAAAGGAAAAAGAAAACAAAAGTTCGGAAATCTCCACGGGCTGTCTCCCGCTGATGGCCGCGGTCGCGGCCTTCGGGCCGCGGTCGCGGTTTGCTCTCGACCAGCATCGCGATACTTCCGTAAAAATGCCATAACGTTTGATTCCCAACTCGGATCGCGCTCATATTTTGAGGACTTGCAGTAGACTTCAAGAGCTAACTCCTCGAATTAGAATCACTTCATTTGGACATCTGAGTAAGGAGAACGAATTAATTGAGTTCAGCACACTGTTCTTCTACTCTTGTGTGGATTTCTCCATAGATCTTCTTCATCTCCTCAGGTGGTCAACTCCTCTTCCTCTGGATATCTTCAATAAGCTCCTCCAGACCACCAAATCCACACTTCTCCGCTCTAACTCCATAATCCACAATTGTGCTTTAAATCAACCCAAACGGCACCTCAAACCTGGTAACAACCCCTAGAAATGCACTATAAAATAGTGCCGATCAAATCCCCCATGCTTAAACCTTGCTCGTCCTCGAGTAAGCTAAAGTCAACCTACTCCTCCAATCAATCCCCAAGGTTTCAGAAAGCATAGAAAAATCAATCTCTCCACGAATCACACCTAACAATAAACTTCAGGCACCAACACAATAAGCCCAGCACAAAAGACTACAACACACAATCAAGCAAAAAGGAAAGCAGAGTACTTCCCCCAAGCTTATCCCAAACACCATAGAGTGAATAAAAATCTAATCCTATCTCCCATCTATTTTCTTATACCTCCCAGAGTGACCTACCCGAATCCTCCTTATATCACCTCTTTTTATGTCGCCTCGCCAAGTAAAATGAGGATTCCTAAAATTCACTCTTCTTCTTTTCACTCATTTCATTTTTCAATAGATGGGCTCACAATATACTCACATCACTCTTGACCTCATATTACCCCAGTCTAATGCTGGTCCAAGCCACCTGCTTATTACCTAGGCCGCCCTTTCGGGTTTTCGACCTATCCCAGGATTTTCATGTATGCCTTTTTTTTTCCAATTTCTTTGGCTTTCTCTCTTTTTATTCATTTTTCTCCTCAATGACATAGCAAGTAAAGAACCCTCCCCCATGCTTAAACATTGCATTGTCCTCAATGTAATGAAAGACAAAAAGAATGGAAGCACATGGAAAAGCAAAAAATAACTCACAAACGTCACTGAGTTGGCTTGGACACTTCGTTGTTGTTGGCGGTAGACACTATATGCACAGGTCTCTGGTGTTGGGCGGGTGTCTTCATCAACTCCAAAATATTTCTCCTACCGTGCAACCAAAAGGAAACCACTTTGGTGAGTAGTGGTATAGCAAGTAAGTCGGGGTTGCACGGCCTTCAATGAACACAAAAAATGGGCCCAGATGTGATCATGGTGTGGGCCCTAGTGTTCCTCCTCCTCAACTGTCAATTGTAGGGCCATCATCGTTGTCAAATCAAGTGTAGGGCAGTGTATCCTCCATGACAACATGATGCACACCATCTCCATGGGGAACTCTGGACAGCTGGTCTTCGGTAGAACTTTTTTTTTTTTAATTCCGTTTAAGGTTTTTTCGGAATTTTTTTTTTTACTAAACCCTAATTCGCCGCGGCGGCCGCGATCGCGGTTGCTTCTCGAATTTTTTGCCGCGGCTGCGGTGGCCAAGCCGCGGTCGCGGTTTTCCTTCTGCTCTTCCTACGGGTTAGTCAAAAATGAAAACACAGACAAAGAAAGAAAACTAAAAGAAAAGGATAGTGTCTTGTTATCAAATTGGTAAACAAACAAACAAGAAAATACAAACCTTAGATTCCCCGGCAACGGCGCCAATTTGATAGGGCGTTGTCGTGACACCTAAACAAACCTAACTAATGTAGTCTGGTAAGCAAAGGTCGAATCCCACAGAGAATCAAGTTATATTTCATGTTTGCAAAATCATTCACCAATTGATAACAAAGACAAAGGGGGGGTTTTGAATGAAACTAACTAAGAAAACGATAAATAAAATATAGAAATCTTGGCTAGACAAATGTCCACCTTTAGTTTGGTTGATCGATCATTGATTACTCCTAGTCCTCAATACTCATGAATGTCCTAATCCCTGTTCTGAATTAGTTACCAGTCCAACCAGTCCTGATAACCCTAACTATCAAATAACCTAGAAGACCTTCTAGATTGAATCTAACAGCAGCAATGAATTCAGGAATAGATAGGTACATTCAAGTGTAGCAACCAATCATACAATTGCATGCAATTAATTCTCTACACAAACTAAGAGATTTAGATTCTCAACCAGTATCCTCTAATCCTTAGTAGTATGATCAATAACAATCTCAACAGGTTGTATAGAAAAGGGGAACCAATAGCGTAATACTAATTTCTCTTGGTTGTCACACTAGAGGGAACTATTATTAACAATCTAATTGATGTCCTAATCAACAAATCAAGGGGAATCGATATATGATCAATTAGATTAAGCACGAGAGAGAATTAATACAATCATAGAAAGAGTAAAGGAATAATCTCAATATCAAATTCAAACCAAGGCTTCAATTGTCTAGCCAAAAACACAACAAAATAAAGAACTAAACTAAGAAAGAGAAAAACAATACTGAATGGAAAACGATGATCCGAAAATGATGAATGGAGGCTGTGGGAATTAGGTTAAATAAAGTTAACCTAAAGCACAAGATCACAAACCTCATCTACAAGGAAATAAAATATAATATTCGAATTAAATAAAATAAAGAAAAAAAAGAAAAGGAAAAAGAAAACAAAAGTTCGAAAATCTCCACGGGCTGTCTCCCGCTGATGGCCGCGGTCGCGGCCTTCGGGCCGCGGTCGCGGTTTGCTCTCGACCAGCATCGCGATACTTCCGTAAAAATGCCATAACGTTTGATTCCCAACTCGGATCACGCTCATATTTTGAGGACTTGCAGTAGACTTCAAGAGCTAACTCCTCGAATTAGAATCACTTCATTTGGACATCTGAGTAAGGAGAACGAATTAATTGAGTTCAGCACACTGTTCTTCTACTCTTGTGTGGATTTCTGCATAGATCTTCTTCGTCTCCTCAGGTGGTCAACTCCTCTTTCTCTGGATATCTTCAATAATCTCCTCCAGACCACCAAATCCACACTTCTCCACTCTAACTCCATAATCCACAATTGTGCTTTAAATCAACCCAAATGGCACCTCAAACCTGGTAACAACCCCTAGAAATGCACTATAAAATAGTGTGGATCAGAGAGAAACAAGAGATGGTAAGTTGTTTACATCAATTGTTCAATATTTGGTTTGAAAGTGGTTATAATATCATGAAACTAACTACATTTTTTACTTGTGCAAGGGAGATTGCGGCGTCTTCACGATCAAGTACATAGAAATGCTAAGTTCCAAACGTCATCAAAACATCGTGAACGTGGGTGACAAGCTTGTGGATCATTATAGAAAAAGGATAGCCGTTAGGATTTTTGATATGAAGTGGTTTGACTAGTAAAGGATATCTTATTTTATGTAATGTTTGGGGCAGTTGGGATAGTTTGGTATGATTCCGATTGTGTAGTTTTTGCTAGAATTGACTTGTCTTGGTAACAATAAGTGGTGTTCAGATTATTTTGGAATCTAACAAAATTGGTTGATGCATTTCTTCTTGGCTACTTGTAGCTAACAATTTTGGTTTTAGATGTATACTTCTTGTCGGTTGTGTTCATACTTCCTGTCAGTGAAGTTTATAGTTTGTATACTTTCTGTCAATTGTGTTCATACTTCCTGTCAATGAAGTTTATAATTTTGTCACAATTGCACAAAATACACGAATTATCGAATACGAATACTTCATGTTAGTGTTGTTCGTTTTTTTTCCTTTCAAAAGAAAACAAAAAAACTTTTTTTTTTTTTTTGGGATTATAAAAAGAAATTTTTAATAATATTTGTTTCTGTTTACCTTTTTGTTTTGTTATTATGAAATTATAAAAATGTAAAATAAACTTAACTTTTTGAATAAAAAGGTAAGACTAAGCAGCAAAATCCCCAAAAAGTATGATCCATTTCCCACAAAATTCCGTCCATAAAGTTTCTTTCCGAAGCTTCTTCCTTATTAACGCGACTCTACAACTTCCATCTTTCTCATCTCTCATTGTTGCAGCTTCCAGTTTCTTCAACCCAACCCAACATTCGCCGCCCTCCACTTTTTCTTACGCCCCTCTCTCTGAACTGAACCTCAAACTCTGACACTCGTTAAAAAAACTGAGAAAATGGCAGTTCTTAGACGTAGTAAATAATCGAGCCCAATGAAGAGCGGAGAGAAAATGAAGAGAAAGGAAGACGACAGCCATGGTCGAAAGAAGAAGAAGCAAAGAGACGAAGTGCAGGTGAAAGGGAAAAACTTCTGACAGTCCTATAGCCAAAAAATCCGGGAAGGGCATGTCGAGGAGCCCCATAGCGAAACAGTAAAGGCTAAAAAAACCATAATATTCAAAGGGGATGTAAGTTTCCTACATTTTTTCCTATCAGGCTTCGCAAACCAACAATTTTTATATTTTGTGTGGTTTAAGGTAATTTTCTTTGTCCTGTCAGGCTTCGCAAATGGTTCAATTTGTATATTTTGTGTTTGTTAAAGGTATTTTTCATTTCGTTTGCAGATTAGGTATAGTTATTACAGAGGCGAACCATTCTATGAAATAATTAACATTAATTGTAGGGTGCACTTTGTTTGTGAGATTGAAAACAAGTTGACACATACGGATTGGCAATGTGTTTTGGATGGCCCGTTTGGAAAAGTAATGAAAACAGCAGGTATCACTTTTTTCACAAACATTGCATAAAGTTTTATTCAAGCAACTTAAAAAAATAAAGTAGGAGTCTTGGTATGAGGTGGCAAGGAAAGAGTTGAGGTTTTCGATCAAGGAGTTTGCTCTCATCACTGGACTGAATTGTGGGGAAATTCCATTTGTGGATACTAAAGCTAATAGGCTAGTAATGGAGCGATTTTTTGGTAGTCCAGGTGTCCTAAAACGATAGTACAAGATGTTTACAACAGATTCAAAGAGCATCATGAGTTGGACAACTACAAATTGAAGTTGGCACTATTGTTGATAGTTGAGGGTCTATTGATGGGAGGGGATAAGAAGAGGCTGGTGATGCCGCTGTAAGTTAGGCTATTAGAGAATATGGATAAGTTTTGGGATTATCCATGGGGAAGGATTGTTTATGAAGAGCTTCCCAAGTCATTGACCACATCACTGGCCAAAAGGATGCAAACAGTAGAGAAGGCAAAGCTACTCTCCAACATACCAAGAATTCAATATTCCATTCGAGGCATGCTAGTTGTGTTTCATGTAGTTATATTATTCATTTTTAATGGTTCAAATATGAATTACTGAGTTCTGTGGTGTTTGGATAGAGTGGTACTCATAGTGAAACAACACTGTGTTTCCTTTGCATCATAGTTGTATACTTTATGCTATACTGTGACCGGATGCTTGAATACAAGGTGACATGATCATCATGAATGTGCAATAGACCCTGATTTTAGGTTACATGGTGACGTGATTTAAAATACTAGTTTTTCATCATAGTTGTATGTGCATTCCAGATAGGTTTATGTGCATTCCAGTCAGATTTTAGGTTACATGGTGACCTGATTTAAAATATAGGGTGACAGGATATCATGATTTATTGTATCATAATTTGCTAATACTCAAACTTCTTGTTATTGTAGATATAGGTATGGGAAGTTGTGCCAATAGTTGGTCTCCAATTTGCATCAAAGTTGAGAGAATCTGCAATGCCTCGAGGTATTCGTTGGTTTTCAGATAAAGTCCCTGAACATGGAGTCTTGGAGTTGTCTTTGGCTGATCCTACAAATGTTGTTAAACACATTCTTATTCCCGATGAAGATGAGGTGGATAAGTTGTCCGACTGCTACTATGCTGATGAAAATGATGACCGGAATTTTGACAAGATTGTGAAGGAAGCAATGAAGGGTTTGAAAAAGAATGGAAAAGGGAAGAAGAAGCAAGGAAAAGATGCGGCGAGCCCGAGCAATGCATCTGTGCATTCATCAGAGGTTATAAGTGAGATGTTCAAAATGATGAAGAGGATGGAAAAAGGAGTGCTTGGGAGGATGCAAAGGTTGGAAAAGAGGATATCAAACCAGGAGAAGGTGCCTAAGCGTAAGAGTAACGGGAAACCAAAGAGGTATTTGGATGAGGATGAGGAGGAATTTCAATCCTATGTTAAGTCTGATGAGGATGATGGGGAAGTTTATAAGGATGAACAGGAAACACAGAATGAGGAGGTAGAGGATAAATAGGTTGAGAGTGAGGAGGTTGAGAGTGAGGGGATAGATGACGATGAGTCCGTTGAGGATGATGGTATTGGTGATGATGATGATGGTGATAATGAAGCTGGTGATGGTGATGAGGGTAATAAGAATAAAGAACTTCGCCAGGGTGGTGACAAAGAGGAGGAGGAGGACGATGATGATGAGGAGGAGGAGGAGAAGGATGATGACAAGGAGGATGAGGTTGAGGTTAAGGGGGAGGAGAAGGTAGAGGCTGAGGTTGAGGAGGAAAAGCTAGAGGATGAAGTTGAGGTGGAGAAGGTAGAGGATGAAGGCAAAGAGGTATGAAATATGCTCCTCTGAAAAATTTCATTACTACTTTGACAGTTTTATTTGTACCATATGGTGATAGGATTTTTAGCGTCTCTGTCAGGATTGGAGTTTATATCTTTTACAATTTTATTTGTACCATGGTGACATGATTTTTAGTCTTGTATGTCAGTAGTTTGACATGGTTATTATGATTGCAGGAATTTGATAATTCTATTGAGGATACTAATGATGTTGAGGGTCTGGATGTTGTAATGGGCATTGTTCAAGACCTAAATGAAAAGGTTGGCGATGGCGAAAAGGACCAGGACCAGGATTTTACTAGTGATCTTGAAGGTGCCCCGGAGGTTACCCAGCAGGAGGTTACCCAGCACGAACCTTTTGAAGTGCTAACCATAGCGGCCACAGAGGTGGCCATTTTGGTTGAGGTTGACGAACCTCTTAAAGTAGCAGATGTGGTTGATGTGTCCAGGAAAGGAAAATCCAAAAAGAAACAAAAGCAGACTCCCCCACCGAAGAGGGTCCTTCTTAGCCGTATCGTGAAGCCATCTGCCAAAAAGCTAACACCTTACACATATGAAATAAAGGGGAAAATCTGAAGAAGATAACCAAGAATTCACAGGTGAAGGAGATGACTGCTTTGCTGCAATGGATGGATGATGAAAGGTTAGCATCTCATGGACTTGATTATGTCAAACTATCTCATGTATTTAATTATGCCTTCGTTCTTTTATAGCTCTTAGCCAAGAGTTGGGCTAAGTGGTGAATCGATGGACAATGATTGGTTTCGCCTATTACTGGAACCAAAAGCTTGCCTCGGTGATGGTGTAAATTATTTAGTTATGATGTCAAATTAGTTAACTGTTGGGATTTGTTGCAATGTCTAACAGGATGATTTATATTTTTTGAAGAAAATGGATGAAGTTTGTTGTTATATCCGTAAGGAACTTCTGGAGTCTAAAGTTAAACACAAGGCCATAGTATTGGACGTTTTCTGTTTTGAAGATTATAAAGATGCATTGAAATACTGTCAAAAATCATCAAATTGCTCCACATGCACTTGAACATGCACATAATTACTTTAGGGGAGATAGGCCTGCATTGTATGGGTCCAGTTGGGATGATGTGGACTTCATTTATGTCCCCTACAACCTCCTTAATAAACAATGGGTAGCCCTAGAGATCGATCTGTAGCATTGGCAGACAAATGTATATGATTGTAATATGGATTTGAACAACAACTTAGAGGTAGAGAAGATGGTATATAGGGTGAGCAAGTTTCTTCCTCACTTCATTAGACAGTACCCGCCACTTGCCCAGAAATTTGCACATCAGGGTACTAGGGAGTTTACATTTTCCAGAATTTAAGGAGTGAAGCAGAAGAAGCGCGTGTCCGTCGAAATATCATTACCCTTACAAATTTTATTATATCCTTCATCTAACTAACTTTAATGCATTTTTTGTACGTAGTCATGACTATGGGATATACACTCTGAAACACATAGAGATGCTCAGTGCTGGTTGAAAAAATATTGATGTTGTGGCAGAAAAATGCATTGACGACTTTAGGAGCGTTATGGCTCACAGCGTGTCTGACGAGGTGTGGAGGACGAACATAAGGAATCCCGATGTTTAAACTAGATGTTTGGATGACATTAGGTTGTTTGTGTTTTGGAGGACATTGTCACCCGGACCCACACAATCCATTGTCACCCGGACTCACGCTAGCATAGGCTCAAGCCACGAGTCCCCCCCCCCCTTAGTGAGCATGATCACCATCGCAGAGCAGCCAAGCAATGCGTCCCATGGTACGCCCCAGTGATGCACTTCCTGGCACACCCCCTAGCTGTGCTGCCATGGAGCGCCCCCTGGCAGTGCCCCCATGGCGCACCCACGTGTGGCACCCCTGGGTGTCACACGCATATCCATTTCCCTTTACTTGTTATTTTCTTATTTTATGTCTTGGGAGTGTTGGCCAGTTGTAGTGGACCAAGCCCATTAACTATTAGGCCCATGGCCTTATTCTTGTAAGACGGTTGTGTAGAGTTGAGGTTTATTGTGTAGAGTTAAGGTTTTCCTCCTCCCATAAACCCCTAGGCCTCAAGCTCTAGGGTTTGGGTTCTCTTGCTTCCATGCATCTCTCTCACTCCCCAAGGGCCTCAATCCCCCATCGCTCTCAGCTCAATCGCGTCCCGTGTCTGAGCCCAGTCTTCCCCATGCTCTATTGTAGCTCGCGGTCAGGTTAGCTCACTTTGAGGTTATCTGGCCGTCGCGCCACCTTGAGGCGCACCCATGCAGATTCCCATTTTGAGGTTTATTCCCAGCTATGCATCCAGAGCACCCCAATGAAAGAATCCAGCCAAGAAAAGGACAAGGAAACCATTGCTTGAGACACAGTCTGAGCCAACGCACCTGAAGCGCCTCCCCGCGGGGCGGTTTCGCATTACTTCTCACTCTCAACATTGTCAACTAACATTGAACCTTTAATAGAATGTCTCTCTTGAATGTATTCATATGTGAACAAAATGGCTAGCACACAATCTGCACGGCCCAAGCAAAGGGTCGGTGACATGACATCACTTCTCTTGCGCTAGATGTCGGCGCCGCAAGCGGCCATACACTATTGCTAGAGCAACCACTCGAAGCACCCTCATTTGTTATCGATGTCTCAACCTCCAATGGATCATCTTAATTCAAGAATAAGGTTGGAAAATTTTGAGGACATTTGGAGACCTTTCGCCTGATCTTCGTAGAGGCCCTAGTTGACACCGCATTCTGATCTCGTTGATTGTCTTGTGTTGTATGCAACAGCAACACTTCATCATGGGCATCACTCCTTCTAGACGATATTTTGCTCCTTCTTGAGGCATGCAGTGCCTCAAACTCTACTTCAAGGTTCTTCTCTAGCTCATACATGGCTTCCTTTATGGCCTCTTCGAATTCACCCTTACCTATTGAGCGAGCATCATCATTCTCGACCATTTGCTTCCTGAGTTTTTGTTGAGGAGTAAGGTAAGGGTGACTCTCATAGTGTTGATTATTGAAACCCGCAGCCTTATGCCTTTGTTAGTACCACACTTCTTTGGAAGCCATGACGTGGTTGGAGAAGAGATGTTACCATCCTTGGAACTTAAGCCTCTCTAGGACTTCCTTGAAGCCGTTCTCAATGAGAAAGTTCTCGGGGATCAGCAGTTGTGGGAGTATCGTCCTCCCTTTAGTGAAATCGAGAACAGTGGATTGTTCCTCAATCTTTTCCTTCTTCTTCTCAACTTTATTCGCCGATCACAATCTTATCTTTAAAGTGTCAGGAGTTGTCTCGCCGACGTCGGACTTGGTTGGGATGGAGAACTTTGTGGACATATGTTGTTCTCCAGTTATCTGCACGTTTGAATCCTCATCAACATCATCGGAATCAACGGTATATTTGCGTTTGGGACTTGGCGCAACAGCTTCAAGTGGACGAGTTCCCAACTCTTTTTCCACTTTGGCCATGGTTTGATCCTCTTCAGTAACTTTGTCCTTGGGAGGAGGATAGACCTCTTGATCAGCGGCAACAACCAGTTCCTGAGACAACACCATCGATTTCTCCTTGAATGGTGATGTCACCATTCCCTAAGGTTGTTCCTCCTGTAATTCAACAATGGATGAGGCGGATTCTTTGGCAATTTCCACAACGGTGGGATGCGTTGTGGTGGCCTGCTTGGAAGATGGAGTGAGAGCAGCCTGTTGAGCCTTGATGTTCTTCTTGAGAGCAGCTAGCTCTTCTTCTGTTAGTTTGGAGACATCAATGGCGAGGATGATGGTTGAGCTTGAGGTGTCCATTGGGTGGAGTTTTAAGGAGAGGTGAAGGTGAATTGGGTTTGGTGGCGGCATATTGTAAAGATGAGCTTTGAAATCTTTAGAGAGCGAGAGAGATTAGGATGCAAGAGAGCAAGGTGATTTGGTTTAAGGAAAGGATAAATAATTATAGGTGAGTGAGATAATTGGCAAGTGATAATTATGGATAATCAAGGGATACGCTTACCAAAAATCTCTCATAGAAAATCATCCAAACCTGCAATCGGATCTTTTCTCTCTCCTCTAGTAATGTATCTTCTTTATCTTTTCCAATGAACTAGCCATTCCTCTCTGCAAACCAGTCAAATCAACATTCAAAGCAATACTTCTCACTGAAGCAATGTTCACCTGCAATTCTCCAACGTTACTCAACATGTTCCCATCATTGATGTTCCTTTCTCTGTTCCCCCTTAAGCAAAGCTCGATCGGGACGATTCCAAAGATCTTGAGTGGATACAAATATTTAGTTTGGATATTTAATTGGGTTCATACAAAAATTCAAAGATATATCCAAACAAAACATGAGGTAGGGAACAAAGATGATCTAGATAATTATACCAGTAAAAATTGGTAAACAAAGAAAGGTTCATACGGAACGTTTACCTGGATCATGGCTTAGGGCGGCTTGGCAACCAATTATCATTTTGGCTTATAACTTGGGTTCAGATAATCAAATTGGTTGCATTGGCAACAAATAAGATGTTATCATGCAAAGTTGAAGCACATATGATAAAGAATAGAAGTTGCAAGAGATTAGGAAATCATGTAACACAGAGCACATAGCAAGGTTTAATAAACAAAAAAATTGCAATTAACAAGATGCATAGAAGATGTTCCCTGATTAAGATTGATCAATCTAGCCAATCATTGAGGGAATAGTTGACATGGAATTCCTCACTTTAGAGAGATCATCCCAAGGAGCATTCATAAATGTTCAAAGGGTTTTCTATCCAGTGATTTGGTGAATATATCAGCAACTTGATCTTCTGTCCTGCAATGATCCATTCTTATAAAAAAATTCTCAACATTATCACATAGAAAATGATGACGAATATCGATATGCTTAGTACATGAGTGATGAACGGGATTTTTGGAAATGTTGATAGCACTAGTATTATCACACATAATAGGAACGGTGCCAAGAGATATACCAAAATCCTCCAATTGTTGTTTGAGCCACAATACATGGGCACAACACGATGCAACAACTACGTACTTAGCTTTAGCGATGGAAAGGGCAACAGAGTTTTGGTTCTTTGATCCCCAAGAGACAAGGCATGGGCCAAGGAACTGTGTCATCCCTGATGTGGTTTTGCGATCCCCCAAGTGTCCTGCAAAATCAGCGTCAGAGAGGCCCACAAGTTCAAACCCATTGTTCATTGGATATCAAAGGCACAGATGATCATTCCCTTTCAAGTACCGCAGGATACGTTTGACTTCAGTTAGGTGTGACTTCTTAGGATTTGCCTGAAATCTAGCACAAAGACACACACTGAATATGATATCTGGCCTACTTGCCGTTAGATAGAGTAATGAGCCAATCATTCCTCTATACTATGTAGCATCCATATCTTTGCCATTAAAGTCTGCATCAAGGCGAGTGTTAGGAGAAATAGGTGTATCAATAGGTTTAGATTTATCCATACCATACTTCTTCAACAACTCCTTGATGTATTTTTGTTGATGTACTCTTGTTCCCCTAGAAGATTGAGAGACTTATAATCCAAGGAAAAATAACAATTCCTCTATCATACTCATCTCAAATTCATTGCTCATGCGATTTTTGAATTTCTCTACAAGTGCAGGATTAGTGGAACCAAAGATAATATCATCAACATAGACTTAAACTACGAGAATCTCACCTTTATGTTCCAAGAGGAATAGTGTCTTGTCGATCGCACCATGTCTATATCCATTGGAGAGGAGGAACTGTGCCAACCTGTCATACCAAGCACGAGGTGCTTGCTTAAGGTCATACATTGCCTTGTCCAGTGCATACACATGGTCAGGACGATCTACATCTTTAAAGCCAGGGGGTTGTTTCACATAAACTTCTTCTTGAAGGTAGCCATTGAGAAAGGTTATTTTGACATCCATGTGGTACAATGTGAAACCTTTGAAGGCAGCGTAAGCGATGAGACAAATGGCTTTGATGCGAGCTACTAGAGCATATGTCTCATCATAGTCTATTCCTTCTTGTTGGTTATAGTCTTGAGCAACCAATCATGCCTTGTTTCTTGTCACACTTCCAGAGTCATCGAGCTTGTTCCTAAATACCCAGTGAGTGCCAATAGCATGCTTGTTCTTGGGCAAGGGAACCAGTCTCCACACCTTGTTCCTCTCAAATTGGTGCATCTTTTCTTGTATAGCAACAATCCAATCTGGTTCCTTCAATGCTTCCTTGATGGTCTTTGGCTCTACAAACAAGATGAAAGCATAGAAGGCACAAAAATTATGCAGTTGGGAACGTGTACCTCTTTGATCATAAGGTGTGAGAAGAGCATCAACTAGATGATTTCTTTTGGATCCTGGAACTTTGTGATAGAGGAATTCCTCACTCATGAATCTAAGGAATCCGTAGAGAGGTGGTCTTGATTTCGGCGTTTGAACGACAATCGTCTCCCCCTCCGTCAAGATGAGAACCCCCTTTGCTTTTTCCGACCCACTTCCGTGGACAAAATGGCGGATCCGACCCTAGCGGTGCTGCATTGTCGGGTTCAAAAAATCGCTTCTTTTATTGCCCACACGTTCTCACTTTTTCCCTTCGTGTGATGCTCAATCTCTTCTACGAGATTGAGGATGCGAAACAAAGCCTTTAGTGGATGGTGGTTTTTAGACTTCATGGCTCATCGAGTTGCAATCCCATAATCCTCTCTGTTCCCACAAACGGTGCCAATTAGACTTATTAATATCACCATGGTTTGATATGATTATAAGTTGTTGATCGAAATCATCTCAAATCATTGATTAGATTGGTCGTACGTTACATGTACATTTTGTCTACTTCATTTAGATTATGTACAATAAGAGGAATCTTATTCAAAAAATTATTTTGTGTTTATATAATGTTGTATTAATTTTGTAATATCATATTCATTAATAGTACAATTATTTTAAAATCTCATATTACTTCTAGACGGATTACGTGTGGCAAAAAACCATGTTATATTGGATGTGTAATCAAGGACAAGGTATGGCCATGGTACTGACTATAAAAAATATTGGGATCCAAAAATGATATTGGTATGCGAGAAGTAGGAAAGTTAAAGGTCGTTAACACATCATCCCTAGGTTCTGAGGTGATCAAACTTGAATCTAGATTTTAATGTTGAAACTAGGTAATGCTAAACTAGTTGATGACCTAAAAAACTCTAAATCTTATGGGGAACTAAGGAAAAAGGTGTGGATACATGAGTATAATGCCTCCAAAGCTTAAAGGGAGAAAAGGCCTTCTTTAAGCGATATGTAAGGTTATAACCTTACATATCGCTTAGTACCAATACACCTTCCCTCAAAGTTGAAATCATGGAAATAGTACCAATACACCTTCCCACAACTAAATCGTCCTGGGTTGGTGTAGGCAATGTTGGTGGTAACCATGGAAATAGTACCAATACACCTTCCCTCAAAGTTGAAATCTCTACACAAGTCAAAGAGAACACAAATGTTTCTCCCAAAGTTGTAGTACGTAATCCTCTAGCCAAAGGAAATTGTACGTGCTCTCCAAAAACTTTTGCAAGGAGTTCAACCAAAGGGAACATGAAATGGTACTTAGAAAATCAACTTTCAGGCTAGGAAAGACAATGAACCCATCTGGCTATGTCAAAGCAAGTATTTCAACCTAAAATTTTATAAGAGTCTATTAGCACTACGGTCAAGCAGACCACTACATGCAACGGTGTACCATCAAAATCAAATCTGAGGAGAACGATCATGTTTGGAGATAGAATAAAATAGGACTTGTTAAGAATGTGAAATCTCAAAGTTCTAAACCCACAACTAAATCGTCCTGGGTTTGTAATAACTAATCTCTTATGCGCAGGATGAAGTGCAACGGTACACGTACTACATGGTACATGGATAGCGGATATTCAAGCTTACATTGCACTTCATATATAATGTAAATTTGTTATCCTAATTGAATGAAGTGTTTAAGTTCTTTTTTTTAATATGTAGAAGAAGGAAAGCGAAAGCGGTACGATGTTTGCTTCAATTTGTATCAATATTTCTAGTAATAAAATCAACAGATTACAATTTGTGGAGCGAAATCTATAAAATATATATTCCAGTTAAAATTCTAATTCCACTTCATATTCTACCTTATGCATCCTGACAAGGCTATATTTATGCGAAAACAAATTCCGCGGACTATATATGCGCAACTCCCGCCAAAAGTAGCATGTATTAGGCTTGCATCTCCAAATTCCGCAGCAGCCAGCTCCACGTGGCACGTACCTGTTTTCGTGCACAAACTGTTTTTCCCTGCCATCCACTTCCGCTCGACTCCTACTTCTGTGTGATCTGTGTTTTAGGGCAAGTTCGACCAAAATAACCTTAATCTCATGAAACCAACCCAATTTCGAAATAATAAAATAGATGCATGATTAAATGAGTGAACGAGTCTAATAAAGCCAATAGATAAATAATGACTTGCTAATGTGAATTCATTATTTAAGTTAGTAGTTGTGGCGCATATTGGAGTGAGTAGTTGTACAAATCGTGATCAAAATGTTTTGCTTTTATCTTTCTTGCAATCGTGATCCAATGGTTACGCTTAGATCAATTATTGCAATTCATAAATAGATGTCAGATTATTAATTAGCTTACTGTATGATTATTGACCAAATATAGTACCCTATTATCAGATTATTAATTGACTTACTGTATTTATAAATAGTTAGTAGTTTTTGGGCATAGTGGAGTAGTTTTGGAGTGGTTGTATACTGGTACAAAATGTAAATTGTTTTATTTTCGTATGCAACTAGCTAAGTACGCGTGCTTTCGATGAAGTTTTGGAGTGGTTGCAATTAAAAATTTACTACTCTGAAGTAATATTTCATAGTGGAGTAGTTTTGGAGTGGTTGTATACTGGTACAAAATGTAAATTGTTTTATTTTCGTATGCAACTAGCTAAGTACGCGTGCTTTCGATGAAGTTTTAGAGTGGTTGCAATTAGAAATTTACTACTCTTAAGTAATATTTGTTATTCAAATGGATCACACTTTAACCATTTAACATAAACTATGATAATATAATAAAAAACCTAATAAAAATAATAACTATTAAGATAGATATTTAGAGGGAGGTTCGGGTGCGAAATATGCTTACCGTGCGAAATGCGAAACGGTCACATTCATTCGCGTTCATAAATTGACACCACATATTTATTATCTGGGCGGTAATGTTCATTATCTAAGGGGTAATATTCAAGGGGCGATACTATTAAAAAAAAGGGAGGAAAGAGTGAATAGTGACGCGGTAGCATAACCGTAAATACATTTTTTTTTTCGGTCAACAATTTTTTTTTTTTTTTTTTTTATTGTCTTTGATCGGTTTGGAATAGACAATTATTGACGTTCACATATAAGTACTACATGTTCATTATTTTATGCCGTCAAGTTCATATATAACATGTTCATGTGCAAACACATGTCCTTGAACATTCAGTGCTTATTTGTAAACTTCAGTACACAAATAAATGAACATTTAGTGCTTATTTGTGAACCTTCTATATAGGCTATTCCAAGATGATCAGGGAACGAAAACGAAAAAAAATAAAAATAAATTGTTGACCCAAAAAAAAAAAGTACGGCCGAGATCGCTTCGCATTTCGCACAGGAAGGGCATTTCACGCGGGAACTCAAATCTAGATATTTAATATAATATATTATTATTGTTGAATCGTAGTGTGTTAGACAGGGAACTATGAAACTGTTCCCTGGGCAGCGAAAAAATACACTCTATCAACCAACTAGTTGAAAAGAGAAACCTCTACCTCTCGGTATTATCCTAGGAGGATTTCAAACACATGTACTTGTATTATTAATAAGTTTTACAATCTCACAAGTCTTCTCTCCACCTAATCACACACAGTTTCTAAGTTTCTAGGCTTTGAGTACAATCAACTAGTAACAACACAAGAACACAACAAAAGACTCTAAGCAAGTACTCACAACACTAGTTCGTACCTTGCCTAGAACCTTCGATCTCAATCCGCAATTGCTCTTCAATATGCTTCCTTGATGATAGTTGAGATACCTTTCCCTAAGATATCCTCATCTATTTATAGTGGTAGCCAAGACCTTCTTACCAAACACCTAAGGCATCTATCGATTCCTATACATGGTAATGGTCTAAGATTTCTTTTCCTTCTAAACAACTTAGCTCATAATCACATGGTTTCCATATAAAAACTTTCCTAAGACACGCTATCTATCTCTTCTCTCTCCGAGTAGATCTTCAAAACAAGGTTTCCATATGTAGCGGCCTTTACTGGTAACAGCTGGCAATTCCTGTAATCTGCATTGTTCCTTATATGTTATTTCCATGTATAAAAGTTTCCTTGTATGAACTATACACGCGCTTCATTCTTCAATTTTGCTTCCGCGTAGCTGTTTCATGTTTTCCCCAAGTTCCTTAGCAATCCTTTGCTTTCTCTTCTTTCACATGCTTTCCATTGTTCCTTAATTATTTCATAAACTCTAAAACTCATAGAAACAATATAAACCATAAAACCCAATGGTGTTTGTCATCATCAAAACCAGAGGGAACGTCATGGTTCCAATAATTTCCCCTTTTTTGGTGATGACAAACCCATTCAAAAATTGTTCGATCATAACATAGAGTAAAAAGCAGAAAGATATAAGTCATAATGTTTCTAAGATCAAATGTTAAGCAAAATTTTATATCAAATGAATCACAACAATTCATACCTTCAAGTTGCATCATCGTTCCCCCTCAGCAGTAGCATCGTTCTAAAATTCATAAAGAATTAGGAACAATAAAGTTGTTACCTCACTTTACTGAGTTCATCACACAATTTTCCACACTTCCCCATTTTGGCATCATCAAAAGATCAAAAGATAAACAAGGGAACAATAGGACTACTGTTGCAAATCAAAAGCAAAATAAAGTTCATAGATCGAGCAAGGAATGATTACATAAGATCATAGATAACATAGCAAACAACTTAACAAAATCAAAAGAGCAAGCAAGTTCACAAAATAACATAAGAAATTCAAGAGAAATAGGGAAAGACGGGCTAGGATAGAGAAAGGGATCCACTCAAGACTCAGAATCCTCCTTCTGGTCTTTGTCCTTGTTGAGAAAATACTCAAGAAGCAGCGATAGGGTGTTCTTGATTTCGCGCAGCTCAATCAGCATTTGGTGTTGCACAAAGCCGTTCCTTGAAGTTCATTCACCGGCTTCTCTCTTCAAAATCTCAAACACAGGCAGAGTTCCCTTATCATCTCCTTGATACTTCATTGTGTTCACATTCACCATATCCAGCTCGGTGACCATGGGAACTTCTCCTTCTGCTCTGTAAGCTCCCTCTGCTTGCAAAATCACCTTGACAACATGTGGGTAGGCGAGGGAATGAGTCTTGGTACTACACTTTGCCATGTGCTATAGAATGACCCTAGGAAGGTCAATTTTCTCCTTATTCCAAAACCTATCCAGTAGCAGCAGATCGGTGGCAGTGATTGTGCTCCTCTTCTCTTGCCTAGGAACGACATCCTTCATAATGATGTGATGCACTATTCGCTGAGGCAGAGTGAGTAAAGACACATGAGTACCTCCAGATGTTGACTGGAAGAGCCTCTGAGCACTAGCCTCCTTGGCTTTCTGATAGGTGTCATTTCATACACCTTAACTAGCAAGTATTAGCTTTACTTTGAGGAGTTTATGACTAGATTTAGGGTTAAGTCCGTAATCCAGAAGATGTGGAGAGAATTGAAGATATCAAGGGATTTACAGCTTATTTGAAGAAGATGAAGATGGATGAGGATCTGTTGGAGATTAATTGGAGAAGACTACCAACACTTGGTAGTAATGAAGAGCAAAAGAGAAGGAGTGAAGAGTTGAAGGAAGGAGAGGGCAGAAGTTGACGCCCCACGCCAGAAGCCACCGCGACCCGGCGGTGGACCTCAGAGAAGAACTGGTCGCGCCAGAGGAAGTCATCGCCCCGCGGTGGAAGTCACCGCCCCACGGTGGGAGTCACCACCCCGCGGTGGAGGCAAGTTTTGATCTTTCTGTGTGTTTGTTTGTGTGCATGTTACTTTGGTGTGGACCTATCTTACGGTCCACACCAGTGCTACTGATTTCCGTGTATTTTTCTGTTTGCTTTTGATACATAGATGGATTTCTAGGGAGAACCGCGCGATGACCCATACCCCTGCTCATTCTCTCCAGAGAGGGGACACTACCCCAACTCGGGTGCAGAAAGACCAGTCAGACCCTGTAGAATCTGTCGTGAAACGCTGCACACCATTGACGATTGTCCAGGACTGCCCGCATTCGCTGCAGCAGTAAAAGCACGTCGAGGTGTAAACCCGCAGAGGCCGAGATGTGTCCCATACTCCTACACATACAGCTCAGGGTGGAGGAATCACCCCAATTCGAGTTATGGGGGCCATCAATACCCTCCTTATGGCTTTGACTGCCAAGAGTTTTACCCAGAGCCACAGTCATTCTATCAGCAGGGTACTCCACACCAGTACTATCCAGCATACGAGCATTGCCCACCAGTGTCCAATCCAAGTTCCTCCATGTCAACTAAAGAGATACTCAGGACCTTGACTCAGCTCTTCGCCGCTCGTGTTCAAACTAGGGAGTCAAGCATCAAGAATATAGAAAGGCAGGTGGACCAGATGGTGGAGTCGATTACACAGATCGATGCAAGGATTTTGGGGAATCTACCATCTCAAACGGTAGTAAACCCAAGGGAAAATGTGAGTGCCATTACCCTCCAAAGTGGAAAGCAACTGGTCATTCCTCCTAGTGCTAAAAAGGAGGGAGAATATGAGATGGAGAAAATCACCGACCGCCCCGCGTCACCTCTCACTGCGACCCGACGGTACGATGGATCTGAGGCCAGTAAAGAAGCATGCATGTCACCGCCCCGCGGTGACACTGACCGCGACCCGGCGATGAGCCTCAGTTATCCCCCCTCACAACCACCGCCCCGCGGTGATGACCACCGCCCCGCAGTGAGACCACCGCGACCCGGCATCCAAAATCCCAGCTCCACCGAAGAGGTTTGGGTTGATACTTATGTTCGTCCAGTCTTTCCCCCTCTTGGATCCGAAAAGCCACCCGCCCCATTCCCAGAGGTACTTTCGGAAGAGGAGTACTTTTTGGGACTAGAGGATTTCAGCGACAATGAGGAGGAGTGTCGCGATCGCGGAAATACTCTAGAGACAACCGTTTCTCTCGAAAATGCCCCGGCAGTCCCCGACCCTCTGGAGGCTGCCTATGATGAGTTTGTGCGTCTCAACTCCTTCCCACTCGTCGCGCTGCAACCTGTCGCACCCTTCCTTGAGGCTTCCCGAGATACTCAAAGGCTAAAAAACAACGAGGATATCCATGAGGCCTTCAGTGACTGCATAAAAATCGTTCCCTTGGTCACACTGCTAGACAACACCCCTTGCTGCAAGGAAATGTTAAAGGTGTTGGGTATGATCAAGAAGAAACCGAAGGGAAAGCACAAGAAGGAGATCTTGATGCAGGTGGCGAATTTTTACATACTGGATACGGGGCAAGATAAGCATGCAGGCCCTGAGATGTTGGGTAGGCCATTTCTGAAGATGGCAAGTGCGTTCATGGGTATGCATAACGGTCCACCCACAAAGAAGTGCAGGAGATTGGGGGTCACGCTCAACATAGAGCATACAAAGAGGCACCCCCAGATCCAGATCCCAGGTGTTCAGTTGCTTTGAGCAACCCAAGTTGAGAGGATGAGTAGGATGTCGAGCCAACGACGTTAACTAAGGCGCTGTCCGGGAGGCAACCCGAGATATGTAATTCTTTTCCCTTGTTTTTCTTTCTTTGTTTTTGCATTTGATTTCGGTATGTTTTGTTTTTGTTTCTGTTTCCGACTAACCTGCAGGGAAGAAACCCATGCCTATTGAAGAAGGTGTTTTCCACACCAATGTAAGTCTTCTTTCCCTGCACTAAGTCACTCCCCAAAAAAACCTTAAACGGGGAGTAAAAAAAAAAAAAAGTACCGAAGGCTAGCTGTCCACAGTTCCCCATGGAGATGGTGTGTATCATGTTGTCAAGGAGGATATATTGCCCTACACTTGATTTGACAACGATGTTGGCCCTACAATTGGCAGCTGAGGAGGAGGAACACTAGAGCCCCCATCAAGATCATATATGGGCTCCACCATGTGTTCCTAAAAGGCCGTGCAATCCTAATATCATTGTTTTACCACTACTCACCAAAGTGGTTCCCTTTGATTGCACGGTAGAAGAAGATGATGACGTGATGAAGACACCCGCCCAACACCAGAGACCTGGACATATACTGAGATTACCGCCAACAAACCGGAAGTGTCCAAGCCAACTCAGCGGCATTTGTGAGTTTTTTTTGTTTTTCCCTATGCTTCTATTCTTTTGTCTTTCATTCCATTGAGAAAAATGCAATGTTTAAGCATGGGGGAGAGTTCTCTACTTGCTACGTTGTTGAGGAGAAAAATTAAAAAATGAAAAAAGCCAAAAATTGAAAAAAAAGGCATACATGAAATCCTGGGATAGGTCGAAAACCCGAAAGGGCGGCCTAGGTAATAAGCAGGGCGCCTTGGCAAAATGAGCGAAAAAGAAGAAGAGTGATTTTAGGATTTCTCATTATTCTTGGCGAGGCGTCATAAGAAGAGGAGATATAAGGAGGATTCGGGTAGGTCACTCTGGAGAGATAAGAAGATAGATGGGAAGCTAGGATTAGTATTGTCACTCTATGGTGTTGTGTTGTATTGTATTATTGTGATGTGCATATTGTTTTGGTTATCTGGAGCTGATTGTTGAGATGTTGTAATTGCTGGTGTCATATTTTCTTGTACTTCCTGAGACCTTGGTGTTTGATTGAGGGAGTAGGTTTATCATTAGCTTACTCGGGACGAGTAAAGGTCTAAGTATGGGGGAATTTGATAGGTGTCATTTCATACACATTAACTAGCAAGTATTAGCTTTACTTAGAGGAGTTTATGACTATATTTAGGGTTAAGTCTGTAATCCAAAAGATGTGGAGAGAATTGAAGATATCAAGGGATTTACAGTTTATTTGAAGAAGATGAAGATGGATGAGGATCTGCTGGAGAATAATTAGAGAAGACTACCAACACTTGGTAGTAATGAAGAGCAGAAGAGAAGGAGTGAAGAGTTGAAGGAAGGAGAGGGCAGAAGTTGATGCCCCGTGCCAGAAGCCACCGCGACCCGACGGTGGACCTCAGAGAAGAACTGGTCGCGCCAGAGGAAGTCACCGCCCCGCGGTGGAAGTCACCGCCCCGCGGTGGGAGTCACCGCTCCGCGGTGGGAGTCACCGCCCCGCGGTGGACTTGTTAAGCGCCTCTCGGCCAACGAATACATTATTTCCTAATTTGCATTTTCGGATTTCCTATTTTTATTTTCTTATTTCCTTTAGTATTATTTCTAGGTTTAGCTTATTTTCCCTAGCCTATTTAAGACCTTTTTCCAGGTCTTGAGTAAAGAGACACTTTTATCATCGTAGTTTTTCTCAATTAGGGTTTCATTTGCATCTCAATGGAGCACTAATTTCCCCTTGTTCTACTAGACGTTTGAAGCAATACAGTTGATTCGGTTGTGAGATTTCTATTCCTTGTTCTTATTCTTATATGTGTTGGTTTAATTCTCTTGGTTATATTGAGTATTGATTTATCGTTATTCTTCATAGCCTGGCCAACTAGGTTGAGTAATATTTATCAATTGCTAGGATTGCATATAGTGGAATACGAGTGCATATCTAGTAGCATACATGATTAAACATATAGTGGAATACGAGTGTTTAATTATGAGTGAGAATTATTTGTATGTTGAGTAGTAAGGTTTTCTTCTATTCGCATGTATCCTATATCCTTGCATGCATTGTTATTGCTTTATTAGTGGTAAGGTTTTCTTCCATTGATATTGTAGTAAGTACTATCAACAACTTTCTGAATTGGTAGTTAATAACGATCAGGGTGGGAACAACCATAAGAATAGTTAAAGAACTTGGATTTATAAGATTTCAGTGATCGACTTTTATCTCTGTATTGTGGATCTCGTTCTAGTGGAACTACTTTCCCCAATCATATTCTCAAATCAACCAAAGATGTTTACTTTACTGTGTTTGATAATCAAAACCCCCCTTGTTACTTTGCATGCTTATAAACACATAGATTGATTACTTCCTCCCTGTGGGTTCGACCCTTACTTGCTTGCTATACATCTGTTTAGTAGGTTTGTTAGGACTTTTACTTTGATTAGGCCATTCAATGATATTTGCATTGCATATTTCGGCCACGTCACTTTCTTTTGAGCATCAGTTATCTTCTCACCAGGAACATCACTGAACCCTTCAGCAGAGACACCCAATAGTCGAGAAACTTTTGACACAGTGAATGACATATCTTCTCCCTTGACACGAGATGTTTTTATCATAGTGGAGGGGGAGGAGGTGAGGTTGAAGGACTGGTAGAACTCACGGATTTGGTCAGGATTCGCCATGACACGGTTGGAGAATAGATGTTCCCATCCTTGAAATTGAATCCTCTCTAAGACTTCTTCAAATCCATTTTCAGCAAGGAACCCTTCCGGAATCAGGAGGTGAGGAAGGATTTTTTCCCGTCAGTAGACTGTTCCTCCACCTTCGCCTTCTTCGGCTCGATTTTCTTGATTTCTGTTTTCTTAGCCGACCGAAGGCGTTCCTTCAAAGTGCCTGGAGTGGTCTCACCGGCGGCGGACTTTGTCGGTGTCGAAAAGCCAGTGGACACTCGCTGTTCCCCAGTGATCTCGACATCAGGATCTTCCTCATCATCCTCAAAGCCGATAGTGTGCTTGCTCTTGCGACTGGGCTCAACAAATTCAAGAGGGCGAAGACCTAATTCGCCTTCTACCTCGGCCATGGCCTCTTCTTCTTCAGCTTCTTTTGATTTGGGAGAAGAGTTAACTTCTTCTTGCTCAGTGACAACCACCAGTTCCCTGGACGTCTCTGTTTCTTGGGGCTGTTCCTCCTGAGGCTATTCCTCATGATGTTCGGGGATAGAAGAGGTGGCCTCTTTGGCGATCTCCACCACGGCAACAATGGAGGTGGCTTCCTTGGAAGTGGGAGTTCTCGCAGCCTGCTGTGCCTCAATGGATTGCTTGAGTACATCCAGTTGCTCCTCGGTGAAGCCGGAGACATCAATGGCGGGGGTAGAAGAGGAGGTTGGGGTAGACATTTTGGTTATGAAAGTGATGAAGAACGGAGAGATTGAGGGTGTTTAGGGTTGAAAACGGCAGAGAGCAAAGAGAGAGTTGCAGAGATCAAGAGAAAATTAGGATGTGATAAAGTAGGGTAAATCAGATTGAGGTGAGGATGAAGATTTATAGAAAGGGAAGAGATTTGGGAAGAAAGTAATTAAGGAAAATTAGGATTGACTTACCAAAAATCTCGCCATTGACATCATCCAAACCGACAATCAAATCTTTTCTCTCTCTACAGGTAACAACACTTTTTCTCTCGTTTCCCGCAAACTAGTCGTTCCTCACTGCAGAGCTATCAAATCAACATTCAATTCAAGCGGCGCATAGAGCAACGTTCACCTGCAAATCTCAACGTTCAACATACTGTTCCCAGCCACTGTTCCTTTCGCAGTTCCCCCTTAGGCAAAGCTCCATCAAGACGACTCTAAGGTGCTTGAGTGGTCAGAAAGGCTAGTTTGGATATTTTTATGGGGTTCACACAAAATTTCAAAGATATATCCAAACAAAAATAGAGGTAGGGAACAAAGACGATCCAGATAATTGTACCCAGTAAAATTTGGTAAACAAAGAAAGGTTCATAGGGAACGTTTACCTAGATCCAGGCTTGGGACGACAGTGCAACCAATTATCATTTTGGCTTGTAATGATGGGTGTAGATAATCAAATTGGTTGCTTTGGGCATGAAATAAGATGTTATCATGTAATCCTGAAGCACAGATGATCAAGTAAAGAAGTGCGAGTAATCATTATATCATGTAACACATAGCACACAACAAGACATGATGAACTAAATTTTGCAACTAATAAGCGACATATAAGATGTTCCTTGATTAAGTTTGATCAATTTAGTCAATCATGGAGGAAATAGTGGATATCTGCAACTTGATCTTCTGTCCTGCAATAATCCAGTTTAGAGAGATCATCCCAAAGAGCAATCTCAAATGCTCAAAGGGTTTTCTATCCAGTGCTTTGGTGAAGATATCTGCAACTTGATCTTCTGTCCTGCAATAATCCATTCTAATGAATTTTTTCTCAGCATTATCACGTAGAAAATGATGATGAATATCAATATGCTTAGTACGTGAGTGATGAACATGATTTTTGGAGATGTTGATAGCACTAGTATTATCACACATAATGGGAACGGTGCCAAGAGACATACCAAAATCCTCCAATTGTTGTTTGAGCCATAATACCTAGGCACAACAAGATGCAGCAGCTACGTACTCAGCTTCGGCGGTGGAAAGGGCAACAAAATTTTGCTTCTTTGATGCCCAAGATACAAGGCATGGGCCAAGGAACTGTGCCGTCCCTGAAGTGCTTTTGCGATCCACCAGGTGTCCCACAAAATCAGCATCAGTGAAACCCACAAGTTCAAACCCACTGTTCCTTTGATACCAAAGGCAGATATAATCGTTCGCTTTCAAGTACCGCAGGATCCGTTTGACTTCAGTTAGGTGTGACTCCTTAGGATTTGCCTAAAATCTAGCACAAAGACACACACTAAACATGATATCTGGCTTACTTGCCGTTAGATAGAGTAATGACCCAATCATTCCTCTATACATTGTAGCATCCACATCTTTGTCATTCAAATCTGCATTATCTTGATGTTTGAGTTCAACATAGCTTCTCATGTTCCTGCTATCTCTCTGCATCGTTTATCTCCAATGGAAACGGTTCCCCCTGAGTGTTGTTGAAGTGAGGTAAGATGATCTCTATTTCCTGTCATATGGCATGAGCATGCGCTATCTATGAACCACGTGTTGTTCCCCCTCACTTCATCCTGTATTAAGAGAGTTAGTGTTTGGTGACCCAAGCAAGCTTGGCTTTACCTAGTCGCTTAGAAACAAAATGATATTTTCTAGATTGGTTTGCATTCAACCCATTCTCCAAAGTTTTCACACGCTCTTCTAGGTACATGTTCCTATCCTTGGTGTTCTGGAGATCCCTATCCTTCAATTATCTAAGCTCAGGTATGGTTAACTCATGTTCCTCACTCTCTTGTTTTTCACCTTTGTATCCCATACCATACTTGGACTCAACAAAGGTAACTTCTTCCTCTTTAAGCTTTTGCTCAACTAGAATAGAGTGAATCTTGTTCATCTGAGCTTTCATCTGAGACTGTTCCCTTTCTGTCTTAGAAGGATGAAGTTCATGAATAGCATCACATTTAACACAAGGAACAATAGAGGAACTAGCAATTCTAGAAATAGATTCATTCAATTCATTGCATTTATCCTCAACATTACTCAAGTCATTTTGAGTTTTAAGATTCTCATTATACATGCTTTTTATAAGTGAAATCAAGGATTTCTTTATCAAAATTGACAAGTGATTCAAAGAAAGTTTCAGCATCTACCTCTTGTTCTTCACTTGATGACTTCAGAGTCATTGCACACATTTTGTTGTTACCCCATGCATTTGGCTCGTCATTATCAGAGTTGGAACATTCATCACCCCAGACAACAACGAAAGCTTTCTTCTTGTCGTTCCCAGAATTGTCACCGTTGGTGTTGTCTGAGTTGTTCCCCTTGGGACACTTGTTGGCATAGTGGCCCTTGTCCTTGCAGTTGTAGCATGTAACATCCTTGAGATCTCGTTTCTCACCATTGTTCCCATCATTCCAGAATGATTTGCCCTTGCGATAGAGAGATCGCATGGCCTTGGTGAGAAGAGCAGTTTCTAGATCTATACCATCCAAGTTTTCATCTTTGTTGTCTTCTATCATCTTGACAGCCTTTTCAACCCTCAAGGCTATTCCTTTAGGTTTAACATTCTTGTCTTCTTCATCATTATTTTTGATTTTTCCAAACACTTCATGAAGTGTGAGAGATAGAGTGTTGGGGTTTTCCTTGAGAATAGCTTTGGTCATCTTATGCTTTGGAGGAAGCCCATCAATGATGATAAGAACTTTCTCCTTGGGAAGAATTTTTGCATCCTTGATCTCATGAGAAGAAAGTCTTGCCATTATTTCCTCAAATCTGGATTGGTAAGAGGAAACAGATTCACCATCGATCATGGCAAAGCTATAAAAGTCTTTCTTAGCTTGATAGTGGTCAATCTCTCTGAGATCGGAACTTCCCATGTACATCTGTTCCAAAGCATCCCACATGTCTTTAGCAGTTGCACAAGACTGTAATTTTGAAGCGTCTTCAGCACTAAGGGCGTTGTTGATGAACATGCGAGCCTTAGAGTTTTTCTCCATGATTCTGAAATCATCTTGGCTCCAAGGTGTTGTTCCCTTGAGTACTTCTTCATCAACTTTCTTATCACCAACTTCATTGACTCTCTAGCATTGGTAATCATTACTCTTTATCCAGTCGGTGAAGTGGTCCTTCCAGTGTTGAAACTTTCCACCGATGGGCAGGAACGGCGGTTTGTTGTTCCCAATCCCGACTTCATGAGTTGAAGACATTGTTACATGTGAATCTGAAAAGAGAACACACAATCTAGAGCGAACATGCTCTTATACCAATTGTTGAATCGTAATATGTTAGACAGGGAACTATGAAACTGTTCCCTGGACAACGGAAATAACAGAGATTCAGTAGTAACAGTAAGACAATTCCTTAGAGAGGAAACTCTATCAACCAACTAGTTAAAAAGAGAAAACCTCTACCTCTAGCTATTACCCTAGGAGGATTTCAAACACGTGTACTTGTATTATTAATAAGTTGTACAATCTCACAAGTCTTCTCTCCACCTAATCACACATAGTTCCTAGGTTTGTAGACTTTGAGTGCAATCAACTAGTAACAATACAAGAACACAAAAAAAGACTATAAGCAAGTACTGATAGGCCTAAAGTCGTTATGCCTAATCAAAGTAATCCTCAAAAACATAACTAAGTATAGTAGGCAAGCAAGGGTCGAATCCCACAGGGAGGAAGTAACCTTTCTAAGTGCACAAATGTATGTCAAAGGTAACAAATGGGGTTTTTGGTTTGTTTTGCAAGTAACAAAGTAAATAAAAGTATATCAAAACAAAGGTTGAAATCAATTGAGAAAAACACTTATCCAGACAAATATCCACCATTCATTCGATTGGTTGATCCTAGATTATCTCTATTCTTCCTATGATTATTCCTGTCCCTATTCTGAAATAGTTACCAGTCCAACCAGTCTTGATAACCCTAACTATTAAACAATCCCTAGCAACCTTCAAGATTTAATTCAATAGCAGCAGTAAGCATAAGAATTAACCAAGATACATGCAACACCATAACCCGCAGTATTCAACACGTAATCAATTCTCTTCACAATAAACTAGTCCAACCAGTCCTAGAATATCATGTTTGCTACACAAGATAAGGAATCTCAACCCAAAATATCCAAACCCTAGCAATAGAAAATTACCAATAACAACTAGTTGCGTCCAACAAGTGAAATCAATAGGAATAAGCTCAAGAGAAAAAATATAATCCAAAGGAATAGGAATAGAATTATAATCTCACAACCATATATCAAATGAAGGATTCAATCGTCGGACTAAGCAAAAATGCTTAGTTCTTCATAGTCTTGAAACGTAAAAACTCAAAAAGAAAAACTGATAAGAAATTCGATGTAAAACCGAATAATGAAAAGGATGCTAGGAATTAGGTTAAATAACCTAACCCAAACATAAAAACTAAAGATAACAAATACCATCTAATAGGAAATAAATTAACTTAGCGAAATAAAAGAATAAAAGAAAAGGAAATACAAATAAAAAGCAATCTTCGGACGAAACAAACGCGGCGCGCGCTGATGCAGATTTTCGTGACCGCGGAAGAATTTCCGCGACCGCGGAAATATCTCTGTAAAGGGGTCTCGGTTTTCAGTTGCCGCGATCGCGGCTTTCGCCCCCGCGACCGCGGTTCTTCTCGCTGTTGCACTCTTGCCTTTTGTTCCTTCCGCGACCGCGGCCCTCAGCCCCGCGACCGCGGTCTTGCTCCTGTAGCATTCTTCTCTTTGTCTCGGCTTCTTCCTTCGTCTTCTCACATGGCTTTCTTCTCCTTCTTCTTAATCTTCAATTAAGCTTCTCCAAACCACCAAATCTACACTTCTTCTTCTCAACTCCATACTCCACAATTGTGCTCTAAACATCTCCAAATGGCACCCAAAACACCGGTAAGAACTCTTAGTTAAACACTATAAAGTAGCGCTGATCAAATTCCTCCATGCTTAAACCTTGCTCGTCCTCGATTAAGCTAAAATAAACCTACTACTCCAATCTAATCCCCAAGGTCTCAGGAAGCACAGACAAATCATCTCCACTAAGAATTGCACCTAAACATGAATCTCCAAGGCACCAACAGAATAAGCACAACACAACACAACACAACACAACACAACACAACACAACACAACACAACACAACACAACACAATACAACACAACACAACACAACACAACACAACACAACACAACACAACACAACACAACACAACACAACACAACACAACACAACACAACACAACACAACACAACACAACACAACACACAACCAAGCTAAGAGGAAAGCAGAGTACTTCCCCCAAGCTTATCCCGAACACCATATAGAGTAATGTGATCATCTAATCCTAGCCTCAATCTATCTTCTTATACCTCCTAGAGTGGCCTACCCGAATCCTCCTTATATCACCTCTTCTTATGTCACCACGTCAGGAAAAATGAGGAATCCTAATAAGCACTCTTCTTCTTTTCACTCATTTTCCCAAGACGCCCTTTCGGGTTTTCACCAAGCCACTCATTTCATTTTTCAATAGATGGACTCACATAAACTCACATCACTCTTGACCTCATATTACCCCAGCCTAATGCTGGTCCAAACCACCTGCTTATTACCTAAGCCACCCTTTCGGGTTTTCGACTTATCCCAGGATTTAATTTTGTCTTTTTCAAAATTTTGACTTTTTCTTTTTCTTTTTTTCTTTTCCTCCTCAAATGACTATTAAGTATAGATCACTCTCCGATGCTTAAACATTGCATTGTCCTCAATGTAATGAAAGACAAAAAGAAAGAAGCACAAGGAAGAGTAGAAAAGCACTCACAACCGTCGCCGAGTTGGCTTGGACGTGGTAGTTGTTGCTGGCGGTAAAGCAATAAAGCATAAGTCGCTGGTGTTGCGGCGGTCTACAAAATCAAACTCTACCGTGTGATAGGTGTTATTTCATACACATTTACTAGCAATTATTAGCATGATTTGGAGGAGTTTATGAGTGGTTTTTAGGCTAAGTCTGTGATCCAGAAGTTATGGAGAGAAGTGAAGATATCCCAAGATTTACAGCTTAGATGGAGACATGAGGATGGAGATGGAGCAGCATAAGAAGAGAGTGAGCTAGCTCACCGCCCCGCGCCGGAGTCACCGCGGCCCGGCGGTGACTCTCAGAGAAGAAGGAAGGCACCGCCCCGCAGTGGAGAGCCTGATGCCCCGCGGTGGATCTCACCGCCCCGCGGCGGCCGTGTTAAATGCCGCGCGTCTGAAGACATTTATTTCCTTTTATTTCGTTCAGATTTTGTTATTTTATTATTTTGTTTCCTTTATTGTTTGCATTAGTTTAACCTAGTTTTCTTAAGACTATTTAAGTCCTCTTTCTAGGTTAAGAGGAGAGACTCGTTACAACTGCTTTACATCAAACGTTATTTTTCCTTAGTTTTCATTCTCGTCTGAATGGAGAACTAACTTCCCTTTGTTCTACTAGACGATTGAAGCAATACAGTTGATGTGTTTGTGAGATTTCTATTCCTTGTTCTTATCCTTATAAGTGTTGGTTTGATTCTCTTGGTTATATTGAATATTGATTTCTTGTTGTTCTTCTTAGCCTGATCAACTAGGTTGAATACTTTTTATCAATTGCTAGGATTGCATATAGGGGTTCCGAGTGCATATCTAGTAGAAAACACACTTGTGCGTATAGGGGTTCCGAGCGTACAATTGTGAGTGAGAATCAGTTGCATGCGAGTATTAATACGTCTTTCTATTTGCATGTATCCTATATCCTTGTGTGTATTGCTATTGCTTTGTTGGTGGTAAAGTATACCGACAACTGTGAGAATCGGTGGTATTTTACCATTGGCATAGTGATAAGTCTATCGATAACTGTGAGAATCGATAGTACTTAAGATCAGGGTGGGAACAACTATAAGGATAGTAAAAGAACTTGGATTAAATAGATTTCTGTGATCAAATTATATCTCTGTATTGTGGATCTCGCTCTAGTAGGACTACTTTCCCCATTATGTTTTCTCAACTCAACCAAACTTGTTTGCTTTGCTCTCTCGTGATAACTAAACCCCCCCTTGCTTGTTACTTGTCATTCACAATTACATACTGCATCAGATCTTCCCTGTGGGTTCGACCCTTGCTTGCTTACTATACATTTGTTTAGTAGGTCTGTTAGGACTTTTTACTTTGATAAGGCTAATCAACGATACTTGCATTTCGTACTTTTAGCCCCGTCAAATTTGGCGCCGTTGCCGGGGAAGTTTTCTGTTTTTGTTGTGTGTTTTTTTTTTGTGATTGATTTTTGGTGGAGACCTATATTATGGTCGACACTCGTTCTACTGACTCCCCTCTAGCTGCTTTTGATCCAGAAATCGACAGTCCATTCCTTGTGAACCTACGCCATCAAGGAGAAGAAGAAGAAGAGGTTGAGATAGTTGAGACAGTTGAGGCTGAGACAATTAACATCCATGCTGTTGAAATGGCTGAGACTCTGAGAGAATTGACCGAGCCGAATATTGGAGCACAACCCCTGGCTATCGTCATTCCTGCGCTTGGCGAAGGGGTGAATTTTGAGTTGAAGTCTGGAGTTGTTGCCTATCTCCCTAAGTTCCATGGTTTGAGTGGAGAGGACCCAATCTCTCACCTGGGCAAATTCCACAATGTCTGCATGACTATGAAGCCCAGGAACATGACGGAAGACCAAATCAAGATGAGAGCTTTTGGTTTCTCCCTGCTAGACTCTGCAAGCGACTGGTACTATCACTTGCCACCAGGAACCATAGATACCTGGAATAAACTGCACAAGGCGTTCCTGGACAAGTACTTTCCAACGAAGAAGGCGAATGCCTTGAAAAAGGCAATTGCCAATATTGAGCAGGCTGGCGATGAGACGCTGTATGACTATCTTGAGCGGTACAAGAGACTTTGCTCCAGCTGCCTGTTCCATGGATACGCCAAGCAGGACCTTATCCTCTATTTACACAATGGTCTGCTGGACCAAGAGAGAAGGATGGTTGACGCTGCTTGCGGTGGAAGCATTCTGAATCTGACACCGGATGCAGCCATGGAGAGATTCCAGGAGATGAGTGAGAGCACCATGAGTTTTGGGAAGACATACCAAAGGAAGGCGGTCAATGCTGTGACCCCTGCAGGACCAAGCCCAGTGTTGACTGAGTTAGCCGAGTTGAAGGAGATGGTGAAGAGAATGGCAAATCAAAACGCCCCTCAACAAGTTAAAGCATGTGGGCTTTGCTCTGATCAATACCATCCCACCGACACTTGTCCTCAGATGCAAGAGGAGGGTGTTGCTGAAGTTAATGCTATAGGAGGTTATGGACCCCCTAGACCACAGTTTGGTGGACAGCCCAATTATAATCCGAGAGGACGAGACCACCCAGGTTTTATATGGAGTGACCCTCAAGGTGGTCAACAACCGGCATAACAACAATACCAGTAGAGAGCCCCATATCAACAGAGGCCTCAAGGCCAAAGCTCTGGTGCTTCGACTGAAGAGATGCTAAAGACACTGACTCAGCATTTCGCCACGCATGTGCAGGCTACTGAGTCAAGTATAAAGAACATGGAGAGATATATTGGTCAACTAGCTGATGTTGTGGCCAAACTTGACCAGAGGACATCTAACTCCCTGCCATCTCAGACTACTGTGAACCCAAGGGAGAACGTGAGTTCTATTACCCTCAGAAGTGGTAAGAAGTTGGTCGTTGCTCCTATTGCTGAAGAGGAGAACGAAGTCGAGAAGGCATAAATCACCCACCGCCCTGCGGTAGACACCACCGCGACCCGACCAGAAATGGAAGAAGGAGCCAGGAAAGAAGAGCTGAGGCCACCGCCCCGCGGCGACTCTCACCATGACCCGGAGGCTGATCTCAGTAAACACCCCATGACCCCACCGCCCCACGGTGATGATCAATGCCCCGCGGTGGGCTTACCGCGACCCGGCCCCCAACAATCCAGCTCCGCTGAAGAAACCTGTGTTGATGACTACATTCGCCCCGTGTTTCCCCCTCTAGGTTCTGAGAAGCCACCAGCACCTTTCCCTGAGGCGCTGAAGGCCAAGAGAGTAGCCGACGACAGTGATCTGTTTGAGACATTTTGGGACAATGAGGTGAACATTCCCCTGATCAAGCTTATCAAGGCTATCCCGCGATATGCCAAGTTCTTGAAGGAGTTGTGCACCGTGAAGAGGACACAGAAGCTAAAAGTCCAGAAGAAGGTTCCAGTGAGTGAACATGTGTCAGCGGTAGTTCAGAGACGCATGCCTGAAAAGTGCAAGGATCCAGGTACATTTACTATTCCTATTACTGTAGGCGAGCATCGATTTGAGAAAGCCTTGTTAGACTTGGGTGCCTCTATTAATGTTTTACCTTATTCACTGATTGAAGATTTAGGAATAGGACCCCTGCATGATTCTAACGATGTTATATAACTCGCTGATGGTTCTTGTGTGCCCCCTAAGGGTATTGTGGAGGATGTTCTTGTCAGGATAGGTTCTTTGATTTTTCCTGTTGATTTCTTTGTTATGGATATGGACTATGATGAGCAGGTTGCTCCTGTTATGTTAGGTCGACCTTTTATGAAAACATCCATGACAAAGATTGATGTAGATAGTGGAACTTTAACTATGGAATTCGATGGAATAATTTTTGAACACAATATTCATAAAGCCAACTCCATTGAATTGCCTGCTCCTTGCTGCATTAGTGATATTGATAATCATGTACATGAAAATGTTAACACTGGTGCAGTAGAGACCATAGTTAAGTGTTCTACTAATGCTGGACCTATTGAGTTGCATGAATCGCATGTTGATGATGTCTTGCTGGATGATATAGGAGATTTCGTTCCCTCTATTTTGGGCACTTGCCCCCCTGCACTAACCATACAAGGCTATAAGCCTTTATCTAGTAACGTGCAGCATATTCAGAATGAGCCATATCGGCCCTCACATCGCTCTAAGTATGGGAGAGATACTCCAAATGAAGTAATCATGGAGTTGATGGCCAAGAGGGAACATGGTCTAAGGTCTCAACCTTTCCATGGGAGGTCTCGACAGGAAGAGACGAGTATGAGGATTCCGAGGGGATCCTATTCCAGGTGGTAGTTGATCTGCAATATGTCGAGCCAACGACGTTAACCAAGGCGCTGTCCGGGAGGCAACCCGAGGTAGTTTTTCTTTGATCTTTCCTTTCCCTTAGATTAATTTCATAACTTCTTTTGTTTTGTTTCGTTCGCCTGTTACTAACATTTCAGGTACGAAAGTAAATGGAGAGGAGACGGTGTTCTCAGTTCGTCCCACCGCCCCGCGGCGATCCTCACCGCCCCGCGGTGGATGTTTGGTATATTTTCTCAACTCCGAGAAAAAAAAAACAAGAATAAAGGGCCCCGAAAAAACCTTAAACGGGTGAGTAAAATTTTTATTTCTTGATTTGTTACGAAGGATTTAACGGATTGGGCCTCTTTTTGGGCCAAGAATTCTCTTTGGGCATTGTACCAGCCGGCCCATCATCCCTTTCTTCCCTTTCACTTTCCCTTCCCTGACCTAGCCCCTATACTCACAAACCCTCCATTCCCTGCACACCTCTCAAGCTCCCAAAGCCAAACCCCCCCCATTCTCCCTCAAATCTCTCTCGACCTTGATCCGAACCTAGCCCCCAATTCACCAATTGGAAGTCTAGCCTCACAAACCAGCCAAACACAACCCCACCGCGTCGCTTCAGTCCCGCCTCGCTGCCGCTCCGCCTCCCGCTGCCCCGCTTCGCATCGCTACTGCCACCGCTCCGCACCGACTTCACCGCGACCTGGCCAAAGTTCCCAGTTGTCCCACCGCGACCCGGCGATTCGTTCACCGCCCCGCGGCGAGACCTCTTGGCTGCGTGTTTGCTCATTTGTAAGTTCTCTTGGTTGCCCTTCGTTTTGAAATTCTACATTCATTACTTATGGCACCTAAGGGTAGGAAGCAAGTGTCTACGAGGGATGAGAATGAGGTCTACAATGTGGTGAAAGAGAGAAAGGTGTTAGCAACAAAATTCTTTGACAAGCCGACATTGGCTGAGTTTGGTTTGTTGGCGTGTGTGTCCCTATGTCTGGCACAATGTGGTTTGGGGACGTTTCTGAACTTGGCTGCCCCTGCGTATCCCGAGCTTTGTTACTAGTTCATCGCCTCTTTCAAGAGGTATTCTGATGGTTCAGACGACAAGAGGATGATGAGGGTCACGTTCACTTACAACGGGCGTGATTATTCGTTGTCCCCTAAGGTGGTGCGTGATGCCCTAGGCATTACAAAGCTGCCAACTGATGGGTGGTCTGGTGGCATTCTGGAGTCGGATATGATGGAGTTCTGGAAGGCTGCTACGGTTAGGACGTTCAGAAAGGGGCATGAGGTGAACTCGAAGCTGGTGAACCCGTGTCTACGGTTGATCCACAAAGTGATGATGAGAGACTTCTTTGGCCATACTGATGATGGAAAGGTTCCTCTGAAGGATTTCCAGTGGTTTATGAGCATCTTGGAGGTTGTTACGTACACGCCGTGTTGGGCTACCCTCTTTTTGGGTTCCTTGAAGAGGATTCGTGATGGTGAGCCACGTGATATTTTTGGGGGTGGTCTGATTACCCTCCTTTGTGTTGGAGTGATAGCTTGCGATCAGATTCCTCGGCTTGTTGCCTACGTGGTGTATGATATGGCACACATGAAGGTGTGCTCGATGCTGAAGCCATTGGGAAAGGATGGTGATTTGGTATGGTCGTCATATGATTGCCACATTCTGTTTCTTCCACGGGAGTTCGCCTATTTCCCTTCATTTGCGGATTGGTGGATCTCCAGTGATAGCAGGATGACGATTGATGATACTCCTGCTGCTGCTCCTTCAGGCCCGTATGGAGAGGGCCCTAGTGGTGCTGCTGATGCTACTGATTTCGCGGGCAAGGACACTCCTATGCCTATACTTTATGACGCGCCCTCATCTTCTTACGGTCCTGCCACACCTTGGCAGGAGTTGTATGCAAGATTTGATGCATTCTCAGTGCAACAGACGCACTGGAACACCCGAGTAGAGACCGGTCTGCAGACTTGGCAGACCCAGTTCCATGCTGATGTAGATGAGCGTCTGGACGGTCTGGATGCTCATATGAGGGACTACTTCGGGCGGTTCCCACCACCACGACCATCAGGCCCGCAGTGAGTTTATTTCTTCTTCCCCTATTTCATTTGATGTTCTCTTTTCTACATTGAGGATAATGTACGGTTAAAGTATGAGGGAGGGATTTAGACTTGCTATCTATCTATCCTTTGTACATATTGTTTTTCTTTTCGTGTGTTGTATTTCCCATTCGAGTTTTTGATTCCTTAAAAAAAAAAAGGCAATCAAAATCCTGGGATGAGCTAAAAACTCAAAAGGGCAGTTCAGGTAAAAAGCAGGTAGTCTGGCTGGTATAGACTAGGGCAATATTGGACTGGAGTGATGTGAGTATATGTGAGATATCTAGCAAAATGAAATGAGTGGCTAGGTGAAAACCCAAAAGGGCGCCTTGGCAAGATGAGCGAAAAAGAAGAAGAGTGATTTTAGGATTTCTCATTATTCTTGGCGAGGCGTCATAAGAAGAGGTGGTATAAGGAGTTCGGGTAGGCCATTCTGGAGCGATAAGGAGCTAGATTGGAGTTAGGATTAGAATTATCTTTGTATCACTTGTTTTGGTTGTCTGGAGCTTATTGTTGATATATTACAATTGCTAGTGTCATGTTTTCTTGTACTTCCTGAGGCCTTGGTGTTGATTGAGAGAGTAGGTTTTTCTTTAGCTTACTCAGGACGAGTAAAGGTCTACGTATGGGGGAATTTGATAGGTGTTATTTCATACACCTTTACTAGCAATTATTAGCATGATTTGGAGGAGTTTATGAGTGGTTTTTAGGCTAAGTCTGTGATCCAGAAGTTATGGAGAGAAGTGAAGATATCCCAGGATTTACGGCTTAGATGGAGACATGAGGATGGAGATGGAGCTGCTGAAGCATACATGGAGACGACTACCAACACTTGGTAGAAATGAAAAGCAGCATAAGAAGAGAGTGAGCTAGCTCACCGCCCCGCGCCGGAGTCACCGCGGCCCGGCGGTAACTCTCAGAGAAGAAGGAAGGCACCGCCCTGCGGTGGAGAGCCTGACGCCCCGCGGTGGATCTCACCGCCCCGCGGCGGCCGTGTTAAATGCCGCGCGTCTGAAGACATTTATTTCCTTTTATTTCGTTCAGATTTTGTTATTTTATTATTTTGTTTCCTTTATTGTTTGCATTAGTTTAACCTAGTTTTCTTAAGACTATTTAAGTCCTCTTTCTAGGTTAAGAGGAGAGACTCGTTACAACGGCTTTACAGCAGACGTTATTTTTCCTTAGTTTTCATTCTCGTCTGAATGGAGAACTAACTTCCCTTTGTTCTACTAGACGATTGAAGCAATACAGTTGATGTGTTTGTGAGATTTCTATTCCTTGTTCTTATCCTTATAAGTGTTGGTTTGATTCTCTTGGTTATATTGAATATTGATTTCTTGTTGTTCTTCTTAGCCTGATCAACTAGGTTGAATACTTTTTATCAATTGCTAGGATTGCATATAGGGGTTCCGAGTGAATATCTAGTAGCAAACACAATTGTGCGTATAGGGGTTCCGAGCGTACAATTGTGAGTGAGAATCAGTTGCATGTGAGTATTAATACGTCTTTCTATTTGCATGTATCCTATATCCTTGTGTGTATTGCTATTGCTTTGTTGGTGATAAAGTATACCGACAACTGTGAGAATCGGTGGTATTTTACCATTGGCATAGTGATAAGTCTATCGACAACTGTGAGAATCGATAGTACTTAAGATCAGGGTGGGAACAACTATAAGGATAGTAAAAGAACTTGGATTAAATAGATTTCTGTGATCAAATTATATCTCTGTATTGTGGATCTCGCTCTAGTAGGACTACTTTCCCCATTATATTTTCTCAACTCAACCAAACTTGTTTGCTTTGCTTGCTTTGCTCTCTCGTGATAACTAAACCCACCCTTGCTTGTTACTTGTCATTCACAATTGCATACTGCATCAGATCTTCCCTGTGGGTTCGACCCTTGCTTGCTTACTATACATCTGTTTAGTAGGTTTGTTAGGACTTTTTACTTTGATAAGGCTAATCAACGATACTTGCATTGCGCACTTTTAGCCCCGTCACCATGCAACCAATGAAATCCACTATAAGGTGTAGTGGTACATCAAAGTAAACGGGGTTGCACGACCTTCAACAAACACATAGCGGAGCCCAGATGTAATCGTGTGGCAGGCTCTAGTGGTCCTCCTCCTCAACTGTCGAATGTAGGGCCATCATCGTTGCCAAATAAAAATACGGGGCGAATGTTTCCTCCTTGGCAGCATGATGCACACCATCTCTCATACTATAACTCGGACAGCTGGCCTTCGGTAAAACTTTTTTTTTCCAAGTCAGGGGACTTACAGTGATTTTTCCGCGACCGCGGAAAAGTTTCTGGTGTGGAACACCGTCTTCTATTTTGGCTCGGGTCTCCTACCTGCATGTTAGTCTAAAGCAAAAACAAAATAACACAAATAACAGCTAAAGACATGGAATGAAAAGACAAGAAAAGAAATACATACCTCGGGTCGCCTCCCGAGCAGCGCCTTAGTTATTGTCGTGGCTCGACTTGGTGCTCTCCCACTCAACTCGGGTTGCTCACAACAACTGAACTCCTGGGGTCAAGATCAGGGGGATGCCTCTTTGTATTCTCTATGTTGAGCTTTACCCCCATTCTCCTGCACTTCATGGTGGATGGACCGCTGGTCACATCAATGATTGCACTTCCCATCTTCAGAAATGGCCTACCTAACATCTCAAGAGTTGCATGCGTGTCCTGCCCCATATCCAGCATGGAGAAATTTGCCGTTTGAATCACAGTGTCCTTCTTGTGCTTCTCCTTCGGCTTCTTCTTGATCTTGCACAGCGCCCTTAAAAATTATGTGCAGTGGTGGCTGTTGTTTGCCAGTTTGACCAAAGGAACGTTTGTCTCACAGTTACTGAAGGTTTCATAGATCTCTTTGTTGTTCTTCAGCCTTAGAGTATCTTGTAATGCCTCATGGAAAGGTGCTGGGGGCTTCAATGTACGGAGCGGAGGAAAGTCGGGTCGAGTAAACGCATCATGCATGTCAGAGACTAAACCGCGATCGCGGTTTGGGACCCGCGGTCGCGGTTCTTTATCTGGGCACATGTCGTCTTCAGAGAGTAAACCGCGATCGCGGATTTCTGTCCGCGGTCGCGGATTTTTTTCGTAAACTTTCTCATCCACGTGAGTTGTTCCGTGATCGCGGAAATTCACCGACTTTCTCTTCTTCTTCAGCAAGAACCCCACAATCGCGGCCTTCTTCTTCGTGGTCGCGGAATTCTTCTTGTTCCAAAAAATAACATTCCTTAGAGAGCACACCGCGGTCGCGGGATTCATCATCGCGGTCACGGTCTTCGTCTCGAATGCCCAGCTCCTCATTGAGTAAACCGCGGTCGTGGTACACCTCCTGCAATTTTGGGTTCTCTTTTGCAGATATCTCACTGTATTCTGCACCCGTCTCACTCATTTATTCTACCCTTGCAGCTAAGGGGACGACATGCAGCTGCTCAGTACTTCGTAGGGTCATCGAAAAGACATTCTCTCTCTGGCGCACTACTGGGTGAGATAGTAGTTTCGCCAATGCCCTGGCCTCCATTCCGCTCATTGCTTGAGCCATTTGCCCAATTTGAATCTCTGAGTTCTGGATACTGGACTTCCTCTCTTGTTCAAGTTGGATTATTTTTTGCGTAAGAGATCGAAGCATATCCTCAGTAGACATGGAGGGGATTGGATTGGGCACCGGTGGTCTATGCTCATAGGCTGGAGTGTACTGTTGTGGAGTATCCTGCTGATAGTATGACTGTGGCCCCGGATAGAACTCCTTGTAGTCATGACCATAAAGAGGGTATTGCTGGTGCCCATAACTCGAATTGTGGTGATCTCTCCACCCTGGAGTGTATGCGTAGGAGTATGGGTCATATTTCGACTCCTGCTGCTGTCCGTTCTTTGTCATATACATTTGCATCATTAGGACTCAGAAGTGGAAGATTAGTAGTACGGGTGTGGACCATAAGATAGGTCCACACAAAAATTGACACACAAACACATAAAGAAAAAACTAAACTTGCCTCCCCGGAAATGGCGCCAATTTGATAGGGCTAAAGTCGTTATGCCTAATCAAAGTAATCCTCAAAAACCTAACTAAGTATAGTAGGCAGGCAAGGGTCGAATCCCACAGGGAGGAAGTAACCTTTCTAAGTGCACAAATGTATGTCAAAGGTAACAAAGGGGGGTTTTTGGTTTGTTTTGCAAGTAACAAAGTAAATAAAAGTAAATCAAAACAAAGGTTGAAATAAATTGAGAAAAACACTTAGCCAGACAAATATCCATTATTCATTCGATTGGTTGTTCCTAGATTATCTCTATTCTTCCTATGATTAGTCCTGTCCCTATTCTGAAATAGTTACCAGTCCAACCAGTCCTGATAACCCTAACTATTAAACAATCCCTACTAACCTTCAAGATTTAATTCAATAGCAGCAGAAGCATATGAATTAACCAGGATACATGCAACACCACAACCCGCAGTATTCAACACGTAATCATTTCTCTTCACAATAAACTAGTCCAACCAGTCCTAGAATATCATGTTTGCTACACAAGATAAGGAATCTCAACCCGAAATATCCAAACCCTAGCAATAGAAAATTACCAATAACAACTAGTTGCGTCCAACAAGCGAAATCAATAATAATCAATAGGAATAAGCTCAAGAGAAAAGATATAATCCAAAGGAATAGGAATAGAATTATAATCTCACAACCATATATAAAATGAAGGCTTCAATCGTCGGACTAAGCAAAAGTGCTTAGTTCTTCATAGTCTTGAAACGTAAAAACTCAAAAAGAAAAACTGATAAGAAATTCGATGTAAAACTGAATAATGAAAAGGCTGCTAGGAATTAGGTTAAATAACCTAACCCAAACCTAAAAACTAAAGATAACAAATACCATCTAAAAGGAAATAAATTAACTTAACGAAATAAAAGAATAAAAGAAAAGGAAATACAAATAAAAAGCACTCTTCGGATCTTCAGACGAAACAAACACGGCGCGCGCTGATGCAGATTTCCGCGACCGTGGAAGAATTTCCGCGACCGCGGAAATATCTCTGTAAAGGGGTCTCGGTCTTCAGTTGCCGCGATCGCGACTTTGGCCCCCGCGACCGCGGTTCTTCTCGCTGTTGCACTCTTGCCTTTTGTTCCTTCCGCGACCGCGGCCCTCAGCCCCGCGACCGCAGTCTTGCTCCTGTAGCATTCTTCTCTTCCTCTCGGCTTCTTTCTTCGTCTTCTCACGTGGCTTTCTTCTCCTTCTTCTTAATCTTCAATTAAGCTTCTCCAAACCACCAAATCTACACTTCTTCTTCTCAACTCCATACTCCACAATTGTGCTCTAAACATCTCCAAATGGCACCCAAAACACCGGTAAGAACTCCTAGTTAAACACTACAAAGTAGCGCTGATCAAGTACTCACAACACTAGTTCGTACCATGCCTGGAACCTTCGATCTCAATCCGCAATTGCTCTTCAGTATGCTTCCTTGATGATAGTTGAAATACCTTTCCCTAAGATATCCTCATCTATTTATAGTGGTAGCCAAGACCTTCTTACCAAACACCTAAGACATCTATCGGTTCCTATACATGGTAATGGTCTAAGATTTCTTTTCCTTCTAAACAACTTAGCTCATAATCACATGGTTTCCATATAAAAACATTCATAAGACACGCTATCTAGCTCTTCTCTCTCCGAGTAGATCTTCAAAACAAGGTTTCCATATGTAGCGGCCTTTACTGGTAACAGCTGGAAATTCCTGCAATCTGCATTGTTCCTTATATGTTGTTTTCATGTATAAAAGTTTACTTGTATGAACTATACACGCGCTTCATTCTTCAATTTTGCTTCCGCGTAACTGTTCCTCGTTTTCACCAAGTTCCTTAGCAATCCTCTGCTTTCTCTTCTTTCACATGCTTTCCATTGTTCCTTAATTCTTTCATAAACTCTGAAACTCATAGAAACAATGTAAACCATAAAACCCAATGGTGTTTATCATCATCAAAACCAGAGGGAACGTCATGGTTCCAACATTTATGTTTATTACTCTTTTTTGTTTGATAATATATGTCGTTTTAGATGTTTAAGAGTGTCATTGTTGAAAATAAAATAAATCTTTCTTTAGCTAATTTATTAACCTATATTAACACTTGTTAATTGAAAATATTTATTTTACCTAATAGTTGCAGACATAAGAGAAAAATGGTTAGGTTGCCCAATGTTGAAGAGCAATCTTTACAGCTTATTAATAAAATTTCATTTCAAATATTCAAATAACGATTATTGATTAACAAAATTCAAATGTTAGAATGACATGTTTGCCTATATTTCGTACATTGTTGAATAGAACGAAAGAAGGTAATAAGGTATAAAATTGTATGACATAATATATCTGCAATTAACATAATTGTCTTCCAACATAATACGTAGATGAATTATAGAAGCATATTTTTGAAAATTGAAACATATAAAATAATTGTCAGATAAGAATTGCAGATAAACATAATACAATAATTATATTGTAAGAGTATAATAAATGATGTGATAAATTATGAAAATGACACGTGTAATAGATGATGAGGCTTTATGAGGGGACATATGACCTTAGACATTAAAAAAATCAGTATTATACAATTTCTGTCATAATAATATAAATTTTTATATAGAAATATTTAAGTAGGTAGAGGAATAAATCAAATTATAGATAACCTTATTTCAATAAATAAAAACAACTAATTAAGAGCATCATGACACCAAAAATTTGATAGAAGGATCTTATACAAAATAATATCATATATATACTAAAGAGGCAAGTCAGATTATGACAAATATAATCACATAATTAGAATAATATCTATTTAAAATTATAATTTATAAAATTAGATAATGACAAGTGACCAATTGTGAAGAAGATTGTAACGAAAGATTATTTGCCTCAACATGGAGATGCCAAGTGACATCAATCACTTATATTTTAGTTATGGATGATAAGAGAGCGGATTCGGAAGGAGTGCCCTCTGTGTCCATGTCTCAGTTTATACCCTTACTCCCTAGTCCTTGTCATCGTCCTCACAGGCCCTTGTTCCTCGTAAAAATCATCCTCATTCGACAAAAGAAAAAAACCATAAAATTTGTTTAAACACGTATATATTAGTTTATAGGGTGTACAAGGTTCGAGATGTAAGGTTTACCATCTAGAATGTATGAGGTTTAGGATTAAAGGGCATGAAATTTAGGGTTTAGGGATATGAAAATTAGAAAAATTATATATTCTCCCCTCGGGTTTACTCGTCCCTATCCAGTGATTAACAAATTTCTCTTGCGAGGAATCCGCGCGAATCGTGATGATAATCCCCGCCTATTACCAACCCTAGCTTTACTATTGTATAGGAAAAATAGATTAAATGAAAATTTTAGTTATTATCTATGATGTTAAATTGACTAAAATTACTCAATCAAATCCTAATAGAAAATGTCTACAAAAAAGCTCTTATTATGAAATGATTTATTCGTATATATATGATTGATGTATCCTTATCCAATGTACTCTTCTTTCCAAAGTCAACTACTTAATGTAAGGTTTTCTTCTACCGACAACACTATGCAACACAATTGACAAAGTTAATAAAGACGTACTTCTCCTGCAACAATTCAACTCATACCCATCATACCCTCATTAGTTGGGATAATGATTGTTTCCCTAAATGTCAAGGTGGATTAGGTCTGCAAAAGTCAGAAATATGAATAAATATCTTCAAATGAAACTTCTTTGGAAATTACTACTCAAACCGGATTCAATGTGGGTTCGTATTATAACTGAAAAATATTTAGGATGTTCAAACATCTTCTCTTACAAAAGGAAAAATAAACAATCTTGACAAGATTCTAGGTTGCTCCATATACATACACATGCACTTAAAACATATTCCAGTCAAAATTATAATTCCACTTCGTATTCTAACTTCTACATCCTGACGAGGATACATTTGTGCCAAAACAAATTCCGCTGACTATATCCGCGCCACTCCCGCCAAAAGTAGCATCTCCACATTCCGCAGCAGCCAGCTCCACATGGCACCTAGCTTCGTGTGCAAACTGTTTTTCCGCGCCATCCACTTCCGCTCGACTCCTACTTCTACGTGATCTGTGTTGTAGGGCAAGTTCGGCCAAAATAACCATAAACTCATGAAACCAACCCAAGTTCGAAATAATAAAATAGATGCATGATTAAATGAGTTCAAACCCGAAAGGTTTCTCCTGAAGGTCCATCATCTCCATCGTAAACTAGAAAGGTTTCTCCTGATGTAAACTCCAAAATCTCCTGAAGGTCCATCGTTAGCGAGAGTCGCGCTTCCGATTCTTCCTCCGACGACGTCGCCAAGTTGTAGGTGGTCCACCGACGACGGCATTCAACGTCGTTGGCTCGCGCTTCCGATTCCTCTTCCTCTCCTGTCTATCTCGTTCAAGCCTTAGGGTTGTAGCCATTCAACGCCGTTTTAGGGTTGCTTCACTGTTGTTCATTGGGTTTTAGGGTTTAGTAACTGTTGTTCATTTTTATGGATTGATATACTTGTCATGAATTCTGTCCCCCAAATTTTGTCTCTTTTGACCTAAAATGACCTAAATTTAAATGCTGCAATTTATATAAACTTGTGAAAACTGTGTAAAAAAACCCTTGTGGTAGAAATGGGGATCGTAACTTAAATTGATTTATATAAACATGTGGAAATCCTATATGTAGACTTACTTTACTATTTCTTAAGTTATATTGTCGCAACAAACAATGAAAATGTCAGATAAGTTTTGATTTTTGTCACAATTGCACGAATTACCATTGGTTGAAAACTTCATGTCAGTGTTGTTCATATTTTTGTCACATGATATAGTTATATTGTTGAAATGAACAATTACAATGTAAGTTTGTGAAACATTGTAGTGTGTTAAAAGTTAAAGTTTTTATTTGTCTCACTTTATAGCTCTCTTCCTCTCGCAACTGCCTTCTCTTTTCCTCTGATCTTTACATCTTAATATGTTTGTTTAAATATTTAAGCATTTGTTATGAAAATGAGAACCATTTTGTGCATAGAAAAAAACTGAAATGTTGATATTCTTTGTTCTTTGTCTATGTGCACTAGGCCAACTGAAGTCCTGTAGTTTTTCATATTTCACATCCTGTCATGAAGTTTTTAAGTATATGTTGCTTTTGTATTTATTGACCTCATATAATTTGTATTGTTTAGGGTCATTTATTGAGATTTGAAGGGGGGAAATTTCAAGGTAGAGTCAACCAAAACTGTCGACGTGAAATGCTGAAAAATATTGAGAAATGCCTCTCCCCTGTGGACTAGCAGAGGATAATAAATGGTCCATTTGGACCTATTGTGAAGATGGTTCGTCGACAAACCTTTTCATGCCAGCTTGTGCATTACATTTTATTTCGTCAAGTAGAAACAAGGAAGTTGTTGGAGACGTGGTATGACCTGCAAGGACAGCTGCTGCATTTTTCAATGAAGGAGTTCGCACTTATGACTGGGTTAAACTGTGGTAAAATTATGGATAATGATCTGAAGCCGGATAAGAATGTCATGAAAGAGGTATTTGATGTACAAAATCTGACCTTGGCTGAGCTGGAGATCCTATTTATGCATACACGGGATTACAACCCTTTGAAATATAAACACGGGTTCGCATAAACACGGGTCATGTCAAATTATTAACTAATATCAATCGATTAACGAAATTCATGTGGGGCAGGGTTTGCTGCATTGAAACTCACCAGGCTTTGAGTTCAATGGTGAAGAATAGATTGGAGACTGTACAAACAAGCAGAGACTCAAGTGCAAGGTTGGTTATGTAATTACAATATATTGATGGTTTCTTATAAGAAATAAGAATCATATGACATGAAAAATTGCACTTCAGGTATGGCTATTTGAAGCTGTAAAACCAATTGCTTCAACGTTTGCACATTTGGTGGATAAGGATGCCTATCCACGCAGTCTACGATGATCATCCGATTCACAACCTAATGCGATGGTTGTGGAGTCTTTCTTGGGGAAGGCCACATCCCATTTTATTCCAAATGTGGTGTTAATAGAGGAAGAAGCTGAGGTAGAGGTCTTAAGAGGCTGCACTTTTGTTGGAGAAGTGAAGGACAATTACTTCGACAAGGCAGTTGAGAAATTTTATCTTGGTAAGAAGAGCTCTATCAATTGTAGAAGCAAAGGAAAGAGGGTTTCGGCCCCTGCCTCGGCTGCGAAGACCTCGGGCCTGGATGCAAGACATGTGATGTGCGCTATGAAAGAGCTTTATGAGCGTATGAGTAATTTGGAAAACCAAGTGGAATGCAACAGATGATGAAGAAGAGGACATTAAACAAGAGGTAGGGGAGGTAAGATAACTGTCAACAATTGTTAATCTATTTTGTAACTTAGATTTTTATTTCATGCGAAGCAATATTTTTGTCGGAATGTAGAATAGCAATGTCATATTAAAAAGTTAAAATGTCACTGTTTTTCAACTTGATATTGATACACTTGGTTATATTTCTTGTACGTTAAAGCTCTCTTTTTGCCAAACACTTTAATAGGAATGTCATGGTAACAAAATAGAATGTCATAGTAACCAAATAGAATGTCAGTGTTTTTAAGTTGGATGGATGCATGTAGGTTAGGGTTATGTCTTACAAGTATCACATTATTTTTTTACGGAACTGTATTTTAGGAATGTTATATTTACAACTTAATATGTTTAGATTCATGCACCTAGTTATAATTCTTGTAAGTTAAAGCTAATTTTTTAAATTATTGAAGCAGAATGTTGTAGATGGTCGTGATGAGGATGTCAAAATCGATGGAATAGGGGGGGGTCTGCTTCAAATCCCCTACATGATTTTGATAAGGATGGTGACATTCAAGTCGACAATGGCAATTTAGGATATATGGTTGTTTTTTCGAAAGCAAAAGAATGATGATGATGTTGGTGAAGGTAACAATGCCAAGCTACCAGCTGAAGGTAGTGTAGAAAAGCAGAAGGATGATGATGATGGTGGTGCATGCGACAATGCCAAGCTACCGGCTGAAGGTAGTGTAGAAAAGCAAAAGGATGATTATGTTGATGGTGCAGGCGACAATGCCAGTGTAGAAAAGCAAAAGGATGATGATGATGATGGTGCAGGCGACAATGCCAAGCTACCAACTGAAGGTAGTGTAGAAAAGCTGAAGGGGAAGGATGATGATGATGGTCTAGTCTAGGATGAGGGTAAATATGGAGAAACGATGATAGAAGAAGAAACAAAGGTGAAAAGAGAAGAAAAGGCTTGTGAAATTGAAGAAAAACATAACAAAGAATGAAAAGTATTCGGAAGGAAGACTCATTCAAAAAAATATAATAATGATGAAGTTGGTGCAGTTCAGAATGAGGAGGAAACTACAAAAGGGACGACAAAAGAAGTTGAGGTATGCATCAATAATTAAAGATGATGACATACTATAATCACTCTTCTAACATATTATTTATGAAAAAATGTTAATGCAGACGCTAGCTGTAGCGACAAAAGAAGCTGAGGTGGAAGGAGACGCTACCAAAGAAACAATTGGAGTCGTAACAAGAAAAACCCGCTCAACAAAAAGAATACAATTGCTAAAAAGAGGGACCATCCTGTTAGAAAGAGAGGACTGTCCAAACAAGCCGATAATCCCAAACGATGCAAGGTTTCAACGTCCAAAGGTATTTCAAACACGACTAGATTGTGCCGTTGGTTAGACTCGAAGGAATGGTTAGGAAGTTGTCCCTCCCATGTTCATGATATGAACGCTTGTTTGAGATATTGTTAATTAAACTATGTTATGATGTAGTGAGGAATTTGAGTCTCCAACTGGAGAACATCTACAGAAGGATTTTTTTGAGATATTATTGCGACCAATGGGGTGTCTATGATCTCCGATAAACCTCTTTAATTTTTTATATAAATATTCGGTATGACATCTATTATATTTTATGTCTGTAGCACTTGGACGAATTTATGTATTATCTTGGCTGTCGTGTGCGTGACAAGCCAGTGGCAATATTGGACAACTATTTTCAGTGGAACTTGGACAAGGAAATGACGAGATGGTTGTCAGATAAGGAAAATTATGTTGTTGATCCATCTAAGATGAGATACCTGCGTGGGAAACTGCCTACACTTTATGGGAAGGATTGGAAGGACGTGGATCGTATAAACCTCCCCTTCATTTTCAAGGAGAAACATTGGGTAGCTTTAGAGATATAATTTAGTTAATTGTCTATCATTGTATACGATCTCGGCGTCAATTTGTTCAAATTGTCGGATGTCTATAGGTTCCTTAGAGATTTGACATTTATTTTACCTGTTTTGATAGCACAATATGAGCCCTTGGCAGCAATTTATGAGGATATGGGGGAAAATATCCTAAATGTCGCTCGTGTTCCTACATTGGAGAGAAACAAGAGATGGTAAGTTGTTTACATCAATTGTTCAATATTTGGTTTGAAAGTGGTTATAATATCAGGAAACTAACTACATTTTTTACTTGTGCAAGGGAGATTGCGGCGTCTTCACGATCAAGTACATAGAAATGCTAAGTTCCAAACGTCATCAAAACATCGTGAACGTGGGTGACAAGCTTGTGGATCATTATAGAAAAAGGATAGCCGTTAGGATTTTCGATATGAAGTGGTTTGACTAGTAAAGGATATCTTATTTTATGTAATGTTTGGGGCAGTTGGGATAGTTTGGTATGATTCCGATTGTGTAGTTTTTGCTAGAATTGACTTGTTTTGGTAACAATAAGTGATGTTCAGATTATTTTGGAATCTAACAAAATTGGTTGGTGCATTTCTTCTTGGCTACATGTAGCTAACAATTTTGGTTTTAGATGCATACTTCTTGTCGGTTGTGTTCATACTTCCTGTCAGTGAAGTTTATAGTTTGCATACTTTCTGTCAAATGTGTTCATACTTCCTATCAATGAAGTTTATAATTTTGTCACAATTGCACAAAATACACGAATTATCGAATACGAATACTTCATGTTAGTGTTGTTAATTTTTTTTCCTTTCAAAAAAAAATTAAAAAAACAAAAAAACTTTTGTTTTTTTTGGGATTATAAAAAGAAATTTTTAATAATATTTGTTTCGATTTACCTTTTTGTTTTATTATTATGAAATTATAAAAATGTAAAATAAACTTAACTTTTTGAATAAAAAGGTAAGACTAAGCAGCAAAATCCCCAAAAAGTATGATCCGTTTCCCACAAAACTCCCTCCATAAAGCTTCTTTCCGAAGCTTCTTCCTTATTAACGCGACTCTACAACTTCCATCTTTCTCATCTCTCATTGTTGCAACTTCCAGTTTCTTCAACCCAACCCAACATTCGTCGCCCTCCACTTTTTCTTACTCCCCTCTCTCCGAACTGAACCTCAACCTCTGACACTCGTTAAAAAAACCAAGCAAATGGCAGTTCCTAGACGTAGTAAATGATCGAGCCCAATGAAGAGCGGAGAGAAAAGGAAGAGAAAGGAAGACGACAGCCAGGGTCGAAAGAAGAAGAAGCAAAGAGACGAAGTGCAGGTGAAAGGGAAAAAAACTTCTGACAGTCCTATAGCCAAAAAATCCGGGAAGGGCATGTCGAGGAGCCCCATAGCGAAACAATAAAGGCGAAAAAACCATAATATTCAAAGGGGATGTAAGTTTCCTACATTTTTTCCTATCAGGCTTCGCAAACCAACAATTAACATTAATTGTAGGGTGCACTTTGTTTGTAATTTTCATTTGTCCTGTTAGGCTTCGCAAATGGTTTAATTTGTATATTTTTTGTTTGTTAAGGATATTTTTCATTTCGTTTGCAGATTAGGTACAGTTATTACAGAGGGGAACCATTCTACGAAAGAATTAACATTAATTGTAGGGTGCACTTTGTTTGTGAGATTGAAAACAAGTTGACACATGCGGATTGGCAATGTGTTTTGGATGGCCCGTTTGGAAAAGTAATGAAAACAGCAAGTATCACTTTTTTCACAGACATTGCATAATGTTTTATTCAAGCAACTTAAAAAAAAAAGTGGGAGTCTTGGTATGAGGTGGCAAGGAAAGAGTTTTCAATCAAGGAGTTTGCTCTCATCACTGGACTGAATTGTGGGGAAATTCCATTCGTGGATACTAAAGCTAATGGGCTAGTAATGGAGCAATTTTTTGGTAGTCCAGGTGTCCTAAGACGATAGTATAAGATGTTTACAACAGATTCAAAGAACATCGTGAGTTGGACAACTATAAGTTGAAGTTGGCACTATTGTTGATAGTTGAGGGTCTATTGATGGGAGGGGATAAGAAGAGGCTGGTGATGCCGCTGCAAGTTAGGCTGTTGGAGAATATGGATAAGTTTTGGGATTATCCATGGGGAAGGGTTGTTTATGAAGAGCTTCACAAGTCATTGACCACATCACTGGCCAAAAGGATGCAAACAGTAGAGAAAGCAAAGCTACTCTCCAACCTACCAAGAATTCCGTATTCCATTCAAGGCGTGCCAGTTGTGTTTCATGTAGTTATATTATTCATTTTTAATGGTTCAAATATGAATTACTGAGTTCTGTGGTGTCTGGATAGAGTGGTACTCATAGTGAAACAACACTGTGTTTTCTTTGCATCATAGTTGTATACTTTATGCTAAACTGTGACCGGATGCTTGAATACAAGGTGACAGGATCATCGTGAATGTGCAACAGACCCTGATTTTATGTTACATGGTGACGTGATTTAAAATACTAGTTTTTCATCATAGTTTTATGTGCATTCCAGATAGTTTTATGTGCATTTCAGTCAGATTTTAGGTTACATGGTGACTTGATTTAAAATATAGGGTGACAGGATATCATGATTTATTGTATCATAATTTGCTAATACTCAAACTTCTTGTTATTGTAAATATAGGTATGGGAAGCTGTGCCAACACTTGGTCTCCAATTTGCATCAAAGTTGAGAGAATCTACAATGCCTCGAGGTATTCGTTGGTTTTCAGATGAAGTCCCTGAACATGGAGTCTTGGAGTTGTCTTTGGCTGATCCTACAAATGTTGTTAAGCACATTCTTATTCCCGATGAAGATGAGGTGGATAAGTTGTCCGACTGCTACTATGCTGATGAAAATGATGACCCGTATTTTGACAAGATTGTGAAGGAAGCAATGAAGGGTTTGAAAAAGAATGGAAAAGGGAAGAAGAAGCAAGGAAAAGATGCGGCGAGCCCGAGCAATGCATCTGTGCATTCATCAGAGGTGATAAGTGAGATGTTCAGAATGATGAAGAGGATGGAAAAAGGAGTGCTTGGGAGGATGAGAAGGTTGGAAAAGAGGGTATCAAACCAGGAAAAGGTGCCTAACCGTAAGAGTAACGGGAAACCAAAGAGGTATTTGGATGAGGATGAGGAGGAATTTCAATCCTATGATGAGTCTGATGAGGATGATGGGGAAGTTTATAAGGATGAACATGAAATAGAGAATGAGGAGGTAGTAGAGGATAAAGAGGTTGAGAGTGAGGAGGTTGAGAGTGAGGGGACAGATGACGATGATTCCATTGAGGATGATGATACTGGTGATGATGATGATGGTGATAATGAAGCTGGTGATGGTGATGAGGGTAATAAGAATAAAGAACTTTGCCAGGGTGGTGACAAAGAGGAGGAGTAGGACGATGATGATGATGAGGAGGAGGAGAAGTATGATGACAAGGAGGATGAGGTTGAGGTTAAGGGGGAGGAGAAGGTAGAGGCTGAGGTTAAGGAGGAAAAGCTACAGGATGAAGTTGAGGTGGAGAAGGTAGAGGCTGAAGGCAAAGAGGTATGAAATATGCTCCTCTGAAAAATTTCATTACTACTTTGACAGTTTTATTTGTACCATATGGTGACAGGATTTTTAGCGTCTCTATCAGGATTGGAGTTTATATCTTTCACAATTTTATTTGTACCATGGTGACATGATTTTTAGTCCTGTATGTCAGTAGTTTGACATGGTTATTATGATTGCAGGAATTTGATAATTCTATTGAGGATAACAATGATGTTGAGGGTCTTGATGTTGTAATGGGCATTGTTCAAGACCTAAATGAAAAGGTTGGTGATGGCGAAAAGGACCAGGACCAGGATTTTACTAATGATGTTGAAGGTTCCCCGGAGGTTACCCAGCAGGAGGTTACCCAACACGAACCTCTTGAAGTGCTAACCATAGCGGCCACAGAGGTGGCCGCTTTGGTTGAGGTTGACGAACCTCTTAAAGTAGCCGATGTGGTTGATCTGTCCAGGAAGGGAAAATCCAAAAATAAACAAAAGCAGACTCCCCCACCGAAGAGGGTCCTTCCTAGCCGTATCGTGAAGCCATCTACCAAAAAGCTAACACCTTACACATATGAAATAAAGGGGGAAATCTGAAGAAGATAACCAAGAATTCACAGGTGAATGAGATGACTGCTTTGCTGCAATGGATGGATGATGAAAGGTTAGTATCTCATGGACTTGATTATGTCGAACTATCTCATGTATTTAATTATGCCTTCGTTCTTTTATAGCTCTTAGCCAAGAGTTGGGCTAAGTGGTGAATCGATGGACAATGATTGGTTTCGCCTATTACTGGAACGAAAAGCTTGCCTCAGTGATGGTGTAAGTTATTTAGTTATGATGTCACATTAGTTAATTGTTGGGATTTTTTGCAATGTCTAACAGGATGATTTATATTCTTTGAAGAAAATGGATGAAGTTTGTTATTACATTTGTAAGGAACTTCTAGAGTCTAAAGTTAAACACAAGGCCATAGTATTGGACATTTTCTGTTCTGAAGATTATAAAGATGAATTGAAATACTGTCAAAAATCATCAAACTGCTCCACATGCACTTGAACATGCACAATATTACTTTAGGGGAGATAAGCCTGCATTGTATGGGTCTAGTTGGGATGATGTGGACTTCATTTATGTCCCATACAACCTCCTTAATAAACAATGGGTAGCCCTAGAGATCGATCTGTAGCATTGGCAGACAAATGTATATGATTGTAATATGGATTTGAACAACAACTTAGAGGTAGAGAACATGGTGTATAGGGTGAGCAAGTTTCTTCCTCACTTCATCAGACAGTACCCGCCACTTGCCCATAAATTTGCACATCAGGGTACTAGGGAGTTTACATTTTCCAGATTTTAAGGAGTGAAGCAGAAGCGCGTGTCCGTCGAAATATCATTACCCTTACAAATTTTATTATATACTTCATCTAACTAACTTTAATGCATTTTTTGTACGGGATATACACTCTAAAACACATAGAGATGCTCAGTGCTGGTTGAAAAAATATTGATGTTGTGGCAGAAAAATTTATTGACGGCTTTAGGAGCGATATGGCTCACAGCGTGTCTGACGGGGTGTGGAGGACGAACATAAGGAATCCCGATGTTTAAACTAGATGTTTGGATGCCATTAGGTTGTTTGTGCTTTGGAGGACATTGTCACCCGGACCCACACAATCCATTGTCACCCGGACTCACGCTAGCATAGGCTCAAGCCATGAGTCCCCCACCTTGGTGATCATGATCACCATCGCAGAGCAGCCAAGAAATGCGTCCCATGGTGCGCCCCAGTGATGCACTTCCTGGCACGCCCCCTAGCTGTGCTGCCATGGAGCGCCCCCTGGCAGTGCCCCCATGGCGCACCCACGTGTGGCACCCTTGGGTGTCACACGCATATCCATTTCCCTTTACTTGTTATTTTCTTATTTTATGTCTTGGGAGTGTTGGCCACTTGTAGTGGACCAAGCCCATTAACTATTAGGCCCATGGCCTTATTCTTGTAAGACGGTTGTGTAGAGTTGAGGTTTATTGTGTAGAGTTAAGGTTTTCCTCCTCCCATAAACCCCTAGGCCTCAAGCTCTAGGGTTTGGGTTCTCTTGCTTTCAGGCATCTCTCTCACGCCCCAAGGGCCTCAATCCCCCATCGCTCCCAGCTCAATCGCGTCCCGTGTCTGAGCCCAGTCTTCCCCATGCTCTATTGTAGCTCGCGGTCAGGTTATCTGGCCGTCGCACCACCTTGAGGCGACGGACCCTTTCAAGATCCTATACTAAATGCACGACTAAATGGGCTTTAAGAGGGTTGAAGGTTACACTTTTCAAATTCAAACAAGTATTAAATGCTTTCAAAGCACACAATATTTCCTAATTTGAAGGTTGTAGATCTTCAACTCCTAAAACGTCCACTTCCTATCGGTCCAACTGACTCCTAGATCTATTCTAGATGCACGACACCAACAACAAACAAAAAAAATTCAAGAACAAAGCAAAAACACTTTTAGGATGCAAGACTCACAACTACAAACACAAAGGCACGAAAACAAAGAACTTGTAGGACTTTCGGCCCTTGAATTTAAATGAGGAATTTGAGCAAAACTTACGTGCTCTGATACCAAATGTTAAGATCAAAGGATCGTGAAGCCACGGTGCAAGCTTTGCTCGTCGATGGAGGTGGAATTGCCAATTAGGGTTTTCGGATGGACGACGGCGTGACAGAGGCTCGTAGGTGGGATGACGGCGGAGTTGTGGGGGATAGTAGGCACACACGGTCTTCTTATAGAGGGAAGAAGATATGCTTGCAGAAGTGAAAGGGGAGAAGAAGTGTGAGAGATGTACTCACTCGGCACACTTAGAGTTTTTGGACATAAGAGATTAGAGAGAAAGCAAGAGAGATTTGGCAAAGCAATTTTGTGTATTCTTATGTGAGCTTTTCAGCTTTCAAAGAGCCTATATATAGGCTTAAAAAAAAAAGCAAGAACGCCTAAGAGAAATGTCAAAAGCCATGCATAAAACTAAACCCTAAATTTACTACCGAAATGTCCAATTTAGGTAACTTATTAACTTCAAATGTCAAATTCATCAAGCACATTAAAGATCCTCTTGGCCAAGGCTTGGGCCCATGATGGTGGACTAAATGAGCCAGCCCAAGGTGGCTGGAGCGCCGATCAAAGTGGTCCAGGTGGCTCGGCGCCCTTCTTTGAAGTTTACTTGGCCTTGATGTGGCAGGGTCAGATCAGAAGCAATGTTCACCTGCAATTCTCCAACGTTACTCAACCAGTTCCCATCAATGATGTTCCTTTCTCTGCTCCCCCTTAAGCAAAGCTCGATCGGGACGATTCCAAAGATCTTGAGTGGGTACAAATATTTAGTTTGGATATTTAATTGGGTTCACACAAAAATTCAAAGATATATCAAAACAAAACATAAGGTAGGGAACAAAGATGATCTAGATAATTATACCCAGTAAAAATTGGTAAACAAAGAAAGGTTCATACGGAACGTTTACCTGGATCATGGCTTAGGGCGAATTGGAAACCAATTATCATTTTGGCTTATAACTTGGGTTCAGATAATCAAATTGGTTTCATTGGCAACAAATAAGATGTTATCATGCAAAGTTGAAGCACATATTGATGCGAACAACCCTGAAGTGTTGTCTGCAACGCATGATCTTTGATTCCTTAAGCTTGAATTCGATTCCTTCTCTTCCGTAGCCAAAGTGATGGCTTTCCTAGGGCTAAAGAGATAACCCTCAAACACGTTCAAAGTGATGAACGAAAGAATCAAAGAGATGATCATGACACCGAAGAGACGATGAACAATTGCTCGAAGCGACGAGCTACGGGATAGATGATCCGTGGGATCGAAGAGTTGACGTTGGAACTCAAGGGAAGGAGCGTACTCAACTTTACTGCTCAAATTCAATGTAAAAATTACAAACTAGGGTTTCCGGATTTAAATAGCGACAAAATAAATAATGAAAAATATAATAATAAATTGTTCAGCAAAACGAAAAAAAATTGAGATCGTTGACGCGGGAAGGAACTCGGTCGAGTTCTTGGCCGAGTTCTGATCTGGAACCAGAACTCGGTCCAGAACTCGGTCGAGTTCTGGGTCGAGTTCTTGGCTGGAGCAATAACTCGGTCCAGAACTCGGTCGAGTTCTGGGTCGAGTTCTTGGCTGCTTTATTCTGCTTCCGCGATCTCGTCGTCTTCGTCTTCTTGGCGGGATCGGCTAAGGCGGAACCTCACCTAATCCTTCATAGGTCAAGAGGAGGACCAATTTAGGACTAGATGAACCTGCATCACTTGCGTGCGCCCGCGAGACTAATGATTGTGTGGCTCGTTCCATTTCCCTTGCGCGGGCTCTTGTCACCAGGCCATTCGAACACACCTTCATTGCTTCCTCTTAGTCCTTCGCCGTCATCGAGGGGATCATGGAGCTATCACATATGATAAAGAATAGAAGTTGCAAGAGATTAGGAAATCATGTAACACATAGCACATAGCAAGGTTTAATAAACAAAAAATGTGCAATTAACAAGATGCATAGAAGATGTTCCCTGATTAAGATTGATCGATCTAGCCAATCATGGAGGGAATAGTTGACATGGAATTCCTCACTTTAGAGAGATCATCCCAAGGAACATTCATAAATGTTCAAAGGGTTTTCTATCCAGTGATTTGGTAAATATATCAGCAACTTGATCTTCTGTCCTGCAATGATCCATTCTTATAAAAAAATTCTCAACATTATCACATAGAAAATGATGACGAATATCGATATGCTTAGTACATGAGTGATGAACGGGATTTTTGGAAATGTTGATAGCACTAGTATTATCACACGTAATAGGAAAGGTGCCAAGAGATATACCAAAATCATCCAATTGTTGTTTGAGCCTCAATACATGGGCACAACACGATGCAGCAACTACGTACTTAGCTTTAGCGGTGGAAAGGGAAACAGAGTTTTGGTTCTTTGATCCCCAAGAGATAAGGCATGGGCCAAGGAACTGTGTCGTCCCTGATGTGGTTTTGCGATCCACCAAGTGTCCTGCAAAATCAGCGTCAGAGAGGCCCACAAGTTCAAACCCATTGTTCATTGGATACCAAAGGCACAGATGATCGTTCCCTTTCAAGTACCGCAGGATACGTTTGACTTCAGTTAGGTGTGACTCCTTAGGATTTGCCTGAAATCTAGCACAAAGACACACACTGAATATGATATCTGGCCTACTTGCCGTTAGATAGAGTAATGAGCCAATCATTCCTCTATACATTGTAGCATCCATATCTTTGCCATTAAAGTCTGCATCAAGGCGAGTGTTAGGAGAAATAGGGGTATCAATAGGTTTAGATTTATCCATACCATACTTCTTCAACAACTCCTTGATGTATTTTTGTTGATGTACTCTTGTTCCTCTAGACGATTGGGAGACTTGTAATCCAAGAAAAAATAACAATTCCCCTATCATACTCATCTCAAATTCATTGCTCATGCGATTTTTGAATTTCTCTACAAGTGCAGGATTAGTGGAACCAAAGATAATATCATCAACATAGACTTAAACTATGAGAATCTCACCTTTATGTTCCAAGAGGAAAAGTTTTCACCTGTTGGTTTACTCCTCCGGCGTACGTCGTAAGAACGATCTCACAACTAGTGGATTCGATTTCTTGATAAGATCATCTTCTCCCAGTCCCATCCCTTTAAGGGAGTCGAAGGTCAAGAGATTGGTCGAACTTCCTGTATCGATTAGTACTTTACGTATCAAACAATTTCCAATAGACAGAGAGATTACTAGACCATCGTGATGGTTTTCCGACCCGTCAGCGTCGGACTCGTCGAACATGACCGTTGAGAGGTTAGAGACCTTGGTTTGTCTGAACTCTGGTACTTCGGGTTTATTGCCTTTGCTTTCTCTCGCATGTCTTTTGGCTGCGAAGTACGTGTTCCCACATACGTCCGAGCCCCCTGAAATAGTATTGATAATTTTTGTATGGACAAGAGATGGGGGTTTATCCTGCTTTACCTGATCCCGTCGTTCCATGGTGGCCTTAGCTCGTTCTGAGATCACGTCGCGCAAGAGACCTTGCGCGAGTAACCTAGCGACCTCTTTGCGTAATGCGATGCATTTGTCCGTTGAGTGACCGTGGTCACCATGGAATTCGCACCACCTTCTCATGTCTTTCTTAACATCTGGTCGGTCGCTCTTTCGGGGCCATCTTACTTCTTTCCCATATTTGTCGAAACTCTTGACGAGCTCCGACATGGAAACGCTGAAGTTATAAGATTGAACCCTAGGAGGCAGCGTCAGACCGTCTCTCCAGTCTTGAGACCTGTCTTGGAAGGGGTTTACCTGACTTTGCTCGTTTCGATTACAAGGGTACGGGTGATGGCGTCTGTCTCGGCGATTGTCGGAAGAAGATTTGCGATCGGATTGATCGGGTCCGTGGGATGCCTTTCGCGATTCGCGATCTTCTTCCAAACGTACCTCGGTCATGGTCTTGGCTTGGACATCTTCGAAGCTTCTTCACGGGTACTTGGTGATCTCGTTGTAGAGGTTGCTATCTTTGATCAAACCTTGTCTGAAGGCTTCGATGGAGGTGGTGACATCACAATGGGGGATCACGACTTTCTCCTTGTTGTACCTGTTAAGATAGCTTCAGAGAGGTTCATTATACCTTTTGGTGATCCGATAGAGATCGCTTGACTGCCGCTCGAGCCTCCGACTGTTGGCGAATTGGATTTTAAATGAATTGACCAGGTCCGCAAATGAGGCAATTGTACCCTGAGGCAAACGCATAAACCAGGTTACAGCGTCGGACCGTCTCTCCAGTCTTGAGACCTGTCTTGGAAGGGGTTTACCTGACTTTGCTCGTTTCGATTACGAGGGTACGGGTGATGGCGTCTGTCTCGGCGATTGTCGGAAGAAGATTTGCGATCGGATTGATCAAGTCTGTGGGATGCCTTTCGCGATTCGCGATCTTCTTCCAAACGTACCTCGGCCATGGTCTTGGCTTGGACATCTTCGAAGCTTCTTCACGGGTACTTGGTGATCTCATTGTAGAGGTTGCTATCATTGATCAAACCTTGTCTGAAGGCTTCAATGGAGGTGGTGACATCGCAATGGGGGATCACGACTTTCTCCTTGTTGTACCTGTTAAGATAGCTTCAAAGAGGTTCATTATACCTTTGGGTGATCCGATAGAGATTGCTTGACTGCCTCTCGAGCCTCCGACTGCTGGCGAATTGGATTTTAAAGGAATTGACCAGGTCCGCGAATGAGGCAATCGTACCCTGAGGCAAACGCATAAACCAGGTTAGTGCGGGACCCGTGAGTATCATGCCGAAGCTTTTGCACATGACAGCCTCGCAGCCGCGAGGCTGTCATTAATTTTTGTTTATAGAGAGAGATGTGATCGTCTGGATCGTTGGTGTCGTCGAAAGTCGTCATGTTGGGAAGGTTGACCTTCTTAGGATCTCGACTTTGGCAATTTCTTGGATGAACGTAGATTCTTCGTATCCGTCCAATGCTTTTCTCTCGATCGGTTGTGGAACTTCGGGAATTCTAGCGATGCGATCGTCGAGTGCCTTCATGTGCTGACTAAGCATTTGTTGGACGAGGGCCAGGATATCGGGCGGAATGGTAACCTGTGGTTCGCCGATTCGGATTCCTGCTGACTCGATCGGTGTGGATAAAGTAACATTGTTAGTCGAAAATGGATTGACCACAGGAGTTCGAGATGTACCCTCGGTGTATCCAAGGTGTCGGACGCTTGGAGGAGTCAACTCGGCGCTATCCATGCTGAGACGTGTCTGGGCGTTGCTATGGACGTGCATTTGCCTGGAACCGAAGACCATGGATTGTACCTGCGATCTAAGAGACTCATTTTCATGAGTTAGTTGCGCGATCTCGGCCTCAGATTGGGTGGACAAGGTAGCCAAGGCTTCGGTATTTTGACATTGTTGGGCGAGGTCATCTTGGAGGGTAGTCATTTTTTAGGCAAGCTCTTGGAGTTGGTTCAAAGTAGGGTTTTCGGTTGTGTTTCCTTCAGTTTGGGAGCCGTCTTCGAGGCGTGGTCCCTCGGTATCGGTAGGTGGGTTGACAGTCATGGGTGGAGGATTTTTTAGATGGTGATCGGCAAGTTGCCCCACGGTGGGCGCCAAATTGTTTTCGGGCGAAAAGATCAATCAACCTAAATCGCCTTAGATGGGGTAACGAGTCGATCGGATAGTATAGATTAAATCCAAACCAAATAAACAATCAACCACGTATAAAATAGAAGCGAAATTATATTATGATGTATTGATCAAGTGATAATAGAAATGAATCGAAGTACAACTTATCCTTGAAGATTAAGATATCAAATCTTGTCCGACCGGCTATTCTGATGGTTCGACCGTCTGTAATCGGATAATGCCCCAAAGGAATTGAACGAGAACTGATATGCTAGTAGGCTTTTTCGAGAGATGAGTTGATGAGTGTTGATCGTAGACGTGTCATGTTTCGATCATTCTTTCATGGTCTATTTATGGTGTTCTTCCCTTCGTCCGTTACTGTTTTTATGAGATTCTCCATTTATTGATGTACGTGATCTCCAGGATTCTTCCTTAATGGCATCCTAATCTTGTGGTTGATTGGGTTACCGTTTGCCTTGGATCGAGCAGTTAATGCTCTGGGCGAAATTCTCGGGGTTGGTCGGATCCTACGCGTTCGAGGAATGTCTGACGCCTCTCTTCAGTTTTCTCGGCCTACTCCTTCACTTGAGGTTGGCCCAATTCGCTTGCCATCGGCTCCATTGGAACACGTTGGGCCCAACACAAATAACACTCAGGTTCAATACCTAGTAATCTGATAAAGTAATCTCCTTTCAGACTCATACCCTATCTGAGTTATCTATTAAAGTTATCTCATTTCAGACTCAAACCTAATAGAAACCTAATCAACATTCATCAATTGCATTCAGAACTCTAGGATTGAATCAAACAAGGTTCCACATTTCAATTCAGGCAAATATCATGCACAAGTCTAGCAATCCATTGTTGGGATCAGCCAAACATGCTTGGAGAAATAATCAAAAACATCGTATGAACAAAAGAAATCATTCAACTAAATTAGAAAAAGAGAAATACTTGATCCAATCCAGGGAAACAATCTCCAATCTTCACATATCTTCAATGGAACTCCAAAAAACACCTAGGGCTAGAGAGAGTGGCAAAGGGAGGCATAAAAGAACATAAGAGAGTGCCAAAATAACCCTTGAAAAAGTATTTATACCGTGCTAAAATAAAAGGGGTCGAAACCGTGTACGGTTTGTGACAGAACCGCATGGTTTGTCACAAACCGTGCCGATTTACAGAAAGTGAAGTGGAGCATGGCAAGGTTTGTGGCACGGTCTATCACAGACCATGCCACTTTACAAATACTAAATCATGGACTCAGCAAGATAGCACGGTTTAGGACATATTGTCACTGTTAGTAGCAAACCATGCCGAACTGCGACATGATTTTGGAATTGCCAAAACGTTTGATTCCCTTGTCCAAATGCGCTCAAATCTGTAGGACTTGTGGGTGACATCTTGATCTTTAATCTGGCATTGGAGTCACTCAATTCGGAGTTACGTAACAAAAGTTATACTTCTCCAAAAACGGTACAGAAAACAAAGATCTCTTGCGCACCAAGGCGAGTTCTTTGTCGTCGTTCGTCTTTGTATTCGACCGTGCACATCTCCTATGACATCCATGCCTCGTAATGCACCGCCTTTGCCTGCTAAAGTACCTGAAAACATGCAAAGACTCGTGTATACATCTTAATTAAAGAAAGCAATACAACTACCTAAAAATGCAATATAATAACATGAAAATGCCTAAACTATAGCCTATATGCATGACCTAAACATGTATGAAATGGATGTTATCAGTAAGCTAGGCACTCAACTTCTTTTTTCCATTAGCTACCACCCACAAACCGATGGCATAACTGAGGTGACCAACCGGACCCTAGGGGCACTCCATAGAACCATGCTTAAATCCAACCCTCACCATTGCGAAGACTTACTACCTTTGCTGAATTTTCTTACAACAGGTCTAGGCACTCGGCAACGAAGCTCACACCATTTGAGGTGGTGTATGGATGCAATCCTTTGACGCCCATGGATTTGGTGTCGCTCCCCATGCGTGACCACGACAACCTCCAAGCTGCCAAGCGCGCCGACTATGTCCAGCAATTGCACCACAGGACGCGCATCCAGTTGGAGCGCCACACGGTGCAGTATGCGGCACAACACAACAAAGGCCGATGCCACATCGTGTTTTCCCCGAGAGATCTCGTATGGGTTCATTTGTGTCGAGAGTGCTTCCCTGCCAAGTGCAAGACCAATATCGATCAACACGGCGACTTACCAATCAAGATTCTCAAGGCGTGTGGCGACAACGCCTATAAAGTGGAGCTCTCGGATAAGTATGGTGTGTACCCCACCTTCAATGTGGCCGATTTGTCACCATATGTTGCACCGAAGTTTGAAGAGGATGAAGCGCGGACGCTTCCCTTCCAAGAAGGGGAGAGTGATACGACCTTGCCCTCGATGACTGCCCTTGAGGAGGAAGACACCATGAGCAAGCGCTCTAATCGCCCTGTTACAAGAGCCACATGACAAGGCCATCGCTCAAGCCACACAGTCCTTCGTCGTCCACTCCATCGCCTATGCCGGATTATCCTCGATGCCGCCGCCGCCTATGCTCCTTGTGACACTCGGTGCCTCAACGCCTGGCGCGCCTGCGGCGGAGGCCTCATCGTCATAGTGCCACAGCGCTCGCCGCCTGCCTTCATAGAGTCTGCCTCCGCGACACTCGCCTCAGCGCCCACCTATGCATGCAACAAGGTAGTGTTCACTTTAGATGATTGTGAAGTTCAAGAGGTAGGTATGACAAGGCTAAAGTCGTGATGCCTAAACAAAGTAATCCTTAAAAACCTAACATAGTAGAATAGGCAAGCAAGGGTCGAATCCCACAGGGAGGAGGTAATCTTTCTAAGTGCACAAGTGTATGCCAAAAGTAACAAGGGGGGGTTTATTGATTGTTTGCAAATAACAAAGTAAATAAAAGCAAAGGTTTGTAATCAATTGGTAAAAAGTACTTAGCTAGACAAATATCCACCATTCATTTGATTGGTTGATCCTAGATTATCTCTATTCCTTCCTATGAATGTTCCTATTCCTTTTCTTAAATTATAAACAGGACAAACAGACCCTGAGAATACTAACTATCAAATAACCAGGAAAACCTCCATGATTCAATCCAACAGCAGCAATGAGCACAATAATTTCAATAGATACATGCAAGTGTAGCAAACAGTCTTACAATTGCATGCAATTAATTCTCTCTACAATAAACCAGTCCAAACCGTTCTTAGAATATTGCAGTTTCCACTATGAATTAGGTAACTCAAACAGTAGTCACCAAACCCTACAATAGACAATTACTAATATCAACTAGATGATCAAGCCAGTCAAATCAGTAAGAATCAATGGAATGAAGCACAAGAGAATCAATACATTCAAAGGAAAAGAAATAGAATTACAACCTCACAACCATTATTCAAACGAAGGCTTCTATCGTCGGACTAAGTAAAAGTTGCTTAGTTCTTCATAGTCTTTTAAACGTAAAAACTCAAAGGGAAAAACTGAATGTAAACTGAATAATCTGCGATCATGAAAAGGCTGGTAGGAAACTAGGTTATAAACCTAGCAAAACCTAAAAACTAAATATAGGTAATAAAATCTTTCCATAAGGAAATAAAATAAACTAACGAAATAAAAGAAATAAAATAAAACAATATCTTCGGACGAAAGGAAACGAAATATCCCGCGCGCGTCTGATGACCGATTTCCGCGATCGCGGCTCTTTCTTCCGCGACCGCGGAAGTCTTCCTGTAAGCTTTGTTGTCTTCATATTTCTGTGACCGCGGCAATGGCGTCCGCGACCGCGGATACTTCACTGTTGCACTTCTTCGCTTTTTTCTTCGTCTTCTCTCGTGGCTTGTCTCCATCTTCAATATATCTTCATTTAAGCTCTTCTACGCCACCAATATCATACTCCTTCTCTTCAACTCCATACTCAACAATAATGTTCTAAACTCATCTAAACCGTACCCAAAACACCGGTAATAACTCCTAGTTAAACCCTACAAAGTAGCGCTGATGAAATTCCCCGATGCTTAAACCTTGCTTGTCCTCGAGTAAGCTAATATAAACCTTCTCCTCCAAATCAAGTCCCCAAAGTCTCAGGAAGCATAGCAAAACTTTCTCTACTAAGAATTGCACCTAAACATGAATCTCCAAGGCACCAACACATCAACACAACACATACAAGCTTAAAGGAAAGCAGAGTACTTCCCCCAAGCTTAACCCGAACACCATAGAGTGAAAGTAACCATCTAATCCTAGCCTCTATCTATCTTCTTATAACTCCCAAAGTGACATACCCGAATCCTCCTTATATCACCTCTTCTTATGTCACCACGCCAGGGAAAATGAGGAATCCTAAAAATCACTCTTCTTCTTTTCACTCATTTTGCCAAGGCGCCCTTTCGGGTTTTCACCAAGCCACTCATTTCATTTTTCAATAGATGGGCTCACAAAAACTCACATCACTCTTGACTTCATATTACCCCAGCCTAATGTTGGTCCAAGCCACCTGCTTATTACCTAAGTCGCCCTCTCGGGTTTTCGACTTATCCCAGGATTTTATTTTTGTCTTTTTTCAAATTTTTGACTTTTTCTTTTCATAATTTTTTCTTCTTCTCAAACGACTAGCAAGTATAGATCACTCCCCCATGCTTAAACATTGCATTGTCCTCAATATAATGAAAGACAAAAAGAAAGAAGCACAAGGAAGAGTAGAAAAGCACTCTGTTGAGTTCCTTAGGTTTTGATGGTAACAAGCATTCAACTAATCTGGTAACTAAGTATTTCAAGAACAAAACAGTTGTCATAGGGAACCATTGCAGCAAAGGAGTGCAGAGGGAACAAAGCGATCTCCACATGCTTTGTTACCTCTCGAGGAACATCAGTGACGAACACCAATCAAGCTGCAAATGGATTGGAAGATATCTAGCGTGAAGATTATGGAAACTATCATGGAAGATCACGCGGTCAAGGATAAGAGATTTCGGCTGGAAGGATCTCGCCGAATGAGAAGATATGGAGAGAGAAGCCGAATGCATTATCTTAGGAAATCTTTCCTAAGATAATGATATTTGGAGAGAGAAGATTGTTATCTTTAGCCGATTATATTATCTTAGGAATTCCTTCCTTAGATAATGTAAGCGGTTAAAATAATATTCTTCAAATCATTTTAGATCTTCTTGTTACCAAGTTTAGAAAGATTTTATCTTGTTACGATTAAGTTTTAGTCGTGGTGTATTTAATAGGAGTGTGGATTCATTTTTATGTACCAATCGACGATGACGAACTGAGAGCAATTTGAAAAGAAAACGAGAGTGAAGTTGTTTTTGAGTCTTTGAGGGTTGAGTTCGTATTCACCGTTGTAGAAGAGAGTTTCAAATCTAGGTGGGAAGTCTAGGGTTTGGAGTCCATGCTACAAGTGTAATCGAATAAGAAATCAATAAGACAAGTAGACGCTTCAAAATCCTCTCAAGCGAGAAGCTTGAAGGTAGTGGTTTTTCTTTGATTAGCTAGTTGGCTAATTAGGGTTTCCACTATACATCATGAGTTCATTCCTTATCTTTCTTGCTATATTATTCCGCTGCACCTTCTGTGGGAACAAAGCCTTTGTTCCCTCAGACGTAACTCTAACGATCCATCAATTGGTATCAGAGCCTGGTGCTCTAGATTGTTTTCGTTATAGACTTTGCAGGAAAGATGTCGTCAAGCAATGCTATTGGAGATTCATTTTGGAAGCCTCCGATTCTGAAGGCCAGAGAGTATGATTGATGGGTGGAACAAATCGAGTCCCATATTTGTTCCCTCGATGGACAGATATGGAGAATCATTGAAGTTGGCCCCATAGCTATCCCTAATGATAAAGATGCTACAAAGCCGAAGCCAAGGGTTGACTACACTGATGAGGACTGGAAGAAGCTGGAGAAGAACAGTAGAGCTAAGAAGATCCTTCCCATGGCTCTGCTCCCCTCTGATCTCAAGAAAATCATTGGCTACAAGACTGCCAAGGAGATCTGGGATGCTCTAAAACGCCTCCATCATGGAAATGAAGATGCTAAGAAAAACAAGATTTTTTCCTTGATGAAGGAGTATGATCAAATCTCTCAGGGAAAGGATGAACACATTCAGGAATTCTACTCCAGGTTCCAGGGGATTGTAGGTCAACTAGAGTTTCTTGATGAAGATATGCCAGACTGGAAGCTTACTCACCATTTCATGCAAGGCCTCAACTCTCAGTGGGATACGATCGTTCTCGCTCTCTACTCCCAGACTGATGTCAAGACTCTTACTATGGAAGAGGTTGTCGCGAAGCTTGAAAGCAACGCGTCTGTCTACAACCACAAGATGAACAAGAAAGGAGAAGAGATAGCTAAAAGCATTTCCCTAAAGGTGGAACGTGCCTTTGACTTATCTCAAGTCGAAGATGAAGATGAGGATGGTGATGAAGATGTTGCTCTCATCACTAGAGCCATGAAGAAGATATGGTCTCGAAACAAGGACACGTTGAGTTCCTCTGAAGGGAACATAGACATGAAGGATGTCATTTGTTACCACTGTCAAAACAAGGGACATCTCGCCAGAAACTGCTTCAAGAAAAAGGCAGGTCTTCCTCCGGCTCATGAAGGGAAGCAAGAAATGGTCGCAACTTGGGGTGATTCAGACTCAGATGACGAAGAATCATCACACTCTAGGGATGTCTACTTAATGGCCATAGAAGACACCGATGAACCAAAAGGCGGTCTGCACAAGGATGAGGTAACTGAATCTGATCTCGTCTAAAACTTGAAAAGTAAGTCAAAAGAAAGCTTAATTTCCTTCATTAAGAAACTTGTTCATGAGAATAGTCTTATCAGTGAGCAAATTGAAGAAAAGGATGAATCGATCTCATGTTTGATCGAAGAAAATAAAGGTTGGGCAGACAAAGTGCTCAAACTTGAGAAAGTTTCATCCTCTTCTTCAAGTCCGTGCATTGAGTGTCCTAAACTCACTGAGAAGATCATGTCTCTAGAATCCTTTGTCTCCTCACTTGAGTCCGAGTCATTAATGTTAAAACTAGGCAATGCAAAACTGTCTAGTGATGTATCTAAACTCAGTGAGGAACAGAAGGACAAGCCAAAAAGTATTGTGTTTGTTGCCGCGAAGAATGAAAAGAAAACATAAAAGAAGGAAGAACCTCGCTTTGGAATTGGTTATCAACCTAAGCTTCCTGTTGATGACACCAATTCCAAAAGCACTAAAGTCGAAGGCAAACAACCAGTGCAAGAAAAAGGGGAAAGTTCCTCGAGAGGGAACAATAGCAAAGACTGTTCAAATTCGACAGATGAGAACAAGGCTTGGTACCATGGACAGAAGGCTCATGCCATTTGGTTGAAGCAATCTCAAAGCGGTAAGTCCAATAACATTGATTTTCATTCTAGGATTGCTAACAAAACAATTTGGCATGGATAGAGCAAGTATGTCGATCTAAAGTGTCAAAGGGTCTGTTGGTATTGTGGGCACTCTGGCCACTACAAACATGAGTGCCTCCTAAAGCAACACAATGAAGAAATTGATCGCACTGCTAGGGAGAAAATAAATGCTAAACCTCCAAAAATCAAATATGTTGCTCCCACACCCAGAAAGCCTAAGCTTGTCTGGGTTCGTAAAAACTAACTCTTTTTACAGGCTGAAGTGAGGAAATGTTCCCAGTATTTCGATTGTACTTGCTATAGTTACCCGACAGGGAATAAAGGATAGCTCATCTCACATCAACAGGCTTCCGGAGGTTCAATAACCTTTGGAAATAAGAGTAAGGGAGAAGTTTGTGGTCTCGGTAAGGTAAGGCTTTCTAACCATATTACTGTGGATAATGTGACACTCGTGAATAACCTCAAATTTGATATTTTTAGTGTGGCTCAACTGTGTCAAAACAAGAAAAACAGGGTAGTCTTTACTACTGATGATTGTTATGTTGAGTGCATAAGTACAGGGAAAATTCTATTGAAAGGGATCTGCGACAACAACGTCTACAAAGTTGATCCTGCTTTCATCCCTGAGAAGGAACTATATCTGTCGTCCATCGCTGGGACAACAGATCTGTGGCATAAACGGTTCGGACATGCAAGCCTTCAACTCATTTCCAAACTTCATAGACAAGAACTAGTGAACGGTCTTCCTAAGATCGAAGCAACGAGAAATGAAGTTTGTGAAGCCTGCACCAAAGGTAAGCAAGTTAGGTCTTCCTTCAAGTCAAAGAAGGAGGTAAGTACTATTCGTCCTCTGGAACTAATCCACATGGATCTTTGTGGGCCAATGCACACAAGGAGCTGTGGGGGAAATGCCTATGTTTTTTTGTTATTATCGATGACTATTCTAGGTACACATGGACTCTCTTTCTGTCATCAAAGGACGAAGTGTTCGCTGAATTTGAATCTTGGCTCAAGTTAGCTGAGAGGAGTGTAGGACATTCTCTGGGATCTATCCGTACTGATCATGGGAAAGGACGAACATGAGCAAGGAGTTGATCCATCTCTCTATCGAGGAATCATAGGTTCGCTTCTCTATCCCACTGCAAGTAGACCTGATATTATGTATAGTGTGTGTCTATGTGCTTGTTTTCAGGCTGATCCCAAATAGACACACCTCAAAGCAGTAAAGCGGATTCTGAGATACTTGAAGGGAGCAGATGATCTATGTTTGTGGTATCCAAGGGGTGGAAACTTCAATCTAGTCGGATACACTGATGCTGACTTCGCAGGGAACAAAGTGGACACAAAATCTACATCCGGAATGGCTCAGTTCCTCGGGCCGTGCTTAGTTTCATGGGGGTCAAAGAAGCAGAATTCAGTTGCTCTATCCACTGCAGAAGCCGAATACATAGCCTCCGCTACTTGTTGCACTCAACTCTTATGGCTTAAACAACAACTTAGCGACTATGGTATTCTTATTGACTCTATTCCCATTCTTTGTGACAATACTAGTGCAATAAATATCTCCAAGAATCCCGTGCAACACTCACGTACCAAGCATATCAAGATAAGAGATCACTTCTTACGTGATTTTGTGGAGAAATGGTTAGTGTCCATGGACTTCTACGGAACCAAGGATCAGATCACCGACATTTTCACCAAGGCACTAAACAGGGAAACCTTCGAACAGCTCCGTATGGAACTAGGTATGATCTCTCTAAACTGATTGGCTATATGTTATGTTCCCTCGATGATTGGCTAATTTACATGGTAAAGTGTGAAAGTTTAATCATCATGTCTTGATTTACATTCATTCTCTTAATCATTAATTGAACGACGTGCTTAGACTCATGCTAATACTTCACTTATGTACAAAAACTCATGCATGATTTTCTATATATGCTATCATAATAACATTTGAAACAGTTTTTCTTTCGGCCCAAAAGAGTCAACTTGATGCACTGATCCCTCATTACAAGCCCACATGATTGTTGACTCTACAACTTACCCTAGCCATCATGCTTGATGCTTCCTATGAGCCCCTCTAATCATCCACATCTGGGAGCCTCTCATTCATGATTAAACACTGAAACAATTCTTGTATATTTTTGTGTGATGTTCTTTGTACCCTCTCTGGTAACGTTACCCCCGCATCACACTCTTCTAATTTCCTTGGGAAGTCAAGAAATCGAATCGTCGCCTCTGTTACTTGGGGCTAGTACATGACCAGTATGGTGTGATGTGATAGCATGCAACCGCTTGTGAAGTGTTATGGGCATTTAAGATTGAAGTGTTGTTTGTGACGATTGAGATTTTTTTGGAACTTTTGGTCTTGGTCAGAATCTTCTACATGATGTATTTTTGAAGATTTCTTATCGGTTGGAACAAAAAAAAAACATCAAATGAAGTTGTAAAGTCTGGGGGAATAAAAGGAGGAACCAGATCTGTGGAAGGAACCAAGAAGGTCGTCTCGCATGCACCTACACGGAGGAAAAACAAAGATATCTTATAGAGGGCTTGCATACTCATCTTATCTGAGGTAGTCTTCAATTATCGGCTCCCGGTATCAGTGGCGCCTGATTCGTCTTTCTTCGCTTTCCAACCCATTTCTTGTTCCCAGCACATCTATCTCCTTACTGCCTTGTTTTTTCCTTGTCTCTGTCTCACATGGCTATCTTGACTGGCATATTAATCATATGTGATATCTTTGCGTATCTTGTGTTGTCTTTGCATGGGGTCTATGTTTCTGTGTTTCAATCTAATGCAAAAGGGGCTGTTTGTCTATCTTGTTGTGCTCATTTTCTCTTGCTCTTTACTGATGTTTTTGATGATGCCAAAAGGGGGAAAATGACAGGTAGCTTTGGTTGAGGGGGAACAGAACATGGTTTCATATGTTGCTAGACTAAGGGGGAACTATTGTGTCCAAGTGTGGACCTTTCTCGTCTTTATCTCATATATGTATGTTTTATTGTCAAGGATGTTTGTCACCATCAAAAAGGGGGAATTTGTTGAATTCCTTAGGTTTTGATGGTAACAAACATTCAACTAATCCGGTAACTAAGTGTTTCAGGAACAAAACAGTTGTCATAGGGAACCATTGCAGTAAAGGAGTGCAGAGGGAACAAAGCGATCTCCACATGCTTTGTTACCTCTCAAGGAACATCAGTGACGAACACCAATCAAGCTGCGAATGGATTGGAAGATATCCAGCGTAAAGATTATGGAAACTATCATGGAAGATCACACGGTCAAGGATACGAGATTTCGGCTGGAAGGATCTCGCCGAATGCGAAGATATAGAGAGAGAAGCCGAATGCGTTATCTTAGGAAATATTTCCTGAGATAATGATATTTGGAGAGAGAAGATTGTTATCTTTAGCCGATTATATTATCTTAGGAATTCCTTCCTTAGATAATATAAACGGTTAAAATAATATTCTTCAAATCATTTTAGATCTTCTTGTTACCAAGTTTAGAAAGATTTTATCTTGTTACGATTAGGTTTTAGTCGTGGTGTATTTAATAGGAGTGTAGATTCATTTCTATGTACCAATCGATGACGACGAACTGAGAGCAATTTGAGAAGAAAAAGAGAGTGAAGTTGTTTGTGAGTCTTTGAGGGTTGAGTTCGTATTCACCGTTGTAGAAGAGAGTTTCAAATCTAGGTGGGAAGTCTAGGGTTTGGAGTCCATGCTACAAGTGTAATCGAACAAGAAATCAATAAGACAAGTAGACGCTTCAAAATCCTCTCAAGCGAGAAGCTTGAAGGTAGTGGTTTTTCTTTGATTAGCTAGTTGGATAATTAGGATTTCCACTATACATCGTGAGTTTGTTCCTTATCTTTCTTGCTATATTATTCCGCTGCACCTTCTGTGGGAACAAAGCCTTTGTTCCCTCAGACGTAACTCTAACGATCCAACACACTCACACCGTCGCCGAGTTGGCTTGGACATGGTAGTTGTTGCTGGCGGTAAATCAATAAAAGCACAAGTCGCTGGTGTTGCGGCGGTCTTCAAACTCAAACTCTACCGTGCAACCAAATAAATCCACTGTAAGGTGTAGTGGTGTAGCAAAGAAATCGAAGCTTCACGGGCCTTCAATGAACACATAATGGGAGCCCAGATGTAATTGTGGTATGGGCTCTGGTTGTTCCTCCTCCTGAGCTGTCGAATATAGGGTCATCATCGTTGCCAAATAAAAATATGGGGCGAATGTCTCCTCCTTGGCAGCATGATGCGCACCATCTCTCGTAGTAGAACTCGGACAATTGGCCTTCGGTAAAACTTTTTTGTTTTGTTTTTTTTTTATTTTTCAAAATTGTTTTTTCTTCAGGTCAGGGGACTTACAGTTGTTTTTCCGCGGTCGCAGAAAATGATCCGCGCCCGCGGAAAAGTTTCTGGTGCGAGGTTGACACCGTCTTCAATTTGGCTTCGGGTCTCCTACCTGCATGTTAGTCTAAAACAAAAACGAGAAAGGAATTTCATACTTCAGGTTGCCTCCCGAGCAGCGCCTTAGTTAACGTCGTGGCTCGACTCATCTAAGGTGATCAATTGTCAACTTCGGGTTCTGTAAGGTCCGTCTCTTCTATGACGCTGGTGTCAAAACCTTCATGGTAGGGTTTCAACCTTTGACCATTCACCTTGAACACTGACAGCGCGTCAGTATCATACAGCTCCACCGTGCCGTGGGGGAAAACGCGAGCAACAACATATGGCTCAGCCCAACGGGATCAGAGTTTACCCAGAAAAAGACGAAGGTGAGACATAAATAATATTTGTCTCCTCGCTTAAAATCCTTTCTCAAAATATTCTTGTCGTGCCAGGCCTTTGTCTTCTCCTTGTACGTGACTGCGTTATCATAAGCTTCAAGTCACAGTTCCTCTAATTCGTGTAGCTGTAACTTGCGAAGTTCTCCAACTTCATCAATCCGCATGTTGCAATTCTTTACAGCCCAAAATTCCTTGTGCTCGAGCTCCACTGGAAGGTGACAAGCTTTCCCGAACACCAATCTATAGGGTGACATCCCGATGGGTGTCTTGTAGGCAGTACGATAAGCCCAGAGTGCATCATCTAGTCTCAAACTCCAATCCTTCCTATTCGGGGCCACCGTCTTCTCAAGGATTGTTTTGATCTCTCTATTGGACACTTCAGCTTGCCTATTGGTCTGTGGATTGTAGGCAGTGGAAACGTTTTGCATGACATGGTATTTCTTCAGTAGAGCGCTCACAGTCCTATTGCAAAAGTGAGTTCCCCTATCACTTATTAAAGCCTTAGGGATTCCAAATCTAGAGAAAATGCGTTTCTTCAGAAAATCTGCCACCACTTTAGAATCATCAGTTTTGGTGGCCTTCGCTTCCACCCACTTGGAAACGTAGTCCACCGCAAGCAAAATATAGAAGTTCCCAAAGGAATTAGGAAATGGTCCCATAAAGTCAATGCCCCAAACATCAAAAATCTCGCAAAAGATTAATGATGATTGTGGCATCTCATTCCTTCGAGATATATTCCCAACTCTCTAGCATCGATTACAGGACTTACAAAAGGCGTATGCATCCCGAAAGATGTGTGGCCAATAAAATCCTGCGTCCAACACCTTCCTAGTAGTTTTATTTGCCCCAAAGTGGCCCCCGCATGCATGAGAATGACAAAAAGCTAAAACAGATTGTACCTCATTATCCGGAAGACATCGACGGATTACCTGGTCAACACAATGCCTCCAAAGATAGGGGTCATCCCACACATAGAATCGACACTCATGCCGTATCTTGTCCTTTTGTGCTTTAGTAAAATTGGGCGGGAACTCTTCTCGAACGAGAAAGTTTACCAGGTTAGCATACCATGGCTTGAGTGTGCGGAGTCCAAGAAGTAATTCTTCAGAAACAAGTTCGGAGGACGAGTCAAAGGCAGTTCCGCAGTCGCGGCTCTCATTTCGCAGTCGCGGTGGTTCTTCGAAAAAATTGACGAGACAAACAGATGCTCCAGGGACTTTTCCGCGATCGCAGAAATTTTTCCGTGATTGCAGAAAAGTTACTGTAGTGATGTCGCATAATGTATCGTCGGGAAAATCGCCCTGTACTTGTGCCTCCTTCTTTGATCTGTCCTCTTCATGTACGAACCTGCTCAAGTGGTCATCCACCAAGTTCTCGGCTCCCTTTTTATCCCTGATCTCCACATCAAACTCGCTCAGCAGCAATATCCATCAGATTAATCTTGGTTTTGCCTCTTTCTTCACCAGTAGATAGCGAAGATCTGCATGATCTGTTCAGATAATCAATTTGGTGCCAAGCAGGTATTGCCTAAACTTCTCCAAGGCAAACACGACACCGAGCAATTCTTTTTCTGTGGTGGAGTAGTTATGCTGCACTCCATTCAGATTCATGGAAGCATAGTGAATCACATGAGAAGCTCTTGCTTCTTTCTGTCCCAGAACTGCTCCCACAGCATAATCACTAGCATCGCACATTATCTCAAAGGGGCGAGTCCAATCCGGTGCTTGAATGATTGGTGCACTAGTGAGGCAAGCTTTCAATTCATCGAATGCCTTCTTGCACTCGTCATTAAGCTCAAAATTGACCTCCTTCTTTAGCAGCTCGCATAGGGGTGATGAGATCTTGGAAAAGTCTTTTATAAACCTGCGGTAGAAACCTGCATGGCCTAGAAAAGAACGCACTTCACGCACATTAGTAGGATAAGGCAAAGACTGAATTACATCAATCTTTGCCTTATCGACCTCAATACCCCTGGATGACACTATATGTCCTAGCACAATTCCTTGTTCAACCATAAAATGACACTTTTCAGAATTAAGAGCCAAGTTGGTTTCTACACATCTTTTAAGCACAAGTGATAAATGGTCCAAACATGCATCAAAACTATCACCATGGACTGTGAAATCATCCATAAAGACCTCAATAAACTGCTCTACATACTCAGAAAAAATGCTTATCATACACCTTTGAAATGTCCCGGGTGCGTTACACAACCCGAATGGCATCCTGCGATATGCAAAAGTGCCAAAAGGGCATGTAAATGTCGTTTTTTCTTGATCCTCTGGTGCTATGGCCACTTGAAAATAACCTGAGTATCCATCCATAAAACAATAATAGGGGCGACCAGCTAGTCGCTCAAGCATTTGATCAATAAAGGGTAAAGGAAAGTGATCCTTTCTAGTCACCGCATTCAGCTTACGGTAATCAATGCATACTCTCCATCCTGTTTGCACTCGGGTGGGAACCAACTCTCCTTGCTGATTCTCCACAACCGTTATGCCTCCCTTCTTAGGAACAACCTGCGTAGGACTCACCCATTTACTATCTGAAATAGGGTAAATCATACCTACTTGTAGAAGCTTCAGCACCTCCTTCTTTACCACCTCCATCATTGGTGGGTTGAGTCTTCTTTGTGGCTGCCTAGATGGTTTGGCTTCTTCCTCCAGCAGAATCCTATGAATACATGTAGTGGGACTAATCCCCTTGATGTCGGCAATGGTCCACCCCAAGGGTGTCTTGTGCTCTTTGAGCACTACCACCAATTTTTCCTCTTGGTCCTTGGAAAGCTTGTTAGAGATAATGACCGGTAATGTGTCACCCTTTCCCAGGAAGGCATACTTGAGGTGGTCCGATAGCGGCTTGAGCTCAATCTCTGGTGCTTGTACAATGGAAGGTAAAAGCCTCTCGCTTGTCACTATTAGTGGAATGGGGCCAACGCCCAAAGGATTGAGATGAGGCTTACCATAAGCATCCAGGTGGGCCACAGTTTCCTGTAGGTTAGTAGATAAAGCAAAATCTACCTGGAGATCTACTATTTCATTCTCTAAAACAGATTATAACTCATCTAAGCTAGCAGTGTCAAAGACATCTTGCACAATAGGATCAATCACATCAATAGCACACAGAGAATGATCATCAATGGGGTGTTTTATAGCATCATATATGTTATACTCCACCTTTTCCCCATCAAATTCCATAGTAAGGGTTCCACTACTTACATCAATTTTTGTCTGGGATGTTATCAAAATTGGCCTACCTAGCAGTATAGGGGTTGCATGCTTGTCATGGTCCATATCCATCACAAAGAAATCTGCAAGAAAAATCAGATTATCAAACATTACAAGAACATCTTCAACTACCCCTTTCGGGTACACATTAGATCTGTCAGCCAATTGAACAACTATTCCTGTCTCATGCAATGGTCCTAATCCTAATGATTCATACAAAGAATAAGGCAAGACATTTATAGATGCACCTAGATCTAGCATAGCTTTTTCAAATTTAGTGTCACCGATTACACATGGAATACTAAACACGCCTGGATCACCACACTTTTTAGGCATACGCCTTTGAAAAACAGCAGAAATATGTTCGCTCACTCTAATATTTTGCTTTCCCTTCAATTTTTGATTTCTTTTGATGGTACACAGTTCTTTCAGAAATTTAGCATAGCGAGGAATACTCTTGACAAGTTTGAGTAAGGGAATGTTTACCTCGCATTTACTGAAGGTCTCAAAGATTTCCTTGTCGTTCTCCGGCCTTCTCGTGTCCTTCAGCGCTTCTGGGAATGGTGCGGGTGGCTTCAGCGAGATGAGTGATGGCAGATCTGGACGAACATAAGAATCCTGGACTTCAGCTTGTGATCCGCAATCGTGGCTTTGGGTCCGCGGTCGCGGATTTTCTTCATTGCTTTCCTCGTTTCCAGAGGCTCTTCCGCGGTTGTGGAAATTTTGCCGCGATCGCGGAAAATCTTCGAGTTTTTCTTCGCCTCCAGAGAAATTTCCGCGATGCGGAAATCTGACCGCGATCGCGGAAAATCGTCGATTTTTGCTTCTGCTTCAGTGATGATTCCGCGGTCGCGGATTTCTGGCCGCGATCGCGGATTTTCCTCTCTAGCATCTGTCACTTCTGTTGTATGGGTTCCGCTCCTCAGCGTCATCGCACAGACGTTCTCCCTCGGGTTTTCTACCGATTGAGGTGGTAGTTTCCCCGAATCCCTGGCCTCCAACTTACTCAACGCTTGAGAGACTTGTCCAAACTGATTCTCCAAGCTCTGAATACTAGACTTGGCCTCGTGTTGATATTGGACCACCGCTTGAATTTGTGACCCCATTGAGGTCACAGTGCTATCGATGGTCGATACGCTCTGGATGAGAGATTTGATCATGTCATCACCGGACATAGACGAACTTGTGTTTTGGCCTTGGGGTCCATGCGCGTATGGCTGCCCGCACTGTTGCTGATTGCCATGCGGATGGAACTGCTGTTGGTTTGGATTGAACTCCTGGTTATCATGGCCTTGGGGAGGATACTGATGATTCTCGTGTCTCAGATTGGGGTGATCCCTTCACCCTGGATTGTAGGTGTTAGCGTACAGGTCATATCTCTGCCTCTGCGGACCAAAACCTCGTACAGCATTTACTTCAGCCGTAGGTTCAAGAAGTGTGGGGCATTCGTCAGTGAGATGCAGTGGAATATAGCAGTATCTGCAGGCCTTAGTTGCCCTTGTTGCATAGGGGATAGCTAAAAGAATAACTCTAATGCGTCAGCTGGCGTCTTGTTCAGAATGCTACCGCCACAGGCTGTGTTTACCATTCTGTGCTCATCCTCAAGAAGCCCGCCATATAGATATAGAATGAGATCTTGGTCAGAATAACCATGGTATGGGCAGCTAGATATCAACCTCCTGAATCTCTCATAATATTCATACAACGTCTCAGTAGCATGTTGTTCGATGTTGCTGATGCTTCTCTTCAGGCTACTAAGTTTCATTGCAAGGAAGTATTTTTCAAGAAAGGCTTTCTTCATCTTCGCCCATGTATCTATGCTTCCCGGAGCCAAATAATAGAACCAATCATTGGACGTATCCTTCAGAGAGAAAGGAAAGGCCTTCGGCTTGATTTGGTCCTCAGTGACGTTCCTCGACTTCATGCTGGAGCAGACATCGTGGAATTCAGAAAGATGCTTGTTGGGGTCTTCTTCATTCAGCCCATGGAAGTGGGGTAATAAATGAATCAACCCAGATTTTAGCTCAAAATTCACGCCCTTTGCAAGCTCTGGAAACTGCACAGCAAGCGGTTGTTGTTCGAAGTTCGGGGCAGTCAACTGCCTCAAAGTCGGTGCTTCTCCAGCCATCTCTATATCAAAATCAAAAAGGGAAATGTCAGTAGCACGGATGTGGACCATAAGATAGGTCCACACAAAAGTTGGCACACAAACAAACACAAAGAAAAATTAAAACTTGCCTCCTCGGCAACGGCGCCAAATTTGACAAGGCTAAAGTCGTGATGCCTAATCAAAGTAATCCTTAAAAACCTAACTTAGTAGAATAGGCAAGCAAGGGTCAAATCCCAAGTGTATGCCAAAAGTAACAAGGGGGGGTTTATTGATTGTTTGCAAATAACAAAGTAAATAAAAGCAAAGGTTTGTAATCAATTGGGAAAAAGTACTTAGCCAGACAAATATCCACCATTCATTTGATTGGTTGATCCTAGATTATCTATATTCCTTCCTATGAATGTTCCTATTCCTTTTCATAAATTATAAACAGGACAAACAGACCCTAAGAATACTAACTATCAAATAACCAGGAAAACCTCCATGATTCAATCCAACAGCAGCAATGAGCACAAGAATTTCAATAGATACATGCAAGTGTAGCAAACAGTCTTACAATTGCATGCAATTAATTCTCTCTACAATAAACCAGTCCAAACAGTTCTTAGAATATTGCAGTTGCCACTCTGAATTAGGTAACTCAAACAGTAGTCACCAAACCCTAGCAATAGACAATTACTAATATAAACTAGATGATCAGGCCAGTCAAAGCAGTAAGAATCAATGGAATGAAGCACAAGATAATCAATACATTCAAAGGAAATGAAATAGAATTATAACCTCACAACCATTATTCAAACGAAGGCTTCAATCGTCGGACTAAGCAAAAGTTGCTTAGTTCTTCCTAGTCTTTTCAACGTAAAAACTCAAAGGGAAAAACTGAATGTAAACTGAATAATCTGCAATCATGAAAAGGCTGCTAGGAAACTAGGTTATAAACCTAGCAAAACCTAAAAACTAAAGATAGGAAATAAAATATTTCCATAAGGAAATAAAATAAACTAACGAAATAAAAGAAATAAAAGAAAAGAATAATAAAATAAAACAATATCTTCGGACGAAAGGAAACGAAATATCCCGCGCGTGTCTGATGACCGATTTCCGCGATCGCGGCTCTTTCTTCCGTGACCGCGGAAGTCTTCTTGTAAGCTTTGCTGTCTTCTTATTTCCGTGACCGCGACAATGGCGTCCGCGACTCATTGTTGCACTTCTTCGCTTCTTTCTTCGTCTTCTCTCGTGGCTTGTCTCCATCTTCAACATATCTTCATTTAAGCTCTTCTACGCCACCAATATCATACTCCTTCTTTTCAACTCCATACTCAACAATAACGCTCTAAACTCATCTAAACCGTAACCAAAACACCGGTAACAACTCCTAGTTAAACCCTACAAAGTAGCGCTGATCAAGGTACAAGTAAGATCCTATTGAAGGAGATTTGTGATAACAATGTACACAAAGTTGATCCCAACATCAAGCCTAATGATGAACTATGTCTCACTTTTGTTTCTGAAGCCACTAAGTTGTGGTACAAGCGCATTGTGCATGCTAGCCCACAACTTCTAAGAAAACTTCATCAACAAGACCTTGTCACTACATCAGAAAAGCATCGAGAATTTTAATGTCGAGATTGGTCGAAGCTTTTTTGCATCGCCAATGTCGATGCTTTTATGGGTCGAGATTGCTTTTACGCCATTTTTTTATTGGTTAGAAATCAGGCAGGGCACCCTTTGTCGACGCCTAAAAGCGTCGAGATTTGTCTCTCAAAACCCTACAAGTTTTTGTGACAATTTTAAGTGTCCAGATGATAATTGGCACTAAGACGTCCATGATTTCAGCGACACTGAAAAGCGTCGAGAATTATTGGCGCTAAGATCGTACTAGTATTTCTAGACAAGAAAAAGTACCGATATTGGATCAAAATAAAGCAAAAATTACATAATATGATACTAATTAATTAATTTAAGTTAAATATCAAAATATTATATTGATGTTCCAGAAGAAAAATATAGTTACTTAGTACGTATTTCTACTCATTTGTACAACAAAGAAGTTCCAAACATAAAAATATCCAAAGTAAAAAACAGTGCTAATAAATACTTTTATCAAACTATATATCTACTTGTCCAATAAGATTCAAATTATTCTTTCTAGATTCATGTCTAGCTTGTGAACCCAAGATAGCAGAAGATCACCCAATCTATTGTAATTATCATTACCTCTTTACAGCTAATGCTCGTTCTTGGATGGAGAAACACTTAGGACCATTTAAGACGGATAAATATCATGGTCGTATACCTAGATCTAAGAGTGTTTGCATGGGTAGGGAAAATCTAATCCCTAATTGCAAAACGGAGTGAGAAGGTTTAACTTGTTTATAGATAGAAGATACTCAAATTACACATGTCAGGCATGCAAGAAAAGTACATCTCACTTCATGAACACACTAGAAGTAATATCACATTCGGAAATAAAAGTAAGGGAGAAGTTTTGGTTATCAAAAAGTTATGTGTATCTAACCTAATCTTTGCGAACAATGAGAATTGTGTTGACAATCTGCACTTTGAATTCTTAAGTGTACCACAAATATATGATAATCCAAAGAACAGTGTAATTTTCACTTCAAATGATTGTCAAATTGAATAGATAGGTACATGTGTTAGGGCCCTAGGATCGTGTACACGTGCAAGGTCTAGAACTGTCAAGAAGGAGAGACACAAATTGAACATAGCGCCAATTAGAGAAAGACATGATATCTATGAGCAAAAAATATTCTTTCCTAATATAGCGCACCCTTATTTTGGAGCATCACGACAACTAGCATCCCTTGTGCATCAATTTTTATGTCCGTTAGGAGATCTATTTTCCTTATGCACAAGAAGAAAATATTTTGTACCATGTATATTTATCTTATCTTAAGTTCCAAGATAAAATGTCTTTCTATCTTTGTGGTAAGATCATATTCCTTGTAGGACGACTCTTGGGCCTTTATTTAAGGGGGGTACCAATACCTTGTAACAAAGACATTCATACACTCTTGAGTTAATACATTCATACCTTCATATGAATTTCGCACAAGCATAATTGATGCGACCTTGCCTTCGATGACTGCCCTTGAGGATGAAGACGCCATGAGACTGCGCTCCAATGGCCCCATGACTAGAGCTCGTGCCAAGGTCATCGCTCAAGCCACACAGTCCTTCGACGCCCACTCCATCGTCTGCGCAAACTCATCCTCGACGCTGTCGCCACCTATACTCCTTGTGACACTCGGTGCCTCAACGTTTTGTGCGCCAGCGCTGGAGGCCTCATTGCCATAGCATCACAGCGCTCGCCGCCTGCCTTCATAGCGCCCGCCTCCGTGACACTCGCCTCAGAGCCCGCTTATGCATACAGCGACACCTATCTTAGTACTTTTTCTATTTTGAGGTTAAATTTCTCTTTGTGGAACTTTCTACTTTTACATAAGTTATTTTTAGCACTTTCCATTTTTAGAAACTTCCAATTTTTGGGCTTGTGTTCTTCTTATGAGTAAGAGGCCGACCCATTAGGCTAGTTTGATTCCTTGCGGCCCATGGCCGAGACTCAATGGCTATATAAGCCAAACCCTAGTAACATTTTTACTTAGGTTGAAATTGAATGGTAAGCCTTGTCGTCGGGTGAATCTACGTCCCGTAGCCTCTGCGTCACAAACTGGTTTGACCCGCTTGAACCTCGATATGGTTCACGAACACAACCCTCTGATTGCATCCTTACTTTCGAATCCTCTCGCCCCAACTCGAGCCATTTGAGAGCAATCGAGCCATCAACTTCTACTTTGGTGAAGGTTGTCATTTATCCCATTCGTGAGCCGAAGAGAAGGAACTCCGAGACTCATCTCTTACCACGATCTGTCATCAACACGTAGTCGAGGGCATCGTTACGCATCAATAATCCTTATTTTCTCACGATCAACTCGTTCATTCTTTATTAAACGTGTAACCCTTGACCAAATATTTCACAAACAAGCGGATATTGTCATGATACAAAATATGGCCAAAATAATTGGCGACCATCATGGGTCTAGGAGTTAAAAAGATTATAACATCTTTCTAAACCACAAGATACCACCAACTTCACTACCATGTCCAACGACGGACCAACCAACCACGGCAACTTTGCATCCGACAACGTCACCGCCACTACGTCGGCGACATCGTCCCAGATCTTACCCTACATAAGATACCACCAACTTCACTACTATGTCGCTACTTGATACGCTCTACTTTGTAGTGCATAACTAGGAGTTGTTACTTATTATTAGGTACCATTTGTGTGGGTTTAGGAGACAATTTAGGACATTGGAGCCGAAGAGTTGAAGTGAAGAAATATAGAGAATTACAGAAGACTTAGAGCTGGAGCCTCGGATGCAAATAAGACGCTGAAGAGTGGAAACATGAGCTAATTCGCGGCCGCGGAAATCACATCCTCGCCCGCGGAAATCACACCCGCGCCCACGGATTCATCACTGGACAAGAGCAGCCAGAGGCCAATCCGCGACCGCGGAAGTTATAGCCGCGGCCGCGGATCATGGGCCGGGAATCAGCAACGTATTCCGTTTTGTACTTTCAGTATTTCATTTTTAGACTTATTATTATATAATTATTATTATTAGTAGGTGTTTAAGTTTAGAAAACCCTAGTTTGAGATTATTATTATGCAGTTTTGAGTTTTACGTTGCCTCTTTCTCTTAGTTTTGTAATACCCCGTATTTTATGAGGTTATTTTGTGAATTTTTGGAAATTTCCCGAACACCCGTTTAGTACGTCGGATTTAATTCAGAAAGTTGGAGGCATTTTGTAATGTGCACTGTATCTGTAATATTTTTCTCAGTGAAATAATATACAGATAACATGCCTTGGATTTTAATTGTCGTTCGCGTATGATACTTTTTATCTCGGCTTAATGTCTTGTTCGTTCAAAGCTGAACGGGCGGGAAAAAGGTGTCACGGCGACCGCCGTAAAGTCGCGGCGACCGCCATAGTAAGACCCAAGCACGACGACCGCCGTAAAGTCACGGCGCCCGCCATCCCAAGGCTCGAGGAGGCAGCTGGTGTGCCAGGCCGCGGCGACCGCCGTAAATTACGGCTCCCGCCGTAATTGCCACCTTCGTTATCCGGCGGTCCTTGCTTGTTGGTCGCCGGCGCGACTTCTGGCGAGAGCCGAACTAGCTCTAGGACCTCTTGTTTTGAACTCCAGATGCTTGGCTATAAAAGGGGGTGTTGGGGGAAAGGTTTTGAGCCATCCCATCACCAAATCTCTGCCAAAATTCGTCTCGCCGGAGTTATGCCCTTCGCCGGAATTTCTGAAGCCCTCGTCGGTGTCATTTGGTGGTGTTTCCAGCAGCCCTTTTGAAGCCTCTTGGTTGCCCTTGGAGGTCAGAAACCAAGCAAGGCGGAAAGGGGTCAAAACGCGCCTCGTTTTGGTGAGGTTTCTCTCGTCTCTGTCGACCGTGTTCTTCACGGCGACCGCCGTGATGAATGCGGCGACTGCTGCCAAGAACGATGACCGCCGCCAGTGCCCAGAATGCCTTCGTGGCTTTGGCTTGGTTGGTTGTCGTCGTGGCGTCGTTTCTTTCGGGTTCTTTCGTCTTTCCTTAGATTCGTACTAGTTTATGTCGGATCTAACTTAGGGTTTCCTTATGGGTCGACTCGAAGGTCGTTGTGCTGTCGGAGCTATACCTGTGTCAAGCCCGGAATCCCGTTGTCTCTGCTTTGTTCCAAATATGCGGACTAAGGCAAGTGGCGGTTCGCTCTTGCTCATCGTTCCATATTTACATTAATTATCAGCTGTTTATCTGAGTAATTAATTTGGAATGATTACTGTGTTTATCTGGAAATGGTTTCATACACTGTTTTGGAAACTGTAATAATGACTTATCATAGGTTGTATATCTGTTAGAACAACGCTATCATATGTGATAATTACCGTGATGGTATTGTTGTGAAATTAATCTTAATGCTAGAATAGCATGTGGGTTAATAGGAAAACTAATCCAAGTAAGGATTAGTTGTTTCTATTATCTCTATGTTTAAGTTAATTGCCTGGATGGCTTTAATGTGAATAATTGTTGTGTTAGACTGTTTAGTTAACACGAGTGTTTGTAGGAACACTAATCCAAGTAAGGATTAGTCGTTTCTTTATAACTTAATGTGCGTAGGAATGCTAATCCAAGTAAGGATTAGTCGTTTCTTTATAATTTAATATTCATGGGAATGCTTATCCATATGTAAGGATTTGTCGTTTTTTTAAATCATAATATTGCTCGGATTAATTCCGAATAATTTAAGGGTCATGACCTATGCTTATTATCCACATGTAAGGATCTGAAGTGTTTTAAGCGCCTTGCAAGCGCCATTGGATGAGCTTAATTGCAGTCCTGTGTATTAAGCACTTAGCTAGTGCATTGGGGTGGACGTAACTGTCACCCTGTAAATTAAACTGTAAGCGTTGTGGCAGTGTAATCAGGGTGAACGTAAGGTCACCCGGTGTAATAATAACTTCCGTGTTCTCGGAATAATATTAAAAGCCTCAACAGTAGTGTGTGTGTGTTGTAATTTAATAAGATAAGTGCAGTTAAGCACATAATTAATAAGTGTAAGCACTGTAGTCCAATCAGGGTGAACGTAAGGACACCCGGTGTAATAATAACGCCGTTGTTACTCGGCATAATAATGTTAAGTCCCGCGTGTGTGTTGTGTGTGTTTTAATTTGGGTTGATGTAATTGTCACCCTGTGATTTAAGCCTTGTTGTCGCTCTTAATAACATTAACGTGTTTCAGTAATGTGTGTTTTATAATTAAATAAGATATGTGCCCGAGTGCACATGATTAATAAACCTTGGGCGAGTAGTACAGCTAAGTAATAGTGCAGCTAGGAAAGCTCGTCTCGACTTGAATGTAGTACGTTCTCTTTCCAATCTGGATTCGCTGTATGCGATGAGGTTGGCCGTGAACTGAAGCATCTCAGTCAACTTTTAAAATCATTGTTGTATGATTTTCTAAACATTCCAGATTTGTTATATTTCCTTAAAGACTCAATCTCTTGGAGTCTCTTTTCGAGTCGATTTCTGTGAAGATGAAGTCTTCCAAAATCTTCTCTCATGCATACCTCTTGTTGTTATTCCGTGAAAGTGCCGGGTTATGTATCGTCTCTTCGGTTATTATTCGAGGGACAATGATAGTAAACAGTTACGATCACTCGAACCACTCTGCTTTTTACCCTTGCTAGTCTATTCAAGTAGACTAACCCACGAACTTTGTTCTCCGCATGTGGGCTGGTGTCATCCGTTCGATTCGGCACATCAGATAGAGTGTAGATGAGAAGACTAGAAGGACTATGGAGTCGACGGTGGTTTTTCGACATTTTTAATAATTTCTTTTAATCAGGTTGAGATCCTTGGGCAGGTGATCATTACGATCACAACCCTTTTTAATATCTTTTAAAAGTCTTCTGTTGTACCTTGTTTAAGATTTCCGTTGTAATTTATTTAAACTCTGTGTTTGTCCTATTCGGGATTGGGATGTAATCCCGGGACTCGTGTTTTATATGAATAAGGTTATCATTTTGTATCATTGTATTTCATGATTTGTATTTATACGGTAAATCCTTGGGTGATCTCGGTAAGGAACACTGGAGTCACTGGCGGTAATACCTTTCCAAAAGGGTTAAGTTTTGGGGGTGTTATAGTTGTGGTATCAGAGCCAAAGGTTGTTTTAAAACGGGTTTGGGATTTTTATAAATCATTTATCCATTTTTGAAAATGCTTTAAGAAGGGCTCTGAATTTTTCAAAGTGAAAAGAGTTTGAAAACACCGTTCATAGTCCTGTCTTCTATATGGTCTGATATAGTAAATTTGCTTCTATATCTAGAAAGACTAATTCCTTCCCCGTTGCCCCGTATGATATGGGTGCATTCTGTTCTCTTCAGAGGAACCGGGAGAAGCCAAGGTGGTTTCCCTATACCCAATAAGGCTTGAATTCCCAGTTCTCTCATTTTGAGTTAAGGTTGTAGAACCTAGTAACTCGGTTTGAGTTCATCAATAGAAATTACCAAGTTGATCTATTCTAAGTTGATTTTATTACAATAAGTATATCAGAAGATACTAATGTGATAAAATCGTTGGAATTTGATCGGTAAATAGATGGTGAACACAAGGAACGTTATCCGTGCTGGTGCTGGGCCGAGTAATGACCCCAGACCAAATGCAAGGAATGTTGCAGACCCAACAGGAGAGCGTGAGTCTGTCTTTAACAATAACCAGGGAGGCAATGGCCAAGCTCATGCCAACGCTCCGATGTTGTTTGATGCTGCCGCAGTGGAGGCAATTCGAGGAATTGTCATGCAGGCAATCACAGATGTTATGCGACCAGTTGCACCACAAGCACAAGGTGGTCTAGTTCCTCAAGCTACTCCTGAAGTCGAGGAGTCAGTGGAGCAAGTACCTCAGATCAATGTTGTCAGAAATAGAGGAACTTACGGGCAAGCGTTAAAAGTCGTGAGTTCAATGAGGCCTGACAGCTATGACGGTACTAGAGAACCGGTCAGGGTGACCTATTGGTTCTCACATATGGAATGGTTGTTCCGGAACATTAATTGCACTGAGGCTGGAAAGGTGCACATCGCCTCTCTTCAACTCAAGGATGTGGCTAGCGAATGGTGGGAGAGCACCGGTCTGGCTGACCATCCCGAGCTGAATTGGAGCATGTTCAAAACCAAGATGACCGACCGTTTCTTTTCCCGAGCTATGAGGGAGGAGAAGCATAAGGAATTTCTGTACCCGCAGACTGATGGGTTAAAGGTGACTGAGCTCGCAACTAAGTTCAATCACTTGATGCAGTACGCTGGACCTGAGGTGTCAACCGAGGAGCAGAAGATCTGGTACTTCCATGGATGGATGAATCCAGAGATCAGGCCTCTAATGTTGCGTCATGGCTGTACTACGTTAGAGCAATATGTGGATGCAGCCTACAAGACGGAAGTCACATTGGAGGAGTCTGCCCTTAAGAGGGAGAATCAAGTTAAGGGAAAGGGTGGGCAACAGGATCGCCAGGTTGGTTCATTCAAACGACCGACATCGCCTACCAAGTTTGAAAGGTCTGGTCGCGCTAAGACCGAGACAACTCAGTCAGACTGTGCCAGAGGCTCAGGTTGGAGCGGCGGAGCAATTCAGTGCCACAATTGTGGTGAAGTGGGGCATAAAAGTTTTGTTTGCCAAAAGGACAAGAGGATGTGTCATAATTGTGGAAGGGAAGGCCACATAAAAACATACTGCAGACTGAAGGGTCAAGGACCAATGCAGTCTTACCAAGCGTCAAATATTGGAGGTGGGCAGAACCCAAGGCCAGTGGTATCTACTCCTGAGCAATCTATGGCTCATAATAGAGGCAAAGCGCCTATGGGGTCTTCAGGCCAAGGGCAACGACTCTTTGTAATGAGCCAAGCCAATGGAGAAGAACCCTGATCCATTAAGTTGTATCGGTGCTAAGACTTTCTTTAAGATTAAGGAGTAACGACGTGTGTCGGTAATCTCCGTGGTATTAAGATCTGCCTGATCGACTTTTGTCAATTAATGTAATGTTTGGATGTTAATGAAGTGTTTCCGTGTTTTGGAAAATTTCAGAATGTGTTATCATTGCGAATTAGTTGTTCATACGAAACGATGTAAGTGTCGGGAACAGCTTATGCCAAGTAAGGATAAGGACTGTCGGACTTATGGTGGTGGAGTTTTATGGATAACTTAGATGTTCGTCCCTTGTGGTTAATCCCATGGTCGACTCTGTTGTTTAAAATCTAAATCCACTTCTAAGATTCTTCTTCTTCATACATAGAGTATGTAATCTATAAGATCGGATACAACTCTTTGAGGAAGATTAAGTTGTGGAGCGGTCATGTTGAGAGGAAAGGTTGCAGTTAAGGATGGGATATGTTGATGATCCCGATGTATTAAAGATTCCGTAAAAGAGAATTGTCTACGCATCTAAGGAGTACTGTGGTAAGCGTTATCTCATACGCTGAGTTCTTCCGAGATTTCTTAAGGAAAGGGAATGAACTTGTAGAATTTTGTTCAGAGAGATCAGGAGCTATCTCTCATGCGTGAGTTTGTGCCATAAGCTTTGAGACGGATGAATCATTTTCAGAATGATATCCTAAGGAATTAAGAGTAATATCTCTTGTGACCCATTTCAAGGATGAAGTGATTAAGGATGTTGGATCCGGGTGGTAAGATTGGTGTTGAGGTAGTATCCTCATTGACTTAATGCAAGTTTCGGGGTCGAAACTTATTTTAAGGGGAGGTGATGTAATACCCCGTATTTTATGAGGTTATTTTGGGAATTTTTGGAAATTTCCCGAACACCCGTTTAGTACGTAGGATTTAATTCAGAAAGTTGGAGGCATTCTGTAATGTGCTCTGTATCTGTAATATTTTTCTCAGTGAAATAATATACAGATAACATGCCTTGGATTTTAATTGTCGTTTGCGTACGATAATTTTTATCCCGGCTTAATGTCATGTTCGTTCAAAGCTGAACGGGCGGGAAAAAGGTGTCACGGCGACCGCCGTAAAGTCACGGCGACCGCCGTAGTGAGACCCAAGCACGGCGACCGCCGTAAAGTCACGGCGCCCGCCGTCCCAAGGCTCGAGGAGGCAGCTGGTGTGCCAGGCCACGGCGCCCGCCGTAAATTACGGCGCCCGCCGTAAATTACGGCGCCCGCCGTAATTGCCACCTTCGTTATCCGGCGGTCCTTGCCTGTTGGTCGCCGATGCGACTTCTGGCGAGCGCCGAACTAGCTCTAGGCCCTCTTGTTTTGAACTCCAGATGCTTGGCTATAAAAGGGGGTGTTGGGGGAAAGGTTTTGAGCCATCCCAGCACCAAATCTTTGCCAAAATTCATCTCGTCGGAGTTGTGCCGTTCGCCGGAATTTCTGAAGCCCTCGTCGGTGTCGTTTGGTGGTGTTTCCAGCAACCCTTTTGAAGCCTCTTGGTTGCCCTTGGAGGTCAGAAACCAAGCAAGGCGGAAAGGGGTCGAAACGCACCTCGTTTTGGTGAGGTTTCTCTCGTCTCTATCGACCGTGTTCTTCACGGGGACCGCCGTGTTCTTCACGGCGACCGCCGTGATGAATGCGGCGACCGCCGCCAAGAACGGCGACCGCCGCCAGTGCCCAGAATGCCTTCGTGGCTTTGGCTTGGTTGGTTGTCGTCGTGGCGTCGTTTCTTTCGGGTTCTTTCGTCTTTCCTTAGATTCGTACTAGTTTATGTCAGATCTAACTTAGGGTTTCCTTATGGGTCGACTCGAAGGTCGTTATGCTATCGGAGCTATACCTGTGTCGAGCCCGGAATCCCGTTGTCTCTGCTTTGTTCCAGATCTGCGGACTAAGGCAAGTGGCGGTTCGCTCTTGCTCATCATTCCATATTTACATTAATTATCAGCTGTTTATCTAAGTAATTAATTTTGAATGATTACTGTGTTTATCTGGAAATGGTTTCATACACTGTTTTGGAAACTGTAATAATGACATTATCATAGGTTGTATATCTGTTAGAACAACACTATCATATGTGATAATTACCGTGATGGTATTGTTGTGAAATTAATCTTAATGCTAGAATAGCATGTGGGTTAATAGGAAAACTAATCCAAGTAAGGATTAGTTGTTTCTATTATCTCTATGTTTAAGTTAATTGCCTGGATGGCTTTAATGTGAATAATTGTTGTGTTAGACTGTTTAGTTAACACGAGTGTTTGTAGGAACGCTAATCCAAGTAAGGATTAGTCGTTTCTTTATAACTTAATGTGCGTAGGAACGCTAATCCAAGTAAGGATTAGTCATTTCTTTATAATTTAATATTCGTGGGAACGCTTATCCATATGTAAGGATTTGTCATTTCTTTAAATCATAATATTCCTCGGATTAATTCCGAATAATTTAAGGGTCATGACCTATGCTTCTTATCCACATGTAAGGATCTGAAGTGTTTTAAGCGCCTTGCAAGCGCCATTGGATGAGCTTAATTGCAGTCTTGTGTATTAAGCACTTAGCTAGTGCATTGGGGTGGACGTAACTGTCACCCTGTAAATTAAACTGTAAGCACTGTGGCAGTGCAATCAGGGTGAACGTAAGGTCACCCGGTGTAATAATAACTTCCGTGTTCTCGGAATAATATTAAAAGCCTCAACAGTAGTGTGTGTGTGTTGTAATTTAATAAGATAAGTGCAGTTAAGCACATAATTAATAAGTGTAAGAACTGTAGTGCAATCAGGGTGAACGTAAAGACACCCGGTGTAATAATAACGCCGTTGTTACTCGGCATAATAATGTTAAGTCCCGCGTGTGTGTTGTGTGTGTTTTAATTTGGGTTGACGTAATTGTCACCCTGTGATTTAAGCCTTGTTCTCGCTCTTAATAACATTAACGTGTTTCAGTAATGTGTGTTTTGTAATTAAATAAGATATGTGCCCGAGTGCACATGATTAATAAACCTTGGGCGAGTAGTACAGCTAAGTAATAGTGCAGCTAGGAAAGCTCGTCTCGACTTGAATATAGTACGTTCTCTTTCCAATCTGGATTCGTTGTATGCGATGAGGTTGGTCGTGAACTGAAGCATCTCAGTCAACTTTTAAAATCATTGTTGTATGATTCTTTAAACATTCCAGATTTGTCATATTTCCTTAAAGACTCAATCTCTTGGAGTCTCTTTTCGAGTCGATTTCTGTGAAGATGAAGTCTTCCAGAATCTTCTCTCATGCATACCTCTTGTTGTTATTCCGTGAAAGTGCCGGGTTATGTATCGTCCCTTTGGTTATTATTCGAGGGACAATGATAGTAAACGGTTACGATAACTCGAACCACTCTGCTTTTTACCCTTGCTAGTCTATTCAAGTAGACTAACCCACGAACTTTGTTCTCCGCATGTGGGCTGGTGTCATCCGTTCGATTCGACACATCAGATAGAGTGTAGATGAGAAGACTAGAAGGACTATGGAGTCGACGGTGGTTTTTCGACATTTTTAATAATTTCTTTTAATCAGGTTGAGATCCTTGGGCAGGTGATCATTACGATCACAACCCTTTTTAATATCTTTTAAAAGTCTTCCGCTGTACCTTGTTTAAGATTTCCGTTGTAATTTATTTAAACTTTGTGTTTGTCCTATTCGGGATTGGGATGTAATCCCGGGACTCGTGTTTTATATGAATAAGGTTATCATTTTGTATCATTGTATTTCATGATTTGTATTTAAACGGTAAAGCCTTGGGTGATCTCGGTAAGGAACACTGGGGTCACTGGCGGTAATACCTTTCCAAAAGGGTTAAGTTTTGGGCGTGTTACAGTTGTGGTATCAGAGCCAAAGGTTGTTTTAAAACGGGTTTGGGATTTTTATAAATCATTTATCCATTTTTTAAAATGGTTTAAGAAGGGCTCTGAATTTTTCAAAGTGAAAAGAGTTTGAAAACACCGTTCATAGTCCTGTCTTCTATATGGTCTGATATAGTAAGTTTGCTTCTATATCTAGAAAGACTAATTCCTTCCCCGTTGCCCCGTATGATATGGGTGCATTCTGTTTTCTTCAGAGGAACCGGGAGAAGCCAAGGTGGTTTCGCTATACCCAATAAGGCTTGAATTCCCAGTTCTCTCATTTTGAGTTAAGATTGTAGAACCTAGTAACTCGGTTTGAGTTCATCAATAGAAGCCAAGGTAGGTTTCCATTAGCTTACTCGAGGACGAGCAAGGTCTAAGCATATGGGAATTTGATACGCTCTACTTTGTAGTGTGTAACTAGGAGCTGTTACTGTATTATTAGGTACCATTTGTGTGGGTTTAGGAAACAATTTAGGACATTGGAGCTGAAGAGTTGAAGTGAAGAAATATAGAGAATTACAGAAAACTTGGAGCTGGAGCCTCGGATGCAGAAGAGACGCTGAAGAGTGGAAACAAGAGCTAATCCTCGGCCGCGGAAATCACTTTTGCGCCCGCGGAAATCACACCCGTGCCCGCGGATTCATCACTGGACAAGATCAGCCAGAGGCCAATCTGCGACCACGGAAGTTCTAGCCGCGGCCGCGGATCATGGGCCGGAAATCAGGAACGTGTTCCGTTTTGTACTTTCAGTATTTCGTATTTAGACTTGATATTATATTATTATTATTTAAAGTAGGTGTTTATGTTTACAAACCCTAGTTTGAGATTAGTATTATGCAGTTTTGAGTTTTACGTTGCCTCTTTCTCTTAGTTTTTGCTTACAAACCATGAGAAGCCTTCAGTTGATTTGGTTGTGAGATTATAACTCTTGTTCTATGTCCTTTGGATTGTATTAATTCTCTTTGACCTTATCTTTATTGAATCTTGCTGATTTCGCTAGCATGCACAACTAGTTGATATTAGTAATTTTCTATTGCTAGGATTTGGTTATTTCTGGTTGAAATTCCTTATCTAGAGTAGCAACCACAATTTACAGGAACTAGTTGTGAATGTTTATTGTGAAGAGAATTGATTGCATGTTGAATAATGACTAGTTGTTAAGTGTTGCATGTATCCTGCTTAATTCCTATGCTTACTACTGCTGTTAAATTGAATCTTGATAGTTTCTTGATTGTTTAATAGTTAGTATTTCCAGGGCTAGTTGACCTATTAATATACATAAGATCAGAATAGGAACAATCATAGGATTGAATGAACTTGAGATAATCAATGATCAACCTATCATACTGAAGTGTGGATATTTGTTAGGTGAAGCGCCCTCACAATCATATTTACAAAAATCTTAACCACTTTCTGCTTTAATTCATTAGTTATAGAAAACCAAACAACAATACCGCCCATAGTTCCTAGTTGGTAACTTACTTTTCTACAGAGAAATAGATCCTTTGATTCCCTTGGGTTCGACCCTTACTTGTCTGCTATACTTGGTTAGGTTTTTAGGGATTCTTTGATAGGCATAATGACTTTAGCCTAGTCACTACTGTAGCAGAATTCTATGCGAAGATGCAAGCTTTGGAGCAGTCTTGGGCCACCAAGGAGACGCAATCTGAAGCATTACTCCAAGAGATAATGAAGGAGAACGAGGCGTTACACTATCAAAACGTGTCCATGATGCCACCAGCGTCGTGATCTCGATTCATGTACATCCATGGCAACAATACCATAAGGCATCTCGACCTCGACTCTGTTGCCTCCAACCCGTCTTTTTCTACCTCGACGATGATATCGTCATCCAGCGTTGAGGGATCTCGACGCTGACCACTGGCGAAAACCATCCTAACCACTCTAAATCCAGAGACAACCAATCTAATGGAAGTTGTCCCAACGAATTCTTTCGACGACATCATCGAATGAAAGTGGCGCGAATAGCTTAGAGTTTTGGATGAAAGGTTGTCCCATATTTCAGGGACACCTAGACCCATCGAAGAAGAGGAAGACGATGGCTATGCTGACTCTCCGTTCACCGACACCATTGCTCATGTCTTGATTACCAAAAAGTATGTGGTGCCCGATATTCTGACGTATGATGTGAAGACCGACCCCGACGAACCCATTTCACTATACAAAAAGAAGATGAAGACAAGAATGGTTTCCAAACACTTGAAGGAAGTCGTGATGTACAAATGGTTCAGATCCACCCTAAAGGGCTCGTCCTTGACGTGATTCATACACCTTACGAACGGGAGTATCTCTTCATTCGTTGGATTGATCAATTTTGTCAAAACCCAGTTCGCTAGTAGTTGACGTCTTCAAAAAAAATCCAATGACCTATATCACTTCACACAATGATTTGAAGAATATCTAAGAAAGTACCTTATGAGTTTCAACAACGAGAAGGTGTCAATTCTACGTTGTGACAGTCCTACCGTAATAGAGGCGTTCAGGCGATGACTGTTCGAGAAGTTGGAACTATACCGTGATCTGACAAATATCCATTCCAGACCTTCGAAGACATCCAAGCCAAAGCCATGGCGTATATCATAATGGAATGTTACAGTTTCACAACCGAGCAAGCATGTCAACAAGACTGAATCGCACTACAAACCTTATCCTCACCCAAATCCCGCTAATCGGACAGTCAACAATATTTGTAGTAGCAGAACCCACCTCCAACTTGATCGATATTTCTATCCTCACTACAACATTATTCTTTTTGTCGTAACCCCGACGGTGTGCTCAATGCGATGAACAAACTCGGCAACACTGTGAAATGGCCAAGAAAGCTAGAAAATACCATGAACCGGATAGTTGTCGAAAAGTTGTGTGATTTCCACAACGGAGGACACATCATCGAAGAATGCATCGCACTAACGAAGGAGGTCACGCATCTACTGCAAAAAGGTTACCTAAGGGATCTGATCAGCGAAACAGCATAGAAACCCTCGATCAAAACAGGCAAGGAGAGGCGCCACCGTCCCCTCCCCTTCATGTCAAGATCATCGACCACATATCTAGAGGTTCATAAATTTATGGAACAACCGTGTCGGGCGCCAAATGCCATGCAAAGGACACCAACTATGACACACCAACGATCGTTGCCAGAAAGGAGTTTCAAGATGTTCCCATCACGTTCTACAAGTCTGGCCACGTCACAACAGAGCATCACGACGATCTCATTATATTTTTCATGATAGGGTATTGCTTGGTACAACGCATCTTGGTCGACAACGGCAACTCATCAAATATCATCATGATTGAAGCCATACATAGTCTTGGCCTTACTCGAGAAGATATATTACCAAGAAATCAATCTTATTAGTATGTTTCAGCGGCGAAGTGAGAAACACACTAGGGTAGATCAAGCTGACCACATATGTGAGCAATGTAAACCTCCAAATTTAGTTATTCATCATGGATTGCGGTCCCATTTGAGTGTTTTGCGTGGACACACGAGGATATGACTAGCATTAGATGATCACGTAGATCCTCGACATCCACCCCTCTAGCAAAAGCGGAGGAAGTTCGCACCTGAGAGGAACAAAGTGATAGACAGAAAATTAAGAGCACTACTAAAGACAGGTAAGATCAGAGAAGCCCGGTATCCAACCTGGTTAGCCAACGTGGTGGTGGTCCATAAGAAAAATGGGAAGTGGAGATTTTGCGGTGACTTCACTAACCACAACAAGGCATGCCATAAAGACTCATTTCCCCTACCACATATCAATACCAAAGTCAACGCTGTGGGATCACGGTATCTTTGCGGACAAGCTCAACACACCTTTGCGGACAAAGATGGCCAACTGCTAGCGAAACTTGGGCCGGCCCATCTGGCCCAAGGAGAGGCTGGACTTTTGAAAATGGAAAGAATAGGATCTTTTTCTAGTTTTTTCTCCATTCACCAATCCCAAAAACCCTATTTTGGGAAAGGAAGTGTTGGCTACAATCAGATGCCATTAATGGTCTGTTGAGCTCATAGCCTCTTCTTCCCGAAGGTACCTGTTCCATTGATGATGGTCGCCTAGCTTCAGTTCCCTTTTTTCTTCGAGTTTCCTCTTGTTTTTCTTCTTCTGTTCAGTTCGTTGACTTGGACGTCGGAGAGTTTTCTCCCGAAAACCCCTTTTCCGGGATTTTTTCAGGTGACGTTGCCGAGAGGGAGATTGTATCTATTGTTGTTCATCGCGTCTAGGATCGAGGTTGTTTGTGAATCTCCCAGGTGAAGGGGAATCGAAAGAAGATAAACCGAAGCGATCTGGAGTGCTAGCCAAATTGTCTCTGCGAAATCGGGATTCTGCACTGGCGTCGTCCGTGGGGAGGTCCTCACGTAGCTAAACACAGATCCTAGAAGATGGATGATGTAGAGGCGCATATCGAGAGGTCCGAGAAAGTGCAGTCACATGCCCCTAGAGCCAATCCAGCTCCCTCAGCAAGAAGCTCGCAACCACCACGTGCGCGGGGATATGTTTTAGAGGGGGAGGAACTTGAACAATTTCGATAGTTTCAAAACTGGCAAAGACATGCTGAACAGCAACAGCGTCAGGAGCAGCCAGCTTGCGTATAACAAGAAGGGCCACAGCACCAGGAAGCCTATCCTGAGGAGTAGGGGGGAAACGCTTATTACGCGGATAGGGTTTCGATGGCTCCCGACTTCCCACACTATAACTCGTGAAGGGACGGACAAAGGGGATTCACTACAGTGCATCACAGATAGCCGATGACCCCGAACTCGCCCTTGACGCTGTATGGGACTACTGCCTTCACGGAGCACATCTTACTGGCCGAGCCACCTTATGACTTTCAGCTACCCATCCTCAGGGAGTACACAGGAAGCGAGGACCTAGGGAACTACCTCTCGAAGTACCGCTACGCGATGCTTGTTAGCCGCACCGAAGAAGCGACCATGTGTAAGTCTTTTCCCAATGCATTAGCAGGCCCTACGTTGACATGGATGGTCAACTTGCCACCTGGGAGCATTGAGTCCTTCAAACAGCTCGAAGATCTGTTCATCGCGCATTTTGGAAGTGCACAAAAGAGGAAGAAAGGAATGCAAGAAATCCTTACCATGAAGCAGCGGGAAGGGGAAAACCTGGACTCGTACATGCGAAGATTCACAACAGAGGTAGTACAGGTACACGATTTTGATGAGAAAATACCCCGCATGGCCTTCATACAAGGATTGGCGAATTCAGCTTTCAAGTTCGCCGTTAGCAAGAAGGCTCTAGAGTCTTACACGAAGCTCTTAGAAAACGCAAACAACCATATCCGCGCGGAGGAGCTTTTGCAAGGTGTACCCCCACCTTCACCCGGAGGCAAGGGGAAGCAGGAGAAATACAAGAGAGACACCCCGAACGGGGAGCCTCGTCGCCACCAGCACAATGACAGGGGGGAAAGCCCCTATGAATGCTCCGGGAATGGTGGAAATGAGCACTAGAGAAGTGAAGCATGCCGCACCTCCAAGACCTCAGGGATGGTCGTAGCACCAAGCATCGGCTTCGCGTAACAGTGCCCCCTACATGATGCTAGAGAGTGTTTGAGGTATGGATCCCCAAGGAAGCAGCCTACCCCCTCACAAGGAACGCATAACCCACAAGAAGCACTAGAAGGGAGAGAACCAAGTTTCCCAAGGCCGGACGGCCACGTTGGAACCATTGTTGGAGGTCATGTGCAAGGATCCCCGAGTAGGCGGGAGGCTCGCAGGATAGCAAATACCCTTCTACCCGAAGGTCGCCCGATGTTGAGTATCGTCAAAAGGATGCACGGACATGACCAGTTAATCTTCATGAAGCAGGATACTGTGGATGCAGAAACTCACTATTACGACCCTCTGGTGATCCATGCTCACATGGATACCAAGATCGTAAAGAGGGTGCTTGTAGACACAGGCAGTTCAAACATACATCCTCTACTGGGATGCTTACCGGCAATTGGGTCTACAGTCAGCCCGTCTGAAAGCAATAGAATGTACACTAGTGGGCTTCGTGGGAGAGCGGGTGCAAGCGGTTGGCTCTGGGACGATCAACCTGATCTTGGGTGATGAAGAGGGACGTAGAAGGACAGAAAGAGTTAACTTCATGGTACTGAAAGCACCCTTCGCGTATAATGCCATCCTAGGGTGAACTTCCCTCAATAAATTCCAAGATGCGGTGTCAATCTACCACTCGTCGGTAAAGTTCCCCATGCTTATGGGCACCGGTGTATCACGAAGCCATCCAGTAGAGAGTCACGCTTGCTACCTCCTGGCACTAAAAGTGAATGAGGGACCGGTTCTAGCACTGTATGAAACGTCCACGCCCAACCCATTCACAGACATAAGCGTGGAGCTAGACGAAGAAGCATAGCTGGAAGTGAGGAGTCGCTTGGAGAAAGTAGTCACGGAAAAAGACAGGAAGTGTCTCACGCCGTTCAATCGGGAAGACGAAACACTGTACATGGAAAATACATTGGGCCCCGGTATACAAGAAGAGATGGAGAAATTGCTAGCTCAGTCTTGCGACGTATTCGCGTGGGCACCACGTGATCTCCGAGATATCCCTACAGACCTTATGACTCACTCTTTGAATATAGCTCGTGATGCTAAACCAGTGGCAAAAGAGACGAAAACAAGCTAGAGACAGAGCACATGGCGCCAAGGAAGAGGTAGAGAAACTCTTGATGGCAGGATTCGTGAGAGAAGTCCAATACCCAAAGTGGCTCACGAACGTGGTAATAGTTCGCAAGTCCAATGGAAAATGGCGTAGGTGCGTGGACTTCACGGACTTAAACAAAGTGTGCCCAAAGGACAGCTATCCTTTGCCATCCATAGATCAACTGGTAGACTCCACCGCAGGACACGAGGCACTCTCTTTCCTCGATGCGTACTCAGGTTACAATCAAGTGAAGATAAATCCAGCGGATGAGGAACATACAACCTTTATCACGGAGCGAGGGACATATTGCTAAAAGGTAATGCCCTTCAGGTTGAAAAATGCAAGGGCAACATTTTAGAGACTAGTGGATGCTATTTTCCGCCAGCAACTTGGAAAGATAGTGGAGGCCTACGTAGATGACATTGTTGTCAAAAGTCAGAGAGAAGCGGACCACCCAGCAGATATGCGCAAAGTGTTCGACACACTTCAAGAAAATGGGATGAGCCTCAACCCAGAGAAATGTGTTTTCGGGGTAAAGGCATGGAAGTTCTTGGGGTTTCTCATCAGTTCCAGAGGGATAGACGTCAACCTAGAGAAAGTGGAGTACGTGCTCGCGCTGACTGCTCCGTGAAACCAGAAGGATGTACAGAGGTTTATTGGGTCGGTCAACTACCTAGCCCACTTCTGTTCAAAACTAGCTGAAAAGAGCATACCTTTCTTCAACATTCTGCGGAAGCCAGAAAGGTTCGAGTGGTTTTATGAATGCGCAAAGGCTTTCACGGAGATGAAGGAACACTTATCCAAACTGCCTACCTTGACAGCACCCGGTGTAGGAAAGATCTTCCGCTCCACATATCATCCGGCTCTAGGGCGATCAACGTCAACTTGGTCAAACAGCAAGAACAGCCGGTGTACTTCGTGAGCAGGGCCGTCATACCCCCTGAAACACGCTATTCACCAGTGTAGAAAATCGCCCTCGCGATCGTGATGGCCATCAGAAAGTTGTGCCCTTATTTCCAGGCCCATCCCATACAGATTATGTCTGACTTATCGTTGCGCAGTTTCTTCCACATGCCCACAGTCTCCGAGAGATTAACCAAATGGGTAGTGGAATTATAAGAGATCGAGATAGACTACACCCAAGGCCGGTGATCAAGGCACGGGCCCTCACAAACTTTATCGTGGAGACAAGTTTTCATGAACAGAGCGAGGAAGAGATGTTAGGGGATCAGGCTACGTGGACATTGTTCATGGACGGAGCATTTAACGAAGAAGGAAGTGGTGCAGGTATTTCATTAACCTCCCCGGGGGAGAGCATTTTGAGTACGCACTAGATCTAGATTTCCACGCAACGAACAACGAAGAAGAATATGAAGCCATGATCGCTGGGGTAGAACTGGCATTGGCGAACGGTGTGAGAGGCGTGAAGTGGTACAACGACTCTGAGGTCATAGTAAAGCAGCTACGCGGAGACTATGACGCTAAGACTGGAAGTTTGCCCGCGTATTGTCAGAAAGCCAAAGTCATGTCCTCCGCGTTGGACCACTTCAAAATCCACTCGATACCAAGGATGGAGAATGGAAAAGAAGATGAGTTGGCCAAACATGGGTCCAGGGTTACGCTACAACAGAAAGGGCTTGTATAGTTAGAAACAAGAACACGAAAGGCTATCGATTGTGAAGTTCTGGTAGTTGAAGAGGAGCAGGTGTCCGCAAAGGACTGGAGGAAGCCGATTCACAAGGTATTTGGAAAGGGAGCGGGGCCCGCCAACCCTAACAAAAATAGAAAGCTGCAGGTCAGAGCCTCGCGATTCTACGTAAGCGGAGGAATTTTGTACAACAAAGGGTATATGTTGGCAGGACAAAAATGTTTGTCCTTAGCCGATGGTTACAACATGATGCTAGAAGTTCAAGGAGGGATCTGAGGCAATCATTACGGATGGAGATCCCTTGTATACAAAATGATGCGAACAAGCTACTTTTGGCCGACAATGAAGGAGGATGCGATAAAGGTCTCCCAGTCTTGTAGAGAGTGCCAGATACATGCTCCAGTATCTCACTAGCCGAGAGTCAAGATGCAGATCATAAGCTCACCCTGGCCTTTCGCGAAGTAGGGGATGGATATCTTGGGTCCCTTCCCGAAGGCTATAGGTCAGTTGCGGTATATATTGGTAGCAATTGATCATTTCATTAAGTGGATTGAGGCAGTACCGCTAGCAACAATGACAGTCGGGCAAGTGAAGAAGTTCCTCTGGTAGAGCATCATTTATAGATTTGGCCTGACCTATGACATTGTAACAGACAGAGGACCTCAGTTTAACACCGATAAGCTGAAAGACTTTTGTGAGGGCTTGTGGATCAAGTTACATTTTGCCTCAGTGTCCCACCCATGGACAAACAGGCAAGTGGAAAACGCCAATGGAAAAATCATGCATGGACTAAAGAGAAGACTGACAAAGGCTCAAGGAAGACAGGCCGAGGTATTACCACTAGTATTATGGGCCAACCGGACTACTTCAAAAAGAGGAACTAGAGAGACACATGTTCCCAAGTGAACGAGTCTTACAGTATGACGAGAAAGAGAATGCTGAGAAGATGAAGTTAGAATTACAGCTTCGTGAAGAGATGCATGAGATGGATGAGATACACGGAAAGGAATACAAGAGACGCATAGAAGTCTACTATAATAAAGGAGTGAAGCTCAGAAGCTTCGCTAAAGGGGAGGTTGTCCTGCGCAAGACGGAAGGTGGTAAGCTAGATCCCAATTGGGAGGGCCCATTCATTATAGCAGAGGAAGTAGCGCCATGCACGTACATGCTAAAACACCACGCAGGCAACCCAATACAGAACACTTATAACGTGATGAGGCGTCGCAAGTACTATCCCTGAGGTGCACGCGGGGCATCATCCAGGTATGTTACTGCGAAATAAGCTAATTGTACTTCGCCAAGCCTTGAGAATGACCAGCCAAGGTAAATGACTAAAATAAAAGTGAATAAATGGCAGGCCTAGCGATAGATAAAGAGAGCAAGCGCAAGATCCTAAGGAAAAGCAATAGGCAATGAAGTAAGCGATAATGAACGGTAAAGCAAGTAACCCTATAAGCAAGATTTCTTGTGTGACTCCGGAAAATCCACTATCTAAAGCAATAAATTGAGTACAACGCGTGTTGTGCGAGCAAGTTGAGTGGAAAGCAAGTCTCCAAAAGTCCAAGCAATTCAGGCAAGAGAAAGGAAGCAATATATGCGAGGAAGCAAGGCAACATCTTGGCAATATGCTTCGGAAGGGCTACACCTAGAGCAAGTTGTGGGAGTAAGCAAGGTAATGTCTTCGATCCTCGTAAGCAAGTTAAGGGTTCCTACGTGAAGTAACTAAGCTCCAATACCAAATTCCGGTTAAGCCCGCAAAACACGATTGGCAAGAAACAAGTAGAGTTCGCGGAGCAATAGAACGCAATGACGTATCGAAGTGATCGAAGCATGTAAATATAAGAAAATAGAAACTTTTTCATCTCTCACAACTTTAAGAATGACAGTCTTGTTGCCCGTAGTTCAAACAAAGAAATAAAAAGCAGTACATATTTAACCATAGACAGAAGGGATCCATTACAACAATTCATTTCTCTTTCTTCCCGCCCGTATACAGAGGCAAGGAAAACTCGCGTACAAAAGAGAAGGAAAAATGAAAGTGGGGGGTGAGGTAGAGAGACAAGAAAATGAAAAGCGAAAACCTAAAAAATCAAAGACCCACATGGCGAAGACTATGTGGAGGGAAGCCAGGTGGGGGTTCAACGTAAAGGGCCACCGGTCCAGCTTCCCCAAGCACAACAATATTGTCTATATCTTCATTTCCGGTTACCTCTTGCAGTCGTCGGGGCTCCTCGCTAGAAGGAAAGTAGAAAACCCACCCTATCTGCGGCCAGAACTCGTGAAACACCATGGCGACAAAAGCCCCATAGTCGTATTGGGTCACCTCACCCATCACCTGCACTTTTCGAGTACCACCAACGTAGCGGTGAACTGCCATAAGCCAGCGATCACCTCGGTTGCAGACGATGCGACCACCGTGATGAAACTCCAAAACCAGTCGCACCATTTTTTAACGAAAAAAGAAGAACCGAAAAATGAAGAAAGTATCACAAGCGAACAGAGTTTTTATAGGAAGCAGAGAGAATGGGTAGCAAATACAAAGCAAAGAAACGACCAAAGAGATTTAAGGCCTTAAAGAAATGCGAAATAAATGCTTTGAAACGACAAAGTAAAAAAAAGCACAAAAAACTGACAGAGCTACAAAAATAGGTACTTCAGGAAAACTGATAAATGGCACAGTAAACTGTCCAGTCAAAAGTCTAATCAAACATGTCAAAAGACAACAAGCCCTACACGATGACAAGTTTGCGTGAAAGAAAAGGAAGTACAAGCAAATACCAAGTCTACAAAAAGAGACAGGTGCTAAGGAAAGCTTCATGGCTTGCGGGCTGCAGTACTAGTACCCTCGGGGCGATCTCTTTTCTTCGCGGTAGGGAGAGAAGAGACAGCGGGACCAACGAGAACGGGTTCACCTTCAGGAAGAGTGTCAACAGTCCAGGCTTCAAGAACTCCCTCGTGATCGCCCACCACTTCACCCAACTTAGGCGCCAAGTACCCTTTCCGATTCACAGGTCGAAAACCGTAATCACGAGCAAGATCGGATTTCATACCTTGGACGCCATGATACTCGGCCATTTGCTTGATCCCAACATAGCCCATAACATAGTATGCTCTCGCGAAGAAGTTTACGCGCGCCTTCTGGCGATAGCTAGCAGCATACTCATTCATGGTGTCCTGCATGGCCTTCTCAAATGATTCCCAAAGACACTTCATCTCTTCACGTGCACAAGCGAGCTCATAGTCAACCTTCACTTTATCCGCAAGAGCCTTATCCTTGTCCGCAAGAATCTTATCACAACTCTCTTGCACCGCCTTCAGCTCTTTATCCTTTGCAAACTAGAGTAATCAAAGCGATTCTACCTCTTCATGTGGACGAGTATTCTCCAGCGCCCACTTCTCGGCTTCAACCCCCTGGGCCTTGAGAGAAGCGCAGACCTGTTCTATAGCATCCGAGGCCTACAAAAGAAGTGGGACTTTGACATCCTTCATTCAGAATCACTCTTGCGCTGCTATCTTGTTTACTTTTGTGCTAAGGAAAAGAAGTGGGACTTGGAAAAATTCAGACTCAACGATTAGTTGTAAGAGAACAAACACACTTCATCATACTCAAAATTTCCAGAAAGAGTGCCCCCCGATGGTTCTGGATCGCTCATGATGGTGGTGCGTTTGTTCATTAGGAAATTTTCCAGGAAGGAGGAAAGATGAAACCCTAAATCCTGCAAAAAAAATGATAAGGAACCAACGGAGTCAGAAAGAGGAAACAAAAATGTTACCTAAACCCTATAAATGCCTTCGGCCACAATGTAAGACAAAAAAACAGCATACTCAAATTTCAGTAGAAAGGATAAGAAAATGCTAGTGATTCTGAATGAAGGATGTCGACGCACATGCTCAGTATAATGCCGCCGAAGATCCAAGCTTAATTGAGGACACACTCTCATGAATTGGAAAGAAATAAATAAGTCGGCAAACGATGAGACGGTCAGGGGCCGCAGTCAGTAGAAGAGGAGATAAGTTTACATGAACATTAGAGCTTGATGATAGCTTCTCTCCAATACATCGAGGTGGTTATTCTAAGAGAAAGGAACAAGAGAATAATGAGGGAATGGATGATCAGACAACACCTTATTTATAGGAGAAATAGGAGGAAGTCAAAACGTCGCAAGTAAGAATAAAAGAAAAGGAAAACAAGCGCCAACAATTGTATAAAATTCAAACTTTTTCGAAATTTGAAAAGGCCCTGCAATTGAAAGGTCATCGTTCACCGGCCTTCGCGAAGAAATCAAAGGTCTCATTCACACGAGTTGGTTACAGCTCAACATCGCTTCATAAATCCACAAAGTAAAGGACTTTGGGGGCTGGCTGTGGGATCACGATATCTTCGCGAACAAGCTCAACACACCTCAGTGGACAAAGATGGCCAACTGCTAACCGCAATGTAAGAATATGAGCATTACAAGTTGGTGATTAGGACTTGCACAAAGTAGTTCAGAACACGAGAGAGAACGCTGGAAAGCTGGGACCCACTTGAGAAGATCCCTACCAAATCACAAGGGTGGTCGGATAGGGCGATTACGAGCTAGCAAATCCAAAAGTTGTGCCCGTCCTCCTAAGAGGGATTGCGATGCATCTTAAAAAGTATTATGTCTAATCTAGCCTACATTCTATGCATGCTACTTACTGAAACTCAATTCATTCAATAAAAGCAAACTTTTCTCTTACTATAATACTATCATTTTCATGCCCCTGGGGAAAAGCCTGGTCGTGCTGCATTGTACCCCTTTGACTATATTGACGTTGTTCCCTTGGATCTTTATCATGACGCCATCATCCCTGCTGACAAATCTTGCTATCCCGATCACGCCCCTTGGGCCGTGCTGACAAATAGAGCTTTGTCCTAACGCCAGGTTATATTCAGATTTTTCCGTTGAAGCTTTATCGTGACACGCCCAGGCTATATCGACGTTGTTCCTTTGGAGCTTTGTTATGACTCCCCCATGCTATATCAGTGCTTCATTGTGACTCCCCTCGGCTATATCGGTCACAACCCACGAGTTACGCCATGATGCCCCTTAAACCTGACACGCGCCAAGACGATAGACATTGTCTATGTATTATGCGGCCCCATCTAGGGAATGAAACAAAAAGAAAAAAGGGACACCCACAAAGAAAGAGATATATCCAACTTTATCAGCCATATCGTACATCTACAATGGGTCCTTAACCTTGTCTGTACCGCCTCTAAGACATATGCGCACGGGTCCCCGACCCGATAGTCGAATTTGACCAATTGCCCCTGCGGCTATGCCTAGTTGAGCTACACTACGCCGCTCTGGCTATATCGATGCTTCATCGTGATGCCTCCATGCTATATCACTCACACCCCTTGGATTACACCATGACACTATCTCATGACCCCTGACGGTCACTTGTTAATATCATGACGCGAATCCCACAATCTCTCTCATCTTTACAATGCCATAACCCTTGATAGTAACTTGTTAATATCATGACGCGATTACCAAAATCTCTCTCGTCTCCAAGAAACCATGACCACCGATTATCACCTGTTCATATCGCGATGCATATCCTGTAATCTCTCTCGTCTCTAGGACGCCATGACCCTTGATGGTCAATTGTTAATATCGCGGCGCGAATCCCACGATCTCTCTCATCTTTATGATGCCATGATCCCTAACTATCACCCGTTAATATTGCGACACCAATCCCGCAATCTATCTCGTCTCGACTATGACATGAATCCTCGATCTCTCTCGTCTCCACCATGCCATGACCCCTGATGGTCCGCAACGCGAATCTCGCAATCTCTCTCGTCTCCACGACACCATAACCTCCGATGGTCACTTGTTAATATCACGACATGAATCCCGCAATCTCTCACGTCTTTATGATGCCATGACCCCTGATGGTCATTTATTAGCATCACGACGCTAATTCTGCAATTAATATATCCAACAACGATTCGACCCCTGACTATCATCTGTGCAGATCGCGCCGCAGGTTTCGTGATAAAGCTACAACCTGCAAATCTCTTAACCCTGTGGCTATTGATGTTTCTATGACAACGCCTTCTCTATCTACACACGACAATGACATGTTTACTCCATGTAACTTAATCCTACATATTGCTTCAAAAAGTACAAGTGTTTGTGCTATTTTTTAACCAAGTTGTAGGCAAAAGTCATCCAAGAAGGGTTCATTTCTTGAGTGTGTCTATAGTAAGTCTCCAAGAGTATAAACACCTTTGATAACTTTCAATAAACACGTAGAGAGGAATATATTGTTAGGGCCCTAGGATTGTATCCACGAGCAAGGTCTAGAAGTGTTGAGATGGAGAGACACGAATTGAACCTAGCGTCGATAAGAGGAAGACATGTCAGCTTCGACCATCATACGAGACCCCAAAGACTGAGTGCTACACGACACGATGGAGAATATCTTATTTCCTATTATACAAAGCCCTTATTTTGGAGGATCACAACAACTTGCATATCTTGCGCGTCAAGGTTTATGTCCATTAGGAGATAAATTTTCCTTATCTAATAGAAGGAAACAATTTGTACCATGTATATATATGTTATCTTAAGCTCCAAGCTAAAATATATTTCTGTCTTTATGATAAGATCATATACCTTGTAAGATAGACATTCATACACTCTCGAGTTAAAAACATTCATACTTTCATACGAATTTCCCACAAGCATAATCCTTGTTTTTCTCACGATCATGTCATTCTTTCTCTATCAAACGTGTAAATCTTGACCTCATACTCCACAAATAAGAGGATAGTGTCACAATACAAAATATGCCAAAAAAAACAGGTAAAGTCCTAGTGAAGCGGACTTATTAGCATAATGTGTATAAGGTTAATTTTGACTATATACATGAGGAAAGGCTATGTCTCACTACTACCTCTGAAGCCACTAAGCTATGGCACAAGCGCTTTGAACATGCAATCTTGCAGGTTCTTAAAAAGCTAAAATCTGTTCGTTCAACCTATGTAGTAATGGCATACAATAATATCAATCCAACTTTAGAAAGATTCTACAAATCTTGTATATATAAGATTATGTTAAATCATTTAAAGATTTATCTTTTTTAATTATTTTAGAATTCATATTGGAATATATATCCCACATTGAAAGATGGGATCTATAAAAGCATAAATTGTAGTCTTGCAAGCTAATGTTTTTATTGACATTTGATTTATGATGGAATCCGTTGGACTTAAGTATTATGCTTATCTGTATATGTATATGTATGATCTTATGTGCATGACCCTTCAATCTACAAATCTGCGTACGTAATGTGTATGACTTTGGGTCTACTTATCGGCCCACAAAATTGATCAGATTTAGTTTTTATCACTTTCTAAAAATAGATTCCAAGCATCTAATTGAAAACCCAGTATGAATAATTCCTAAAGTATATGTATTCTGATCAGGTGATTTTGTCATATATACCCTAATACGATCGATACATATTAAGACAAGGAGTTTTTGAAACTAAATAAAAAAAAGGCTCATCTCGGTGCACCTCTAATTACACTAGGCGCACCTCCAAATTACCTATTGATGACCATTTTAACCTTTGAGATTAGAAAAACAATTTAACCTTTAATTTTAAAGTAAATTTGATAGTTTCCATCTTTTTTAAACATGAAATTCATTTGATGAGGAAGATAAATCCAGCACATACAGTATTGGGAAGCAAGTGGTGAAGTAGAAGTTCCCATAAAAATCCTTTCAAAAAAAAAAAAAAGTTTCCTAGGGAAATTTTACCTTTTTCCTATTTATCTTTAATTAACTATTTTTCCCTAAAAAGGATAATCAATTGTGGATAAAAACATATTCAATAACAACCTTTTATTCATTAAAAGGCTTAAACATGCCTATCAATTAATAAGCACATAACGAAGCTAGCTTATTCAAGCCCAGGTACAAATACCCTAAACCTAGCTTTCTTTCTCAGTCTACTACGTTCTTCTTCTTCTTTTTGGCTGTCACCATTGTTGAAAGAGAGCTTTTTGCCTGACTTGAGCGTCAGAGGGGCTTTAGGGGAGATCCAGCCCTCCCGTTGACTCGTTTTGTGGTTTCAGGTTCATCTAAAAGGTTAGTTACTTCATCTGGAGTACAGAGATCATCGGATAGAGTCGTTCCAGTTCGAATCCGCAGGGAAGATCAAATTTCTGCTTCTACATTTGGTGTCGTCTGTGGGAACGACGACGATGGTTACCGCTAGGATAAACACCAACACGTCTGGATCGACAAACCCACCTACTGATGGAGCCGTACAGGCCGAAGTCATGCGCCGACAGGCAGAGTTGGAGGATGCGGTTACCGAGAAGGACCGCTAGATGGCAGAGCTCGCTGAAGCTTTAGCGAGCCGTGACCGTGAGATGCAATTGATCCGGGAAGAACTGAGCGTAGCGCGCAAGAGGGCAGAGCGCTCTATAGGGAAGCGCCTGATTGATGATTCGCACGCTCCCAGGGATGGGCGTAGATGAGGATGATCGTCGGGATCATGCTAGTAGGGTTCCCAAGAGAGGCAGGGAACCCAATCGCGAGGACAATTCACGTACTCAGCCACGTGAAGGAGTTGGAAGGCGTTGGGGAGGTTTACGGTCCTCGTCGTCGGCATCTAGGCCGAGTCGTGGTTGTTCAGAGTCACGCCCGTCGCAGCCGCGAGCCGGGGAACGCCAGCGTTCACGCTCAAGGCGATAGGTGGGGTGAAGTGTCCAATGCTCAGAGGGTCGTCGATCCTGGTCCCGTTCATCCGTGTGTAAGGAGATGTCTGTATCTGCTGAGTCAGGCCATAGATCCCCGCGTCGTCCAGGTCATTTGGAAGAGGCAGAGCGGGGTCTGCTTCATCTGCTTGACAACCCAGGGTGAATCTTTGATTAACGCGCAAGAGCAGGCTGAAATCAGGCTTGTGCGTATGACATCCACACCATTTGCCAGGCTCAATCGTGAACAGCAGCCCCCAGCTAAGTTTTCTTCTCCATCTTTTGAGCTTTATGATGGAAAGATCGACCATGTTGTGCATATAGCTTCCTTTACTCATAAGATGGCTTTGTGGGTGTCCAATGATGCTTTGATGTGTAAAATGTTCCCTGCGAGTTTAGGCAAGATAGCTGCTAAATGGTTTCGTTCATTAGAGCCTAATTCTATCCATGCTTGGGATCAATTAGCAAAGAAATTTGTGTCCTACTTTATTGTGAATAGTAAGGAGCCTACTTCTATGGATGCATTATTTGATTTGAAGATGCGCAGGGGGGAACTCTTCGGCAATTCGCTCCTAGGTTCATGGAGTGCTATGCTAATATGGAGGGGGTGCCAGGAGTCGGTTGCAGTGGCAGCTTTCAGACTTGCCCTCCCGCGTGACAATGAGTTGCGAGAGAGCCTGGCATTGAGAATGCCAGCAGGAGTTTCTGACTTGCAAGAGCGGGTCAGGCAGTATATGAAGTTGGAGGATGATGCAAAGCCTTCACGTGACATGAGATCTTCATCTCCCCCAGCACGTCAAGGGGGCGGTGATAGGAAGAAATTTGTGTCCTCTAGAGACAAAGGCCTTCCGCCCGCTTCAGTTCAGCAGGTTGTGCACACAGTTTTCAGGATGCCCATCTATCGCATCCTACCGCAGATTAAGGAGAAGTCGTTCTTCTCTTGGCCGGCTAAGATGAAAGCAGAGGCCAAAAATAGAGACATGTCTAGGTATTGTTCATTCCATAGGAAGAAGGGACACCTTATCGGAGAGTGCAAAGTTTTCAAGTCTATGCTGGAGAAGTGGGTTTCTCAGGGGTTCTTGAATGAGTTTGTTGACTCGAGCGCCAACTCAAGAGGGAATCAGGCAAAGCAGAATAACTCCGATGCATAGGGTGAAAAGGCGAAAGATGTGCAGAGACAAGTGATTCATGTGATTGAGTCGACAATTAAGCAATTTGGAGCGTTCATGCATGATTATCGCCAGAAGTGTCATGCCTTAGAGGTGATGAAGGCAGATCAAGTGTCCGTCAAGAGACAAAAGTTGGAAGATACAATGTTGCTAGCTTTCTCAGATGATGACCTACACGGGATCCAACTCCCGCATAACGATCTGTTGATTCTTACAGTGGAGATAGGAGCTTTTGACCTGAACAGAGTGTTGGTTGATTCTGGGAGCTCAGTGGACCTCATGTTTTTTTGATACGTTCAAGAAGCTCGGAAAGAAGCAGGAAGACTTTATTCATCTTTCAACTCAGTTATTTGGTCTCGGGTCCCTTCCAGTATGGCAATTGGGAATGCTGCGTGAGACAGTGACATTGGGGGAGAAGGCGGTAACAGCTGAGTTCCTGAATGTTAATGCGCCGTCTCCATACAATGCTCTTTTGGGTCGCCCGTAGATACATCTCATGGGAGCTGTGCATTCAACTCTGCATCAACTAATCGTCTTCTCTCATTCCGAAAGAATTGTCAAGATACGAGGAGACCTGAGCGCAGCACGCCAGTGCATGGGAGTCAGGACAGGTCGTGCAGACGTCCATATGGTGCATGTCGTGCCCCAAGTGTTGGACGAGGTGGGCACACATCTAGTAGACAAGTCGGTGAAGTCCCTGCAAAAAGTTTTGGTATGTCCTTCTAAGCCGGATAAATATTTTTTAGTTGGAGCTAACATTTCAGGTGATGAGTTGGAGTCCCTGTATGGGCTTCTAAGGAGAAATCGGGTAGTTTTTGCATGGAGCCTGTATGAAATGCCGGGTCTAGCACCAGATACTGCTTGCCACAGATTGAGTGTTCGACCAGATGCTAAGCCCGTGGTGCAAAGGTCTAGGCGCTCCTCAGTGGAGCATTCTGATGCAGTCGTGGCTGAGGTAGAGAAATTGTTAGAGGCCGCGGCAATCAGGGAAGTGCAGTATCCAACTTGGGTAGCTAATACTGTGGTGGTCAAGAAGAAGAGCGGGGATTGGAGAGTATGTGTTGATTTCATTGACTTGAACAAGGCGTGTCCTAAAGACATGTTCCCTCTCCCCAAGATCGATCAATTGGTAGATGCTATAACATGTCATCCAAGGATGAGCTTTCTGGATGCTTATAAGGGATACCATCAAATCCCCCTATTTGAGGATGATTAAGAGAAAACTGTGTTTTTACTCCAAGAGGAATATTTTGCTACAAGGTAATGCCCTTTGGTCTCAAGAATGTCGGGGCCACTTTTTATGGGACTGTCATCAATCTATTCTTAGATTTGCTTGGTGATACAGTGGAGGTGTATATTGATGACATGGTAGTAAAGAGCAAGCATGAGGTTGACCATTTGAGAGACCTCCAACAAGTATTTGATGTCATGAAGAAATATAATCTGCGACTCAATGCTTCCAAGTGTGCTTTTGGAGTGAGTTCAGGGAAGCCAGCCCAGATCAAATTTCAGCAATTCAGGCCATTAAGAGTCCGAGTAATGTGAAAGACATGCAGATACGCGAGAGTCTTGAAAAACAAGTCGAGAAAAAACAATGCGCGAAAGCAATATGTGAAAGCGATACGTGAGAAGAGCAACGCGGTTGAGCAACACGAAATACGCGATATGAAGCAATACTCAAAAAATAATATAATCTGTGACATATAAGCAAACAAGGAAAAACAATGCAAGAATACAAATGAGAAAAGACAATACCAGAAAGCAAGTTTTGAGCAAGTGTCAAGCAGGTTTTGAGAAAGTGTTAGAGAGCGATAAAATGCAAAACACGCGCGAGAATAATTGGTACGAGAAAACCTCAACAAGTTAAAAGGGCAACTATCGCCTTTAAGAACCTAAGTGGTGATGAGGTATGCCTTCGCGAGGATACAGCGAGAGACCAATTTACAAACAAAAATGTTACAAACAAAGAGACACGCGAAAGAAGTAGTAAATTCATATATTCTACTTGTTTCTCTTCAAAAAGCAAGAGTTGTAGATACATCGTTTTGCCCAATGCAAAGCTTCATTACATTTACCACGTTTACATTCATTACGCGTGTCCGAAACATGCAAGATGGCCACTAAGGGCAGGCACCATGGCGGATACTAAAAACAACGAGCTAACCCCCCTCACAACCCCTTCTTTAATCCCCCCTCCAGTTCCCAAATTGGTAGAAGGGATGGGGGAGAGAAGGGGATTGTATGTGAGCAAAGTCAAAAACATGCGGTCTGCCCGAATAATTAACATGATAACCAAGCCAAAGTTAATCAAGACATGTCCAAAAAACCGCGCACACGGCATAGCCAATGCATGAAACAAGCAAAAACAAAGTAATTAGTGAACGCGATGTGTGAAATGCAAGTCTTGAAAAGCATTGCAAAAAGTGTGCGGGTATGAAAAGCATTACGCAAAAGCAATATGAAAAGGCAATGTGAGAGAGAAGTACAAACGCAATGCAAGAAAGTAATACAAGAAAAACAGTATGAGAAAACAGGTTGAACAACAACGCGATAAATCTAGTAAAGTCACCTTCACGAAGGCCTTATTCACCCTCGTGTGGTACTCGTGGCCCATACTCGTGGCTTCCCGGCTTATGCATATGTCCCTTCACGAAGACAATGCTTCACGTAAGCCATTCCTCATGAAGGCCCATCATCCACGAAAACCCATCCTTCACGAAAGCTCCCTTTCACGAAGATCTTCACTTCAAGGCCTTCACAAAGGTTTCCATTCACTCATAACTACCCAACCATGCACCCTCCATGGACTTAGAGAAAGCGAGTAAAAATGAAATACAATAAGACAAATGTATAAGCAATGTGAGAAAGCAAGTAATAGAAGTAACACGAGAAAGCAAGCAAACAGACAGAGTGAAAACGCAAGTTGAGCAACACGAGCAAGCTAGTGAAATCACTCTCTCCCATATACCCTCTATGGGATCACTCTCTCCGACGCATGGCGGGTCCCTTGTGCACAAACGCATACACCCTTCACAAGTCTATTTTTTACGACGCACATATGCTTTGTTATACGCAAATCTGTGTACCCCCAATGGGAAACTCGCATTGTCCTTCAGATACAAGGTTCACTCTTGTAATATTAACAAGAAAATGATAAGAATAAAATAAATACGAGTAAACAATTAAAAGAAAAGTGCAAGGCACACCAAGAAGCAACCTAACTAGAGTGGAGCCATGCCCTTTGAAGAGCAATGTCTTCGCGCTTCACGCCCCACTCGACGAGTTCCCTTGCAAACTCTAAAAGCAATGTCTTGGGGCTTCGTGCCCACTCGACGAGTTCCCTCGTAAGCTCTAAAAGCAATGTCTTGGGGCTTCGCGCCCACTCGACGAGTTCCCTCGCAAACTCTAAAAGAAATGTCTTGGGGCTTCGCGCCCACTCGACGAGTTCCCTCGTGAACTCTAAAAGCAATGTCTTGGGGCTTCGCGCCCACTCCACGAGTTCCCTCGCGAACTCTAAAAGCAATGTCTTGGGGCTTCGCGCCCACTCCACGAGTTCCCTCGCGAACTCGAAGTGCACTATCTCGAGGCTCCGCGCCACTCTACTAGTTCACTCACAAACTTGCGCCTTAGCTTGTGCTCCATCCAACCATAAAGATGGTTCAAAGATCCATACGAAATGAGAGATGACGCGGAAAATGAGGAAATTAAGAGAGAACCTAACCAATAGACAATGATTAGCTTAGTCACTCCTCGAAATGAAAGAGAAAAGAGAAGACAACTTGCAAGAAAGATTCCCGAAGAACTTAGACAATTGCAAGCTCTTGCGAGGCCACCAGTAAACCAAGCCTTCACCTTCGCTATGCGAAGTCAAAGAGCTTGGGTGGCTGGCTGTGGGAGTCATATTTCCCTCGCGTAGGAAGGTCTACACGTAGAGTGTCAAAGCTACCAGAATTCAGTTATGGAGAGAGAAGAGGTGTCACAGAGGGAGGAGCTTCTGCACATGTTAAAGAATCCTATCAATTGGCGATCGACACTTGGCAACACGGTAGTGGATAGCTATACTTATATATACTCTTGAGATCCTTGAGAAAAGGAGGAGGATTTTCGGGCAAGAGAGAGAAAGAGGGAGAATGGAGTCGACATTCTGAAGCAATGGTCGGTGGAAGCCTTGTTGTGATTCCGATGCATGTTGCAAATGGTGGAAGCAAATCGCCGACTCGCAATCCTTCAACCTCGAGCATCTCGCGCTGCAAAAGCTCTAATTCATGGTGGGATACAAGGAAGAGGAGCTTCTGATCTTCGATCCCCGCAAACTCCCCTTGCTCGACACTCTGAATCGCCCCGCCGAGGACAAAACCAAACGACTCCACCTCGTCGGAGCCCTTCACGAAATCGTTTGTCTCTACGACGACGCATGTAAGCTCTTCTTGCTCTGGAACCCCAGCATCCGTAAGTTCTCGATCCTTCGTGTTCATGAATGTATGGGCCAATTCGATTGGACATACGATGGCTGTTCTTATGATACTTGTGGCAAATCCTGGAGTAATACTACTAGTTTGGTATCTGGCGTCTCCTGCTTCACTTCCACGGTACGTGTTCGATCTCGATTCGATCCTTCACTTTCTCAATTGATGCTAACTAGATGCTTGATCTGATAGCCATGTTTCTCTGTGTTGCAATCCTTGATGTGCGATGTGTTTATGTGCGTGTCCTGTCTTGGCAAGACTAAGCTCTAATTAATTAGCTAGAAACATGAGAAAGGAGGGGCTAAGCCAGTATTGAACTCTAATTAATTAGCCAGAGATGAAGAGAAGCTTGGCAAAATGCAACTAGCATGCTAATACAAAATAGCTCTTGATAACCAATAGATCTAAGTTTCAGGCCTGGACCATATTGGTGAAACTTGGCATTGTGGGGCTAGCTCGGATACATATTGATATGCTATGCGGCAGATTATAGCTGCACTTAGGCGAGTCTTGGGAAGCCAGTGATTTTAGTACTTTGCTTGATATATGAGGTGATTACATAGCTTTTGGGATCATCTATACTTGCTCGATGTCTTGTTTCAATGCTAGAAAGTATATGTTAGCTCATTAATGTGCCTTTGGTGGAATAATTGCCACTAAAAAGCCCAATGCCCGACTAATGAAATAAAAGGTGAGTATACTCGGTCAAGGTAACTCGACGGGTTAGTGAACCTCTCAACCTTAACTTTTCTACATATATATATTGATAGACGCTACATTGTAGGGCGTAACTAAGAGTTGTTAGAGGGTTATTGGTGCCATTCGGGTAGATTTAGACACATTCTTGTGGCATGGTATTTGGGAGCGAAGATTGGTGTTTTGGTGGTATTTTGAGCTTATTGGAGTATGGAGTTATAGAGGAGAAGTGTGGATTTGGTGGTCTGGAGAAGCAAATTGAAGATATCCAGAGGAAGAGAAGTTGACCACTGAGGAGACGAAGAAGAACCAAGGAGAGAGTCCACACGAGAGTAGAAGAACAATGTGCTGAATTCAATTGATTCGTTCTCTCTACTAAGATGTCCAAATGAAGTTATTCCAATTCGAGGAGTTAGATATTGAAGTCTACTACAAGTCCCCAAAATATGAGCGCAATCCGAGTTGGGAATCAAACGTTATGAAGTTTGTACGGAAGTGGCATAGAAGCTGAAAATCGAGCATTAACCGCGATCGCGGGTCTTGGGCCGCGATCGCGGGTCATCAGCGCCGAGAGTTTGGTTTTTTCCCAAGTTTATCTTTTCTGATTTCTTTTCTTATTTTTCATTTTTTTATTTCATTTATTTTCTTAATGGGCTAGGTCATTTGTTAGGGCCCTATAAATACTCTCTTTTAGCATTAGGGTTTACTATCTTTTTCTAGTTCTAGTTTTTGCAATTTCAATTCATCGTTGTTTTATTTCCTTTGAAGTTTTCACCATGTCTATGAGGAGCTAAGCCTCTTTGGCTTAGTCCGGTAATGGAAGCATGAGTTTATTCATCTGGTTGTGAGGTTTTGTTCCTATCTATTTATTCCTATTGAGTTATATTATCTCTTCTAAGCTTATTCCATTGGATTTCATTGATTGCACTAGCCCGCGCAACTAGTTGTTATTGGTGATTTTCATATTGCTAGGATTAGGAAACTGTTGGGCTAACGTCCTATTTTGCTATAGCAACTACACTTTACATGCTCTGGTTGAAATTGTTCTATTGTAGGGAGAGATAATTACATGGTAAATGCATCTGAGCGAGCGTTCTGTGTTTCCTGGTTAATTCTTATATGCATTGCTGCCTTTGGATTGAACCTTTAGTGGTACTAGGGTTATTCATTGGTAAGGGTTCTTTGTGGAAGGTTTCCCTCTGAATTTACATAAGATCGGGACAGGAATAACCGAATAGGAAGATAGGACTTAATCAATGAACAACCTTTGAATGACTTATGTGGACATTACTTGGCTAAGTGTTTTTCTCTATTGATATTTCATCCATTCTACTTTGTTTTGTTTGTTTTGCTTCTGACCAACCAACCTACAAAGCCCCCCTCTTGTTACTATTGCATGCGAACAACACATAGATTAATCCCTTCCTCCCTGTGGATTCGACCCTTGCTTGCCCTAACTACTTGTTTAGGTTTGCTAGGATTTATTTGATTAGGTGATACGACGACTATCCCCATTATCAAATTGGCGCCGTTGCCGGGGAGGCAAGGCTTGATTTTCCTGTGTGTTTGTTTGTGTGCGTGTTACTTTGGTGTGGACCTATCTTACGGTCCACACCAGTGCTACTAATTTTTGTTTTTCCTTTTTGCTTTTGATACAGATATGAGTTTTTGGGGAGATCCACGAGATGACCTATACTCCTACTCATTCTCCCCAGAGAGGGGATATCACCCCTATTCGAGTGCAGAAGGACCAATCAGATCCTGCCAAATCTGTCACGCAACGCGGCACATCACCGATGATTGTCCAGGACTTCCCGCATTCGCAGCTGCAATAAATGCACGAAGAGGTGTTGACTCGCATGGGTCGAGACATGAGCCATACTCACACCAACAACAGTTCAGTCCGTATGGAAATCAACCACCGTGCAGGCAACCATATTCATATGGAGTCCAAGGATAGAACACAAGTTTGTATGTGCCCGGTGCAGACGCACTCAACACTTTGACGCAAAGCCTTGCAACCCTGGCTCAGAACATATCCTCAATGAATACAATGATGGTTCAGAATGTCCCTTTGTTGGGAAAAAGAGTAGAAACGGTAGCCCAACAGCAGCAAGAGGCGACCCCCAGTATCCAAAGTCGGCTGAACCTACTAAATCAAGTGTTGATGAAGTTGAAGTCCAAAATATATCAAGTCCCTGTAGCAGAAAATACACAAGAGACTGTCTGTGCTGTGCCACTGAGGTGCGGGGCTGAGAACGAGGCTAAAAGGGTCGCTGAGGAGGAAGTCCAGGAGAGTATGGAGGTACCTCATGAAGAAAAAGAGGTCGAGAGCGAGAAAGAAGCCGACGAACAGGAACCGCGACCGCGACCTACCAACCGCGATCGCGGCTCCTTCGCTGAATTAAATTGGCCAGAAGTCGAGAGTAAACCGCGATCGCGGTCCGAAGACCGTGATCGCGGCCTGATCACTGTGTGAAATCTCGAGGATTTGACGTCACCGCGACCGCGACCTACCAACCGCGATCGCGGTTCTTCCCCAGAAGCGGTTGTTCCTCCCGAAATCGTCCCCGACCCTCTCAAGGATGCCTATGATGAGTATGTGCATCTAAACTCTCTCCCAATTGTCTTGCTGCATCCTGTTACACCCTTCCCTGTGGCTCTGAAGGACACCAGAATGGTGAAGAACGACAAAGGTTTATTTGACACCTTCAGTAGCCGCAAGGCGAACGTTCCTCTGGTCACTCTGGCATACAGCACCCCTCGTTGCCCAGAATTTTTAAGGGTGTTGGGAAACATCAAGAAGAAGCCAAAAGGGAGGCAAAAAAAGGAAGCATTGATCCAAGTGGCTGATTTTTATACGCTGGGCACGGGGCAGGACGTACATGCAGCCCCTGAGATGCTGGGCAGACCATTTCTGAAGATGGCAAGTGCATTCATAGATATGAACAACAGTCCATCCATCACGAAGTGCAGGAGACTAGGGGCAATGCTCAACATGGAGCATATAAAGAGGCATCCGCCTGATCCAGGCCCCAGGATGTCAGTTGTTGTGAGTAACCCTAGTTGAGGAGGATGAGTAGTATGTCAAGCCATGACAATAACTAAGGCGCTGTCCGGGAGGCAACCCGGAGGTATGTATTATTTCCTTTGTCTTTCTTTCTTTGTTTTTGTTTTGTTTTTGGTGTGTTTTTGCTTTGTTTTTGTTCGACTAAACCACGCAAGAAAACCGAGAAGAAACCGCGACCGCGGCATAACACCCGCGATCGCGGCCGGAGAAAGTCGAGCAAAAACCGCAATCGCGGCACAAAACCCATGATCGCGGGCCCACGGCACGCCGTGAATTGGGGTTTAGCTAAAAAAAAAGTCATACGTTACCCGCGATCGTGGCCTTCACTGCCGCGATCACGGTTCCTCCACGGTGTTCCTTCCATGGCGATTTTTCCACGGCGGTTCATTCCTGGCGGTTCTGAGGTGGTCTTTCTTCATCATGTTCGCGAGCAACAACCGGTGTACCCTTGATCTATCCATTGTTGTTGTTCCCTGCGGTACGTCTTCACCTGTGCATCACCACCTGTGCATACTGAGTTCGGAGTTCTAGCATTCCATGATCTATCTCTTGGGAAGTCCGACGGTTGAAGTGGTGATGAAGTTTATGGGGAGTCCCTACATTCCTGAGTACCTTTCTGGCGTTATTGACGAAGACTACCACCCCGGCGTACGCTCAGTGAGTTCTTTCTTTCTTCCCCTTACTTTTTTCTTTCTCTTCCATACATTGAGGACAATGCATGATTTAAGCATGGGGGAGTAGAAGTATTCACTATCTATCTTGTACATATTCTTTTTCCAGCATTGCACTTTGAATTTCAGCATTTCGTTTAAAAAAAATATTTGAAAAAGTCAAAAATCAAAAAAGACATACAGGAAAATCCTGGGACAAGCTGAAAACCTGAAAGGGCGGCTTGGGTAAAAAGCAGGGGACCCGGACCAACGCTAGGCTGGGGTAAGAAGGTGTCTGAGTGACGTGAGCTTTGTGAGCACATCTATGAGAAAAATATGAGTGGCTAGGAGGAAAACCCGCAAGGGCCCCTAGGCAAAATGAGTGAAAAGAAAAGGAGAATTTTCTAGGATCTTATTTTACCGATGGGGCGACATAAGAAGAGGAGTCAAATAAGGATTGTCGGGTAGGTCACTCTGGGAGGCATAAGGAGTCATAGATGGAGGCTAGGATTAGAGGTCAGTTTACACTATTGGATGTCCGGGCTAAGCTTGGGGGAAGTACTTTGCTTGCCCCTTAAGCTTGTTGATGGAGGATGTGTTGTGAATGAGATTGGTGCTAGGAGTTTTGGCATGGGTTAAGCGCAACTCTTAGTACATTGTGTTTGGAGAGATGCTTCCTAAGGCCTTGGGTGTTTCATTGGAGGAGTAGGCTCATTATTAGCTTACTCGAGGGCGATCAAGGTCTAAGCATGGGGGAGTTTGATAGACGCTACTTTGTAGGGCATAACTAAGAGTTGTTAGATGGTTATTGGTGCCATTCGGGTAGATTTAGACACATTCTTGTGGCATGGTGTTTGGGAGCGAAGATTGGTGTTTAGGTGGTATTTTGAGCTTATTGGAGTATGGAGTTAGAGAGGAGAAGTGTGGATTTGGTGGTCTGGAGAAGCAAATTGAAGATATCCAGAGGAGGAGAAGTTGACCACTGAGGAGACGAAGAAGAACCAAGGAGAGAGTCCACACGAGAGTAGAAGAACAATATGCTGAATTCAATTGATTCGTTCTCTCTACTCAGATGTCCAAATTAAGTGATTCCAATTCCAGGAGTTATATACTGAAGTCTAATACAAGTCCCCAAAATATGAGCGCAATCCGAGTTGGGAATCAAACGTTATGAAGTTTGTACGGAAGTGGCGTAGAAGCTGAAAATCGAGCATTAACCGCGATCGCGGGTCTTGGGCCGCGATCGCGGGTCATCAGCGCCGAGAGTTTGGTTTTTTCCCAAGTTTATCTTTTCTGATTTCTTTTCTTATTTTTCATTTTTTTATTTCATTTATTTTCTTAATGGGCTAGGTCATTTGTTACGGCCCTATAAATACTATCTTTTAGCATTAGGGTTTACTATCTTTTTCTAGTTCTAGTTTTTGCAATTTCAATTCATCGTTGTTTTATTTCCTTTGAAGTTTTCACCATGTCTATGAGGAGCTAAGCCTCTTTGGCTTAGTCCGGTAATGGAAGCATGAGTTTATTCATCTGGTTGTGAGGTTTTGTTCCTATCTATTTATTCCTATTGAGTTATATTATCTCTTCTAAGCTTATTCCATTGGATTTCATTGATTGCACTAGCCCGTGCAACTAGTTGTTATTGGTGATTTTCATATTGCTAGGATTAGGAAACTGTTGGGCTAACGTCCTATTTTGTTGTAGCAACTATACTTTACATGCTCTGGTTGAAATTGTTCTATTGTAGGGAGAGATAATTACATGGTAAATGCATCTGAGCGAGCGTTCTGTGTTTCCTGGTTAATTCTTATATGCATTGCTGCCTTTGGATTGAACCTTTAGTGGTACTAGGGTTATTCATTGGTAAGGGTTCTTTGTGGAAGGTTTCCCTCTGAATTTACATAAGATCGGGACAGGAATAACCGAATAGGAAGATAGGACTTAATCAATGAACAACCTTTGAATGACTTATGTGGACATTACTTGGCTAAGTGTTTTTCTCTATTGATATTTCTATCATTCTACTTTGTTTTGTTTGTTTTGCTTGTGACCAACCAACCTACAAAGCCCCCCTCTTGTTACTATTGCATGCGAACAACACATAGATTAATTCCTTCCTCCATGTGGATTCGACCCTTGATTGCCCTAACTACTTGTTTAGGTTTGCTAGGATTTATTTGATTAGGTGATACGACAACTATCCCCATTATCAAATTGGCGCCGTTGCCAGGGAGGCAAGGCTTGATTTTCCTGTGTGTTTGTTTGTGTGCGTGTTACTTTGGTGTGGACCTATCTTACGGTCCACACCAGTGCTACTAATTTTTGTTTTTACTTTTTTCTTTTGATACAGATATGAGTTTTTGGGGAGATCCACGAGATGACCTATACTCCTACTCATTCTCCCCAGAGAGGGGATGTCACCCCTATTCGAGTGCAGAAGGACCAATCAGATCCTGCCGAATCTGTCACGCAACGCGGCACATCACCGATGATTGTCCAGGACTTCCCGCATTCGCAGCTGCAATAAATGCACGAAGAGGTGTTGACTCGCATGGGCCGAGACATGAGCCATACTCACACCAACAACAGTTCAGTCCGTATGGAAATCAACCACCGTACAGGCAACCATATTCATATGGAGTCCAAGGACAGAACGCAAGTTTGTATGTGCCCGGTGCAGACGCACTCAACACTTTGACGCAAAGCATTGCAACCCTGGCTCAGAACATATCCTCAATGAATACAATGATGGTTCAGAATGTCCCTTTGTTGGGAAAAAGAGTAGAAACGGTAGACCAACAGCAGCAAGAGGCGACCCCCAGTATCCAAAGTCGGCTGAACTTACTAAATCAAATGTTGATGAAGTTGAAGTCCGAAATATCTCAAGTCCCTGCAGCAGAAAATACACAAGAGACTGTTTGTGCTGTGCCACTGAGGTGCGGGGCTGAGAACGAGGCTAAAAGGGTCGCTGAGGAGGAAGTCCAGGAGAGTATGGAGGTACCTCATGAAGAAAAAGAGGTCGAGAGCGAGAAAGAAGCCGACGAACAGGAACCGCGACCGTGATCGTGGCTCCTTCGCTGAATTAAATTGGCCAGAAGTCGAGAGTAAACCGCGATTGCGGTCGGAAGACCGCGATCGCGGCCTGATCACTGTGGGAAATCTCAAGGATTTGACGTCACCGCGACCGCGACCTACCAACCGCGATCGCGGTTCTTCCCCAGAAGAGGTTGTTCCTCCCGAAATCATCCCCGACCCTCTCAAGGATGCCTATGATGAGTATGTGCATCTAAACTCTCTCCCAATTGTCTTGCTGCATCCTGGTACACCCTTCCCTGTGGCTCTGAAGGACACCAGAATGGTGAAGAACGACAAAGGTTTATTTGACACCTTCAGTAGCCGCAAGGCGAACGTTCCTCTGGTCACTCTGGCATACAGCACCCCTCGTTGCCCAGAATATTTAAGGGTGTTGGGCAACATCAAGAAGAAGCCAAAAGGGAGGCACAAAAAGGAAGCATTGATCCAAGTGGCTGATTTTTATACGCTGGGCACGGGGCAGGACATATATGCAGCCCCTGAGATGCTGGGCAGACCATTTCTGAAGATGGAAAGTGCATTCATAGATATGAACAGCAGTCCATCCATCACGAAGTGTAGGAGACTAGGGGCAATGCTCAACATGGAGCATATAAAGAGGCATCCGCCTGATCCAGGCCCCAGGAGTTCAGTTGTTGTGAGCAACCCTAGTTGAGGAGGATGAGTAGTATGTCAAGCCATGACAATAACTAAGGCGCTGTCCGGGAGGCAACCCGGAGGTATGTATTATTTCCTTTGTCTTTCTTTCTTTGTTTTTGTTTTGTTTTTGGTGTGTTTTTGCTTTGTTTTTGTTCGACTAAACCACGCAAGAAAACTGAGAAGAAACCGCAACCGCGGCATAACACCCGCGATCGCGGCGGGAGAAAGTCGAGAAAAAACCACAATCGCGGCACAAAACCCCTGATCGCGGGCCCACGGCACGCCGCGAATTAGGGTTTAGCCAAAAAAAAAAAAGTCGTACGTTACCCGCGATCGTGGCCTTCACTGCTGCGATCACGGTTCCTCCATGGTGTTCCTTCCATGGCGATTTTTCCACGGCGGTTCATTCCTGGCGGTTCTGAGGTGGTCTTTCTTCATCATGTTCGCGATCAACAACCGGTGTACCCTTGATCTATCCATTGTTGTTGTTCCCTGCGGTACGTCTTCACCTGTGCGTCACCACCTGTGCATACTGAGTTCGGAGTTCTAGCATTCCATGATCTATCTCTTGGGAAGTCCGACGGTTGAAGTGGTGATGAAGTTTATGGGGAATCCCTACATCCCTAAGTACCTTTCTGGTGTTATTGACGAAGACTACCACCCCGGCGTACGCTCAGTGAGTTCTTTCTTTCTTCCCCTTACTTTTTTCTTTCTCTTCCATACATTGAGGACAATGCATGATTTAAGCATGGGGGAGTAGAAGTATTCACTATCTATCTTGTACATATTCTTTTTCCAGCATTGCACTTTGAATTTCAGCATTTCTTTTAAAAAAAATATATTTGAAAAAGTCAAAAATTAAAAAAGACATACAGGAAAATCCTGGGACAAGCTAAAAACCTGAAAGGGCGGCTTGGGTAAAAAGCAGGGGACCCGGACCAACGCTAGGCTGGGGTAAGAAGGTGTCTGAGTGACGTGAGCTTTGTGAGCACATCTATGAGAAAAATATGAGTAGCTAGGAGGAAAACCCGCAAGGGCCCCTAGGCAAAATGAGTGAAAAGAAAAGGAGAATTTTCTAGGATCTTATTTTACCAATGGGGCGACATAAGAAGAGGAGTCAAATAAGGATTGTCGGGTAGGTCACTCTGGGAGGCATAAGGAGTCATAGATGGAGGCTAGGATTAAAGGTCACTTTACACTATTGGATGTCCGGGCTAAGCTTGGGGGAAGTACTTTGCTTGCCTCTTAAGCTTGTTGATGAAGGATGTGTTGTGAATGAGATTGGTGCCAGGAGTTTTGGCATGGGTTAAGCGCAACTCTTAGTACATTGTGTTTGGAGAGATGCTTCCTGAGGCCTTGGGTGTTTCATTGGAGGAGTAGGCTCATTATTAGCTTACTCGAGGGCGAGCAAGGTCTAAGCATGGGGGAGTTTGATAGACGCTACTTTGTAGGGAATAACTAAGAGTTGTTAGATGGTTATTGGGACCATTCGGGTAGATTTAGACACATTCTTGTGGCATGGTGTTTGGGAGCGAAGATTGGTGTTTTGGTGGTATTTTGAGCTTATTGGAGTATGGAGTTAGAGAGGAGAAGTGTGGATTTGGCGGTCTGGAGAAGCAAATTGAAGATATCCAGAGGAAGAGAAGTTGACCACTGAGGAGACGAAGAAGAACCAAGGAGAGAGTCCACACGAGAGTAGAAGAACAATGTGCTGAATTCAATTGATTCGTTCTCTCTACTCAGATGTCCAAATTAAGTGATTCCAATTCCAGGAGTTATATACTGAAGTCTAATACAAGTCCCCAAAATATGAGTGCAATCCGAGTTGGGAATCAAAAGTTATGAAGTTTGTACGGAAGTGGCGTAGAAGGTGAAAATCGAGCATTAACCGCGATCGCGGGTCATGGGCCGCGATCGCGGGTCATCAGCGCCGAGAGTTTGGTTTTTTCCCAAGTTTATCTTTTCTGATTTCTTTTCTTATTTTTCATTTTTTTATTTCATTTATTTTCTTAATGGGCTAGGTCATTTGTTAGGGCCCTATAAATACTCTCTTTTAGCATTAGGGTTTACTATCTTTTTCTAGTTCTAGTTTTTGCAATTTCAATTCATCGTTGTTTTATTTCCTTTGAAGTTTTCACCAAGTCTATGAGGAGCTAAGCCTCTTTGGCTTAGTCCGGTAATGGAAGCATGAGTTTATTCATCTGGTTGTGAGGTTTTGTTCCTATCTATTTATTCCTATTGAGTTATATTATCTCTTCTAAGCTTATTCCATTGGATTTCATTGATTGCACTAGCCCGCACAACTAGTTGTTATTGGTGATTTTCATATTGCTAGGATTAGGAAACTGTTGGGCTAACGTCCTATTCTGCTGTAGCAACTATAATTTACATGCTCTGGTTGAAATTGTTCTATTGTAGGGAGAGATAACTACTTGGTAAATGCATCTGAGCAAGCGTTCTGTGTATCCTGGTTAATTCTTATATGCATTGCTGCCTTTGGGTTGAACCTTTAGTGGTACTAGGGTTATTCATTAGTAAGGGTTCTTTGTGGAAGGTTTCCATCTGAATTTACATAAGATCGGGACAGGAATAACCGAATAGGAAGATAGGACTTAATCAATGAATAACCTTTGAATGACTTATGTGGACATTACTTGGCTAAGTGTTTTTCTCTATTGATATTTCATCCATTATACTTTGTTTTGTTTGTTTTTCTTGTGAGCAACCAACCTACAAAACCCCCCTCTTGTTACTATTGCATGCGAACAACACATACATTAATCCCTTCCTCCTTGTGGATTCGACCCTTGCTTGCCCTAACTGGCGCCGTTGCCGGGGAGGCAAGGCTTGATTTTCCTGTGTGTTTGTTTGTGTGCGTGTTACTTTGGTGTGGACCTATCTTACGGTCCACACCAGTGCTACTAATTTTTGTTTTTCCTTTTTGCTTTCGATACAGATATGAGTTTTTGGGGAGATCCACGAGATGACCTATACTCCTACTCATTCTCCCCAGAGAGGGAATATCACCCCTATTCGAGTGCAGAAGGACCAATCAGATCCTGCCGAATCTGTCACGCAATGCGGTACATCACCGATGATTGTCTAGGACTTCCCGCATTCGCAGCTGCAATAAATGCACGAAGAGGTGTTGACTCGCATGGGCCGAGACATGAGCCATACTCACACCAACAACAGGCAACCATATTCATATGGAGTCCAAGGACAGAACGCAAGTTTGTATGTGCCCGGTGCAGACGCACTCAACACTTTTACGCAAAGCATTGCAACCCTGGCTCAGAACATATCCTTAATGAATACAATGATGGTTCAGAATGTCCCTTTGTTGGGAAAAAGAGTAGAAACGGTAGCCCAACAGCAGCAAGAGGCGACCCCCAGTATCCAAAGCTGGCTGAACCGACTAAATCAAGTGTTGATGAAGTTGAAGTCCGAAATATCTCAAATCCCTGCAGCAGAAAATACACAAGAGACTGTCTGTGCTGTGCCACTGAGGTGCGGGGCTGAGAACGAGGCTAAAAGGTCGCTGAGGAGGAAGTCCAGGAGAGTATGGATGTACCTCATGAAGAAAAAGAGGTCGAGAGCGAGAATGAAGCCGACGAACAGGAACCGCGACCGCGACCTACCAACCGCGATCGCGGCTCCTTCGCTGAATTAAATTGGCCAGAAGTCGAGAGTCAACCGCGATCGCGGTCCGAAGACCGCGATCGCGGCCTGATCACTATGGGAAATATCGAGGATTTGACGTCACCGCGACCGCGACCTACCAACCGCGATCGCGGTTCTTCCCCAGAAGCGGTTGTTCCTCCCGAAATCGTCCCCGACCCTCTCAAGGATGCCTATGATGAGTATGTGCATCTAAACTCTCTCCCAATTGTCTTGCTGCATCCTGTTACACCATTCCCTGTGGCTCTGAAGGACACCAGAATGGTGAAGAACGACAAAGGTTTATTTGACACCTTCAGTAGCCGCAAGGCGAACGTTCCTCTGGTCACTCTGGCATACAGCACCCCTCGTTGCCCAGAATTTTTAAGGGTGTTGGGCAACATCAAGAAGAAGCCAAAAGGGAGGCACAAAAAGGAAGCATTGGTCCAAGTGGCTGATTTTTATACGCTAGGCACGGGGCAGGACATACATGCAGCCCCTGAGATGCTGGGCAGACCATTTTTGAAGATGGCAAGTGCATTCATAGATATGAACAACACTCCATCCATCACGAAGTGCAGGAGACTAGGGGCAATGCTCAACATGGAGCATATAAAGAGGCATCCGCCTGATCCAGGCCCCAGGAGTTCAGTTGTTGTGAGCAACCCTAGTTGAGGAGGATGAGTTAGTATGTCAAGCCATGACAATATCTAAGGCGCTGTCCGGGAGGCAACCCGGAGGTATGTATTATTTCCTTTGTCTTTCTTTCTTTGTTTTTGTTTTGTTTTTGGTGTGTTTTTGCTTTGTTTTTGTTCGACTAAACCACGCAGGAAAGCCGAGAAGAAACCGCGACCGCGGCATAACACCCGCGATCGCGGCCGGAGAAAGTCGAGCAAAAACCGCGATCGCGGCACAAAACCCGCAATCGCGGGCCCACGGCACGCCGTGAATTAGGTTTTAGCTAAAAAAAAATTAATAAGTCGTACGTTACCCGCGATCGCGGCCTTCACTGCCGCGATCGCGGCCTTCACTGCCGTGATCGCGGTTCCTCCACGGTGTTCCTTCCATGGCAATTTTTCCACGGCGGTTCATTCCTGGCGGTTCTGAGGCGGTATTTCTTCATCATGTTCGCGAGCAACAACCGGTGTACCCTTGATCTATCCATTGTTGTTGTTCCCTGCGGTACGTCTTCACCTGTGCGTCACCACCTGTGCATACTGAGTTCGGAGTTCTAGCATTCCATGATCTATCTCTTGGGAAGTCCGACTGTTGAAGTGGTGATGAAGTTTATGGGGATCCCTACATCCCTGAGTACCTTCCTGGCGTTATTGACGAAGACTACCACCCCGGCGTACGCTCAGTGAGTTCTTTCTTTCTTCCCCTTACTTTTTTCTTTCTCTTCCATACATTGAGGACAATGCATGATTTAAGCATGGGGGAGTAGAAGTATTCACTATCTATCTTGTACATATTCTTTTTCCAGCATTGCACTTTGAATTTCAGCATTTCGTTTTAAAAAAAAATATTGAAAAAGTCAAAAATCAAAAAAGACATACAGGAAAATCCTGGGATAAGCTGAAAACCCGAAAGGGCGGCTTGGGTAAAAAGCAGGGGACCCGGACCAGCGCTAGGCTGGGGTAAGAAGGTGTCTGAGTGACGTGAGCTTTATGAGCACATCTATGAGAAAAATATGAGTGGCTAGGAGGAAAACCCGCAAGGGCCCCTAGGCAAAATGAGTGAAAAGAAAAGGAGAATTTTCTAGGATCTTATTTTACCGATGGGGCGACATAAGAAGAGGAGTCAAATAAGTATTTCTCGGGTAGGTCACTCTGGGAGGCATAAGGAGTCATAGATGGAGGCTAGGATTAGAGGTCACTTTACACTATTGGATGTCCGGGCTAAGCTTGGGGGAAGTACTCTGCTTGCCCCTTAAGCTTGTTGATGGAGGATGTGTTGTGAATGAGATTGGTGCCAGGAGTTTTGGCATGGGTTAAGCGCAACTCTTAGTACATTGTGTTTGGAGAGATGCTTCCTGAGGCCTTGGGTGTCTCATTGGAGGAGTAGGCTCATTATTAGCTTACTCGAGGGCGAGCAAGGTCTAAGCATGGGGGAGTTTGATAGACGCTACTTTGTAGGGCATAACTAATAGTTGTTACAGGGTTATTGGTGCCATTCGGGTAGATTTAGACACATTCTTGTGGCATGGTGTTTGGGAGCGAAGATTGGTGTTTTGGTGGTATTTTGAGCTTATTGGAGTATGTAGTTAGAGAGGAGAAGTGTGGATTTGGTGGTCTAGAGAAGCAAATTGAAGATATCCAGAGGAAGAGAAGTTGACCACTGAGGAGAAGAAGAAGAACCAAGGAGAGAGTCCACACGAGAGTAGAAGAACAATGTGCTGAATTCAATTGATTTGTTCTCTCTACTCAGATGTCCAAATTAAGTGATTCCAATTCGAGGAGTTATATACTGAAGTCTAATACAAGTCCCCAATATATGAGCGCAATCCGAGTTGGGAATCAAAAGTTATGAAGTTTGTACGGAAGTGGCGTAGAAGCTGAAAATCGAGCATTAACCGCGATCGCGGGTCTTGGGCCGCGATCGCGGGTCATCAGCGCCGAGAGTTTGGTTTTTTTCCAAGTTTATCTTTTCTGATTTCTTTTCTTTTTTTTCTTTTTTTATTTCATTTATTTTCTTAATGGGCTAGGTCATTTGTTATGGCCCTATAAATACTATCTTTTAGCATTAGGGTTTACTATCTTTTTCTAGTTCTAGTTTTTGCAATTTTAATTCATCGTTGTTTTATTTCCTTTGAAGTTTTCACCATGTCTATGAGGAGCTAATCCTCTTTGGCTTAGTCCGGTAATGGAAGCATGAGTTTATTCATCTGGTTGTGAGGTTTTGTTCCTATCTATTTATTCCTATTGAGTTATATTATCTCTTCTAAGCTTATTCCATTGGATTTCATTGATTGCACTAGCCCGCGCAACTAGTTGTTATTGGTGATTTTCATATTGCTAGGATTAGGAAACTATTGGGCTAACGTCCTATTCTGCTATAGCAACTACAATTTACATGCTCTGGTTGAAATTGTTCTATTGTAGGGAGAGATAATTACATGGTAAATGCATCTGAGCGAGCGTTCTGTGTATCCTGGTTAATTCTTATATGCATTGCTGCCTTTGGGTTGAACCTTTAGTGGTACTAGGGTTATTCATTGGTAAGGGTTCTTTGTGGAAGGTTTCTCTCTGAATTTACATAAAATCGGGACAGGAATAACCGAATAGGAAGATAGGACTTAATCAGTGAACAACCTTTGAATGACTTATGTGGACATTACTTGGCTAAGTGTTTTTCTCTATTGATATTTCATCCATTCTACTTTGTTTTGTTTGTTTTGCTTGTGAGCAACCAACCTACAAAACCCCCCTCTTGTTACTATTGCATGCGAACAACACATAGATTAATCCCTTCCTCCCTGTGGATTCGACCCTTGCTTGCCCTAACTACTTGTTTAGGTTTGCTAGGATTTATTTGATTAGGTGATACGACGACTATCCCCATTATCATATATACATGCTCTTCGTATAGAAAACTGACTTGAGCGTCGGAGAGCCCACCCCGGGGAAGCCAACTCCGGGGTGTTTTCAGGTGGATCTCGCGTATGAGAAAGCTGTCGCAGCTCGAGAACAACCATATACAATTTGGAGAAGTGTGAAGGAATAATATCAACTTCAAAACCGAAGCATGGAGCCAGAGGCCCCCTCCTACGCGAAGCCAGAGACTAGGAATTTGCTGAGGACGTCCCCAAAACAAACAAATCCTCAACAAATCCTCAATAAATCTGAGCTGAGGGTGTGTTGACCCTTAGCACCTTCACGAACCGTTGAATCGGAATTCAACAGACACCATCCCCACTCTGGTGGCTATAGGGCCCATTGGCCGAACGATCACTTCTAACGCCGTTGCACTCATAGATACTTATGGTGTTGATGCATTCCCTTTCAAACAAGATCATATACACAATCTACACAAGAATAATGCTAAGATGGGTTCCAACGAATGCTATGTTTATGACGGTGATGGTTGTTGCAAAGCCTATAACATTACTCAACTGGTCGATCTATCAAAGTCGTTTGGTGTCCCACCGAGTCTTTTATTCTATTTACATCTAATGTACCCCTTGCTGTAATGAATTTCTCCAACATCGGGAGATATAATGCTCGAATGTTTCGTTCCATGATTCACTTCTCAATGTTCTCATGTAAGTTCATTTCCTACATTTCTTCTCTTTACGATGACTAACACACATTTAATGTTTGATTTATCAGTAAATGTTGAAGTCAAATGGAATTAGTGAAGATAACATGAACATGCATAGGAATTAGTGTTTGCATTGTCACGCAAAATTTGTTACAACGTCTAGCTGTAATGAAGATTCAATATCTTACATTGTTTGTGTTGAATCGTTTTAGTGTGAGTAGGTAACAATGAAAATTTGACACAATTCTTTTAGAGTGGAAACTTAATCAACCAAAAGTTAATCAAGAAAAATATCTACCTCTATGTGTTAGCCTAGTCGGATTTAGAACATCTACTTGTATTATTCATTCAGTTTCAAACAATAAAGCAAGTAAAGACTTCAAACCTAGTCACACTAAGTTTTTAGATCACCTTGACTTCTAAGCAAGTGATTATAACCTAATTATCCAAGTAAAACTCAATCCTATATCAAAATAGTCACAAAGTTCGTATCTTGATCTTCCTTTCTCTCTTCTTTTTCGTAAGCTATGGAATTACGTACTCCACCTATTGCTAGACACGTTGTACATATAACTCTAGGATAAGATCTTCAACTTTCTATCTTTAACTTAGCCAACACATCCAACTAATGATCTTGTTATTATTTAATACTATGACTATAAATACAAAATCAGGTTATCTCTTAACATAGGATATAGTTTTTTTAATCAAGACGTAGTCAAACTCTATCTAAATTTTGAGCCTTGGAGCTCAAGAAACCACGCATATTCACTTTCTATAGTTGACTAATCTTCTCTTGAAGTTCCCAATGTCGTATGTCTTCATTTTCACTTCGTTCACAACGATCTTCCTTCGCTTCTCGTCAAATGCATGCGTTCACTTTTATCTGTGCGTTCTTTTTCCCAACGTTTTTGTTCCTTAGTTGACTGGTGTTCCTTTACTTATTTTTTCTCTTTGTTTCCACTATTCCCAAACTCATTCTTTAACCTGAAACTCACAGGAAAAAGTAAACCATAAAACCTAATGATGTTTATCATTATCAAAACCAATGAGAACAACACTGTTCCAACAATTTCTCTAATTTTGATGATGACAAATCCATCTCAAAATTGTCCCTTATATTGATATGCATGTTTACTTCAAAATATAGCTCAACATTCCCAGCAATGATTTTCCGCATATAGTATCTCATTACTTACCTCAATCGCAATCAAATTCCCCCTCAACATTAGCATTGCTCAAATATTTAAAGTATGGAACAATAAGACTGTTAACTTCCATGAATCTAATTCATCTCACAATTTTCCACACTTTCCCTTTTGGCATCATCCAAATATCAAAATTATAAACAAGGAGAGCACCCAAAGTTGCAAATTATTATCAAAATAGTAATTCATTGGATAAGAAAGGAATTAATTACATGCAAACCAAGGAACATAAGTATAAAGAGGAAAAACACTGAAAATATTTAAAAAAGCATAAGAAAACACAAAATAACAAAGAATCACAGTTAGGGAACAAAAAAAAGGGATTCCACTTATGTTTGTGGAGCAGGGTCCTCGGATTCGTCTTCGTTGAGGAAAAAGTCAAGCAAAGATCCGCCTTGTGCTTCAGCTTTTTCAGTTCCTCCAAAAAATTATGGTTCAGAGTCCTAGCCTTGGGTTTTCCTTCCACAGTTCCATTGTCTCCTTTTTCCTAGAGGGGTCTCGAGTCATCTCCCTGATATTTCGTTTTGGAGATGTTCGTCATATCTAGCTCAATTCCGAGAAGAACATTCGCTCTAGACTTATAAAGTTGTTCCCTCCCCAATGTATAAGGCTTACAAGCCTCAGATATGACAATAAGCTAGTGGAGCTTCCCAGTGCATCTCCCCATATGTTGAATTATGACTTTGGGAGGTCAATCTTCTCTTTGCTCAAAAAGCGATCTAACAACAGGTCAATTGTGGTGATTGTACTCCTCTTCTCTTGGAGAAGCACCAAAGATTTGATAAAATATCGGTGCACCAACAGTCCAATAAAGGTGAGATCATGGTGGAGTAGGAAGTCAGTTCTCTGGCAAACACCCGCTTGAAAACCTCTACTTTGATGTCCTAGGGAACAGTCCAAAAAGGCAACTCAAAATATCCCTCAGAGGGAACACCCAACATTCTTGCGATTGTCTCTGGTGAATGATGTCTACACAGAGTCAACCTTTTTTGTTCCCACCCGAGAGCTGGTCTTGGTGGCTTCATTGTTCTTGTAGAACTTGCAAACGAGCTCCACGTCTAAAACCGCCTTGCAAAGACATAGTTGTTTCCATTCTTAGAACTATATAAGCTCCTCTAATCCTTGCGCCTGCAAAAATTATTTGTGACAAGTAGTAGAAGGGTACTTTATTCCCTTCTATTGGAGGAGGCACCGACGAGCCTTCTCCATTTTTGGCGAACTTACAAGCCAGAGCTTTGGACTTTGATTTGATTCGTCCCTTCAGTTGCACGGTTTTGCCTGCCCCATATTATTGTCATTGAGGGCTAGTAGTGGAAAACTCAGTTGAAGCCCGAGTTTCCTTGATGAACATCACTTTATCGTCTTCTTTTTTTTCTTCTTCTTTAGCGATTCCATGAGCCTTTCTTCTTTGACTCTCAACTAGAAAATTCGCCATGGCTGTGACAACCAACTTAACTTATATGTCTTCCTTTCCATTTCGTTCCAAATGGACAAGTGAAGTAGCCTTCATCTCCACCTCCTAGGAGGGCGACTTCATGGATTCGGATTTGGGTACTGTTGAAGCCCGGTTTCAACAATGTGAATTAATTAGTATCAACACATCACTAATCCCGGTGTTCGTTGTTCTTGATCTCATAAATTCCACTTCATGTCAATCGGTTCTCGTCATTGCTGAAATGCCTCCCCTCTAGTTTGCTTCAAACCTGAAAAAGACCTGAGGGCTTTCCCGGGCTTGCCACTCCGACGCTCAAGTCAGTTATTTATACAAGAAGCATATATATATATATAGAAAAGTTAGGATTGAGAGATTTACTTGTCCATCAAACTACCTTCGCGAAGGACTAGGCAAACTTTTCATAGACGAAAGCAACACCAAAACCCCGACTAACACACCCAACAGAATTAGAGCATCAATGAACCTTAAATGAGTATACTTTCCATTTATTTCATTAATAAGGTGTCGAACCTTCTAGTATTGTTTATTCCATCAAAGGCATATCTATTAAACTAGCATATACATTCAAGCATTTAGATAAGGCATTGAGCAAGTATAAACGGTCTCAAAAGCTATACAAATGTCTCCTTCATCAAGCTAAGTGCTAAAACTCATTGGCCTTGCCTAATCATAACTTCAACTTATTGCTTAGCTTATCAAAGGGTATTCAAACTAACTCCGTGATAGTTAGATTTATCCATACGAGTCGATCTTGTCACCCTGAGTCCGCTAGTCATCAGGCACAATCTTGAATCAACTCACTCATTCTACCCGTATATACTTTGCCAACAATAATACGATTCTGCTATAAGATTGTTCCTAAACCAGTCCAGCTGTATGAGACAATAGCCACAAACACTATATACACATACAACCAAAGTTTAAGTAAATACTCTTCTCAAGAGCCTTCCCATGGAACTAATCTCAGGGACTAAAATGGCCAAAGAGTCACATGTAGAAGCTGACAGAATTTTAATAGGAAATAGTATTGCCAAAAATCATTTCAATTCAAGAAGGGGTTCACGTAATCAAGCAAAGAGAACTTAATCATGATTTTACTGAGACCAAAGCATCATATGGCAGAAAAAGACATAGGAGCAATTCCAACGAAGGCAATAAAATAACATGTGACTGTGGGTTGCAAGTCTAGGCTAACCTCCTCCTTCGAAGCCTCATCGCTACCATCGGAGATGGATCGGAGCTAGGGACCGACCTTCTCCTTCAACCTAGACATCCACCTGATAGCTGAATTGGAGGGCACGACGAAGTACAGGACGAGGCCGAGCACGATGCTCCCCGACAGCTTATTTCAAGGTTGCTTGTTATGGGTCTTGCGGACTAGCACCGGGTCGATCTCCTCGTCCCTGCAGAATTGTGGCCCTCGATCTGCCATTAGAGCTCGTCTTTCCCTTTCCCCGAGCTCCCTTCTGCTATCCCCTCCATTCCTTTCTTAAGTCTCCTCTCCATGGCCTCCTCCAGTCTCTTTTTTCTTTGCCCATTACGGCTCCCTCCTCTCCTCTCAATTGCATCCCTCATTTTCTACCCTAAAGATGGGTCATGGGCTTTTCTTTCTGTGGGCCTTAAGCCCAACACAATTCTACCCCCCACAGCCAGCCCCCCAAGCTCTTCGGCTTCGCGTAGTGAAGGTGAAGGCTTGGTTCACTGATGGCCTTGTAAGAGCTTGCACTCGCTCGGATGCTTCGCGGACCTTTCTTGCGAGTTATCTCCTCTTTTCTATTTCTTTTTGAAGAATGATTTAGAGTGGGCGAGTAAACTAGTCGGGTGGGCATGGAGCCCTGAGATATTGCACTTCGGGTTCGCAAAGGAACTTGTCGAGTGGGCGCAGAGCCCCGAGATATTACACTTCGGGTTCGCGAAGAAACTTGTCGAGTGGGCACGGAGCCCCGAGATATTGCACTTCGGGGAGCATGGCTCCACTCTAGTTAGATCGCTTCTTTGGTGTGCTTTGCACTTTGCTTCCAATCATTTACTTGTATTTCTTTTATTCTTGTTTTGTCATTTTCTTGTTAAGAGTGCAGGCACAAACTTTGTATTGAACAAAAATACGAGCCTCTCATTGAGGGATATAGGCTTGCGCGTAAAGAAGCACATGAAGGTGCGTCATAGAAAATAGACTCGCGAACGGTGTACACGCTTGTGCACAAGGGACCTCCCATGCGTCGGAGAGAGTGATTTCACTAGTTTGTTTGTGTGGCCCAGCTTACTTTTTTACTCTATCTGTTTACTTGTTTCAAGGAGAGCCTTTAGGAAGCGCTTGAAATGAATATCCCCGCAAAGGAGAGCCTTTATGAAGGATGGGCCTTCGCGAAGGAATTTGTCTTCGTGTAAGATGTGTCTTCGTAAAAAATGGCCTACGTGAAGGATGGCATCCTTGTACCATTGCCTTCGTCAAGTATGGTTTACATGAGGGATGGCTTTTGTGAAGTGCTATAGGTGCAAGTCGGGTGGCCACGAGCATGGGCCACCAATATTACGCGAAAGTCGGGAAGGCCTTCGCGAAGGCGACTTCACTAGTTTTCTCGCGCTGTTGTCCAACTCGCTCTCAAATGCATTGCCTACTCCCTTGCCTTTTTGTATTGCCTTTCCCTTATTGTTTACTCGTATTCGCTTTTCTCGTATTACTTTCTTGTACTCGCGCATATATTGTTTTTCAAGGCTTCCTTTTTCCAAATTGCATTCACAAATCGCTTCTCAAGACTCGTTTTTTTGTGTTGCCTTTCATACTTGCACTTTTGTGTTGCCTTTCATACTTGCCCTTTTGTGTTGCCTTTCATACTTGCACTTTTGTGTTGCCTTGAACAGTAACTTTTAAATAGTAAACACTGAAATAGTGACTTTTCTAAATAGTAAAATTAAGAACGAAAGCAGGGAGAGAAATATGAACTGGAAACAGGGACTTTTATAAGAACACAATAAAGGACTTACAGACTGTTGTACAGGACTATTGTTGAAAACTTCGAAAGGGTCTTTAGAAAACTTCAAAGAACTTCAAAGGGAGACTTCTATCTTAGGGGTTTTTTAGAGTGTAAAAACTGATGCCTCTAAACAACTGAGGGCTTTGCCTTTTATAGGGAGAGGGAAGAGTGTGATTTCCTTTGTTCGTACAATTTTGTGGAACTGTAGCGTCACAAGTGGAGTTCCTGTTGCGAGTGGTGTCTTGTCTTCTTTTTGAGTGGAGATCTGAGAGGGTCTTTTGTCTTCTTTGCTTTTGGGTGGAGATTTGCTGGTAGAGTTCTTTTGTATGTTCCTGTTGTGAGTGGTGTCTTGTCAATCTCTTTTTTGAGTGGAGATCTGAGAGGGTCTGCTGCTGCACGTGGAGTCTTTTGTTTGTGGGCTTTCTTGTTGATCTCTTATTGTAATGGGCCTTTCTTGTGCCTCTTGTCTTGTTTCATCTTATTTGGGCCTTTCTTCTTCTTGATCTTTTCTTGGGATGTTCTTCTTCTTGATCTTTTCTTGGGTTGTTCTTCTTCTTTGATCTTTTCTTGGGTTGTTCTTCTTCTTGATCTTTTCTTGGGTTGTTCTTCTTCTTTGATCTTTTCTTGGGCTGTTCTTCTTCTTGATCTTTTCTTGGGTTGTTCTTCTTCTTTGATCTTTTCTTGGGTTGTTCTTCTTCTTGATCTTTTCTTGGGTTGTTCTACTTCTTGATCTTTTATCAAAGTAACAAAATTGTTTAAAGGAGGAAATTTAATCAGGCTAGATTGTACCCCCGAAATGAAAAACATAAAAATTGTTATCTTTTTCTTTCTTTCTTTCTTTTTTTCTTTTTTTCTTTTTCTCTCTTTTTTCTTTTTTCTTTCTTTTTTCTTTTTCTCTCTTTTTTCTTTTTCTCTCTTTTTTCTTTTTCTTTCTTTTTTCTTTTTTCTAAGATATCGAGGACTGTTTTGCTTTTGAAAATAACTGGGACTTGAAGCTTTACAAAGTTTAAGGCTCTGTGGGTGACTTCTGGGCTATGCTAGATGTCTCTATGAGTATCAGGAATGCTTATGTCATCCCAGTCTTCTGCGTCTAACATATCTTCATCTTCTTGTCTGAGTTCATCATCCAGAGAAATGAACTTTTGTCATTCAACAAACTGCCATCTCCGTAGAATGGTAACCAGATTCTCCATTTCTCTGAAACCCATATCTGTGTATAATGTCCTTCTGCTGCCAATCTACACTTCCTCCATCCATTGTAGAGGTATGCATGCTTGTAGAAGAAGGATACGTCCTGGTGGCGTCTATAGAGGTCATGTGCTTCATGTACTGTGAAGTTGGTGGGCTGCAGACCTATCCAGTCTCTCCAATCTTCATCCTTTGAAATGCCATGAGAGAAACGGATTACATTTTTTGAAGGAACAACGGTGAACTCAGTTACTCTTGGGAGGGTTGCATGGACATAGGCAACTGTAGGTCCAAAAGTTGCCATGTTTCCTCCTATGAGCAGGAACTTTTCTCCAAATGCTTGTAGGGTCTCTTCTATTTTTCCCCCAATATCGAGTTGGAAACTGATACTGTGGATCATTCCCAGATGGAAGAACTTTAGGATGAGGTCTTTGGGCATGGTGCATGTGTTTAAGAATAACAGGATTTTAAGAAGTGCGTCTGCCATCATTGTTGGGCCACCTCCTATTGGTTTAATAGTTGAAAATTGCCGAACAGTGACTCCCTTGAATTCCCATCCTGGTCCCTTGAAGTACATCTGGATAAGCTCTTTATGGGCTTGTATTAGATCTGCAAAATGGCTCTCTTCTGTCTTTTGTACTAGAATTTCTTTTCCCTGGGGGCCAAGCGTCAAGAAGTGGTGTTAATGCTTCTTGTGCTGGCGTATCAAGGAGGCGAGTTTGGAGTTGCTTCCATCGTCTTCTTGTGGCAAAATCCACCTATTCTCTGAGTTTTGTGTTTTCTGATTCTAGGATCTAGATCTTTTGATATAATGCTGATGTTATAATATCTTCGGGCCTATTGACTTCTTCAGGCTCAATATAAAAATTGGGCCCCAAATTGTTTCTGGCTGCTGCAGCTGCTTTAGAGAAGGTTGTAAAGCCTCTCCATTCTGGTTGGTAACAAAAAATGTTCTTTTTGACTGTTTCATAATTATGAAACAATCCTGTTTTTAGTCCCTGATAAATCACGTAATGTGAAAATCCCTTTTGCAGACCTTTTTGTTGTTTCATCTCTTGTCCATTTTTATGGAAGTAGATGTTGAGTGCATTTAAGCACTGTACCTTTTTCCCTGTGGCTTGGGGCATTGTTTGAAGCCTCCAAAGATTATCCAGCAGGCATTGTTCTCCTGTAGTGAGCATAAGCCCCTGTAGTGGTTTGAACTTTCTGTTATCCTTCTGAGGGAATACTGTAAGGTTAACGTTACCAAAACGAAGTTTGGACGTTTCTCTTTTCTGTGTATGATATGTAGGGAAGGTCTGTAGTCTTTCAGAGGATTCTGGTTGGATTTGACTTTCCATAATCGTGTCCTGTGATATGAAAAATTTATTAGGATTTTTTGACAATAAATCTGCAGGTTAATATTTTTTACTTTGACATGCTCGGAAGGGATCAAGTCTGGGTATCTGTTATCCTATAGAGAATACTGGAGGTTTATCCAAAGGTTTCTATTATTGTTTTTAGTTATAAGATTTATGGTTCTGTTTAGGGACTATAGAGTGGCTATGTCTTTTTGTTTCAGCGGGGAAATGAAATCAAAACTAAGCCTTTTTTCCCTTACTTCAGTATGTATGCCATAAGCATCTACTGTAAAAGGATATATTTGTGTTAGGAAGGGTGTCCCTAGGATTATCTGCTGGTTTAAGCCTTTTATCAGTATGAAGGAGTTCTCAAAACAATATTTGTCGTTACAAATGAAGGCCTTGGGGATTTGGTAGTTTAGATTCATTCTACCACCACTAGCATTAAGGATCTTCTCATGACTTTCATGGTAATACTTTGGAGGGATTAAACCTTCATAGATACAATTTAGATTTGCTCCACTGTCAAGGAGAGCAATAGTAGAAAGAATGAAGTCCTCTATTTTTATAGTGATATTAACATACCATTTCTTATAGTTAATCTTGTTTATGGCTGAAATGAAGGTCTGTTTAATAAGGGGAGACTCATCTTCTTCCTGTTGTGATTTGGAACTGGATCTGGGACTATTATTAGAAGTCTGAAAGAGTTCTATATGGGCTATTCTGGTTTCAAGTTCAAGGTCTTTGGTTTCATTTATTAGTAATTGTTTGTTGAGGATTTCAATGTCTTTTCTGATTCTATTGACTTCAGCTTGAAGATCTTTAATAGTGACAGAGGAAAATATTTTAACAGGAGATTTCTTATTAATGATTTTGGAGATACTAAAAGGTTCTTCAAGTAAGGGTTGTTGTTCTTTAAGGATTAGCTCTTTCAGTTTCAAGAAGTATACTCGTTTTGTTTGAGGATCTTCAAGATCATTAATGAGTTCAAAGAGGACATCTTTCTCATCACTTTTGGTGATGACATTGCAGAATTGGGTTGTTCCTGAATTCTCAGTTTCTGAAGAATCAGGGACATAGAAATCTTCCTCAGAGTCTTCTAAGAGGATTTTAGTAAGTCTATTTTTCAAACTACTGTCATCATGACAGATTTCATTGATCTTTTGTTTTAGTCTACAGTTATTTGCCTTATGGCCAGGTTTGCCACATTTATAACAAATGATCTTATTATCAATCTTTCTAGGTTGAAATTTCCTTTTAGGTAGGTAATTAGGTCTATCATAATTGTTTTCTGAACCAGATCTTTTGTGTTTGTTTTTATGAATCTTTTTATTTCTCTTAGAAGGGGGTTCTATTTTGGCAAGGCCAAAAGCCTCACAGAAGTTAGTTATTTTCTTCTAGATCATTTTTCTTTACCATACTTGGCCTGAATTTTTAATTCGGAGCAAAGGGCTAACCCTTATTTTTTGACAAAAGCGGTTAGTTGACCATAGGTCATGTCTTTCCATGGAATTTCTTCTGTTTGAATTTCATCTTTTATCTTTTGAACTATTCTTTCAGCAAATAAAAGTTGGAAGACCAGTAATAAAATGTTCCTTCCAATAGCCCTTATTGCAGTCATTTCTTTTGTAGACATAAGACAGGAAGACATCTTTGTACCACATGTAGTCACTAAGGGTTCTACATCTAAGTTCTGAAAGGATCACTCTATTGGCTTGGATTTCCTCTCTGGGGTTGCCTATAAAGTTCAAACTAATGGTATATATAAGTTGATGGACAGGTTCTGGTTCTCCATCATCATTAATAAAATCAAGGATCTCTTCTCTTTGGAACGAGGATAAAGCATTATCCCACCAGTTTCTAAGTTGGCCTGTAAAACCAGTAGTCAAAAGGGAGAAATAGGTTTTGGGGTCTTTTCTACCAACTGTATAGGCTATATTAGCCATTCCCATTTCTTGTAAGGTGTTAAGAATTTCATGTTCAGATTTACCATCTATATTCCATTCATAGATGGATTGCCCATTGTAATCTGTGGATCTAAACTTAGATCTTTCTTCATATTATAGGTCAGGAGGAGTAGGTCTAGGATAGAAGTTTCTGGTGTCTGTATTTTTGAATATTTTTCTATGTGCCTAGGGCCTACCATGGTTCTGTCTTAACCTATTAATTGTAAGGGGTTTTTCTTCAAAGCAAGTTTGCAGGGTTTCTATTGTCTTTTTATCAGAAGGACTATTTTCTCTTTCAGAATTATCAGAGGAACTACTAGAGTCTGTGTTGGAACTATTATCACATTTATCTATACAATTAATCGAAACACTTTTTAGTTTCTGATCAATTAATTCCATGAGGCCAAGAGAAGGGTTTAAAGAAGTGTTTTTATCTGTCTCTTTTTTAATTCCCTGAATTTGGAAATGAGGTCTAGATATATCTTTAGGAAATTTGATGGTTTCTGTGCTGATTTTATCATGTATTAATTCTACTTGTTCAGCTATTGTGTGAAGGATCTGGTTGGAATAGTTGTGTTATTGATGTATTTTTTTAACATCTTCTAAGGTTGCAGGACTATTATCAGGAGTATTGACTCTAGGATTTTTAAAACGTTCACCAGGGACCTCCCCATCTTTTGTAATGATTTGTATCCCATGCAAAGGCGGATGAACACTTTGTGTAGATCCTGAGGGCAAAAGATTCCAAGTCTTGGTTAACCTAGTTTGGACTTCTATAGACTTTTGTTCTAAAGGGTTTTCTATTCCCTGATTTTTGAGATAATTAGAAAACCAGTAGAAGAATAGGATGTCGGTCTTATATTTTTCCATGTCGGAGTACCAAAATTCTCTTATTTTGTCTCTGGTAGGAGTATCAATTGCCATGAACCAATTTTTCTTGATTCTGTTTTCTACGGAGTCAAAGTCTGTTCTCAAATAATCCTTGTCTATAGTGTAGTCAGCTCTAGTAATAACATTTATAGAATTGTATCCTGCCATATCACTCTGAGTGGGTGAAGAGGGAAGAGATTCATCTCTATTTTGTTCATAGACTGGGTTAGGAATAGGATTGCAAAATTCTACCCTAACAGAATGATCTTTTATAGAATGGTATTTAGTTGTATAGAGGGACTCTGAAAAAGAGCTTATTGGTGGGAAAGGATGTGGGTTTTTAGGGATATAAGATCTGCTGGAGTTGAATCTCATTAGAACCCTACCATCACTAGTCTCTTCTATATGGGAAATTTCTGTTCTTTCAAGATTATCGGGAGGACAATCATGTTGGATCTCAAGAGTTTCTGGTATAGTAATATCTTCCCATTTTATAAGCTTGGGTGTAAAGGTAGTAGATCTTTTGGCTTCAAACTGTAGGAGGATAGTCTCTCCCCTAGGGACAGGCGGTACTACACATTTAGGGTCTGTGCAAGAACTATAGATATATCCATATAGGACTCATACAAGTTGCTCTCAAACCTTTAGCCAGATTAGGGATAGACACCCCAGTCTTTATAGCACTAAGAGATGATAGACTTCTTACTTACAAAGACTCCTTAATTGCGGTTATTCAGACTAATATCTGCAATGGTCCCATCTTCTTCAACTGTTCTCCTAACTTCACAGTTGATATGACAGACCCAAGAATCAGTAGTACTCTTACCTTGGATATCAAGCTCCTCAAAAAAGGTTTCAAAAACCTTTCTAAGAACTTTGTAATAATCTACAGACTCCATTATAGAATTCTAAGTTCTTGCACAGACCCTAAATGTATAGTACCGCATGTCCCTAGGGGAGAGACTATCCTCATACAGCTTGAAGCCGAAAGATCTACTACCTTTACACCCAAGCTTATAAAATGGGAAGATATTACTATACCAGAAACTCTTGAGATCCAACATGACTGTCCTCCTGATAATCTTGAAAGAACAGAAATTTCCCACATAGAAGAGACTAGTGATGGTAGGGTCCTAATGAGATTCAACTCCAGCAGATCTTATATCCCTAGAAACCCACATCTTTTCCCACCAAGAAGCTCTTTTTCAGAGTCCCTCTATACAGCTAAAGACCATTCTATAAAAGATCATTTTGTTAGGGTAGAATTTTGCAATCCTATTCCTAACCCAGTCAATGAACAAAATAGAGATGAATCTCTTCCCTCTTCACCCACTCAGAGTGATTTGGCAGGATACAATTCTATAAATGTTATTACTAGAGCTGACTACACTATAGACAAGGATTATTTGAGAACAGACTTTGACTCCGTAGAAAACAGAATCAAGAAAAATTGGTTCATGGCAATTGATACTCCTACCAGACTTTGACTCGTTTTGTTCTGGGGTTTGTAGTCCATATCTGGCAGTCGGGACGAGTAGTTCAGTGGGGATGACTGCCTCGCTCCCATAGACTAGTGAGAAAAGACTCTGTCCTATTGCATTCTTTGGTGTCGTCCTGTCGGACCATAGTATCAAAGGGAGTTCATCGGCCCATTTGCATTTTGCCCCTATGAGGCGCTTTTTGAGATTGTTGATGATCATTTTATTGTTGGATTCTGCCTGACCATTGGATTGTGGGTATCTTGGCGTGGATGTGACTAGTGTGATGTTCCATTGTTTGCAAAAGGACCGCGTCTTGCTACCGATGAATTGGGAGCCATTGTCGCATACGATTTCTGAAGGGACGCTAAATCTGCATAGAATATTACGTTTTATGAATGAGATGACGTGTTTTTCTTTTACCTCTCGATATGCTTCGGCTTCTATCCATTTAGAGAAATAGTCAGTCATGGCTCGGAAGAAGACGCGTTGTCTCGATGCTGGTGGCAGTTTCCCGACGATGTCCATTCTCCATCGCATGAAAGGCCATGGTGCTAGAGTCGGTTGGAGCATCTCCGACGGCTGGTACATGACGGGTGCGTGTCGTTGGCAGGCGTCGCTTTTTCTGACATAGTCGGCCGCGTCTTTGTTCATTATGGGCCAGTAGTAACCTGACTTGAGGGCTTTACCGAATAGGCTGCGTCCTCCAGTATGGTTTCCGCATTCCCCGTCGTGTAAGGATTGTAAGACGCGTCATACCTCGGTTGTTTTGAGGCAGCGTAGGTACAGGCCTGTAACGGATCGTTTGAACAAAACATTATCCTTTAAATCGAAGGTTACGGCTTGTACCTTAAGTCTTTTAGCTTCTGCTTTGTCTGCTGGGAGTGTTCCATCCCTGAGCCACTTGATGTAGGGGGTGGTCCAATCGTCTTGGTTGCCTATTAGGTCTTCTTCTGTGTGGTCGCCTACTTCTGCCGAAACGACTTCTTCCAAGGGCAGCTCGTTCACCATCTGAATGTCGTCTTGACTGGCTATTTTGACAATTTTAGGGACGGCCGGTGTGGTGACGTGTGCCAAAGGGATGTTGTGGAAGTCGTTTGGATGTAGGGCGGAGCCAAGATTTGCTAGAGCATCGGCTTGTGTGTTGAGGTCATGTGGGACCTACCGGATGGCGAAGTTTTGGAATCTGCTTGCTAACTTCTTGATGACATCTAGGTATGCCATCATTCTGTCGTCCTTGGTGGCGTACGAGCCTTGTACTTGGTTGACGATAAAGAGGGAGTCACATGTCACTTCTATGTTTAGGATTGCGAGATCGTGCGCGAGTGTTAAACCAAATATGAGGGCTTCATATTCAGCTTCATTGTTGGTCGCGTCCCACTCGCATCTCACAGCTTGGGCTATATGGTCCCCTTGTGGTGATTTCAGTACGACACCTAGGCCGACGCCTCTTACGTTCGACGCTCCGTCTGTGTGGAGCTGCCATGCTTATAGTGGGTGGTTAAAAATAATTTTGTCTATAACGGGTGGTTCCAGTAAAAATCGCGCATTTAACGGGTGGTTTGCCGTAATTTTCTCTAATTTGTTTGAGGCCTTAACTAGTGCCAAGACCAATTTTTCAAGTGATGTGTACCTTGTTTCGGCAGGAAGCAGGGAGCGACTTACGTAATAGACTGGTGACTGCTTACCGTCCTCTTCTCTTGTCAAGACTGCGCTGACGGCTGATTCTGATACGGCCAGGTACAATGGTAATGGTTCGTCGTCTTTTGACTTGGCCAGCAAGAGGGGGCTTGCCAGATATGTCTTTAAGTCCTGGAAGGCTTGCTCGTGTGCTGCTGTCCAATCGAACGACTTGTTCTTTTTAAGGGCCTTGTAAAAGAGCTTGCATTTGTCTGAGGATTTTGATATGAATCTATTCAACGCTGTTATCCATCCTGTCAATTTCTGGACGACTTTGACACATCGGGGGGACCACAAGTTGAAAATAGCCTTGATTTGGTCTGGACTGGCCTCGACCCCCCTTTGCGTTACCATGTATCCAAGGAACTTTCCTGAAGACACTCTGAAAGAGCATTTAGTCGGGTTTAGTTTCATGTTATATCTCTTCAATACCTCGAATGCGTCCTTCAGGTGTTCTATGTGGTCTTTTGCCGCTTTGGATTTGACGAGCATGTCGTTGATGTAGACCTCCATGATGTCCCCAATTTGTTTTTTGAATATTTTGTTCACCAGTCTTTGATACGTGGCCCCTGTGTTTTTTAGGCCAAAAGGCATGACTTTGTAACAGTACGTACCTTGGCTTGTTATGAATTCCGTTTTCTCTTGGTCGCCGAGATCCATGAGAATTTGGTTGTACCCGCTGAACGCGTCCATGAATGTTAACATTTCGTGTCCTGCGGTCGCGTCGACCATGGTGTCGATGTGTGGCAACGAGAAGGAATCTTTTAGGCAGGCCTTGTTCAGGTCTGTGAAGTCGATGCATACCCTCCACTTTCTGTTTTTCTTTTGAACCACGATGACGTTTGCTAGCCAGTCGGGGTACTTGACTTCCCTTATCTTGCCTGTCTCGAGCAAGTTCTTGACCTCGTCGTCTACGATTTTATTGCGTTCAGGCGCAAACGTTCTTATTTTTTGCTTGACCGGAGGATACGAGGGATCTACATTCAACTTGTGAGTAATAATATTTGGGGAAATCCCCACCATATCTTCGTAAAACTACGCAAAACAATCAGAGTTAGATCGTAAGAAAGAAATTAAGTCTGATCTGGTCGAGTCGTTTAAATCTGACCCGACCCTTACCGTTTGCGTTGGCTTTGAAGGATCCAACGCGACCTCATCAAGTTGCTCCATTTCTGGTTCGACGTATCATGGGGTTTCTTCGCCGCACTGTGATTGCTATGCGGAAGATTTGTCGACTGTCCCTTTCATTGAAGTGATGTAACATTCCTTGGCAGCCCGTTGGTCACCTTTTATTTCTTGTACCTACCACTTGGTTGGAATTTTATGGTCTGGTGGTAAGTGGAAGGTACAGCTTTCATGGCATGAATCCAGGGTCTGCCAAGGATTGCATTATATGGGGATGGGCAGTCGAGTATCAAAAACTTTACATGTTGGTTGACTCCACCGGCGTAGGTTGTTAACATGGTTTCGCCTCGGGTATATTTAACCTCCCCGCTGAATCCGACCAGTGGGGTAGAGTTTCGGGTTAGGTCATCCTCGCTTAGACCCATACCCTTTAAGGCGTCGAGTGTCAACAGGTTGGTGGAGCTACTTGTGTCGATTAAAACACGATGGATAAGACAGTTACTGATTGACAGAGAGATTACCAAACCGTCATGGTGGTCGCCTAGTTCTTGGGCTTCTGAGTCATCAAAAGTGATGGCGGGGGCGTCGGTAGTTTATGGCTGTCTCGCCTCCGCTCGGATCGGTCTATCACATTTGCTTTCTCGAGCATACCTTTTGGCGGCCGAGTATGTGTTTCCACACACGTCCGACCTTCTCCTTGTTGTACATGTTAAGATAGTCTCTTAGAGGTTCACCATACCTTTGTACGATCCTATACAGATCGCTTGATTGCTTCTCTAATCGTCGACTACTGACAAATTGAATTTTCAACGAGTTGATCAAGTCGGCGAAGGAAGAAATGGAGCCCTACGATAGATGCATAAGCCATGTTAGTGCGGGTCCCACGAGGGTCGTGCCAAAGCTTTTGCACATGACTGCCTCGCGGTTCCCTCTTGGGATCGAAATAGTCATTAATTTCTGCTTATAAACGGAGACGTGATCGTCGGGGTCCCCGGTCCCATCATAGTTGGGCATGTTGGGAACATGGAACTTTTTTGGAATCTCGACGCATGTGATCGTCTCTACAAAAGGCGATTCTTCATATCCGTCGATCGCTTCCTTCTCGATTGGTTGGGGAACTCCTGGGATCCATGCGATGCGGTCGTCTAGAGCCTTCATATGCTCGTTGATAGCTTGCTGTATGAGAGCCTGGAGGTCGGCCGAAGTCGTCACCTGAGGATGGGTCGCTCGAGCTTCGGGAGGCTCGGCTACATAATTTGGCATGTTAGTCGTAACGAAAGTGACCGGGGGGGGGTCTGAAACATACCAGCATGTTGGGAAGCATGGGTCGTCACTGCAGGTGTCGTGTCCGCTCCGTCCAGATTGAGTCGTATAGACAGTCCTTCTGTGTTGACCACACGTCTTGATCCTTTGGGAACCGATACGGCCGAGTGTACCTGCGATCTTAAAAACTCATTTTCACGGGTTAGTCGAGCGGTTTCATATTCAGATTGAGCACTTAGTGTTTCGGTCCTTGCACGCTGTTGAGCTAGTTCCTCCTGAAGGATGCTCATGGTTCTTGCGAGCTCTTGCATTTGCGAATCCGTGACTGGTTGGCCGCTGATGTCCTCTGTCTGGTTTGCGATTTGGACGTTGCCTTGGGCTTGATCTTCGACGGGGATGATGGGATGAGAGTTGGATTGGTGATTGGATCGTGGATTGGCTAGATGCCCCACGGTGGGCACCAAATTGTTTTGGGGCAAAAAGATCGAATCGACCTGAATCGCCTTATGAAGGGCAACTAGACAATAACAATATCGATTATATCCGAATAATCCAAATCAAACAATGATCTAGACGAAATAAGATTAAATAAATGTAAAAGCAAGTTTATCTCCTCCGAATAAGAGACTGATCGAATCAAAGGATCTAATCGTCGATCGCTTCAATACTGAAGTGAAGATTCGAGTTAGAGAACAAGGGTACGCGTAAGCATGAGAGTAATAGATAGTAGTTTGTATTTCATGAAGTTTTGTAATCCTCCCCTCAATGATCCTAAATCATCTAATATATACACATTCAATTTCCAAAGATCAGCTAGACTAGCCGTTGTCGTCTGTCATCTTCGGAGCTCATTGGGTTTAATGCACCGGATGGCCACGATCTTACAATATTTATGATTAATCACGTTGGTTGTAACTGCCGTGTGGGTCGGCCTATTAGTCTATACAATCCGGGGCTCAATAACTCCTCATATCCATTGAGGCCAAGATCTTCGCTCATCGCTCAATCAGTCGATCCTTCTAGAAGGGAATGCTTCTTTGTCTGATGGGTCACTCTGGTGGAGGTCCGTTAAGGATGAGGCCCAACAGCTTCCATTCCAGATAGCCTTTCAACCTCTTTGACACGTGTAGGACTACAGATAGCCCGAATTGCTTTGATCTTATCCGGACTGGCCTCGATACCGCGCCTTGTCACTAGGTGCCCCAAGAACTTTCCCGAGCTCACCCCAAATGCACACTTTGAAGCATTGAGACGTAGCTTGGACCACCTCATAATATTGAAAACTTTTTGCAAGTTTCCCAAGTGATCAGAACGCTCCTTGCTCTTCACCACCATGTCATGGGTGTGTACCTCAATTGTCCTCCCGATCACATTAGAAAACAAGTTGACCACCATCCTCTGGAATGTTGCCCTTGCGTTTTTAAGTCCAAAGGACATTACCTTGTAGCAAAAGATCACCCTAGGAGTCATGAACATAGTCTTCTCCTGATCATCCTCAAACAAAGGACTTGGTGATACCCCCAATAGGCATCTAAGAAGCTCATTCTCGCGTGGCCAGCTATAGAATCAACAAGTTGGTCGATCTTAGGAAGAGGGAACATATCTTTCGAGCATGCCTTATTCAATCTAGGAAGTCTACACAAACTCTCCATTCGCTATTCTTCTTCTTCACTGTTACTGTATTGGCGACCCATGTAGGATACTGAATTTCTCTGATTTCCCCTGCTTCGAGCAATTTGCCCAACTCATGTAGGACCTCCTTAGAGTGTCGGACTGAAGACCGCCTGGATCTCTAAATTACCGGTTTAGCATTGTTTCGCATGTCGAGCTTGTGACACGCGATTTCGGGGTCAAGTTTGGGCATCTCATACGGACTCCAGGCAAACACTTCCCTATTCCGTCTCAACAGCACAACCAACAACTCGAGCTCGTCACCTGAAACGTTAGCACCAACCAAGAAGTAATTTTCAGGTTCAAACTCACTTACCAAAATTTTCTAGAGTTCTTCTACCGACTTGTCAGCAGGAAGAGTACCAACTTCATCCAAGACTTGAGGCACCGTGTGTGCTACCAAAACGTTGATGCCGGCTCCCTCAACCCCCAAGCATTGATGCGCAACATACTGGTCACCCCGGACACGCACCACCTCTCCCTCAAAAGGGAACACGATTGTCTGATGCATAGTTGAATGTACTACTTCCATTGCGTGAAGCCATGGCCTTCCTAGGATAGCATTGTAGGATGAGTGCACATTAAACACTAGGAACTCAGCCTCCACTCACTTTCCCTCGACGCTGACCTCCGCTCTCATCATCCCTGGTGTCTACACAAGAAACGAATCAAGACCTATCAATTAAGTAGAGACAAGAATTAGATCTTCTTTCTTTTTATCGGGCTTCTTAAGTATTTCGAAGTACATAATATCTACTGAGTTCCCTGAATCAATCAACACTTGACATACCTCGAAATTGCCTAGCCCCACTGTGAAGACTAGGGGGGTCGCTGTGAGGAAGTTGCACGCCCTCCAGATCAGCCTGCGAGAAGGACAAGTTTTGCTTCCCATTGGTCTGAGGCTTCTTCCTACCAATCGCGTTAGCTTTCAGCATTTCGAGAGCGTGACACCCCTTTCAGTAGTTGTGTCTACTAGCGCCACTCTGCCTTATTGATGCCTTAATCATATGATTAACTTGCCTGGGAGGGTCCTGAACTCTCTTTTTTAGTGCATCTAAGGTCTTTCCTCCAGCATGATCATTCTCTGGAGCTGTCTTTTGTGCGATAAACTCTCGCAGATGCCCCTTTTCAACCATCTGCTCTAGGAATTGCCTGAAAGCCTTGTAATCCATAGTGGCATGACCCTTATCTTCATGATAGAAGCAAAATTTAGACAAGTCACGGTCACTCGAGTCTGATCTCATGGGAGCGGGCCATCTGAAGTACGGCTTCTGTTTGATCTGAGTCAGGATTTGGTATGGGTTAGAATTAAATGTGGTGTGGATAGCCTGCATAGCGGGAGTTGGCGATAAACCCCTATTACGCGATTGTGGTGGCCGACTTTGATCTGACGAAGCATCTGGAACAGGCGGCCTGCGAGTTGGAGACCGAGACCTCCTATCCCGAGACAGCTTGGAATCCTCCTTTAACCTCACATATTGCCGCAAACATTCCTATAGTTCTGTCATATTTGCAGGTTGTCTCAACGTCATACTCTCCCTCAGTTTACTTCCGAGAGCCAGAGCGAGTCTAAAAGCAGCAACATCATACCTTTCATCACAACCATCGATATCAGAATAACAAACGTAGGCTCCCTACTATGTGCAATGCAGTGGGATACAAATTTTTTCGCTAATTGATCGTAGGAGTGAATCGAATCAGCCTTCAACGATTGAAACCATCTAGCAACAGATTTCCCTAAGCTCGCATAAATCATTTTACACATCAGCGCATCATTCGAAATTCACAATGCCATTTTTTTGCGAAAACATAGCAATATGGCCCACAGGATCTGATTTTGCGTCATATAATTCAAAAGAAGGGGACGAAAACTTAGCCATTGGGGGCTGGTCTCAGATGTTCCTTATGAATGGTGTGGAAGTCATCCGAGCGAGTTTTTACTTTGCCTGCTCTTGCGCATTAACTAAGGACTCACCCTGATTATCAAGCAGGCGCAACAGATGCCTTTCATCATTCCTGACAGCCCCTTCCCTACGCCCCTTGTCTCGATCTGAGTTCACGCTTTCTGCCCTTCCCCGGAACCTTCGCTCGCGCGATCTAGAACGCTTGTGCCAATATCGACTGACCCGGTCGAGATCAGCCTCGCGGGTCCGACTCCTCCTTTGGTCACGATGGGACTCATGTCTAGACGCCGAGGAGGATGCCCTAACCTCTCTACGGTACCGCTCGCGACTATGCCCACGCTCAACAAACCTGGCTTCATCGAAGGCTGCTCTTCCAAATTGCCCTCCGCTCACAGCCCGTTGGTGAGCGTGCTCGCATTGCATAGGGATCTCAATCGCGCCACGCAACCTCCTACCGGCCCCATTCGTCTCAATACCCTCCATAGGGCACTTTTCCTGCGCTCGCTCGAACATCCTACGCAGTTCAGCCACTTCCTCTCGGGCCGCACCGAGCTGTGCGTCCTTCTCTGCCATAGAGGCGTCAAAGTTGGCGCGCTCCTGATCTCGCTCCGCCAATGCCTGATATAGTTCGGCCCTCTGGCGTTCGATAGCCGCATCCAAGCTCGTGTTAGTCCTCCTGGTAACCATTCACGATTTCGCTTTCCACAGACGGCGCCAATTGTGGTAGAGAAAATCTCACCAGAATAAATTCTAGATGAAGAAATGGTCATCGGGAAACTCTGACGAACTCTGATTACGATTTCACCTGAAAAACCGAGGTGGATGCCGCCGAAGACTCTTCGACGTTCAAGTCAGTAATGAATCCCCAACCAAAAATCAATGGAGGCAGCTTCTTAATGGAACGTATGAGAAAAAGAGAAGAAGGAGGCTCTAGGGCCTAATTAGGTCATATTATACCTTGCTTAATGAAGAAGGTGGGCTTTTCAATTAAGGCTCAAAGCTCTATTTGATTAAAATAAAACACAATAATAGGAAATAAGAATAAAATATTATTGGACATTATTTTACCTCCTCAGATCGATTGGTTTGTCTTCTTGTTGGTTTTGTTTGAGTTTGATCAACTATTTCGCCAGATGACCTTAACTTTGTTTTAGCTTTAATGGAGATTTTTCTAAGAGACCTTGATGATTGTACGATCGATGAGTTAATTTGATCTTCTGTATGAGCATATTATCACATCGCCAAATATGTCAATCAAGGCACACCCTTAAAACTGACTTTTATGATTTATTTGCAGGCGAAGGTACAAAAACTAAATGGAAAGACTATTGGACTTTACTTCTCTGCTTCATGGTGTCCTCCATGCCGTAAATTCACTCCAGTTTTAACCAAAGTCTATGAAGAGCTTATATGTTCAAATTGTGATTTAGAGATTGTTTTCGTATCTTCAGACCGTGATGAAGGGTCGCACGAAGGGTACTTCTCTAAGATGTTGTGGCTTGCGATCCCATTTTCCGATGGTGTAATACAACGCATATATCGAGTAAAGATTCAAGGTGATCGAGCGGCATTCCTTGCCTCATCTTCGTTGATGCAGCCAAGAATTTGCTAAGTACTGAAGGCGTCAGACTCGTCCAAGATTACGGCGCATAACCATTTCCTTTTACACCTAAGAGAATGGAGCAATCGAAGGAAAAGGATACGCTAAGACCTACAAATCATGTTGAACAAACAAACTCTAAGTTGACTTGGATCATATAATCTATCCAATTGCTTGGAACAATCAATATCAGGTTCCAGTGAGCGAGATTGAAGGGAAGATGGTTGGACTTTACTTTACACTAGGAGGCTCCGCATTCCCCGGTTTTCTTGAGTTCATTGAGAAACATGTACTGATCTACTTCTCGGCCCATTGGTGCCCTCCATGCCGATGTTTTACACCAAAGCTTGTAAAAGCTTACCTTGAAATTAAGGCCAAAGAAAGTGCAATTGAGATTATATTCGTGTCAAAAGACAAAGATCGGGCTTCATTCGACAAGTACTTTTCCAGCATGCCATGGTTGGGCGTTCCATTTGTCGACGAGAGGAATTGGTTTCTCTCTAATACAACATTCAAAATCGAAACTGTGGGAGTCAGATTTCCCTCGCGTAGGAAGGTCTACGCGTAGAGTGTCAAAGCTACCAGAATTCAGTTATGGAGAGAGACGAGGTGTCAGAGAGGGAGGAGCTTCTGCGGATGTTAAAGAATCCTATCAATTCGCGATCGACACTTGGCAACACAGTAGTGGATAGCTGTGCTTATATATACTCTTGAGATCCTTGAGAAAAGGAGGAGGATTTTCGGGCAAGAGAGAGAAAGAGGGAGAATGGAGTCGACATTCTGAAGCAATGGCCGGTGGAAGCCTTGTTGTGATTCCGATGCATGTTGCAAATGGTGGAAGCAAATCGCCGATTCGTAATCCTTCAAGCTCGGGCATCTTGCGCTGTAAAAGCTCCAATTCATGGTGGGATACAGGGAAGAGGAGCTTATGATCTTCGATCCCCGCAAACTCCCCTTGCTCGACACTCTGAATTGCCCCGCCGAGCACAAAACCAAACGACTCCACCTCATCGGAGCCCTTCACGGAATCGTTTGTCTCTACAACGACGCCTGTAAGATCTTCTTGCTCTGGAACCCCAGCATCCATAAGTTCTCGATCCATCGTGTTCATGAATGTATGGGCCAATTCGATTGGACATACGATGGCTGTTCCTATGATACTTGTGGCAAATCCTGGAGTAATACCACTAGTTTGGTATATGGCGTCTCCTGCTTCACTTCCACGGTACGTGTTTGATCTCGATTCGATCCTTCACTTTCTCAATTGATGCTAACTAGATGCTTGATCTGATAGCCATGTTTCTCTGCGTTGCAATGCTTGATGTGCGATGTGTGTATGTGCGTGTCCTGTCTTGGCAAGACTAAGCTCTAATTAATTAGCTAGAAACATGAGAAAGGAGGGGCTAAGCCAGTATTGAACTCTAATTAATTAGCCAGAGATGAAGAGAAGCTTGGCAAAATGCAACTAGCATGCTAATACAAAATAGCTCTTGATAACCAATAGATCTAAGTTTCAGGCCTGGACCATATTGGTGAAACTTGGCATTGTGGGGCTAGGTCGGATACATATTGATATGCTACGCGGCAGATTATAGCTGCACTTAGGCGAGTCTTGGGAAGCCAGTGATTTTAGTACTTTGCTTGATATATGAGGTGATTACATAGCTTTTGGGATCATATATACTTGCTCGATGTCTTGTTTGAATGCTAGAAAGTATATGTTAGCTCATTAATGTGCCTTTGGTGGAATAATTGCCACTAAAAAGCCCAATGCCCGACTAATGAAATAAAAGGTGAGTATACTCGGTCAAGGTAACTCGACGGGTTAGTGAACCTCTCAACCTTAACTTTTCTACATATATATATACATGCTCTTCGTATAGAAAACTGACTTGAGCATCGGAGAGCCTGCCCCGGGAAAGCCATCTCCGGGGTGTTTTCAGGTGGATCTCGCGTATGAGAAAGTTGTCGGAGCTCGAGAACAACCATATACAATTTGGAGAAGTGTGAAGGAATAATATCAACATCAAAACCGAAGCATGGAGCAAGAGGCCCCCTCCTACGCGAAGCCAGAGACTAGGAAGTTGTTGAGGACGTCCCCAAAACAAACAAATCCTCAACAAATCCGAGCTGAGGGTGTGTTGACCCTTAGCACCTTCACGAACCGTTGAATCGGAATCAACACTGGCACCGACCGCGGGGATGTCCTCTCGCACTAGGATTGCTCTTGTCATGACGAAATGACCGCTCTACGAAGAACCTCCGACAACCAAGCTCCACTACACTCTACTTCGGCTTTGGTTAGCCTTCACTCCTCTCTACTTATACTTCGCGTAGCTCTCACTGCTTTACCTTTGTTTTCGCATAGGCTTTACGACATCTTACAATGGCTGGGGCTCATACGTCCCTCAAGCCGACGCAATCTATGGTATCACTCTGCTCGCCACCGCTCATGTCTTTCACAAGGATGCAAGGAGAAGGGCAATATGAGGTCGAAAAGAAAGAAAATGCTGCACTTTAGAGCGAATGGAGCAACGTCGTAAGAAAAACTAGCAAGGCATCCTCCGCGAAGGCCTCCCCGGCCTTGGCCTTCCTGTTCTTCGCTCGACCTTTCCCGGCCTTCGCGGAGAACTTATGGCATGTGCTCGTCGCTCCCCAGCTTGGGCCTATTGCCCTCACGAAGACACCCCCTCAAGAAGGTCCCTCCTTCGCGAAGGTATCCCCTTCTCGAAGGCCTTCGCCTCTTAGCCTTCACAAAGGCCTCCCCTCACGTATGGCTTCCCAGCCGCACACCCTCCACGGACCTAAAGAAAGCAAATTACAAAGGCGATACAATAAAAGCAATACGTAACAACAAGGTACACAACGCAAAGTACCCCAAGAGATACGCGCACGAATCGTTAAAAAACGTAATCCGCAATACGAAAAACAAACAAGAATCCTAAGCTATTTTCTTCTGTGCAAGTGCGAGTCAAAAGCAAATATGTGCAAGAAAAAGCAAATATGTGCAAGAAAAAGCAAATATGCACAAGAAAAAGCAAGTATGTGCAACTAAAAGCAAGTATGTGCAAGTACAAGCGAGTTTGAGCAAGTGAAAGCAACACCAGACGGCACTGGGCCTGGAAAGCATTGGCTAGTACGCGTAGCAATACCAGACGGTACTGGGCCTGTCAAGCATTGGCCAGTGCGCGTAGCAATACCAGACGGTACTGGGCCTGGCAAGCATTGGCCAGTACGCATAGCAATACCAGACGGCACTAGGCCTGGCAAGCATTGGTCAGTGCGCGTAGCAATACCAGACGGTACTGGGCCTGGCAAGCATTGGCCAGTACGCGTAGCAATACCAGACGGCACTGGGCCTGGCAAGCCGTGGTCAGTGTGTGTAGCAATACTAGACGGTATTGGCTTGGCAAGTACTAGCCAGTACGCATAGCAACACCAGACGGTATTGGGATCAACCACATCGCGCCAATATGCGTAGCAACACCAACAATATTTGGCGGTATTGGGCTTGGCAAGCATTAGCCAATACGCGCGCAAAGCAAGTTTTATACAAGTTTTGAGCAAGTATGCGCGAGTTAAAGCAATTGTTAAGAGCAAGTGTCAAAAGCAATACCCGAAGGCAATACGCATGTAAAACAATAACCATTGAACAACACTGTATAAGCAAATCACGAAAAGCAACACCCTTGAGGAGCAATATGTGCGAGAAAAAGCAATGTAGGTGTTAAAGCAATTCGTACTCGAGAAAAACGATACAAATTAAAAGACTACGAAAATGGCAAGTAGATAAGCGATAATAGAAAGTGCATGAGTCTTGAAAAACAAGTCGAGAAAAAACAATGCGCGAAAGCAATATGTGAAAGCGATACGCGAGAAGAGCAACGCGGTTGAGCAACACGAAATACGCGATATGAAGCAATACTCAAAAAATAATATAATTTGTGACATATAAGCAAACAAGGAAAAACAATGCAAGAATACAAATGAGAAAAGACAATACCAGAAAGCAAGTTTTGAGCAAGTGTCAAGAAGGTTTTGAGAAAGTGTTAGAGAGCGATAAAATGCAAAACACGCGCGTGAATAATTGGTACGAGAAAAACTCAACAAGTTAAAAGGGCAACTATCGCCTACAAGAACCTAAGTGAAGATGAGGTATGCCTTCGCGAGGATACAGCGAGAGACCAATTTACAAACAAAAATGTTAGAAACAAAGAGACACATGAAAGAAGTAGTAAGTTCGTATATTCTACTTGTTGCTCTTCAAAAAGCAAGAGTTGTAGATACATCATTTTGCCCAATGCAAAGCTTCATTACATTTACCACGTTTACATTCATTACGCGTGTCCGAAACATGCAAGATGGCCACTAAGGGCAGGCACCAAGGCGGATACTAAAAACAACGAGCTAACCCCCTCACAACCCCTTCTTTAATCCCCCCTCTAGTTCGCAAACTGGTAGGAGAGATGGGGGAGAGAAGGGGGTTGTACGTGAGCAAAGTCAAAAACGTGCGGTCTGCCCGAGTAATTAACATGATAACCAAGCCAAAGTTAATCAAGACATGTCCAAAAAACCGCGCACACGGCATATCCAATGCATGAAACAAGCAAAAACAAAGTAATTAGTGAACACGATGTGTGAAATGCAAGTCTTGAAAAGCATTGCAAAAAGTGCACGGGTATGAAAAGCATTATGCAAAAGCAATATGAAAAGGCAATGTGAGAGAGAAGTACAAACGCAATGCAAGAAATTAATACAAGAAAAACAGTATGAGAAAATAGGTTGAACAACAACGCGATAAATCTAGTAAAGTCACCTTCACGAAGGCCTTATTGACCCTCGTGTGGTACTCATGGCCCATACTCGTGGCTTCCCGGCTTATGCCTATGTCCCTTCACGAAGACAATGCTTCACGTAAGCCATTCCTCATGAAGGCCCATCATCCACGAAAACCCATCCTTCACGAAAGCTCCCTTTCACGAAGATCTTCACTTCAAGGCTTTCACAAAGGTTTCCCTTCACTCATAAATACCCAACCATGCACCCTCCATGGACTTAGAGAAAGCGAGTAAAAATGAAATACAATAAGACAAATGTATAAGCAATGTGAGAAAGCAAGTAACAGAAGTAACACGAGAAAGCAAGCAAATAGACAGAGTGAAAACGCAAGTTGAGCAACACGATCAAGCTAGTGAAATCACTCTCTCCCATATACCCTCTATGGGATCACTCTCTCCGACGCATGGCGGGTCCCTTGTGCACAAACGCATACACCCTTCACAAGTCTATTTTCTACGACGCACATATGCTTTGTTATACGCAAATTTGTGTGCCCCCAATGGGAAACTCGCATTGTCCTTCAGATACAAGGTTCACGCTTGTACTATTAACAAGAAAATGATAAGAATAAAATAAATACGAGTAAACAATTAAAAGCAAAGTGCAAGGCACACCAAGAAGCAACCTAACTAGAGTGGAGCCATGCCCTTTGAAGAGCAATGTCTTGGCGCTTCGTGCCCCACTCGACGAGTTCCCTCGCAAACTATAAAAGCAATGTCTTGGGGCTTTGCGCCCACTCGATGAGTTCCCTCGCGAGCTCTAAAAGCAATGTCTTGGGGCTTCACGCCCACTCGACGAGTTCCCTCGCGAACTCTAAAAGAAATGTCTTGGGGCTTCGCGCCCACTCGATGAGTTCCCTCGCGAACTCCAAAAGCAATGTCTTGGGGCTTTGCGCCCACTCGACGAGTTCCCTCGCGAACTCTAAAAGCAATGTCTTGGGGCTTTGCGCCCACTCCACGAGTTCCCTCGCGAACTCGAAGTGTAATATCTCGAGGCTCCGCGCCACTCTACTAGTTCACTCACAAACTTGCGCCTTAGCTTGTGCTCCATCCAACCATAAAGATGGTTCAAAGATCCACACGAAATGAGAGATGACGCAGAAAATGAGCAAATTAAGAGAGAACCTAACCAAGAGACAATGATTAGCTTAGTCACTCCTCGAAATGAAAGAGAAAAGAGAAGACAACTTGTAAGAAAGATTCGTGATGAACTTAGACTAATGCAAGCTCTTGCGAGGCCACCAGTGAACCAAGCCTTCACCTTCGCTACGCGAAGTCAAAGAGCTTGCGGGGCTGGCTGTGGGAGTCAGATTTCCCTCGCGTAGGAAGGTCTACGCGTAGAGTGTCAAAGCTAGCAGAATTCAGTTATGGAGAGAGACAAGGTGTCAGAGAGGGAGGAGCTTCTGCACATGTTAAAGAATCCTATCAATTGGCGATCGACACTTGGCAACACGGTAGTGGATAGCTATGCTTATATATACTCTTGAGATCCTTGAGAAAAGGAGGAGGATTTTTGGGCAAGAGAGAGAAAGAGAGAGAATGGAGTCGACATTCTGAAGCAATGGTCGGTGGAATCCTTGTTGTGATTCCGATGCATGTTGCAAATGGTGGAAGCAAATCGCCGACTTGCAATCCTTCAAGCTCGAGCATCTCGCGCTGCAAAAGCTCTAATTCATGGTGGGATACAGGGAAGAGGAGCTTCTGATCTTCGATCCCCGCAAACTCCCCTTGCTCGACACTCTGAATCGCCCCGCCGAGGACAAAACCAAACGACTCCACCTCGGCGGAGCCCTTCACGGAATCGTTTGTCTCTACGACGACGCATGTAAGCTCTTCTTGCTCTGGAACCCCAGCATCCATAAGTTCTCGATCCTTCGTGTTCATGAATGTATGGGCCAATTCGATTGGACATACGATGCTTGTTCTTATGATACTTGTGGCAAATCCTGGAGTAATAATACAAGTTTGGTATCTGGCATCTCCTGCTTCACTTCCACGGTACGTGTTCGATCCCGATTCGATCCTTCACTTTCTCAATTGATGCTAACTAGATGCTTGATCTGATATCCATGTTTCTATGCGTTATAATGCTTGATGTGCGATGTGTTTATGTGCGTGTCCTGTCTTGGCAAGACTAAGCTCTAATTAATTAGCTAGAAACATGAGAAATGAGGGGCTAATCCAGTATTGAACTCTAATTAATTAGCCAGAGATGAAGAGAAGCTTGGCAAAATGCAACTAGCATGCTAATACAAAATAGCTCTTGATAACCAATAGATCTAAGTTTCAGGCCTGGACCATACTGGTGAAACTTGGTATTGTGGGGCTAGCTCGGATACATATTGATATGCTACGCGGCAGATTATAGCTGCACTTAGGCGAGTCTTGGGAAGCCAGTGATTTTAGTACTTTGCTTGATATATGAGGTGATTACATAGCTTTTGGGATCATCTATACTTGCTCGATGTCTTGTTTGAATGCTAGAAAGTATATGCTAGCTCATTAATGTGCCTTTGGTGGAATAATTGCCACTAAAAAGCCCAATGCCCGACTAATGAAATAAAAGGTGAGTATACTCGGTCAAGGTAACTCGACGGGTTAGTGAACCTCTCAACCTTAACTTTTCTACATATATATATACATGCTCTTCGTATAGAAAATTGACTTGAGCGTCGGAGAGCCCGCCCCGGGGAAGCCATCTCCGGGGTGTTTTCAGGTGGATCTCGCGTATGAGAAAGTTGTCGGAGCTCGAGAACAACCATATACAATTTGGAGAAGTGTGAAGGAATAATATCAACATTAAAACCGAAGCATGGAGCCAGAGGCCCCCTCCTACGCGAAGCCAGAGACTAGGAAGTTGTTGAGGACGTCCCCAAAACAAACAAATCCGAGCTGAGGGTATGTTGACCCTTAGCACCTTCATGAACCGTTGAATCGGAATTCAACAGACACCATCCCCACTCTGGTGGCTATAGGGCCCATTGGCCGAACGATCACTTCTAACGCCGTTGCACTCATAGATACTTATGGTGTTGATGCATTCCCTTTCACACAAGATCATATACACAATCTACACAAGAATATTGTTAAGATGGGTTCCAACAAAGGCTATGTTTATGACGGTGATGGTTGTTGCAAAGCCTAGAACATTACTCAACTGGCCGATCTATGAAAGTCGTTTGGTGTCCCACCGAGTCTTTTATTCTATTTACATCTAATGTACCCCTTGCTTTAATGAATTTCTCCAACATCGGGAGATATAATGCTTGAATGTTTCGTTCCACGATTCACTTCTCAATGTTCTCATGTAAGTTCATTTCCTACATTTCTTCTCTTTACGATGACTAACACACATTTAATGTTTGATTTATCAGTAAATGTTGAAGTAAAATGGAATTAGTGAAGATAACATGAACATGCATAGGAATTAGTTTTTGCACTGTCACGCAAAATTTGTTACAACGTCTAGCTGTAATGAAGATTCAATATCTTACATTGTTTGTGTTGAATCGTTTTAGTGTGAGTAGGTAACAATGAAAATTTGACACAATTCTTTTAGAGTGGAAACTTAATCAACCAAAAGTTAATCAATAAAAACATCTACCTCTATGTGGTTAGCCTAGTCGGATTTAGAACATCTACTTGTATTATTAATTCAGTTTCAAACAATAAAGCAAGTAAAGACTTCAAACCCAGTCACACTAAGTTTTTAGATCACCTTGACTTCTAATCAAGTGATTATAACCTAATTATCCAAGTAAAACTCAATCCGAGATCAAAATAGTCACAAAGTTCGTATCTTGATCTTCCTTTCTCTCTTCTTTTTTGTAAGCTATGGAATTACGTACTCAACCTATTGCTAGACACGTTGTACATATAACTCTAGGATAAGATCTTCAACTTTATATCTTTAACTTAGCCAACACATCCAACTAATGATCTTGTTTCTATTTAATACTATGACTATAAATACAATACCCTATTATCTCTTAACATAGGATATAGTTTTTTTAATCAAGACGTAGTCAAACTCTATCTAAATTTTGAGCCTTGGAGCTCAAGCAACCACGCATATTCGCTTTCTATAGTTGACTAATCTTCTCTTGAAGTTCCCAATGTCGTATGTCTTCATTTTCACTTCGTTCACAACGATCTTCCTTCGCTTCTCGTCAAATGCCCACGTTCACTTTTATCTGTGTGTTCTTTTGCCCAACATTTTTGTTCCTTAGTTGACTGGTGTTCCTTTACTTCTGTTTTCTCTTTGTTTCCACTATTCCCAAACTCATTCTGTAACCTGAAACTCACAGGAAAAAGTAAACCATAAAACCTAATAATGTTTATCATTATCAAAACCAATGAGAACAACATTGTTCCAACAATTTCTCTAATTTTGATGATGACAAATCCATCTCAAAATTGTCCCTTATATTGATATGCATGTTTACTTCAAAATATAGCTCAACGTTTCCAGCAATGATTTTCCGCATATAGTATCTCATTACTTACCTCAATCCCAATCAAATTCCCCCTCAACATTAGCATTGCTCAAATATTTAAAGTATGGAACAATAAGACTGTTAACTTCCATGAATCTAATTCATCTCACAATTTTCCACACTTTCCCTTCCATGAACATCACTTTATCGTCTTCTTTTTTTTCTTCTTCTTTAGCGATTCCATGACCCTTTCTTCTTTGACTCTCAACTAGAAAATTCGCCATGGCTGTGACAACCAACTTAACTTATATGTCATCCTTTCCATTTCGTTCCAAATGGACAGGTGAAGTAGCCTCCATCTCCGCCTCCTAGGAGGGCGACTTCATGGATTCGGATTTGGGTACTGTTGAAGCCCGGTTTCAACAATGTGAATTAATTAGTGATCAACACATCACTAATCCCGGTGTTCATTGTTCTTGATCTCATAAATTCCACTTCATGTCAATCGGTTCTCGTCATTGCTGAAATGCCTCCCCTCTAGTTTCCTTCAAACCTGAAAAAGACCCGAGGGCTTTTCCGGGCTTGCCACTCCGACGCTCAAGTCAGTTATTTATACAAGAAGCATATATATATATAGAAAAGTTAGGATTGAGAGATTTACTTGTCCATCAAACTACCTTCGCGAAGGACTAGGCAAACTTTTCATAGACGAAAGCAACACCAAAACCCCAACTAACACACCCAACAGAATTAGAGCATCAATGAACCTTAAATGAGTATACTTTCCATTTATTTCATTAATAAGGTGTCGAACCTTCTAGTATTGTTTATTCCATCAAAGGCATATCTATTAAACTAGCATATACATTCAAGCATTTAGATAAGGCATTGAGCAAGTATAAACGGTCTCAAAAGCTATACAAATGTCTCCTTCATCAAGCTAAGTGCTAAAACTCATTGGCCTTGCCTAATCATAACTTGAACTTATTGCTTAGCTTATCAAAGGATATTCAAACTAACTCCGTGATAGTTAATTTTATCCATACGAGTCGATCTTGTCACCCTGAGTCCGCTAGTCATCAGGCACAATCTTGAATCAACTCACTCATTCTACCCGTGCCAACAATAATACGATTCTGCTATAAGATTGTTCCTAAACCAGTCCAGTTGTACGAGACAATAGCCAAAAACACTATATACACATACAACCAAAGTTTAAGTAAATACTCTTCTCAAGAGCCTTCCCATGGAACTAATCTCATGGACTAAAATGGCTAAAGAGTCACATGTAGAATCTGACCGAATTTTAATAGGAAATAGTATTGCCAAAAATCATTTCAATTCAAGAAGGGGTTCACGTAATCAAGCAAAGAGAACTTAATCATGATTTTACTGAGACCAAAGCATCATATGGCAGAAAAAGACATAGGAGCAATTCCAACGAAGGCAATAAAATAACCTATGACTGTGGGTTGCAAGTCTAGGCTAACCTCCTCCTTCGAAGCCTCATTGCTACCATCGGAGATGGATCGGAGCCAGGGACTGACCTTCTCCTTCAACCTAGACATCCACCTGATAGCTGACTTGGAGGGCACGACGAAGTACAGGACGAGGCCGAGCACGATGCTCCCCGACAGCTTCTTTCAAGGTTGCTTGTTATGGGTCTTACGGACTAGCACCGGGTCGATCTCCTCGTCCCTGCAGAATTGTGGCCCTCGATCTGCCATTAGAGCTCGCCTTTCCCTTTCCCCGAGCTCCCTTCTGCTATCCCCTCCATTCCTTTCTTAAGTCTCCTCTCCATGGCCTCCTCCAGTCTCTTTTTTCTTTGCCCATTACGGCTCCCTCCTCTCCTCTCAATTGCAGCCCTCATTTTCTACCCTAAAGATGGGTCATGGGCTTTTCTTTCTGTGGGCCTTAAGCCCAACATAATTCTACCCCCCACAGCCAGCCCCTCAAGCTCTTCGGCTTCGCGTAGTGAAGGTGAAGGCTTGGTTCACTGATGGCCTTGTAAGAGCTTGCACTCGCTCGGATGCTTCGCGGACCTTTCTTGCGAGTTATCTCCTCTTTTCTATTTCTTTTCGAAGAATGATTTAGAGTGGGTGAGTAAACTAGTCGGGTGGGCGCGGAGCCCCGAGATATTGCACTTCGGGTTCGCAAAGGAACTTGTCGAGTGGGCGCGGAGCCCCAAGATATTGCACTTCGGGTTCACGAAGGAACTTGTCGAGTGGGCACAGAGCCCCGAGATATTGCACTTCGGTGAGCATGGCTTCACTCTAGTTAGATCGCTTCTTTGGTGTGCTTTGCACTTTGCTTCCAATCATTTACTTGTATTTCTTTTATTCTTGTTTTGTCATTTTCTTGTTAAGAGTGCAGGCACAAACTTTGTATTGAACAAAAATGCGAGCCTCTCATTGAGGGATATAGGCTTGCGCGTAAAGAAGCACATGAAGGTGCGTCATAGAAAATAGACTCGCGAACGGTGTATGCGCTTGTGCACAAGGGACCTCTCATGCGTCGAAGAGAGTGATTTCACTAATTTGTTTGTGTGGCCCAGCTTACTTTTTCACTCTATATGTTTACTTGTTTCAAGGAGAGCCTTTGCGAAGCGCTTGAAATGAATATCCCCGTGAAGGAGAGCCTTTATGAAGGATGGGCCTTCGCGAAGGAATTTGTGTTCGTGTAAGATGTGTCTTCGTAAAAAATGGCCTACGTGAAGGATGGCATCCTTGTAGCATTGCCTTCGCGAAGTATGGTTTACGTGAGGGATGGCTTTTGTGAAGTGCTATAGGTGCAAGTCGGGTGGCCACGAGCATGGGCCACCAATATTACGCGAAAGTCAGGAAGGCCTTCGCAAAGGTGACTTCACTAGTTTTCTCGCGCTGTTGTCTAACTCGCTCTCAAATGCATTGCCTACTCCCTTGCCTTTTCGTATTGCCTTTCCCTTATTGTTTTCTCGTATTCGCTTTTCTCGTATTACTTTCTTATACTCGCGCATATATTGTTTTTCAAGACTTCCTTTTCCCAAATTGCATTCACAAATCGCTTCTCAAGACTCGCTCTTTTGTGTTGCCTTTCATACTTGCACTTTTGTGTTGCCTTTCATACTTGCCCTTTTGTGTTGCCTTTCATACTTGCACTTTTGTGTTGCCTTTCATACTTGCACACCTTTTAAATTGTTTCTCAAGACGTGCTTTTTCTTACTCTCGTTTGCTTGCTCTCATAACTTGCTTGCTTTCACAACTTAATTGCTTACATGTCATACATTATATTGCTTTTTAGGGTATTGCTTCGTATCGCGCATCTCTTATGGATCAAACATATTGCTCAACTCGCGTATCTTGCATTCGCGTATTGCATTCTCGTATTACATTTATCACTTGCTTTTTCTAAACCTGTGGAGGGCGTATGGCTGGGAAGCCATACGTAAAGGGAGGCCTTTGCGAAGGCGATGAAGCAAAGGCTTCGTGAAGGGGAGCCTTCACGGAGGGTGAGCCTTCGTGAAGGGGATGGGCTCAAAGCTGGGAGGCCATGAGCACGGGCCATGAGCTCTTCGCGATGGCCGGTGAGGCCAAAAGCGAAGAACGAGAAGGCCAAGGGCGAAAGGTCGGAGAGACCTTCGCGGAGGGAGCTCCACTCGTTTTTCTCCAGATGTTGCTCAACTTGCTCCAAGGTGCAGCGCCTCTTTCCTTTCGGCCTCGTATTGCCTTTCTACTTGTTCTCTCATGAAAAGCATAATTGGTGGCGAGCGGGGTGATACCATGGATTGCGTCGGCTTGAGGGACGCTCGAGCCCCAACTACTGTAGGGCGTCGTGAAGCCTACACGAAGAATAAAAGTAGAGCATAGTGAGAATTACGCGAAGCATAAACGAAATGGAGTGAAGGTTAACCAAAACCGAAGTGAAGTGTAGTGGAGCCTGGTTCTTTGCTCCTTGCTCCTGCTCAAGCTTGTCGTTGGAAGTGCTACGCAGGGTAGGCATCTCGGCATGACATGAACCTTCCTAGTGTGTGAGGAGTTCCCCACGGACGGCGCCAGTGTTGAAGCCCGGTTTCAACAATGTGAATTAATTAGTGATCAACACATCACTAATCCCGGTGTTGTTGTTCTTGATCTCATAAATTCCACTTCATGTCAATCGGTTCTCGTCATTACCGAAATGCCTCCCCTCTAGTTTGCTTCAAACTTGAAAATGACCCGAGGGCTTCCCCGGGCTTGCCACTCCGACGCTCAAGTCAGTTATTTATACAAGAAGCATATATATATATAGAAAAGTTAGGATTGAGAGATTTACTTGTCCATCAAACTACCTTGGTGGAGGACTAGGCAAACTTTTCATAGACGAAAGCAACACCAAAACCCCGACTAACGCACCCAACAGAATTAGAGCATCAATGAACCTTAAATGAGTATACTTTCCATTTATTTCATTAATAAAGTGTTGAACCTTCTAGTATTGTTTATTCCATCAAAGGCATATCTATTAAACTAGCATATACATTCAAGCATTTGGATAAGGCATTGAGCAAGTATAAACGGTCTCAAAAGCTATACAAATGTCTCCTTCATCAAGCTAAGTGCTAAAACTCATTGGCCTTGCCTAATCATAACTTCAACTTATTGCTTAGCTTATCAAAGGGTATTCAAACTAACTCCGTGATAGTTAATTTTATCCATACGAGTCGATCTTGTCACCCTGAGTCCGCTAGTCATCAGGCACAATCTTGAATCAACTCACTCATTCTACCTGTATATACTTTGCCAACAATAATACGATTCTGCTATAAGATTGTTCCTAAACTAGTCCAGTCGTACGAGACAATAGCCACAAACACTATATACACATACAACCAAAGTTTAAGTAAATACTATTCTCAAGAGCCTTCCCATGGAACTAATCTCAGGGACTAAAATGGCCAAAGAGTCACATGTAGCATCTGACCGAATTTTAAAAGGAAATAGTATTGCCAAAAATCATTTCAATTCAAGAAGGGGTTCACGTAATCAAGCAAAGAGAACTTAATCATGATTTTACTCAGACCAAAGCATCATATGGCAGAAAAATACATAGGAGCAATTCCAACGAAGGCAATAAAATAACCTGTGACTGTGGGTTGCAAGTCTAGGCTAACCTCCTCCTTCCAAGCCTCATCGCTACCATCGGAGATGGATCGGAGCCAGGGACTGACCTTCTCCTTCAACCTAGACATCCACCCGATAGCTGACTTGGAGGGCACGATGAAGTACGGGATGAGGCCGAGCACAATGCTCCCCGATAGCTTCTTTCAAGGTTGCTTGTTATGGGTCTTGCGGACTAGCACCGGGTCGATCTCCTCATCCCTGCAGAATTGTGGCCCTCAATCTGCCATTAGAGCTCGCATTTCCCTTTCCCCGAGCTCCCTACTGCTATCCCCTCCATTCCTTTCTTAAGTCTCCTCTCCATGGCCTCCTCCAGTCTCTTTTTTCTTTGCCCATTACGGCTCCCTCCTCTCCTCTCAATTGCAGCCCTCATTTTCTACCCTAAAGATGGGTCATGGGATTTTCTTTATGTGGGCCTTAAGCCCAACACAATTCTACCCCCCACAGGTACCGCTTCGTCCACTAGTGTTAGTTCCTCCTTTTTAGGTTCTGCAACAGTCACCACTTCCTTGGTAATTGCAGCAACATCAGGTGAAGGTGATTTTATAGATTTGGTTTTGGCGGGAGTAAAAGAAGGGGTTTTCCACTTTTGGAGGGCTTGAATTCTAGCCATGCCAGCGACTATTCTAGCGTCATGAAGTTCCTCCAAGGTGGTGTCTATTGGATCTAGAAGACTGGATCAGTGTCAATTCCATGCTTGTGGCATGGGTCCTGTAGTCCATCGAACCATCTCTTCGTTCCACCGTCACATACTCTGAATCAGTCAAAGATCTTTGGGGCGACTTGACTCAGAGGTTCTCTATCGGCAACGCTCCCCGGATTCACCAATTGCAGACTGAAATAGCCCGTTGTGATCAAGGGGGAGACAACGTCGCTGCGTACTTCGGCCGTCTTAAGTTGCTTTGGGACGATTTGGGCAACTATCTAAAGCCATGCTCATGCTTGTGTACAGGCTGCAAGTGCACTTGAGTTGCCGAATTGACCACAGAGAGGGAAGAAGAGAGGCTTCATCAATTCCTGATGGGTCTTAATGGTGATTTGTATGGCAATATTCGCTCCGACATAATCGCTCAAGATCCACTCCCGACAATGAATCGGGCTTATGCCTTGGTGATTCAAGAAGAACGCCATAGGAATCTGATCAAAGACAAGGAGATTCAAACCGATGCCGCTGCATTCGCTGTTCAACGGGGTGGTTCATCGGGGTCCAACTCAGGACAAAAATCAGATCAGCCAAGCTCCAAGCCAACATGCTCCCACTGCGGCAAGCCCGGGCATGATGTCACTACGTGCTATCGGATCGTGGGCTTTCCCAAAGGCTACGGTCGCGGTAGAGGGCACGGGAGAGATAGATGCGCTGCATCGCCTACTTCTGGGGCTGGGTCAACTTCTAATGGCCGAGGTGTTGCAAACGCAACTCAAGCTTCTTCTTCGCAGGCTGCTGGACATCAGATTACTGCACATGATCGTGAGGCTTTTGTTCCCAGTTTGTCCAATGATCAGTGGAACCACGTTTTTCAGATGTGGAAATCGTTCAATGCCAACTCCTCTAATGACAAGATGATGGGTAAGCACAAGTTTCAGTGGATTTTAGACACGGGAGCCTCATTTCATATGACGGGAAATTCCGAGTTTCTTACCGAACTCCATGTCGTTCCTACTGCTTCGATTATTTTACCTGATGGATCTCATGCATCCTCTACTCAAGCTGGGACAGTTCTGTTTGGAGATGGATTACGGATCTCACCTGTGTTACTTGTTCCTAAATTACAGTGCAATCTTATTTCTTTCTCTAAATTAAATAAGGATTTGCAGTGTATTGTCACTTTGTCTGACAAACTTTGTGTGATTCAGGACCGCAGTACGAGGATAGTGATTGGCGCGGGTGAAGAGAGGGGTGTTGTTTACTGGTTTTATCAGACGACTCGTGCTAACTCACTCTGCAATGCTGTAGTATCCTCATTTGGTCGTCTTTGGCATCACCGTTTGGGACATCCGTCATTTTCAGCTTTGAAGAAATTGCCTGGCATAGATTCTGCAGATTCAAATTTATTGTATGTACCTTGTTCTATTTGTTCTCGTTCTAAGCAAACTCGAGACAGTTTTGTTCTTAGTGCAAATAAAGCCAATGATAATTTTGATTTAATTCATTGTGACGTATGGGGTCCTTATAGTGTTACCGCTAGTTGTGGTGCAAGTTATTTTTTGACGATTGTTGATGATTGCTCAAGGTCAGTTTGGGTTTATCTGATGGCCTCCAAGACAGAAGTCGTTCATCTCGTCCAGAATTTTTGCGCCTTTGTTGCCAATAAGTTTTCTAAGACGGTTTGTCGTGTTCGTAGCGACAATGGGATTGAATTTCGTCCTTTATTACACTTCTTCTCTTCCACAGGGATTGTGTTTGAAACTTCCTGTGTGGGTACTCCACAACAGAATGGGCGAGTTGAACGGAAACATCGCCACATTCTTAATGTTGCCAGAACTCTTCGCTTCCATGCTTCTCTTCCCATCAGATTTTGGGGAGAATGTGTTCTAGCTGCTCTGTACTTAATCAACCAGACTCCTACAGCTCTTCTTGATGGTAAGACTCCGTATGAATTTCTCTTTGGTCAATCTCCTGATTATAGTCATATCAGGGTATTTGGTTGCTTGTGCTATGCTTATCAAATACCTCGCGACAGAGACAAGTTTGCTGCACGTGGACGTCGTTGCATTTTTCTTGGCTATCCCTTCGGTAAGAAGGCTTGGCGTTTGTATGACCTTGAGAAGCGGGAGTTCCTTTATTCCAGGGACGTTCGCTTTTACGAGGATCATTTTCCATATGCTGACGGGCCTATTTTTCCTCTTTCGGATGTTGGACATCCGATTTTGCCAATTGCTTATGATTCTGTTTATGATCCTGCGTCAGTGTCATCTGAGTCTCCTACGACAGACTCACCTCCAGACAGTTCTCCTACTGCAGACATCTCATCTGCTTTGCTCGACAGGGGGAGTGTGTCCCTCAGCTCAACCCCTGCCACACCGACTTCACCAGCACCTGAGCTCCGCCGAAGTGATCGGCCCAGGCAGTTACCTGCCAAATTGCGTGATTTTGTGTGTAATACTACTGTCTGTCACCCCTCTCTCGCTTCATCACCCGCGTCGACACCTTCCTCAGGTACCCTTTATTCCTTAGATGATTTCGTTCATTATGACAATTTTTCGAGGTCACATGTTCATTTTTTAGAGGCTGTCACCACCGAGTTCGAGCCCACTAGATACTCTGAGGCCGTCCAACATCAGAAATGGCGTGATGCCATGACCCTAGAGCTCTCGGCTCTTGAGAAGAATGGTACTTGGACATTAACAGATTTGCCGCCAGGAAAGATACCAATTGGTTGCAAATGGGTTTATAAAATCAAGTACAACTCCGACGGGTCCGTTGAGCGCTACAAGGCTCGTTTGGTTGTCCTTGGGAACCACCAGGTTAAAGGCGTCGACTACACAGAAACATTTGCTCATGTTGCCAAGATGTCATTTGTACGCACTTTCCTTGATGTCGCTGCTGTTAAAGGATAGGCCCTTCATCAGATGGATGTTCATAATGCCTTTTTGCATGGTGACCTTCATGAGGAGGTTTACATGAGGCTTCCTCCAGGGTTTACATCGACTCTAGGGAGAGTTTGTAGGTTGCACAAGTCCCTGTATGGGCTCCGTCAGGCACCTCGCAACTGGTTTGCTAAACTGGCGAATTCTCTGTGTATTTTTGGATTTATTCAATCCTATGCTGATTACTCCTTATTCTCCTTGATTCGCGGCGAAGTGATTATTCATGTCTTGGTTTATGTCGACGACATTATCATTTCTGGGAACAAACCCTCTGCTATCTCCAAGTTCAAGGCCTATCTTCATTCTTGCTTTCATATGAAAGATCTTGGTTCCTTGAAGTTTTTCCTTGGTCTTGAGATTGCCCATGGACCATCTAGTTTATTTGTTTCCCAACGAAAATATGCATTGGAGATCTTGTCTGAAGCCGGGCTCCTCGCAGCTAAGCCGGCAGTGCTTCCCATGCCGCAAAATCACGACCTTGGCCGTGCAACGGGTCCTGATTATGCTTATCCAGAGCAGTATCGTCGTCTTGTTGGTCGCCTCATTTATTTGACCATTACGCGCCCTGATTTGTGCTATTCAGTTCATATCTTGTCTTAGTTTATGCAACATCCGAAGCAAGCTCATTGGGAGGCAGCGATTCGTGTCCTTTATTATTTGAAAGGACACCCTGGTCAGGGAATTGTATTGTCTCGGTCAAGCTCGCTGCAGCTAATCGCTCAATCGGACTCAGATTGGGCAGCTTGCCCATTGACCCGTCATTCTCTCACTGGATACTTTGTCACACTTGGCAATTCTCCCATTTTCTGGAAGTCCAAGAAGCAATCCACGGTCTCCCGCTCATCAGTTAAAGCAGAATACCGGACCATGGCCACGGCTTACTGTGAACTTATATGGCTCAAGGCCTTTCTCAGGTCTCTTGGAGTTCATCACTCGGGTCCAATGCGACTCCTTTGTGACAATCAGGATGCTTTATATATTGCTGTTAATCCCGTGTTTCATGAGCGGACAAAGCACATTGAGATCGATTGTCACTTTATTCGTGATCTCGTTCAGTCTGGTGTTGTCAAGACTTCATACCTTCCTTCATCCGAGCAACCGGCCGATATCTTTACAAAGGCCCTAGGCAAACAACAATTCACTTTTCTCCTTGGCAAGTTGGGCATTCGAGATCTACATGCTCCAACTTGAGAGGGAGTATTGGATATTTATATTGCTTTTATTATTGGAAGATGATAAGTTCCTTCTTCATGTATATATTATACCGATATGTGAATAAGAAACCGGGGGGTGGAAATATTTTCCCAAATCTGCTCTCCTTCCTTTTTGCTCAGTGTCAGTGTTGGTGGAGGACAAGTTTGATGCAGAGACCGTTGATTTCTTTGTTGTAGGAGAGGAGAAAAAGTTTGAGATTTGTGAGAGAGGTGAGGGTTTAGATATTCACGAGATTGTAAGTAAGCAAAAGAGTGGGTAAGAGAGTTGTGATTGCAGGGAGAGGAAAAGGGATGTGGCGGTTGGATTTTATAGGGATTATAAGGGTTATACTAATAATGGATACAATATTGTCCCAATTCTCACTTACCAAATATAATCCAAACTGTCTAAATATCCTCGAATATGATCTTTTCTCTCTCCTAGTAACGATTACTTTTCTTAGGGTAAATGCATTGGTTGTTCCTTTTTTTGTTACTAAATTTTTTTATCCCACTACACTCAACAGTCCTTGTTCACGTTTCCATATACCATGAGTAGAATGAAGAGGCTAATTTGGATAGCATACGTGTTCATAATATAAGAGTTTGGATCATATGCGGATCACTCTTCCCGTGCGGACGTGCGGAGCATGCACTTTTGGGTCTTATTTATGCACTTTAACGTCTTATTTGTGCACTTTTTCAAAAAAAAAAAAAATCTTTTTCAAATTTTTTTCCAAGCATTTTTCAATTTTTTTGCAAAAGTGCACAAATAAGGCCCAAAAGTGCACAAATAAGGCCCTATAGTGCATGTCCGCACGTCCGCACGGAAAGAGTGCTCTGCACCGGAACCGCACTCCATAATATAATAAAGCACATCCAAACACGTAATTTATGGTAGGGAAAATTAAAGATCAGATAACTAAACTCAAAAAATTGGTAAACAACAGAATAACTCTAAGGAACAATTACCCAGATCATCGATTTAGAGTCGCATCAAATTCAACTACCATTTCGGATTGCAATGAGGGTTAGATAGATCAATTTGAGTGTACTAGGCTCAAGTAAGATGATCTCATGCAAATGTTCAAGTTCCAAGTATCATCAAGATTAAATTGCACATTCAAAGGATAACATCAAAATGAAAACACACATGAAATCAACATAAAACATATTTATGAATTATTAAGAGACTAAGGACATCTTTAACAATTGTTAAAGGTGCTCTAAGACATTGTTCTTGTTGAATTCCGATTGTAAATGGTCGTTGGTCAGCACTCCAGAGACTTTGGTTGTGATCTTCCTCCGCCTGCTTCCATTGGACCGATCTCTCACAATTGAAGAACTGAAAGTGGAAGCTCAACTTCATCTTCTCCTCCCTACCTGAAAGAGCCTTGGAAAGGCTTCCTTCCGGGGAAGGAACTCTGATGCTCAAGTCAGCCAACAATAACGGAAAAATGGGTTGAAAGTTAAAGAGAAAAGGTTGGGAATAAAGGAATCGATTGTGAAATTGTAAGAACAAGATGCGTAATGCAACAGTGCTCTAGAAATGGAGCACAAAAGGCTGGTAGAGGTGTTGCGTCGCCTTTCACTGACAAAGAGCTTTTTTGGGAATAGGGTGGAGAGAAAGGCTTAAAGAAAAAATCCCCTTATTTCCTCTTTGGGATTCTTTTATACTGGTTTCCTAGGTTTCAAATCTGCCTTAGTGGACTGGCCTTTCCAGGCCCAAAACCATTGTGAGCCCATAGCAAATCTATTTTTGGATTGCACAGCCAGCCCCCCAAGCTCTTTGCTTCACAAAGTTCAAGTGAAGGCTTGGTCACGAAGGGAAATGATCTTATCTTCTGGGCTTCGTGGAGACAAATTGTGATGCGTCTTTGGCCTCGGAATGGTCAAGATTGCCTTGGATGAGCGGATCTAGATCGGGTAGTCACCAAGCCTTCTTATTTTGGAGGTTTCACGGCTGTCTCAGTGCGCACATGAGGAAATCTGGGAAGAAGACGCAAGCCTTCAATGTGATGAAGGGCGCGGTACCAATCACCATGATCTTTGTGAGCCCCGCACTAGCCTGCTCCATGGCTCTGATAAGGACGGCGATGACGATGTTGAGTCCAAGGAGGAGCACCGCTCTTATGAACGTCCATTTCTGGATATCGAAAACCGTCATAAGAGGTGGGAGCGCATGCAGCACAAGCAACAACGCCTCCATGAGAACACGACGCACCATCGTCAAGGGCATCAAAGCAACCCCGAGCGGCCAAGAAACTATGAAGGCACCTCGGGTAGGGACGCGCACCACCACAACGGCTCCGAGCATCGCACAAGGTGCGTCTCCCTGGTCCAATTTCAGGAGTAGGCTAAAGAGTAGATGTAAAGTTGGGGTATAAGTCTCAAAAGTTGCCCTTACATGTCCTATTTATATGGACTACAAAAGGAAGAGGATAAAATGCATTTTAAGTCTTCCCGGTGGATACCACGGTTGTGGTGATCACCACAGGCTGGTCGTGGTGGTGACAGGATATGTATTCTTCAGCTTGTGATGGCACGTGAATGTGTTGTCCGACACCGATAGGTTGTGATCCTCATTGTTGGAACCTTGACGTTTCCTCTGGTTTTGATGATGATAAACACCATTAGATTTTATGGTTTATATTGTTTCTATGAGTTTCAGGTTTCATGAAAGAATTAGGGAACAATTGAAATTATGTGAAGAAGAGAAAACTGAGGAGTGAAAGGAATGATGTGACAATAAGAAACAATCACGCTGAAACAAATTCTAAGATGTGAAGCGCACGTATTGTGAAAAGTTTATACAAGGAAACAGCGGATACAGAACGATCTTGGAAAGTAGGGGTTGCTTTGCTGTTACCATGTGAAGACTGCTAATTATGGAAACAAGATTTGATGATTTACTTGAAGGAAGAAGACGTATTTAGCATGTCTTAGGAAACTTTATATATGGAAACAATGAGTTTGCAAGTTGAAACGATTAGTTTAGAAAGATATCCTTGACTGTTATCTTATATAGTGGGTTGTTAACTATTTGGTTATTTGGTAAGAGATCTTTTCTAACACTATAAATATATGAGCATATCTTGGGGAAAGGTATCTCAGCTACCACAACCGAAGCATGCCAAAAGTTTACTGTAAGTTGAGATCGGAGATCCAAAGGCAAGGTACGAACTTGTGTTGTGAGTACTTGCTTAGGATTTTTGTTGTGTTCTTGTTTTATTGTGACTTGATTACACTCAAGGTCTAGAAGCCTAGGATCTGTGTGAGAATAGGTAGAGAGAAGGCTTATGAGATTGTACAACTTATTAATAATACAAGTACAGGGTTTGAAATCTTGCTAGGGTAACACAGATGTATAGGTTTTTCTCTTTTCAACTGGTTGGTTGATTAAGTTTCCTCTATAAAGGAATTGTCTTGTTGTTACTCTTTGAATCTATATTATTTCTGTTGTCCAGGGAACAGTATCACCGTTCCCTGTCTAACACACAACGATTCAACAGTTGGTATCATAGTAGGTTCGCTCTAGATTGTGTGTTTGCTTTTCAGATTCACATGTAACAGAGTCTTCAAGTCACGAAGTTAGGAATGAAGATGATAAGCCACCGTCTCTCGCCCAAAGGCAATACCAGCAATGGAAAGATCAATTCACAATCTGGATGAAGGACGTCGATGAAGAATGTGGAAAATCATTGAATTTGGTGATGAAAAGATTGATGATGAAATCACCGAAGGAAAAGGCGGTGAGAAACATTATATCAAGGATGTTATATGTTACAACCGCAAAGACAAAGGTCACTATGCTAACAAGTGTCCCAAGGGAAACAACTCAGACAACACCAATTGTAACAATACTAGAAACGACAAGAAGAAAGCTTTCGTTGTTGTCTGGGGTGATGATTGTGTCGACTCTGATGATGAGCCAAAGGCATGGGGTAACAACAAAATGTATGTAATGAATCTGAAGTCATCAAGCGACGAACAATAGGTAGATCCTGAAACCTTTTTTTGAATCTCTTGTCAATTATGATAAAAAGGCTTTGATCTCTCTTATTAAAAGCATGTATAATGAAAATCTTAAAAGTCAAGAGGAATTGAATATTGATGAAGATAAATGTGCTGAATTGAATGAATCTTTATCTAGAACTGCTAGTTCCTCTGTTGTTCCCTGTGATAAATGTGATGCTACTTGCAGTGAACTTGAAAACCTTAGACAGGAAAATGTTTTTCTATGCTTTGACCTAGTGTCAAACAATATTAATATTGTCTTGTCTTATGAACCCACTAAGACAGAGAGGGAACTATCTCAGATGAAAGCTCAGATTAACAAAATCCACTCTATTCTAGTTGAGCATAACTTAAGGAGGAAGAGATTACCTTTGTTGAGTCCAATTATAGTGTAGGGTACAAGGGTGAAAAGAAAGAGAGTGAGGAACATGAGTTCCCATACATGAGCTTAGAGAGTTGAAGGATAGGGATCTCCAGAGCACCAAGGATAGGAACTTTTATCGAGATGAGCATGTGAAAACTCTAGAGAATGGGTTAAATGAAAATCAATCCTGGTACATAGGCCAACATGCCCATAAGATGTATCTCAAACAATTCCAGGGAAACCTACCTAGTACACCTGATCTAGTTAGAGCCAAACAACGTAGGATCTTTGTTCCCTACCGTAAGTACACCTTGGGGGATTATTACAAGATATGTTGGCATTGTGGGAACAATGGTCATGTTGTGAGAAATTATGCTAAGAAAAAGAAGTTCACTGAAGAGCACACTCATCGCAAGAACAGTAGAAGTAACAATGCTGATTTGAATGATTATGATGCATCTCCTGACTTATTCTATGCTAAGTCTAGAGAATAACACTTTGTCTCTAAGCGACCAGGCAAATCCAAGCTTGCCTGGATCGCTAAACACTATGATAGGTGGTTCATTGACATTGCATGCTCATGCCATATGACGGGAAATAGAGATCACATCACCTCACTTCAACGACACTCTAGGGCAAGGTTATTAAAATCGGGATTTTAGGATCGGATCACATGGGACCCTCTAGATCGGATCTTAAAATCGTAAGATTTTGTAACCAAATAAAAAATAATTTAATAATAAAATATGAATGTCATTTAACAAAAATACAAACAAATATTTAAAATTTTAAATATAAAACTTTAGAACATTGATACAATGGACCATTGACTCACCGAAACTCAAGCCTTATACACTATATTGTCAAAACTAATTGGATTTAAGACATGCGTAAATGAGACATGAAGATTTTGAACAATCGTTATTAGGGTTGCTTTGGATTTTTATCACGCATGAGTGGATTTTTGGGATTTCGAGCGTGACTACATGGGAGAGACGAATATATAGAGAGCGTAAGTATGAGAGAGGTGGAAATTTGGACAAATTGGGCACCCAAACGGGGTGTTAGTAGCTCGTAGAAGTTCAACGTTAAGATCTTACTCGGATCTTAGAATCGTAAGATCCTACAGATCCTGTGAGATCCTTTGGATTTTAGTAATAGATCCGGATCACACACCCTACCTTGGATCAAAAAATCTTAGGATTTTAAGATCTGGATCTAGATTTTAATAACCATGCTCTAGGGGAAGCGTTGCCCTTGGAGACAGTAGATGCAGAGAGACAGTAGGATTAAGAGAAGCTGCTTTGAACTCAAACATCAAAATAGAAGAGAGCATGTCTTCATGTCTCAAGATTGCTACATAAGGAATAGAAAAACCAAGGAAATTGTGTTGAAGGGTGTCTGATTCAATGATGTGTACATTGTTGACACAACCTTCAAGCCTACAAGGGAACTGTGCTTTGCGTCTCTAGCTAAAGAGACGGAACTGTGGCACAGAAGGCTTGAACACGCCAATCTTCAACTCATCCACAAACTACACAAGAAGGAACTTGTTCGTGGTCTTCTAAATGTCCAATCTAAGACCCATGGAGTTTGTGATGTATGTGTTATAAGGAAACAAACACGTTCCTCTTTCAAGAGCAAACCTGATGTTACTACTTTTCGCCCTCTGGAACTGATCCATATGGATCTCTGTGGTCCCATGAGGATAAGAAGTCATGCAGGGATCAGATATGTGTTTGTTATTGTCGATGATTACTCTAGATTTACATGGACAATCTTTCTTCCTTCTAAGGAGCGGGTATTGAGACATTTGAGTCATTCATCAAGAATGTGGAGACAAATTTGGGACAAAAGCTAAGCATCATTCGTCATGACCATGTGTATGCACTGGACAAGGCACTGTATGGCCTTAAGCAAGCACATCGTGCTTGGTATGATAGGTTGTCACAGTTCCTTCTCTCTAATGGATATAGACGTGGTGCGGTCAACAAGACATTGTTCCTTTTGGAACACAAAGAGAAATTCAAAAATATCATGAGCAGTGAATTTAATTTGAGTATGATAAGAGAATTGTCATTTTTTCTTGGATTATAAGTCTCTCAATCCTCTGAGGGAACAAGAGTACATCAACAAAAATACATCAAGGAGTTGTTGAAGAAGTATGGTAGGGATAAATCTACACCAATTAATACCCCTATTTCTCCTAACACTCGCCTTGATGCATACCTGAATGGAAAAGATGTGGATGCTACAATGTATAGGGGAATGATTGGCTCATTACTCTATCTAACGGCAAGTAGGCCATATATCATGTTCAATGTGTGTCTTTGTGCTAGATTTCAGGCAAATCCTAAGGAATCAACCCTAACCAAAGTCAAGCGTATCCTAAGATACTTGAAGGGGGGAGATCACTTGTGCCTTTGGTATCCAAGGAACAGTGGGTTTGAACTTGTGGGCTTCACTGATGCTGATTTTATGGGACACTTGGTGGATCGCAAAAGCACATCAGGGACACCACAGTTCCTTGGCCCATGCTTTCTCTCTTAGGGATCAAAGAAGCAAAACTCAGTTGCCATTTCCACCGTTGAAGCTGAGTACGTAGTTGTTGCATCGTGTTGTACCCAGGTATTGTGACTCAAACAACAATTGGAGGATTTTGGTATGTCTATTGGCACCATTCCCATTATGTATGATAATACTAGTGCTATCAACATTTCCAAAAATCATGTTCATCACTCACGTACTAAGCATATCGATATTCGTCATCCTTTTCTACGTGATAATGTTGAGAAATTTTTCATAAGAATCGATCATTGCAGGACAGAAGATCAAGTTGTTGATATCTTCACCAAAGTACTGGATATAAAACCCTTTGAGCATTTGCGAATGCTCCTTGGGATGATCTCTCTAATTTGAGGAATTACATGTCCGCTATTCCCTCAATGATTGGCTAGATCGATCAATCTTAATTAGAGAACATATTCTATTCAGCTTATTAATTGCAAAAAAAAAAATTATTAAATCTTGCTATATGTTATGTGTTACATGTAACCAATTTTATTATCTGAACCCTCATCATAAGCCAAAATGATAATTTGTTGCCAAGCCATGATCCAGGTAAACGTTCCCTATGCACCTTTCTTTGTTTACCATTTTTACTGCGTTTAGTTATCTGGATCATCTTTGTTCACTACCTCATTTTTGTTTGGATATATCTTTGAACTTTTGTGTGAACCCAATTAAATATCCAAACTAGCCTTTTGTATCCACTCAAGAATTTCGGAATCGTCCTAATGGAGCTTTGCTTAAGGGGGGACAGAGAAAGGAACATCATTGATGGGAACAGTTTGAGTAACATTGGAGAATTGCAGGTGAACATTGTTTCAGTGAGAAGTATTGCATTGAATGTTGATTTAACTGGTTTGCGGAGAGGAACGGCTAGTTTGCTAGAAAAGAGAGAAAAAGAGCCCTTACTAGAGGAGAGAGAAAATATTTGGTTGCAGGTTTGGATAATTATCTCGTCGAGGTTTTTGGGTAAGAATATTTCCTGAATTTCCATATTACCTTTTACCAAAGATCTCGTCCATCTATAAAAACCACCCCTTACCTTGAACCAAAGTCACCTTCCTCTATTGCTCAAAACTATCTCTCGCTCTCAAAAAATCTCAAAGCTTTCCTTGCTCTCTGCCGCCACCAAACCTTAAACACCTTCACCTCTCTCTCTCTTTCAAACTTCAAACACATGGCCACATCAAGCTCAACCTCCATTCCCGTTGTAGATGTCTCCAAGCTAAACAAAGAAGAGTTGGCTGCTCTCATGAAGGACATTCAAGCACTACAGGCTGCTCTTACGCCGTCTTCTAAGCTAGCCACCGTAACTAAGCCCATTGATGTGGCCATTGCTCACGAGGCTGCTTCCTCCATTGTTGAACTACATGAGGAACAGCCTCAGGGAATAGCGGCATCACCGCCTAAGGAACCAACTCATGTGTCATCACGGGATATTATGGTTGCCTCCTCCACTGATCAAGAGGTGAACTAACCCCTATAGGAGAGAGACGCCACAGAGGATGAAACTATTGCTGAGATAGAAGTTGAGTTGGAGGCTCAACCATTGGAAGTTATTGAGCCAATCCGAAAGCGCAAATATACCATCGGCTCCGACGATGTTGATGAGGAGCAAGACGTGCATATCATTAGGGAACAACGTGTGTCCATCAAGTTCTCCACCCCTACAAAATCCGATGTCGGCAAGACCACTCCGGGTACCTTGAAAACAAGATTGCAGTCGGCGAAAAAGGTTGAGAAAAACAAGGCAAAGATTGAGGAACAGTCCACTATTCCCGATTTCACTAAGGGGAAGAAGATTCTTCTATCCCAGAGAACTTTCTCACTGAGAACGGCTTCGAGGAAGTCTTGGACAAGCTTAAGTTCCAAGGCTGGGAACATTTCTTCTCCAACTGCGTCATGATCAACCCCGATCAGGTTCGCGATTTTTATCATTTCTTTCAACTCAATTCTTCTTCAACAATGGTGGGAACGTCATCAGTCTCTGGGAGGATTTGTCTTTCACCGTCTCCAATGTCGCTTGCTTGCTGGGTGTCACCGTTGATGGGTTTAGTGACATTCCCGATGACTTTGTCACCGCTACTCAGAAAGAGGGCAAGGAGGCAAGTGCTTAACGTGTCTTTAATTCCAAATCAGGTGCTACTCATGTGTCTACTCTTACTCTGCCTCAGCGAATAGCGCATGAAGTTATGAAAGTTGTCGTTCCTATGCAAGAGAAGAGGAATGATATCACAGCCACCGATCTGCTGTTGTTGGATAGGTTTTGGCATAAAGATAAGATTGACCTTCCAAGGGTCATACGGCAACACATGACTAAGTGCACTACCAAGGCTCACTTCTTAGCCTACCCGAATTTGATCAAACTCATACTGTAAAAAGAAGGGGCTTACAGGGCAGAAGGTGAAGTTCTCATGACCACTGAGTTAGACATGTTGAATATTCAAAAGATGAAGTATCAAGGTGATGATAAGGGAGCTCTACCCAAGTCTGAGATTATCAAGCGAGAAACTAGTGAAGGATCATCGAGAGGCAGCTCTATGCAAAGCTAAATGTTGGCTTAATTGCATGAGATCAAGAACATACTGTCGTTGCTTCTTGAACATTTCCTCAACAAGGACAAGGACCAGAAGGAGGATTCTTAGTCTTGAGTGGACCCCTTATTTATCCTAGCCTATTGTTCCCTCTACTCATTGATTTTTCTATGTTATTTTGCTTAGTTGTCTTCTCTTTGATCTTTTTGTGGTGTTTGTCAAGTTGTTTATCATATTTTGTAATCATCTCCCTGCTAGATTAATGAACTTTAATGTGATTAGTAAGTTGTTGCACTGTATATGTTGTTCCATTGGTTTCTTTTGATCTTTTGATGATGCCAAAATGGGGAAGTGTGGAAATTTGTGCGATTAACTCAGTAAAGAGAGGTAAAAAATTTATTGTTCCTAATTCTCTATGATTTTTGAACGATGTTAGTGCTGAGGGGGAATAATGATGCAATTTGAAGGTATGAACGGTAATTATTCATTTGAAATAAAATTTTGTTTAACACTTGATCTTAGATGCATGATGATTGATATTGATTTACTTATTATTCTCTTTAACAATTTTTGAATGGGTTTGTCATCACCAAAGAGGGGGAAATTGTTGGAACCTTTATGTTCCCTCTGGTTTTGATGATGATAAATACCATTAGGTTTTATGGTTTATATTGTTTCTATGAGTTTCAGGTTTCATGAAAGAATTAAGGAACAATGGAAATCATGTAAAGAAGAGAAAACCGAGGAGTGAAAGGAACGATGTGACAACAAGAAACATTCACGCTGAAACAAATTGAAGATGTGAAGTGTGCATGTTGTGAAGAGTTTATACAAGGAAACAACGGATAAGGAACGATGCTGGAAAGCATGGATTGCTTAGTTGTTACCATGTGAAGACTGCTAATTATGGAAACAAGATTTGAAGATTTACTTGAAGGAAGAAGACGTATTTAGCATGTCTTAGGAAACTTTATATATGGAAACAATGAGTTTGCAAGTTGAAACGTTTAGTTTAGAAAGATATCTTTGACTGTTACAAGTGGGTTGCTAACTATTTGGTTATTTGGTAAGAGATCTTTGCTAACACTATAAATAGATGAGCATACCTTGGGGAAATGTATCTCATCTACCACAATCGAAGCATACGAAGAGCTTACTGCAAGTTGAGATCGGAGATCGAAAGGCAAGGTACGAACTTGTGTTGTGAGTACTTGCTTAGGGTTTTGTTGTCTTCTTGTTTTATTGTGAGTTAATTACACTCAAGGTCTAGAAGCCTAGGATCTGTGTGATAATAGGTGGAGAGAAGGCTTGTGAGATTGTACAACTTATTAATAATACAAGTACACGGTTTTAAATCCTGCTAGAGTAACACCTAGAGATAGAGGTTTTCCTTTTTTCAACTAGTTGGTTGATTGAGTTTCATCTATAAAGAAATTGTCTTGCTGTTACTATTTGAATCTATATTATTTCCGCTACCCATGGAACAGTATTGCCGTTCCCTGTCTAACACACAACGATTCAACACTCTTGAAATGCATTTTTCTTCACCAAACCTTTGAGTTAATGCCCCTTTGGTCTTGTCCAAGCTTGAGTTAATTCCAAGTTGATCTCATCATGTTTGCGTAGCTCCCAAAAGTGCTCCTACAAGACCAAAATGACAAAAAGGCAGAGATCCGAACAAAGCAAGCAAATTCCTACAAAATGCCTAAGGAAGTGTATCTTTTATGCACAAAATGGGTTTAATATGAGTCAAGATGTAGCATATAATCATGTTATTAGAAGCCAACCCCAAACTTCATGAAGCGACCAAACTCCATGCTCATATAGGTAGATCCTTTAAAGAAAATGAATCCTTAATCGTGCACCTACAATATGCAATTCCAAAGGAACTACTAAAAATTCCTTTCAAACTCTAAACTTGTAGGAACTGAGAACATACCAAGGGACAATCCCTTTGTACTATTCAGTTTCTAGGTGTGGGCTTTCCACATTGAATTCGTCCCTGACGTTAATCATGAAGGAATTGAGTATCCTACCGCTAGGAAGCTTATACGGGTCTTGATCTCATCACCTTAGCAGACTTGGAAACCAAGTCCCTTGGCAACCCCTTTGTCAAGTGATTAGCCAAGTTTTGTTGTGACTGAACAAAATCCACCGAAATCACCCCATGCGTAAGGAGATCTGTTAATGCACTATGCCTCACGCCCAAATGACGTGATTTCACATTATATACATGACTTTTTGCTTAAGATCAGTGAGAGGATCACTTGTAATAAGGTAAAAACAGTTGGATTGGCGTGAACTGAAAAGGTCTTGTATTAATACGAGAAGTGTCATCAAATCGAGAAGTGTCATCAAAACTAGAAGTGTCATCAAAACGAGAAAGTGTCATTAATTTGAGAAATGTCATCAAAATGAGAAGTATGCAAACATTTTATCTAGTGTTGGTGAAGTTTCAGTATCGTCACCAACTAGTTTCAGTAACATCTCGAATCGTGACCAACTAGTTTCGGTGACAAGTCGAATCCTCACCAACTAGTTTCGGTGAAAACTCGAATCGTTACCAACTAGTTTCGGTGAAAACTCGAATCGTCACCAACTAGTTTCGGTGAAAACTAGAATCGTCACCAACTAGTTTCGATGACAACTCCAATCATCACCCACTAGTTTCGGTGACAACTCGGATCGTCACCCACTAGTTTCGGTGACAACTCGGATCGTCACCCACTAGTTTAGATGACAACTCGAATCGTCATCCACTAGTTTCGGTGACAACTCGAATCGTCACCCACTAGTTTCGGTGACAACTCGAATCGTCATCCACTAGTTTCGGTGACAACTCGGATCGTCACCCACTAGTTTAGATGACAATTCAAATCGTCATCCACTAGTTTCGGTGACAACTTGAATCGCCACCCACTAGTTTCGGTAACAACTCGAATCGTTACCAACTTGTTTCAGTGACAACTCAAATAGCCACCCACTAGTTTCGGTGACAACTCGAATCGTCACCAACTAGTTTCGGTGACCACACGAATCGTCTCCCACTAGTTTCTGTGACAGATCGAATCGTCACCCACTAGTTTCAATGACATCTCAAATCGTCACCCACTAGTTTCGGTGATAGCTCGAATCGTCTCCAACTTGTTTTGGTGACACATTGAATCGTCACCAAAGTTATGTCACAAATCTGTCACAAAAAATATGTCACTAAAAAATTATCGCCAAAATTCTGTCATAAAACAACTATCACAAAAAAATTGTCACCTACTGCAGTCAACGCGGGTCAAAGGGAAGGCGGAAGGTGAAGGGGGTCATGTACTTAATAAGAAGAATTTTGGGTAGAGTCATCTTATTTGATGGTTAAAAAGTGAATATTTACCAAAATGATCCTATTTTTTTAAGGTTCATTTTGTTGTTCATGAATTCTATTAAAAAGTCATTCCTAATACTAATTTTCCAAGTCAAGCAACATAACAATTCAATCCAAAAATTTCCAAAAAATCACTCTTAATATCTCTGTCTAATCCCAAAATCATAACAATCTTCTAAAAATCAATTTAAGTTTCTAAAATTGAATATAAAGCCCATAGAAAATTAGTATGAATATAATGAAAATTAAAAATAATAAAAGTTGTCGAAAAATACATAACTCTCGACTAGCCCAACAAACGCAACTGAACGGTTCAAGAGCAGGTGAAACGAAATGGGCTGGTCCGAAAGTCATCGGAAGGACATCTGGTATATCGCCATGTCCCCTTCTACTGCCTCGTATGCCCCTAGCGCCCCTTTTGCTTCGGGTCTTAACGCATTGGGCATCCACCATCGTCGCCTTCCTGATGTCACCCACCTCGCCAACTCTGGCCCGCTCGTCCACCGGGCCACCGTTGCCGCCACCACCAACAGCAGCCATGCCTCCACCACCGTCAACCATTGTCTCCACCACCGCCTCCTAAAGCCTAACGGCCTCATGTTCACCATTGACACCGCCAACAACGCTTCCGACGGTGGTGGCGGTGGCAGGCACGAATGCGGTGGAGGCGGGCGGCGATCCAGCAGAGGAGCGGACGGAGGCGGTGGAGGAGGTTGCCGGAGGTGTGTTTTTCTGCAGAGAGGCGATGGAGGAGGTTTGCGGCGGCGACAAGGAGGTGATGGAGGAGGCTGCGGTTGGAGGCAATGGTGGCGTTGTGGTGGCCGGCGACGAGGAGGTGGTAGAGGAGGCCACGATTCCGTTGGTGGTGGTGGCCGGCTCAAATCCAACAGCGGTGGCGGTGGAGGTGGTGGCCGGAGGCGGTGGCCCGGAGGAGGTGATGGAGGCGGAAGTTGGCAGTGGAAGCGAGGGGAATGGTGGCGTGGAAGAGGAGGTGCGGGTTTACCAGGGCGGAGGCAGACTTCGCGGAAGGGGAGGAAGGATCATATTACCGAGAGAATTCCGGACCCGAGCTGGTGCACGAGTTCGAGGCACGCCAGCTAGTTCGGCCGTCGACGATACCACGCCTACTGCACCGGGAGCGGACGATCTCGAGATGCCACCAGTTACGCGTACGTGGGGAAGCCAAGCGGTATGTAATTTTGTAATTTCTATTTTTTTTATTTAATAACACACACTTATAGTTTATATTTAGATTTGTAATTAGTTTAGAAATTTGATTTGGTCGAGAAATTAGATAAATTAGAACGAATTCTAAAAAATAGAACAAATTAGAGCTAATTTGCATAAAATAAAACAAACTAGAACAAACTAGAATAAATTAGAGCAAATTAGAACAAATTAGAAATTAGATTAAATTAGAATAAATAGAACAAATTAAAACAAATTAGAACAAATTAGAATAAATAGAATAAATTATAAATAGAATAAATTAGAACAAATTAGAATTAGAATAAATTAGAACAAGATTTCTTTTGTAATTCCTAATTTTTTTATTTAGGCTGTACGCGATTTCTTTTCTTCGTTGTCGGTGAGAAATCTGACGCCTAAGCGACGTTCGAGGCGGAGACATGGTGTGACCGAGTCGGCATGTCAGCGCGCGACACTCGTTAGTAGCGAGATTTTAGACGCCGCGCAGCCGTCCTCACCACCCGCCCACGATGATGTGGTTATGGAGGACGTCCGCGTCACGACTACTCGTTCCCCATCAGATGATGATGAGGAGGACATGGATCGGGATTATGTGGAGTCTTTCTATCCTATTTTGACGGCCGAGGATGATCCTAATTTTGACGGCCGAGGATTTGGGGAGGGATGACGCACCCCCAGTTGCCTATCCCTCTCCCGTTGTAGAGCCGGTTTCGGATCCCGCTCCCGCACTAGAGACTGCACCAGCTGCTACACCAGATATTGCAGCAGGTCCCATTTTAGGCACCGCTCCGTGGATGCTGGGAGGGCCACAAAGACCTACCCTCATTGTTGGCTACCCGACCCATATCGCCTTCGTGATATGGGAGCTGACTGTTGTCGAGCCGGCTGCTGCTCGGGCTGCTCCTGATGCACCGCTCGATCTCGCTGCCCCTCCGGCTAGGGCACAGGGGAGGGGACGCGGAGGACGGGCACCTGTGGAGGATGTTGCTGCCGAGGATGCACCCGCTGGGGATGCTCCTCTTAGAGGGCTTAGGCGCCGCCAAGCAGAGCAGGATTTGGTACGTATTTTATTTTTACCATTACATATAATTTTTTTTTCATATTTATCCCAATTTATATACCCTAAAAATAATTTTTTTATTTCAGACGAGGAACGTTCTGAAGGTGCACGTCCGGAAGGCACACTATCAGACTCTGGAGGAGCACGCAGTAGAGGGCCCGGATACGTGATGGGGGATAGCACAGCACAGCGGCATCACTGCTCTGGGGTCGCTTGAGTACGGGCGGATTGACGCTTGCCTGATTTTGACATTTGTCGAGCGATGGCACCCCGAGACGAACTCGTTCCATTTCCCGTGGGGGGAGATGACGATCACATTGCACGATGTGCATCAGATTCTCGGGCTGCCCATCGACGGGAGGAGCATGACATCTGGGATGGACGAAGGGGAGGTCATGCAGCGCATTGCCACTGCATTCGGTCTCTAGTTGACCGACATTGCACGGTGGTACAAAAATGGCGGAGTTCCATTGGGTTTCCTCATGAGCCGACTGACAGATATGATGTAGGCACCCGAGAGGGACGAGGGCCTGATTGCGTCTTTCTACCTGCTTACTCTTCTCGGCATGACTGTCCTGGTGGACAAGTCGACGAATGTCGTGAAGCACAAGTGGATGGCACTCCTGTTTGATCACGAGATCACCGGTTGCTATGCATGGGGAGCAAGTGTCCTGGCCGTTCTGTACAGGAACCTGGGAGAGGCTTCCCGTCGCGAGGCGCAAGGCATTGTCGGTTTTGGCCTTCTTCTGAGGGTAAGTTTTATTGTTGGTTCGTTTATAACATATTATTGTTTTAATTACTAATTTTAATTATTGTTTTGCAGGCTTGGATTTGGGCATACTTTTTCTATTTCCAAGGACATCTTGTGATGGACTTGGAGTCGATGGCAGACGCTCGGGCAGCCATGAGAGATGGCAAATAGGCGCCCCAAGGACGTGATCCGGAGCGATTGGTCGTCATACGTCGCATCCTAGACGGCGTCCGATACGATGAGGTAATTTATAACGGTTTAATTTTATGTCTTTTTCATATAATATAACGTACATTCTATTTAGATGGTTTATATATTCCTTATTTACTTACAGATACGGTGGACCCCATGGCCCAGATTGGACATTCATGCACCCTTGTACGCCACTTTGCGGTTCCGAGGCATACTGGAGTGCCTTACTGTGCATGAGCCGTACCTTCCGGACCGCGTCCTCAAGCAATTCGGATATGTACAGGGGATCCCACCCGCGCCACCTAGGCCCATTAAGTGCGTCCGACCAGCTGATGTCGAACTTTGGTTTACTCATGATCTTCCATGCCCAACAGTACAGCTAGTGTCCGGTACCCACAGTGTCCGTCTGGACGTACATCTCTAGCCCTCTTAATGTACGGATACCAAAAGTAATCCACATTCTCAACCCCAAAGTTCACCCCATATGAACCATGGGTTGTTCATCGAACTGCGACCCAGACCATTCGGGTTGGGATTGACTCCCAATGTCGGTCGAAGTTGCACCTCTACTAGAACGCAAAATGTCCTTCAACACCTTATGCATACCCTCAACCCTATCAAAACAAGTAAAAGGACTCGTGTTATAACACTTTAATGAGACACAATATTAATAATCAACTAAACATTGGTTAAGGGATACATGTTTGAAGTCCGCGTGAAGAAGTGAAGATGACGATCCGTTCATCCTCTTACTATGTTTTCCTTGTATGGAATGAGCCACTCCCTCTCAACGTACCCAACGAGGCCATTATGCCACGATTTTCTCAATCTGTCCAGCCTCTCTTCGTAGCTTTCTTCAGTGGTTGAACACCAAAGTCCCCAGCATTGGTCCGCAAAGTTCTTCACTTTCTCACTGTTTTTCAGGATTGGGGAAACATATGCCTCGATGTTGTGTTTAATATGCACCCAACACAAAAGGTGTTGCACTTTCCCTTAGAAGACTATATGAATTGCTTTGATAAGGGATTTTTTCTCGATCAGTCATTATAACCGCAGGCATTACTCTAAACTCTTCAAACAATTGCCGAAGATGTTTCATGATGAACCTGTAATGCATAACCTTTTCCCCTCGGGTAAATGCATAGGCAATGTTGAACGTCTTGTGAGTACAAGTAAAACCATCAATTTCCACCAATGGCATATCATACTTGTACAAAAGATAAAATATTGTTCTTTAATAATAAAGAACCAAAATTAAGTACATAGATAAATCTACTATTATAAAAAAAAATGTAATGCATACCTATTTGTCTTGTAGGTGGCGTCGATAACTACCACATATGGGAACATCTTCAACAAGTGTTTAAACCAAATACAGCGGAAGTCTTATAAAGTAGGGTACAGCGGAAGTCTTATAAAATACATTACAAACAAAAGTCTTGACCACACTGGTCATTGCCCAAGAGATCTCAACCTGATTAACAAAATAGCTAAAACATTCGAATGCCACCGTCGACTCCATAGTCCTTCTGTTCTTCTGAACTACTTTCTATCGGATGTGCCGAATCGAACGGATGACACCAGCCCACATGCGGAGAACAAAGTTCGTGGGTTAGTCTACTTGAATAGACTAGCAAGGGTATAAAGCAGAATGGTCTGAGTGATCGTAACCGTTTACTATCATTGTCCCTCGAATAATAACCGAAGGAACGATACATAACCCGGCACTTTCACGGAATAACAACAAGAGGTATGCACAAGAGAAGATTTTGGAAGACTGAATCTTCACAGAAATCGACTCGAAAAGAGACTCCAAGAGATTGAGTCTTTAAGGAAATATGACAAATCTGGAATGTTTAAAGAATCATACAACAATGATTTAAAAGTTGACTGAGATGCTTCGGTTCACGACCAACATCATCGCATACAGCGAATCCAGATTGGAAAGAGAACGTACTATGATCAAAGTCGAGACGAGTTTTCCTAGCTACACTATAACTTAGATGCACTACTCGCCCAAGGTTTATTAATTATGTGCGTCGAGTAGCACTTATCTGATTTATGTTTCAAAAACATGCATCACATTATTAGACTTTTACATGTGTACCCCACCATTGGGACGACACATCTTAGTATACGTTTCGTCGAGAGTGACGTACACCGGAAGGTTTGTGACACCAGCTAAGTGTCCTGCCTCTACACACTTGTGAAAGAGACCGATCATGATCTTAGAATAGTACCAGATGGAGACGAGCCACCCCGATACCAGATTATAAAGAAATGACCGGACGAAGTCCGAGTACATTCCTAACTAACAGTGCTAACCACACAGATACAGCACAATAACAATTACAGAATAAATCCACATAAAGGCCCGAAAGGCGATCACAGATAATAGCGTTGTTCTAACAGATATACAACCTATTATATGATTTTCAAAACAGTTTATAAATCACTTCCAGAAGAACACAGTAATAATCGTTCCAAATTAATTAATCAATTGAAATAACTGATAATCAATGTAAATATGGAAACGATGAGCAAGAGCGAACCGCCACTTGCCTTAATCCGTAGAATAGAAACAAGCCTAACGATGACGACGGGATTCCGGGCTCGACACGGGTATAGCTTCGACAGCACAACGACCTTCGAGTTGACCCATAAAAGGAACCCTAAGTTAGATCCGACATAACCACAGTACGAATCTAAAAACGACGAAAGAAAACGAAAGGAAATGACGCCACAACGACGACCATCAAAGCCAAAGAGGCATTCTGGGCTCTGGCGGCGGTCGCTGTTCTTGGCGGCGGTCGCCGCAGTTCATCACGGCGGGCACCGTGAAGAATACGGCGGTCGCCGTGAAGAACTCAGACGACAGAAGCGGCGAGAAAACTCACCCAAAACACGAGCGACTCAGCCTCCTTCGACTTGCTTTGGTTTCTAACCTCCAAGGCTACCAAAAGCTTCACAAAGGCACTCTGGAAACACCACCAAACGACACCGGTGAAAGCTCCAGAAATCCGGCGAGGCACAACTCCGGTGAGGCAAGAATTTGGGAGTGCTTGGGCTGTGGATTGAGCTCAAAACCCCTCCCAGACACCTCTTTGTATAGCCAAATGCCAGGAAACACAGTCATTGCCCTACGAAAAGCTACTCCGGCGCTGCCAGAGCCACGCCGGCGACCTTCGAGCAAGGACCTCCGGATAACAACGACGGCGGGCGCCGTCATAAATGCGGTGGGCACCGCCATAGGCATGGCGTCCCCAGCTAGGAGAAGACCCAGCCTGCTCCTCGAGCATTGCGACGGCGGGCGCCGCCCTTGGCTTTACCGCCTCCTCAGCTCTTAGACGAAAACGATATTAACCTGGGATAAAATTATCGTACGCGAACGAGTATTAAAATCCAAAGCATGTCGTCTGTATTTTATTTCACTGAGAAAAATATTACAGATACAGAGAACATTACCGAACGTCTTAAACTCTCTGAATTAAATCCGACGTACATAACGGGTACTCGGGAAAAATCCCGGAACTCCAGAAATAGCTTACAAAAATACGGGGTATCACATCTCCTCCCCCTTAAACGAAGTTTTGACCCCGAAACCTAGGTCGAGAATAACTCGGGAAAACGCCTGAGCATATCTGACTCGGTTTCCCACGTTTCCCAAGTAACTTCCTTCGATCCAGACTTGGATCACTGAATCTGTACCAACGGTACAATCTTGCTACGCAGCTGCTTCTCACGATGCTCCAAAATGCGCACGGGCATCTCCTCATAAGTACCATTAGCTTGAATCTCGATGTCCTCATAACTCAGTACATGAGACTCATCTGGCATATACTTTCTGAGTAGAGATACGTGGAACACATTGTGCACTGGGTGGGCCGATGGCGGCAACGCCAAGTGGTACGCTAGAGATCCCACTCTATCCAGAATATCGAATGGTTCCACGTAGCAAGGGTTAAGCTTCCCACGCTTACCAAACCTGAAAACTCCTTTGGATGGCGATACCTTGACAAAAACCTTGTCACCGACCTCGAACTCGATAGTCCTGCGCTTCCGATCTGCGTAGGACTTCTGTCGACTCTGAGCGGTTAACATCCTTTGTCTGATCAAAGCAATGTCTAAAGCCGTCCTTTCAACCAACTCTAGTCCAAGCAGAATCTTGTCGGCATTATCATCCCAACAAATCGGAGATCTGCATCTGCGACCATACAAAGCTTCAAATGGAGCCATCTTGATCGTAGCATGCCAGCTATTGTTGTACGTGAACTCAATCAGACTCAAGTTGTCCTCCCAGCTAGTCGGACGATCGAGTACACAAGCTCTAAGCATATCCTCCAGGGTCTGAATGGTCCCTTCAGACTGACCATCTGTCTGAGGATGAAACGTGGTGCTGAACCTCAAATCGGTTCCCATAGCCTTATGAAGTTCCTGCCAGAACCTTGACATGAAACGGCCATCTCGGTCCGATACAATGGTCTTAGGAATGCCATGTAAGCGGACAATCTCCTTCTGGTAGACTTCTGCTAACTTCTGGGTTTCCCATGTGGTCTTGATGGCTATGAAATGAGCACTCTTCGTAAGCCTATCCACAATTACCCAGATAGCATCTCTCTGACTTCGAGTTTTTGGTAGCCCGGTGATGAAGTCCATGGCAATGTCCTCCCATTTCCATTTTGGCACTGGGAGAGGTAGCAACTCACCACCTGGCTTGCGGTGTTCGATCTTGACCTTCTGGCAAGTTAAGCACTTTGCCACAAAGTCTGCTACGTCCCACTTCATGTTTGGCCACCAAAACTTCTTCCTGAGATCCTTGTACATCTTGCTAGAGCCAGGATGCACAGAATAAGCAGATGAATGAGCTTCTCTCATTACCAACTGACGAAGACTCTTTGTGTCTGGCACACAGATCCGATCCTGAAACCAAAGCGATCCATCATCCTGAATCACAAAATTGGGAGCTTTCCCGTCCATCACTTCACTGCTTAGCTTCACCAAGACGATGTCATCAACTTGCTTTTCCTTGATCTGATCCAGCGGTGTAGCCTGAATTTCCAACATACTCAGGTACCCTCTACGCTGGTCATACAAGACTTCAATGTCGCATGACTCTTGGTTTAGCTTGGTCTGAGCAGTAAGTAGAGCAACTACAGTCTCGTGCGTTGTCTTCCGGCTTAGTGCATCAGCTACTACATTAGCCTTGCCCGGATGATACAGTAACTCCATGTCGTAGTCTTTGAGCAACTCTAGCCAGCGGCGTTGTCTCATATTCAGCTCCTTTTGAGTAAATATATACTTGAGACTTTTGTGGTCAGTGAAGACTTGGCATCTTATACCGTAGAGGTAATGCCTCCAAATCTTCAGCGCAAAGACAACCGCTGCTAGCTCAAGATCATGTGTTGGATAGTTTTCTTCGTACGTCTTGAGTTGCTTGGATGCATAAGTAATGACTCTGCCCCTCTGCATCAGAACACAACCAAGACCACACTTTGAAGCATCACTATAGACCACATAATCGTCGTTCCCCTCTAGGAGTGCTAACACGGGTGCCGAGGTCAGTCGTCGCTTCAACTCCTGGAAACTGGCCTCGCACTTGTCATTCCAGACAAACTTCTTGTGAACCTTGCGGAGTAAATTGGTCATAGGTAGAGCGGTCTTTGAAAACCCCTCCACGAACCGTCTGTAATACCCGGCAAGTCCAAGAAAATTGCGCACCTCCTTCACATTATGAGGCTGCTTCCAATTAGCCACTGCTTCAATCTTCTGGGGATCAACCATAACCCCCTTCTCATTGATCACATGGCCTAAGAAAGCCACTTCATTCATCCAGAATTCACACTTAGACAATTTAGCATAAAGCTGATGTTGTCTAAGAACTGACAAAGCAATCCGCGGGTGTTCCTCGTGCACCTCTTCATTCGGAGAATAGATCACAATGTCGTCGATGAAGACCACCACGAACTTATCCAAGTACTGGTGAAAACATCGATTCATCAGAACCATAAAGACTGTTGGAGCATTCGTAAGTCCAAAAGGCATCACTACGAACTCGTAATGACCATATCTGGTCCTAAACGCAATTCTAGGAATGTCTTGCTCACGAATTCTGAGTTGATGATATCCAGATCTCAGGTCGATCTTGGAGAAAACTCTCGCTCCTTGCAACTGATCCAACAGGTCATCAATCCTTGGCAACGGGTACTTGTTCTTGATCGTCACTTTGTTCAACTCTCGGTAGTCGATACAAAGTCGGAACGATCCGTCCTTCTTTTTGACGAATAATATCATAGCACCCCACGGCGATGCACTCGGCCTAATATAACCTTTGTCAAGGAGATCTTCAAGTTGACTCTTCAACTCTTGCATATCTGCTGGAGCCATCTGATATGGTGCCTTAGAAATTGGCGCGGTACCAGGCTCAAGATCAATGGTAAACTCCACGTCACGGTTCGGAGGTAATCCAGGAATCTCCTCTGGAAAGACATCCGAGAATTCTCTGACCACTGGAATATCAAGAATCGCAGGTCCATCTTTCGCGGGCAAATCCAAGTAGCAAAGGAAACCGACACATCCTTATCGTAGTAGCTTAAACGCAGCCATCGCATTGATCAGCTTGCCGTTATCAGCGTCATTCCTACCCTTGAACTTGCACACGAACTGGCCCCCATATGACACCGTCACCGTTCTTGAACTAAAGTCGATCACCGCCCCATGACGCGTCAGCCAATCCATACCGAGAATAATGTCGTATGGAGCCATGGCTATACAGATTAGATCTGCCTTGAATTCCTTACCCTAAATGGTAATTGGAAAGTCGGACAAATGCTTGGTTTCCACCAAACGTTCTCCATTAGGAAGACTAACAACGAAAGGATCGCACGAATCGTTGCACACTAAGTCTAACTTGCTAACACAGCTATCCGAAATAAAGGAATGCGTAGCACCAGAATAAACAGAATGCACACTGAAGTAGAGTGAAGGTATAGAGTACCTTGAGCAATCGGAGCGTTGGGTCCATCTGTTTCACGCATTTCGTACAAGCGTTGGCCCTAACTTCCAGAAACAGTTGGGGCCTTTCCCCTGTTCTGAGCAGTCGTCTGAACTGACGGGCTAGGAGTCTCGGCAGGCTTGAACCTAGGTCGGTTGCTCTGATGAACTGACCCTTGCTGCGACTCTACTCCCTTCTGCTTCCCTTGCTTGCAGAACTTCTGCATGTGACCATCACGTCCACACCCAAAGCACGATCTCTTCTCCTTCTGGCACTCATTGCTTTTGTGTCCGGCAACACAACAGTTATAACACTGGACTGAACTTATATTCTGACTGGACTGCTGCGTTGACCCTCCATGAGTCATGTCCGTCTTTGCTCGGCCAGACTTGGCAAAGCTAGACGGTGGCGCAGGTCGCTTAAATCCACCACCCTGATTCTGATTCTGATTCTGCATCGACCTTTGTCGGTTGCGTCTCTTAACTGACTCCTCCAGAGTCACCTCCAGCTTGTAGGCTGCATCCACATACTGCTCCAAAGTAGAGCATGTGTGGTGCACCATCAACGGCTTGATGTCTGGACTCATCCACTCGTGGAAGTACCATATCTTTTGTGCCTCGCTGGATATCTCAGGTCCAGCATACTGCAAGAGATGGTTGAATTTGGTTGCCAACTCGGTCACCTTTAAACCATCAGTCTTGGGGTATAGAAACTCCTTGTGTTTCTCCTCTCTCATAGATCGAGAGAAGAAACGGTCAGTCATCTTGGTCTTAAACATCGACCAGGTTAACACAGGGCTATCAGCTAAGCTTGTACTCTCCCACCACTCACTGGCCTCATCCTTCAACTGCAAGAAAGCTATGTGGACCTTTTCAGCCTCAGTACAGTCCACATTACGGAACAGCCGTTCCATGTGAGAGAACCAATGGGTCACCTTGACTGGCTCCCCTTTTTCCGTTGAAGCTGTCAGGCCTCATAGAACTGATGGTCTTTAGAGCACGACCATAGTTGTCCCTAGTCCTGACTGCATTCTCCTGGACATCATGATTTTCTGGCTCCTCAAACATGAATCTGCACACCTTGCGCTTGAGGTGCATTAGGTCGCATAGCATCAGCGATAGCCTGCATGACAATTCCCCGAATTGTCTCAACTGTTGCAGCATCAAACACAGCTGGTGCATTACTCTGATCCTGGCCATTGGCCCTGGATTGATTATGGGATTCAGATACATGCTCGTCTTGTGCAACATCTCTTATGATGGGTCTGGGCTCCTGACTAGTCCCAACCCCAGCTCGCCTTGTGTTCACCATCTGTTTACCGATCAAATTCCAAGTATTTCATACATTAATATTCATTCCATAAACTCAATGTAGCAAAATTACTCGGAATAGACCAACTGGGTATTTTATAGATGAACTGGAACTATTTTACAAGCTACACATAAGTCTATCATCCGAGCGCTAGGACAAAACTTGCTCGAAGATAAAAGTGTTTCACAGAGTACTTGCCGCAATACTGAAATGTTACACAAAGTACATACTGAAATACTAAGAAAGGAAACTACTACGATAGGCAACGCCAATCCTCATCAAGGCGCTCTAAAACGTCTCCTATAAGACTGACTACTCGTGCAAGGTCTCTTCGGACTAGGCTCACCATCGAGCTCTGGCGATGGGTTTCGCACCCTGCTTGGTCCTGGGTCACATGGCTCTGGTGACTCAGACCCAATCTCAGTCGTGGAAAAGAAAGGATCGTCCATAAGAAGTCCTTCTATCCCAGCCCTCCTCTGAGCGCTAGCGATCGCCTGATCCATCTGCTGTTGCTGCTCCATATGAGAGCTCATTTCGCTCTGGCGAAGGATCTCTCTCAACTCAGCCTCTGATCTCCTCCTCCAAGGCGGAGTAGGCGGATAGTCCTCGTAGATCATGGTCGGGCCACTCCTCCCAATACTGTGCTCAGTGTACAGTGCCTCCCAATCAGCATCAGTCATGAGTGCATAGGCCGATACTGTTGATAGTTCTGGACTGGGGGGAATAAACTGCACCCCCGGCTATTGACTATCCACTAGCAAGTGCCTCAAGTTGTCTGGCTCCTGGCTCTGCTCTTCCAGGTCCATCTCGGGGTCCTCCTCAGGATCATCTTCGATGGGATCCTCATCCTCGGGATCAATCTCGATCATATCCTCGTCCTTGATAGGATCTATCTCTAGCATCTCTTCTTCCTCATCTTCGTCATCCTCGTCCCCTTCCGGGACCATCTCTATCTGGTAATCGTCATCGTAATGCCCTAAGGCGTATCTAGACGATTCACCCACTTCCTGCACTGCTTCCTCCCTGAGTGGCTCTACAGGTGCAGTTACAGTGACCACTGCATCCCTAGGCGTAAGGACAATAGACTCGGGAATCACATACTTGATGTCCTCGGGCGGGCTACTGGGGCCTCCAACCTCGAAACATCGCTGGGGAATCGGAAAATCTAGCTTGCCTGGAGACGGTGGGTCCGTCTTGGCCTCTTCCGACCCCGATCTGAGAGAGAGACATGCACCCATCCTATAGGACAACGAGGAATCGAGTTAGTCTTTCTAGACATAGAAGCAAGCTTACTATATCAGACTATCCAGAAGACATGACTATGAACGGTGTTTTTAAATTCTTTTCACTTTGAAAATTCAGAGCCATTTTTAAAGCATTTTCGAAAACGGATAAATGGTTTATAAAAATCCCAAACCCGTTTTAAAACCTTTTGCTCTGATACCACAACTGTAACACCCCCAAAACTTAACCATTTTGGAAAGGTATTACCGCCAGTGACCCCAGTGTTCCTTACCGAGATCACCCAAGGCTTTACCATTTAAATACAATTTATGAAATACAAATGAAACATAATGATCAAAGCATTCAATTTTAAAACATAACATTGTCAAAGAAATATGAGTTATGGGATTACAATCCAATCCCGAATAGGCTAACACAGAGTTAAACCAAATACAGCGGAAGTCTTATAAAGTAGGGTAGAGCGGAAGTCTTATAAAATACATTACAAACAAAAGTCTTGACCACACTGGTCATTGCCCAAGAGATCTCAACCTGATTAACAAAATAGCTAAAACATTCGAAAACCACCGTCGACTCCATAGTCCTTCTGTTCTTCTGAACTACTTTCTATCTGATGTGCCGAATCGAACGGATGACATCAGCCCACATGCGGAGAACAAAGTTCGTGGGTTAGTCTACTTGAATAGACTAGCAAGGGTATAAAGCAGAATGGTCCGAGTGATCGTAACCGTTTACTATCATTGTCCCTCGAATAATAATCGAAGGAACGATACATAACCCGGCACTTTCACGGAATAACAACAAGAGGTATGCACAAGAGAAGATTCTGGAAGACTGAATCTTCACAGAAATCGACTCGAAAAGAGACTCCAAGAGATTGAGTCTTTAAGGAAATATGACAAATCTGGAATGTTTAAAGAATCATACAACAATGATTTAAAAGTTGACTGAGATGCTTCGGTTCACGACCAACCTCATCGCATACAGCGAATCCAGATTGGAAAGAGAACGTACTATGATCAAAGTCGTTTTCCTAGCTACACTATAACTTAGCTGCACTACTCGCCCAAGGTTTATTAATTATGTGCGTCGAGTAGCACTTATCTGATTTATGTTTCAAAAACACGCATCACGTTATTAGACTTTTACATGTGTACCCCACCATTGGGACGACACATCTTAGTATACGTTTCGTCGAGAGTGACGTACACCGGAAGGTTTGTGACACCAGCTAAGTGTCCTGCCTCTACACACTTGTGAAAGAGACCGATCATGATCTTAGAATAGTACCAGATGGAGACGAGCCACCCCGATACCAGATTATAAAGAAACGACCGGACGAAGTCCGAGTACATTCCTAACTAACAGTGCTAACCACACAGATACAGCACAATAACAGTTATAGAATAAATCCACATAAAGGCCCGAAAGGCGATCACAGATAATAGCGTTGTTCTAACAGATATACAACCTATTATATGATTTTCAAAACAGTTTATAAATCAATTCCAGAAGAACACAGTAATAATCGTTCCAAATTAATTAATCAATTGAAATAACTGATAATCAATGTAAATATGGAAACGATGAGCAAAAGCGAACCGCCACTTGCCTTAATCCGCAGAATAGAAACAAGCCTAACGATGACGACGGGATTCCGGGCTCGACACGGGTATAGCTCCGACAGCACAACGACCTTCGAGTCGACCCATAAAAGGAACCCTAAGTTAGATCTGACATAACCACAGTACGAATCTAAAAACGACGAAAGAAAACGAAAGGAAACGACGCCACAACGACGACCATCAAAACCAAAAGCCAAAGAGGCATTCTGGGCTCTGGCGGCGGTCGCTGTTCTTGGCGGCGGTCACCGCAGTTCATCACGGCGGGCGCCGTGAAGAACTCAGACGACAGAAGCGGCGAGAAAACTCACCCAAAACACGAGCGACTCATCCTCCTTCGACTTGCTTTGGTTTCTAACCTCCAAGGCTACCAAAAGCTTCACAAAGGCACTCTGGAAACACCACCAAACGACACCGGCGAAAGCTCCAGAAATCCGGCGAGGCACAACTCCGATGAGGCAAGAATTTGGGAGTGCTTGGGCTGTGGATTGAGCTCAAAACCCCTCCCAGACACCTCCTTTTATAGCCAAATGCCAGGAAACACAATCATTGCCCTACGAAAAGCTACTTCGGCGCTGTCAGAGCCACGCCGGCGACCTTCGGGCAAGGACCTCCGGATAACAACGACGGCGGGCGCCGTCATAAATGCGGCGGGCGCCGCCATAGGCCTGGCATCCCCAGCTAGGAGAAGACCGAGTCTGCTCCTCGAGCATTGCGACGGCGGGCGCCGCCACTGCACGGCGGGCGCCGCCCTTGGCTTTGCCGCCTCCTCAGCTCTTAGACGAAAACGATATTAACCCGGGATAAAATTATCGTACGCGAATGAGTATTAAAATCCAAAGCACGTCGTCTGTATTTTATTTCACTGAGAAAAGTATTACAGATACAGAGAGCATTACCGAACGTCTTAAACTCTCTGAATTAAATCCGACGTACATAACGGGTACTTGGGAAAAATCTCGAAACTCCAGAAATAGCTTACAAAAATACGGGGTATCACAGTTACATTACCGGGAAAGAAAGTCCTCAAATACGCAACAATACCTTTCGGCCCCATGAAATGTTCGTCCAAGCTCTTAACCACGAGCTGCTCATCGGGGGTCATTCTACCCATGTATGGATGCCCAATGAAGCTAGTCGGAAGCGCATGGTTGTGGCGACCTTCTATCACATCCAAGATCCATTTATGAGTAGTCGACCATGGCTTTTTCTTCAACCGAACCCCATACAACTCAAATTTGCATCTGCACTTCTTCGATCTGGTTTTATAAATAATCTCAACTCTCTTTTTCGGATCTTTTTCATTAACTTTTGGCCTTCCCGAACTATATTTACCGTACTGCTCACAAGTCAAACTAATCATTCTCTCATTTGAGTTACGAATGACTAGAACAATCATCAAATCTTTTGCCTTCTGCCTAGCCCAATCAGCCAATTCCTGACGACTATCCCACATTAGGCTAGTACGAAATACATCTCCATAGTCTCTCCCCTATACATGTTTGCATAATCACGAATGATTTAGAAAATCTCGATTATAATTTCTAAAGGCACATATCCTACTTTAAATCTTTTTTTCTTAAACCTACAATATATTCAATAATACGTACTACGTCATAAAATTTTAGGACTTAAAATTAAATTTCAACACTAACCACGAAATTGTCGCTCGAGTTCTCATCGTCATCTTCTCCGCTTGAGTCGCAATCGTCATCGTCTCCGCTCGAGTGTCCATCGTCCTCTTCTCCGCTAGCTTGCCAATCCTCATCGTCTCCGCTCAAGTGCCAATCATCATCTAAACTAGTATGAGACATTTTTCATAAGGGTGTTTTGGATATGGAGTTGAATTCGGATACTTATAGGGTGAGATTTAGCCGTTGGAAAATCTGCTCGTTATGCACGCCAAAATCAGGCGCATCTAACGGTCGTTTTTTCAAACGGCTAAATATTGTACACCAAAATCTAGCGTGCCAGTGAGCGCGCCAACAAAAGGCGTCCATATGCGCCAGAATAAGGCGCATGAGATTCATGGGCAACGGTTGTTTTTTCAAACGGCGCAAATTGCACGCCATAATCTGGCGTGTAATTTGCGCGCCCACAGGTAGCGCACTATGCGCCAGATTATGGCGCATGAGCTTTATGGGCTTTTGCCCCTTTCTTACTGTTTTGCCCCCTGCATGCCAGAATTTTGCACATCAAGCATGCACCCCAAACATTAGCGCACCAAACCGCGTGCGAAAAGTTCAAAAACCGCATGTATATAACGCCCACGTTAATTAATTGTACATCAAGCACCAAATGGGGGGTCGAGGGAAGGGAGGAACACAAAAAGAAACATACCAAGGGCTTCATATAAGATTAAGCCCCAATTCAGTTGCAATGCTATTTCCAATTGAGGAAAGCTATTTCATGTAAGAAAAAAAACATTCTCAACAATGGTATCCAGAGTAACCAACATCCCGACGAGCAGAAGTGAGAATTTGCCTCTGCTGAGAATTGAGAGCTCACCTACACTTCTTCAAATCCTCAAAACATGAAAAACCCTCACAGGCCACGTGGGAAATTGCTGATTTGTCCTTGTTCAAGAGCATCTTTCCCGTTTATCTTGTAAGATATACGTACACGCATGACAAGGGATTTCTGCAGAAGATGATCAATTAAGAGCAGCACTACACAGTAGGTCTTGCATGCAAATTCGATAGTAGCATCAGAAAGGACCTGACTTTCTATTCTATCACAGAATTCTAATACCAATCAGATTTACCTCTTTTATCTCAGATGTTTAATGGAATATATAGAGTAATTCACAAAACAGGTGAAGAATAAAAACCATTCTTTCTGAATTTCATTGAAGGCAAATACCTTTCCCTGCTGGCTATTAGTCACTTGCATGTTCTGTATGATAGAGTTGCTACCACCGGGAGGAAGAGTATTATCACTAGCAGAATCCAACTGAAGCTGAAGAAACTGTTAAGACACCAGAGCACCTAACACGTCAATGTTTGTTCAAAACACAAAAGCGAACGGAAAAAATGAAGAATTCAGAGAGAAAGGGAAAAAAAAGTTGAAACTTTTACGGGTAAATAAATAAGTACATCTAATTAGCCAGCTTTAAGGCAGCAAAGTAAGCTACTGTGCAAATTTGAAGCTACACATGTTCATCTAGACACTATAGCATGATGGGATAAGCCCGTAAAAAGAGAAGAAACTGAAGAATCCAGAGCTAACAAAAGTTTAAACCCAGAAACGATAAGTTTATTAAATTAGGCAGCTTGAAATCAGCAAAGCGTACCACTTTCTTTATTTGAAGCTACTGTGAGCACATAAAGACATCGCCAGCTAGAAACCATACTAATCAAGGTTAAAGAACTTGATGTACTAAGTTTATTTCATGAGTAATGCAAAAATGACTCTCATAGATAGAGCATTACTTTATTTAAAGGCAGAAACAATAAGCAAATGAATGAGCAAAGACTGACATCAGGAATAGGGTGAACTCATAGTTACCTTAGGAACTGCAGCCTGAAAAACAAAATCAGTAAATGGGTTTGGTGACAGATTGAGAAAAGTAGTCTTGATTGATGTTGTCTCCTCTCCAGGAAGCTTAGAGAAATCAAAAATGATCTTCAAGGAGAGGCTCTCATATGCAACAACAGAAGGAAATTCTGGAACACTTTTTTCTGCGCATCATTGAAGAATATCAACACTTTGCCACAATTGACTGTCGAAAAAACTAATATATAAGTAAACAACCTGGTATTGGTGGACTTGGAGCAAGTCCATCCAATAAATCCATCATAGGAGCAACCACACTGGAAGGAACTTGTACAGAACCAGAAGAAAGTGATGTCATCCTCTCCAGTGATGTGCTGGAAGCCATGGTTTCTTGTCCCAGTGACAGTATATCAGCTGTAGTCGACGAGCTATTAGCTGTATGAGGGCTTTCAATGGACAAAAGATCCAGTAGAACGTCAGTACCAGTTTTGTGATTCCGACTAGTAGCGCCTATAAGCACAAAAGAAAAACACCATCTTCAACACGGAGAGCAATTTGATTTTTCCCTATAAATTGAAGACACGCATCTCAATCATTTTGACGCTAACCTGACTGAGATGGCGCAATTGACAGATCAATACCAAGAAGATCTTGAAGAAAACCACCTCTGGCAGAACTAGGTGCGGGGACATCATCAGAACCTAGGTCAAGCAAATCAACAAGTGGAGTAGAACCAGTTTTGACTCCAATAGGAAGGCTAACTGCTGGCCCATTGGAACTTGTCGCTGGAAAAGAAGCAGCCCTTCTGTCACTGTATGTTGCTTCATCAAGAACTGGCATTCTTTCAAGAAGAGAACCTCTGTACACACATTAACTGCGTTGTCAACCATCAGAAAATTCATCCATATATACATGAAGGCGATCATGAAAAAAGCAACAAGAAATCCGGATAAATTTAGAAAGCTGTAGAATGTACACATGACACATATACCTTATATTTTTGTGCTTTGCAATGATTGCATTAAACTCAAGGGATCTCTGCTGCAAGTCAAGGACGAAGCTTCCCTTGTATTGTGATATTATGTCCTTTACACTCCTACATATGCCAGTGGAAAAAGTTTCAGCAGAAGAATCTAGAATATCAAGTATAGCACACTCTGTTTTCCCTCTATTTGATGTTCCACGGTGATGGGAAGGGGATATCAGAGTTGTAAAAAAAAAAGTCAACAGCCTTTCTAAGGAGTTCAAAGCAAAAAGTATGACATGCTTACTCTGAACAAGCTGGAAAGCGAGAAGAGAGCTTTAACAGTGCAACCAAACACATAGCCCTGGTAGTGAGATCAGAACTATGACACTTGATGGCAATCTCAATTGCATCCACAGCATCAGATTCTGTTACCTGAATTGGTAATAAATAAACATTTAAGGTGAGAATTAAAAAAACTCTAATAATTAAAGTTCAAGTTACAGAGAAATTCCATAACATTAGATCATCATCTGCATTTAGCACAAGTTTACAAGTAAATCTTAAGCACAAACGGAAGGCTAGCTGAAATATGTATCGACAGACAGGCTCAATTAGCAAGCACTTTGACCATTGTAAACTATATACAACAAAAAAAACTCCGGATTCGAGATGAATCTAGCTACACCTACACTTAAAGTATTAACAGTAACAGATACAGCAAAGTTGTTGCCTTGCAGAACAGGACAACTAGGAAGCTTTAAGAAGGATGAACTCACGCTTACTGGGTCCTCTGTGTCAAGCACCCCCACATTATTGACCAGCAAGTCACCATATTCACCGATGCACCAAACCACCACTTTTACTAGACTTTCCTGGGAAGGAAATCAATCCCAAAGGTATATTCTGATATTACATAAACCATCTAAACAATATAAAGAGATGAATGAATGTTTCAGATAGATATATTATTGAGAAACTAGATCACAAATCTACCTGCTCTGTTGATATTCGTAGTGCTCTGTATAAGGACCTGGTCGTATACCCATGAAGATCAGAAGCATTACTTATCACAACAATAAGAGCATGCCACACTTCGTCCTTGACAAAATTTCCAGCCTACACAAAGTAATTTTGAGAAGAAATGGACCCTAAGATACTACGGTAGTTACTACAATAAAAACAACATGAAAAAGTATGTTTGAAGTTCCTTCATTTTGTAGGATAACTTGTTAGTTCAGTAGTAAATATATTTCATCAAAAAACTGATTAATGTAGTTAGCTAAAAGCTTTAAGATGCTCACTCCCTATATTACTAAGGCAAAACATGAAACTTGCAAGATGCACAATGTTATTCTTTCTTTAAAACCTTTCCATTCCAACTTACGTTAGCATTAGAATTCTTCCCTATACGGTGAAAGCAAGAGTGAAGCATGAAAAAGAGCCTTCACCAAATATATAGTATGATTATGCTTTTACAAGGACTATTGACTTCTGACTTACACAAGGATCTATTGTAGCTAGAGAAAAGGTTATTAGGCCAATTATTTAAATTAATTATCCATATCATGAGTGATGTATCAACTTCTAAAACTATATGTTCTCTTAAAATAATTCTATGGTTATAATCATCACCGCATTGAATCCCAACTGGATCCAGATTCTGAATGGTTAGCATGTCTATGGGCTTTCTTCCTTCTTTGATTATTGTCCTAATTCCTTCACCTATGCTTTCTCAAACTTGTGCAATTGCCTAATTCTCATAGATTCCATTCCATCACATATTTGGCTTCCAATTAACAAGTTTTCTACACTTACAAACCAATCTACATCAGAAGCGTCACTAAAAGGCTCATGAGGGCAATTGAATCGATGTAACGCATACCTCAGAAAGAACTTTTATCATTTGGTCAATGAACCAAATTTTCTCCTTCGAAAACCTAAATCATCAATTCTCATGTTAGGAGTTAGAACAAAAAACAGAGGGAAAACAGCAATAGATACCCAATGAAGTGAAGCAAAATTCAGGATTTGATAATTTTGATTAGAAGATATATCTACACTCAAAAATCAATAGAAAAACAAAACTCAATCATTCTTCTTATGCAGAGCTTCCATGGTTTGACAAAAGCCTAGAAACTAAACTGGCCAAATTAAACCATCAAAATTTCTACAAGATAAATTACTATTTAAAACATGTTTTGCATCTATCAACAGCATAATGATTACACAAGTAATATCCATAATAAAAATAGAGAATACAGATTTAGCTTTCATGAATACAATAGCATTTAGTCCTTTCATGTTATAGATGAGTTTCACAGTGTTCAGTAATCACTTTCAGAAGGGGGGTGGGGGTGTAACTGCTTTGGAGGTCAACCAAATCTACTAACCAATATAGATATGAATACATTAATACATAAAAGAAATAAAAAACAATAAACATACTTCTCGACAATGGAGCAAATCTTGGCTGTTAGATCTTCCTTGAATTCCTGTGCACTTATTTTCAAATAATCAATCAACTCTTTCGTCAGAGATTTTACATTGCTCTCATTGACTAGCAGATAAACAAGTTCAAGGGCTCTTTTCCTGATTGAAGCATCTGAATCCTGAAAAGTAAAGGCAGCGAATAGCTATTAAATTCCAATTCAACAACACATGAATATAAATCATCTTTTCAGATATTTTCCACTTTCAACTTCATAATAACTTAACTAGACAAAAAATTACATAGCATCACCTTGACACACTCCAAAATTATAGTGCGATGCCTCTGTACAGCTTGAGCATCAACTGAAACAGCCTTCATCAGTATATTCAACGCAACATATCTGAAAGGGGCATAAATAGATCACATTATCAGCCACATGACCACAGTCCACAGGGTTAATCATGTCTCAATTGATCTCAGACTTGATAAACCACAGGATATTATTTATGACCACTGACTAAAGCCTTTGATCCCACATGGCTTGTTTTGATATTTTCTACAGTGTCCACCCCCAACATCCTCCACTTCTCTCCTTAATACATTATGCACCATCTACTCTTTTCTGTAACCAATCTTTAGCTATAACAGATTTATTTAGTTGTTTAATCATAAGAAAGATAAATATAACTATCATGATGACATATTATTTCTAGCCAGAATTAAATACTACAAGCTTCACTTTCAGCATTTCCAGACTAATAATCCCCCATCTTTAAACAATCTTAAGCTTTGAATATAGTACATTTTCTTCCAAAGTAAATAAAAACATACTACTCATGTTGCTTGAATGAAATGATTACAGAAACTCCAACACAAGTACACAACAATGCTGAAAGTATAGCTTTGGGCCAAGATGATAAGTAGCATTGCTTTCGGCAGTACCTAATATTATTGTCCCTATTAGACAAGAATCTTCCCAATATATTGACGGCAAGAACACATAAGCCACTATTGTCTTCAATGCTCATGATTGTTTGAACACACTGATAAAGAATGGCATTTCCAGCATTCTTATTGGACTCTGTTTTTGTCGCTACCTAGAAACACACAGCACATCTCAGCGAGACTACATAACTGGAAAATTCATATTATAGAATGAGCACCACATAGAATATTGCATAATTATTACAGTAAGTAGTCAAAGTAGCACAAGTAAATCTGACAAGGGAAGGGTAACTGTCCTTGACTCCTTGGATCATGTAACACCAATATCACAAAGCATAAATTCAGAAACAATGGTACTTAAGATGGAAAGTTCTAGGAAGAAGCAGAAAAAGAGTGTTTTAAACATACGAACTTCAAATCTGGAAACATTAAAGTTAAGTGAAAAGGAGCATCAATATGTAAACTAATAAATGGAATGATTCAGTTAGCAAGAGTTGTAAGTACGGAATGATGCCAAGTTCTACTGAAACGCAAGGAAGAGGAATTGGTATGCTTAGTAACTTGCTTAGAATACACTAAATCTCATACTTTGGTGAGTTCTAGAGGCTCTTAAGGGTTTAAAGAACAAAAGTTGTTCTGGCTAGGTATTTTTCTGCTTTATTTTTATCAGCTAGGTTTGATAAGATCTTCTGCCACCATGAGGTGCAGTTGGAAATATGGTCTGATAAGATTGTTTATTTGGCCTCATTTTGCTTCATCTATGAGTGATTTTAGTGGGATTCCTTTTTCCAGCTTGGCCCTAGTTGCTGATCCCATTTTTATTGAATTATTTGGCACTTGAATCGACATACTGTTGTATATTTTTTCATTATGTAAACGTAAGGATGGAATTCCAATGGCAACTAATTTCAAAAGAACATTAGAAATTTTCATTTCTTCAAGAGAAAACATGAAAGGGTGTATGTATACCACAAATACCTGCATGCCCGGTACGTGATAACTGGGATCTAACCTGTGCAAGAATGTCATTCATAGAGTCACTAGCCTCTGCATCTCCTTCACCCAATACACCCAATAGCTTCAGCAATCTGATATGTAGGAAAGGGTCTGCAATTCCTGCAATGTCATACTCTGGTGCATATGAACTGTTTGCAAGGTCCTTCAGAACTCTGACTAGAGAATCAGTGCATTTCTACATACGTAGGAAACATAGATCCGGGTCAAATGAACTACTAAATGTATAAAAGCTCACAGCATATCCACAATTCATTCTCCTTTGGAAAATAAATGCGTTATGGTTCTGAAGTCTAGGCTAGTATGAAAAGAGGAAACAGACCCCTATAGGAACATATAACTTACAACTACCATGCTATACATAATATGATTAAGGCACCCCTCACTCAAGTAAGCCAATGTCATATGTCCAAAACTGACTTTATATAACAAGCAAGACACTTACCTTTCTAAAATATCCAAGGGCATCTCTGTTGACTTTACATAACTCTGTACACAGCTGAACTCCAGTTATCAGTACTCCATGATGCTTTTCTTTGAGCAAAGCAGCAGCAGGATTTACAAAGTTCTCCGCCAGGTCAGGAACTTTCTTTATGATCCTTAAGGAGCATAGAGCTGCCTATTTCACAGAGACATCATAAACCAATTGACAGTTTCTGACATGCTACATCTGAATCAAGTAATTTAATAGGAAATATTACATAACAGTTTATTAACTTTCCCAAAATCCATGTACAAAAAAACTTTTCCAAGTAGGTTCAAGGTTCACAGTTTTGAACAAGACTGCGTCATTGAACAATCTCGTAGCCTCAAGGACAGTAAGAATTTCTTACAGTACTTTGACGCATACAAGACTATTGATCCTCTCCCTGGCATGGGGTGCTACAGAGAAGCCTTTGAAACAATCCAAAGGTTGAGTTTCATCTATTTTATATAATCAATAGTTCATAAGGAAAGAAGGAAGAAAACAGAAAAATATTTAATTTAAAAGATAATTTTGGTCAACAGGAAAATACAAAAAAATAATTAAATGAGTTTTGAAGTTTTTATTTGTTAAAGTCCGGTGGGCCGATAAACGGGGGACGTGTCAATCCGTGCGCACAAGCGCATATAAGCAAAGCAAATAACTGAATAAGCCCAGTGAGGCTCTATCCTAAAACCAATTGACAATAGGAGTAGCCCACCACCCTTATATACTAGTCTTGTTTTAGTCTCAATTTCCGATGTGGGATAACTTTTATCTCCATGTTATTCAAGCTAAGATATCACTTCATTACATAATCTTAAAAACCCTTGGACAGAAATGGATAATTCAGACATTGGATTATCCCTAAGGCCTCTCCTTGACTTCCTATGCCATGAAGAGGGTTCTGCCTCCCTAAACAATGTTTGTCCCTCCTAGAACTGTGAGAAATGTAAGGCTTTACACAAGTGACAACTGAGGCTTCCGATTCAGTGCCATGCATGGTTCTTTGGTAACCTCAAGTTTAATGAGTAAATTCCTTCATAGAGAAAGTGCTAATGAAGGGAAAGAAGAAGAAGAAAGAATGAAAGAAATAGCAAGAGTATTGTATAGATCTTAAATTGTTTACAACATTTGAATGAAACAACAAACAAAACTGCAGCATGCAAACAAAAAGAATTTAACCTGAAAAAATATATTGGACTATTTGATTGATTTTAAGCAACTCCAAGTCTCCAATGTATAAAGATCTAACACAAATTCATACTGACAAGAACATGAATTCATTTCATTTAACCAATTCCACAAGTAAACTAAAAGTTATTAGCCAAGATTGATGACAATTGACAAGACACCAAGTGTAACTTTTTCACCCCATCTATCGTTCTTCGAATAGTCCCCAAGGAAGTATTATGTACTTCAGCTTCTCATCCTTAACCCAGAATACAGATTTGCATGCATGCAGAAGAAAATTGGGTAAAATACATACCTTCTTCCTGACATTTGGATCTCGGAAATGAAGTAAACGTTCTAATTCTGGTGCAAGATCACGAGCCATTTCTGCTGAACAGATATTTCCTAGAGCGCAAAGAGCAAGCCCCACGATGTGCTGGTTTGAATGATTGAGATCTCTATGAATTTGTTAAGAATCACACACTTTTTCCTCAGGAAACAATGTTTATTATATTGAATCCTAGCAATATTTGTAACAAAAATATATAAGCCAAAAAGAATCACAAGGCACAGATACTGCTTCAAGGAATTTGTAACCAACATTAGAACTTCTTGTCTTTCATCAAGAAGCAACATAAGACCGAGATATCCAATTCTCTTTTCTGGAAACCCAGGAGATGCAATTAGTTTCAAGCACTCCATCTGACCAAAATGTGCTGGGTAACCAAGCATGTGAATAAACATGAGCTTTTCCATGTTGCGATGTCTATAATCAGGATCATTTTCACTAATTGATGTGCGTATAGCCGCGCATTCTTTTCTGACAACAGCACGTTCCTCTGCCGCAGTTTTACAAGTACGGATAGCCCGAATCATGTCCCTGTATCAAAGTAACATGCAAAATTAAAAAGACAGATCATCAGACTGCAACAGATTAATTGAGTCTTGATTTAGCGAGCTTATCAATTCACATTAAAACCAAGCTGAAGCTTCATCAAAGTTTGTGAAAGATTATATAGGAAAAGGAGTAAAAGGAAGAGTGACTCACTAATATAGCTTTTATTTTGTGGTATTATCTTATTCAGTCTTGCGAAAAGCAGTAAATTCATTTTTCTCTTATTTGATCACAAAATGCCAAAATGGTATTATAACTTCTTAAAATTTCCTGAACTTTCTTACGCAACATCTTTCATTCACTTCATGAACAGTGATACCTGTTCAGGTTGAATTTATCAAACCAATAACCAACTTTATGCATAAGCAAATGGCAGTTCCATGGATGATCAAGTTTTAAAGTTACTATTGATACTCCTAGGCCACATATCTTAAGGATCTAATGTGTGTGCAATGTTCATTGGCCTCTACTACATTTGTCTCATCTCAAGAGTAACCAATTTGAAACAAAGACACAAGAAATTAATTCTTTATTCGCAGCCAGCTTAATTGACTGGAATCCACTTATTACCTCTCTTGTGTCAAAGCATTCTACTATATCTGTTGCCTAATAAGTCCGGTCATACATTTCAAACTCTCCTCCCATCTCACTCACAATATTGTATAAAACACACTACACCAGTAGGAATTCCTAGTGATTATAAATCACAAAGTTGACTTGCCACCTTCAAATCATGCAACTTTTTTGCAAATCATCACAACTCTCAAACCAGTGATGATCCGTTCTTTTCAACATGAAAGGGAATTTCAAAGAAACAGCAATTCCTTTTGAACACCAAAGGTATGTTCTTATTCTTCTCCCAAATTGAGCGAGTTTTTAACCCGAGGCTAGTCACAAGGCCACTTCAACTACAGAGATACTGAAGAAGCAATACATTGCCCAGCACATGTTGGATTGAGCTTCTATATGCTAGCATAACAGATACTGAAACATACAGCATTTTAACGCTTTTCGGAAAACTAAAACCAGTAAAATGAATCGAATTCTACTTCAAATACAATAACATTCAATTCACGGCTAATCAAAAAGACAAAAACCAATTACTAACATACCAAGCCATCAAAGTGGTCACAGCAAGAAACTATAAATCGATCTGACAAGGCAGAAGAAAAAAGGATAAACTGACCTCAAACGCGTTTCCGAGGAGAAGGGATTCATGATTGCGGGTCTATGAACAGGGTGAAGTCCCTGGCTAATCCTTCGATTTAAATCCTACTAGAATCAGAGCCCGGAAACCGAAATTGTAGAGCAATTCCTGAAATCAAGATCCAGGAAAACGAAATTCGAGGAAATGAGAGAAGCTAAGGGAAGTGGATCTGGAGAGAGACAGGCAAAGAACAGTAAAAACACATGAAGGCCTGAAACAGAGACGAAGAAGAAGAAAAAGAAAATTGAATGGAATTTTGAGCAACTTACTTTTACACGATACAAGTTATATTTTTATTTTTTTTGAATGGGAAGGTGGTTTTTGACACCTATTAAGCTTCATTAATATCATCCAATCGAATTACATGTCAAATCTGGCTAGGAAGGGACATATTCCAAAATCTGGGCCCAATTGACCAAGGATGCAACCTTGTCAATTCATGGGCAATAAAGTTTCCTTCTCTCTTAGTATGGGACCAAACAATCGAGGCAAAATTCCGGACAATATCAACAATATCCTGCACAATCATCACAATCTCAACAGGACCTCTGCTCTTCTAATCCAGCACATGGATCAGCACCTGGTTATCACTCTCCACGATCAGCTTTTGGAATCCATGAGCACAGGCAGTCTGCAAGTAGGGGTGAGCACGGGGCAGAACCCGACCCGAACCGAACCGAACCCGAAAAGCCCAAACACATGGGACCGAAGACCGAACCCGAACACTTCGGTTCCGGTTCGGGTTCGGTTCGGGTTCGGTTCGGGTTCGGGCTAAATAGCACTCGAAGGGGGAAAAGGAGCAAAAATGCACTAAAACCCGAAACCTGAACCGAACCCGAACCGACCCGAAACCCGAAATGGTAAAAAGAGCGGCCCGAAACCCAAACCGAAGGAGTATGGGTTCGGTTCGGGTTCGGTTCGGGTTTTTCGATCCGGGTTCGGTTCGGGCTTCGGTTTCGTCGGCCCGTGCTCACCCCTATCTGCAAGCCTTTGAAGATAGCACATGTTTCAGCAAGCAGGGGCGACATCAGACTATCCGACTGCTCAGTGCAGGCAATCACCACCATCCCCCTATGATCTCTAGCAACAGCTCCCATCCCAATTCCCACATTCTCCACAATTGCCGCATCAACATTTAGCTTAACAAAACCGTGAGGAGGGGGCTTCCATCTCACCTTATCCTCGCAAGGAATTTTCTGAGGTGTCACTCTGCTGCCCTTGATCTCTCTATTCAGCGCCAGGATCTCCTCAGCCATAATCTCCGCTGTCTTGAAAGCTCCTTCAAAGACAAAAGCATTCCTGCGATTCCATATACTCCATACCCCAATAAGGAAGATCGAGAATTCATCAGCACTCAACTTAGTCATCATATTGTGGATCCAGTCAATCCCTTCACCAGCATGAAAGTCCATCTCCAAATCCAGTAAATCCCAAATCGCCCTACTGTGCTTGCAATCTCTTAACACATGAACCTCCGTTTCTTTCCAACTCTCGCAACAGGGACAACCATCATGCTGCCTAGGGATTCTGCTGGCCAGTCTCATATTGCAGGGCAGGGATCTGTTACAAATTGACCAAATGAGAAGCTTAATCCTTGGGGTTACATGTGCATTCCAAATCCTGCTCCAGATAGACAGATCAGGAAAGCTGGAATTAGGGACATCACCCCCCTCCTCTTTACTCTTGATCATATGATATGCACTTCTGACAGTGTACACACCATACTTATCATGTTGCCAATACACTCTATCATCACAAGGATTGCAACTAAGAGGAATGCTCTTTATTCCGGTAGCCTCGAAAGGGATGAAAATTTGATCAATGAGCTCTCTCTTCCAACATCTACTATCAGGATCAATTAAGTCTGCCACCATCATATTATCCTGCCCTACCTGACCCGCGGTGATCACCTTCAGTTCAGCATTGCTTAACACCCACTAGTCCTTCCACACTCGGATCTTTGAGCCATTCCCCACTTGCCAAGCAAGCCTTTTTTCCAGCACTGCTTTAGCTTCCCAAATAGACCTCCATGTGTAACTAGGTTTCTGCCCAAGTTGAGACTGCATAAACGAAGAGTAAGGGTAGTATTGGCTTTTAGGATAGAAGCCACAAGGCTGTTTGGGTTGTCTATCAATCTCCATCCTTGTTTCCCTAGCAGAGCAGCATTAAAACTTTGAAGTTCTCTAAAGCCAAGCCCCCCCTTCTTCTTGGTATTACACATTTTTTTCCAGCTGCACCAATGCATCCTTCTTTCTCTATTCCTTTGCCCCCACCAGAAACCAGATACCATTGACTGCATTTCAGAAGTAAACCCAGACGACATCTTAAAAACTGACATCACATACGTAGGGATTGATCGTGCAACAGCTTTAACTAAGACCTCTCTACCAGCCTTTGCCAAATAGAAGTTACTCCACCCTTTAAGTTTCTTCTCCAGCTTGCCCTTTACAGCCTCAAAAATTTGTCTCTTGGATCGACCTACAGTGGTGGGGAGACCCAGGTATTTATGACATCCACCCCCTAATGAAATACCCAAGCTCTGCGCAATCCCCTGCCTCACTGCACTTCTAGTCCCCTTACTAAAACTGATCTCAGTCTTGTCCAGATTCACTTTCTGGCACGAAGCCATTTCAAAGTCAGCTAAAATGTTTTTGATCACTTCCGCTTGTGCTTGATCTGATTTTGCGAAAGGAATGCAGTCATCTGCATACAGCAGATGCGAGATCTGAGGGGCCAAGTCAACCAATCTAATACCAGTCAGCAGGTTTCTAGCTGTAGCACGCTCAATCATCTCCGAGAGGACCTGTCCACACAGAAGAAAAAGGTAGGGAGAAAGGGGGTCTCCCTGCCTCAAACCCCTCTCAGGGATGATAATCTTCGAGGGCTTCCCATTAATTAGAATTGAGAAGGAGACCGAGGTCATGCACATCTTGATTCTGTTGATCCAAGTGTCACCAAAACCCATCTTCTTCATCACTTCCAGCATGAAGTACCACTCAACCCGATCATACGCCTTGGACATATCCAGTTTTAGCGCGAAGTGTTTCTGTCGTCCCCCATTCGAAGCCATGTGATGGAACAGCTTAAAGACAATCAAATAGTTATCAGTGATCATCCTACCCGGGACAAAAGCACTCTGGTTTGGGGCGATGATCTGATGGAGCACGGCTTTCAATCTATTTGCTAGAGTCTTGGAAATAAGCTTGTAAATGACATTGCATAGGCTAATAGGGCGAAAGTCTTTCATCTCCAAAGGACGGTTCTTCTTAGGAATGAGAGTAATGAAGGTTTTGTTCATATCTGCATCCATGACTCCGGTATTCAGAGCCTTCAGAGTTATCTCAATAACCTTATCTTTCACACTCTCCCAGTAAAGTTGAAAGAACAAAGCACACATTCCATCCGGTCCCGGGGCTTTCAGGGGATGCATTTGCTTTAACGCAGCAGTCACCTCCTCCATATCATAAGGTGTCTCGAGCTGTATCTTAGTATCTGTATCAATTCCAGCCTCAACATTCTGAATCACCTGCTCCACCCCCGACGGATTGCTAGTAGAAAACATTTCAGAGAAGTAGCCAACAATGCGCCTTTCAATTCTTCTCTCCGAAGTCTGAATCTCCCCATTCTCATCCATGATTTTCCTGATTGTGTTGCGATCTTTTCGGATTGAAGCAGTCCTATGAAAAAATCAGTGTTCTGATCCCCTTCCTTTAACCATAAGGCTCTACTTCTGTGCCTCCAGTACGTCTCCTCTTCCTTGATCAGAGTCGCAATCTCAGCCACCAATCTCCTCCTTCTGGCCATTTGTTCAGCAGATAAGTTCCCAGAATTTAGAATCTTTAACTGAGCACGTTTTCTAATCAATGACCTACGAAGCTTGTTCTCTTCCTTAGACCACATTGTCAAAGCCCGGGCACAATTGTTGATTTTTTCCAAAGCATCTCCCTCCTCCTCATTCCACACCCTTTGTATAATCTGTTTGCACTGCTCCTTCTCAGTCCAGTTTTCTTCAAACCTAAAAAATTTGTGCTTTCTCCTATGGGTAACCTCTTCAACTTGGAGCTTGATAGGGGAGTGATCCGATTTCTCTCTGTCCAGATTTATAGCACTTGCGAAGGGGAACGCATTGATCCAAGGTTCATTCACAAGAAACCTATCCAGGCGGCATTGAACATTCTCCGTCCCTGCTCTCCCATTATCAAACGTGAACTCATAACCAGAGCACCCCATATCCATAAGCGAGCAATCATTCAAACACTCCTGGAAAGCATCCATCTGAGCTCTAGCGCGAACTGCGCCCCCTTTTTTCTCATGTTGAGACAAAATCTCATTAAAATCACCAAAGCAAATCCAGGGAATATGATTGTTGGCGCCCAATAATCTCAGCAGCTCCCAAGAGAGATGTATGTTCTCAGTTTCCGGCCAGCCATAGAAGCCAGTAGCCCTCCATTCAATCTCCCCAAAGCCCTCTTTGACTAGCACATCCATGTGATGCAGAGACATGGATTTTAGCTCAACCTTAATTTCTTTTCTCCACCACAACGATAAGCCTCCACCTCTACCTCTACTGTCAACAGCAAGACCATCATAACCAGGAAACTTTCTAATCAACTTGTTTATTTCACTACCACTCATCCTTGTTTCACGCAAAAATAGAATGGTAGAGGCCTCCCTCTTGACTAGCTCTTTGAGGGATGCAACTGCACCGGGGTTGCCCAGACCCCGACAGTTGAAGCTTAAGCAACTCATAATGCCCGGCGGGGTTGGTCTCTACCAACCTCCGCCTCTGAAGTGTCCATATCCATCAATTTTGCCATTTTGTTGAGCCTTCCAGTATTCACCTCCCTAAAATGTTGAGCAAAATTCATATCAACTTCCTCTTCGATCTGCTTTCTTTTCCCCCCTGAGTTCTCAGACACTCGCTCATCACTCTTCTCCATCTTACCTCTAGCCAATCTCTTCCAGCTTTTCCTATCAGTGTTAGGAGAAACCTCTGCTTCATGCGTCTCCACTTGTCCCTTGGCCAACTCCTTTCCTCTAGACAGAGAAATTTTGTCCCTATTTTCCTCCACTGGGCCTATAACCATATCTCCAGCCTCCTGGGTCTCCGACTCTGTGATACTAAGGAGACGCTCATCATCTCCTTTGTCCAGTCTCACAAGCCCCACCTCCTTCCCGGCCTTCTCGGCAGCCTCTTTCTTTTTCCTACTAGTCTCACGGAGCAGAGCTTCAAACTTCCTTCGTTCTTTTTCTTTCTCTTCCTGGGCTTCCCTCCCCGCTTCTCTACTATAAGCAGCTCTAAGCCATGCTCCATACTGCTCCCCCCTATCGGCAATTTCTACATCTGGAAATTTGTCACAATCCTTCTCAGAGTGCCCCAAAATTCCACATCTATAACACAACTCTAGGAGATGTTGATACTTGAAGGCTATCCAGGTTGGGGCTTTTTCCTCAAAACTAATCATCATACCTCGAGGGAGGGGTTTCTCAGTATTAATCTCAACCCGAATTTTCATCACCTCTCCCCAACCAAAATCATCACCGCAATCCCGGCCCAGAAACTTACTTATTCTTCCACCAATGGTTTTCGCCACTGTTTCGTTTCTGCGATTAAGAGGAACATTATAAGCCTGCACCCAGAAAGGGGACCTGTTGAACACCAAATCCGAGGGTTTCTCTCCCCCTTTCAGCTCTTGCAGAGCGAGAAGATGTCCATTGAAATTCCACGGTTGGTGCTCAATAACCCATCTACGGTCCTTGCAAAAGAACTGGAAAGCCATAACTCCATCCCCTAGTTCCCTCATCGCCAACCCTTCCCAGGTTTCCACAACAGCTCCATAGTTCTCTTCAAGGCTTTGGTATTGTAAACCTTCGAGGTCAACAATTTAGCGGCAAGGGCCAACTTCAGCCTAAGATCATCTGCTTCCTCCACCGAGCTCTCGATCTTCGTCACAATCTGTTCCTCCTCCGTAAGAGAGAACCGTTCAAGCTTTTCCAAGACCTTCTCTGCCATTGAGAGAGAGAAAACCAGCACAAGCAAAACAGGGAGAAAAAAGGAGGGAAAAAGAATTGCCTTTAAAGCAAAAACAGACCTTTAAAAGGCAAAGAAACTAACGAGAGAACCGCAACAAACCAGAGCAAAAAGACAACGTCACACCAGAACAAAAAGGGGAAGAAACCAAGGACGTAATCAATGAAGGCAAAAGCATCGGTCGTAATCCACTAGGGATTACCAAACCTAGGAAGCCCTAGACAAGACTAGCAAAAAGCTAGACCTACCAAACCCATAGAGCAGCGCTCAGGAGCGAAACCCTAGGGAGAACCGATCTTTGCTTGCTCCACGATACAAGTTATATGATATAACTTGTATCAAAAAAAAGTTATAAGATATAACCAAGGTGAGTTATTCATTTTCGGTGTTCAAAGGTTCGCTTGTATAGTTGAACCGGCGATTTTCGAATAGCCTACCACCGCTTGGTATCGGAATGAAAATTGAAATCGGCTGGAATCCGTCGAGGTTGGGTTTCTTGAATCGTGAAATTGGCGGTTCAAACCGGTTCAGAACCGCCAGTTTCAAATCGATTACGTGAGTGGAGTTTCATAATAAAATAAGTGAACTACGTGGTTTTTATTCCTCTAACTTCAAGATGACATGTAAGTAACTTTTTTTTAATAAGATAAAAATTAGACCGGAGGTTTCTCAGTCTATAAGATCATTGTGGATAAGAACTAAAAGCTTTAGATTGGCTTGAATAAGTTTCAAGGAACTCCGTTGACCCATCTTTGCAATGAAATCGGTCACCGAATTAGTTTCTCGGAAGACATGTAAGCAACTTAATATTAAGTTCAAACCTTTATTTTTCCATTTTTTCCTTATAAGTTTATATAAATACAAATACTAATTATATTTTTTAGTTTAAGAATTTATTGTATAATAAAAAATGTAAGGATTAACGATTAATGTTAATCTTTGCTTTTTTCTATGTTCATCTTATTTTTTAAATTTTTTTAGCTGGAATTTATTATATAAAAAAATTCCTTAGTTCGGAACCGAAATCAACTCAAAACCGACCGAAACCGTATATGAAACCACAACCGAAACCAGAAAAACCAAACGGAACCAGACTTGGTCAGTTTTTGTTTCAGTTCATGATTTTTTGGAACCGGCAGTTCTAGAACCGTGAATTGTACACTTGCGAGTTTTACGCTTTTTTTTTGTAAAATCCACTCTTACAATTTTTAAGATGTAGAAGCATATATAATATAAATAGTGTGGTGATTATGATATTTGTTCGATAAACAAAAATTTTGTCCATAAAAGACATGTAAAATTTGTTGTAGACGATCCAAGAGTAGAACACGTGTTTTTCAGTTTGTTAAAATTTCATAACAAGTTATCAGCGCGAATCAACTGAGTTAGGCAAGATCAACAAGGTATACATAAATTACACCATTTTCGATTTCTCTAAACACAATGGTTCAAAGAACTCTTGTAATTTGAGTAGTATTTTATGTAATTGCCTAAAATCGGGACCTTCTACATCAGATTCTCACAAAAACACGAGAATTTTCTTCTGCCGTTTATAAAAAATCCAACTTTTCAAACCTGAAAGCATGAATCACCATTTTTGTGGCTCTGTGATATGAGAGCAAGCATCAAAAATATATTTTCGTAAATCAAAAGAAAGATTTTCAAACAAATAGCTCGATATTTTATTGTATCTGAATGACTATTACAGCAAAATCGAGTTTTACATCCAAGATCAAAATACAAAACTCCTAGTTTACACAAGATTTAAACTAAAACGGATTTTGCATACCTCATTCCCAAATCTACTATATATCTACTAAAGTAGAATACCTACTACGCCACGTGGCGCCCCCAAAATGAACCAAAATTTTCTGCTGCCACGTGGCATCACGGTATTGAATTTGTCACGTGTCAAGCTCTCATTTTTTTCATTGGTTTTTCGAAAATCAATTAAAACCAAAGAAAATAAAACCGCTGCCCATATTAGCCGGATATGCTTACAATATAAATATTTTGTATAATCCATTCTTTTCAAAAACGTAGCAAACAATATTTTCGGCTATATATTTTTTGTACGTAATCTACTATATATCTACTAAAGTAGAATACCTACTATGCCACATGGCGCCCCCAAAATGAACCAAAATTTTCTGATGCCATGTGGCATCACGGTTTGTTAATTTGCGACATATCCAGCTCTCATTTTTTTCGTTGGTTTTTTGAAAATAAAATCAAAGAAAATAAAATAAAATATCTGCCCATATTAGCCAAATATGCATACAATATTAGTATTTTGTATAATCTATTCTTTCCAAAAACGTAGCAAACAATATTCTTAGCCATAAATTTAAAGAACCAACTTGTACTCCGTTAAGCTATGAAATTAGTTAAAGACAAGAAACATTTCACTTTGATTAAAACTATTATGTAGTATCATATAGATTTTTATATAAAATTAGTTTTTTGTAAAATTTATCATAGAAACAGTTCATTTTTTTTTCTCGCTCGGATAACATAATATGACTTCTATTTAACATTCAACTTTGGTTTGGAGAACTATAGTGGTTCAATACTGGTTTTGATTGTTATTTTTTTCCTATAGTATGATGTTTTTTTTGAGTATTTATGTATAAAAATTAATCATCTATAAGTACCACCATATTTGACTCTATAAACTCTAATGCCATGTTACTAAAAAAATTAATATTTCACCACCATTAATTCCTCTTATTTGTGGGAATATTATAAAGTTCTTAATTTGACAAGAAACACGCTGATTCAATAAGGTACATATGATTATGATATCCAAGTAGCAAATGATTTTTTTTTGAATAGGTATTAAGCATGGGTGATGGTATTGTAGGTGATGACAATGATGGAGAAGCACAAATACAAATTCCTGATGAACTATTGGTGAAGGATTATGACTTAGATCTGATTCCAACAATTATTAAGTATGTTTATTCCTCTCTTTTGGACAATAAGTTGTTTTCGAAATACTTTGAAGAACGGGCAATTCTTGCACCAACACACACTAGTAGAAAAAACCCTTTTAGAGGCGGGCGTTTTGACACTTATTGAGGCGGATACTGTACGCAGCAAGTGAGGGGGCTGTAACAAGTGGGACACTTTTTGAGGCGGGCATTTTACGCCTCTAAAAGGTACTGATTGAGGCGGGCATTCTATGCCCGCCTCAACAAGTCCCTCACTTCGGCGCCAAAGTGAGGCACTTTTAGAGGCGGGTATATGGATGCCCGCCTCTAAAAGCCACTTGTTGAGGCGGGCCTATTGAAGCCCGCCTCAACAAGTCTTTTTTAAAATAAAAAAAAACCGGGATCCCGATTTTTTAGAGGCGGGCCTATGGAGGCCCGCCTCAACAAGTCTCTTTTTTTTTAAAATAAAATAAAATTCGGGACCCCGGTTTTTTGTAATACCGGGGTCCCATTTGTTTTTTTTTAAAAAAAAATTAGCTCAAATGGATACACAATGTCGACATTTGCTTCAGTGCAAACAAGATCGTATCAACCAGCTCAAATGGATAAACAATCAGCTCAAATAAGATACATTCATCTGAACTGTTCCAATGGTTTTTTATAGAATTATCAGCCCTGTTTTATCAAGATAAAGAAAAGGAAAAGAAGAGGTAAATGCAAATCTGTTTCATATTTTAAAGAAATCCTGCAAATTGATAGTTCGAGGTCAGAATTTTCCTTATGGGATCATCAGTACAAACTTGTGAAGATATCTAGCTAATATGACTTACAGAAACATGAACACAGTCTTCACGCAAGAAGTCAAGAGCATGTGGATGGTCAAGATCAACAGCCTGAGAAACATCAATGACGTGCAAGTGACCTTGCCCAAAAATAATTGAATTTCAGTCTAATACCGCTAAAAGTCTTGTTCTACATATAGTACCCAAAAATAGGCATTGGCTATATTTTCTTCCTTTTTTCCCGGATCTGAAGGTTAACTTCTGAAAAAGACTAGTTTTGAATCCCAACAAAAGGGGCATCAACTAGCTAATTACCTCATAGTACAATATGTTGTACTCGCTGAGATCTCCATGTACCAACTTGCACTTTTGATACAATGTTCGCATTGCTATAATAATCTGGAAAATGCATTATAACACTGAATGAGTCAAAAGAAATTAAAATAAAGGCAAAAATTGAACTGTTGATATTTTCTTATAGCCTAACTACAATAATCTCTCATTATTGAACTGATGTGTTCCCAACTTATATATCACCTTTACATAAGAAGTTCGAACCATTTGCTTACTAACCAAATCATGACAAACAATTCCAAATCCAACCACAATTTTATCTTGGAATTTCATATATCATTTTCTCATATTTATTTATTTTGAACATTATATTTGAACCAGATGAGAAAAATAAATTGCAAAGAACAATTCTGATGGATTTCCAATGAACAAACCCAGGCAACATCTAATAGAATAGCAGAAACATTATAATGTTAACATTAGAAATGATGATTCATGTAAGCTATTGTCATATAAAACCAGTAAAAAATCTGCATACGCAAATGAATTCTCCATTTGTCCAAGGGATATACAGTATGCCGAGCTAGATATCATCACTACCACCAGCACAATCAAAGGATAAAAGAACAAACCTCGAAATAACCTTCACGTAACTTGTCTAGTGATAATGCATCATCCTTAAGTCTAGGTGCCGCCCATCCTGCTTTACCTGAATCACAAAAGAATTCACTAACGTCAAAATGTACACAATTGGGCGCAGGCCCAAACATTCGAAATGCGAAATTCAAACTAACATTCCCATTCCATCATAACACCAAAGACAAGAGAAGTCACCACACAACAATCAATGCTTACATTATCATGTACGAGTCAAGCATAGAAAACCTACTTCTGAATATTAAATATAAATCCATGATTACCTGCGGATCTGGGGATGCAACTGGAGCAGAGTCGACGATGCAGCCCTTGATCCTGACTGTCAGTGAAGGATCATGCTTCTGAATATTGTCTAGGATGACTCCATATCTGCAGGAAAAAAAATGAACAATCCAAATTTTCAATAAGATTCTTGGTAAGCGATCGATATTATATCAGCACAATCAACGAGGAGGAGAAAGTCAGCTCACGTTAACCACCCCACAAGTGCCATAACTGCTAAAGAAGTGCCGATCGAACTATATGCAGTAATATGGAAATAATATTAGCATACAAGACACTTGTGGCACTATTAAGTGAGATATGTCTTTCTTATAACAGGTGGCAAAGCCCCATTTAGGAGCACATTTTATTCGGATTGATCATATAATACATAATTACCGTGGTTTTGCAATTCTTGAACCCATTTTAATAAGTGATCATATAACCCGTTTTAATAAGCCATCAATATCAGACAGGGGAAGGTCATAGAAAAGAGAGCAATTCAACTAGCAAATAAAATGACAAAATTTTATAAGAACCATGCAGTTCTATTTTCTAGGGATTCTACTGGATTATGAAAGTTCTATATCGGCATAAATTCAAAGGAAACAACATGGGAAATCATGTTGGAAAATGAATCTTACATTCGTTTTTGCTTGAGGACTCTCATAGCTCGTGCCTTCACAACATCTTGAGCAGGACCAGGTCGTGTTTTCTTGATCTGTTCTTTGTATCGCGCAAGTTCAGAGTCAAGCCTTTTTATCTTCTCATCCATATTTTCCCCTCGTTTACTAATCTGATATAGAAAAAACCCCAATTTTAAATTGTAGAAAGATAGTAGAAACGATCATATGTGCAGTAATGCAAAAAGCATATACTTTTGTTCAATAACTATCTAACTAAATCTACTTATAACAACTTCTGACCAATTTTCAGCCCCAAAATTTCTAAACCCTAATCAAAAGCAGCCGTTCATTAAAATCCCAAAACCTAGCCAAAATACCACCTTCCCAAATTCTCGAAACCCTAATTTAGGTTACCAGAATAAAACACGGATCTCATCCAAGAAATCAATCAACCAATTCAAAGCATTTACACATTAAGGATGTTAAGAACAAAATCAAGAGATGGAGAATTACTCGATCAATAGCATCTCCAATGGAAAGAGGCGGGTCTTTCTGTTTCTTAACACCGAAAACGAGGCTGTCGACGAAACAGGACTGAGGTCAAAAGTAAAAAAATATACTTAAAATTCGAATTGCACAAATCTAAATCAAATAAGACGTTGTTGTAGATCTAAAGCAACAATTGCACAAGGATTCTAAAGTAACACTTACACAAATCTAAAGCAATTGATCAAAGGGGCGAAGTGCTTATCGGAAGTGAGAATCGCCGGATTGAGACCACCGGATTGAGGCCGAGGAGAAGCGAGAAGAGCCAGAGAGACCACCGGAGACCCGCAACGAGCCGGAGAAGCCGCGACACGACGGAGAAGCCGTGACGAGCCGGAGTTGGAGAGGGGCGAGCGAGTTCGAGAGGGGCGAGGCGAGGCTAGGGCTACTGAGAGGTATCGGGATGAAAGAAAATAAAAGAGGGAGAGAGAAAGAAAATAAAAGAGCGAGAGAGAAAGAAAACACATTTGTTGAGGCGGGCATATGGAGGCCCGCCTCAATAAAACTTAATAGAGGCGGGCATTTTCGCCCGCCTCAATTACGTACAATTAGAGGCGGGTCTAACATTGGCCCGCCTCTAATACTTTAGCGGTATTAATTTTTCAGAAATTTTTTGAGGCGTATAAATTTTTGCCCGCCTCAATAGAATTTTTTGAGGCGTATAAAATAATTATCCGCCTCAAAAACCTGAAAAACTGATTGCGTAGGACGTTGTTGAGGCGTTTTGTTATAGGCCCGCCTCTAAAAGGGCGCCTCAACAAGTGTTTTTTCCACTAGTGACATGAAGATATAGATAGAGTTAATGACTATATATATTGTTTTTATTACTTGGTGATGAGAAAGTTTATCTCAATTTGGATATCATGTGCAAGACAGGTTTTATTGCAGACAACAATGCAAGTGTGTATACATCTGACTACTTGAACAATATTAGATGTTTCGGTGTCCCAAATCATGTACTTAATCTTAAGGTTGGAGTCCTTATTATGTTGCTTCAAAATATTGATCAGTCCTCAGGTTTATGTAATAGGACAAAATTGATAATCATACAGCTCGATAGTCATGTCAAATAAGGAAGAATATTTCAGGCAATAATATCGGACAAGTTTTGATTCCTCGCGTGCTCATGTCACCATCAGACACTTCATATCCGTTCATGTTTCAATGAAGTCAATTTTCCTTGAGTGTCTGTTTTGCTATGATGATAAACAAGAGTCGAGGCTAATCACTTGCAAATGTCTGTTTGTGTCTTCCACGCCCTGTTTTCACTCATGGTCAGTTTTATGTTGCATCATCAAGAGTTACCAGCAAGAAAGGTTTGGAGATATTAATATGCGACAAAAAAATAAAAAAAGATCTAATACTACAACCAATGTAGTATACAAGGAAGTTTTTCATATTTTTGTAGCAATTTTGAACATCTTACGAGATTTTATGTTTAGGGTTTCATTTTCATGTATTAGATGAATATTTTGATTATGCTTTATCGTTTTAGTAGTATTAATGTTAGGGATGTGGCTATCCCCACTTCAAAATTAATTAGCCAATTTTGACTATATTTAAAGTTTATGGTGTAGGATCGAGATTGTTAGACAAATAACTAAGGAACTAAGAATAATAATTCTCAGTTCCCTTCGCAGCGGATTTTAAACAATCAAGCACAAATGAACAAGTTCCTTATAGTGGAAACCTTTGATTGCCAACTAGCAATCCAGGAAAAAAACCACTACCTTTCTTTTGAAAGGATTTCAAGGTCTACTTCTTGATTTCTTATCTCTTTTGGTTACAGCTTATCCTAGGAACAAACACATAGTTTCTTTACCTTACACACAGTTAGGCAATCCTAGATAACTTAACACAATCAATAATCAATCCAAGAAACAGACCTTAGCACCTAGGAACTATCTCACTTACAGTCACAGGAACTTAGCACTCAGCTCTTCGATTCCTTGACTGGTTCCTCTTGATCTCGGTTTGCTTTGATGATCTTGTTTGAAGGTTCACACTTTGATGTTTTCTATTGAGTGTGATTCGTGTTTTTGTGCTTGAAGATAACCTTTGAGTTAGTCTTCCTTTTATAGTGGATTCTTCGCAACTTGATCTTCTCTTGGTTCCCACAAATCGAGCTTGCCCTAGGATGTGTGGTGATCCTTGATCCACGCTGTCTTTGACATGTACCAATAACCTAGGCAGCTCAGAATCCTTCTTTAGTTGGTCAACTGCTTCAACCAAGTCGTTCTCCAACTTCTTTCTTCCGAGGTTCGACAACCTGGGCACTTTGGAACTGTCTTCTGGACAGCGATAGGTTCCATGACAAGTCGCTTTCACCTTTCTCTGTCCGAGGTTATGTGTTCTAGGCGTCTTGTTGTTTTGCTCTGGACAATGGCAGACTTTGGAAGCTTCGCACAAGTCGTTTTCAACTTTCTCTTGTCCAAGGTTGGTGTTCCCAGATTTCTTGGGAAGCGCAACATCACATGTTGCATTTCTGGGCACACCTGGGTTCCTTCCTTTGGCTTGCTGCTTGGTTCTCTTGTCCTGTTTGGCTTCCATGCTTTCGGTATTTGTCCTATGGTTCCTTAAAGCATATCTTTGAGATAAAACATTAGTATCAAAATATTTGTCATCTTCAAAAGTAGAAAAACTGAGGAAAAGAACTCTCAGGGGAACTAAGGTTCCAGAGTTTCATTTCCTAACAATTTCCCCCTTTTTGATGATGACAAATACAAGGAACCTGGCAACATAATAGGATTTTGAATTTCATGAGACTAGTTGAATTTGAGGGATTTACAACGTTGTAAATTAATGAGAGAACATTCAATGGTTGCAAATTCCCCCTAAGCAGATGAACGAGTTTATTCGAATTCCCCCTTAGAAGTAGAACGAGTTCAGAGTTCCTATTAGCCCAGTAGTTTCCAAAGTTCAAGGTTCCTATCCTTCTTCCCCCTTTTGACATCATCGAAAAGATCAGTTAACATGTTAAGAACAGGATATCCAAGGCAATAAACAATTGCGTCAAACCCATAACATAAACCATAATAGAAACTTGAGGCAAAGGTAAATCATTCATAGAAACGTGGCCAAAAGTAGTCATTAAACTTAATAAGACCTTAACATTGTTCAGGAGCAGGGTAAGACAAACCACAAAACATCACAAAAACAACCTACAAAGACAACAACATAAGCAACCTTTAAGGAAGACAACAGAAGGATAGAAGAGGGTAGTAGGATCCTAGGGGAACTACTAGCACACTGTGATGTTACAGCACTGGGAACCAGGAGAAGCGTTCCTATGGCAAGTCAGTGGCCTCCTCTTCATCAGCCTTGTTGTCGTCAGTTCCTTCATTTTGGCCCGTGGCCTGATTTGCGCCGGTTGCATCTTCTCATGTTTTTTGTAGTACCTCCACCAGACTTGAGACTGCAGTGCTCATCTTTCCCAACTCATTTACTTGATCACGGAGAGCGACCGTGAGGACAGTCGAGCCTTTCGTGATGGCCTTTTCAATACGATCCAGAGCAGAGAGGATCGCAGAGGAGTCTTGAGAGGGGTTGAGCGGTGGTAGGGAACTTGAAGGGGCCTGGGAACTGGCCTTGGCTTTGGGCGGTTCTTCCTGAGGGTCAGAGAGAGGGACTTGGGGATCTTTTGTCTTGAGTTTTCGGACAGTGGTCATGGTGAGAAGCTTGCTGTAGACAGTTTCAGGCAAATCATCTGGGTACTGGTGAAGGAGGGAGAGAAGATTTTTGATAAGATGGGGAAATGGCAGGGCATGAGATTCATGGGACTTGCAGAACTGCATGTGAGCCAACACTATACGGGGGAGATCAACTTGTGCACCAGACAACACTTTATCCATGAGGATAGCATCCATGATGAGAACTGTATTCCGGTGCTCTTGCGTGGGAACTAGGTTTCGGATGATCCAGAAATGCAGAAGCTTGTTGGCGATAGAGAGATCCTTAATTTGCAGGGTTGAGGGGTAGTCGCCATCGTAGAGTTTCCTCACCACTTCACCCTTGGACTTGTAACCCTTTCCTTTGGGCCACGTCTTTTTCTGATGTAGTATATCAAAACCAGATCTGGACTCGATCCCAAGAGCATACGCGATGAGGTTGGGGGACAGGGGATACATGGTTCCCTTCCACTGGAATATGGCGTCGTTGCAGGGAGAGTTATCCTTGGCTAGCACAAAGGTTAGAGACTGAAAGAACAGGCGGACTACTTCATCAGAGGCGGAGAAAGGTTCCACCAAAAGCTCATCCCATCATTGATACTGTAGCAGAGAGTGAAACTCAATGAGGGCTTCACCGAACAGTTCCTCATCTTCTTCTTCGAGGGTTTGGGTCCAAAAGTCGGTGCCAATAATGAGTGGCTTGAGTATCCTCCTCTTAGAGAAGAGGGAGGACACTTGACCCAGAGAGGAGGAAGAAAGGGTGGAGGATTTAGCTTTTTTGGAGGGAGGGTTATAGGGAACCAAAGCTTGGGAACTGCATTTCCGTTGTTGGAGCCTTGTGGCAACAGAGGGACCAGGGTTGGAGATGGGTTTGGATTTGAGGCTGGCAGGCGAGGGCTCTGGGCTGAGGATCTCCTGGGCGATCTTGTCTGGGGAGGAGTCGTGGGATCCTCCTTTCGAGACAGATTTTGTAGCCGATGCCGATGCAGGAGTGATTTCCTTCACTTTCTCCTCAGCTTTTGCCTCAGCTTTCTCCTCAGTTTTCTCCTCAGTTTGTGGGTTTTGGGAGCAGGTGTCAAAAATGGGCTGGGTAGACGAGGCGACCCTCTTTTCTCTGAAGGCCTTGAGAATGGCAGCTTCTTCTTCGTCTTGGATCAAGTTAGGGTTAGGGTTCTTGTCAGCCATTTTTGAGGAGCTAGGTTTATGTGTTTGAGAAAGAGAGAGACAGAGAATCAAGAAAGATGGAAATGGCAAGTGTGGGAATAGCTTGGATCAACAGGACACCTTTTAAAACGGATTGAGGGCTGAAGGGACCGTTGGGAGAAATCTGGCCGTTGAGGAGATCAGGGAAGATTTGGAGCATTGAAGGCGGTTGTAGCTTTTCCGAACGGTCAAGAGCAATTCAAAAATCAACCCAATTGGAGAGGGTGCTCTGCCACTGACGAGACGTGACTGACCTCTGTAATTTTGCCATAAATATTGTCTTGGGAGGATCAGGCGCCGAACTAGCGGTTTGAAGATCGTTTCATCCTGGTTCCTTTCTGGCGATATATTCAGCGTGCTAGAGGGATATATGGGAACTTTGATGTGGGTTAAAAACAAGGAACCGAAAAGTACGTTCCCATACAAGGAATCAGGGAGGCCATTTATCGCATTACTCAATAATTCCCAGAGAGGGTTAAAAGATGGATCATAGGGAATTAAATTTAGCAATGAGGCAAGGAGGGTCATAATACACAATTATCATTTCGGCTTATATTGTTGGGTTAGAATATGATCAGATTGTGACTTTTGGGCCAGCAAAGAGACTTGAACAATGAGAAAGTTGAAAGAATAATGAAGACCAAAGGACACGAACTAAGAAATTTTTATCAAAGCCCTTTTTAAGAAACCATTATGGAAAAGAGGGTTTGTAGCAAAAGATATAACACAGAGATATCAAGACTTAACAAGTAAAGGATCTTATACTAGTTAATCAAGGGAACTGAAGAAGAGCCTTTAAGCTAAGGTCACTGCTAGGTTATAGGAATCATTCCCAGTTCTAATCTAAGGTTCTCGAAGGGAACTCTATTCAAGGCTTTGGTGAATATATCTGCAACCCGATCTTCAGTTCTACAAAATTTCATAATGATGTTCCCCTTTTCAACATGATCTCTAAGAAAATGATGTCTTATGTCTATATGCTTGGTCCTAGTATGATGCATAGGATTCTTAGAAATGTTTATAGCATTGGTGTTATCACAAAGAATAGTGAGAGGACCATAAGACATACCGAAATCCGCGAGTTGTTGCTTTAGCCAGAGGAGTTGGGAACAACAGGAGGCAGTAGCGATGTACTCGGATTCTATGGTGGAGAGAGAGACTGAGACTTGTTTCTTTGAGCCCCATGACACAAGGCAAGGGCCTAGAAACTGTACCATTCCAGAGGTGCTCTTCCTATCCACCAAGTATCCAGCATAATTAGCATCGGTGAAACCTATCAGCTCAAAGGGACACTCTTTGGGGTACCAAATGCAGAGTGAATCAGTTCCCTTGAGATACCGGAGTATCCTGTTCACAGCAGCTAAATGGGTTTCTCTTGGACAAGATTGGAACCTAGCACACAATCCAACAGCAAAAACAATGTTTGGGCGACTAGCGGTTAGATACATGAGTGAGCCTATCATACCTCTATAGAGTTTCTCTTCCACTAGAGGACTTGAGTGGTCCTTGTCCAAGTGAGCAATGGTGGAAATGGGAGTGGAAAGAGGCTTGCATGACTCCATTTTGAACTTTTTCAGTAGTTCCCTGACATACTTATGTTGGTGAATTTGTATACCATCTTTCTTTTGAGTGATTTGCAATCCGAGGAAGAAAGTGAGTTCCCCAATTAGGCTCATTTCAAATTCATTGTTCATCAAGTCTTTGAACTTGTCTACAAGGGACAAGTTAGTGGAACCAAAAATGATACCATCGACATAAATTTGAACCACTAAGATGTTACCTTCTTCTTCTAGGATGAAGAGAGTCTTATCAATGACTCCACGCCTATAGCCATTTGAGAGTAGGAACTGGGCAAGACGATCATACCAAGCTCTGGGAGCTTGCTTGAGGCCATACAATGCTTTATCTAGAAAGTAGACATGGTCGGGATGATCATCGTCTTCAAAGCCAGGTGGTTGCTTGACATAGACTTCCTCTTGAAGGATTCCATTGAGGAAGGCAGTCTTTACATCCATTTGGAATAGCTTAAACCCTTTGTGTGATGCGAAAGCAATCATCAATCTTATTGCTTCAATCCTTGCCACTGGAGCATAGGTTTCATCATAGTCGATGCCTTCTTGTTGATTGTATCCTTGAGCAACAAGTCTTGCTTTGTTCCTTATCACAGCTCCTGAGTCATCGAGCTTGTTTCTGAAGACCCATCTAGTTCCTATGATATGCTAATCCTTGGGACGGGGAACTAGATGCCATACTTTGTTCCTTTCAAACTGATGGAGTTCTTCTTGCATGGCTTGAATCCAGTCTACATCCTTCAGTGCTTCACCTATGTTCTTTGGTTCCACAATAGACAAGAAAGCATTGAAGGCAAAGAAGGTTAGATGTTCGAACCTGACTGGAGGCTTGATGGTTCTTCTTTCTCTGTTGGGAGCTAGAGCATTTGATGTGGAGACATTTTGGGTTGAGCATTCAGCTTCAGCTTCCTGGTTGGGAACACCTTCTCCATTGAAGATCATGTGAGAGGATGAATCGTTGATGTCTCCACAGATGTTGTCTTCATGTTCATGGTTACCAGAAATGGATTGTTGTTGATTATCCATGGGAACTGGTGGAGGAGCTAGTCCAGCAGGGTAGGAACTGGGTGGTGTGATGTCTTCATCTGGATCTTCTTGAGGTGGCTTGGGAAACGGGTCTTCAAAGGGAGTGGTAGTGTTCTGCACAATTCTACCAAGTGATTTTTCATTAAAAATCACTTGGTAGAACTGGTGGAGGAGCTAGTCCAGCAGGGTAGGAACACTTTCTTCTACCTTTTTAGTCCTTTTGTTGAAGACTTTGTATGCCTTGCTGCTTGAGGCATATCCAATGAAGATCCCTTCATCACTCCTTGAGTCAAATTTGCCAAGATTGTCATTTCCATTGTTGTGTACAAAGCACTTGCATCCGAACACCCTAAGATGTGAAATATTGGGAACTCTTCCTCTTAGAAGTTCATAGGGTGTCTTCTCTGTGATTGAGCGAAGCATAGCACGATTTATGATATAGCAGGCTGCATTGATTGCTTCAGCCCAGAATGATTGAGAGAGTCCTCTTGAGATGAACATAGTCCGAGCCATGTCTTCTAAGGTTCTATTCTTCATTTCCACAAACCTGAGTTCCCTGCTCAACTACACATGTGGAACTATTAGTAGCAAAGTGTTTGTCATCGTCAAAACTAGGAAAACTGAGGAAGGGAACCAGGTAGGAAACTGGAGTTCCCAAAAGTTCACTTCCTACCAATTTCCCCCTTTTTGATGATGACAAACATGTAGAACCTGACATATCTAAAATAGGCATGAATGATATATGAGGAAAAGCAGAACATAACTAGATGTAGAATAATCATTAGTGAATTGCATATTCCCCCTTAACATCAAACCGGGTTCCTTAATTCCCCCTTAAAGAGACAACCAGTTCAGAGTTCCTTTCATCATATTAGTTCCAGGTTGCAGAGATCATTCCCCCTTGACCTCCAAGATGATTCCAACAATAGAACTTGGGAACAATAAGCAGTTGAGGTGACGAATTTCCTTATTTACCCCAGTTCCCCTTGAATCATTGACCTCTAATACTTGTAGTTCCATTGATATTATCATTGGGAACTAACGTCAACACCATGTGATCCTCCATCATTTTCATTAGTGTTTGGAGTTCCCTTCGTTGTTTTCTGCTTCTTCATACAAATCTTTCTTTAACAAATGACATATTTTCCTTGTTATTCCTTTGAAGTGTGATGAGCTAGATCAAAACTTCAATTCTGCGTCCCAATCATCAATTTGCATTCTGTAGGGAACTAGGCATCTCACTTCAACCTGCAATACAATTAAGACTTACGCACCCAGACACGCTTGGCTTTTCTGGGTTTATGGTAATGAGAGTTCCTTTGCACCTGCAAGTTGGTTGAGTAATACACATGACCACTAATCTCAACATCCAAGTTCCTTTTCCTATGACTTTCTTCAATTTGCCTTTTCTTACAATCATGAATATAATGCTCATTTTTACCACAATGCCAGCAAACACGATTATGCTTAACATGACCATATTTTCCTTTACCGGGACAAAAAGGTTTTTCATATTTCCTCTGCTGGAAGTCAATTCCCTTACCTCTAGTTCCTTGAGCTTGATTGACGTACATTTTATGAGCGTTCTGTCCATCAAACCAGGTTTGTTTACCTTTAGGCTTCTTCTCAAGAACCTTTACCTTCTCTTCCAGGAACTGATTTTTATCACGAGAAGTTTGAAGAGCGAAATTGAGAGTTTTATTTTTCTCAACCAGTTCCTTTCTTAGCTTCTCATTTTCAGCAGAGCATGAATCCTCGGAATCTTCCTTTCCCGGATAACCAATACCATATCTTTGCTTAACAAACACGGTTTGATTGACATTTTTTTCATTGATAGAAGTAGTCAACACATCAAGCTTATCTATGATTTCAACAAGCAAATCATTTTCTGGAGTAAGGGAACTCTGACAATTCTTAGCATGCTTAAGTTCCTTTTCAAGAGCATTACAATTATCACATGAAGCATGGGAAACGCTAGACATGCTTGCAAAATCTTTAAGATGTGCTAGTTCATTTTCAAGAGCAGTACAATTATCACATGAAACATGGGAAACGCTAGACATGCTTGTAAAATCTTTAAGATGTGCTAGTTCATTTTCAAGAGCAGTACATGAATCACACTTTCTAGAGGAACTAGCAAATAATTTTTCAGTTTCATCAAGTTTCTTGCTCCAAACAGAATTTTCAGTAGATAAGCATGAAGTTTCTTCTTCACATTCATCTAGTCTTTCCTGAAGGGAACTGTTCTCTTTTCCAAGTTTCCTAATAATTTTAATCAATTGCTTCTTATCACATTCAAGAAGAGATTTAGTAAAGTCAGAAGAGAATACCTCGGAGTCATATGATTTCGTTGAGTCCTCCTTAACCATTAAACACATTTCTCCTTTCTTCCGAATGTGAGGTTTGTTGATGGAAATTCTCAGCTCAAACTTGCTTGGTTGAGACATGATCTGCAAACTTTAAACAAAGATCTAGAGCTTTTCCTGCTCTGATACCAATTGTAGGATCGAGATTGTTAGACAAATAACTAAGGAACTAAGAATAGCAATTCTCAGTTCCCTTCGCAGCGGAATTTAAACAATCAAGCACAAATGAACAAGTTCCTTATAGTGAAAACCTTTGATTGCCAACTAGCAATCCAAGATAAAAACCAATACCTTTCTTTTGAAAGGATTTCAAGGTCTACTTCTTGATTTCTTATCTCTTTTGGTTACAGCTTATCCTAGGAACAAACACACAGTCTCTTTACCTTACACACAGTTAGGCAATCCTAGATAACTTAACACAATCAATAATCAATCCAAGAAACAGACCTTAGCACCTAGGAACTATCTCACTTACAGTCACAGGAACTTAGCACTCAGCTCTTCGATTCCTTGACTGGTTCCTCTTGATCTCGGTTTGCTTTGATGATCTTGTTTGAAGGTTCACACTTTGATGTTTGCTATTGAGTGTGATTCGTGTTTTTGTGCTTGAAGATAACCTTTGAGTTAGTCTTCCTTTTATAGTGGATTCTTCGCAGCTTGATCTTCTCTTGGTTCCCACTGATCGAGCTTGCCCTAGGATGTGTGGTGATCCTTGATCCACGCTGTCTTTGACATGTACCAATAACCTAGGCAGCTCAGAATCCTTCTTTAGTTGGTCAACTGCTTCAGCCAAGTCGTTCTCCAACTTCCTTCTTCCGAGGTTCGACAACCTGGGCACTTTGGAACTGTCTTCTGGACAGCGACAGGTTCCATGACAAGTCGCTTTCACCTTTCTCTGTCCGAGGTTATGTGTTCTAGGCGTCTTGTTGTTTTGCTCTGGACAATGGCAGACTTTGGAAGCTTCACACAAGTCGTTTTCAAATTTCTCTTGTCCGAGGTTGGTGTTCCCAGATTTCTCGGGAAGCGCAACATCACATGTTGCATTTCTGGGCACACCTGGGTTCCTTCCTTTGGCTTGCTGCTTGGTTCTCTTGTCCTGTATGGCTTCCATGCTTTCGGTATTTGTCATGTGGTTCCTTAAAGCATATCTTTGAAATAAAATATTAGTATCAAAATATTTGTCATCTTCAAAAGTAGAGAAACTGAGGAAAGGAACTCTCAGGGGAACTAAGGTTCCAGAGTTCCATTTCCTAACATATGGATAGTTTCGCCTTTCTTTCGATAATATTTTGTCAATTGCTTTAATATTTTTTATTCAATTAGTTCTTTTTTATATTATCATTCATCTACTTCTATAACAGTTTATATCGCTTAAATATATAATTTTGATATACTATTTTTTAAATGTAAGGAAAAATAAACAAATTCATGCAAGGCACGGGTACTACACTAGTTCTTTAAAAAATACCAAAAATCCAAGATTTTTCTTGCGATGTTTTTCAATACCCTTCATGCATCGCTCATGGAAATTCTTAAATCATTACAAAAAGAATCACATAGATGTTGGTGGTCAGGGAAGGAGGAGAAGTGAGGGTGTCGAGAGGATAAGGACGGAACAAACAAAAATAAGTAGTGGATATATAAGTATGAAAAAAGGCGTAAGAGTATGGGATCAAAAGGATGAGAGAAATAGAATAAACATTATATTACTTGTTAGAACTTGTATTGATGTTTTTCTATACCTCTCATCATTATTTCCTACAAAAACTTTATGTTTCTTCCATGACAAGAGATTGAACTTTCTTCATTCTCTTCCATTTTAAAGCTTAAAATGATTCTTTTTCATGAAAGCAAGTTTTTTCCCGATGTATATGAGAGCTAGAAAGTTTGGATAACTTTTGCTATGAAATGAAACTCTTCATGTTTTAATATGAATGAAGACTATCTCTGCATGCCTACTATACATGGCAAGTCATTCTAAAAAATTAGCTCATTTTACTTTCTACATATGAGTTACAAGCTATTATTATAGATGCATGGTTTTTCTAGAAGCACTGATTAGTAGCTAACACTCCACTAATCTTGACTAACTTCTCATTGATTCAACGAACACCCGCTCTACTAATCCATGTTCAGGTTAAATGACCCTTTGAGTATAGTGAAATTAGACAAATGCCCCCAATAAACTCCATCTAAGCTCATAACCCATGGTGATGTCATCATTACATAATGATGACATCACCATAAGTCAAACAAACTAACACATTTGACCATTGACCGGTCAACGGCCGTTGACCGGTGGAATTTTTTCCCGCCAAAAAATATTTTTGGTGACGTCATCATCTTGATGACAGTAACTGTCATCAAAACACAAATTGTCATTATTTTGATAACAGTTATTGTCATCAAAACACAAACTGTCATCAAAACATAAATTGTCATCAAAATACAAACTGTCATCAAAACACAAATTGTCATCAAAAACACAAACTGTCATAAAAAACACAAACTGTCATCAAATCACAAACTGTCATCAAATACAAACTGCATCGCAACTAGTTGATGACAGTATATGACACATACTGTCATCAAAACACAAACTGCCATCAAATACAAATTGTATCGCAGCTAGTTGATGACACATATTGTCATCAAGACACATAGTGTCATCAAAACACAAACTATCATCAAATACAAATTGTATCCCAACTAGTTGATGACACATACTGTCATCAAAACACAAAATGTCATCAAATACAAACGATATCACAACTAGTTGATGACACATATTGTCATCGCAACTAGTTAATGTCACAAACTGTCATCACAACTAGTTGATGACAATACAAATCTCGTTTTGATGACAATTATCGTTGAAATGTCACCACCACTAGTTGGTGACGTTTACGAAGTGTCACCTCCACTAGTTAGTGCACGTTCAAAGTGTTATCAAGACTAATAATTAGTGGCGCTTTCAAAGTGTCATCAAGACTAGTAACTAATGGCGCTTTCAAAGTGTCATCAAGACTAGTAAGTGGTGACACTTTCAAAGTGTCATCAAGGCTAGTAAGTGGTGACACTTTCAAAGTGTCACCGTTGGTGGCACTTTCAAAGTGTCACCGTTGGTGGCACTTTCAAAGTGTCACCATTGGTGGCACTTTCAAAGTGTCACCGTTGGTGGCACTTTCAAAGTGTCACCGAGGATAGTCGGTGGCGCTTTCAAAAGGCTAGTAAGTGGTGACACTTTCAAAGTGTCACTGAGGCTAGTCAGTGGCGCGTTCGAAGCGTCGCCGAGGCTAGTCGGTGGCGCGTTCGAAGCGTCGCCGAGGCTAGTCGGTGGCGAATTGTCGCATTCGAAGCGTTACCGAGGCTAGGCGGTGGCGCATTCAAAGCGTCACCGAGGCTATGCGGTGGCGCGTTCGAAGCGTCAACAAGGCTAGTCAGTGGTGCGTTCGAAGCTTCACCGAGGCTAGTCGGTGGCGCGTTCGAAGTGTCACCGATGCTAGTCGGGGGCGCGCTCAAAGCGTCATCGAGGCTAGTTCGGGGGCGCATTCGAACCATCACCGAGTCTAGTTGGCGGCGCATTCGAACCATCACCGAGGCTAGTCGGCGGCGCATTCCAACTGTCACCGAGGCTAGCCGGCGGCGCGTTCGAACCATCACCGAGGCTAGTTCAGTGGCGCGTTCGAAGCGTCACCGAGGCTAGTTCAGTGGCGCATTCGAAGCGTCACCGCGTTCGAAGCGTCACCGAGGCTAGTTGGCGGCACGTTCGAAGTGTCACCGAGGCAAGGCGGTGGTGCATTCGAAGCGTCACCGAGGCTAATCGGTGGCGCGTTCGAAGCGTCACCGAGGCTATTCGGTGGCGTGTTCGAAGCGTCACCGAGACTAGTTTGGTGACGCGTTCGAAGCGTCATCGAGACTAGTCGGTGGCACTTTAGAAAGCGTCATCCACACTAGTTGGTGGCACTTTCGAAAGTGACATCACCACTAGTTGGTGGCACTTTCGAAAGTGTCATCACCACTAGTTGACACTTTTTGTTTCGAAATGTGATCAACCCAAGTGTCACCATCACTAGTTGGTGACAAATTCGAAGTGTATTGGTAACACTTCAAAGTGTCATCGTCACTAATTAATGACACACCTCACTTTGATTCTCCCATATAGCTAATACATAGATAAATCGGTTTTTTCGCCTGGTACCCCTGAGGTATGGTGAAATTCGCGAGGTGTACCAAAGTTTTGACTATTTCACGTGGTATCCCCGAGTTTCGTTTTTTTTTTGCCAAATGCCCATCTGTTAATTAATTAATTAAAAAATAAAGAAAAACAAAAAAAGCCCCAATTTGTCTCTCCTCTCTCTCGTCTTCTTCACGAGATTGCTTATTCCCTCCCTCGACGAACTTAACTCGCCGGCAGATCACAGATTACGATTACATGTTAAGCTAAGAAAACTTACAAACTTGATTCGATTATCAATGGACAAAATATAAATTACCGACTGTAAACTTTCCACTTCCCCTAAGTAGCCAAAGCAAGATCAAAAAACAACTTGCTTTAGACTACCTTGGGGGCTACGGCTTATATACATGATTACGAAAAGAAAAATTCAAGCTCGATCTGCAATTCCAAAAACTCCATTGCAGTCAAGCTCCTAAATTAACACCTAATTTCACCGGAAAACAGTACAATTGTTTTACAAATTACTGCAAGAAGATAAAATGGCGTCCCAATCGATCTCCTGAGACGGGCACTCGTGAAGCAAGAATTTTTCCGACCCCACGTCCTCCCCTTCCCCAAATGTTAGATCCGACAACGGCGACGACCCGCCGGACCCCTCGCTCTCCACCGGAGCAACGGCGGGAGGCGGAGGAGCGGCGGCGACGGATTTCTTTGACTTCCCGGCCCTCCCCTGTTTCTTGTTCGAATTAAGAGCCAAGCTCTCACAAATAGTTTGGAGCTTGGCGTCGACAGAGGGATGGAGGGGCTTATGGCCGCCGATGTGGGACCCGTCGTGGCGGAGGTTGGGTAAGTTGAGCCTGGAGAAGTTGCCCTTGAGTTTGTAGGCGGCATTGTCGTAGGCCAGGGTGGCTTCCTCGGCGGTGTTGAAGGTGCCGAGCCAGAGTCGGGTTCGGTTCCTGGGCAAACGGATCTCGGCGACCCATCGAGTAGAGGACTCGAAACTTGAAAAGACAGATGATTAACAGAAAGGGATTCCAAGAAGCGGGGTGTTACAGAGAAAATATGGGGGGAGAAATTAGAAGAAGAAGAAGAAAAGTGAAAGACGACACTCTGAAGAAAACGCTCTTTCCTCACTCTGGTGTGGAATTTTGTGTTTTTATTTTGTCGGTGATGAAGGGCACAAGGCCGCCGGCGAGTTAAGTTCGTCGAGGGAGGGAAGAAGCAATCTCGGTGAAGAAGACGAGAGAGGAGAGACAAATTGAGACTTTTTTTTGTTTTTCTTTATTTTTTTAATTAATTAATTAACAGATGGGCATTTGGCGAAAAAAAAACGAAACTCGAGGGTACCACGTGAAATAGTCAAAACTTTCATACACCTCGCGAATTTCGCCAAACCTCAGGGGTATCAGGCGAAAAAACCGTAGATAAATTTAAGGAAAAAGTCACTTGCCTTTACAAATGAGACAATCACACCAAATTTTTATGCATGAAACAACCAGCCAGTTTTAGCAACTTCAATAGAAACTTTGTAGCAACGACCATCCAAACTTCATTTTCGTTAAAATCCACAAACATCCAAAACCAACCAAATTAATTAGACACGCTCAAGAAACTAATTCATTAACAAATATTTCGGTATAAGTCTTAATTAAGTATGTAAACTAGTTCATTGGACTTCTACAGATATGCATCAATCTAACCAGTATAACCAAGTGACAGTTATATTCAAATGTGAAACTTTGACAAAATCAACTCAGCTCAAACATGACAAATAATATCATTTATCAATCAAGATCAAAATCATGTTTATAAGTTGTTTCTATGATTAATCGACCTGTACCTATCCTTCCTCTTCTCAAGGAACCGGTACAGGGAGGCTTTCCTAGCAATTGGCAGATCTGCAACAACTGGTGTGCTGGTTTGTTTTGCACATTCCAGTTTGTAGAACATTTGAATCATACACATGAGATCAGTACGGGTTTGAAGTCGTCACCAAGGAATTATATTATTTCCTTCAAAGTTCCCATGAACGTCTTGTTCAACATTTTTTTTTAAAAAAAATCGCAGGTTTTTTCCTTGATTCCTTGTTTTCTCAAACCTGAAAACGTATAAACGTAATCAACATTAAATACTTAGAATTTGTCATCCTTAAAACCCCAAAATATACTATTCCTATATAGCACACTTGTTCATAAATGCATGGTAAAATACACAACACTGAGGATTAATTTAACCTTTTAAGCTTACCTCTTTGTTTGAAGTTTGCCCGTCCAAGTACGTTTGCTTAGTAATGTCCTCGTTATCGGCAGTTCTATTAGGAAAAATAGTTCAATTGCTAATCAGAAGTTCATTTAGTACAAAGCTATTAATCGTTTAAATATATACATATATATGGGAATTTCAAATAATTTTTTTGGGAAAGAGTCATGTGTGAACGTGAGTGTTGTATTTCTGAAGTCATATAAAATTTTGCAAATAACAAGAGACGCTAAAGAGTAAGGTCAGAGTGCCAGTAGAGATTTAAAGGGGATATGCAAATAACAAGAAGCAATTTCTAAATTATAAAGAAAACAAACACACAGAGAACTGAAACTCACCAAGTTTCTCACACTTTTGGCATTTAATGCTCGATATATTCTATTCGCTCTAATGGAAGCTGTTGCCACATTTTTCATATTGGAAGCATGTGTTCTCTGAGTGTCAAGCATTGCATTCTCATTCTCAAGTTTGGTCAATTTAATAAATGCCAATCCCAGTTCGCCCAATGTATTTCCGGCACCCTGTTGAGATTTTGCAAGTATATCCGCCTGAAATGGTAGCAGTCAACAATATTTAGTCATCATAACATATTTCAGTAAAGAAAACCTTTGATAGTGAACTATCCACTCAATTAAACGCACCAATGACCTGCTTAGAAGCATTAACAAGTGACGACTCAAAGCCACGGAACTTCTCCTTCATATCCAGATACTGCTTATCTTCCTCCATGACTGTGTGTCTAGAGTTTCCCCATTCATTTGCAACTGACTGCTTCATCTCTTTAAATAGCCTCAAGAGGTTTCTCCCTCCTTTTTCTGAATGCTTAACTTCATTTGGTGACATAACACTTCCAGAATCCCTGAGTAACTGCTTAGGCAACATGATTGCCCCATCAATCACCCACGAAGCTGCATCAGTGCTGGCAGGCAGAGGAAGCTTCCCTGGGACCTGTAAGAACACTTTCAGCTCATTACTCTTACGAATCACCGGATGGGTTGCCAACCTCCTCAAGTACTTCTCCAGTGCCACTCTTCTCTGCTCAACAAAGTCTTGCTTTTGCATCACCTGGCTCTCAACCACACCCTTGTCAGGCCTGGGAGGGATGAAATAACCCCTACACGACTCGGCTAACCAATCTGCTAATGTTACAACATCCCTAAACCTTCTCATCACGCTAAATTCAGATCCACCAAAGCTATGCATATTCATCTTTGTAGTAATTGAGTAGCTCACATAAGTATTACCCCCAGGAACAATGGAATTTGATGCTTCATGCTCTTTCTGAGCATTGGACACCTTAATGATCAAATAGTCTGTTGGAACCTTGATAGTTCCCTCTGGTTTTGATGATGATAAACACCATTAGGTTTTATGGTTTTGTGTTGTTCCTATGAGTTTCAGGTTTCATGAAAGGATAAAGGAATAATGGAAAAACAGTGAAGAAGAGAAAACAGAGGAGCACATTGGAAATCTGTGACAACAAGGAACAGTGCCCGCGCAAACAATTGGGAAAGCGCGTGGCGCCTATACAAGGAAAGTTTCTTTTATGGAAACACCGCGTCTGAGGAACATTGCGAGAACACATAGATACGCCAGCTGTTCCCAGACAGACTCGATTATACAAGGAAACAAGATTTCGTGTTTTACTTGGAGAAGAAGAAGAAGATATTGAGTCTTAGGAAACTTTATAGATGAAAACTAAATGTTTATCAGATTTAGAGTTTATTTGGAAACGATTTTTGTCATAGTTACCATATGTGCTTATAGTGTGATATTTGGTAATAGGATCTTTGTTAGACCCTATATATAGATGAGAATTGTCTTGGGGAAAGACATCTCAACTATTGTCATCTAGAGCTCTTGTGAACTGAGATCGAAAAGCTAAAGCAAGGTACGAGTAGTTATTGCTTTAGTTTTCGTTTGTACTTGTGTTGGTTAGAGGTGATTGCACTCAAATTCTTTAGCTTAGGGTATAGGTGGAGATAAGACTTGTGAGATTGTACAACTCTAATAATACAAGTATTTGTTTTGGAACTTTGTTGTTACTTTGAATCTTTACTTATTTCCGCTGCCCAGGGAACAGTCACATAGTTCCCTGATTAAACACACTAACGATTCAACAATTGGTATCAGAGCAGGTTAGCTCTAGATTGTGTGTTCTTTTTAGATTCACAGGTAACAATGGCTTCTACTCATGAAGTTGGGCTTGGGAACAACAAACCACCGTTCCTTCCTGTTGGTGGAAAGTTCCAACACTGGAAGGACCTCTTCACTGACTGGTTGAAGAGCAATGACTATCAATGCTGGAGAGTCATTGAGGTTAGGGAAGAGAAGGTTGCTGAAGATGTGACCAAGGGAATCAAACCTTGGAGCCCGGATGAATTCAGAATCATGGAGAAAAACTCTAAGGCTCGAATGTTTATCAACAATGCAATCAGCATTGAAGATGCATCCAAGCTACATTCTCGTGCCACTGCAAAGGATATGTGGGCAGCCTTGGAACAGATGTACATGGGAAGTTCCGATCTTAGAGAGCTTGATCGTTTCCAAGCAAAGAAAGACTTCTATAACTTCGTCATGGTTGATGGTGAGACTGTTTCCTCTTATCAATCCAAATTTGAGGAAATCACCACAAGACTTGCTGCTCATGATGTGGATGAAAAGGAAATCCTTACTAAAGAAAAAATCTTCATCATTATTGATGGACTTTCTCCAAGGCATAAGATTACTAAAGCTATCCTCAAGGAGAACCCCAACACTCTCAAACTCACACTTCATGAAGTTTTTGGAAAAATTAAGAAGTATGATGAAGAAGATAAATATGTCAAACCTAAATGCATTGCTTTGATGGTTGAAAAGTCTTTTGAGATGATAGAGAACAATAAAGATGACAACTTGGATGGTGTAGATCCAGAAACTGCTCTCCTCACCAAGGCCATGCGAACTCTCTATCGCAAGGGTCGATCATTCAGGAATGAAGGAAACAATGGTGAGAAACGAGACATCAAGGATATTACATGCTTCAACTGCAAGGAAAAGGGTCACTATGCCAATAAGTGCCCTAAAGGGAATAACTCAAACAACAATGGTGAAAATTCTGGGAATGATAAAAAGAAGGCTTTCGTCGTTGTCTGGGGAGATGATTGTGCCAACTCTGAAGATGATGAACCAGAGTCATGGGGGAACAACAGAATGTGTGCAATGACTCTGAAGGCACCAGTTGAAGAACAAGAGGTAGATCCTGAAACCTTCTTTGAATCTCTTGTTAATTTCGATAAAAAAATCTTTGATTTATCTTATCAAGAGCATGTATAATGAGAATCTCAAAACGACCTAGGTAATGCTGAGGATAAATGCAATGAATTGAATGAATCTTTATCTAAAATTGCAAATTCCTCTGCTATTCCTTATGTTGAAAGTAATGTTACTCACAGTGATCATAGTTCCTTTAGCACTGTTAGGGACCTATCTCAGATGAAAGCTCAGATTGATAAAATTCACTCTATCCTGGTTGAGCAAAAGCTTAGGGAAGAAAGAGTTACCTTTGTTGAGCCCAAGTATGGTCTGGGGTACAAAGGAGAGAAACAAGATAGTGAGGAACATGAGTTATCCATACCTGAGATTAGAGAGATGAAGGATAGGGAACTTCAAAATGCTAAGGAGAGGAACTCTTATCTAGAAGAGCGTGTGAAGACCTTAGAGAGTGGGTTGAGTGAAGACCAAGCATGGTATCAAGGTCAACCTGCCCATTAGATGTATCTCATCCAATCCCAGGGAAACTTGCCTAACACACCTGACCCTGTTAGAGCCAAACAATGTAGGATGCCTGTCCCAAATCGCAAGTATGCCATGGGAGACTACTACAAGATCTGTTGGCATTGTGGGAACAACGGCCATGTTGTGAAAAACTGTGCTAAGAAACAAAGGTTCACTGAAGAGCATACTCAGCGAAGGAACAATAGAAGTAATAATGTCGATTTGAATGATTACGATGTTTCTCCTAAACTATGCAATGATAAGCCTAGAGAATATTATTTTGTCTCTAAACGACTAGGTAAAGCCAAGCTTGCCTGGGTCGCTAAACACTAACTCTCTTTATGCAGGATGAAGTGAGGGGGAATAACAGGTGGTTCATTGATAGCGCATGCTCATGCCATATGACAGGAAATAAAGATCACCTTACCTCACTTCAACAACACTCTAAGGGAACCGTGTCCCTTGGAGATAAACGCTGCAGAGAGATAGTGGGAACAAGAGAAGCTACATTGAATTCAAACATCAAAATCAAAGAGGTTAGTCTGGTTCATCAACTTGGTTTTAACTTGCTAAGTGTAACTCAGCTCTGTGATCAAGGAGACAACGAGACTGTGTTCAAAATCAAAGATTGCCATGTGAGGAATAGAAAAACCAAGGAGATTGTGTTAAAATGTGTCAAATTCAACGATGTGTACATTGTTGACACAACATTCAAGCCTTCAAGGGAACTGTGCTTTGCGTCTCTAGCTGAAGAGACGGAACTGTGGCACAGAAGGCTTGGACATGCAAACTTACAACTCATTCACAAACTCCACAAGAAGGAACTGGTTAGAGGACTTCCAAATGTCAAACCTGAAATCCATGGAGTCTGTGAAGCCTGTGTAAGAGGAAAGCAAACGCATTCCTCTTTCAAAAGCAAACCGGATGTTACCACCTCTCGTCCTCTGGAACTGATCCATATGGATCTCTGTGGTCCCATGAGGATAAGAAGTCATGCAGGGAACATGTATGTCTGTAACACCCCCAAATTTCAATCCGTTTGGAAAGGTATTACCGCCAGTGACCTCGGTTTCCACACCGAAGCCACCCCGGGCTTTACCGGTTTAAACAACATTCATAAAAAACGGTTAAGATATAAACATCAAAACCTTTAATTAAAACATATGTCTGGGGATTACATCCCAATCCCCATAGGACAAAACAGAGTATTTAGCGGAAGTCTTTGCAAAGTATAAAAACAAGGGTCTTGATCGTAATGATCACCCGTCAAGGATCGCAACCTGGTAAATCCATTAAAACACCGTTTGCCTTTATAGTCGTTCTTGCCTTTGTTTCTCGGATTCCTATCTGATGTGCCGAATCGAACGGATGACACCAGCCAACCATGCAAGGAATAACTACGGTTGGTTAGTATAATGAAAGACTATACAAGGGTACAAAGCAGAGTGGTTCGAAGCAGTCATATTAGGTTAGACTCATCGCTTCTCGAATAATAACCGATGACGATATTCAACCATCATACTCCCACTGGAATATATTAAGCAGCATGATCAAGAGAAGATTCTGAAAGACCTAGTCTTACAGCAATCAACCCAAAAGAAGACTCCAATGAATTGAGTCTTATCGGAAGTATGACAATGTTGGGGAACATTAATAATTACACACAATCACAGAATCACAGTATCGCATTCGAGCGACTAAAAGTTAAGATGAGCTTTCCTAGCTGCACTACTCGCCCAAGGTATATTAATCATGTGCTACGACGGCACTTATCTTATTTAATTCCAAAACGCGCATCACATTATAGGCTTTTAAATATATGTATCGCCATGAGGGACATATATTGAATATATGTTTCGCCATGAGGGACATATAAGACATATGTTTCGCCATGAGGGACATACTCCTGAATGGGACAAATCCCAAGATTTGTAGCATCAGTTAAGTGCCACCATCTCTATACCCGAGTATAGAGATCGGTCATGACCCACCAAATGGTTTTTGGGTTTATCACCCTTTGCACCATTAATCATTATTAAGAAACGACTGGACCTCGAATAGTCCATCGCTCCTACGAATACTCGTGCTAACTAAATAGTTCAACACAGTAATAATCATATCAAAGCCCTCCAGGCTAATATCATAAATATATATCTATAATAGCGTTGTTCTAACAGATATACAACCTATTATAATATCATATTTTAATCCATATCATTTATCAAAACTGTTCCCAACAAAACAGTAAATCATTCCAAATTAATTAACAATTAAGCAATTGATAATCAATGGAAATATGGAATGATAAGCAAGAGCGAACCGCCACTTGCCTTAGATCAGACGAAAGTTCGAACAAGCTTTAGAGACGACAGTTTCCTGGGTCCGATACTGGGACAGATCCTGGATAACAAATCCCTAAGGAACGACCCATAATGAGACCCTAAGTTAGATTCAATATCTACATATTTGAATCTAAAGGAATAAGAATCAAAGGGTCCAAGCTTCGCCCAAGAACCAACACCCAAGACACACACACACCACGGACCCATGCTTGCCGCGGGGTGCAGTGGTCAGTCACCGCGGGGTGCGGTGCTTGGCCGCTGGGTGCGGTAGCGTCTGACCGCGGGGTGCGGCGCTATGACAGAAGCAAAGTTCAGCAAGTTTTCGGGAAGAATTACTTACCCAAATCGACCGATTCGACTTCGATTTTTTCTTGGTTTGTCTTCCCACCTTCTTAAGCCTTATACCACCTCTAAGAACCACCCTTCTACTGATCGAAAAGGTGTTCGAATCACACACAAAACAAAGCTCGAACTTCAGCAAGAAATGGAGGTTTTTGGGAGGAAGAAGATGGTGAAGGAGCTGTCTTTTGGCTCCTCCTCCGCCTCTCCTCCTCTATTTAAAGCTCTCCCAAGCCTTCCATCAGCAAGGCACGTATACTAGGACGTGTACAAGCTAGAGAGAGTAGGCCGGATGACACACCACATCTACAACTAGCCTCGCCAAGTTGCACTGCAACTGTCGAGTGGCGCAGGCCACCGCGGGGTGTGGCACACCCTTCACCGCGGGGTGCGGTCAAGGCCAAAGTATCTCCCTCCGTCCTTTGTCATTTTTTACCTTAAGTGGTAAAATGTTTTTAACTCCGGGTTAAATATATTCGTACACGAACGATCCTTTAGCCCGTAAATACCTTAACTGTATTTTATATTGCTCAGAAAAATATTACAGAGATTAAACATTACACAGAATGTTCATCTTTCCCTGAAATAAACCTGACTCGCAATATGGGCTTAAGAAAATTCAAAATTTACCCGTACAAAATGTGGGATATTACAATGTATTTGTTATTGTTGATGATTACTCTAGATTTACATGGACAATCTTTCTCTCTTCTAAAGAACAGGTATTCGAGGCATTTGAATCCTTCATCAAGGGTGTGGAAACAAATCTGGGTTTCAAGCTAAGCTCCATTCGATCCGACCATGGAACAGAGTTTGAGAATTCCATGTTCCTTGATTACTGCAGGGAACATGGGGTTTCTCATAACTTCTCTGCTCCTAGGACACCACAACAAAATGGAGTAGTCGAGAGGAAAAACAGAACATTGGAGGACATGGCAAGAACAATGCTCATTGCAAGCAACCTTCCTCGAATATTCTGGGTTGAGGCGATCAACACTTCATGCTATATCCTTAATCGTGCAATGCTTAGACCATTGTTAAATAAAACTGCATATGAACTAATCAGGGAACGCAAGCCCAATGTTTCCCACTTGCGAGCCTTTGGTTGCAGGTGTTTCGTTCACAACAATGAAAAAGACAACTTGGGAAAATTCGATCCAAGGAGCGATAAAGGAATCTTTCTGGGGTATGCTAACTCAAGCAAAGCTTATAGAGTCTACAACAAGCGAACCCAGAAGATTGAAGAGAGTATTCATGTAGTCTTCGATGAACACTCCAAAGTTGTGAGTGATTCCATCAATCCAACAACAACGGATCATGATTTTCCAAGGATGCAACGAGAAGACTCAGATGATGATGATGACAACAACAATCATCGTGACAACCCATGCACAGGGAACCGTGCACCCACTCCTAGTGGAAGCACACTAGGCTCTTAGGGAACTACCACAGATAGTGGAACTACGATCAACATCGCTCCACCTGCACCTGTAGTTCCCTCAGCAACAACCCAAGATGCTGACACTGGTGTCACCACTGTTCCTACAGGAACTTCTGGTGGTGATACATCTGAAATTGAAGAAGAATTGCTAAATGCAATTGTGGAGGACTCGGAGGAAGACAAACAAGATAACGCTGCTACACCTATAATCCGGGGAACAACTTCAACTCCTTCAGAACCTGTCACTGTTCCCACAACTATAACAGCTACAGATCCTTCTCCTATCTCTCTACTCCCAGCATCTACAAGCTCCAGAATTGCAAAAATCCATCCAGTCGATAATCTTCTCACACCATATGAAGAACGAGGTACTCTCTCTCAACTCTACGACTTTTGTGCTTTCTATGCCTTCATCTCTTTTGTAGAACCAAAGAACATCAAAGAAGCACTCAAGGAATCAGATTGGATAGTTGCTATGTAAGAAGAGCTACATCAATTCGAAAGAAACAAAGTTTGGAGACTTGTTTCCCTTCCAAAGCACAAGCATGCCATTGGTACTAGATGGGTTTTCAGAAACAAGCTTGATGACTCTAGAACTGTGACAAGGAACAAAGCAAGACTGGTTGCTCAAGGTTACAACCAACAAGAAGGGATTGATTATGATGAGACATATGCACCAGTAGCCCGCATGGAAGCCATTCGACTCCTCATCACATATGCTGCCTTCAAATGATTCAAGTTATATCAAATGGATGTCAAAACAGCCTTTCTCAATGGCTATCTTCAAGAGGAAGTTTATGTGAAACAACCTCCAGGCTTTGAAGACATGGAACATCCAGAATATGTGTATGCTCTGGACAAGGCACTGTGTGGGCTCAAACAAGCTCCCAGAGCTTGGTATGATCGGCTGGCACAGTTCCTTCTCTCCAATGGATACAGACGTGGAGCCATTGACAAGACACTGTTCCTCTTGGAACACAAAGGTGAGATTCTCGTAGTCCAAGTCTATGTTGATGATATTATTTTTGGTTCAACTAACCCTGCCCTTGTAGAAAAATTCAAAGATCTCATGAGCAGTGAATTTGAGATGAGTATGATCGGGGAACTCTCTTTCTTCCTCGGATTACAAGTCACTCAATCCTCTGAGGGAACAAGAATACATCAACAAAAATACATCAAGGAACTATTGAAGAAGTATGGTATGGATAAAGCTAAACCTATTGATACTCCTATTTCTCCTAACACTCGACTTGATGCAGATTTGAATGGACAAGATGTCGATGCTACAATGTATAGAGGCATGATTGGTTCCTTACTTTATCTAACGGCAAATAGGCCAGACATTATGTTTAGTGTGTGTCTATGTGCTAGATTCCAAGCAAATCCTAAGGAGTCACACCTAACTGAGGTCAAGCGAATCCTGAGATACTTGAAAGGGAACGACAAATTATGTCTTTGGTATCCAAGGAACAGTGGATTCGAACTTGTGGGCTTCACCGATGCTGACTTCGCTGGTCACCTCGTGGATCGCAAAAGCACATCAGGGACGGCACAATTCCTTGGCCCATTCTTTGTCTCTTGGACATCAAAGAAACAAAACATTGTTGCCCTTTCAACCGCCGAAGCTGAGTACGTTACTGCTGCTGCTTGTTGTGCCCAAGTATTATGGCTTAAACAACAATTGGAGGATTTTAGTATGTCTCTTGGCACTGTTCCCATTATGTGTGATAATACTAGTGCTATCAATATCTCCAAAAATCCTGTCCATCATTCACGTACTAAGCATATTGATATTCGTCATCATTTTCTTTGTGATAATGTTGAGAAAAATTTCATTAGAATGGATCATTGCAGGACAGAGGAACAAGTTGCAAATATCTTCACCAAAGCACTGGATAGAAAACCCTTTTGAGTATTTGAGAATGCTCCTTGGGATGATCTCTCTAAATTGAGGAACTCCACATCCACTATTCCCTCAGTGATTGGCTAGATCGATCAATTATAAACTAGGGAACAACTTTTATGTGGCATGTTACTTGCAATTGACTTGCTTATTCGTCTTGCTATGTGCTTTGTGTTACACTATATCAAAAACATCTCGCAACTTCTATTCTTGATCATATATGCTATATTTTTACTTGATAACATCTTCCTTCAATCCCAAAGTAACCAATTTGATTATTTGAACCCTCATTACAAGCCAAAATGATAATTGGTTGCATAACCGTCCCTAGCTTGGATCTAGGTAAACGTTCCCTATGAACTTCTCTTTGTTTGCCTTATATTACTGGGAATCATTATTTGGATCGTCATTGTGCCCTACCTATATTTTTGTTTGGATATATCTTTGCAATTTTGTGTGAACCCCATAAAATATCCAAACCAGCCTTTCCATCTACTCAAGGAACTCAGAGTCTTCTGTATGGGATTTGTCTAAGGGGGAACTACGAAGGGAACAGTGAACGGGAACAATCTGCTGAACGTTGAGAGTTGCAGGTAGCCATTGCTCTCTGCGTCGCCTGCATTCAATGGTGAGTTGATGGCTCTGCAACAAGGAACAATGTGATTGCGAGAAACAAGAGGAAAGTGACCGTTACCAGTGGAGAGAGAAAAAAGAGCTGATTGCCGATTTCGAAGATATCAATGGCGAGACTTTTGGTAAGCCTGTCATCACCTTCCCATTTCGTTTCGTTTCCCAAATCTCTTGCCCTCTATAAATCATAACCCTCACCTCAAACCGATTTCACCACTGTTTCACTCTCTCCATCAATCTCTGAATCCACTATCCCTTTGCCCTTTTCTCTCTGCCGCCTCAAACCCTAAATACCTTCAAAACCCCTCTTTCTCAAAAACAACCCCTTCACCATGTCTACTCCTTCATCTTCTTCTACCCTCGCCATTGATGTCTCTAGCTTTACTGAAGAACAACTCGCGGCCCTCATGCACTCCATCGAAGCTCTCCAGGCGGCTATGACTCCACAATCCAAAGTCTCCACCTCCATGGCTGTTGTGGTAGACATCGCGAAAGAAGCTACATCCTCAATCACCGAACTCAATGAGGAACAGCCTAAGGGGGAACAACCATCCGTGGAACCGGTCCTAGAAACTGACACCTCCAAAGAAATGGTGACAATCTCTGAGCCTGAAGAAGAAGTAGAATCTCCTCCCAAATCCAAAGAAGCTGAAGAGGAGGAGGCCATGGCTGATATGGAGGCTGAGCTGGGTCACCAACCTCTGGAAACAGTGGCGCCTAGTCGCAAAAGAAAGCACTCCGTTGGCGCCGCCGACGAGGAAGAAGAGGAGAACCCTGATGTTGTGATCACAGGGGAACTGAGAGCGTCCACTGAAGCGTCCACTCTGACCAAATCTGTCGCCGGTGAGACCACTCCGAGCACTCTCAAGACAAGGCTCTGATCTGCAAAGAAGGTCGAGGCCAAGTCTGAGCCCAGGAAGAAGGCTAAGCCGGAAGACAGGGCTGTTGATGGGAAGAAAACCATTCCCCATCTCCTCATCCCAGATGGATTCCTCATCGCCAATAACTTCACTGATGTCTTGGAGCGCATCAAGTTTCAAGGCTGGGAACAGTTTCTCTCCAACAGTGTAATGGCCAATCCAGACCAAGTCAAGGAGTTCTACCGTTCCTTCCAGCTCAACACCAGTGCTACAATGGTGGGAACAACAAAAATTCAAGGGGAAACGCTGTCCTTCACTACTTCAAAGGTGGGTCGTCTGTTGGCGGTCACTGTTGAGGGGTTTGGCGAAATTTCTGAGAAAAACGCCGATGCCATGAAAGCGGCCAAGGAGGCAAGCTCTAAGAGGCCGTTTAAGTCGAAAATCCCAGTCACTCATGTTTCCGTTCTCACTCTGCCTCATCGAATCGCCTACCACATCATCATGAAGGATGTGGTTCCCAGGCAAGAAAAGAGGAACACCATCACCTCCACTGATTTGCTGTTGTTGGATAGATTCTGGAACATAGAGAAGATTGACCTTCCACAGATCATTCTACAGCACATGGCTAAGTGTAGTGCCAAAACCCACTCCCTTGCTTACCCCAACGTCATCAAACTGATTCTGTAAGCAGAAGGGTTCTACAAAGCAGAAGGTGAAGTTCCCATGGTCACTGAGCTCGACATGGTGAACGTAAATAAGATGCAGTTCCAAGGCGACACAAAGGGAACTCTGCCTGTGTCTGATATTCTGAAGAAAGAAGCTAGAGAGGGTACTTCCAAAGGATCTAAAGGTGCTTCAGTGCAAAGTCAGATGCTCACTGAGTTGCGTGAAATCAAAAACATCTTGTCTCTGCTTCTTGAGTATTTCCTCAACAAAGACAAGGCCCAGAAGGAGGATTCTGAGTCTTGAGTGGACACCTTTCCTTATCCAGCCCGTCTGACCCTCTTCTTTTGAAATTTTTATATGTTATCTTGTTTAAGTGTTTGCATTGTGATTTTTTGTGGTTGTTTGCCTGATTGTTCCTTGCTTTGTGTAATCAATTCCCTGCATTACGAATGAACTTGTCTTTGCTGGTCACTGTTGCTTAGTCATGTTGTTCCACTGGCAAATTTTTTGGTCTTTTGATGATGCCAAAAGGGGGAAGTGTGGAAATTGTGTGATAACTCAGATTAAGAGAGGTAACAGTTAACTATTCCCAATTCTTTGAGAATTTCTGGACGGTGCCAGTGCTGAGGGGGAACGATGATGCAACTTGGAGGTATGAATTGCAATTATTCATTTGATATAAAATTTTTGCTTATACGTTTAAACTGAGATACATGTTGATAGATATTACTTTGCTTATTACTCTGTTTTGATTGAACAATTTTTGAATGGGTTTGTCATCACCAAAAAGGGGGAAATTGTTGGAACCTTGATAGTTCCCTCTGGTTTTGATGATGATAAACACCATTAGGTTTTATGGTTTTGTGTTGTTCCTATGAGTTTCAGGTTTCATGAAAGGATAAAGGAACAATGGAAAAACAGTGAAGAAGAGAAAACAGAGGAGCACATTGGAAAGCTGTGACAACAAGGAACAGTGCCCGCGCAAACAATTGGGAAAGCTGGAAAGCGCGTGGCGCCTATACAAGGAAAGTTTCTTTTATGGAAACGCCGTGTCTGAGGAACAATGCGAGAACACAGAGATACGCCAGCTGTTCCCAGACAGACTCGATTATACAAGGAAACAAGATTTCGTGTTTTACTTGGAGAAGAAGAAGAAGATATTGAGTCTTAGGAAACTTTATAGATGGAAACTAAATGTTTATCAGATTTAGAGTTTATTTGGAAACGATTTTTGTCATAGTTACCATATGTGCTTATAGTGTGATATTTGGTAATAGGATCTTTGTTAGACCCTATATATAGATGAGAATTGTCTTGGGGAAAGACATCTCAGCTATTGTCATCTAGAGCTCTTGTGAACTGAGATTGGAAAGCTAAAGCAAGGTACAGGTAGTTATTGCTTTGGTTTTCGTTTGTACTTGTGTTGGTTAGAGGTGATTGCACTCAAATTCTTTAGCTTATGGTATATGTGGAGATAAGACTTGTGAGATTGTACAACTCTAATAATACAAGTATTCGTTTTGGAACTTTGTTGTTACTTTGAATCTTTACTTATTTCCGCTACCCAGGAAACAGTCACATAGTTCCCTGATTAAACACACTAACGATTCAACATAGTCCACAACTTTTGGATTAGATGGTCCTCTAAGTTTTTGTTTGTTTCTACAAATGACAACTATAATTTATATTGAAGATGTAAGAAGAGATGTCAATGTACTGAGGGCTCTAACTGGACATCAGATACCCCAAAGCACCACAATTGAATTTACTAGCGTCTGTCAAAGAAGCATTTTAGCAAACAGATGGAGTGCAAAAATTATCAAATAATTTTCAAGCAATGTATATTCAAACAACAAATCACAAACATTTGGTCACAGTATTAGATCTCTCCTTAGATGTATATATCCATCTAATTTGTGATACAAAATGGAAAAAATATTTGTTGAAATAACTATACTTCAAAGAGTACGACAACAGAAAATTAAAGCAATAATAAAGTACTTGTGTGAAATCGATGGCGGCGAGCTCGACGGCGGTGAAGGGAGAGAGTAGGAGGAGGCGCCATAAGTCGTTAGGAAAAGAGCAAACCATACTCAAACCGACTAATATGTACCGAGGAGAGAGAGAATAGGAGGAGGCGGTGGAGGCAAAGGCAACATTAGTAGCTCGTCGGCAGAATCGGAAGAGGTGAGGCCGGAAACGGAGAAGGATGAGGCCACAGACGGAGGATGAGGCCGGAGACGGGGGAGGACGAGGTGCGCGGGTGGCCGGTGAGAGGCTCTCGATTCCGAGAAGGAGGGGACAAATCGACAGTAAGTGAGATAGAGGAAGGGGGAGGAGACTGGACACGGACAAGTGAACGTATAAGGGTCAATTTACAATCAGGTTTATTTTGTGGGTTGTTTCTCAGATTTAGAAAGAAAAAAGGGATAATGGACCTCATTATTTCTCCACTTATCCCTTTATTTTTTGGATTGGGCTTTAGGGAATTGGGCATCGACCCTTCTAGTGTGGGCCTTATTTCCAAATTTTTCTAGTACGTAGTATTTGGGCTTCGGGCATAGCACTGAACAATGTTTTAGTATATAATATTTGGCAACAGAAACAATAAGGTCCATTGTCCCTTTTCTCCTTCTAAACCTGTTTAACACCCCCATAAAATAAACCTTCTCATAAATTGACCCCTACATAAATCATTTACTTTTTTCCTTCCCTCTCTCCTCCCACCTCCCATCCTTTTCTTTCCAGATCCGGCGTCGAAGTTCAGTTCCTTCTCCGGTGTCCATCGTTGTCGTCCAAGCTTGACATCCTTCTCCGTCGTCCATCTCCGGCATCCATCTCATGCATCCATGAGCTCCGACATCATGGCTCATCCGTGGGAGAAAACCGAATCGAAGACTGCGAAATCAAATAGCCTGATTTGGACGAAAGAGGCTCTACGTTGGTCTTCCTTCTCGTGGTTGTTCTCTTCGCCTTTGGCTTCTCCATCGCCACCGAGCGCAGTCGCCGCCGTGTATCTCTCTATCTCTCTCTTCCTCATTATTTCTTCACAGTTGTCATTATTTCTTCACAGTTGCTTCAAATCTTAGTTTCGTTCAGCTTGTTGCATTTCTTCTTTTTTTAAAATTGTTGTTACAAGGTTTATGAAATTGGGGAAATGTTGGATATGGGAGTTCGATTGGGCTCTGATCGATCTTGAAAGTTGAACTATGAAGAGTTGATGATTGCTTTGTTTCAAGGAAATATTTTGAATTTTTGAGAGGTGGTTTAGCAAGATCGACATACTCGGTTACTCTCTCAGTTGTTTGGTCATGTAAAAATTTGCAGCTGTTGTTTACCTATCCGAAGACGTTTTTACATTCTCTTGATCTTTTTTCAGTTGATTGCTTTGTTTCAAGGAAATATTTAAAAATCTGCAGAACCACATTCTCTCTAGGTGGAAAGTATTCTGCTTCCATTTCAGAAACCTTTTAACAAAAGAAAAATAGATGTGATACTATAGGACTAGTCTTGATGTTATACACTAATAAAGAGTGCAAGTTATTACCATTTGAAAGAGGAAGTCATAGGAAACTCCAACAAAGAGATGGACTCTCTGAACAATAGGGTAGAATAAATGATTTTCAATGCTTGAACGGATGGTTTTAGGCAGAGAACAAAGCGCCTCTTATTGCTTCATCCCTTCGGTTTTGAACCTTAGGCATAAGTGTGATATCATCTGATCTTGTATCCATGGAGGCAACTGGTTTCTAGCAGCAAACTCTGTACAGGATTTGACTGAGTCCCTCTGCACCACAGTTTGAAGTTATTGTCAATACTCATGAATTCTTCCCTTTCCTTTTTTTCTGGGTATTATATGAAATAACATTTTCATGATAATGTTGGTGTTCCTGCGTCATTCTATGTTTAGGATAAGAGGTGATGAATGAAGGAAACCCTCCTATTTTTGCTGATCATGATATATGAAAAAGTGAAAGGTTTAGAAAGCTTACAAAGTTTCTGGTTCGGCTTTCCCATGAACTACAAGGTTTGTCATGTTTCCAATGAGGTATGAAGTGAGACCCAAGTTGAATAGCATGTAGCAGATATCAAATACCATTTCTCTTGAATTCTCAGCATGAAGATTCAGTGTGGTTCTTAACGATTATGATTGTTTTTTTGCAATGCTTCCTACAGTTTGGAGCTTTGGGGATATAAGCGTGTTGAAGAGATCATCTGGGTAAAGACAAATCAACTACAGAGGATTATTAGAACAGGGCGCGCTGGTCACTGGCTTAACCACAGCAAGGAACATTGCCTTGTAGAAATAAAAGGGAGTCTTTTAGTAAATAGGAATATTGACACTGATGTAGTTGTAGCTGAGGTTCGGGAGACTAGCCGTAAGTCAGATGAGGTAAGCTAATGCAGTCCACCTATTCTTTTTCCTGTTATTGTCTCAAATCTCCATATAGAAAGTGATTTGGGTACTCGATGTTGTCCAATGTTTTTTTATTATGTCTTAGTGTTTCTAGTTTCTTAAAATACTCTAATACAGGCTCTTTCTGCAGATGTATCCTTTGCTTGAGAGAATAAGTCCACGAACTAGGAAACTGGAACTGTTTGCACGTATGCGTAATACACATGCTGGGTATGCTAATTACTCTTTGTTAAAAATTGTTTTATTCTATGGGTTAACACATAGTTCTTCATGAGTTTAGCTTCTTAATGTAGTCTGCTTTTTTTCTCTTGATTTAAAGTTTTAGACTAGGCGGAGCAGTGTGTTGTAGACAGTTCAAGTCAAGTCTAGTTTCTAAATCCCTTTTTTTACCCGGAAAGCCCTTTAACTACAGCAAGAATTACATCACATCAGCATAATTCATTTGACCTAAACTTAAACTTGCAGATCTATAATGAACAAGTTACTGATCTACTAGATCCTAGTAAAAAAACTCTCCAGGTTTGATGATGGACCTTCAATGTATGTGTTGATATGAAGCTGTACTTCCCTATTCAATGTACGTCTTTGGCAATTTTTCTTTTGCAGATACGTGAAGATGTGAAATCTGGTGTGTATGTTGATAATCGGACAGAGTACGTGTCCTCTTTGAAGGATGTCAAGCAATTGCTGTCAAAGGTTGGTTCTGCAATCTGGATATAATATGCTAACATCTGCATCCATGAGCTACAAAAGATCTATGACCACATCGTGTTTGAATGTTTTTTTATGTAGGGATTGTCAAATAGACGGACTGGCTCAACTAGTATCAATGCTGAGAGTTCACGCTCTCATAGTGTTTTCTCTTGTGTTGTTGAATCAAGATGCAAGGTATCGTATGTTTTGATAAGACTAGTGTCCTTTTGTATGTTAAATAGTTAAGGCCCTCATCTAACTAGCCTCGGTGATACAGAAGCAACCCAGGCAAAATGAAAACACTTCGAACGTGTTACCGAACTAGCCTCGGTGACACTTCAAACGTGACACCGACTAGCGTGTCACCGACAAGCCTCGGTGACGCTTCGAACGCGCTATCGACTAGCCTCGGTGACGCTTCGAACGCGCTATCGACTAGCCTCGGTGACGCTTTGAATGCGCCACCGACTAGCATCGGTGACGCTTTGAACGCGCCACCGACTAGCATCGGTGACGCTTTGAACGCGCCACCGACTAGCATCGGTGACGCTTGGAACGCGCCACCGACTAGCATCTGTGACGCTTGGAACGCGCCACCGACTAGCATCGGTGACGCTTGGAACGCGCCACCGACTAGCATCGGTGACGCTTGGAACGCGCCACCGAACTAGCATCGGTGACGCTTTCGAACGCGCCACCGACTAGCCTCGGCGATGCTTCGAACGCGCCACCGACTAGGCTAGTTCGATGACGCTTCGAACGCGCCATCGAACTACCCTCGGTGACGCTTCGAACGCGTCGCTAACTAGCCTCCGTGACGCTTCAAATGCGCCACCAAACTAGCCTTGGTGTCACCAACTAGTCCCGATGACACTTTGAAAGTGTCACAAACTAGTCTCGATGACACTTTAAAAGTGTCACAAACTAGTCTCGATGGCACTTTGAAAGTGTTACCACTTACTAGCCTCGATGACTTTGAAAGCGTCATTAATTACTAGTCTTGATGACACTTTGAAAGCGCCACTAATTATTTGTCTTGATGACACTTTGAACATGCACTAACTAGTGGAGATGACACTTCGTAAATGTCACCAACTAGTGGTGGTGACATTTCAACGATAATTGTCATCAAAACGAGATTTGTATTGCCATCAACTAGTTGTGATGACAGTTTGTGACATTAACTAGTTGCGATGACAATATGTGTCATCAATTAGTTGTGATATCGTTTGTATTTGATGACAGTTTGTGTTTTGATGACAGTATGTGTCATCAACTAGTTGTGATACAGTTTGTATTTGATGACAGTTTGTGTTTTGATGACAATATGTGTCTTGATGACAATGTGTCAATATGTGTCATCAACTAGTTGCGATACAGTTTGTATTTGATGACAGTTTGTGTTTTGATGACAGTATGTGTCATCAACTAGTTGCGATGCAGTTTGTATTTGATGACAGTTTGTGTTTTGATGACAGTTTGTGTTTTTGATGACATTTTGTGTTTTGATGACAATTTGTGTTTTGATGACAGTGATTGTCATCAAAATGATGACATTTTGTATTTTGATGACAGTTTGTGTTTTGATGACAGTTACTGTCATCAACATGATGACGTCACCAAAAATATTTTTTGACGGGAAAAATTCCGCTGGTGCCGGTCAACGCCGATCAACGATCGTTGATCGCCGGTCAACACCGGTCAACGATTGTTGATCGCCGGTCAACGCCGGTCAACGGTCGTTGACCGGTCAATGGTCAAATGTGTTAGTTTGTTTCACTTATGGTAATGTCATCATTATGTAATAATGATATCACCATGGGTCATGAGTTTAGATAAAGTTTATTGGGGGTCATGGGTCATGAGTTTAGATGAAACTTCTCCAAACCACCATATCCACACTTCATCTCTCCAACTACATACTCCATAACGTCGGTCAACGGTCGTTGACCGCTTTGTAGTGCTTATTTAGGAGTTGTTATCGGTGTTTAGGGTGCCATTTATAGGGATTTAGAGCACAACTGTGGAGTATGTAGTTGGAGAGATGAAGTGTGGATGTGGTGGTTTGGAGAAGCTAATTGAAGACATTCAGAAGACGAGGAGAAACCACCTGAGGAGACCAAGGAAATAGAAGCGAGAATCCACACAAAGAAGGAGAAGAAGGTCTGCCGCGACCAAGGGCGAAGACACAAGCGACCGCGGCGAAAGGCGAGGCGCGGAGCAAACGAGTGCCACTTCCGCGACCGCGGAAATTCGGCCGCGCCCGCGGAAAATCCAGAGCTGTGCAAAAGCCGAGAGCAAAAAGTTAATTTCCGCGACCGCGGAAGGACACGGGGGCGAGCCCGACGAGGATTTCCGAGTTTTTCTTATTTTATTATTTTTCGGTTTTTGTTTATTTTATTACTTCGAACTTTATAGTTTATTTCCTTTTAGAATACTTTCGTTATCTTTTCCCTTTAGTTTTAGGGTTAGGTTATTTAACCTAGTTTTTCATTCATTGTTTATCATCACGGATATTCATCGTTGTTTCCATTCAACATTTTTTCCTTTGCAGTTTATTTGTTTCCAAGAACTATGAGGAGCTAAACACCATTTTGCTTAGTCCGACAAGTGAAGCTTTTCGTATGATTTGATTGTGAGGTTACAACTCTATCCCCTGTGCCTTTGGATTATATCTTTTCTCTTGAGCATATTCCTATTGATTATTATTGATTTGAATGGATTGATCAGCTAGTTGATATTAGTTACCATTCCTATTGATTTATTTTCCTTGTTTGCTTTGTTTACAACCAATCAACCTCAAAACCCCCATTTGTTACCATTGCATGTGAACTTACATAAAGATTGACAACTCCTCCCTGTGAGATTCGACCCTTGCTTGTCTTTGCTACTTGTTTAGGTTTGTTAGGATTTATTTTGACCAGGTAACACGACTAAAACCTGCCTGTCAGGGGCATTTGTCTAATTTCACTATACTCAAAGGGTCATTTAACCTGAACAGGGTTGACAAAATTGATATTATGTTCACCATGTTATTTGAACGCCCTACTGAAAATTATTATTCCTTTTGGGAGATATTGTAATACCCCTCATTTTAGTAAAGAGTATTTTGGTAATTTTCCAAACTCTCGTACTGTAGTCGGATTATTTTCAGAGAAGTTGAGACATTCTGTAAAATGCTTGATCTCTGTAATAATTGCCTGAGTGGAATAAAATACATTCGACGTATTTTTGGGGCTTAGAATATTTGTTCGGATACAAATATATTTAACCCGGGGTTAAATACCCAAGCCCATACTTTTCCCGGACAAAAAGGCATAGAATTGGCCTCCACCGCACCCGCGGTCAGACCCACCGCACCCGCGGTCAGAATTGGCCTCCACCGCACCGCGCGGTCAGACCCACCGCACCCGCGCTGTCATCATACCTTTTCTGCTTCGTCGGACTTCGACCGTCGTGTCGCCTGAGCTGCTTGTCCCATTTGGTCGGAGTTGAGGCGGTTTGGGGAGGTGCTTGCTTGACCTATAAAAGGAGGAGACTTGAAGGCTTGGAAGGCATCCCAATCTCTCTCTTGTTTCCATTGTCGTCGGAAAGTTCAAGCTTTCGCCGGAGTTGTCGCCGGAGCTACCATAGGAGGAAGAGGTGCTCTCAAGGTGGTGTTTGGTGGTCCAAGGAGTCTGGAAGTCGACCCCCATCCAAATCAAACCCCATCGCGTCGATCCCGGTAAGATTTCATCTACGTCGTATCGCCGTTGTATCGTGACCGCACCCGCGACAGAGCCACCGCACCCGCGGCAGGGCCGCCGCACCCGCGGTGTGCCTGGGCATTCGCGATGTGGTTTTGGGCTTTGTGGTCTCGATCGAGACTTCGTTCCTTCGTTCTCGTTCATCTTTCTTTAGATTCGTATATTTTATTATCGAATCTAACTTAGGGTTTCGTTATGGGTCGTTCCGTAGGAAATTGTAACCCGAGTTCTGTCCCCGTTTCGGACCCGGAAACCCGTTGTCTTTGAGATTCGTCAAGAGTTCGTCTAATCCGAGGCAAGTGGCGGTTCGCTCTTGCTTATCATTCCATATTTTTCTATTAATTATCAATTGTTTAATTGTTAATTAAATTAGGATGGATTACTGTTTTCATTGGGAACAAATTTTATAAATGATACGATTAAAATGAATATTATAATAGGTTGTATATATTGCTAGAAACAACGCTATTATATATGTAATTACCGTGATGGTATTGTTGTGGATTTTATGCGAACTTGAAATATAGTTAGCACGAGTATTCGTAGGAACGCTACATACCTTGCGAGGTCTAGCTGTTTCTTTATAACCATGGTGGATAGGATGTCCAAGCCCTAACACCTTTCTCTGGTCATGACTATCCCCTATCCGAATATAGGGGATGTGCGCTTAGCTGGCGTCAAACCTTTCGGGATACGTTCCCAAGATATCTCTCGTATCGAGATGATATATTTATATGATAAAAGCTTAACATGAATATACGTTTTGGAATTAAATAAGATAAGTGCCGCAATGCACATAATTAATGAACCTTGGGCGAGAAGTGCAACGTGGAAACTCGTCTGGGCTTCGATTAGAGTAAGTCCACCTTCCTAATCTGAATTCGCATTACGCGGTGAGGTTGGTCGTGGACCCAAATAGTCAAGTCGCTTTTAAACTCTTGTGTGAAATTATAATGTTCCCAAACATTTGTCATGCTTTTCGATAAGACTCAATTCGTTGGAGTCTTCTCTTCATAAGTTTCTATAAGACTCAATCTTTTAGAGTCTTCTTTCGATCATTCTGTTTCGTATATTTTGTAAAAGTGTTGAGGTTGACTATCGTCATCGGCTTTCATTCGAGAAGCGATGGGTCTAACCTAATACGACTACTTAGAACCTTTCTGTTTGACCCTTTTCCAGTCTTTCATTAGACTAACCAACCGGTTAATTTCCCTTGTATGGTTGGCTGGTGTCATCCGTCTCATACGGCACATCAGATAAACTTACGTTCCATGAAGGCTAGAAACGACGAGGAAGCCAGATGGAATTTTAAAGAGTTTTATCAGGTTGAGATCCTAGGCGTGTGATCGCTCGATCAAGACACTTGTGTCCTTTATTTAAAAGACTTCCGCTGTATCAAAATATATTATGTACTAAGACTACTCTGTAGTTCTGTATTTTGGTTGTATTTGGAATTATGGATGTAATTCCGAGACGTTGATTTAAATGAATGTCATGATGTTTCATATTATGAATGTCGTTTTATGACTTGTATAAATTGGTTAAGCCTTGGGTGGCTTCAGATGTGGAATCCGAAGTCACTGGCGGTAATGCTTTGAAGTATATATTTGGGGGTGTTACAGATACTATCTGTCTCTAATTCTTTTTATATACGATCTATATATATATTTTTTTGGTCTTATCGCCTGGTTCGATCGGCTAAAGCCGCTCTACGTCCAAACCGGGGTACTGTTGGCACACGAAATGGTAGACTCCTCCCAACATCAGAGCATCGACGCATTCTTTGCCATCCGGAGTCGATATCACTCCTCAAGGCATTTCCATATGTATTATTGTTGGACTACATCTACTGTACAAACACGTAACATTCACACATCTCCATATTATATAGTTATTGATATGTTATTTTATTATGCTATAACATGTTGATTTGTATATGGGTATGAGATGCCTTTCTTGGAAACTGTATGGTTCGCTTATACATGGAAGAATTACAATGTAGCGGGGCATTTCTTGCCCATGAGAGGGAAGACAACTACTTGTGGGCTATAAAGCAGATTGCCAAACTTTGTGGGCTTGTGCAGAAAACACCTATATGCATAGTGACGGATCAAGAGCTTGCCTTGATGAATGTGATGGATGAAATGTTCCCAAAGGTGAAGTACATCCTATGTAGGCGTCATGTATACAAGAACATCGAGGCCAAAGCTAAGAAAATCATCAACCATGCTGACAGTGCAACAAGGTTTGTAAATTCTTACATGGACTTGTTTAAGGAAACAACTGTAGAGGCGTACAAGCAAAGGTTGCGCAAGATTGAAGTTGAATGGAGCACCAAGAAAAGCCTGATTCAATATTTCAAAAACCAGTGGCTTGAACCGTATAGGGAAAGAATTGTGTCGGCTTGGACGGACACGGTTTTGACGTTTGCAACTAGCACGACAAACAAGTTTGTGCAATATAATATATTCAATGCATTACTTCCATACCTATACATGGATATAATGTGATATGTCATTTCTGTTATTTCAACTATAGGGTTGAAGGAGAACACTCGTCATTGAAAAACTTCTTGACTACTTCACATGGTAGGTTAAATGATATGTTTTTTGTCAAATACCTATCCCACCTAAAGCTGTGCATAGCTTTTGGAGACAATTGGACATGGAAGATGTGCAAAATGAAGAAGTTGAAGGGTGGAAGAGCAAAGTCGCCAGATCGCTAATGGATGATTTCATTAGTAATGACATCCCCAATTTGTCAAGTGATCAACAAATGTGTATCAATGCATTTATTATGTTAGCTCATCCCGATAGGACTAGCCTGCAGGAACCGACAATTGTGAAGACTAAGGGACGGTCAAAGGGAGCAAACCACCCAGATTCCCCGTGTACGCCATCTCAAATTAGACCTCCCACACCTCCGGTGTAAGACCAGAGGCCTTAAAAGCGCTAGTTAACCCATGCCAACCCGAGAACTTTCCAAGAGGTCACCCATCCTAGTACTACTCCCGCCCTAGCACGCTTAACTTCAAAGTTCTTTGTCCTCACTTGAACCCTGAAAATGAAGAGCTCTTGTTGACATGGTAACACTCTAATCCTTATAAAATATTACAAATCCGGGGTATTACATCAGGTGTCTCAGGTTAGAGTTTCCGCATCTCCAACCTCTCAAATTAGACCTCCCATGCCATGTAATCTTCACTGCACTCATATCCATGTACCGCAAGAGGGCCCATCATCTCGAGTCTAATGGAGTGTAAGTTTCTTGCGTCCCAAATCCATCGGGACATATCGTACTCCACTATGTAACTCTTCATCTCAGTGGGTTTGATCACTTTCAGCGGTTGTATCACTTTTCCAGGCTTCCCCTGCTCATGGCCAAACTGCCTCGCGACACGATCCGGCATGTATGGTTCAGATCTCCCCAAGAACCCTTGAAAACGTGAAGCGACTAGGTGTGAACTAAACTTAATCTGTCCATATAGTGCTCAATCAACCTAAACAAAAACATGTCAAATTATTAAACTACCTACGCTTTTGTTTGAACATAAGTGTGAAACTTAATCCAATGAGGTACTTACAGTTATCACATGTATTATATCTAGCTCTCTTCTATAATTTCTTCTCTATGTGTCAAAATTAATTGGTCTAGTTATACTACTTCATCGCACAACATATGTCACTCTACTATCCCACAAATCATTCTCTGTAGGAAGAAAATCTGGAAAGTACTTATAGATCCATGCATGCACATATAAACGTGTATAGTCACAAGTCATTCAAGAATTACCTCTAAGTAATTGATATACAAACAATAAAAACTATGTAGACGAATTATTACCTGCAATAATGTGGTACATGTAGACATCTGACGACAACCGAAGCACGAACTCTCGCCCATCGACTGGTACATATATGCAAGAGCAACTGACCCCAGGAGCTAGTCTGAACACTATTGAGGTCACTTACACAGCCCAGATATGACACAAACAACCGATGCCGGGACTTATCCAGAAATAACGTGAAACCGATCAGGTATAACAGATAACCCGAAGTGACGGCCGCGGGATCCATCTGTGGCGTCATGGAATGCTCGTGTAAAGACTGATGGGTGAGTCCATGCCGACATTTGTGGTGTCATCCCAAAGATTTCGATTGCCCTTTGTACTTGGGCTTCGAACAAACGCATCTTGCCTAGTCGGCGATCAGATAGAGGCAGTACCAAACTGTCTCCATCTATGTTGATACCCATAAGTTATACATCATGAAGAGTATATATCATCTCTCCTCATGACTTATGAAAAGTGTTAGTCTCTGGTTGTCATCTCTCAACAAAGGTAGAAATCTACGGCACATTGATATGACTGTACATCATGTCTTGCAGGTGTGTTAGCCCATTGTTTCGGGCAAGCATGCTTCATGGAGCTACATCGTATAGCTACCATTTGTCAACTGTTGAGCCCTTAGCTAAATCATCATTATTTTCCGCTCCTATAAATCAAATTATTAGTTATGTAAGCAATATAATTAAATAAATTGCGATAAAATCAATCATAGATATACCAACTTACTTACCGTACCATTGTAAACAAAGTATGTCGTATGGGCTTCGAAACTATGAAGAAGCTCTAGGTTCCGGGGACCTCCCTCAATACCTACTTCCAAAAACGGCTCGATCATCGCCCTCCTCCTCTAGCTTGTCTACTACGTGGTGCACGGCTTTGTGTTCCTCTTCTACGTGCTGAAGGAGCCGATTCCTCTTCTACGTGCACCCCCTCTCCTGGGATAGGAACCTCGTCTGTAACAAGAGGAGCAAGCTCATAGAAAGTCGGCTCATTTCCTGTGATACGAAAATCATTTGTCTCGGATGGCTCGTATGTCCCGAACGTGTCGTATGTCCCAGACGGGTTGTATGTAGTCGGCTCGTATGTCACCGGCCCTCCTATTAAATTTGTTGGTGCTGCATTGTCGGGATTTGCTTTTTTGTCTTTTGACTTAGTTGTACGCCGTGTGTACCAGATATTGCCGCAAACACCCTCTCTCCTACGTACACGCCCAAATCTAATGTTATCATCCATCTACAACATAAATAACAAAATACATAAGTTTGTTTCGTACGTCGATTGACAATGGAAAGAATAGGGGATTTAAAAAAAAAAAACACATTTCCGTTTGTGACGAACGAAAGTGTTTCATCTGTGACGGACGAAACACTTCCATTCGTCACAGACGAACGTGTTCCATTCGTCACAGACGAACACGTTCCATCGTGACAGATGGAAGTGGTCCGTGCGTCATGGACGAACACGTTCCATCCTGATGCGTCCTTGGTCTCGAGTGGTTGTCAAGGATGCCTCTTGCGCCAGATCTAGATTGAGTGTTGAGTCTGCCTTCTGGTCTTGAGGGTGTGGGAGCGGATGGTGGCTTTGGATGAAGCAGAGCGTCGCTGGAGAGAGGTTGATGGTAGATCAGACGAGTCTCCAATGGGTTGAAGGCGAGGCCAATCCAGTGGCTTGAAGTGTCAAGCGATAGTGACGATGAAACTCAAGAAGACTCTCGGTGATGAGGGAGTTGATCGTTTGCTTTGAGAGTTGAGATGAGAGGGAAAAGAAAAGGATGAGAGAGATATGTGACGTCCAGGCTAAGAGATGGAGATACAACTCAACAATAGACTTAGCATTAAAATTGAACATAAAGCTTACAAAGGATGCCGAGAAGGCATTATAAAAGGAGTGTGCTCGGATGGGCCGAGGCACTTCATGGGCTAGCGCACTCACATGAGTGGAGCGTACACCCCAAATAGAAAAATACATAAATTGCAATACTAAAAATGGAAATGTCTAAACATAGCAAATAAACCTCAAAATGTAATAGCTACTACTAGATAGGCGACAGTCTTCAAGGAAGGCGGTGAGGCGCTGTGGACGCGGCGTCGAGGCAGCGGCCACAAGCGGCGCTGGGCCTGGCCAAGGGTTGGCTAGGTAGGAGATGCCTCCGGCATTGGCGTGCCAGCCATCGATGCCAAGGGTGGCAACGCTGGCGAGGCGGCGTCGGGCTGCATGGGCGGGGCCTCGAGCGATGTGAGGAGCAAGGCCGCTAGGGCGGCGTCATGAAGGCTGGCGTTAGAGAAGGCCCGGTCGATGACGGACTGTGTGGCTTGGGTGATTGCCTTGGCACGAGCCCGAGTCACATGGCCATCTGACTTGAGGCTCATAGCCTCCTCCTCCTCTGTGGCGGTCATCGAGGGCAGGGGAGCATCACTCTCCCCCATTGGCAGTGAAACGTCCCCGTTTTACCCTCATTAAACTCTGGGGCAATGTATGGTGAAAGATCTGCCACATTAAAAGTTGGGTGCACACTGTAGGCATCGGGAAGCTCAACTTGGTAGGCATTGTCGCCAAATTCCTTCAAAATCCCGAAAGGGCCATCACCACGGTTGTCAAGCTTTGTTTTGCGCTTGGAAGGGAAGCGCTCACGCTTCAAGTGAACCCACACCAAGTCTCCTGGGGCAAACACCATTTTTCGCCGCCCTTTGTTGTGTTGGCGGGCATATTGCTCAGCACGCCACTGCAATTGGGTCCGGGTGCGGCGGTGAAGCTCCTGGACAAAATCTTCTCTCTTGGCAGCCGGTAAGAGATCATTGTCACCAAGTGGGCGCAGCGCCAAGTCGAGCGGTGTTAGGGGGTTCCTTCCATACACCACTTCAAAGGATGTAAGCTTCGTAGCTGAGTGCCTAGACCTGTTATATGAAAACTCAACAAAGCAAAGTAAGTCTTCCCAACGACGAGGGTTCGACTTATGCATGGTTCTAAGAAGAGCTCCTAAGGTCCGGTTAGTTACCTCGGTCTGACCATCAGTTTGAGGATGGTAGCTAGTGTAAAATAGCAATTGAGTGCCTAGCTTACCCCATAAGGTCTTCCAAAAATGGCTCACAAACTTAGCATCCCTATCACTTACTATAGTCTTGGGAATGTCGTGTAACTTCACCACATGCTCAAAAAATAGGTTGGCTATGTCCGTAGCATTGTGTGTCATCCTACAAGCAATGAAATGTGCCATCTTAGAAAACTGATCTACTACTACAAAACTCGAGTTTTCCCCTCTTAGACATTGTCAAACCTGTAATGAAATCCATAGATAGGTCCTCCTAGGGTGCCTCAGGAATGGGTAAAGGGGTGTAAAGACCAAAAGGACTTGATCTAGCCTTGGCTCGTTGACATGCTACACAACTCTGACAAAATCTGGTAACACGCCTAGTCATATGGGGCCAAAATAAATGCTCCCTAAGGGCTGCTAAGGTCTTGGTTACCCCAAAATGTCCATATCCTTCATGGGCTTCCTTAATGAGAAGGTGCCTAATGGAAGAGCAAGGTATGCACAATCGCTCAGCCTTGTATAGATAACCCTCATTGACAAAGAAACTCTCAAACTCCCCCTTGGCTAAGTAGTTCTCAAAAATAGACTTGAAATAATCATCAATCAAATACAAGTCTTTAATAAGGGGAAAACCAAGAACTTTAGCTTGAAGGTGAGTTAGAAGCAAGTACCTTCGAGAAAGGGCGTCGGCTATCACATTCTCCTTACCTTTCTTATGGACCACGACGTAAGGGAAGGTCTCCATGAATTCTACCCAACGTGCATGACGCCGACCGAGTGTGGCTTGGCTGTTTAAGTAGGCTAGGGCCGTGTGATCCGAGTGAATCACAAGCTGCTTTGGCCATAAATAATGTTGCCAAGTCTTCAAAACCCGAATGAGGGAATAGAGTTCCTTGTCATAAGTAGGATAGTTCAAGGCAGCTCTACTAAGCTTCTCGCTAAAGTAAGCGATCGGCCGCTTGTCTTGTAAAAGCACGCCACCTATGCAAAAGTTAGAGGCGTCGCACTCGACCTCAAAGGTCTTCTCAAAATCAGGGAGTTGAAGTAGTGGCGTGTCGCAGAGCGCGTCCTTCAGGGCCTAAAATGCCGCTTGGTGAGTGTCAAGCCATTCATAGGTGGGGCCCTTCTTGGTAAGCTCATGGAGTGGCGCGGCGGTGGTGCTGAAGTCACGGACAAAGCGCCAGTAGAAGCCGGCCAACCCAAGAAAGGATCTCACCATGGTCGGGCTGGTTGGCGTGGGCCACACCTTGATGGCACGGACCTTCTCCTCGTCCATGCGTAGGCCATCTTTGGATACCACGAATCCAAGGAATATTGTGGAGTCCGAGCATAAATTACATTTGCCAAGGTTGGCATACAATTGTTCCTTTCTAAGGCATTCTAACACTTGCCTAAGATGCCCTACATGCTCTTCTAGACTACGGCTATAGACTAGAATGTCATCAAAATCTACTACAACAAATTTGCCCAAAAACTTCTTCAAAACATGGTTCATTAGGCGCATGAAAGTGCTGGGGGCATTGGTTAACCCGAATGGCATCACAAGCCACTTATAAAGACCATGTTTGGTCTTAAACGCCGTCTTCCACTCGTCGCCTTCTTTCATTCGAATCTGGTGGTAGCCACTCTTCAAGTCGATCTTGGAGAACAAAGCGACTCCATATAGCTTGTCCAACATATCATCAAGGCGCGGAATGGGATGGCGGTACTTGACGGTGGTTTGGTTGATGGCGTGGCAGTCTACGCACATTCTCTAAGTGCCATCCTTCTTTGGCACCAATATGACCGGCACGGTGCAAGGGCTAAGGCTTACCCTCACGTAGCCGCAGTCAATAAACTCTTGCACCTGTCTTTGGAGATCTTTGGTCTCTTCGGGACTTGCGCGGTAGGCGGCGCGGTTTGACAAAGAAGCTTTGGGCACAAAGTCAGCTCATCTGGCATGACATCCTCGAAGTCCTGCAACAAGGAAGTAATACAAGAAGAGAGAGTAGCTTGCTCTTTATCAGTAGAAGCACAAAATTTAGGGATGAGTAAGAAACAGGGTATCCTGCCCTGGATAGCCAGTGTGAGTGATGTGACTCTGCATGTGCCACATCAAGTTCAAGAGGCCAATGGCAAGCCATGCCTGAGAACCAAGGAGTCAAGTGTCATGCAGAGGCCACCGTCGACGCCAACACTAGGGCAATGAGGCACTCCAGGCAACTTGTCTCCAAAGGAGGCCAGCTTAGAGGCATATGAGGCACTGGAAGAGAGTGTGAAGATGCCTCAAGGAGCACCGAACAAAGTGTACCCAGCCCCCACAGCGCCACTCACCAGATCCGGCGCCCGGGCACTAGCTAGGCTCCAACAAGGCCACACCGACGTCCACCAGGCCAAAGGTGTGATCACCAGGGCCCAAGCAAGGCGTCTTCAAGAGGGAATCCAAAGAAGCCTTTTGGCACCAGAAGTGCCGAGCCAAATGCTAAATGGCTCGGTGATGGCACTCGTGCAAGTAATGACCCCGACGCCGGCCAATGTCAAGAATGGAGGTCAACGTCGCTTACCAGGCCACGAGTGTCCAAATGAGGCCAAACTTCGCCAACATGCCTATGACATTCCTACATGTGAATGGAGACAAGGAGTATTGGGAGTTCAAAGGTTTGCCCAGAAATGGCATTGGTTGACAACGGAAGCCCGATGCCGGTAGTGTCATGGCATTGAACGAAGGCTATCTCTCAAACCACTCGTGCCTTTGCCTTCACATTTGGTGGTCACGTGGCACATAGGATCCCCTATGCTTCCACCAGCTTTCAAGTCAAAGGGAGAACCATTTCGTAACATCCCACCATTACACCATCTTTAATTGCTCGGTTTTAAGACTATTTAATGGTTTTGCTTTATATATGTTTCTTGCTGCTCATTTTATGAAAACGCTGAATAATATAGACTTTTATTGAGCTTTTCCATCTGAGAAGAATCTTTGAGAACCCTAGTTCATCGTCCCTTTTGTTTTGGAGTGCGTTTATCTTCAAACACTTGTAGTTTGTTTTGGGTGTGTTTATCCCGGGGCTAATCTACTTTCTTTTGGTTATTTTTGGTGAGTTCATCCAAAAATATCCAATTGCTTATCTTGTTACTTCGTGCCTTCAAATTGCCTCACTTTTTCCAGATCAAAGCCTTGCAAAACAAGAGGAGACCGCCGTCGGTGTTTTTGATCGTCTTGAGCGGAGTCTTGGTGTTCAACCTACCTTGAAGCGTGGTGATCCTCATCAAGGGACACATCATTTGGTATCAGAGCCACTCTCAAGGTAAGGCCCTCCAATACTCGTTCTTGAAATCATAGAGAAATCAACTTGTGTTTTGTTAAAACTGGGCACAATTTTTCCTAAGCCAAACTTGCATGTTGTCATTTGAAAATTCGTGCACCAAAACTTGTGTGGACTGAGATATTGACCAAGAAAACACCATAGTCTGCATTCTAAGGAAGAAGGAGATGTTTTTGTTGAGCATAAATAAGAGCATTGATTGCATTAAATTCTAGCATTAAACCGACCTTAACTCTCCAAAATGTAACCTTATTTTACCTTGACCAATCTTTTGTTTAATTGCCTGCACTTATACATGTTTCTTGTACATTTTATGCTTGTCATATTATATTCTAAGGAGACATAAGTCGTGGGAAAAGTACTTGGACCGATCAAGCAAAGTTTAGTGAAATCCCTTTCAAGTTTGCGGCTAAGTGTTGATTGATCTTTGTTTCGATTGTAAGGAAGGTTCCATTCGTCGTAACTCATCTCAATCTTGTTCAAACTCGAGAAAGAAAAGCTTTAAGCTATAAAAAGTCGAGACTATTAAAAAAAAGTTAAACTCGTCTCAATCTTCAAGTTTGTTCTAGTGAATTTTTTTTATTGTTGACGGGCACTAAAACTTTGTGACAAAAAATCCAAGTACTTAGTAGCCTTCTTGTGGATCTTAAGGTATTTTGAAACTTGCATAAAGTGTGGAAGAAGTATTGGACAAAGTGCAAACTCTTGACCAAACACACTTCCTAGCCACACCCTTATGCTTGGTAGAGACTTACCTTGTTGTTTTGTCTTGTTTCAAGCACTTGTGTAGGACTTCCTAGTGGGGGCCGTGATCAAGTGTGTGTGAGCCTGATTAACGCTACTTTGTAGTGTTTAATTAGGAGTTGTTACCGGTATTTTGGGTACCATTTGGAGATGTCTAGAGCACAATTATGAAGTATGGAGTCGAGATAAAGAAGAAGTATGATTTAGGTGGTTTGGAGAAACTTTATTGAAGATATAAAGAAGTTGAGAAGAGAACCACAAAGAAGACGAAGAGAAGCCAACTGGAGAAGGTTCGAACAGGAGAAAGGCCGCGATTGCGAGGCTAAAGGCCGCGGTCGCGGAAATCTACGAGAGGCAAGAAGAAGAACGCATCAAAACTGCGATCGCGGATGGTTGCGGAAGCTGGTCGCGGTTAATTTGAGAGCAAAGGAGCCATGAAAGGTATTTTTCGCGACCGCGGAAATTCGTCCGCGATCGCGGAAATGTGCTCAGCGCGCGTCCGAAGAGTTTTCCGAAGATTTTATTTCCTATTTTCTTTTCTTATCTTTATTCCGTTATTTCCTTTTATTATTATTTTCTATCTTTTTACATTAGGTTTAGCTAGGTTTTCTATTTAACCTAGTTCCCGAGCTGCCACTTTGGATCATCGAATTTTCTGATCAGTTGTTCCCTTTGAGTTTTACGTTTCAAGACTATGAAGAACTAAGCACTTTTGCTTAGTCCGACAATTGAAGCCTTCGTTTGAATAATGGTTGTGAGCTTATAATTTTATTTCTTACTGATTTCGCTTGTTGGACGCAACTAGTTATTATTAGTAATTGTCTATTGCTAGGGTTTGGTAATTACTGTTTGAGTTACCTAATTCATGTGTAGTAGCTGCAATATTCTAAGAACTGTTTGGACTGGTTTATTGTAGAGAGAATTAATTGCATGCAATAGTATGACTGTTTGCTACTCTTGCATGTATCTATAGAAATTCTTGTGCTCATTTCTGCTGTTGAATTGAATTGTGAGGTTTTCATGGTTATTTAATAGTTAGTATTCTCAGGGTCTGTTTGTCCTGTTTATAAACTTACGAAAAGGAATAGGAACATTCCTAGGAAGGAATTAGAGATAATCTAGGATCAACCAATCAATTGAATGGTGGATATTTTGTCTGGCTAAGTGCTTTTTCCCAATTGATTTCAACCTTTGTTTTTATTTACTTTGTTATTTGCAATCAAAACCAATCAACAAAACCCCCATTTGTTACCTTTGACATACTACTTTGCACTTAGAAAGATTACTTCCTCCCTGTGGGATTCGACTCTTGCTTGCCTATTCTACTAGTTTAGGTTGTTAAGGATTATTTTGATTAGGCATCACGACTTTAACGCCTATCAGAGCCTATGAGGTCTTGGAAGCGGCTTGGAAATAAGTCACTAAGAGGCCAACCTTAGATTGGAAGAAAGAAGGCCGTGTGAAGGGCAAAACAAGGAAGTCACTTTGAGGTACTTCATCCCTACCTTGTGAATTCGTTTTTAGACTGATTTGTGTGTTGTTTGCTATGTCCATACATGGAGACAAAGGGAAGAACCTCATGGATGCACCAGCTCCTAGCCAACCTCATGACACCGTGAGTTACCCTTTCACCGAGGATGTGACCAAGGATGTAGTCGTCCGATGGGACATGCCCTCAATCTTTGATGAGTACCCGAAATATGATGATTTTTTGTTGGACCCTATGGCCATGAGTGAGAGTTTGGTGACTCAAGAAGTTATTGAGAACAAAGAGGCCAAAGAAGATGAAGAAGAGAAAGAGCTTGCAACTGCTAACATTGGAGAATGCTTTGTGATCTCTAAGGTGAAAGAATAGCCTTTTGATCCAAGGTATGACTCCTATGCAAACATGGAGTCAATATATGATGGAGATGAACTTTTGGAGATGCCTCCTATGTTTGAAGAAGAAGAGTTTTTGGAGGTGCCTTTTGTAGAACTCACCCCCATGGTTGATTATGGTCAACGAGAGAAAAGCTTCCACCACCTATGCGCCATTGCTGGCCATGACCAACCTTTCTTGGCTTTGGTTGATAGTGGAAGCGATCAAAACGTGATTTCTGAATCCGTGATTCAAATGTTAGGTTTTGTGACCCAACCACAAAATCCACCCCTTGTGATAGGATGGGTGAATCAGGCTCATAAGATCAACGTGGATAAGAAGGTTCATATGAGCTTTAGCTTGGGAGCCTACTCAGATTGGGTGACATTTGTGGTGATGCCTACACATGCATTTTATCTCATCTTAGGGCGACCTTGGCAGTTCGACCTCAACGTCATCCATGAAAGCCGTCTCAATGTGAATCACGTGTATAAAGACGAAGTGTGGTACCGGTTGGAGGCCATGAGTGTGGAAGCATTGCAGGAGGCTAGAAGGTGTGCCAAGAGCTTGATGCATAAGAAGAAGGAACCATGGGTATTCAAACTACCCCATGAGCTTTGCAAGGCATCTAGACCCAACGTGAAGAGTCAAGTCTGTGCCCTCAAGTCATCCATTGTCCTCAAACCTCCCGAGATGATCAAGCCGTGCACAAAAGAAAAGGGAGTCTTCTTGCCTATTACTCATGCTTTACATATGAGTTTAAGGACACACTTCCAAAGCTATCATATTTATCTCTTTTATTTCCTTGGAATTTTGTCTAGTCATTCCCATGCTGTTCATCCAAGTGAAACTCTAGGAGATAGATTGCATATTAAGAAGGGTAGCCCCGTCAAAATCATACTTGTGCAATCTAGGAGAGTACATACAATCATGGCAAGGGCAAAAAACTTTGTGAACTTAGGCGTTTTTGAGAAACCTTGCTATTTAATGTTTGTTGGTGTAGGTCGCATGGATTCGAAGTCGAATTCTCTTCAAAAGAGAGAAGATGATGGGACTCTTCATGTGCCACATCAAGTTCAAGAGGCCAATGGCAAGCCATTCATGAGAACCAAGGAGTCAAGTGTCATGTAGAGGCCACCGTCGACGTCGTCGACGCCAACACTAGGGCAATGAGGTACTCCAGGCAACTCGTCACCAAAGGAGGCCAGCTTCGAGGCATATGAGGCACTGGAGGAGAGTGTCAAGATGCCTCAAGGAGCACCGGACAAAGTTTACCCAGCCCCCACATCGCCACTCACCAGATCCGGTGCCCGGGCACTAGCTAGGCTCCAACAAGGCCACACCGACGTCCACCCGGCCAAAGGCGTGATCACCAGGGCCCAAGCAAGGCATCTTCAAAAGGGCGTCCAAATAAGCCTTTTGGCACCAGAGCGTCAAGCCAAATGCTAAATGGCTCGGTGAAGGCACTCGTGCAAGTAATGACCCCGACGCCGACCAATGTCAAGAATGGAGGTCAGCGTCGCTTACCAGGCCACGAGTGTCCAAATGAGGCCAAACTTTGCCAACATGCTTATGACATTCCTACATGTGAATGGAGCCAAGGAGTATAGGGGAGTTCAAAGTTTTGCCCGGAGATGGCATTGGTTGACAACGGAAGCCCGACGCCGGTAATGTCATGGCATTGAACGAAGGCTATCTCTCAAACCACTCGTGCCTTTGCCTTCAAATTTGGTGGTGACGTGGCACAAAGGATCCCCTATGGTTCCACCAGCTTTCAGGTCAAAGGGAGAACTATTTAGTAACATCCGACCATTACACCATCTTTAATTGCTCGGTTTTAAGACAATTTAATGGTTTTGCTTTATATATGTTTCTTGCTGCTCATTTTATGAAAACGCTGAATAATATAGACTTTTCTTGAGCTTTTCCATCTGAGAAAAAGCTTTGAGAAACCTAGTTCATCGTCCCTTTTGTTTTGGAGTGCGTTTATCTTCAAACACTTGTAGTTTGTTTTGGGTGTGTTTATCCTAGGGATAATCTACTTCTTTTGGTTATTTTTGGTGAGTTCATCCAAAAATATCCAATTTCTTATCTTTTTACGTCGTGCATTCAAATTGCCTCACTTTTGCCGGATCAAAGCCTTGCAAAACGAGATGAGACCGCCGCCGGTGTTTTTGATCGTCTTGAGCGGAGTCTTGGTGTTCAACCTAACTTGAAGCATGGAGATCATCATCAAGGTACACATCAGTGAGCTCATTGTGTCGGGCCAGAAGCAGCCGGTTCTCGCATTTGCCTTGAATGAGAGGCAAGGTCGGAGGTGGCCAGGCACTTTTTCGGCTCGGTGTTGGCTAACGAGCCTTGCGACCTGGCACTGGAAGTTGTAGGAGTAGGGCCTGCATCAGAATGGGAATCACCGTGAGAAACCCCGGATTGCTTCGATTTGGCCGTCTTTGTCGTGGCACCATCGGTGTTGCCCGGCAAAGATGCAGCGCCGGTTGGGGCAGCAGCGGCCTCCAAGGCCTTTTGGTTATTTCTCTCGACCTGGTCCTACAATATCTCATGTGGAGTCATAGGTAAAAGGGTGACGCGGTTCCCATGTTAAGTAAACACATAAGTGTTTAATTACCCATCGTGGAGAGCACACCTATCAAATTGCCATGGGCGACCTAACAGCAAATGTGTCACATCTATGCCAATAACATCACATAAAACAGAATCTGAATAATGACCAATAGAGAAAGAAATCAAACACTATTTTGTGACGGCATCTCCTTTGCTCTCGGAGATCCATTGTAGGCCGTAGGGCTGTGGATGTGGCGTGGTTGGAAAATTGATGTGCTTCACCACCTTTTCATTGATGATGTTGTAGCAACTACCACCGTCAATTATCACACTCAAGGAGGCTGTTTTGACCAAGCATCTTGTGTGGAAAAGATTTTCGCTTTGGACTAGCCTCCTTCACGGTGAGCACACGCCTGGTGACTAGGCTCAATGGTGTGCCGGAATGGAGGTCATTTGGTGCACAAGCGTAGGCGTCAAACTCCTCCTTGGCTTCAAAAGCCTCTGACACTTCCTCTTTGGCCTTATCTTCACACGACTCAAAGCCACAGCCTGGGAAAAGAGGACCTTTTTGTTGTTGGGGCAGTCACGCTTCATGTGACCACGGCCTCCACACTTAAAACATTCAAGGTCACGGGCACGCTCTTGGCATTGGGCTGGGGCTGCAGGCGCGGTGCCGCGTACAGAAGCCGTTGCGGCTGTGGCCATGCGGGCGCCCGAGCTGGGTCCTGGTTTTGCTTGAGACAAAGAGGGCACATTAGTGGGCAAAATCGAATTGAAAGGCTTAGAACCATACCTGATTAGAGTGGAAGATCTCCAATTTGGAGAATAATTTTAAGGGAGTCATAGTGCCTTGGCGCGCCATTGCTATCTCAAAACGCATCTTCTCCTTGTAATTTTGGGGAACATACTTTTGTGTCATGACATACACAAGTTGATTCCATTGCAAGATAGGCGGTAGTTGGCGCCTAATGCGGTCAACCACGAATCGGTGCCACCATGTGCGTGCGGCGCCAGTGAAGTGGAGAGTGGCCACCTCAACTTTCTTATCCTTTTCATATTGACAATGGCGAAGGACATATTCCGTGCTCTGCACCCAATCAAGGAAGGTAGAAGCATCATACTCACCACTAAATAATCAATTTTTATCTTCATATCGCGGCGAGAATTTTGCGTGGGCACAACCGGGAGGCGTTGGTCCTCATGCGCAAAGTCATCATGGCCATGGTCACGGCCTCCTCAGCGCCGGTCTCTTGCATCATGGCCATGTTGCCCATCATAGGCATCGTAGTCATCATCATCGTCTTGGCGGCGGCGATGGTGGCAGTCTGCAGGCTCATGACGCCGATGGTCACGCTTAGGCCTGCGGTGGTCTTGGTCTTCACATCGGTCGACACCATGGCGCCCGCGAAGGTGGTCGCCGGTACCGACCAACGGCGGTATGTAGTCCTGTGGCCGTTGTTGAAGCTCAATTGGATCACCCAAGGGAGGGTGAAAATTTCCCGGATTTACCATTCCGGAGTCCTCAATTTCCTCATCATCAAACTCCTCAATGTAGCCGCAACTAGAGTATGGCATAGAACAACAGCCATCGGGGCCTCGATTGGCGGAGTTGATGTTGAAGGGCACCGGTGTCGGCCCCGGTGGCGCGAGCGACGCCGGTTAGAAGGCCTAGAGTCGTTGTCGGCGCGCCCTGTAGAACGACGGTGGTGGCTCGGGGCACTCGGATGTTGAGTCTCCTGTCGGGCGACGCGGCGCATTTGAGTGTCAATGCGTTTGCGCCGGTCTTAAAGGAAGGCGCAAACGGTGGTGGCTCGGGGCACTCGGATGTTGAGTCTTCATGAGCTAGCCCACTCACATGAGTGGAGCGCACGCCCCAAATAGAAAAATACATAATTAGCAATACTAAAAATTGAAATGTCTAAACATAGCAAATAAACCTCAAAATGTAATAGCTACTACTAGATAGGCGCCAGTCTTCAAGGAAGGTGGCGAGGCGTTGTGGACGCGGCGTCGAGGCAGCGGCCACAAGCGGCGCTGGGCCTGGCCAATGGTTGGCTAGGCAGAAGATGCCTCCGGCGCTGGTGCGCCAGACATTGAGGCCATGGATGGCGACGCTGGCAAGGTGGCGTCGGGCTGCCATCGGGGCCTCGAGCGATGCGAGGAGCAAGGCCGATGTGGCGGCGTCATGAAGACTGACGTTGGCGAAGGCCCGGGCGATGAAGGATTGTGTGGCTTGGGTGATTGCCTTGGCACGAGCCCGAGTCACAGGGCCATCTGACTTGAGGCTCATAGCCTCCTCCTCCTCTGTGGCGGTCATCGAGGGCAGGGACGCATCACATCAATGACGGACGGACTTCGTCTTCTTCACATCTGTTCGCAGACCTCCGACCATAACAAGGGCGAACCCAAAATGCGATTAAACAAGAAAGCAACGACATGCGAATGAAAATCTATTTAAATGATATCCATTACACATTTTTTTAATCGATAAAGTTCAAATTTTGGATCTATAACACAAATTTGAGACTATAAGACTCAAAATTATAATTTGCAAACTCACCCAAACCCTAAACATAAATCCTTACAACTATATACGAAATTTGCACAAACAAACAACAAAACTTACATAGTTGGATGATCGGAATTGTGGTTGATTTTGTACAAATGTCAGATGGAAGTGAAGAAAGAAAGAGAGAGTGGGGATGTTTATTTAGAAAACAAGGATGGCATGTGTTGTAAATAGTTAGAAGTGTGTATATATATGTATAGGGTGGACTTTGTTTTGAAAAATAGAGAGTGCTCTATTTAACAAGCCTCTATAATATTTATCTACCAAGATTGTAAAGTAAATAATACATAATGATCTAAAAATAGATTAAGTTGACCAAATGAAAACACACATTGATACCTAGCCGTGATTTGAAAATATTATTAGGTTTAATTACGACGATCGCCACTATTCTCAGGTTCGTTTTCTTTTTATCAAAAAAAAAAATGAAAACAAAAATGGGCCCCGAAAAAACCTTAAACGGGGAGCAAAAGACGAAAATAAAATACCCCGAAAAGACCTTAAACGGGGAGGAAAAAAAAAAGTTCTACCGGAGGCCAGCTGCCCAGCGTTTCCTATGGAGAGATGGTGCGCATCATGTTGTCAAGGAGGAGACATTAGCCCCACTTTGTATTTGACAACGATGATGGCCCTATAATTGGCAGCTGAGGAGGAGGAACACTAGGGCCCACACCACGATTACATCTGGGCCCCATTTTTGTGTTCGTTGAAGGCCGTGCAACCCCGCCATACCTGCCATACCACTATTCACCCCAGTGGTTCCCTATGGTTTCACGGTAGATGAAGATTATGGCATTGATGCCGACACCCGAGACATGGACGTTTATTGAGAAGACCGCCAGCAATAAAGGAAGTGTCCAAGCCAGCTCGGCGACGTTGTGAGTTAATTTTTTGCTTTTCCCTGTGCTTCTATTTTTTGTCTTTCATTACATTGAGGACAATGCAATGTTTAAGCATGAGGGAGAGTTCTATTCTTGCTACGTCATTGATGAGAAAAATGAATAAAGAGAAAAAGCCAAAAAAATTGAAAAAAAAGGCTATCATTGAAATCCTGGGATAGGTCAAAAACCTGAAAGGGCGGCCAAGGTAATAAGCAGGTGACTTGGACCAACATTAGGCTGGGGTAATATGTGGTCAAGAGTGACATGAGCTTATGTGAGTACATCTATTGGAAAATGAAATGAGTGGCTTGGTGAAAACCCGAAAGGGCGCCTTGGCAAAACGAGCGAAAAAGAAGAAGAGTGATTTTAGGATTTCTCATTATTCTTGGCGAGGCGTCATAAGAAGAGGAGTCAAAGAAGGATTGTCGGGTAGGTCACTCTGGGAGACATAAGGAGCAATAGATGGAGGCTAGGATTAGAGGTTACTCACACTATTGGATGTCCGGATTTAGCTTGGGGAAAGTACTCTGCTTGCCCCTTAAGCTTGTTGAGTGTTGATGTGTTGTGAATGAGATTGGTGCCAGGAGCTTGGCATGGGTTAGGTGACTCTTAGTTGGAGGATATGCTTCCTGAGACCTTGGATGCTGCATTGGAAGAGTAGGCTCTTTATTAGTTTACTCGCGGACGAGCAAAGGTCTAAGCATGGGGGAGTTTGATAAGCACTACTTTGTAGGGCTTAACTAAGAGTCATTAGAGGGTTTATTGGTGCCATTCGGGTAGATTTAGACACATTCATGTGTATGGCGTTTGGGGGCGATGTTGGTGTTTTTGGAGGTGTTTGAGCTATTTTGGAGATCATAGGAAACACTCAGGATGAAGCCACCAGTAGAAGACGCCAAGGAGTTATGAAGTATTGGCGAGGAGGTGCTGAAGACACACTTTTGGAGGCTTTGGGAGCATTCAGAGCTGAAGAGACGAAGACACTGAAGAAATGGCTTCACGGCGACCGCCGTAGAGGAGGCGGCGACCGCCGCCAAAGCCCTCCCAGCTAGTTTGGCTACGGCATTGATACGGCGACCGCCGTTTAAAGCCGGCGACCGCCGCGATTACGGCGCCCGCCGCCCTTTCTATGGCGCCCGCCGCCGCTGTCAGAAGCCCGCCGAGCCCGTTTTCCTTAATTGTTTTATTTTGGATTATTTTATTACGGTTTTAGTATTTTCATTTTAGGTTAATTTAGACTGATTTACTTTTAGTATTTAAGGGTTAGAAGGGAGCTTGGCCTCCCTTAACTCTCTCGAACCCTAATTTCATTCTACGTATTTGCTATGAAGAACTAAGCCTCCCTGGCTTAGTCAGACGCTGAAGCTTTCGTTTTGATTCAGTTGTGAGATTCACGTTTTTAATCTATTGCATGGATTTTATCTATTCTCTTGCTTGATTGCTTATGATTGATATTGATAATTTCTAGTCTGATCAACTAGGGTTTGTTGTTATTGATCTATTGCTAGATTTAGATTGTTACTGGTGGAGCATATCTATTTCAGAGTAGCAACTGCATCGTACTAGTATCTGGTTGTGCTAGTCTTATGTAGAAGAGAACTGATTTACATTCTAGGATAAAAGCTGGTTGTTTTATGCTAGAATTGTATCCAACTATATTCCTATCCGTAAAGCTGCTGTTAAACTGAATCTTGATAGTTTCAGGGTTGTTTAATTAGTTAGTGCTAATAGTATCTGGTTGTGCTATTAGTTATATCTGAAAAAGAATTGGAATTTCCATTGCATGAGATTTTGAATGAGTATCTAGGATCAACTTGTCATATGAATAGTGGATGTTGTTTGACTAAGTGCTTTTCCCATCACTGAATTCATCAACTTTTAGTTTGTTTACTTTTGCATGCTTAGATTCATTAAAACATACAAAACCCCCCTTTGGTTACTTTGGATTTACATACAAATTGCATATTAAGATAGACTCTGTCTTCCTGTGGACTCGACCTTTACTTACCTAGGACTACGATTTAAGGTTTGTTTGGATATTTTGCATAGTAGGAATTAGCACGACAAATTCCTGTTATCACCGCTTCAGGAAATACAAGGCGGCGACCAAGGGCGGCGACCGCCGCACCTGTGCAGGCGTAGCCTCGCCAGCTGCCGGCGATCGAAGCGTCGCTCCGATCTTGGCCCTCCATGTGGTTTTGCTGGACAATCTTATCCCCTTTGATGTTGGGTCTATTTAAGGAGTGATTTGGGATCAGAATTGAGCACAATCAAAGCTCAAATCTCTCACTCTTGTCTCGCCGGAATTCTGAGCTCTCGTCGGAAAGTTGGAAGCCGATCGTCGAAGCTTGTTTTGGTGTTGTTCCAGTTGCAAAGGAGGAGCTTTGGAGGCCCTTAGAAGCTTAGAATCCAAAGCAAGGCAAAGGTGAACCAAATCGATCATCGTCGGTAAGATTTCAGTTTCGTAAAATTTTCCGACGTTCGTAGCGGCGCCCGCCGTAAGGCCGGCGGCGACCGCCGCCACGAACACCGGCGACCGCCGTGAGGCTGGCGGCGCCCGCCGTAAGGTAGGCGGCGACCGCCGTGAGGCTGGCGGCGCCCGCCGTAAGGTAGGCGGCGACCGCCGCCCTTCAGCTCTTGTATTGTTGTGGCTTTGGCTTCTGTAGCCTTCGATCGGACGTCGTTCCTTTCGATTTCTTTCATTCGTGCTCGTCTTTGTCGAATCTAACTTAGGATTTCTTTATGGGTCGATTCGAAGGAATCTGTGTTGCCAGATCTATCCCTGTATCGAGCCCGAAATCCTATCGTTAAGCTTCGTCAAACTCTGCGGATTAAGGCAAGTGGCGGTTCGCTCTTGCTCATCATTCCATATTTACATTAATTATCAGTTGTTTAATTGAGTAATTAATTTGGAATGATTATTGTGTTTGTCTGGAAATGGTTTTGTAAACTGTTTTGGAAAACCAGAATTTGATATTATAATAGGTTTTATATCTGTTAGAACAACGCTATTATTTATGATCGCCTTGAGGGCATTTATGTGGATTTATCCTGGTCTGTTACTGTGCTGAACTGTTAGTTAGCACGAGTATTCGTAGGAACGCCTGGACTCCGTGAGGTCCATTCGTTTCTTTATAACTTGGGTTGAGGGCGATCAAGACCCTGCGATAGTAGAGACTTGGACTCTGCGAGGTTCATTCCTTTGATATAGGTCCTGAGGCTTGGACTCTGCGAGGTTCATTCCTTCGATATATGTCCTGCGTGACAGAGCATATATTTAAAAGCTTATAACGTAATGATCGTTTTGGAATTAAATAAGATAAAGTGCCCGAGCGCACATGATTAATAAATCTTCGGCGAGTAGTGCAACTAAGTAAATAGTGCAGCTAGGAAAGCTCGTCTCGACTTTTGATCAGAGTACGTTCTCTTTCCAATCTGGATTCGCTGTAAGCGATGAGGTTGGTCGTGAACCGAAACATCTAAGTCAGTTTTTCAATCACTGATGTGTAATTCTTTAAACGTTCCAGATCTTGTCATACTTCCTTAAGACTCATTTCCGTTGGAGTCTTATTTCGGGTTGATTGTTGTGAAGTCTCAGTCTTCCAGAATCTTATCTTATGCATACCTCTTGTTATATTCAGTAGAAGTATGAAGGTTGATTATCGTACTCGGTTATTATTCGAGGGACGATGAATCTAACCTAATACGACTACTCGAACCTTTTGCTTTGTACCCTTGTATAGTCTTTCATTAGACTAACCAACCGCAATTGTTCTATGCATGGTTGGCTGGTGTCATCCGTTCGATTTGGCACCTCAGATAATGTGCAGATGCGAAGAGACTAGAATGACTATGAAGACGACGGTGGTTTTAGATGTTTTTAATAATTATCTTTTAATCAGGTTGAGATCCTTGGGCAAGTGATCATTAAGATCACAACCCTTTTTGTAATATTTCAAGAAAGACTTCTGCTGTAACTTATTTACTCTGTTATATATTTAAAAGACTTCCGCTGTACTTTGTTTAAACTCTGTATTTGTCCTATTCGGGATTGGAATATAATCCCGGGACTCATGTTTTATATGAATAAGATTGTGCTTTTGTATCATTCGCGTTTCATGATTTGTATTTAAACGGTAAAGCCTGGGGTGACTTTGGTGAGGAATACCGGGGTCATTGGCGGTAATACATTTCCAAGTGGGTTCAGATTTGGGGGTGTTACAATTGCTTCTTCATTTGCCGGATCATACATGCAACGCTCACATATGCGGTTAGAGGAACATAACTTAACTACCAGCACATGCAATCACATTTTAGAAATTTTGAGTTTCATATTCTGATTAATCAGAATTTTACAGTTTCATAATTCTAATATCCCTCTAAGACCAGAAGATGCGATTACATTTTTTCAAATTCTTATCAACTCTTTATGTTGTACATAACTAGTTGTCATTGCCCTTCCATTGAACAACACAAGTACATCACAAATAAATTAAGACACATTAAATCCACCGAGACTGTGGAATTTTACACCTTCAAATAACCGTGAGGGGTACACTAGAAGTTAAAAAAATGAAGATTAACTGCTCAAAACATATTTGAAAGACTTCCACAAGACAAGCGTCGAGAGAGATGACAAAATAACCTAGATCTATTCGGTCGTAACCCTTGAAAAAGTGGACTTAGTAAGAGGGGAAACTACCTCAAGTGCCAATGGTAGCGTGAGCACTGGCACTTGAGGTGACCATTCAGTCGGACATGTGAAATAGCCTTAGTGAGGTTACCAACAACATTAGATGGGATAGATTTTTAATGAAGTAAATGTTTACTTTGTTGACCAGTCACAGTCAAACAAGCTTATCCAATGGTAACTTTAAGTATTTCTCAAGTTAAATTTTTCAAAAATTGTTGTAGTCAGGATTGTCTGACAGTTATAGTGTCCTGAAATATTTCACAAGTGTTTTACTTTGTTTTGTTGTTGTAGGTATATTCTTAAGATTAGGGAAATTTAACAAATTTTAATTCCAATCCACCAAATTGCCATTGGTAATTTTGTTGATGCATGAAGGGTGTGGTCACACGTTGCCTTTTTGTTCTTATCCTCTTATATATAAGAGGGTACCTCATATAGGCTAGAGCCCAACTTAAGTCAGGATACCAATATTCTTTGCACAAGGCATGCAAACGAACAAAAAGACTGTGATATGATTCTATTATAGTTGGAACTGTACGTATGAAATTTATATAGTGTATCAGGACTGCGGAATATTTCTCAAGTGTTTTACATTGTTTTGTTCTTTTTAGTATATGCTCAAGGATAGGGATAACATAACAAATTTATATTGCATGCTAGGAAATGTGAATTCATAAGTCTCGTGAAACATGAATGGGTGTGGTCACATGTTCGATTTTTATTCTTCTCCTCTTACAAAATGATGGTACTTCATATAGGATAGTAAATTCATAAAGACATGATGGCTCTGAATAGAATCAAGATATCTTGCAACATTTTACGAGTATTCATTGCACAAGGCATGCAATAAGATTGTCATATGAGTTGTATTATAGTCCGGATTGTATGAAAATTAACATTGTCTCACGACTTTTAAATATTTGTCAAGTATTTTAGATGGTTAATGCTAAAGGATAGGAATACCATAACAAATTTTACTTGAAAGCCACCAAATTTCCATTGCTAATCCTTGTGAAGCATGATAGGATGTGGTCGCATGTTCTCTTTTTATCCTTGTTCTCTTACATAAAAATTATACCTCATATAGGGTAGTCCCTTAGTAAAGTCATAGTAAAAGTTCAACCAAATCAGGATTGTTTGTAGCATTTTCAAGTATTCATTGCACAAGGCATGCATACGACCAATAAGATTGCAAAATGAGTTTTTTCCCCGTCGGGATTGAATGAGAATATTACAGTGTATCAGGACAGTGAATTTTTGAACAAGTGTTTTATATTGTTTTTTTGATGTGAGTATATGCTCAGGAATAGGAATACTAGAAATCAATTTAGTTCCAAGCCACCAAATTGCCATTACCAAGTATCGTCAAGCATGAATGTGTGTGGTCACATGTTGGCCTTTTATTCTGGTCCTCTTCCAAAAAAAGGGTTCTCTTATAGGGTACTATGTCGACATGGTTAGGATAACAGGTATATAAACCAGGATAGTTTGTAATGTTTTACCAGTATTCCTTAATTTGCGTGTGCTCACATGTTAGTTTTTAGGTCATCGTGATTGTATTGAATATATAAAGTGTATTAGAACAGTGAAATATTTCTCAATTATTTTACATTCTTTTGTTTTTCATAGTATATACATGCCACTTAAAGGATAGGTGTAACATAACATAACATATTTTAATTGCAAGCTATCAATTTCCATTCCGAAGTCTTGTGAAGTATGACAGCCCAAAGGTCACGTGTGTGATTTTTATTGTTGTCCACTTACCTTAAATTTGCACCTCATATAGGATAGTGTTTTGGTTTAGACAGGATTAAGTGGAACCAAATCAGGATTGTTTGTCACGTTTTTCCAATATTCCTTGCATAAGGGATCCAATCCACCAACAAGATCCATTATAGTCTTGGAAAGTCCGCAAGTGGATGCATGAAAACAATGACCATATTAGTTAATGACATATCCTTCAAATTGTCAACATTGCACTTGGTGTATTGTCTAACACTTGGATTTACCTACTTTGGAAAAGGAACAATGAAGATTAAGAATGACATGCTAATATTACCAAAAATCCCAAATTGTTACTAGTATTGCCTTAATGCATTGATACATCTAGTTCATAACAGACTAATTATTAACTTTCCAAAATATAGACAGTTGAATAGACATAGTCGGTCATATTTGTTCAACTTCGACCCACATTTCCACAAGCATAATTTACATACTACTATATCTTGTCATACCAGCCTTTGATCTTCACCAAACAAACAAAAGCAATCAATTGAAGCTTGTTATAGTATCAAACATAACAATATTCAATTAATCTAGTACTTCTTCAATTTTCATACCAAAATCAATGCGCTACAGACGATGATGGATTCAGAACTTTGTAGTTCCTGATGTTGTGACCCACTCTATTACAGTTGTCGCACCTCCTTAATATGGGTCAACTCCTCTCCCACCGTCCCTCGAATCTATTCATCCTTGGTCTTCCAAGGGCCCTCCTCACTGAAGGCGGAAGACAAATAAATTCTTTCAGTGATGGTGGAACATCCCAACGTTCGACGGGGGGAACTGCATGCAATGTCTCTTTGTACACCTCTTTGACGTGGTCGATTCCATACACGGGGTTCACTAGATCTTCGATGCCCTACCCATTGCCAAAGCTATGGCATGCGCGCATGGTACTTGTTTTACTTGAAGTTCCTTGCAATCGCAGGTTTGCGCCAGAAGATTCACAACGACCCTTGATCTTCCTTGTACCACGTCGGACTCAAACTCACTTTGCCTATGCATAGTCATCTTCAGTGAATCATAGTAACTTAGTTGTATTTCAGTGTGCATGGTAGACGTGACCCGCTGGTCCCATAATGCAGTAGCTTCCCTCCTTTCACAAAACCACTCAGCCATTGTCCCAGGATAACATCAAACAAAGAAAGCAAATGCCAAGGACACTTAGTCTTCCACCTACCGTTTAGAGACTCTACGTTGTTCGTTGTCATAATATTGAACCTATTTCCAACAAACTCCCACATCACGAAGGTATTGTCCAATTCTTGGTGACTCCACAGAGAATTGTGCAAATTGAAAATTGAACTCGTTTATTGTGTACGCCTGCGCTGCCTTGTTGAATAACGACAATAAGTCTCCCCTACCATACTTGGCCCTGAAGTTTTGATACATATGGTAGGTACAAAAACAATGCTTAGCAAATCTGTTGTTGTTCCTCATCCCCTTACCAATCCTTCCATGACGATCAGATATAAAACATAGTTCAAGCTCATCTTCCACATTCACTCTCAATTATTTGAAGATAAATGACCAGGATTAATCATTCTCACTGTCCACAACAACAACAACAACTGCCAAAGGGTATATTTGACCATTTCTGTCTTGTGCCGATGCCAATAAAAGAACCCCCTAAACTTAGCACTAAGGTGAGTGCCATCCACCGATATTACCTAGAATGAATGACAACACAGTAATACTACAATATGTCACTGGCCAATGTATACATCTATCTTGTCACTTTTTATCTCACATTACTAACTTTTAGTAAATAAACATGAATCTTCTAATTACAACTGGTTATTGTTATATTAAATCATCATGATTTGTTAAATATATATCCTACATTACTTAAATGAAAATCGAACCAAAAAGTTTTAAATCAACAAACAATTACATAATTTAACTCTATCATACCTTCTTTAATGCTGACATTGCCCTAATCCATTCACCTAAACTCCAGTAAATATACTTGAACCTGTCGTTTTCATCTCTCACTATCCTTGTGTGGGTGCCTGGATTAGCTTGTTGCAACATGTACATGTACGAATACATGTGCTTGTAACTAAGCTCTGTTGTTCCATGGGCCATATCTTCTGCTTTCTTACTTGCCCAGTAAACCTTATGATAGCTTTGCTTTCATTCCCATTTTCCTCGTCACTTTTTGATTGCACAAGGTCTCAGACCTTCCCTCTGTCTAAATACATGTCATGCACAAAAGCATAATTTATTAAATGCAAACCATTTATGTCACTTTTTATGTGGTTCTCACATGAAAACATGTTTGGTTACTTAATCAGAGAGAACTTTTTCAATAATTAAAATTGCGGTAGCTTCCTTGTGATGGTTGTGCCTTACTCTCAGCCCGCAACTATGCACTAGATTGATGTTGCACACAATAAACAAAGATGTTTCACCAAGCACCAACCCCCGGCACATGAAGCTGCATTCCTTCTGTATACACCCAACAAAATACATCTTTGTGTTAGACCTCCTCACATCCAACTGGAAGTAATTGTTCAATGTCATTTCCATTAAGGCACCCTTGAACTCTTTCTTTGAGAAAAACGTAGCTACAATCTTCATTCCCTTTTCACCTTTCCCCATCCAAAGACCTTCGTATAGATCAACAACTGGCCTTTTACCATGAGCTTTTGCGGAGGCATAATAATGTTCTTCTATCTCTTGCACCATATCTTATGCATCCTCATTCCAGTCCTCTTCATCCAAGGCTGCATCATGCATGGCTTCTTCATATTTTGCTTCCTCGTACGCATCTCATTCATAATTCTTTTCATCTTCACCGACTTCTACAAATTTTTCACTCCGGATTGTATGAAAATTAACATTGTCTCACGACTTTTAAATATTTGTCAAGTATTTTAGATGGTTAATGCTAAAGGATAGGAATACCATAACAAATTTTACTTGAAAGCCACCAAATTTCCATTGCTAATCCTTGTGAAGCATGATAGGATGTGGTCGCATGTTCTCTTTTTATCCTTGTTCTCTTACATAAAAATTATACCTCATATAGGGTAGTCCCTTAGTAAAGTCATAGTAAAAGTTCAACCAAATCAGGATTGTTTGTAGCATTTTCAAGTATTCATTGCACAAGGCATGCATACGACCAATAAGATTGCAAAATGAGTTTTTTCCCCGTCGGGATTGAATGAGAATATTACAGTGTATCAGGACAGTGAATTTTTGAACAAGTGTTTTATATTGTTTTTTTGATGTGAGTATATGCTCAGGAATAGGAATACTAGAAATCAATTTAGTTCCAAGCCACCAAATTGCCATTACCAAGTATCGTCAAGCATGAATGTGTGTGGTCACATGTTGGCCTTTTATTCTGGTCCTCTTCCAAAAAAAGGGTTCTCTTATAGGGTACTATGTCGACATGGTTAGGATAACAGGTATATAAACCAGGATAGTTTGTAATGTTTTACCAGTATTCCTTAATTTGCGTGTGCTCACATGTTAGTTTTTAGGTCATCGTGATTGTATTGAATATATAAAGTGTATTAGAACAGTGAAATATTTCTCAATTATTTTACATTCTTTTGTTTTTCATAGTATATACATGCCACTTAAAGGATAGGTGTAACATAACATAACATATTTTAATTGCAAGCTATCAATTTCCATTCCGAAGTCTTGTGAAGTATGACAGCCCAAAGGTCACGTGTGTGATTTTTATTGTTGTCCACTTACCTTAAATTTGCACCTCATATAGGATAGTGTTTTGGTTTAGACAGGATTAAGTGGAACCAAATCAGGATTGTTTGTCACGTTTTTCCAATATTCCTTGCATAAGGGATCCAATCCACCAACAAGATCCATTATAGTCTTGGAAAGTCCGCAAGTGGATGCATGAAAACAATGACCATATTAGTTAATGACATATCCTTCAAATTGTCAACATTGCACTTGGTGTATTGTCTAACACTTGGATTTACCTACTTTGGAAAAGGAACAATGAAGATTAAGAATGACATGCTAATATTACCAAAAATCCCAAATTGTTACTAGTATTGCCTTAATGCATTGATACATCTAGTTCATAACAGACTAATTATTAACTTTCCAAAATATAGACAGTTGAATAGACATAGTCGGTCATATTTGTTCAACTTCGACCCACATTTCCACAAGCATAATTTACATACTACTATATCTTGTCATACCAGCCTTTGATCTTCACCAAACAAACAAAAGCAATCAATTGAAGCTTGTTATAGTATCAAACATAACAATATTCAATTAATCTAGTACTTCTTCAATTTTCATACCAAAATCAATGCGCTACAGACGATGATGGATTCAGAACTTTGTAGTTCCTGATGTTGTGACCCACTCTATTACAGTTGTCGCACCTCCTTAATATGGGTCAACTCCTCTCCCACCGTCCCTCGAATCTATTCATCCTTGGTCTTCCAAGGGCCCTCCTCACTGAAGGCGGAAGACAAATAAATTCTTTCAGTGATGGTGGAACATCCCAACGTTCGACGGGGGGAACTGCATGCAATGTCTCTTTGTACACCTCTTTGACGTGGTCGATTCCATACACGGGGTTCACTAGATCTTCGATGCCCTACCCATTGCCAAAGCTATGGCATGCGCGCATGGTACTTGTTTTACTTGAAGTTCCTTGCAATCGCAGGTTTGCGCCAGAAGATTCACAACGACCCTTGATCTTCCTTGTACCACGTCGGACTCAAACTCACTTTGCCTATGCATAGTCATCTTCAGTGAATCATAGTAACTTAGTTGTATTTCAGTGTGCATGGTAGACGTGACCCGCTGGTCCCATAATGCAGTAGCTTCCCTCCTTTCACAAAACCACTCAGCCATTGTCCCAGGATAACATCAAACAAAGAAAGCAAATGCCAAGGACACTTAGTCTTCCACCTACCGTTTAGAGACTCTACGTTGTTCGTTGTCATAATATTGAACCTATTTCCAACAAACTCCCACATCACGAAGGTATTGTCCAATTCTTGGTGACTCCACAGAGAATTGTGCAAATTGAAAATTGAACTCGTTTATTGTGTACGCCTGCGCTGCCTTGTTGAATAACGACAATAAGTCTCCCCTACCATACTTGGCCCTGAAGTTTTGATACATATGGTAGGTACAAAAACAATGCTTAGCAAATCTGTTGTTGTTCCTCATCCCCTTACCAATCCTTCCATGACGATCAGATATAAAACATAGTTCAAGCTCATCTTCCACATTCACTCTCAATTATTTGAAGATAAATGACCAGGATTAATCATTCTCACTGTCCACAACAACAACAACAACTGCCAAAGGGTATATTTGACCATTTCTGTCTTGTGCCGATGCCAATAAAAGAACCCCCTAAACTTAGCACTAAGGTGAGTGCCATCCACCGATATTACCTAGAATGAATGACAACACAGTAATACTACAATATGTCACTGGCCAATGTATACATCTATCTTGTCACTTTTTATCTCACATTACTAACTTTTAGTAAATAAACATGAATCTTCTAATTACAACTGGTTATTGTTATATTAAATCATCATGATTTGTTAAATATATATCCTACATTACTTAAATGAAAATCGAACCAAAAAGTTTTAAATCAACAAACAATTACATAATTTAACTCTATCATACCTTCTTTAATGCTGACATTGCCCTAATCCATTCACCTAAACTCCAGTAAATATACTTGAACCTGTCGTTTTCATCTCTCACTATCCTTGTGTGGGTGCCTGGATTAGCTTGTTGCAACATGTACATGTACGAATACATGTGCTTGTAACTAAGCTCTGTTGTTCCATGGGCCATATCTTCTGCTTTCTTACTTGCCCAGTAAACCTTATGATAGCTTTGCTTTCATTCCCATTTTCCTCGTCACTTTTTGATTGCACAAGGTCTCAGACCTTCCCTCTGTCTAAATACATGTCATGCACAAAAGCATAATTTATTAAATGCAAACCATTTATGTCACTTTTTATGTGGTTCTCACATGAAAACATGTTTGGTTACTTAATCAGAGAGAACTTTTTCAATAATTAAAATTGCGGTAGCTTCCTTGTGATGGTTGTGCCTTACTCTCAGCCCGCAACTATGCACTAGATTGATGTTGCACACAATAAACAAAGATGTTTCACCAAGCACCAACCCCCGGCACATGAAGCTGCATTCCTTCTGTATACACCCAACAAAATACATCTTTGTGTTAGACCTCCTCACATCCAACTGGAAGTAATTGTTCAATGTCATTTCCATTAAGGCACCCTTGAACTCTTTCTTTGAGAAAAACGTAGCTACAATCTTCATTCCCTTTTCACCTTTCCCCATCCAAAGACCTTCGTATAGATCAACAACTGGCCTTTTACCATGAGCTTTTGCGGAGGCATAATAATGTTCTTCTATCTCTTGCACCATATCTTATGCATCCTCATTCCAGTCCTCTTCATCCAAGGCTGCATCATGCATGGCTTCTTCATATTTTGCTTCCTCGTACGCATCTCATTCATAATTCTTTTCATCTTCACCGACTTCTACAAATTTTTCACTCCCATATTCTTCAACGACCCCTCTCTTACTTATGGAACTAGTTGAAGCGTCTCCATCATCGTTGCTCAGCGAAATAACATCGACAACTTTGCCTTTACCATTATTATAGCTAGGAGGCTTGAACTCATCTGTATCAATCCTGATAGGTGTAAAACCTACGTTGTTCATGTCATTTGTGAGTATCTCATCAAGCGTCCTATCATCGCCCAAGTTTAGCATGTCCAATTGAATACTATGTCTGTTATGCAACCTCACATGCCCTCCATATTTATGGTGTGTTTGAATTAAAGGAGGCAGAGTTAGATCGTCTCTTGTCTCCACCACTGCCTCTACTTCTTCAAACAGGCGGCTCAATTCACACCCTTTATCCATCGCTTCCATCAACCTTTCCTTCATTCTTAAACACGAGTGCAACTCTATTGGCCAAACCGATTTGTCCATGTTCATGTTCATATTCAAAAGCTTGAAGGCTTCCAGATCATCATCCTCTATTATTTCCACTGGTGGGAATATTTTCTTTTGCAAGGTTTACATACTTCAATAGAATGCTAAAGTGTTTAGGATCGAATCTAAGCTTCTTCGCGACTATATGACCAAGGGAAGAATAGTTTACATCTGCTTCTATAAGGAGTGCCTTGGATTTGCTTTCCCATTCGTACGACCACCTATTAACACTCATCTTCCACGCACCACCATGTATCAAACTTACATACACATACTTTTCAACTACAATAATACAAACAAGTTTTGTTATTGACATTTTTCATCGTTCTTTATCAAAATACAGAAACATCCATAAAATTTCACCTTTTTATATTTACATACCCATCGTTGCTTGTACGAGGAATCTCTTCTTCCACTACTTTGATTGAAAAGTTTACTTCTTCAATGGACTTCAACACCAACATTTGGAATGTTTGTTTTTCTGTTGAATTTTCAAATGTCTGTTGGCAGGATGAATATTGAATGAGATAGACAATGGGGATTAATGAACATGATAACATGGCATCCTTGATCCCCAAGTATTGTACGACTGACAAGTGGAGAATGGAGGAAAATTGTGGCGGCAAGACCATAAACTCCCGCCAAAACCTAGTTGATTAGAAGTCTCATTTAGTATCTTTACTCTCATGCATATGTTTTCTTTTCCCTTTTCACTTCATAATTCTACTTCCTTTTTCACTTTAAATTCATTAAAAGAATAGATAAATTCATTCCTTCAAGAATTGCAAATGTAGACAACTTTGTCAATTCTTACAAAACTTGAAAAGGTGGGCTGTTCTTGCAAAGTGAACATTAAAAGTGTCTATTTCTGCAATTGCCGCAAATATTTAAGGCAATAATGAAATCTACCTATATATTAGTTTTGAAGATTAGTCGATACACTAAAAGTTGAATCAATTAAGATTTTTTTGAGAACAAAAAAGCAAATTATATATCTTCTTTTATTAATGAAATATTAATAATATTTTTTTTATTAAAGAAATATCTTCCATAGATATATGAATAATTACTTACCTATGTAGTTATATATTTTCTTAAAACTATTCCTTATTTTTTTATTACCAAGAATAAATATAAATCATTTTCTATATTAAAGAAATTTTATGTTTTTACTATGTGCAGGTTCTGATGAAGGTGATATTACCATTGTTACCCAAATATTTTAGCAGGTAGCATCCTTATTGTTCTTCCCATACTCCCTCTGAAGCAGTTTATTCACGCCACCTCAATATGGAAACAAACATCAACTAATATGCATCAGCTTCAACAAGGGTACAATTGATCAACCCGAGAAATCTGTAAATTTTCTCATTTGTAAATGTCAAGGTAAGTATTTAATATCATTTTGGACATTCTATTCTGCTGGAAGCGTAGCCTGGAAAATAGTTTCCGATTTAAATAAAAGAAACAAAAAATTTACAATTCAATCGCAAATTAGACCAAATTCTTTTACTTACTCATGAAATCAAAGGAATTGAAAATTTTATTGGGAACGAAGGATTCAAAATTTCACTAAAGAACTCACTAATGATGGTCGTTGATCCACAAAGAGTGATAATGCCTTTCGTCGTAGTTTTTGAAGCCATAAGAACAAGTTTCATCAAACGCAAAAACCTTCATAAAGAACTAACAAAGAATGAGTGCCAACTTATGATTTGCGCAAATCAATGTCAATTACCTTAGAGCTTCAACCTGTTCGTCAACGGCAATTTCTTATTTGTGGTAAATAAGGATGGAGCAAGTGAAGGAAGTTGAGGGCCCCCTGGGGCGTAGTGTAGTGGTTTCCACAGGGGAGTAGAATTCTGGGTGTGGTCCTTCCACCCTGGTTCGAAACGGAGTGGCGACTGCGTGCTCTGCGCCTCAGATTTAACTCCACTTGTCCTGGGGGGCCCCGCGTGCGGTCCGGGGCAGTGGACGTGAGACTAGTGGGTTCCGTCAAAATGGGCCCGACACTCACGCTAAGCTAAAAAAAAATGAAGGAAGTTGAGGGGCGTGGTGGTAATTTCGGCCAAGTTTTCATGAAATTTATACAGTTGCCACCGTAAAACAAAAAATGGCATACGCATGTCTATTTTTACTTCTTGTGAGCTCGCTGATAAGATCAAGGATCGAGGGGCCTTTCAGTGCAAGGAATTGCTCGTCCAACGCAAGGAACCCAATCTGGTGATGAGCAGCACAAGCGGCTGAGAATGGCGACGAATGGAGTTGTGGATGCAGTCGGAGATGGGAATGGATTGGTGGACTGGATAGATGATTCTCCTAGCTTGGATGTGACTCACCAAACGAAGAGAAACAAGGCGGTAAGCTTGAGATACGACTCACTCAAGATCACCAATGAAGGCTTGATTTCACTCACAAGTAAGAGAAGACGATGAAAGAGAGATTGGCCAGAAAACTCTGCTTTCATATATTTCAACGTGTCCCAAATACAAGAACAAATTAGCCCTTTATACTGCCAAAGGAAAAACCGAAAACGGAGGCCACTACTCGGCCACTAACCCACTAACTATTCTACTAATGTAGCCATGACTCAACTATTTTCGGAAATAAACAAAACCAGAAATAAACACTAAAAACCCGGTCTTAAAATGTCATAAAACACTTAAACTAGCATAATGCTATTACGGAAGACTTCGGCCATGAAGAGTGCCGCTCCTACGCACCCGGGCGCGCCTTAAGTAGAGTCATCGGCTCGATGGTGAATTGTCTCGGCATAACTTGGCTCATAAGAGCCTCCTTGAGTTGGTGATGAAGTTGCATGGCTCGGGCGCGCATGATGGCCCCTGGTGGAGACTCGTCGCCGGACTCCAATCGTGAAACCCTAGCGGTGCCGCACGGAAATATAGGGCCTTTGAGCTTGGCGGACGTGAGCCCACTTTCCTCGGCATTCCTGGTTCCAATGGGCTCATGAGGTGCCAATGGACAGCCTGGAGTCCGAGCCAAGTTGATCGGTGGCCGAAAGAATGGGAGAAGGGTCCTCGGGCACCGGCGTTGGATTAGGGTTTGCGGCTGGCACTTCCGGGCTTGAGTCCTCTTGCTCCCCTTTACTTGCATCTTCCTCACTTGTGTCTTGGTCCCTTGGCTGGTCTTAGTGGGACTGGGTCACATCATCCTCCCTCTCTTGAAAGGGATTCGACCTCGAATCCAGCTCGTCAAGGTCATCTTCTTCATCCACCAAGAAAGGAACCAAGTCAGCCACATTGAAGACATTATGAACACCATAGGAAGGCGGTAAATCCAACTTGTATGCATTGTCATTGATCTTTTCAATCACTTGGAATGGGTCGTCTCCTCTTGGATTCAACTTAGAGTTGCGGAGTGTTGGAAAACGCTATTTTCTCAAGTGCACCCAAACTAGATCTCCTGGTTCAAAGAGCACCTCCTTGCGTCCCTTGTCCGTTTGTCTTTTGTATTGCAATGTCCTCCTCTCAAGTTGCATCCTTGTCTCCTCATGTAGTCGTTGAATCCTTGTAGCCTCATCCGCACCCTATTTGCTCTCACAATCCTTGATGGCATACGACAATAGCTCAAGTGCCGTTGTTGGATTGCGCCCATACACTAATTCAAATGGGGTCTTTTTTGTTGTCGTGTGGACAGTCCTATTGTATGCAAACTCAATGAAGGATAGGCTATCTTCCCACCTGCACAAGTTAGTTTGCAAAATAGTTCTAAGCAAAACACCAAGGGTTTGGTTGACTAACTCAGTTTGTCCATCCGTTTGAGGATGACAAGTAGTGGAGAATAGAAGTTTTGTCCCAAGCTTTGCTCATACGGTCTTCCAAAAGTAGCTTAGGAACTTCACATCTCGATCTGAAACAATAGACCTAGGAACTCCATGCAATATCACAACTTGATCAAAGAATAAGTTAGCGACATGATATGCATCATCAGTTTTATGGCATGCAATGAAATGAGCCATTTTGGAGAACCGATCTACTACAACAAATATGGAATCCCTCCCTCTCTTAGACCTAGGTAACCCTAAAACAAAATCCATGGAGATGTCTTCCCAAGGAGCTTGAGGTATAGGCAAAGGAGTATAGAGACCATGGGGTTGTACTTTGGATTTAGCACGCAAGCAAGTAGTACATGATGCATAATATTTCTCTACTGCCCTAAGCATGTGTGGCCAATAAAAATGTTCTCTAAGCGTATGCATGGTCTTAAGAACACCAAAATGCCCCATCAAACCGCCCCCATGAGCTTCTTGTACTAGAATCTGCCTAATAGAACCCTTAGGAATGCATAGTTTATGACCTTTGAATAAGAAACCCTCATGCAAATAATATTGATCTTTGCTACCCTTAGACACACATGCAGCAAATATATCACAAAAATCAGAATCACATGCATAAAGTTTCTTCATGAAATAAAAGCCTAACAATCTAGCATCCAAAAGAGTTAAAAGAGAGTACCTCCGAGATAGTGCATCAGCCACTACATTGTCTTTTCCCTTCTTATGTTTGATGACATAAGGGAAAGACTCAATGAATTCGACCCACTTAGCATGTCTTTTGTTGAGTTTGCTTTGCCCCTTTAAGTACTTCAATGCCTCGTGGTCGGAATGGATCACAAACTCCTGGGCAACAAGTACTGTTGCCACACTCTAAGCACACGCACAAGGGCCAATAGCTCTTTGTCATAGGTGGGGTAATTCAGCTCGGACACACCTAATTTTTCACTAAAGTGGGCTATTGGTTTGCCCTCTTGCATGAGCACATCCCCTAGGCATATGCCCAACGCATCACATTCTATTTCAAACGTCTTATCAAAGTTGGGCAATGATATAAGTGGTGCATGGGTGAGCTTAGCTTTAAGGGTGGAAAAGGCTTCCTCTTGTGCCGTCTCCCACTTGAAAATCACTCATTTCTTGGTTAGCTCGGTGAGGGGCGTAGCCAAGGTGCTAAAGTCCCTCACGAACCGGCGGTAGAAACCAACCAAACCAAGAAAGCTACGGACTTGAGTCATAGTTGTAGGTGTAGGCCATTCATGAATAGCCTTCACCTTCTCTTCATCAACTCCCAATCCGTCCTTGCACACCACATATCTAAGAAACACCACATGATCTGAGTAGAAGTGGCATTTCTTGAAGTTGGCGTACAACTTCTCCTTTCTAGAGACTTCAAGAAACCTCCTAAGGTGTCCAACATGCTCATTAAGATTATGGCTATACACTAAGATATCATCAAAGTATACAACCATAAACTTGCCCAAAAATGGCCTTAGGACATGGTTCATGAGCCTCATAAAAGTACTTGGAGCATTGGTTAGACCAAAAGGCATTACCAACCATTCATACAGCCCATATTTGGTTTTGAAGGTTGTTTTCCATTCATCGCCCTCTTTCATGCGAATCTGGTGGTAACCACTTTTAAGGTCTATCTTTGAGAACACACTTGCTCCATGCAACTCGCCAAGCATGTCATCTATTCTAGGAATAGGATGGCGGTACTTGATAGTGATGTTGTTGATTGCTTGACAATCAACACACATTCTCCAAGTACCATCCTTCTTAGGCACTAGTATGATCGGGACTGCACAAGGGCTAAGGCTTTCCCTCACATAGCCCTTGTTAAGCAAGTCTTGTACTTGACGTTGCAATTCTTTTGTTTCCTCGGGGTTGGCCCTATAGCCAGCTCGATTTGGTAGTGTTACCCCCGGTATAAAATCAATTTGATGTTCTATACCTCTTACCGGTGGCAATCCACTAGGCACCTCTTCTTGAAAGAGTTCATCAAACTCTAGCAAGAGTTGAGTGATGGTCGTGGGAAGTCCCTCAAGATCATTAGAAGCGAGTAAGTTGTCCTTATAGATAAGCAAAAGGCACAACTCACCCTCCTTAATAGCTTGAGCAACTTCTCTTGGTCTAGCCAAAAGCATATGATTAGAAGCACCCCATTTGCTTCCAAATGCCAATTTCTTACTTTTGACTTGCTCGGCATTTTGACGGGCCTTCCTTTGCTCCCTAGCCACATGATCGGCCATTATCTCATGGGGAGCTAAAGGGTGAAGAGTGATTCTCTTACCATTCATGATAAACGAATACTCATTGGTCACTCCTTGATGAATGACGCCCCTATCAAATTGCCATGGCCTTCCGATGAGGAGATGGCATGCGGTCATGGGAAGTACATCACACACAACCTCATCCTCATATCCCCCTATGGAAAACTGAATTGTGGCTCGATCCTTAACCTTAAAAGGAGTGTTGGAGTTCAACCAACAGAAGGTGTAGGGTTGAGGGTGGGGAGTGGTAGATAGATGAAATCTACTTACCACTTTTTGGTCAATGATATTGCAACATGACCCACCATCAACAATGACACTACACACTTTCCCCTTAATAGTACACCTCGTGTAAAAGATTGTATCCCGTTGGCTAGGTGTACTAGGACCCTCCGAGGCAATTAACACCTTCTTAGCCACAAAACATTCTCCTTCGGCGGCCACTACATGCATCTCTTCCACTACGTCTTCAACAACCTCTTCATGACACTCATCCTTGGATTCATAGTCTCCTAGAGTGTTAAGGAGAACTTGCCTCTTAGTGGGGCAATCTTTGGCGAAGTGCCCTCTCTCAAGACACTTAAAGCACTTAAGGTCTCTAGTTCGTCCCTCCCCCCCTTGTGGCTGAGGTGAAGGCCGAACTTGAGCATCTTTCTTAGGTTGATTTTGTGAATCATGCCTTGGCTCCAAGCGTCTTGGTGTAGCATGTGAGGCACTAGCATTTGGGTTAGCATCAGAAGATTTCCATGGCCGTGAACTTGTAACATGGGGCCGCTTTGAAGGAATGCTTTTATACACATGGTTAGTATAATGAAGAACTTCTTCAATAGGGGTCCCACGCACAAAGTGTTGGTTGTTCACGATTGCATGAAGGTCTGGGTTGAGGTTATTGATAAACTTAGAAATGAGGTAACCCTCAGGAAATCTAAGTCCAGATCTAAAGACCAAGGTCCTTAGATCCTTATAGAATTTATCTAGGGTCCTATCTCATTGTTTCAATTGTTCAAGCCTCGCATGAACCCATTCTGAATAATCTTTCGGCACAAACCGGTCTCTAAGAGCTCTTTTAAGCTCTTCCCAAGTCTGGATTTGAGGATAGCCTCGGAAATTTATTTCCTCTATATCCTCAAGCCACCAATGATATGCAAAACCCTCAAACTTGATGGAAGCAATAACTACTCGTTGGGCATCCGAATAATTATAAAACTGAAATATTTGATCAGTCTTTTGCTCCCAATCTAAGTAGGATTCTACATCACAAGACCCCCCAAAAGGTTGTACCTCTAATTTGATGCCACGATGTCGGGGCCTCTTTTGCGCTTCGCCATAATCATCATCGAAGACTCCTCTTGGCGCTTTGTAGGCCAGCCTCGGGCCTTGGGCATGGCCACAGTCGTAGCCTCTTCTGGGCACATTTCTCCTCGGTAGCATAGTTGAGAATTGATTCCTTGGTGGGTAGGCTTCATGGTGGGCGAGTGGTGTTCCTCTCGCTCCCAAATCTGCGTGGTTAGTGTACAAGGGTGGCAAAATAGGAGTACTAGAAGTAGCAATGGGAAACTGAAATTCATATTGAATACCTTGCTCTTCCCGAGTTGTGGTCACCAATGGAGCTTGTGAAAATGTGGCTTCATGAAGTGTTAGCCGATACATTTCTTATGGGTAAGCTCCAAGCACACCCCCTTCCACATGAGGTGAATGAGACGGCCCTTCTGGCTCAAGGGTTCCACTTGTCCGCAACAAGTTTTGGGATTGGTCCCACTTAGCTTCCATGCTCCGCATAAAGGCCTCCTGGTCATCTCTATGGACTTGAAGTTGTTGGCGGGCTCTTTCCTCCGCCTCCTCCTTTGAAGCTTGAATGGCCCTAAGTAGGGTCTCCATGGTGATGGATGGTGTGTCTTTTGGGTCTCCAGTCGAGATGCTCTTCTCCTTTGGATCTACCATTGTGCCTTCCTAGACAAACAAAACCAAGCACAACAGCTCCCAAGACAACAAAATCAAACAATGGTCCTAAGCTAGTAATGGCTCTTGACTTTGATTCAAGACAAGCAAGAACCTCAAGTCACAAGCACTAAATAGGCAATGCATGTTCCTAGACTCAATGCAAAACAAAACAAAGGAAATGCACACCACAATATGAATTCTGAGATACTTGTGCAATGATGTAAACCAAGCAATGTTAAGTAGGACTTAACTTCTTGCACTTCTACTAGGATTACAAAATGTGAGGTACAAACTGAATGCTCCAAATGCGTCAACAACCAGCTAAGACTTCAATTTTGTACAACTTGTTGATTCACTTTTTCTAGGGCCTTCCCTTTTATACTTGGCCGGGTATTTCCGATTCAACCACTTTTGCTTGTACTTGAACTTCTGATTTTTCAATCTCTCTCTCTTTTTTTTTTGTTACGAACTATGATCAGAATGCAGAAACAACTAGCAACTGAGTACAAATTATAAGTAACACACCTAATGAAAGAACAATAAGCCTTATCCGAACCTAACTTGATTGTCTTATCTCATGCACAAGTAACGTCTAGAAATCAGCTTGTTCTAGTGCAAGAAAATACAAATAAAAAAATATGAAATGCAAAAGCTAAGGCTGAGCAGACGACGCTATTTTCTAGGGACTGATTTTGACTCAAACAACAAGTTTAAACAACTTGGATATGCAGAATCAAGTGGTTGAAACTAATCCCTATTTTATAGGTTCGACTGAAACAACTCTTCCTAAGAGTTAACGAGACTTTTCAGCCTAATTTTCTACGACTCTAAGGCTGCAACTTGACAATGAAAGACTCAACACTGGAAGCTAGACTCCAAAAACAAGACGCAAGACGAAAAACAACAACAAAAGCAAATAACCTACCTAGACGATCAAATGGAAGGGCACGAAAACTATGCTTGTAAAACTGAGATTCAAGTGAGTTAAACCAAAGATTTTGAGCAATTACTTACATGGCTTTGATACCACATGATAAGATCAAGGATCGAGGGGCCTTTCGGTGCAAGGAATTGCTCGTCCAATGCAAGGAACCCAATCCGGTGATGAGCGGCGTAAGCGGCTGAGAATGGCGACAAATGGAGTTATGGATGCAGTCGAAGATGGGAATGGATTGGTGGACTGGATAGGTGATTCTCATAGCTTGGATGTGATGCACCAAACGAAGAGAAACAAGGCGGTAAGCTTGAGATACGACTCACTCAAGATCACCAATGAAGGCTTGATTACACTCACAAGCAAGAGAAGACGATGAAGGAGAGATTGGCCAGAAAACTCCAATTTTCATATATTTCAACGTGTCCCAACTACAAGAGCAAAGTAGCCCTTTAATCTGCCAAAGGAAAAACCGAAAATTGAGGCCACTACTCGGCCACTAACCCACTAACTATTCTACTAGTGTAGCCATGACTCAGCTATTTTAGGAAATAAACAAAACCAGAAATAAACACTAAAAACTCGGTCTTAAAGAGTGTCGCTCCTACGCACCCGGGCGCGCCTTAAGTAGAGTCACCGGCTCAATGGTGAATTGTCTCGGCACAACCTGGCTCATAAGACCCTCCTTGAGCTGGTGATGAAGTTGCCTGGCTCGGGCGCGCGTGATGGCCCCTAGTGGAGACTCGTTGCCGGACTCCAATCGTGAAACCCTAGCGTTGTCGCGCGAAAATACAGGGCCTTTGAGCTTGGCGGATGCGAGACCACTTTCCTTGGCATTCTTGGTTCCAATGGGCTCATGAGGTGCCAAGGAGCCAATGGACGGCCTGGAGTCTGAGCCAAGTTGATCGGTGGCCGAAGGAATGGGAGAAGGGTCATCGGGCGCCGACGTTGGATTAGGGTTTGCGGCTGGCGCTTCCAGGCTTGAGTCCTCTTGCTCCCCTTCACTTGCATCTTCCTCACTTGTGTCTTGGTCCCTTGGCTGGTCTTGGTGGGACTGGGTCACATCACTCGCGATCTGAACCATTCTTAAATTCCATCTAACAATTGAAATCCGTCCATATTTTTCAGAGTAGCTTTTGTCTACAGAGGAGCGCTCCTCCTATATAATAATAGGATTGACGTACACAAACTCTCAAATTTCATTTCTAATACCTACAAGATGTATTTGGCCACCAAGTGAAAGCATGTAAGGCATAGACATAAGAGCAAGGCAACTTACAAGTATAACAACATTATCAAACTTATTATCAAACAACCACTTGATACAGCCCAAGTACTACTAAGTGCATAAGCTAATATAATACTAATAGTAATAAGAAGATGGTACCACTTCTTCCCCTTAAGTCGCAACCTAAGAGGGGTAAATCCCGCTTGTTGGAATTTACCGTTTGGGAACGCTCAGCATATTGTTCCCCCTTGGAGCGTGCAACTTTATTGGCCCTACTTAGCTCATAATGGGAACGCACGACATATTGTTCCCCCAACCATGGCATTAGCTTATAATGGGCACACACATACATAATGTTCCCCCAATCATATAATATATGCATGCTTAATATATAGCTTTCGGAACTTAGCATACTTAAAAGAAATATACAGGCTTATATCACACTTATTACCAACTAAGGGTAAGCAAGGCATCTTAACATGCATCAGCACTTCACCTACCAACACAAAAGAACACATAGCAAGGCACCAAACTAATCTAGCAACCGAGAAAGTCAAAGGAACTTACCTGAAATTCTTGAAACTCTAACAAGAATCGTTTGCAGTTATCCCGGGATACACTCAAGTACCTTGACTGTGTAGGAGACGACCCAATGAAGGATTGCTTTACTATTGTATTTTTTCCAAGGGAACAAGAAGAAGAAAAGTGTACTAGCTAGAGTAGATTTAGGGGTATATATATGTAAACAATCTAGGTTTAGTTAAAGGTGGTAGCAATGTGTACACACCTATACTTGACAAGTGTGTGTCAAAGAAATGGTGGCTTTCTAGCATGTTGCCACATAAGAACATAGGTGAAAGGCATGCAAAAGAGATGTGCTAGCTTGTTGACACATAAGAACATAGGTGGATGGCATGCAAAAGAGAGGTGATAGCTTGTTGACACATAAGAACGTAGGTGGAAGGCATGCAAAAGAGAGGTGCTAGCTTGTTGACACATAAGAATATAGGTGGAAGACATGCAAAAATAGGTGACTATCCAAAGAAAAAAAATAAAAGCAAGGAAAAAGAGGCTTACTCTAGAAGTTTCATAATGATAAGATAATAGCTAAAAATTCTTTTAATCATGCTAAAAACTAACACGTCTTACTAACTTTTACCGCATTATGATAACTTATCCAGATTAGAGATATCACAAAGTCCACGCCCAAAATCTCCAATCTCCATCTCTTCCTTTTGTCTCTCATTGAGTTGTCCATTTTCCCATCCTAAGAAGACGAAGAAACTTGTTGGTGTCCTCTTGCCAAGAATAGAAACTATATCATCAAATAGGAGTCATGACATTTACAAGACACAATATTAGTAACGACATAAAGTAAGAATACACAATATTAAAATGAAGGAGAAACGATTACTCACAACTATACACAATATTGGCCCTCTGAAGAACTTATCCTTCTTCTCGCTTCACTCTTGCTTTGTTTCTATCAAGTTGTTCAAGACAAACTCATACCAATTGAAGTCTTGTACATCATTCAGATTTTCCATCATAAGGTTTTGAATAATCATTCCCTTCTGGTTTCTCTCTACCAGGATAGAAATAAACAACATTAAGAAAAGCCTCTTGAACCAAACTACATCTTGTCATACTAGCATAATCTGTGACATTGGATGAGCTTAGTTGTTTGATGTCTTTGAAGTACTCTTTCCATGTCTTCATAGCCACATTATCATCATCCTTGCCTCTTCTCACAACCGGTCTAGGACCTTTTGGAAGTCTTTGAACACGGTGCATATCCTCTTTTGTAACATGAAAGCTACTCCCATACACGACTTTTATCTCGCACTTCACTTTACCAAAGTTGTAAAGAACCCAGTAATCTAGGTGATGTGGTATTTCCTTAACCTTCAACTTTAGGAGATGCCTAAATCCCATACTTGTAATGCATTCCTTCTTGTCCTCTACGAGGCTTTCCTTGTTTGCGGGCTTGTGTACTATGGAGGCAGTAACTTATTTTCCTTCTTAATTTTTACTAGCTAATTGTTTCCTTTACCTAGGCATGTAAGAGTCTTGCTCAATGTCTTCCTTTGCTTAGGATTCTGCTCAGAAATTGCAACTAGTTGTTTGTCTTTGTCTTTACGTGTAACACCCCTAAATTACCTTAGGAATATTACCTCCAGTGACCTCGGAACACAAATCCGAAATCACCAAAGGCTTACAGTATTGATCGAAAATGCAAAAATAATACATAAAACTATCATAAATTCATAATAATGTCTTACAAACGACGTTGTGAAAAATAGCAACTTAATCAAATATCAAATATAGTAGTGGAAGACTTTTAATGGAAAATACCAAATTTACACAATAGGTCATAAACCTACAATCTAACTTCAAGATCTTCAACCTTATTGTAATAAAATTTCAAAATCAATAGTTGCCTTCAACGTCGAAATTCTACTTCTTCACACTTGTGAAGAATTACATGGTGTTCCCTATGGGACGGATGATACCAGCCAACCATGCAAGGAAAAGGAAAGGTTGGCTAGTCTAATGAAATACTAAACAAGGGTATTTATGAGAGGTTCTAAGTGGTCGTATCCAGTTATTATCATTGTCTCTCGAATAAAAGACGATAGAAAATATATAACTAAAACTCCCACTAAAACACAAGAAGAGACATGGTTCAAAAGATGACTCCAATGAAGTTGAGTCTTATAGGAATTATATGAGTTTGTTTGGGAACATTAATAATTATCACACACCAAGTTGTTAAAAATGACTCCTTTGACTAATTGGGTCCTTAACCAACCTCACTGCATAGGTGTTGTGCAAATTCAGATTGGAAAGAGGACTTACTTAGACAAGAGCCCGAGCGGTTTCCACGTTATACTTGTCCCTCGAAGTTTATTAATTATGTGCACAAAACCACTTATATTATTTAATTTCAAAATGAGCATTTCGTTAAAGCTTTTAATCCACATCATCTCAATACGAGAATTTGTCATGGGATGAATCCCAAATAATAAAACTAGCTAAGTGCACCACCACCTATATTTGAATAAAGGTATGGTCATGACCAAAAGTACTAGGGCAAACAATCCTCCTAATACCAAGTTATAATGAAACAACTAAATCTCGCAAGGTATATAGCATTCCTACGAATACTCGTGCTAACTAAGCATACAAGTCCACACCAATTTTCACACCAAAGTCGAACTAGCATCCTATGGTAATAATAATATATACAAGGTCATGAAATTGGATCATATGCGGACTAGACTAAGGATGCGGATGTGCGGACCACTTTTCGACCGTAGATCCGTCTTCATCCTACGGCGCACAGACGGCGGCCATTTTCCTATTAAAACCTACAAGGAGGGGCAAAATTGTCTTTTCACCCTTCACTCTCTTCCTCCGGTTGTGCTCTCTCTCTCTCGTGCCACTCTTTCCTGAAAATGGCCATACTTGAACTCTCGATTTCTGCTTGAATTCCCTTGATTTTAGTCTTCATTCAGTGCTCGTTTCCTCTTAAAAAGTTGCATTCTACTCATTGATTATGTCAAACGGCTTGGATTCGAGTAAGTGGATTAGCGTTTTGACCAAAAATTGTTTTTGCTTGAATTTTCGAGTCATCCTTCCATTTAATTCTTCCTTCCTTCTTCTTAATCTTATTCTCTTGTGTTTGTGAATGATTTCTCGCTTTGATTTTGCATAGCAAAAACCGCCGAAGTTGAATTTGTTGAAAAATCTACGTTCTGTTCTTCCTTCGACTGTGTTGGTTCTGTTGTGTTTGTTCTTTGCCTTGTATTGTTTTTCCTTCTCCTTTCATGTTGTTTAATGAGTTGTTGCTATATTATTTTGTCTCTTGTTTGGTTGTGTTACTAGATTTCATTATTTTAAGAGTCACATAATTAATTCAAGATTAGTGTTGTCATCTCATGTATCTAGTGTTCATTAGTAATGAACATGCATTCAATTTATTATGAACCTAATACAAACATGTTGTCTCTTGTTTGGTTGTGCTACTAGATTTCATTGTTGTTAGATTCACATAATCAATTCATTATCAATGTTCTCAATTCAGAAACCTAGTGTTCATTAGTGATAAACATGCATTCAATACCTTATGAACCTAATACTAACATCTTATCTCTCAATTCCAGTCTCTACATCTGCCTCTGTTGCACCTACTGTGATGTATCTTATGAATCTAGCTACCCTAGTCTTTAAGAAATGCCATTAGATGAGGGTGATTCATAAGCACACAAAGAGGCTGATTTATCTCAAGGCGGTTCAAAATACTATGTTCCAGTTTGCTTTGCCTCTATCAAACCAGTGTTAGGAATGAAGTTTAGTATGATAGACGAAGGCGTTGCATTTTACAAGCAATACGCTTTCGAGTGCGGATTTGATGTTTGCCATGGATGTTCGCACATCAAAGGCGGAGTTGTTTCGTTGAACTATCTCTTATGCAGCAGGGAAGGTTTCAAGCAAGGACAAGACAACAAACGTCTTTGTACAAGGGTGTCGAATAGGGTCGGTTGTCAGGCCAAGTTCACCCTTCGTTGGGCTGGCACCCCGGGGTACAAAGTAGTTGCTTTCAAAGAATGTCACACTTACAATATCATTGTCGACCGCCATAGGACATTTATGAAGATGCATAGGAAGATAGATGTGGGGCACAAGAAGGTTGTTATGAATTGCGAAAATGCGAGCATCGGTCCTGTGAGGTCCCATCGCATATTCAAGGAGTTTTTTGGTGGCTACTCACATGTTGGTGTTTCTTCTGTTTACTTCAAGAACTTCTGGTGATATATGTTGGATTACATAGGTGATTCCGATGTGCATATGATAATTAATAGGTTCTTCAAAAAAAGGAACTATCCTCTGCATTTTATTTCGAGTATGACATCGATTCCACTGACCGCTTGACCCGACTGTTCTAGTGTGATCTCGTCTCGCGGAAGAACTTATCTCTCTTTGGTGATGTTGTATCATTTGACGCGACCTACCGCATGAATAGGTAATTTTTAAACACTTTATCCCTTTTTGTTTTGTCTACTTGTATCTTGATTTCTAGAGTGTAATTACTTTCTTTGCTCATGAACATGTAGTAAACTATTATGAACCTACAAGCAGTAGTTCACAAACCTTATGATGTCATTTGTTTGTTAGTTGTTGCTTTCATTTTACTTGTCCATGATCCTGAGACATAAACATATGAACCTTCTCCCTAGTGTTTATGCACCTATCTCTCATACATGTGAACATGTTTGTATGCTATTGATTTCGAATTTATCTAAAAGATACATGTACACTTTGATCTTCATTCCTTTCATTAGCCTCGATCACCACAAGATTAGTGTTACGCTTGGTGCTGGATTAATATTCAAAGTTGATGTGGGGTCATATGTGTGGCTGTTGGAAAAGTTCAAGGAAGATATGGTTCACAAGCCGAAGATTATTGTGACGGACCAAGACGCACCCATGAAGGGTGCGATTGAGAAAGTTTTCCCACACTCTCACCATCGGCTTTGTATGTGGCATATCATGAGAAAAGTTCCGGGAAAGACAAAATATGATACTGACATAGGTGAGGTATTCCGGAGCAAGCTCAACAGCATCGTTTGGAGCCATGATTTGGAACTGGCAGAGTTCGAGGCACGCTAGATGCCATTGTTGGACAATTACCCATTGCTAAATCAAAAGTGGTTCGACGACATGTTTGCTATTCGGCACTACTGGATTTCGGCTCGCTTTAGAGACATCCTCTTTGGTGGTTTGGTTCAGACTATGTCCATTTCGGAGTCGGTGAATAGTTATTTTGGACACTTTAATGACATATATTACCGTCTTGTCGAGCTTGTTATGCATTTTGACATTGCTATGGACACTTAGAGACACCATCAAGCAAAGTCGAATCATGACTGCTTGACCATGGTTCTAGAGTTGAAGACGCCTTTGAGTTTGGAGAAACACTCCTCTGAGGTGTACACGTTGTCTGTGTTTCTAAGTCTTCAGAAGAAGATTTGTATTGCTTGTGACTCATGTTACATGGTCTCCATGTCGGACATCAATGGTATGAAAGTATATGGCATTAAGGAATGCGATCTAAAAGCAGTAGAGGTGGAACATTTGGTAACGGGTGACGCATTCATATGTAGCTGAAGGATGTTTCAACGTATTAGATTGTCTTGTCGTCATATGATATTTGTCTTCAGGAACTTGTGTTTCGATAGGATCCCGGCCAAATACATCCTTACGCGGTGAACAAAGGATGCCACCATGAACCCGTTCTTCACATTTGATGATATTGTTGTCAATCAGTGCGTGGCTATTGAAGAGATGGAGTTGCTAATGAATAACCTTATTTCCGAATTTTACAGTTGTGTTGGGCTACTAGAAGACAAGTCGGATCTATTGAAACAATTTTCATCCCCTTTGAAGGAGAAAAAGGCGTCCTTATTGAGTACGTGCGGGATTCTTCTAGCGGTGGTACTTACCGGCATCATTTGGAGACATACGCGGGAGTTGAAATCCCCTCCGAGGTTAACATTCTGTCACCAGAGCAAAGCGGCCAGCGTATCCGTAGTGGTAGAGAGATATCCATGGTTGCTAGCCGTTCCGGACAAAGGTGTTGCAGGAGATGCAAGAAGTATACCATTCACAATAGTCGCACTTGTAATGAAGTGTGAGATACTTAGATGTTTTTCTTAAGTTAAATGACTTTCAAAAAGCATATTCAGTAGTTGTGTGGAACATGTTCCCTTTTTTGTTACTGTTTTTCTCTCATGGATTATAAATGGTGGTTTCATTTGTTATTCATAATTTCACCTTATTCATCCTTTGCTTGAACTCACATCCCACACATTTTAAATCGTATTAACCTTTAGCTTGACATTCATGAACCTACAACACAACACCTATGAACTTGCCACAATATCTACTTTGAACCCAAACATTGTATTATATGAACCTTTTTAGTCACATGAACCTACATGAAAAAGAATATGAACCTCAAGACCAGAAACTTGAACTTTATATACCATCTTCATGAACTTTTTAAATTTGTTACTTGAGCTCACATTTTTCACATGTAGATTATATGAATCAATAAGTTCAACTTCATGAACCACCCAACTAAAACCAATGAACCTACCAAAATATATACTTGAACCCGTATATTACATTATGTGAACCTTTTTAGTCAAATGAACCTACAGTAACTAACACATGAACTTGAATATGAAAACACATGAATTTTATATAGTAACTACATGAACCTTCTAATGCACGTACTTGAATCCAATGCCCATTTTCTAAATGATATGAACCTTAAAGTTTATCTTCATGAACCATCAACTCAAAACTAACTTCTACTGCAATTTAATGCATTTTACGTGCTTATCTTAACATGGCTTCCCTTTCATGTGCCACTTTTGTTATCAGTTTTGGTTGTACTATTTTTTTTGTTCCATTTGTTCTCTTCTATTACACTTGATGTCATTCTAGTCTATTTCTCCTTTTTTGTGTGTGTTGTATTGACGATGTCATGTTATTGTTTCTTTAGGATCACGATCTTTCATAATTAGGTTCATAACATTGTGCACAAGGTTCATACCATGAACTTATTTTTGATGTATGAACCTGCATGAGTTAATCGATGAACCTCCATGAGTTAATCGATGAACCTCCATGAGTTAAGCAATGAACCTACTATCCAAAACACAAAACCTACACATTACTTGAAAACCTTTGTGAGCATAACTCACACAAAGTTGTCTTAACACCTTTCTTACATGTTCTTGTCTCACACAAGTTTCATGAATTAAAACACACAATCCAATTTCCTACAAAAACCTACTGCCTTGCTCTCTATTAAGTTCTTTTTCAATACTTTTGGCGTATGTGATCCTCTTCATCGCCTCAGCCTATAGTTTATTGACGTTTGAGCTAATGATGGCATGCACATACTTGATCCTCAATGCTTCGAGGAACCTTTTTCTGTTTTTCTTATTCATTTCAACGTCCCACTTCTCATTTGGTGAGCCCATATACATTTCCATGTGCCTCATAGAATACACTGTAGAGTTAAGTTTGTCTCCGGGTTCTACCCATGGTAGAGGCACAGTTGATGCTTTTTTTTCTTGGCAGCTAGAAGCGCTTTAGAACTTTTGTGCAGCTTTGAGCTGGACATGTATTCTACAAGTAGCTTGCCCTTGATAAACAATAGAAGAGAAATTGTTTTTTGTTATTACAATTTCATGTTCATAGAAATGAAAATGTTAAACTAAACATTTTCAAGTCTTTGTGCACTTACCGTCCTCTCTTTTGCGCCTGTATACCGCTCCATGCTTCCGTCATTTTGTACGATGTCCAGAACATGGATTGTGGCATTTTTTATGTCAAACGAGATTACATAGAAGTGATCATTGTGCGCCAGTATTCGCACAAAAACCTACAGGAACATAGTTTTAGAACACAAATATACACTTGACTCGAAATAGATTTTTCGTTTTGTTGTTTTAATGATTACCATGTCAACATCTCTCATTAGTCATCCATGCACCATTTTCACAATAGAACCCATATTCCTCATGAAGTCGAATAGCTCATTCTTCAGTGCATTTCGTGTTTTCCAATGCACACATTTTATGATCATTTTTTTGTAAGACTTGAGGCCTTAGAAACACCATCCAATGCCAACCCGGGGTTTCCTAGGACGTCATCCATCCAGGTACTACTCCCACCCTAGCACGCTTAACTTTAGAGTTCTTTGTCCTTACTTGAGCCATGAAAAGGAAGAGCTCTTGTTGAAATGGGTTGGCACTCCAATCCTTATAAAGGATTACAAATTCGGGGTGTTACAATCACCCTCACTTAAACCCTTGATGACCTCGTCAAGGCCCAAAGACCACCCTCCGGGTCAAGTGATCGTCTACTTGACCAGGCCCACTTGTAACCCAAAGTCGGCTTTAATACCATTTGTAAGACCTGAGGCCTTAGAAGCGCCATCCCTTGCCAACCTGTGGACTTCCCATGAGGTCACCCATCCTGGTACTACTCCTGCCCTAGCATGCTTAACTTCAGAGTTCTTTGTCCTCACTTGAACCATAAAACGGAATAGCTCTTGTTGACATGGGTAGGCACTCTAATCCTTATAAAGGATTACAAATTCGGGGTGTTACATTTTTAACCACATATGGACTTGTATTCCATCATCCATGAACCTCACAAGTTCATGGACCTTTAAGTTCAACTTCATGAACCACCAAAATTAAACCTATGAACCAAAATAGCTACTTGAACTCGTATATTACATTATATGAAACTCATTTGTCAAATGAACCTGCAATAATTAATACATGAACTTGAATATGAAAACACATGAACCTCATACAATAACTACATAAACCTTCTAATGCACTTACTTTTATTCCATCATCCATGAACCTCACAGGTGTATTCCAATCGACATGCACACAAATGAGTTCATGAACCTAAAGTTCAATCCATATGAACCTTACATCATAAATTCGTGAACCACATATTCAAATATATATTCTTCATCCAACACCTTAAGCAAAAAACAATATATATATTCTTCATCCAACACCTTTCTTATTCAATATGTCACATTTCATTCACTTTCAACATACCAACACATGCAACATGAATGCATTTATTTGAACCTAACAGAGAAAATTAAATATTTTCTGATGGAATTCGCTATACGAACTCTTACAATGTTGTGTGTATATACGAAGGCCCTGATAGGCTTGTTTTTGCTTTTATCTCATTCATTGTAGTTCAAACAATACTCCAAGCATCAACAACCTTGTAGTGGACATCCATATCCATGGTACTGAACTCAAGCCTTGTGCTTTTTCGTAGATTGTCTTGAAACATCAGCTCACTGTTCAACGAGTAAATAAACCCATTTTAAACCTTTTAAAAGTCCTCAACAGTAGACTATTTTGTTGTCATTAAAATTGAGACAAACATTTTTTTAACAAAACAAGAAAAAAATCACCTTACAATCGTCCGTTACTTTTCTGTTTCCTGCTCGTGTATCGACAACTCTTTTGTCCCTTCACTTGCATCCTTATTTGTGTCGACTTGTTCGACCATATCTTCTTTGTTCTCTTTGGAGGTTGCTACCACATCTTCTTCCTTTTCTTCAGTTGTTCCTTGTGGTTCTTTTGTTGGATCCTCAGTTGGTGTCGTCAACCCCTCTTCTTCCTACTCCTTTTCCTTCTCGGGCTCCGTACCTGCTTCTACTTCCTTCTCTCCCGCAGCGCCATCCTCTTTGGCCTTTTCCACACCAACTACCACTGTCTTTTCTGTTTGAGTCAGTCCCCTTGCTCATGTGCCTACCTTCTCATACTCCCTTACAATATTACTAACTTGCCCCCAGCCATGTTCATTTACGGCATAGTTGGATGGTCCAACACCATCAGTAAAAAAAGCTCACCCTAGCCTTTGATGCTTCCGCCTTCTCAACTTGCTTGAGGCACTCAATGAGCTATGGGTCAGACCAGAACGGATGCTCGGAGTCCTCCCATATTGCATTCACCATTTGGACAATTTTCTTGTAATGCATGATTTATGAATCCTCTTAATATGTTTGGTTTGTTGATATTGCAGTTGCATTATGAGCATGATTATGAGGGCTTGAACCTTAGACATTTGGCTTGAGCATGTGAACTTTTGATTGAGATGTGTTCGGACCGACAGTCTAGACAAAATGCCGGTGAGATTTTGACCTTGAAAAAGGTATTAATGCAAGTTCTAGAGTTACCACCGTCTCTTTGTTTGCTAACTCTAGAACTTGCATTAATACTTTTTTCAAGGATGCATTTATGATTTATGTACATGACATCAAAGCCTTAATTGCCTTTTCTTTGGAAGCTCCACAAAAGAATATCGAGCCTACTTATTCTCCCTACCCATCCGGGGATTAGGATAGTTGATTTGTCTTGCTAGTGTGGAATTGAGCCAAGCTTGGGGGAGGTTGCATATGTTAATGGTTGGATATGAATATGTCTTGTTGTTCTCTCCTTTCTTTTTCCTTTTCTTCCTTCTTCAAAATAAAAAAAAAATAAAAAAAAGCAAGGAAGAAGAAGAAGCAAACAAAGAAAAGAAAGGAGACAATTTAGCATAAAAGGGTTTTGTTGTATGGGTTTGAAGAACGAAATTGGATGTGAAGGATCGTTTACGCTTAGTGTCGTCTTGGTAATTCTTTTCCCCGGATTTAGCACCACATGGCCTAAATATATCCCTACCTTATTCTTCTACCTTTGCCCTATTACAACCCTATAAAGTCCTCGTGATTTTTGTTATGTACATAGTCTTCCATAGTGGAGATTTAGGATATTGTTGCACGCCAATGGTAGTTTAGCATTCAAAGTAGAGAATTGAGCGAAACACAAACCTAAGCACATGAGTGGAGTGACTTCATTTCTTTATCCTCGTGAGGTTTAAAGTTGAGGAACTAACTACATTTTTATCATTGGTTGCAAAGCATGCTATGATTGTACTTGTCTTATGTTTGGACTCTCATGATCATTGCTTACTTGTCTCTTAGATAGAAACAACCTTGACATATTTTGTTGATTTACAAATTGTGTACTTGCTTGAGGACAAGCAAGGGTTAAACTTGGGGAAATTTGATAACATTCATTTCATACATGTTTAGGACATGCATTTAAGCTATAGTTTACGCATTTTCATGTTATTATATTGCATTTTTAGTTAGTTGCATTGTTTTCTTTAGTTTGGATGTTTACACGAGTCTTTGCATGTTTTCAGGTACTTTAGCATGCAAAAGAGGTACATTATAAGCATGGACGTCATATGAGATGTACACGTTCGAGTACAAAGACGAACAAAGACAAAGAATGGATTTATGGTATTTGGCACGGTTTGCTATAAACCGTGCCAACTTACATCACCCAGAACGAGTCTCAGGGAGAAGTGAACTACATGAATAACTTCAACAGGGGTCCTAGGAATGATCTGTATTCCAATACCTATAATCCTAGGTGGAGGAATCATCCAAACTTCACCTACAAGAATGATGATGCTCAGCAAAGACCACCTCTTGGGTTCCAACCAAGAGTCTCACTACCACAGAATCAAGCTCATATCCAGACTTCTGAGAACTCTACACTAGAGTCCGTTTTGAGGGAAATAGCTAAAATTCAGGGGAATATGGCTTCTCATATGGAAGTCTTGTCTAAGAAGGTTGATAATTTTGAGAGTCTGCCTAACAGGATGGATAATTTTGAGAGTTAGTTGGCCCAAATTGCTATGAATGTTCCTAGGCCGCTTGGTCAACTTCCTGGTCAACCTGAACTCAACCCCAAGGAGCATTGCAGGCTGCCTGGTCAACTTCCTGTTCCATCCTGCAATGCTCCTTGGGGTTGAGTTTAGGTTGACTCGGAAGTTGACCAGGCGACCTAGGAACATTCATAGCAATTTGGGCCAACTGACTCTCAAAATTATCCATCCTGTTAGGCAGACTCTTAAAATTGTCAACCTTCTTAGAGAAGGCTTCCATATGAGAAGTCATATTTCCCTGAATTTTAGTTATTTCCCTCAAAACGGACTCTAGTGTAGAGTTCTCAGAAGTCTGGATACGAGCTTGATTTTGCGGTAGTGAGACTCTTGGTTGGAACCCATGAGGTGGTCTTTGCTGAGCATCATCATTCTTGTAGGAGAAGTTTGGATGATTCCTCCACCCAGTATTATAGATATTGGAATACGGATCATTCCTAGGACCCTTGTTGAAGCTATTCATGTAGTTCACTTCTCCCTGAGACTCGTTCTGGGAAGCGAATAGGTGACAAGATGATATTATGTGGTCACCCTCTTCACAAAACTGACAGGCTACACCAGAAACAGTCTGTGCGGATTGCCCTGCGCTCTGCGCCTAAGACTTTTGCACTAACAGATTCAACCTCTTGATCTCCTACGCCATAGCATCTATTTGAGCTTGTTGGTCTGTCTTAGAGCTAACCTCAAACATCCCTGCGGGTTTCTTGGAACCTAAAGTAGAGCGAGGATCACTATAATAATGAGAGTGTTGAGCAGTACTCTCAATCAAGTCCCAAGCATCATCTACTTCCATACTCATGATTCTACCACCCGTTGAAGCATCAATGATTAGCCTAGTAGAACTATCAACATCGTTATGGAAGACATGCAACATGGTCTATTTTTGTTGCCCATGATGGGGGCACAACATCAGAAATTCCTTGAATCTTTCCCACCCCTCGTACAAAGACTCTTCATCCTTCATCTTGAATGTAAGAATCTGATTCCTCATCTCAGCAGTCTTCTTTGGTGGGAAGTATTTGTTGAGGAATGCTTTTATTAGCTCTTCCCAAGTTGTTATAGAGCCAAGAGGTAGGGCCTTAAACCAAGCCTTGGCCCTATCTCGTAGAGAGAATGAAAAGGCTCGCACGAAAAGCGCATCTTGGGATACCTCATGAATCTTCATAGTATCCATTAGCTCAATAAAAGTGGCCAGATATTGGTATGGGTTCTCATAAGGTAGACCTCCAAACTGATTCTGTTGAACCATGATAAGCAGGGAAGCTTTGGCAGCACATAATCACCAAGCGTCATGCATGGTGCCTGAACTTGTAGAGGAGGATCTTCCTCCACTTTGTCGTCAGCCATTGCGTGTTCTCTGGTTTTGCGTTGTTGTCTTCTTCTGAAGCGAAAAGCATGCTCAGGTTCAGGATCGTAGTCGTTGAGATTACCAGTGCTCAGAACTCTTCGCATCTAAAGAAGGAAAGTCTGAAAGCAAAGCAACAAAAAACAAGATCAAAAATAAAACAATGAGTTAGTCGAAGCAGTTGTAGGAAAACAGCTGATACTAGCAATAGTCCCCGGCAACGGCGCCAAAAACTTGATAGGACAAAAACCTACCCACAAGCGTATGGGATCAGTTGTAGCTTTTCAACTGTCGTTCCCAACGAGGACTATGTAGTATCTTTTGTAAACTTAAACGGTAAGCTAATCCGTAAAAAGGGAAATTCGTTTGAGTAATAACTAAGAAAATAAGAAACAAGAATTGCAAAGATGATTGTAAACGATTAGGGAGAAGATTCTAGGACTAGGGATCCCCGCAATAATGTCTTGGTAAACTTACAGATATCTGTCTAAAAATAGTCTGAACTTGTCTGAAGGTAAGTTATCTAAAGTCTCTACTAACTCCTTTCAAAAGATAATAAATGTGCCTAAATTCTAACTAACAATCGTTGTCGCGCAGAGCTAATTAAATCTAGACCCTTTGGGCACTTAGAATCTCAAATCAAATTGGGTTAACATTCGTTGTCGTGCTCCGCTAAATCCACGCTAACCTAGGGTTTTTATGATAACTTAGGATTCCACAAGAGTAATTAGATTGTTGTCGCACAAATAATACTCATGTTCAATACCTAGTAATCTGATAAAGTGATCTCCTTTCAGACTCATACCCTATCTGAGTTATCTATTAAGGTTATCTCCTTTCAGACTCAAACCTAATAGAAATCTAATCAACTTTCATCAATTGCATTAAGAACTCTAGGATTGAATTAAACTAGGTTTCAGATTTCAATTCAGACAAATATCATGCACAAGTCTACCAATTCATTGTTGGGATCAACCCAACCCTAGAATTATGGGATTAGTCAGACATGCTTGGAGAAACAATCAAAAACATCATATGAACAAAAGAAATCATTCAACTAAATTGGAAGAAGAGATATACTTGATCCAATCCAGGGAAACAATCTCAAATCTTCAAAAATCTTCAAAAGAACTCCAAAAAAAACCTAGGGCTAGAGAGAGTGGAAAAAAGAGGCAGAAAAGACTGCCAAAAAAACCCTAAAAATATATTTATAGTATCCAAAAATAACAAAGGGCCAAAAAATAACAAATCCGGGCCGCGGGTGCATTGGCAGGGTTTGTGACAAAACCGCACGGTTTGTCACAAACCGTGCAAGTTTACAGAACCACATCAGAGATTTGACACGGTTTATGGCACGGTCTATTGCAGACCGTGTAGTTTTGCAAAAGCTTATTCTGGGTGCTGTAAGTTCGCACGGTTTGTAGCAAACCGTGCCAAACATCAGAAAGCCATTCTTCGTCTTCGTTCGTCTTTGTACTCGATCGTACACATCTCCTATGACGTCCATGCCTCGTAATGCACCTCCTTTGCCCGCTAAAGTACCAAAAAACATGCAAAGACTCATGTAGACATCCAAACTAAAGAAAACAATACAACTAACTAAAAATGCAATATAATAAGATGAAAATGCCTAAACTATAGCCTAAATGCATGTCCTAAACATGTATGAAATGGATGTTATCAGGTCTCCCTTGAATTCTTGCAGAAGATCATCCACCATACGAGCAATGTCGAGTATTGCATTCTCTAAGATCATGTTTTTCTCAGTAAACCTCGACAACCAGTCCTTCATTCACGATAACAATACAACATGTCACTCCTATTGAAAAAAACATGTTCAATTAAAACTGTCTTGTCATTTTTATCACACATCTCACATGTACCGTGTACCATTTTGACTTTCACTATATGAACCTCTAGGCAAATTTACATGAACCCATACATACAAATGTATGAACCTACTATAACAGATACTTTAAACCACACACGACACAAGTTGAAGTTAATGAACATGTAACTGCATACTCATGAACCAACATTTAAAACCTATGAACCTTGCACATTTTGTACTTGTACCCACACAATATAATATATGATCCTTTACTCACATGAACCTACAGTTAAAGAACATGATTTTGAAGGCCAAAAACCATGAACTTACTTTAAAGAATATGAACCCATGAATACAAATCTATGAACCTACTACAACAGATACTGTTACCCACATACCACACAAGTTGAAGTAAATGAACGTATAAGTGTATCTCCATGAACCAGTATTTAAAAACCTATGAACCTTTCACAGTTTCTACTTGCACCCACACAATATAATATATGATCATTTACTCACATGAACCTACAGTTAAAGAACATGATCATGATGGCCAAAAACCATGAACTTACTTTTAAGAACATGAACCCATGAATACAAATCTATGAACCGGCTACAATAGATAATTTTACCCACATACCACACAAGTTGAAGTAAATGAACCTGTAAGTGTATCTTCATGAACCAGTATTTAAAAACCTATGAACCTTTCACATTTTCTACTTGAACCCACACAATATAATATATGATCCTTTATTCATATGAACCTACATTATAAAGAATGTGAACCTGGAGACAAAAAATCATTAACTTTATACAAAACATACATGAACCTTTCAAAATATTTACTTGAACTCACATTCCACACATTTTAGATTATGTGAACCTTTAATTCCATCTTCATGGATCACCAAAATGCAACCTATGAACCTATCATTCTATCCACTTGAACCCACACATTATACTGTATCACCTTTTATTCACATGAACTTACAGTTAAAAGCATATGAACATGTAGTCCAAAAACCATGAACTGCTTAAAGTAAATGAATGAACCTTATGACAGAGTTACTTGTAGAAAGCTTGGTCCAAACCTTTGCTTCTTTTCCTTCCCTTTGTCCCTAACCTCTAACTCTCCTTCCATGACATCCTTGCCTTTATCTTGGACTATCCTCCCGCACCCAAACCCTCCTAGCTTTATCTCATCCTTCTGCCGCTCGACCATGCTCTCATTTGTCCACCCTAAGAAGACATGGGAATTGATTGGGTTGTTCTTCTCAAGGATAGATACTCTATCAACGTAGAGAAATTGCTTACATGAACAACACATGCAGTTTGTACAGATATACGACGATATTATGTAATATTAAGCGTTTTTATATACACGCACTTACCACTAGAAAAAGGATGGGTCCTCTGAAGAACTTTTCCTTCTTTTCTTCCCATTCGGGCTTTGTGGTTACCAATTAAGTTGTCGATGACAAACTGACACCAGTTTATGCCTTGTACGTCATTGATGTCTTCCACCATCAATTGTTGCATGACAGTCCCTTTTTGGTTGCTCTCAATAAGCACACTCATGAAGAACATGATGAAAATCATAATGAACTAGGCCTTGTCGCTGCACAGTAGTATTTTCTCGGCCAACCTCTTTGGTCGGATATCATCATAACCGTTGAAGTAGAGCTTCCATTCCTGGATGATGTCGTGGTCTCTTTTCTCATCCCCTCGCCTTACAATGGCTCTATCTCCTCTAGGAATCTCGAGGACGCGGTGTACCTCCTTGTCATTGATCTCAATGTAACCACCATCTTCCATTTTGATTGCGCACTTGGCGGTATTGAAATGGTCGAGCACCCAGTATGCTAGTTGTTTAGGTACTGCCTTTAGTTTCAAGTGTAGAAGTCTCTCAAACCCTATCTTGCATATGCAGTCCTTCTTGTCCTAGGCAATGGCTCTAATGTATCCACGAACAGAAGAGGCACATTCCGTGTGCTCAAGCTCTCAAAACCACTTGTTTCCTTCTTGGCCTTTTTCTTCTTGTTTTTTTTGTCATAGTTGCCAACTGCAACTTGTTCTTATTCTTTGGACTTGTAATGTTGTCCTTCTTTTCCTTGTTTGTACTCTCCATTTGTTCATTTTCCTTCTTCTTTGAAATGACCAACTTCACGGTCCCTTTTTCCCTTGCAAGTGAAGTCCTTGCTCTTTCCTTTTCCTTTTGTATCCACCTTGTCTGGAACTGTAACAATCTCGTTGACATTTGCCTTGCTTGCCTTCCCCTTTGAAGTCATTGGTCTACTGACTTCATTCTTTTGTTCCCCTTCTTCAGCGCAAGCTTCTCAAATTCATCAGAGCTCTCTTGTTTTCTTTCAGCTCTCTTGCGCAATCCTTTTCTCAGCGACAACCTTTGTTTCTTTGTTGGAGGCTTTAATGTCACCTTCCTCTTCACAACGCATGACTTATTTTTGATGACATTTATGACAGCCCTGATGCTCTCATTCCCTGAATTTCCGTCCTCAACATCATTATGAAAGTCGATGCTCGGTTTATCCTCGTCTTTTTTCCTACTCTCTTCCATCTCATGTGAAAGAGTCTTCTCAACTGAATCATCTTCCTCGGTTTATGTTGCCTCAGAAGACTTCTCTTTCTCTCCTTCTGTTGGTCAAGCTTTGTTGTACGTGCTAACTCTTCTTTGTTGAACAGGTGAAGCTTTGTTGATTCATTTTCGTTCCCAATAGCGAATCCGAGACATACCCAATTCACACACAAATAAATTATAATTAGATAATTTATCATAAACGGAAATTGAACGTTACTCGTATCGGTTTCTAACTGGATTGATTTAAGTCTAAATAAATCAATTATCAAGGTTACACCATTACAACGATTATTTATACGATACCAGAAAACATTTAGTCGTATATTCTAAATAATCATATTACAAATAAATTACTTGTTTATTTATTTACAACACCAATTAATTACATAACCATATATATTATCTATTTGGGCTCGATATGAAACCAAATGGCTCGTGGTTGGCGGTGTTGGGTTCTTGACTTCAAGACGAAGATTTGGACACCAAAATCGTATGTGGAGATGCTCTGAGGTGGGAGAATTTTTCCCAAGAACAACCGAAAATTATCTAAAATTCTACGAACCCTAAAGCTTAAAATTGGATGAATTCTTTGAACGATCGAAAGGGTATTCATAGGGGAATAGTAGCTAGACATGTCCTCGACACAATCCCGCAAGAATCGCCTCCCAATACATTCGGATATGACTGAATTTTGGAGAATTGAATTCGAACGACATAAACGGCGACAATTACTCCTGGGCAAAATTCCGGTGTTTTCGCCCATAACCACACCAATTATAGGGGTGCTTTAGTGCGTGGGATCCTTATCTACAAAGCCCGTGAGTTAATTTGACAAATGAGCCAAATATCGGGTGCAATTCCTCCATTAAAATGGAGCTTCAGACGCGTTTTGCTGGAGGTTGAAGAATTTTGGCATTTTTTTACGATCGTGGCCACGCACTTTTGGCTTAATTACAATTTTGTGTCCAACTTTTTAAGTTGTGGCAAAAATACCCATATTTTAAATTTCAAAAATTACAAAAGTTTCCCAAACTTGTTTGTAATATTATGCTAAGTTTATCTATATATAATAACCCAAAAGTAAGATGAAAGAAAAATTAAATTAGGTTAGTTCTAAGCTTATGTCACATTTTCTCATAAACTTAGCCATATTTAAGTCCTAATTAACATATTATTAATCTTAATTAAATTATTTAAGTTAAATTGATAAGTTTATTTAAATTAAAATTAACATAGTATTAAAATAAGTTTAAATAAACCATGACTTAAAGATGCAACATACTTAGGGTAAGAATATGATTAACTTATTCCCAATTGGAATAAACTAATAAATACCATACTGTTTGTTAAAAATATAATTAAAATTACATTCATACCCTCATATTAAAACGAGGGTTATTACAAAACTACCCCCTTAAAAAAAGTTTCGACCCTGAAACTTGTAACACCCCCAAATATATATCCTTGAAAGTATTACCGCCAGTGACCTCGGATTCCACATCTGAAGTCACTCAAGGCTTAACTAGTTTATACAAATCATAAAACAACATTTATAATACAAAATGTCATAGTATTGGATTAAATCAAAGTGTCGGAATTACATCCATAATCCAAATACAACCAAAATACATTACAGCGGAAGTCTTTAGAAATAAATAACATAAAAGTCTTGATCTAGCGATCACACGCCTAGGATCTCAACCTTGGTAAAACACTTCAAAACATCGTCTGCATCCATTATCGTCTCTAGCCTTCTTGGAACGGACGTTTATCTGATGTGCCGTATGAGACGGATGACACCAGCCAACCATGCAAGGGAATATAACCGGTTGGTTAGTCTAATGAAAGACTATGCAAGGGTAAAACAGAAAGGTTCTAAGTAGTCGTATTAGGTTAGACTCATCGCTTCTCGAATAAAAGTCGATGACGATAGTCAACCATCATACTCCTACTGAAATATATGAAACAATATGATCAAGAGAAGACTCCAAAAGAACGAGCCTTATCGAAACATATGAAAAGAAGACTCCAACGAATTGCGTCTTATCGGAAGTATGACAAATTTTGGGGAACATATAAGTTCACACAAGAGTTTAAAATGACTTGGTGTTTCGGTTCACGACCAACCTCACCGCATAATGCGAATTCAGATTGGAAAGAGAACTTTACTCTGACCAAAGTCTAGACGAGTCTTTCCTAGCTGCACTACTTCCTAGTTGCACTACTCGCCTGAGATATATTACTTGTGTGCGACAACGGCACTTATCTTATTTAATTCCAAAACGCGCATCACGTTATAAGCTTTTATCATGATCACCTCATCCCGAGACGAGAGACCTCTTGGGAGGAACTCCCGAAATATATGACACTAGCTAAGTGCACCACCCCTATACTCGGATAGGGGACGGTCATGACCAGAGAAATGGTGTTAGGTCATCCTAACCACTAGGTTATAGAGAAATGACTGTACCTCGCAAGGTACTAAGTAGCGTTCCTACGAATACTTGTGCTAACTAAACAGTTCAAGCACACCATAGTCCACATCAATACCATCACGGTAGTAACAGATATAATAGCGTCGTTCTAACAATATACAACCTATTATAATATCATGTTTTAATCATATCCTTTATCAAAACTGTTCCCAACGAAAACAGTAATTCATCCCAAATTAATTAACAATTCAATAATTGATAATTAATATAATTATGGAATGATAAGCAAGAGCGAACCGCCACTTGTCTTAGATCAGACGAATGTTCGAACGATGATGGTTTTTGGGTCCGGAACGGGGACAGAACTCGGATTTCAGATCCCTACGGAATGACCCATAATGAAACCCTAAGTTAGATTCGACAATAAAATATCCGAATCTAAAGAAAGACGAACCAAAGCGAAGGAACAAAGCCTCGCTCGAGACCACAAAACTCAAAGCCACACCACGAGCCCAGCCCACCGTGGGTGCGCCAGCCTTGACCGCGGGTGCGGTGGAGGTGCGGTGGAGGGTGCAGTCACGTAACAGTGACAACACGACGAGAGGAAAAAAGCTCACCGGGGAAGACGACGGGGCTCGACTCGTGGTGGCTCCAACTTCTGGATTCCTTGGACTTCCAAAGGACCACTTTGAGAGCACCACCACTTCTAACAAGAGCTCCGGCGAAGGCTTTGAGATTCCGACGAGAGCTTGAGTTTTTCGGCGACAATGGAGATGAGAGATTTGAGAGGGAGAGAGCTCGGATTGGAGTGCTCAACACAACTCCAGATCTCCTCCTTTTATAGAGCACAACAAGCAGCACACAAGCAAGCAGGTGCGTCGATCAAGCAGCTGCGTCGCCCGACCAGAAATGACAAGCAGCTCAGTTCAGACGCGACGTCTGAAGTCCGGCATTGCAGAAAAATCATCATGGCACCGCGGGGTGCGGTGGCCTCACCGCGGGTGCGGCGAGCCTCCCCAAACCGCCTTACAGAATTAGCCTTCACCGCGGGGTGCGGCCACTTGACCGCGGGTGCGGTCAAGGCCAAATCTGGGCCCTTTTGTCCTCTTTTGTCTGGGTTAAGTACGGGTATGAGTTTTTAACCCCGGGTTAAATATATTCATACCCGGTTAATATCTTTGCACCCGAATGAGTATTCTAAGCCCCGAAAATACGTCGAATGTATTTTATACCACTCAGGAAAAAATATTACAGAGATCAAACATATTATAAAATGTCTTAACTTCTCTGAATTTGATCCGACTTGTAATACAGGAGTTGGAATAATTACCAAAATGCCCTTACAAAAATGAGGGATATTACATCACTTCCCCCTAAAAAAAAGTTTCGACCCCGAAACTAGGCCGAAAATAGCTCGGGGAAACAACTAAGCATATCTGTTTCAGTCTCCCAGGTTTCCCAAGTAACTTCTTCAGTTCCTGTCTTGGACCACAAAATCCGTACCAATGGTACCACCTTGTTCCGCAACTGCTTCTCACGGCGTTCGAGAATACGCATCGGTATCTCCTCGTAGGTACCATTTGTCTGAATCTCAATGTCTTCATAACTCAGCATATGAGACTCATCTGGTACGTACTTCCATAACAAGGATACGTGGAACACGTTATGTACTGATGTGCCGATGGCGGCAATGCCAAACGATACGCTAGAGACCCTACTCTGTCAAGGATCTCAAACGGTCCCACGTAGCGAGGGTTAAGCTTCCCACACTTACCAAACCTAAACACACCCTTGGATGGCGACACTCTGACAAACACCTTGTCACCAACCTCAAACTCGATATTCCTATGCTTCAGATCTGCATAAGACTTCTGTCGACTCTGAGCTATCAACATCCTTTGTCTTATCAAAGCAATGTCTGAGGCAGTCCTTTTGACTAACTCCGGTCCGAGCAGAACCTTGTCGGCATTTTCATCCCAACAAATCGGAGATCTGCACCTTCGACCGTACAAAGCCTCGAATGGAGCCATCTTAATGGTAGCATGCCAACTGTTGTTGTATGTGAACTCAATCAGACTCAGGCTGTTCTCCCAGCTAGTCGGACGATCGAGTGTACAAGCTCTCAGCATATCTTCCAAGGTCTAGATGGTCCTCTCAGACTGTCCATTCATTTGAGGATGAAATGCAGTACTGGACCTCAACTCGGTTCTCATGGCCTTGTGGAGTTCTTTCCAGAATCTCGACATGAATCTGCCATTACGATCTGATACAATGGTCTTTGGAGTACCATGCAAACGGACAATCTCGTGTAGGAACACTTCTGATAGCTTTTGGGTTCCCATGTTGACTTGATGGCCACGAAGTGAGCACTCTTCGTGAGCCTGCCAATGATTACCCATATTGTATCCTTTTGACTTTGAGTCTTTGGCAGACCCGTGACGAAATCCATTGCAATATCTTCCCATTTCCATTCTGGCACCGAAAGAGGTAGCAATTCACCATCGGGTCTTCGGTGTTCTATCTTGACCTTCTGACAAGTCAAGCATCTCGCCACAAACTCTGCTACATCCCACTTCGTGTTGGGCCACCAGAATTTCATTTTGAGGTCCTTGTACATCTTGCTAGAGCCTGGATGTACAAAATAAGTTGACGAATGGGCCTCCTTCATTACCAACTGGCGAAGACCATCAACGTCAGGCACACAGATCCGGTCCTGAAACCAGAGTGATCCATCTTCCTGAATCACGAAACTGTGAGCTTTCCCGTCCATAACTTCACTGCTTAGCTTCACCAAAACCACGTCATCAACCTGCTTCTCCCTGATTTGATCAAGTAGCGTAGCCTGAATTTGAAGCATACTCAGGTATCCACAACGATGATCGTACAAGACTTCAATTTCGTACAATCCTTGGTTCAGCTTGGTCTGAGCAGTAAGTAGAGCCACTACAGTCTCGTGCGGCGTCTTCCGGCTCAATGCATCGGCTACTACATTAGCCTTGCCCGGATGATACAACAATTCGATGTCGTAGTCTTTGAGTAGCTCTAACCAGCGACGTTGTCTCATATTCAACTCCTTCTGAGTGAACACATACTTGAGACTCTTGTGATCGGTGAAGACTTGGCACCTTATACCATAGAGATAGTGTCTCCAAATCTTCAGCGCAAACACTACAGCTGCTAGTTCTAGATCATGTGTCGGATAGTTTGCTTCATAGGTTTTCAATTGTCTAGATGCGTATGCAATCACTATGCCTCTCTGCATCAATACACATCCCAAACCACACTTCGAAGCATCACTATAGACCACATAACCATCATTTCCTTCCGGTAGCGCTAACACTGGTGCAGAGGTCAGACACTGCTTCAGCTTCTGAAAATTGGTCTCGCACTTGTCATCCCAGACAAACTTCTTATGGACTTTGCGGAGCAAACCGGTCATAGGTAGAGCGATCTTAGAAAATCCCTCCACGAATCGTTTGTAATATCCAGCGAGTCCTAGGAAACTGTGCACTTCCTTCACATTCTGGGGCCGCTTCCAATTGGCTACCACTTCAATCTTCTGAGGATCAACCATAACCCCATTCTCATTGATCACATGACCTAAGAAAGCCACTTCCTTGATCCAAAAGTCATACTTAGACAATTTTGCGTACAACTGATTTTGTCTAAGGACTGACAAGGTAATCCGAAGATGTTCCTCATGAGCTTCCACGCTCGGGGAATAGATCAAAATGTCGTCGATGAAGACCACCATGAACTTATCCAAGTACTGGTAAAAACATCGATGCATGAGATCCATAAAGACCGCTGGAGCATTAGTAAGTCCAAATGGCATGACTACGAACTTGTAGTGACCATATCTCGTCCGGAACGCAGTCCTCGGAATATCTTCCTCACGAATCCTGAGCTGATGGTAACCAGACCTCAGATCTATTTTGGAAAAGACTTTGGCTCCCTGCAGTTGATCCAACGGATCATCAATCCTTGGCAACGGATACTTATTCTTGATCGTGACTTTATTCAACTCACAATAGTCGATACAAAGTCGAAACGATCCATCCTTCTTCTTGACGAACAAGACCGGAGCATCCCAAGGCGATGCACTCGGCCTTATATAGCCTTTCTCAAGAAGATCCTCGAGTTGCTTCTTCAACTCTTGCATCTCAACAGAAGCCATCCGGTACGGTGCTTTAGAAATCGGCGCGGTACCCGGCTCGAGATCAATGGTAAACTCTACGTCACGATACGGGGGTAAACCAGGAATCTCCTCCGGAAAGACGTCTGGGAACTCACAAATGACCGGAATATCAGGAACTGAAGGTTCATTTTTCTTGGGCTCGTCCAGATAGCACAAGTACCCGACACAACCTTGTCGAAGTAGCTTAAACGCAGCCATCGCATTGATAAGCCTGCCATTATCAGCGTCATCACGACCCTTAAACTTGCATACATATTGGCCCCCAGATGACACAGTCACAGTCCTTGAGCTAAAATCGATTACCGCCCCATGACGCGTCAGCGAATCCATGCCGAGAATAATGTCGTATGGAGCAATGACTATACAGATCAAATCTGCTTCGAACTTCTTACCCTAAATGGTAATTGGAAATTCTGACAGACGCTTGGTGCCCACTAAATATTCACCGTTAGAAAGATTTACAACGAAAGGTTCATAATACTCGTTGCATACTAAGCTTAACTTATTAACACAATTTTCCAAAATGAAAGAATGAGTAGCACCCAAATCAAATAGCATACACACAGAAGTAGAATGAAGGTATAGAGTACCTTGAGCAATTGGAGCATTGGGTTCATCAGCCTCACGCATCTCGTAAAGGCGTTGACCCTGACCTCCAGAAGCAGCTGGGGCTTTCCCCTTGTTCTGTGCAGTTGTCTGCATCGAAGGACTAGGAGCTTCCACTGGTTTAAACCTGTGTCAATTGTTCTGACTAACAGACCCCTGGTGTGATTCAACTCCTTTCTACCTTCCCTGCAGACAGAATTTCTGCACGTTCCCTTCATTTCCACAGCCGAAGCATGTCTTCCTTTCCTTCAGACACGCATTGCTTTTGTGTCCCGATGCACCACAATTGTAACATTGAATCGGATTCTTGCCTTAACCCGGTTGCTGCGTAGACCTTCCATGAGTCATATCCGTCTTTGCTTTGCTAGACTTGGCAAAATTAGACGGTGGCGCAGGACGCTTGAATCCACTTGCCTGAGGTTTATTCTGCATTGACCTCTGGCGATTACGTTTCTTTGTTGACTCCTCAAGAGTCACCTCCAACTTATAAGCAGCGTCCACGTATTGCTCCAAGGTAGAGCATCCGTGACGTACCATCAGTGGCTTAATATCTAGATTCATCCACTCGTGGAAATACCAGATCTTTTGCTCCTCGTCGGACACCTCCGACCCAGCATACTGCAATAGATGATTGAACTTGGCCGCAAGCTCAATCACTTTCAAACCATCCATCCTTGGATATAGAAACTCCTTGTGTTTTTCTTCCCTCATAGCTCGGGAAAAGAAACGATCGGTCATCTTGGCTTTAAACATCCCCTAGTTCAAACCAGGGTGATCGGCTAGACCGGTACCTTCCCACCACTCGCTAGCTACTTCCTTCAGCTGTAGGGAAGCAATGTGAACTTTCTCAGCTTTAGTGCACTCAACATTGCGGAATAGTCGCTCCATGTGTGAGAACCAATGTGCCACCCTGACTGGCTCTCATTTCCCATCATAACAGTCGGGCCTCATAGAGCTAATGGCTTTCAGTTCTCGGCCATAATTGCCTCTGTTCCTGACTGCTTCTTCATGAGGTACATGAACAGCCGGCTCCTCAAATCTAGGAACCGCTGTAGGAATTGGCACAGCTTGTGCTTGAGGCGCGTTTGGTCGCATAATATCGGTGAATGCTTGTATTACAATTCCCCGAATAGCTTCCACTGCTGCGGCATCGAATATCACTGCAGTGTTGACTTGAGCTTGGTCACTGCCCCCTGGATTGTTGTTGGAAACATACTCGTATTCCTCCACAGGGTTCACGACATTCCTCACGTTTGGTCTAGGGTCGTTGCTTGGCCCAACACCAGCACAAATGGTATTCCTTGTGTTCACCATCTATTTACCGATCAAATTCCAAGTATTTTATGACGTTAATATCATTCCAATATACTCAACGTAATAAAAATCAACTCATAATAGATCAACTTGGTAATTTTCATAGATGAACTCAAACCGAGTTACAAGCTTCTACAAAAGGAATCTCCCAAGCGACGGGACAAAATTGTTCGGAGATTATTGTACTTAACAAAACAACACTGAAATACTAGAAAAGGAAACTACTACAGTCAACATCGGCCCTTATCAAGGCGCCCTGAAATGTTTCCTATAAGGCAAACTTCCCATACAAGGCTTCTTCGAGCGGGGTTCACCATTGGAATCTGGTGATGGACTTCTCACCCTGCTCGGCCCTGGAGCACATGACTCATTTCTCGGTCTTGGTGTCCTCGGCCTTATCCTAGGTGTGGGAACACTCTGACGAACCTCATCCAACTCTCCTGGTCTTATCCTTCTTTGAGTATGCTCAACCGCCTCATCCATATAGCGGCGCTTTTCAAGGGAAATCATCTGACTCTGGCGAAACACCTCTCGTGAGTCAAGACTCATCACTAGCCTCCTCTGAGTAGAAATAGGTTGTGAGTCCTCAGATGCATTGGGTGGACCACTCCTTCTGATGCCATATTCAGCGTAGAGTGCCTCCCAATCGGCCGGAGTCAATGGCGAGTATGCTTGCTCAGGCGGCAACTCCGGACTTGGATAGATAAATTCCACTCTCGGGTCCTCGCTGTCCACCAATAAGCGCTCTAAGCCATCAGACTCGTGGCCTTGTCCCTCGAGGTCCTCCTCGGGGTCCTCCTCTTCTTCAGGATCTTCCTCGGGATCCTCCTCTTCTTCCGGATCTTCCTCAGGATTTTCCTCTTCGGGAATCATCTATATCATGTAATCGTTGTTGTAGTATCCTCTTGCGTACCTAGACCATTCCTCTTCAACCTCGGTGTCCTCCCTTGGCTCCTCTATAGGCTCTACTACAGGAACCACAGTGTCGTTGGACACTAATACTACCGACTCAGGGAGTATGGTCTTTACCTCCTCGGGTGGACTACTAGATTCTCCGATCTTAAAGCATCGAGGGGGAACCGGGAAATCAAGCCTCATTGGAGATGGCGAAGCCACCTCGGCTTCTCCCGAGTCCCTCTGGAGAGAAAAACATGCACCCATAATCTGCGGGCGACGAGAAGAGAGTTAGTCTTTCTAAATATAGAAACGAACTTACTATATTAGACTAAAGAACGCACGACTTGAACGGCAGACACGTAAAAAAAAAATCTTCGAAACTTCAAATCCTTTGAAAACATCTTTCATTTCAAAACGAGTAAATGGTTTATGAAATCCCAACCCGTTTGAAAAAAATTCGGCTCTGATACCAAATCTGTAACACCCCCAAATATATATCCTTGAAAGTTATACCGCCAGTGACCTCGGATTCCACATCCGAAGTCACCCAAGGCTTAACCAGTTTATACAATTCATAAAACAACATTTATAATACAAAATGTCATAGTATTGGATTAAATCAAAGTGTCGGAATTACATCCATAATCCAAATACAACCAAAATACATTACAGCGGAAGTCTTTAGAAATAAATAACATAAAAGTCTTGATCTAGCGATCACACGCCTAGGATCTCAACCTTGGTAAAACACTTCAAAACATCGTCTGCATCCATTATCGTCTCTAGCCTTCTTGGAACGAACATTTATCTGATGTGTCGTATGAGACGGATGACACCAGCCAACCATGCAAGGGAATATAACCGGTTGGTTAGTCTAATGAAAGACTATGCAAGGGTAAAACAGAAAGGTTCTAAGTAGTCGTATTAGGTTAGACTCATCGCTTCTCGAATAAAAGTTGATGACGATAGTCAACCACCATACTCCTACTGAAATATATGAAACAGTATGATCAAGAGAAGACTACAAAAGAACGAGCCTTATCGAAACATATGAAAAGAAGACTCCGATGAATTGAGTCTTATCGGAAGTATGACAAATGTTGGGGAACATATAAGTTCACACAAGAGTTTAAAATGACTTGGTGTTTCGGTTCACGACCAACCTCACCGCATAATGCGAATTCATATTGGAAAAAGAACTTTACTCTGACCAAAGTCTAGACGAGTCTTTCCTAGCTGCACTACTTCCTAGCTGCACTACTCGCCTGAGATATATTAATTGTGTGCGACAACGGCACTTATCTTATTTAATTCCAAAACGCGCATCACGTTATAAGCTTTTATCATGATCACCTCGTCCCGAGATGAGAGACCTCTTGGGAGGAACTCTCGAAATATGTGACATTAGCTAAGTGCACCACCCCTATACTCGGATAGGGGACGGTCATGACCAGAGAAATGGTGTTAGGTCGTCCTAACCACTAGGTTATAAAGAAACGACTGTACCTCGCAAGGTACTAAGTAGCGTTCCTACGAATACTCGTGCTAACTAAAGAGTTCAAGCACACCATAGTCCACATCAATACCATCACGGTAGTAACAGATATAATAGCGTCATTCTAATAATATACAACCTATTATAATATCATGTTTTAATCATATCCTTTATCAAAACTGTTCCCAACGAAAACAGTAATTCATCCCAAATTAATTAACAATTCAACAACTGATAATTAATATAATTATGGAATGATAAGCAAGAGCGAACCGCCACTTGCCTTAGATCAGACGAATGTTCAAACGATGATGGTTTCTGGGTCCGGAACGGGGACAGAACTCGGATTTCAGATCCCTACGGAACGACCCATAATGAAACCCTAAGTTAGATTCGACAATAAAATATCTGAATCTAAAGAAAGACGAACCAAAGCGAAGGAACAAAGCCTCGCTCGAGACCACAAAACTCAAAGCCACACCACAAGCCCAGCCCACCGTGGGTGTGCCGGCCTTGACCGCGGGTGCGGTGGAGGTGCGGTGGAGGGTGCAGTCACGTAACAGTGACAACACGACGAGAGGGAAAAAGTTCACCGGGGAAGACGACGGGGCTCGACTCATGGTGGCTCCAACTCATGGATTCCTTGGACTTCCAAAGGACCACTTTGAGAGCACCACCACTTCTAACAAGAGCTCCGGCAAAGGCTTCGAGATTCCGGCAAGAGCTTGAGCTTTCCGGCGACAATGGAGATGAGAGATTTGAGAGGGAGAGAGCTCGGATTGGAGTGCTCAACACAACTCCAGATCTCCTCCTTTTATAGAGCCCAGAAAGCAGCACACAAGCAAGCAGGTGTGTCAATCAAGCAGTTGCGTCGCCCGACCAGAAATGACAAGCAGCTCAGTTCAGACGTGGCGTCTGAAGTCCGGCGCTGCAGAAAAAATCATCATGGCACCGCAGGGTGCGGTGGCCTCACCGCGGGTGCGGCGAGCCTCCCCAGACCGCCTTACAGAATTGGCCTTCACCGCGGGGTGCGGTCAAGGCCAAATCTGGGCCCTTTTGTCCGGGTTAAGTACGGGTATGAGTTTTTAACCCCGGGTTAAATATATTCGTACCCGGTTAATATCTTTGCACCCGAATGAGTATTCTAAGCCCCGAAAATACATCGAATGTATTTTATACCACTCAGGAAAAAATATTACAGAGATCAAACATATTACAAAATGTCTTAACTTCTTTGAATTTGATCCGACTTGTAATACGGGAGTTGGAATAATTACCAAAATGCCCTTACAAAAATGAGGGATATTACAAAACTAGGCCAAAAACAGCTTATGGAAACGACTATGCATATCAGCCTCGGTCTTCCAGGTTTCCCAAGTAACTTCCTCGGTTCGAGTCTTTGACCAAAGGATCCTCACCAATGGCACCACTTTATTACACAAATGTTTCTCTCAACACTCTAGGATACGAACTGGTGTCTCATCGTATGTCCCATTTGGTTAAATCTCAATATCGTCTTAACTCAGAACATGAGACTCATCCGGTACATACTTTCTCAACAATGAGACATGAAATACATTATGCATTGGATGTGTTGAAGGCGGCAATGTTAAACAATATGTCAAAGATATGACTCGTTCAAGGATCTCAAAAGGTCCAACATAGCGAGGATTGAGCTTCCCACGCTTTTCGAACCTGAACACCTCCTTGGTAGGAGACACTTTGACAAACACCTTATCCCCAACGTCAAACTCAATTTTCTTTCGCTTCAAATTAGCATAAGATTTCTGTCGACTCTGAGCTATAAGTATCCTCTGTCAGATCAAAGCAATATTTGAGGCAATCTTTTGACCAATTCAGGTCTTAGCAATATCTTATCGGCATTCTCATCCCAACAGATTGGAGATTTACACTTCCGACCATACAAAGCTTCAAATGGGGCCATCGTGATGGTTGAATGCCAACTATTGTTGTAAGTGAACTCTATCAAACTCAAGTTGTTCTCCCAACTTGTTGGTCGATCTAACACAGAGGCTCTCTGATAGGCGTTATCGCGACACCTAAACAAAATAATCCTAAACAAGTAGCAAAGGCAAGCAAGAGTCTAATCCCACAGGGAGGAAGTAATCTTTCAAAGTGCAAAGTCGGATGTCAAAGGTAACAAAGGGGGGTTTTGTTGATTGTTTGATTGCAAGTAAACAAAGTAAACGAAATAACAAAGATGGTAATCAATTGGGAGAAAGTACTTAGCCAGACAAATATCCACCATTCATTCGATTGGTTGATCCTAGATTCTCTCTAATTCATTCCTATGAATATTCCTATTCATTTTCGTAAGTTTATAAACAGGACAAACAGACCCTGAGAATACTGACTATTAAATAACCATGAAAACCTCACAATTCAATTCAACAGCAGCAATGAGCACAAGAATTTTGATAGATACATGCAAGAGTAGCAAACAGTCATACTATTGCATGTAATTAATTCTCTATACAATAAACCAGTCCAAACAGTTCTTAGAATATTGCAGTTGCTACACATGAATTAGGTAACTCAAACAGTAATTACCAAACCTAGCAATAGACAATTACTAATAACAACTAGTTGTGTCCAACAAGCGAAATCAGTAAGAATCAATGGGATGAAGCACAAGAGAATCAATACATTCAAAGGAAAAGAAATAGAATTAGAATCTCACAACCATTATTCAAACGAAGGCTTCAATCGTCGGACTAAGCAAAGGTTGCTTAGTTCTTCATAGTTCAAAAGGGAAAACAATACTGAATGGAATAAAAACTGAATGATAAATGAAAGTGGCTAGGAAAAGTAGGTTAAAAAACCTAATCCCAAAACCTAAAGCTAAAAAGATAACAAACTTAGTCTTAAAAGGAAATAAAATAATGTAACCGGAATAAAGAAACTAAAGGAAAAGGAAAATAAAGATAAAGATAAACTTTGGAAGAAATCTTCGAAAATTCCTCGAACGCGCTGACACCAATTTTTGCGACCGCGGCGAAAATTCCGCGATCGCGGAAAATACAATTCTTCACTGGCTGCTCTCGAATTAACCGCGACCAAGGCCTTGCTCGTCCGCGATCGCGGAATTCTCGCGATCTTGCCCCTTCGCCGCGACCGCGCGCGCCCATCCGCGCCCGTGGCAGCACGATGTTGCCTCTTCACCATCATGGCTCATGGTCTTCTCGTGGTGGCTTCCTTCCATCTTCTATATGTCTTCATTTAAGTACTTGAAACCACCAAATCACACATCCTTCTCCTCAACTACATACTCCACAATACTGCTCTAAATATCTCCAAATGGTACCCAAAATACCGGTAACAACTCCTAGTTAAACCCTACAAAGTAGCGTTGATCAAATTTCCCCATGCTTAAACCTTACTCGTCCTTGAGTAAGCTAAAATAAACATACTCCTCCAATCAAATCCCCAAGGTCACAGGAAGCACAGAAAAATCATCTCCACTAAGAATTGCACCTAACATGAAACTCCAAGGCACCAACACATCAACACAACACACAAACTTAAAGGAAAGCAGAGTACTTCCCCCAAGCTTATCCCGAACACCATAGAGTGAATAAAACATCTAATCCTAGCCTCCATCTATCTTCTTTTGCCTCCCAGAGTGACCTACCCAAATCCTCCTTATATCACCCTTCTTATGTCACCACGTTGGGAAAAATGAGGAATCCTAATAATCACTCTTCTTCTTTTCACTCATTTTGCCAAGGCGCGCTTTCGGGTTTTCACCAAGCCACTCATTTCATTTTTCAATAGATGGGCTCACATAAACTCACATTACTCTTGACTTCATATTACCCCAGCCTAATGTTGGTCCAAGCCACCTGCTTATTACCTAAGTCGCCCTTTCGGGTTTTCAACTTATCCCAGGATTTCTATTTTTGCCTTTTTTCAAATTTTTGTCTTTTTTTTTCTTTTCTCCTCAGACGACCAACAAGTATAGAACACTCCCCCATGCTTAAACATTGCATTGTCCTCAATGTAATGAAAGACAAAAAAGATGAAGCACAGGGAAAAGCAGAAAAGTACTCACAACCGCCGAAGAGTTGGCTTGGACACGGACGTTGTTGCTGGCAGTAAAACAATGAAAGCGCGTGTCTCTGGCGTCGTCTTCCAATAATCTCCATCGTGCAACCAAAAAGATCCATTGTAAGGTGTAGTGGTATAGCAAAGAAGTCGGGGTTGCACGACCTTCAACGAACACATGGTGGAGCCCATGTATGATCGTGGTGTGGGCTCTAGTGTTCCTCTTCCTCAGCTGTCGAATGTTGGGCCATCATCGATGCCGAATAAAAATATGAGGCAAATGTCTCCTCCTTGGCAGTATGATGCGCACCATATCTCCATGGGAACTCGGACAGCTGACCTTCGGTAAAACTCTTTTTTTTTCTTTTTTTTTCAAGATAGGGGACTTACAGTGAAATTTCTACGACCGCGGAAATGTATCTGGTGCGAGGAAAACACCGTCTTCGAATTTTCCCGGGTCTCCTACTTGCATGTTAGTCTAAAGCAAAAACAAAACAAAAGCGAAAACGAAACGAAATAAAACAATAACAAAAACAAAAATAACAAGAAAACAAAAACACAAGAAAAAAAAAGACATACCTCGGGTTGCCTCCCGAGCAGCGCCTTAGTTATTGTTGTGGCTCGACTTGGTGCTCTCCCACTCAACTTGGGTTGCTTACAGCAACTGAACTCCTGGGGCTTTTATCAAGAGGGCGCCTCTTTGTATTTTCTACATTGAGCATTACCCCCATTCTCCTACACTTCTTGGTGGGTGGACCGTTGTTCACATCAATGATTGCACTTGCCATCTTCAGAAATGGCCTACCCAACATCTCAGGGGCTGCATGCTTGTCATGCCCCGTATCCAGCATGTAGAAATTAGCCCTTTGAATCACGGTCTTCTTCTTGTGCTTCCCCTTCGGCTTCTTCTTAATCTTGCGCAGCGCCTTTAAAAGTTTTGTGCCGCGAGGGATGTTGTTTGCCAGTTTGACTACAGGAACGTTTGCCTCGTAGTTACTGAAGGTCTCATAGATCTCTTTAAGGTTCGCCAGCCTTCGAGTAACGTGGAATGCCTCAGGGAAAGGTGCGACGGGATGCAGCAAATCGAGCGGAGGGAAATTGGCCCAAACGTACTCATCATAGGCATCTTCGAGGGGATCTGGGATTTTCAATGCACTGAGCAGTGGGAAATCGGGGCGCACATATTCATCATAGATAGCCTCAAGATTGTCTTGGGCTCCAGGGGATTTTCCGCGATCGCGGATTTCCTCTCCGCGGTCGCGGAAATCTTCGATCAAGCCTTCTACAGCATAAACTTTTCCGCGATCGCAGAAATCTGTCCGCGGTCGCGGAAAAACGTCGATTTTTGTCTCTTCTTCAGCAACAAATCCGCGGTCGCGGCCCTCTTCCTCGCGGTCGCGGCATTCTTCCTTTTCCCGGAAAAAATCTTCTTTAGAGAGCACAACGCGTTCGCGGAAATCATCTGGAATGCCCAGCTCCTCAGTGAGTATTTCGCGGTCGCAGCGCACCTCCCGCGGCCTCGGTTCCTCTTCTGCAGACATCTCGTTGTCTTCTGCATCCGTCTCACTAATTTGTTCTTCCCTTTCAGCTAAGGGGCGACATGCAGTTGCTCAGTACTTCAGAGGGTCATTGAAAAGACATCCTCTCTCTGGTGCACCACTGGGTGAGATAGTGGTTTCGCCGACGCCATGGTCTCTATTCTGCTCACTGCTTGAACCATTTGCTCAATCTGACTCTCCAAGTTCTGGATACTGGACTTCGTCTCTTGGTCTTGTTGGATTAAGCTTTGCGAAAGAGATCGAAGTAATTCCTCAGTAGACATGTGGGGACTTGGATCGGACACTGGTGGGCTATGCTCGTAGGCTGGATAGTATTGATGTGGAGTACCCTGCTGATAGAACGACTATGGCCCCGGGTAGAACTCCTAGTAGTCATGACCATATAGAGGATATGGTTGGTTCCCATAACTCGAATTGGGGTGATCTCTCCACCCTGGAGTGTATGTGTAGAAGTATGGGTCATATCGCGGCTCCTGCCGAAATTGGGAAAATCTCTCCATCTCTGTATCAAAATCAAAAAGGAAAAAATTAGTAGCACGGGTGTGGACCGTAAGATAGGTCCACACAAAATTGAAAAACTTGCCTCCCCGGCAACGGTGCCAATTTTATAGGCGTTATCGCGACACCTAAACAAAATAATCCTAAACAAACCTAAACAAGTAGCAAAGGCAAGCAAGAGTCGAATCCCACAGGGAAGAAGTAATCTTTCAAAGCGCAAAGTCGTATGTCAAAGGTAACAAAGGGGGGTTTTGTTGATTGTTTGATTGCAAGTAAACAAAGTAAACGAAATAACAAAGATGGTAATCAATTGGGAGAAAGTACTTAGCCAGACAAATATCCACCATTCATTCGATTGGTTGATCCTAGATTCTCTCTAATTCCTTCCTATGAATGTTCCTATTCCTTTTCATAAGTTTATAAACAGGACAAATAGACCCTGAGAATACTAACTATTAAATAACCATGAAAACCTCACAATTCAATTCAACAGCAGCAATGAGCACAGGAATTTCGATAGATACATGCAAGAGTAGCAAACAGTCATACTATTGCATGCAATTAATTCTCTCTACAATAAACCAGTCCAAACAGTTCTTAGAATATTACAGTTGCTACACATGAATTAGGTAACTCAAACAGTAATTACCAACCCTAGCAATAGACAATTACTAATAACAACTAGTTGCGTCCAACAAGCGAAATCAGTAAGAATCAATGGGATGAAGCACAGGAGAATCAATACATTCAAAGGAAAAGAAATAGAATTAGAATCTCACAACCATTATTCAAATGAATGCTTCAATCGTCGGACTAAGCAAAGGTTGCTTAGTTCTTCATAGTTCAAAAGGGAAAACAATACTGAATGGAATAAAAACTGAATGATGAATGAAAGTGGCTGGGAAAATTAGGTTAAAAAACCTAATCCCAAAACCTAAAGCTAAAAAGATAACAAACTTAGTCTTAAAAGGAAATAAAATAATGTAACCGGAATAAAGAAACTAAAGGAAAAGGAAAATAAAGATAAAGATAAACTTCGGACGAAATCTTCGGAAATTCCTCGGACGCGCTGACACCAATTTCCGCGACCGCGGCGAAAATTCCGCGATTGCGGAAAATACAATTCTTCACTGGCTGCTCTCGAATTAACCGCGACCAAGGCCTTGCTCATCCGCGATCGCGGAATTCTCGCGATCTTGCCCCTTCGCCTTGCGTCTTCGCCACGACCATCCGCGACCGCGCGCGCCCATCCGCGATCGCGGCCAACTCCTTCCGCGCCCGCGGCAGCACGATGTTGCCTCTTCACCGTCATGGCTCGTGGTCTTCTCGTGGTGGCTTCCTTCCATCTTCTATATGTTTTCATTTAAGTACTTGAAACCACCAAATCACACATCCTTCTCCTCAACTACATACTCCACAATACTGCTCTAAATATCTCCAAATGGTACCCAAAACACCGATAACAACTCCTAGTTAAACCCTACAAAGTAGCGCTGATCACTCTCAACATATCCTCAAGTGTCTGAATTGTCCTTTTTGACTGTCCATCCGTTTGAGGATGAAACGTGGTACGGAATCTTAACACAGCCCCCATGGCCTTATGTAATTCTTTCCAGAATCTCGACATGAATCGACCATCACGATAAAATACAATGGTTTTGGGCATACCATGCAAACGAACTATCTCATATAAAAACACCTTAGATAGCTTTTGGGTTCCCCAAGTTGACTTGATGGCAACAAAATGAGCACTTCTCATAAGCCTATTAGTTATAACCATATAGCATCCTTTTGGCCCTGAGTCTTGGGCAATCCCATAACTAAGTCCATTGCTATATCCTTCCACTTTCATTTTGGAACCATAGGAGGTTGTAATTCTCCCCCTGGCCTTCGATGTTCAATCTTCACTTTCTGACAAGTCAAGCATTTTGCCACGAACTTTGCTACATCCCACTTCATGTTAGGCCACCAGAATTTTTTTTTCTCATATCCTTATACATCTTACTACATCCTAGATGTACAGAATGCGCAAAGGAATAAGCCTCCCTCATTATCAACTGACGGATGTCGTCATTGGCAGGCACACAGACCCGATCTTGAAACCAAAGTGATTCATCATCCTGAATCACAAATCCTAGAGCATTTCTCTCATGAACTTCGCTACACATCTTCACTAAGACAATGTCATCAATTTGCCTCTCCTTGATCTGACCAAGCAACGTAGCCTGAATTTCGAGCATACTCAAGTGTCCTTGTTGACGATCAAACCAAACTTCGGTCTCACTTCTTAACAATTCCCGTTGCAATTCTGGGTGAGTAGTGAGTATAGCTACCACATCTTCATGAGTCGTCTTTCGGCTCAATGCGTCTGCTACCACATTAGCCTTTCCCGGGTTATAAAGTAATTCAATATCATAATCCTTGAGCAACTCTAATCATCGTCGTTGCCTCATATTCAGTTCTTTGTGCGTAAAGAAATACTTTATAAACTTGTGGTCGGTGAAGATTTGACATCTAACACTATAGAGATAGTGTCTCTAAATCTTCAATGCAAAAATCACATCGGTTAATTCCAAATCATGGGTCGGGTAATTTGCTTCACAAGGCTTTAGTTGTCGAGATTCATATGCAATAACTTTCCCCTTCTGCATCATTACACATCCCAAACCTTGTTTCGAAAAACGAGGGTTATTACATTACGAGCTTGCATCCAAGAATTTGTGGCTTTTTCTTGTTTTGTTTGGCATGTATCAGACTTTTTCGTTGTGGGCTTCTGAAATTCATCAGAATTATCTCCTTTAGATTTTTCAGCTTCTAACTTTTTTCCTCTTTGCTTCTGTGTTTTATGTCACTTTTCGCTTGTTGGATGCAACCACTTTTTTCCATGGTCTTCGTACGGCACACGACTTGCTTCATGTTACCCTTATAATCCTTCCCACACTTTCATTTTCCAAACTGCCTTCTTCAGCATCGTTATCTTCATCATTTTTGGGTTAATTATGCTAATATCATCTTTTTCTTTTGTATTGTCTGAATCAGACTTCTCATATGTGTTTTCAATCTCATCCTCCTCTTTATCACTTTGTTCTTTCTAAACCTTATGACGTAAACTTTGCCTTCTTTCTTTAATTACTGGGCTTTGTTGTCTTTGTCTCTTTTCTATGTTGTTGTTAGCTTTCTGCAACGTGAATGATGCTAGCATGGCATCTTCTGCATCTATACACATACATCATAATATTAACTATGAACCGGCAAAATGACTTGATTTTGATAAAATAAATAGTTATGCATGCAATTATAGTAGTATGAACCTCATATGTATTACACATGAACTTATAATCATTAATATGAACTATACTTTTATATTTTTTTTCATGATTTTCTTGATGAACATGCAAATTCCCCCATGAATTCATATTCGTATACACATGAACATGATATTTGAAACACATGAACCTCATACTAGAATCTTATAGTCGTGAGCCTTATATATGAACCTAATGGCAGCTATACTTGTTCATCTTGTCACAACATCACAGAACATAAAATCAGCATCATCCAAAGCTGAAAAGCGGGCTTAACGTCATCGGGCAAAGAATCTGAAAGAAAGTGCAATAACATTACTAATGTTCTAGTATAATCTGGAATTAAAATGGAGAGGCGCTCACGTAACCGCCTGGCCACCTAGGCACGCCTAGGGTGCCCTATGCGGATACACATGAACAACCTCAGATCCTAGAAATTGCCAAAAACAAGGATTCATGGAAAATGAACACAAATCCTGAGCTTAATTTGTACACATAACCAAATTCATGTCCTAGAATCCTACGCTTAAATGGCAATAACGTCTGCTCAAAAAAAAAAAGACAATAACGCACCAGAACCATCCCAACATTACACACAAACTTCAAATGAAACACATAAACCCATATAGTTCAGTATTGTTTTGTAAGCTAGAGTTAACCACATTTACATGAACCTCCTAATATAAACACACCAAGCATAAATATGAACACAGAAGTAAGGAAGTGTGTAGTGGCAAGTGATTCACACTAGACTGTAGATGAGGAAGTCAATAACTAAAATTTAGTATATTGTGATTCATTTTGACCACAACCTTAAATATCATTGCAACTTCAATCTACCTTGATTGTTTTAAAGAAGTTTCGTTGCCATCTACTCTACTCTATCTTGCCAGAGAACTCGAAATTATGAACCTTACAATTTTCGTTTTATTTTGACAATTACATGAACTGTAGATTTTTTGGAGTTGTTTAGTCAAATCTGTTAGGAAGTGAACTTTTGGGAACTTCAGTTCCCTAACTGAGTTCCCTTCCTCAGTTCTCCTAGTTTTGATAATGACAAACTCCTTTGCTATTAATGTTTGCTTAAGTGTGACAAACAGGGACATTTGGACTTGAAAGCATGGAACAAAGACAGTGACGCCAGACTTGGGAACTGGCGGAAGGAACTGAAGCTTGCTGGCGCCAGAATCACTTGGATGAATCTATGAAGGCGGCGGCGGGCTGAATTAGGGTAGATCTTAGTTGGAGAGAGAACTAAAGATCCTATCCAGTTTCCATATATTTTAGGAGCTTAAAAGGATTATCTTTTATGGAAACAAAGTTGTAAAAATCGGTAAAGATAATATTTGGAAACAAATGTTATCTTTAACGATTTCTTTTGATTATTTTATTTATGTGATCTTATTATTGAAGACTTGTTTCTTTCGGTACTTAGGTCATATAAATAAGATAGTCAAACCTCTCTCATTCTCACGCATTCACGAAGATTACAATTCCAGTGCAGTGAAGAAACTTGTGCCGAGTTCTTTAAAGAAGAACGTAGTAAGTTACTTGCTTGTTACTTGGTTAGGTTGAACTAGGTAGAGAGTCTTTAGTGTGTCTAAGACTTTAATCTGTGTGTTCTATTCTAGTTGATTGTAACCAAAGTATTAATACAAGAAGTAGACTTTGAAATCCTCTTGGAAAAGAGGTAGTGGGTTTTATCCTGGATAACTAGTTGGTTATCAAAGGTTCCCACTCTAAGGAACTTGTCTTGAATTCATATTCGTTACTTATTCCGCTGCTTAGGAACTGAACTCTCAGTTCCCTTGTTTAACTAACAACGTACGATCCTACAATTGGTATCAGAGCAGGCGCTCTAGATTTGTGTTAGTTTACAGATTTCATGATGTCTACCTCAAGTGAATTCAGTCTGGGAATCTCCATCAACAAGCCTCACATCCGCAAGAAAGGAGAAGAAGAATGGTGGGAGAAAAGCATGGAAAACCACATTCAAACCATAGACTATCAATGCTGGCGCGTGATAGAAAATGGCGATGGAACTATTCCTAAGGACTTAACTGAAGACCAATGGAAGCATGAGTACTACGTCATCAAGGAGAAAAATGCTAAGGCTCGCCAACTTATTCTCAATGGGCTGACCAGAGAAGATATGGACAAGGTGATGGGAATCCCAACTGCTAAAGGGATTTGGACTGCCCAAAAGGAAATGCACGAAGGAAGCGAGGAACTGAAACAAAGTAGGAAGTTTGCTCTAGAAGGAGAATACCACACTTTTGAGATGCTCGACACCGAAGACATCTCTCAGTACTACTCTCGCTTCACAAGGCTCGTGACAAAACTCACCACTGCTGGAGTGAAACTCGACGAATGGTCCAAAGCTCTTGTCATCATCAACGGTCTCAACTCAAAGTTCAGCCTCATCAAGAGAGTTCTGAAAACTACTCCTGGAATTCAATCTCTCCCTCTGACTCAAATCATAGGGAAACTTCAAGTTGATGAAAGAGAGGCATCGCAATCAAGTTCTGCCAAAAAGATGGAGAAAGGAATTGCCTTAAAAATATCAAAGGCGTTTTCCAGACTAGAAATGGAAGAAGAAAACTCTGATCTTGAGGAAGAAGAAGACGAGATAACTGCCCTGATTACAAAGCACGTCAGAAAGCAGTTCACCAAAGGGAAGTTCAAGAAAAATTTCCAAAAGAAGGACCTCTCTGAATATCAGTGCTATCAATGCAAGGAAAGAGGACATCTGGCTAGGAACTGTCCCAAGAATGCCAACGATGATGAAAAGTATCAGCACAAGAAGGCTCTTTTCGCTACCTTCGGAGATGACTCAGACGATTCTGAAGGGGAACAAGAGATAAAGGGAACTACCAGAGGGAGATGTCTAATGGCCAAAGAAGATTCGACTGAATCTGACGACTCTGAGGTATCTTCTTCTGATTTTACTAAGACTCTTCTTGAATATGACAAAAAACAATTGATCAAAATCATTAAGAAGCTTGGAAAGGAATCTAGTTCCCTACAAGAGAAATTGGAGGAATATGAAGATGAAATTTCCTGCTTAACTACTGAAAATTCTGTCTGGAGCAAGAAATTGGATGAAGCAGAAAAATTGTTAGCTAATCCTCTAAGAAAGTGTGAGTCTTGCAATAAAAATGTTAAAACTGAACTCATGCATGCTGATATTCCCCCAGTTCCCTCCACAGACTCAGAAAGAAAGAATTCCATATTGCTTAATGAAATTGTGCATAAACTTGATCATCTCACTCACTCCATAAATGAGAAGACTGTGAATCAAACTGTCTTTGTTAAGCAACGACATGGTATTGGGCATACTGGTAAAAATGTCTCTGAGGAAACAGACTCTGCTGAAAATGAGAAAATCAGAAAGGAACTGACTGAGAAAAATGAGATTCTCAGAGGAGCACTGCAAAACTCTCGTGACAAAGCTCAGTTCCTAGAAGAAAAGGTAAAAGTGCTTGAACAAAAGCCCAAAGAAAACCAAACCTGGTTCAATGGTCAGAATGCTCATAAGATGTACATTTCCCAAGCCCATGGAACTAAAGGTAAAAACATCAATTTTGAGCAAAGAAAACAAGAGAAACCCTTCCGACCAGGTAAAGGTAAGTATGGTAATGTTGTTTATAACCGTGTCTGCTGGCATTGTGGTAAAAATGGTCACACTTATCATAACTGCATCCATAAGAAGAAACAAATGGAAGAAACAGCTAGGAAAAGGAACCAGAAAATAAACAATAAGAAAAGAACGCATACCATTACTGATTTAAATGATCCTTACTATTTTGTTCCTGCTTCTAACCCACAGACAAGATTTCAACCTCATTCACCCAGAAAAGCTCCGCTTAGCTGGGTTCCAAAAGTTTGAGTTCCCTTGTGCAGGACGGAGTGCGACAACAAGACAAATGGTACATCGACAGTGGATGTTCGTGCCATATGACTGGAAATAGAAAGAAAATGTCGTCACTTCAGCAACACCGAGGAGGAACCATTTCCTTCGGAGACAAGAGAAAGGGAACTATCTGTGGAACGGGAAGTGTGAATCTAACTGATCACATTAAGGTAAGTAATGTCAACCTTGTTGAAAACTTAGGTTTTGATCTAATAAGTGTGTCGCAGCTGTGTGATCAAGGGGGAAATGAGGTTCGCTTTACCTCAAAGGAATGTTTTGTGGAAGATAGACAGGGAACTGTGATCCTAAAAGGAAAAAGGTTCAATAATGTTTACATCATTGATCCCCAGTTCGTTCCCAAAGAAAAGTTGTGTCTCTCTTCCATTGATGATCAAACAAATCTCTGGCATCAACGACTTGGTCATGCAAGCATCAAGCTCATCCATAAGCTGCATCAAAAGGAACTTGTTCGTGGTCTTCCCAAAATCAATGCTGAAAAGTCAGAAATCTGTTCTGACTGTGTCCAAGGGAAACAAGTTCGTAGTTCCTTCAAATCCAAAACTCTGGTAAGTTCCTCCAAACCTCTTGAGCTCATTCACATGGATCTCTGCGGTCCCATGCGTGTTCAAAGCTTTGGTGGTAACAGGTATATTCTCGTACTTGTTGATGACTTCTCTCGATTCACCTGGACTCTATTTATAAAATCTAAGAGTGAAGTCTTTGATAGATTCAGTGAGCTAGTTCCCTTGCTTGAAAAATCTTTAAATATATCTCTTCGAGCCATTCGTTCCGATCATGGAACTGAGTTCGAGAATAGAGATTTTCTAATCTTTTGCAGGGAACATGGAATCGATCATAACTTTTCGGCTCCCTACACTCCACAACAGAACGGAGTTGTTGAACGGAAGAACAGGACTTTGGAGGATATGGCTCGCACTATGCTTATCTCCAGTGGGCTCCCTCAGATCTTTTGGGCAAAAGCCGTAAACGCTGCATGTTACATTCTAAATCGAGCCATGCTTCGCCCTATGCTTGAGAAGACCTCCTATGAGCTGCTTCGAGGTCGAGTTCCCAACATTGCCCATCTACGGGTTTTCGGATGCAAGTGCTTCGTCCACAATAATGGCAAGGATAATCTGGGTAAATTTGACCCACGAAGCGACGAAGGGATCTTCATAGGATATGCATCCAACAGCAAAGCCTACAAAGTCTTCAACAAACGGACCAAAAAGGTAGAAGAAAGTATTCATGTTGTTTTCAATGAAAATTTGCCTTCCAAATCTGTGCAGGATCCTTCAGTTCCCTCCGAAGATCCATTTCAACGACCACATGAAGACTCCGATGATGATGCACCATCGAAGACCCCTCCATATCCTTCCCTCGCTAATCCTCCTCAAGCGAGTCCGGTGATTCATCCCAAGGAGTCACCCTCTACAGAGAATTCCCCTGCCCAACCGGTTCCTTTGGTCGTTGCAGTTTCCTCCAGCTCTACGACTCCCGTTATTCAAATCTCGCAGGGAACTGACGCTGCACCTCCAGTTGCCTCTTCCTCAACTCCCATCCCTGCACCTGATGAAACTCCAGGGACTGACCTACTTGCTCCTAACAGAGATAAGAGACCAATCAAGCCCCCGGTCAGGTACGGATTTGAGGATATGACCTTTTGTGCTTTCAATGCTTTTCTGTCTCTCATAGAACCCAAGAACATCACGGAAGCCCTAAAGGATGCCGACTGGATCATCGCTATGCAAGAAGAACTTCACCAGTTCGAGAGGAATAAAGTCTGGCGACTAGTTCCTCGTCCCGCCAATCGTCATATCATAGGAACTAGGTGAGTCTTTCGCAACAAATTGGACGACTCTGGTGCAGTTTCAAGAAACAAAGCTCGCCTAGTTGCCCAAGGATATAATCAACAAGAAGGGATTGATTATGATGAGACGTTTGCTCCTGTAGCAAGATTGGAAGCCATTCGGTTGCTCATCGCTTATGCGTCTCACAAAGGCTTCAAGCTCTTCCAAATGGACGTGAAAACTGCGTTCCTAAATGGCATTCTTCAAGAGGAAGTATATGTCAAGCAACCTCCAGGTTTCGAAGATGACGATCACCCTGACCACGTATATTTCTTGGACAAGGCTCTCTACGGTCTCAAACAGGCTCCTCGTGCTTGGTACGATCGCCTTGCTCAGTTCCTTACAGCCAATGGCTATCGACGTGGTGTGATCGACAAAACTCTCTTCATCCTTGATGTAAAGGGTGACATTCTGGTGGTTCAGGTATATGTTGACGATATTATCTTTGGCTCCACTAACTTGTCTCTTGTAGATAAATTCAAGGAACTCATGAGCAGCGAGTTCGAAATGAGCATGATTGGGGAACTCACTTTCTTTCTGGGATTGCAAGTCACTCAGAAGCCCGGTGGAATCCAGATCCATCAACAAAAATATATAAAGGAACTTCTGAAGAAGTTCAAGATGGATTCCAGCAAACCCATCTCCACTCCCATCTCCCCTGCAACTCGACTCACTGCCGATCAATCTGGACAACGAGTTGAGGAGCGGCTCTACCGTGGTATGATTGGGTCTTTGATGTATCTAACGATAAGTAGGCCAGATATCGTGTTTGCTGTGTGTCTGTGTGCAAGGTTTCAAGCAGATCCAAGGGAATCTCATCTCACTGAAGTGAAACGGATTTTTTGTTATCTAAAGGGAACTGATGACTTATGTCTTTGGTACCCTAAGGATTGCCACTTCAACCTTCTTGGATACACTGATGCTGACTATGCTGGATTCCTAGTCGATCGCAAGAGCACCTCCGGAATGGCTCAGTTCCTTGGCCCCTGTCTCATCTCTTGGGGTTCCAAGAAACAGAATTCGGTTGCACTCTCCACCACGGAAGCTGAGTATATTGCTGCCGCCGCTTGATGTTCCCAACTCCTCTGGCTCAAACAACAACTTGCGGACTTTGGTATGTCTTTCGGTTCCCTTAAAATCCTATGTGACAATACCAGTGCAATCAATATTTCTAAGAATCTTGTGCATCATACTTGAACCAAGCATATTGATATAAGGCATCATTTTTTACGTGATCATGTTGAGAAAGGTAACATTTTGCTAGAACATTGTAGGACAGAAGATCAAATTGCCGATATATTCACCAAGGCACTCAATCGAGAACCTTACGAATCCTTTAGGCTACTTCTAGGAATGATTTCCCTAAACTAGTAGTTCCAGTTGTCATTCCTCGCTCCCTTGCTTTGCCTAGATTTGATAAGCTCTATGGTTCCACTGAAATTATTGATGATTGTTGATTTTGTGCTGACACTCGCATGTCCTGTAATTTTGATTCTAAAGCATGTTCTAAATTACAGCATCCACACATGTTCTTTCATGATATTTTCTGTGCTTGTCTACATCTCTTTGATTAGCCATAAAATAGTCAATTTGATCACATCTATCCTATATTGCAAACTGAAATGATGATTGACTATAAGCCGTCCCTAAGCCTGATTACACTGTATAATTCCTTATGACCCTTTTTTTTCTTTGTTTAGTCCACACTGGGAATTATCTGTGTAGTGTCAAAATTGCCTTCCTAAATTCAGTTATATGGGCATGTACTTTCTTGAGTGTTTTCTTGGTTCCCTACATCAAATGTGCCCATATTTCCCTAGTTCCGTGTCATTCGCTGAGGAAAGGAACTGAGTTCGCCGCCTCAACGGCCAGATATTTTATACCTGCAAATCTGTCAGTTGCCGCGTCCCAAGACATCACAGTTATTACTCTACTAGCCGTTTCCCTCTCTCAGCCGGATTTGAACGAAGATCTGATTTGATTGATCTGCAATTATGATGATGAGTTTATTTATGGTGAGAATCTTGAACGTAGTAATTTCTGGCCGTTTGAACAAGATATTATCCGGGTTCCCTTATTTTGCTCAAGATCTTGCAACGGCCGAATTTGGATAGAATTTCCGATTCAGGGTTATAAAAGGCAGTTAGAGAAGATCTTTTTGGCACCGCCTCCGATATTCTCTCAAAGATCTCTGCTCTCCTCTCCCGATTTTTCACTCACAAATCTAAAATTTCTCCATGGAACCCACGGCTCCCCAATATACTGCTGAAGAGATCGCCTTCATCGAGGAGCTTCGAAAGAAAAAGGTTGCCTCCTCCTCCTCGCAGGTGGCTTCCCCGCCAAAGGCAATTCCTGCAGTGTCTACACCTACGGTGGATCTGTGGAAGTGCACTGGCGCCCTCGCCAAGGAAATTCGAAGGCTGGTTGATGACAAGATTGCGGAGGACAGAGCCCACAGGGCCAAGGGCACAGAGTAGCAAGGAACAATGTTTAGTTCCCTTCTCAGATGACACGGAACTCTTAGTTCCCTTAGGATCACCCTTCCATATCATGATCCCTTTTTGTGTCTCTGAGTGTTTTCTTTTGCTTCCTGCTACGCTTATGTAGTTCCTGCCCTTTTAATATTTAATGAACTTATCTTGTGCTACCTGCTCCGTTTATTATCTGTTTTCAATCTTTATTACGGTGCCATTTCTCTAGAGTTCAGCATTAGATTATTCATCTCTCCATTTTCTGTGTGTTACTCATCTAACTGACTCTTTTCGATGATGTCAAAAGGGGGAATGAATCTGGCAATCTGGAACTAATAGGCTGAAAGGAAATCTAATCTAGTTGTCTCGTTAAGGGGGAACTAAGGAACTAGGTCTGGTGTTAAGGGGGAATATGCAATTCACTAATGATCTTTCTACTTCTAGTCATTCTCTGTTCCTTATCTCATATTACTTACGCCTATTTCGATGTGTCCGTTCTACAAAGTTTGTCATCATCAAAAAGGGGAAAATTGTTAGGAAGTGAACTTTTGGGAACTTCAGTTCCCTAACTGAGTTCCCTTTCTCAGTTCTCCTAGTTTTGATAATGACAAACTCTTTTGCTATTAATGTTTGCTTAAGTGTGACAAACAGGGACATTTGGACTTGAAAGCATGGAACAGAGACAGTGACGCCAGACTTGGGAACTGGCGGAAGAAACTGAAGCTTGCTGGCGCCAGAATCACTTGGATGAATCTGTGAAGGCGGCGGCGGGCTGAATTAAGGTAGATCTTAGTTTGAGAGAGAACTAAAGATCCTATCCAGTTTTCATATATTTTAGGAGCTTAAAAGGATTATCTTTTATGGAAACAAAGTTGTAAAAATCGGTAAAGATAATATTTGGAAACAAATGTTATCTTTAACGATTTCTTTTGATTATTTTATTTATGTGATCTTATTATTGAAGACTTGTTTCTTTCGATAATTAGGTCATATAAATAAGATAGTCAAACCTCTCTCATTCTCACGCATTCACGAAGATTACAATTCCAGTACAGTGAAGAAACTTGTGCCGAGTTCTTTAAAGAAGAACGTAGTAAGTTACTTGCTTGTTACTTGGTTAGGTTGAACTAGGTAGAGAGTCTTTAGTGTGTCTAAGACTTTAATCTGTGTGTTTTATTCTAGTTGATTGTAACCAAAGTATTAATACAAGTAGACTTTGAAATCCTCTTGGAAAAGAGGTAGTGTGTTTTATCCTGGATAACTAGTTGGTTATCAAAGGTTCTCATTCTAAGGAACTTGTCTTGAATTCATATTCGTTACTTATTCCGCTGCTTAGGAACTGAACTCTCAGTTCCCTTGTTTAACTAACAACGTACGATCCTACAAAATCGCACCAGAACATTCAGATGAACTTCAAAAGAAACTCGTAATTGCAGGGAACTAGTATTTTTGCAATTGGCTTCATGAACCCCTAAAATTTTCGATATTATATGAACCTAGGTTTTAACTTGTTTAGTGAGATCTGAACAGTTTTCAAACAAGTTGAGGTAGTAAATACAAGAGAGAGTTTGATTTTATCTTGTCCTCCTGATTTGTGGCTCCTCGTAGAATTTTTGTTCTCGTTTGACAAGACGCTCGAGAGATTGTGTGCAAAGAGAAGTCGGGGGAGCTAGGATTTGTGGAGATCGATTTTGTGTGGCCTTGCGACTGTTTTGGTAGCAGTTTGTGTTTGTCGAGATCGACTTGGGGTTCATGACTGTTCGTTGGAGAGCTGGAGTCAGGCGGAATCGCGATTTGCGTTTGAGCAAGGAAAAAAGCGAAGTTGGGAACGAATCGAAGGAAGGAAGCCAGAGGGTTTTGTGGTAATTTTGTCCGTGTTTCTGCAAAATTTTACAAAAATGCCATCAAAGAAATGCTTCAGCAGTCGTGTGCCCATTTTACTTTATCGTGAGCTCGAAATCACAGTCGTTGGTTTAGCCCATCCAAGGGGGAACGAACATACTCTAGTAATGAAAAAATAGGTATGATGGGCGAAATATACTCGCATGTCATTTACCCCCATGATCCTGCAACACTCGAAACATAGAGATATATGTCATGTATTGAATATAAACAAGGATTAAGTGTTCCTTAGCTACATCAGTCCATTATCCGCAACTCTCTGACAGCTTACACGCTCTTGCAGGTTTAAAACGGTATAACTTATAAGACAAGAGAAGAGAAACTAAACTCGCTTCCTACACTTGGGATTCTACCACCACTATACTCACTATATATCAAACTGAACTACCATAATTTACAATTACGTATCACGTATATTAGACCTTATGGTGCCGATCACTAGACATGGTAGACCATCCCTACCTCCAACGTCGACGCATGGGGCACTGTAAGAGGGTACACAAACGGCCGACAGTTCCTCCTCAAGAAATTGTATCCTGCGTTGATCGCCAACTTCTTCACAAGGCTCGAATCTTGCTTCGCCCTAAGATGAGTGTCCCCTATGATGTACGCCATCCCTGACTCCCGCGCCTCCATGAGATCTTGCAACTCCTTTTGCGCGTCGTTTGTTATCTTTGGAGACTCCGGGACGAGAAACCTCACCCTCTTCCTCGGTTGTGGCCCTGAAGGAGAAGGGGATTGTATCTCCTTGAGCTTCGAGGACCCAGGCCGGTTGTCGGGTTCCTCGAAAATTCGAACGCCTTTCACAAGGGTGGAAGGAGCTCCTACGATAATCATTTCCCCGTCTTCAGTTTCCAGGTCTTCTTTCACGCCTTTGCTCTCGCCTCTAATGAACTCCGCTATGCTACATACAAGATCATTCTCAAACTCTGTGTCGTCCTTGTGGAAGTCGTGATACCCGTACCTCACGATGCACCGGTAAAGCCGATAGTCCTTCGGGCCGACATGGCCTATGAGAAACCGCTCCTCAGGCTTGACGTGTGGGACCGGAACCGATTTGATGCAGAGGAAGACCAGAACCTGGTGAAATGCTGGCAGGTTGGTGACAAAATGAGAGAAGATTGCAGGGATACCTGAGACGAGGTCGGTATGAATCAACCCAATGCCCCGAACCCTAACAATGCCTAAGCTTGGGCCCATGCTGAGGAGCCATTTGATAGAAACCTTGTTCTCGACGTTGTACTCATACTTCTTGAGGGTCCCGTAGTGCCAAACACACATCACTATTATGAAGATCAAAGCGAAGGCAATAGGAAGCCATGCACCTTGAAAGAACTTGATAAGAGAGGCCGAGAAGTAGAGAGCTTCAATGGTTCCAAATAAGACCACAAAGCCAATAGCTAGAAAGACACTCTGGTGCCAGCATATAACAATTACGAGCGACATCAGGCAAGTAGTAACGAGCATGACAGTAATCACGGCCAACCCTGTTGATACAAAAAATTATACAGCATGAGTCGAGTCATCTAAAGACAACAATAAATTATCATCCTTCACCTAATCACACTATTTTTTTTTTTTTTTTTACCTGATGCGTTGCCAATTCGTTTGGTGTCTCTGAAACCGATGGTTACAGCCAGGCATAACAGCATCAAAATCCAGTTGATCTCGGGGATGTATATCTGGCCGTGTATATTGGAGGAAGTGTGTATTATCTTCACCCTCGGGAAGCAATTGAGAGCATGGCATTGCTTGATTATTGAGAACGTGCCAGTAATTATAGCTTGGCCTCCAACTACAGCAGCAAGAACAGCAATTCCTGAAACCGGCCACCTTAAGTTCTCTGTTTTATTCAAAAAAAAATTCAGGGAAAAGAAAACAAAACTCGGTAAGGAGATTATATATTGCACCTAAAACTAAAGTAAAATTCGACTTCACAAAGGAGTACCTGGAACAGAGAGATAGAAACTCATTCGATAGTCGGTGGCTATGGCATGATGTTGAGAAAGGTAGGCTGCTTGTCCCATGTATGCAAGAATCAGCGAGGGATATACGAAAAAAAAAAATGCAATCTGAAAAGAAACGGAAAACATGGTCTATCGTTTTCAATTTATTGCTCAGACTTGAAGAGAAACATTAGTAAATAGTCAAGAATAGTTGAAGGACATGCTTTCAGCTCCGTGCAACCCTAAAAAATAACACTTTCGGAGAGAACGATTGCCAACTACAGTGCAAACTTAGAATGTACGAAGAAAGACCATTTCCAGGATCACAGCTCTAATTAATGAAAATTTATCCTCATATACGATATATGGATATTACAACAAATTAAGGATCATACAGATTATAAATATTACATGTCATAATAGTGTCAAAATAAAAACAGCAAAGGCATGAAGAAGCAAATATAATTTGACAAAAAAAAAAAAAACACAGAAAAATTGGTGGCAAAAATCTTCAAAACAAAAGAATCGGGCACCTTGATCGATAACTGAGAGAAGTGTCCAAGATCAGCAAACATAGCTTCAGAACCTGCGAGAACGAATCAGGAGAACAGGAACATTCAGAATTATTAAAGATTGGATTAAGAAAATAATCTGGGTGTAAGTTTACCTGTAATACACAACAAAATTCCTCCCAACGACATCCAACCACCACTTTGTGTTTTCTTGAGAAATTTGTACATGTAGTAAGGAGAGAGTGCTCGGTACACATATGGGTTCCAGTGGATGATATTATACAGCCCAATGGAGCTAATGCACAAAAGCCAGATTATGACAATCGGGGCAAACAAGAACCCGACTCGATGAGTTCCAAAATGCTGGAGGGCAAATAGGCCTATAAGTATGACACATGCAACTGGAACAATAATATCTGCAATCATAACAATAATGTAAGTGGAAAAACATATTATCATTGTATATCTATCTAGTAACTGCTTATCAAAAGGAGTACAATGAAAGATAGATGACGGTGAATAAATGCACATGGGGTTTTATGTCATCTAATTGAAATTTCATTATCTTTAACATTTTGACACAGCATCTCTCCTTTAATTTATGTAACCTCCAAAAGATAGCTATTTATGCACAATGAGATATTCTTAATATCATTCAAGCTAGAGAAACATTTATTCGTAGGCTCAAACACATGAAGATTGCAGAGATATCTATGAAAAAAGATCATATATATGCTTATCTTCAGATCAAAGTAGTGAATTTCGACGTAAAATGAGCTCTCGAGAGCCAGAAGCAGCCACAAGTAAAACTACCAAATGGTAGTCACAAACAAAAGGAGCACCTTTAATCAACATTCATGCATCTGTTGTAGCATATAGTATACCAGTGTGGGTAGAAGCTGAGTCCAAGCTAGTTTCCCCGTATTTTCTGTTTCGTATAACGGGGAAAGTTACCATGCACTTTCTAGTGTTCCCATAATGGACAACAGAATACAGTTATTATGAGCATTGAACTATTTGTTATTGTATAATTTTAATAATATAGTTACACAGTTTACGCCTCTACCTGAAGCAGTCAACAATCTTTCTCAGCATTTAACAAGTTCTGTATGAATGTGAAATGCAATTCCACAAAACTCATCCACCTAAAAACAAAGCAATTCATGAAGTCATTAAGGTACCAGCTTCAGAATTATCCCCAAAATAAACCTAGTAGAGTTCAAACACAATATATCTCCTGTGTAGTGTAGGGGATACTCATGAACAGGAAAAGATGGAAAAAGTATTGTATAAAACCCTAGACACCATGTGAAAACACATCAAACCAACCATGTAAATGTAGATCCTTGATCTACTTTTACCCTTTAAGCAATCATATAAAAGCCAACATTACTTTTTTAGTGCAATAGAAGAGATTAATTGCATAATGAGATCTAAAAAAAGGATGCATTTTTTAGAATCCGGACATTGCACTAGTTTTAGGTGATAATGTAATGGTTCATATCCTGTTTATTTCCTTCAACTAGTTTCCAAAACCAAACTGCTTCATCAAAGCTTTACCCTATCCGAATTCCGAAATGGATTTCTCATCAAGAAGCCATAGCAACCGGAAAGGTCACCATCCAAAAACCTTCGTCTTTATGCTGATTGGACAGATTCGGGGTGGGGAAACAATTATTATGACAAAAGGCCCACAGAATGCAAGAAGAGGCTAGCAACATATGTCAAGTATTATAAAGAGCTAAACGACAAAGACCCCAAATAGGACTATGAGACAAATTCAGGAAACCAGAAAAATAACATGCCAATTCTATCATTAACATACATGGGAGCCAGCCAAACCTTAAACTAACCATGCATAAATTTGTGATAGCACAACTAATCCGTCTTAGCCATATCCATAGCTCCAATCAATTTAGTGTCAAGATCTCCAGCTAGTAATGATGAATAAACTAAATACAAAACTAAAGGCATCCCATCATAATAAGCAAATATCTTACATTCGTGATGCTCCCTTGAAAATGAAAGCTCCAAACCAGATACCGCTGAAAACACTGCACACAAGCAAGTGATGTAAAGCAGTGAACCAAAACCTTCCAAGGGCTCCATATTAAACTAACTTTTCAATATCAATAGGGAACAATAGGTGGCGTTTGGTTGGGAGGTATGGGTAGTCAGGTATCAGATTGTGGAACTTCAACCGGATTCCTAATGTATAATTGTCATTTTTTATTCTTCTAACCCGGAATCACGCTCCAGGAATCAAGTTCTCAATCCACCATCTAGATTTGAATTTGTCTCTATCGAAGTTAAACTTTACCCATAAATTTCCAATCTTACAGTAACTGAACACTAGATATGAGGTATGAAGTTCCATCCATGATTCCCGGTACCTCAAAAAAGGCTATTCATCATTCCATTTCCAACCCAATACCCAGATGTGAACCAAACGCCACCTGAAAAGGGAGTTGCCATACCAGAAATAGAAGGTGCTAGAACACCGTCTCCAATGACCATAGAAGTCCCAATCAAGGCCAAAACCAGCAGAAGCCTTTGCAGCACCCTATGCTTCTCCAAGGTTGACTTCAATCTCGACCCGAACCTCATTCGGGTGGGGCTGGCCACAGCCACGTCCTTCTTGTACTCAGAGAGCTCCTCATCAGCCAATTGGGAATTGGGCAGTGAGTTGACTCGGGCGTGTCGGCAGAGAAGGGAGTAAAGAGCAAATGTGCCCCCTTCACCATTGTCATCTGCTCTGAGCACTATGAACACATATTTAAGCAAAGGAACGAGTGTAAGCGTCCAGAAAACAAAGCTCAGCACCCCATAAATCTCTTCGTTTGTCTCAGAATGTTGAATGTCATCAGCAAATGTGCTTCTGAAGACATAGAGAGGAGAAGTGCTCAAATCTCCATAGACAACCCCCAAGCTCTGGTAAGCCAAGATCAGAACTTGCTTCCAAGATTCTTTCTAAATTGGATAACAACACAAATTTCAGACACAGCCCCTTTTTTATAATAGAATAAAATTCAAATCTAACGAGTACCCAGATTACCTTTGCTTGGTGACCGAATGACCCAGTTTCCAGATCCATTAGAAGTTGAGAAGCTATTTCATCAATTCCCGAAAAATCAACTTCCCTTGAAGATTAAAGCGATCCAGTGATGACCCACCAGCAGATAGTCAAAGAAGCGTCGTTTTCGCTCAAATCCAATCTATTCAACAACTTTTTTTACAAGGAAAAGTTGATCCTCCTGTCACACAGCCCCTACAATGGAAGAGATTGGAAGCAAAAGAGTAGTGTTGAGAAAATGTGAGCTTTTTTTAAGCGGCTGAACCAACAACATGCGGAATTTGGGAAGCAAGAACAGGAGAAGACTCAAATTTGAAGCGTCCTTTTGCAGAGAGGGAGAGAGAGTTTTCTAAATTTGGAAAATCTTGACGGTGTAGGATGGAGAGTGGGATACTCGCAGTCTGGGGGAGAATTGTATACTTGTATACAAGGAAACTTTCAGGAAAGTCCTTATTCCTTATCTCCTTATTATGTTCTTTATTAGCTAACACTAGATTTTTATAAAATGTGAAGAATAGGTATCTCACCTCATTGGTAAGAAATTATTATTTGGTGTCAATAAGTAAAGGGTTTATTTTGAAAAGAAGAGTTTGTAGAGTTGAAAAATGGGTTTCCTAATGTTTATTTGCACCTCTATCGATAGATTTGACATACTTTGAAACTTTGAATCGTATATACAACTTCGAATATTAATACAATTTTTATTCTAAGTTCCAGGGTTTGTTAATTTGTATTTGAAAGAAACAAATTGTAAACACAATATAGAAAACTTGACAATCATAAAGAGTAATAGAAGAATAGTTTCTCCTAAGTTAATTTAATAAAAACTTACTTTTTGGTGTGATTTGAAATTATTTGGAATCTTAATTCTTAAAATAAAATCTAATCATTTTTGCAAAATAATCTAAAATAAATGTATTTTTCAATTTTCTTCATAAAATGATTATTTTTGTATACACTGAGTACTTTTTTATTACAAAGTCTTTTTATCTTCACAATAAATAGCTTTCAAAATTCACTTTATCAACACAAATATCTCAATCCGTGTACTCGCCTAAAACGAATACCAATTATACCAGTCTTAAACGAAAACTTCAAATAGTGTATGAGATATACTTTTTTGAAGGGAAGTACTATAACATATATTAATATGGCCGTTCCAAGCAATCGATGGTAGAAATTGATTAAAAAGAAGATTTGGATCTTAGTTGGCTGTCCAACAGAGAGCAAGGCGGCAAATGAAATCTGTGGATTGGTAGGAGCTAGACAAATCCTCTTTTATTTTCACATCTGAAACATTAAACCCGTAGAATTAGGATCAAGTAAACTGAATTATTATTATGGACCTTTAAATTAGATTTTCTTGAATAATAGAGATTTGTTTAAAAATGAGTGTAAATAAAATTTTAGGATGAATTTCACACAATAATTTATATTGAAGATATTTTAGGATATTTCTCTAATCTAAAATTAATATATTATATAATAATTAATCTTTTCTTTCTATTCCCGTTAAATTCAAATCAGTTTTCCATAACCATGCAATTGTCTCTTTCAAATATCTTCCGCCGCACCAAACCACCGGCGACCACCCTCCGACCACTCCACCTCGCCGGAACCACCCAGTACCATCAGATCTGACTACCACTTTCCCCTCTTTTCCAGCGTGGGGGTCGACCAGAGCTCCGGCTTGTGGATTTCGCTTCTTGTTTCTCATGATTGGCACGAAGATGAGGGAGGAGAAGATATAGGGGACGGTGATGGCCCCGGCGCCGGCCGAGATCTGCTGGAGGCGCTAGGTCCAGATGTGATGATGAAGATACCGTGGCACTTTCGCTCCCTGTTTCTCGTGGTTGGCACGTCATGGCCTCCAGCGATCGCCTCTGGTCTCCCATGGTTCTTCCTCTTTCTCTCTCTCTGTCAATTGTGATTGCGCTTTCAATTTACATGCAGTATCAGGAATTCGTCGCTGGATCCTTTTGTTTGGACTGGATTTGGTGTTTAATAAATTGAGCACTTGGCTAAATTGATATGGATGATCGTGATTTATTTCAAGGTTGTATGCAATGGATTGAGTTGATTTCAGTAGATTCGTAATTACAGTTTCGATAGTCAAATTAAAATTGCTAGTGTGAGTTTCCTTTGTTTCCGTTTGGAATTTCTAGTTTTGGACTGATCTAACGAAAGAGTATCTACTGGCTCTAATTGTGCTATTTCATGGATGCTTGTTTTCAAATGCAGAGAGTAAATTCTTACAATATAATGCCGCCATTTAGTTTAGGCTTTGCTGAGTATAAACCTGTAGAATTTGCATTCTTGGTGAGTTCTTCAGTGAAATTTCATCCTGGATGGATCAAATATAATCAGTCCAGGAGGTGATGAGTTGTCTTTAGGCTGGTTTGTTAACCCACGGTTTAGAATGCATATAGGGAATGAATTTCTAGGATATTTCGGTGTGTTATTCTCACATTTCCAAGAAAGGGATTGGGAAGTGTAGAAGAAAAGGATCAATCATGGACTGTAATTGTGGATGATGCCCCCTTGTTCATATTTGATAATAGTTAGTAAAGCAGGCATTGTGAGTTTCATGCATCCTTGTTTCTTTCAATATTTTATATCTCCCTTGTGATTGAGATTCACTTTCTGGGGTTTTGATGTGCTCTACTATTTTTGCTATGCAAACCAGTTAGGGAATCGACCAGGACCCAGGAGGTTTCCGACGGAAAACGAGGCAGCGGTGGCGATGAGGGTGGCTCTGGTGGCCTCATTAGAGGATCCCTAATTCAAAAAAACCATAAATCCTTTTGGTTTTTTACTCTAATGTTGATGTTCATATTTCGCGTTATGATATTCATGGTAACAGTATTGTTATTCACAATGTTACAGTTTGTGTGTTTTAATATTTATGTTTCGGATATTGTATATTTGATATTTAGTTTCTCTATGATGTTATTCATTATAATAATATTGATATTCATGTGGATTCAGATTCTACTTGATGATGGTGTTGTATGAGTTGTTGGTCTTTGATATTCATGAATTGAATGGTGATATTCATGCAATATTCACAACATCGGGGGTAATGTTCGTGTAATATGTGTTAATATTCATGTAATAGGGTGATACTATTAATGTAATTAGTAGTGATCGATATTCCTGAATTGAGTTATGTTATTCATGTACTTGAGTATGATATTCATGTAATTGATTATGATATTCGTATAATTGATTGTGTTATTCATATATTATTAAGTGGTGATATTCATATTTTAAGTTGTGGTATTCATGTCTTTAATTGGTGATATCCACATATTAAACAAAGATATTCATACAAATATGAACGATATTCAAGAAACAATGACAAAAGCAACAAGAATAAATTTACAAAGCATTAGAACGCTGAAAAAATCAAGTGGTGATATTCATGTTTTAAGTGGAGATATTCACATCCATCGATATTCATAAACGCATGAACGATATTCATTAAGAAGTGATCGATATTCATGAACGTTGAAAAATCATTGAAGAAGAAGAAAATGCGATTTTAGAAAAGAGAAAATAATGTGTTTTCTCTCTCATCTAACAACCTCATTTATTAAATTTTCCTAATTAAAAATTAAATAATTACCTTATTTGAGTAGATTTTGTGGTTATACTCCTACCATATCTATTGTAAGGCCACATCATCCAACCATCCATCACCATCAATCCAACGCTCCAGATTAATACTTTCGTTTTACCATAACTTTTGTTTTATCGGAGCATTCCTCTACACCCATATATCTAAATTGTAATGTTGTGATCTCTTTCGATCAGGGGAGGAGCCAGGATTTTACCCCAGACTTTACCCCATCTGGGGTAAAATCCTGTGCGAAATTTTTTTTGTGACTTAAATCCAACGTGACTTAAATTCTATTTCGTAAAAATCAATTTTAATTTTTTTATGAAGTTTAAGGTAATTTTCACATGAGATGAGAAAAAAAAACTTAAATAATTTTATTTTTTTGACTTAAATATGTTAGAATTGACTGAAATTGCATTTTCAGATGAGATGAGGGGAAAAATTTAAGGTAATTTCATTTTTATGGCTTAAATTTATTAGGGTTGACTGAAATTACATTTTCAGATTCAATAAGGATAAAAAAAACTTAATTTTTTTTTTTTTTGAAATAAAAAAAGTTTTTTTTTTCTTTTTTTTCAGAGCTCCGCCCCTGCTTTCAATTAAAAATAAAAAACCTAGTATATTTTAATAAAAACCCCTTTTCTTCGACAGTTAAACTTCTTATAAAATATAGTATTATCAAAATCATACACGTCATGCTAAAGCTGAAATTTCCATGAAAGTGATCTTGTTTGTGGACAGTGACATGCATATCGGATTCTAGTTAAGACCAGTTGCAAAAACAATTTTCCTGCATCAAAAAATAGTATACCAAACGGAGAATTCTTCAAGCAGAATGAAAATGCGTGATGATTAAATAAAATGGCACGTACATCTCGTGGCTTTGTAAGATGCTGAGGTTCAGAAATCATATTCATGGACGAGTGTGGATAGCGGGGATAGAGGATACGATCGCAAAATGATTTTAATTGGGTCCTTTCAAACAATTGAATGATCGAGGACAATGTTATTGCTAACAGATGTGGATTTTATTCCCATTTCAACTAGCATGTATTTTTTTTTACAACTAATCTATACTCCTTCACTTTTACAATATTTGGCCTTTTAAGTTATAACTTTTGATTTATATATTTTGGCCTTTTGTATATTTTTTTTATAAGGTAAAAATTAGACAGAAAATCACAGAAAGAACGGTTTCTCAGCCTATAGCATCCTTACGGATGAGAACTACAAGTTCTAAATTATCTCTAAAATCTTCGAAGGGACTTCGCTGCGCCAGTTTCGCAATGTAGTCCACAACAGCGTTAGTTTCTCGAACGACATGACAAATCTGCACTGAAGAAAACAATTATAATACACAAAGGATATCAGAAATTAAGATTTCAATATCCCAAGGACAATGCCAGATTTTGTTCAGAACGTTTACAATTGTAAGGTTATCACATTCAATTTGGATGTTGTTAAAGCCTAATTCATAAGCTTTAAACAATGCATTCCTGAACGCAGTGGTTTATTTTTTTAGTGGGGTGGATAATCTGCACTTTTCACCAAAGATGAATAAGGGTTCTCCTTTGCTATTTTGGAAGATATAACCATAACTAGATTCTCCATTAGTCTTAGTGGATCCATCCGTATTTATTTTTATGATGGTATCTGGTGTTTTTTCCACTTCTTCTTTGGTCGTCTTCTATTTGTATTGATATTTTTTTGTAGTTGATCTGTACTCAAACAGTCTGGGTTCCATTTCTTTGTTTGTTTCCAATTATGAATTTGGTTTTTGATATAAATGGGTACATCCTTAATAGGGTCTATGTCATTATTTGTCCTTCCAAAACTTTGTTGGTTTCGGTAGAATCATATTCCCCACCAGGAAGTCAGTAGTTCTAAAAACTGTGATTTATCAGTTTTTTGTCGAATTTCCTCAATTAGTTCGTATGTTTTTTTTATTTCCAATGTTAAGTGATTTGATAATCCCAAGAGTATGGAGATTAATTTTTTCAATGGTTTTCATAGTATGGTTACATAAGAATAAGATATAATTAGTATCTTCAACTTGTGCCCTACAGCGAATACAACCTGGAGGAATTGAAACTCCTTTTCCAGCTAGTCTTGCTTTTGATGGGAGTCCATTTTTCATGATTTTACAAAGAAAATTTTTTAACCTTAGGGTAAGTGTCCAGTTTCCATATCCAAGAGGAATCATGAGATGTATATCGTTTATTTTCATTAATCATGTTCATGGCAAATTTTGTAGAAAATCACCTGTTTTTACTGGCTTCCCAGTACATCATATCCTCAATGTTATTAATTGGGATTGGTATGGATGTGATTTGTTTAGCTATGTCATATGGTACATGTTGTATAATCTTTTCTTTGTTCCATGTTTTATCTGGCAGAATGAAATCTGCAACCAAGGCATCAATGTTCTGAATTTGTTGTGTGTTGATTATATTGTTTAAGAGACTTTTTGATAACCAATTATCACTCCAAAATTTTATTGTTCTCCCATTTTCGACTTGCCAAAATGAGTCCCTTTTTGAAATCATCCAAGATTTCAATCATTTTGGACCACTGCCAAGAGCATATGCCCATGCCTCTTTTTTCATAGTGTAGGAGGTGTTGTGTTTTTAGATATTTTTCATTTATAATTTTAACCCAACAATTATCAGGTTCTGCCAGGATTTTTCATAGTAATTTGAATTGTAATGCTTTGTTCATGTCTTTTGATTTTGGTAGTCCTAGGCCTCCTTGTTGTGTAGGTTTGCAAATTTTTTCCATCATATAAGGGGTTTATACGCGGAATCTTTGTTCCAGAAAAAAATTTTGTTTAATTTTTCAAGTTCATTATGAGTATTTGTAGGAAGCATAAAGCTTTGCATTAGGTAATTTGGTCTAGAAGCAAGATTAGATTTAATCAATGTTGTTCTTCCTACCTCCCAAATAGTACCTGGGATAGAGAGTTAGCTTTCCATTTTGTTAATTGTTTTTGTGTGCTTGTTAAAAGGTCAGCAAATGTATTTAAGTTAACTCTACCATTAATGATAGGGCATCCCAAATATTTTTCAAGGGAGGTCATGTTTGTGATTGTAAGAATTCCTTGGATTAACAATTTTTTGGTGTTTGTTACTTTCTTTTTTACCCGAAAGGCTGGTTTATTGAAATTAATTTTTTGTCCATATATTTTGCAGTAATCATCCACAATATCCTTAATTTCCTTACAAATTTCTGGATTTGCTTTTGAGAAAATCATGATGTCATCTGCAAAATCCAAAAAAGGGATCCGTGTTCCTTGTCTACAAATTTGGAAACCAATTGGTTTTCGAGGTCTATGAGTTGCTTCTTGTAGTTTTTGGGCTAAGATTTCCGATCCTAAAATAAATAGAAACGGAGAGAGGGGGTCTCCCTGTCGTGGTCCTCTTGTTGGTATAAAGATCTCCGTCGGGCCATTATTAACAAGAACCGACAAGGAGACCGTTGTAATACATTCTTTGATCCAATTAATGAATTTTTGGTGAAAGCCAAATTTTTCCATAGTTTTAAGAATGAAATCTCATTCAATTCTATCACAAGTTTTTTCCATATCTATTTTAATGGCTATAAAGTCTTCCTTTCCTTGTTTTGCTTTGAAAGAATGAAATATTTCATGTGCAATTAAAATATTGTCTTGTATTGCTCTATTTGCAATAAATGTTCCTTGTAATGGATGGATTAGTTTTTCCATAGTTTTTTTAATCTTGTTGTCAAAAATTTTGAGATAATTTTATAAATTATAGAGCACAGACTTATAGGCCTATATTGGTTTGTCGAATTAGGGTTATTACATTTTGGGATCAGAGATATGAATGTATGGTTAATTTGTTTGAGTAATTTTCCAGAAAGAAAAAAAACTTTTCACTGCTTGAATAACCGAAGGGCCCACAATATTCCAATATTTTTTGGTAGAATTTTGCTGTCATTCCATCTGGTCCAGATGATTTATCTAAACCAATATCAAAAACAACCCTTTTAATTTCTTCATTTGAGATATTCCTTATTAGGTTTTCATTATCTTCATAAGAGATTTCATCCTGTATTAATTCAAGATTCTCCCATAAGAAACCTTCGTTCATTTCTCCACTTTTAAATCTTTTAATGAAATCATTTCTGATTTCATTTCTAATATTTTCTTCTCCAATTATATTAGTTCCTTCTTGGGTTATAAATTATTTTATATTTTTTCTATTTCTTCGTCCACTAACTATTTTATGAAAATAGCTAGCATTTGTATCCGCAAATTTAATATGTTTAACTTTTGCTCTTTGATTCCAGACATTTTTTTGGAAACTAAGGAGCTTTTCCTTTTTTTTCAATAAGCCTTATTTGTTTTTGTATTAGGTTATTGTTAGCATTTGTGCATATTTCAATTTGGATGTGAGACAGTTATTTTTCTAAATTGTGTAGTTGGGTAAAAACATTACCAAAAGTATTTTTATTCCAACTTTTTACATTTTTTGTATAGCTTTGTTTTGGAAATGAGATCGAACATCCTTGATCCATGATAATTTGTTCTCCAAGCTTGTTTAACAACATTCCTGAAATCCTTTATTGTCATCCATATTTTTTCGAATTTAAAGGGTTGAATTTTGAAATTTGTGGCAGAAATAAGATCAATTGAAATAGGAAAATGATCAGAGCTAGTAAAAACATAGTTTTTGGTACATATGTCAGGATACCATTGTAGTATTTGGTGGTGAACCAGAACTCTATTAAGTTTTTCATAGATGTTATTTATTTCGGTTTTGTTTTTTTCGCCAAGTAAAAGCATTCCCTGTAAAAGGGATATCCATTAATTCACATTCATCTTTGAAGTAATTTAATCTAGTAAATTTTGTTAGTGGTGGGGTTAAGCCACCCATTTTTTCAGTATGGTCTTGAATCTCATTAAGGTCCCCCATAACTATACAAGGATAAGCACTATTTTTGATAAAACGAATAATGTTATCCCAGAATTCATTTTTGCCCGCTTCATTGGGAGGTGCATATGTAAGAATAAGCAGGGTTGTAATGTTTGTACATAGATTTTTGTATTTAATCACTACTATAAAAATGCCCAAATAACCCGGGCGTTGAAGGACAAATAACCCGGACCTGGTCCGGGTTAAAGGTCAGCGCTATATTTGCCCTGCACCAAATAACCCGGACCTAAATCCGGGTTATTTGGGTACTATATAACCCGGATATATGTACATCCAGGTTATATAAATCCCATGTAAATCCGGATTATTTGATATGAAAATACAACGGTTTTATAGATCCGGGTTATTTGCCTAAGCAAATACACCAGCTAACCCGAAACCATATCCGGGTTATTTGTGGCGTAAATACGCCAGATTTAATACGTCCGGGTTATTTTCCTCAAAAAATACATCGGTTATATGAAAATCAAATCCGGATTATTTGAGATATCATACGTTTTGCACATGTCATATTAATTAGGCGTATTAGCAAAAATACCAGATTTGCTTTTGCCAGTTGCAGAAATCCAAGATTTTCAACGGAATTGCAAAAGTATCAGAATTTTGTACGGATTCTGGCATTCTTGCTATTGTGGAGTGTGGAATTTAGCTTTTGTTTTAAATAGAAAATGGGTAAAAGCTGGCTAATATTATGTCTAAAAAATATAAAAGAAAGGGTTAATCTCTCTTAATGAGGTTGAAGCCGCCGATGGACAGAGGCATCACATCAGTGTGAAAAAATTTCAGCAAAGTGGACTTCGAATTGGCGGGCAAGTTTCCCTCCAAAAAATCTGGCCTCCCTCAACCTTTAATCCCTCCAGCTAACCTCCCCTGAAAAAATCCCTGAATATTCCTGGAGAACTTAAAAGCAGCCTGACCAGTTATTACACGTGAGATATTTCGCACCTGATATTTAACACCTGACGCTTGCAAATACAGCTTGAATGGGTAAGTAAATTCTCCTGAAAAACAATAAATTTTCCCCCTCTGTTCTGTATACGTGAAGTTCAAAAACCTTATTTATTTGTAGGTTCGAAACTAGTGTATGTGACGTTCATCAGTGGTGGAGAATGGAAAGAACAAGGGAAAAGGTGGTTGTATGAGGGTGATAGAATAGTGAAAGCCATGTTGCTTTCCCCTGACATGGACTTGGCTACACTGCGCAACAAATGGACTGAGAAGAACCCATTTGATGAAGAAAAATTGATTGTGCAATACGCTTATGAAAATAAACCAGAACTTACACCCATCTTTATAAATGATGACGACGATCTTGCTGCGTTCAAGTTCTTGAACATATGTGGAGAAAATTCAGCAAAGTGGAATATTGCGTTATACACCAACCTTTTAAAGAAGGAAGAGATTCGAAGTGAAAGGGCTGAACATCGTACTCTTCCTTCAACAGCTCCACCACGAACTCAGAGCCAGAGCCAAGATAATAAAGACTTTTTCAGGTCATTTTTTAAACAAGACAGAGCACCTCACACAGATGTCAGGTCGATTGATGAAATTATTGAAGCTGACAACGATGCAGAGTTAAGGAGATTAAAAAGGGATGAAGTGAGGGGGAAATACAAGAGAAATTGTCCCCTGATAGTGGAAGACATTATATCATTGAGCAGCGATGATGAGGACATTAAAGGTGCTACATCCAGAAACAAAGGGAAGCAGGCTATGACTGATTATGCCAACAATGGAGTTTCTTTGGAGGATGAAATAGAAGATGGCTTTGACTATGAGGGCTATTATGAATCAGGTGATGATGATTGTGTTGATGGTGTGGAAGGGTTAGGGTATGCTTCGGGGGATGATGTGAATACAGTTGGTCTAGATGATGTGTGGGAAGAAATTAATGGCATTGAGGGAACACAGAACGAGGAGCAAATAGAGGATGATAAAGAAGAAGAGGTTGATGTTGATGAATACATGCTTAGAGTGCTTCAAAAGAGGTATTATCCAGCGGAGATGGAAATGTTAGTTGAAGATGAGGAAACAAGTGCAAACAAGTCCTCATATCCAACAATGAAGGTTGGTCAACTCTTCAATTGTAAGGAAGAGTTCAAAGCTGCACTCTTCTCCCTGGCAATGGAAAACTTCTATGAGATGCGTGTGAAGAGGTCCGATAAGTCCAATTATGAAGTTGCGTGCGTTGACGACAAATGCAAGTTTTTTTGTCGTGGCTCATTGTATCGAAAAATGTCGTTGTTTATGGTGCGACAATATGTTGCGGATCATACATGTGGCATGAGAGTAAACCACAATCACCACAAAGGAGCAACTTCTCGGCTGATTGCCGATAAAGTACTTCACAAGTATGGTTTTATTGCATTTGAATATATTTTTGTGATCAAAGGCCAATATGAATGCATGTATTGATTCACTTCGTTACATCTCAGATTTTTAAACGGCCGTAAAGGCCTACTTGCTTCAGAAATTCAGGATTTCATGTTACAACAAGGGATAAGGACAAGCTACTACAAAGCCAATCGAGCGCGGCTCTTCGCCCAGGTCATGGCACATGGTACAGCTGCGGATAGCTACAAGGCAATGTACTCTTACATGCACATGTTACAGAAATCTAATCCGGGAACATACACGAGAATAGTCAGAGATGCTGAGCAACGCTTCAAGTACGTCTTCTGGACTTTAGGTCCATGGATAAGGGCAACGCCACATCTGAAAAAGGTCAGTATTCAGTCGTGATGTTGTTACGTCAGGAGATATAGTTACTTTGTCAGGTAAATCTACTATATGACTGAATATGTGACAAACAGAAAATAGTTCTGCGTGTGTCAGGGCAACATCTGAGAAATAGTCAATTTGTCATTTTGTCAGGCTATATACCGTAGTTTCAAAGCTTATAACTCTGTTGTCAGGGCAACATATGAGAAAATAGTTCTGCGTGTGTAGGTAATATCAGTTGATGGCACTCACCTCTCAGCCAAGTTCAAGGGGATACTTCTGTTGGCAACGGCACAAGATGGAAACGGCCAAATATATCCCCTTGTTGTTGCCGTTGTTAATAGTGAGAACGATGATGCATGGTCATTTTTCTTCAGTGAATTGAGGCTTGTTGTTCCTGATCATCCCGAGTTGTATTTCGTGTCTGATCGTCATCTTAGCATTGGGAAGGGTCTGAGAAATAGCTATCGTTTCACCAAGCATGGATATTGCATATATCACATATACCAAAACTTCAAGAGGAAGTTTGGTAGGCAAGACCTCTTCGGCATATTCAAAAAAGCTGCTCATGCTTACACAGTAGCTGAGTTCAATCATCAATTTGCTCAAATAACAGCTGCATCTCCAAAGATTGGTCAATATCTAAAAGAAGCTGGAGTTGAAAACTGGACGAGAGCGCATTTTCATGGGAACAGGTTTAACATCATGACAAGCAACAACGCCGAGTGTCTCAATGGCTTGTGGAAAACACAGCGTCAGTGGCCTATTCTTGCTCTGTTTGATGCGATTGTTGAGACCATTTCTAAATGGTTTTGTCAAAGAAGGGAAGCGGCCTCAAACTGGGACCAATACTTGTCACCCTCTGTGTACACGCTGGTAGAGGTGAACTACAGAAGGGCAGAAAAGATGAGTGTTCGAAGACTAAGCCAATTTGAAGCGGAGGTCATGGTAGGAACTTGTAGATACTCGGTGAACCTTAATGCTCGTACATGTGATTGTAACATATTCCAGATTGATAAAGTTCCTTGTGCTCATGCCATAGCGGTTGCAAGTGATAGGGGAGTGCGACTCACTGATCTCGTCCATCCCATGTTCAAGAACGAGTGCGTGAGAGAAGTGTACAAGGAAACTGTGCATCTTGTTCCTCCCACAGGCCGATGGTCAATTCCTGAAGCCGTGTCATCCATTCCATGCTGTCCACCAAATGTAAAATGTCCTCCTGGAAGGCCACGAATTAACCGATACAGGGCGACGTGGGAGGGGAACTATACTAGGAGGAGGCGGTGTTCGTATTGCGGCAACCAAGGCCACAACAAGCAGTACTGTAGGAGGAGAAGGACTGATGATGGACAATCATAGGAAGAGAATGGGTTAGTTTTTTTTGGGTTTACAATTGTCACCATGTTGTTGTTTTTGGGTGTTTATGCTAGTAAATGTTGTTGTTGGGTGTTTCATGGAAAAGATGTATGGTTTAAGTCTATATAGGCGTAAACCACACCTCTTTTTTGTGGGGGCTTCCTTTTGGATGATATACAAAGTACATAAATTAAATATTTTGCTTAAGATTTACTTGTCATCTTGAACCTTCATAAGAACCCTAGAATCAGGTGCGAAGTTGTACTGACAAACGTAATACATAAATACGACCTGTAAATTCACAATACGTCCTGTAAAACTCCAACATGGTCTGAACCTTATAAACAGAAGCATTATATTACGTTGTTCAACTTTAAACAAAACGTGCCCTTCACATGGCATTCCCACACACAAAAGAACAAAAAAACTAGCATTGCAAAGTTCATACATTAAAAACACTTATGCACACATACTCAGAAACTACACTGTTATGAAAACATTATCCCATCAAGATAGATATCGGGACTTCAGCTTTCCCTCCAGCGACTGAGCATGGTCCAACACCCTTTTTATGTTGAGCTCAGTGAAGGTGGTGTCCCATTCAGTCTGCAGAAACACAAATTAAGCATCGTAGGCACGACCCTTGCACATAGGAAGAAAATATACAACAAAAGCCTTACCAGTCTAAGCTTTAGCTTGATCCGGGCCTTTTCTTCTTCGGTCTGAGCCCCTTCCGGACTCACAGCAGTAAGCTCCTTATAACACCCTCAAAACTTAACCCTTTTGGAAAGGTATTACCGTCAGTGACCCCAGTGTTCCTTACCGAGATCACCCAAGGCTTTACCAAATAAATACAATTTATGAAATGCAATTGATACACAAAGATCAAGCATTAAATTCCAAAACATAACATTGTTGAGGAAACAAGAGTTACGGGATTACAACCCAATCCCGAATAGGTCGAAACATAGTTTAAACCAAACACAGCGGAAGACTAAGAAAGTAAGTTACAATCAAAGTTATTGTCCAAAGGATCATAACCTGATTAAAGAAATAATGAAAACATTCAAAAACCACCGCCGACTTCATAGTCCTTCTAATCTTCTGAGCTACTTCTTAACTGATGTGCCAAATCAAACGGATGACACCAGCCAACCATGCAAGGGAAAATATTGGTTGGTTAGTCTAAATGAATAGACTAGCAAGGGAACAAAGCAGAATGGTTCGAAGCAGTTGTATTAGGTTAGACTCTTCGTCCCTCGAATAATAATCGAGTACGCTTGTCAACCACCATACTCCTACTGGAATAAACAAGAGGTATGCACAAGAGAAGATTCTGGAAGACTGAATCTTCACAGAAATTGACTCGAAAGAAGACTCCAACTGAAATGAGTCTTTAAGGAAGCAATGACAAATCTGGAAAGTTACAGAATCATTCAACCATGATTTAAAACTGACTGAGATGCTTCGGTTCACGACCAACCTCATCGCCTACAGCGAATCCAGATTGGAAAGAGAACGTACTACATTCAAGTCAAGATGAGTTTTCCTAGCTGCACTGAACTTAGTTGCACTACTCGCCCAAGGTGTATTAATTATGTGCGTCAAGGTAGCACTTATCTGATTTATGTTCCAAAAACACACATCACGTTATAGACTTTTACATGTGTACCCCACCAATGGGATGACACATCTTAGTATACGTTTCGTCGAGAGTGACGTATACCGAAAGGTTTGTGACACCAGCTAAGTGTCCTGTCTCTACACACATGTGTAAGAGACCGATCATGATCATAGAATAGTACCAGATGGGGACGAGCCATCCCGATACCAGATTATAAAGAAACGACTAGACCGAGTCCGAGTAACGTTCCTATCTAACAGTGCTAACTAAACAGTTACAACACCACCACATTTACAGGATAAATCCACATAAAGGCCCGAAAGGCGATCACAGATAATAGCGTTGTTCTAACAGATATACAACCTATTATATGATTTTCAAAATAGTTTATCAAAACCGTTTCCAGACAAACAGAATATTCATTCCAAATTAATTACTCAGATAAACTACTGATAATTAATGTAAATATGGAACGAAAGAGCAAGAGCGAACCGCCACTTGCCTTACTCCGCAGAATAGTCTAAAGACGTCACTGGATTCCGGGCTCGACACGGTACAACTCTGACAGCACAACGACCTTCGAGTCGACCCATAAAAGGAACCCTAAGTTAGATCCGACATAAACAGTACGAATCTAAACACGGCGAAAGAACACGAAAGGAAAGACGCCACGACGACAACCGACCAAGCCAAAGCCACGAAGGCATTCTGGGCACTGGCGGCGGTCGCCGTATTCATCACGACGGTCGCCGTGAAGAACACGGCGGTCGCCGTGAAGAACACGGCGGTCGCCGTGAAGAACACGGCGGTCGCCGTGAAGAACACGACGGTCGCCGTGAAGAACACGGCCGACTGAAACGAGAGAAAACTCACCCCAAAACACGAGCGGTTTGGCCTCCTTCGACTTGCTTTGGCTTCTAACCTCCAAGGCTAACCAAAAGCTTCACAAAGGCACTCTGGAAACACACCAAAACAACACCGGTGAGACCTCCGGCGAGCACAAGAAAACCGGCGAAAACAAAACTCCGGCGAGAGGCGAATTTGGCAGCGATTCGGGGTTGTAGATGACCCAAAACCCATGCCCAAGCTCACCTATTTATAGGCAAACCCCAAGGAATGAGCTGCAACCCCTCAGACGCGGCAACCGACGCAACGGCACGCCTCGAACGACGCCGGCGACCATCGGGCAAAGCCCACTGGACAATCACGGCGGTCGCCGTATTTTTGCCTGCGGCGGGCACGCGGCGGTCGCCGTAAATGCGGCGGTCGCCGTTGCTAGGCCTGTCGCGGCCAGCTAGAAGCTGACATGTTGACCTCTCGGGCCCAACCACGGCGGTCGCCGTTTCTGAACGGCGGTCGTCGTTTTCCCCTTTTCCCGCCCATTCGGCTTTGAACGAGCATGACGATAAACCGGGATAAAAATTATCGCACGCGAACGACAATTTAAAATTCAAGGCACCTTATCTGTATATTATTTCACTGAGAAAAATATTACAGATATAGAGCACATTACAGAATGTCTCAAGCTACCTGAATTAAATCCGACGTACACAACGGGTACTCGGGAAAATTCCATAATTCCCAAAATAACCTTACAAAAATACGGGGTATCACATCTCCTCCCCCTTACAAGAAGTTTCAACCCCGAAACTTAGGTCGAGAATAACTCGGGAAAACGCCTGAGCATATCTGACTTGGTTTCCCACGTCTCCCAAGTAACTTCTTCGGTCCCTGACTTGGACCACAGCACTCGTACCAAAGGTACGATCTTGTTGCGCAATTGCTTCTCCCGACGCTCCAAAATGCGCACGGGCAACTCTTCGTAAGTACCATTAGCTTGAATCTCGATGTCCTCATAACTAAGCACATGAGACTCATCTGGCACATACTTTCTGAGTAAAGACACGTGGAACACGTTATGCACTGGGTGAGCCGATGGTGGCAACGCCAAACGGTACGCTAGAGATCCCACTCTATCCAAAATCTCGAATGGTCCCACGTAGCGAGGGTTAAGCTTCCCACGCTTACCAAATCTGAAAACTCCTTTGGAAGGCGACACCTTGACAAAAACCTTGTCACCGACCTCGAACTCGACAGTCCTGCGCTTCCGATCTGCGTAGGACTTTTGTCGACTCTGAGCGGTCAACATCCTTTGTCTGATCAAAGCAATGTCTGAAGCCGTCCTTTCGACCATCTCTGGTCCAAGTAGAATTTTGTCGGCATTATCGTCCCAACAAATCGGAGATCTGCATCTGCGACCATACAAAGCTTCAAACGGAGCCATCTTGATTGTAGCATGCCAGCTATTGTTGTACGTGAACTCAATCAGACTCAAGTTGTCCTCCCAGCTAGTCGGACGATCGAGCACACAAGCTCTAAGCATATCCTCCAGAGTCTGGATGGTCCTTTCAGACTAGTCATCTGTCTGAGGATGAAACGCTGTACTGAACCTCAACTCGGTTCCCATAGCCTTATGAAGTTCCTTCCAGAATCTTGACATGAAACGGCCATCTCGGTCCGATACAATGGTCTTAGGAATGCCATGTAAGCGGACAATCTCCTTCTGGTAAACTTCGGCTAGCTTCTGGGTTTCCCATGTGGTCTTGATGGCTATGAAATGAGCACTCTTCGTAAGCCTATCCACAATTACCCAAATAGCATCTCTCTGACTTCGAGTCTTGGGTAGCCCAGTGACGAAGTCCATGGAAATGTCCTCCCATTTCCATTCGGGTACTGGGAGAGGTAGCATCTCACCACCTGGTCTACGGTGTTCGATCTTGACCTTCTGGCAAGTTAAGCACTTTGCCACAAAGTCTACTACGTCCCACTTCATGTTTGACCACCAAAACTTCTTCCTGAGATCCTTGTACATCTTGCTAGAGCCAGGATGCACAGAATAAGCAGATGAATGAGCTTCTCTCATCACCAACTGACGAAGACCTTCTGTGTCAGGCACACAGATCCGATCCTGAAATCAAAGTGATCCATCATCCTGAACCACAAAACTGTGAGCTTTTCCATCCATCACTTCACTGCTTAACTTTACCAAGATGATGTCATTGACTTGCTTTTCTTTGATTTGATCCAGCAGTGTAGCCTGAATCTCCATCATACTCAGGTACCCTCTACGCTGGTCATATAAGACTTCAATGTCGCATGACTCTTGGTTTAGCTTGGTCTGAGCAGTAAGCAATGCAACCACAGTCTCGTGCGTTGTCTTCCGGCTTAGCGCATCAGCTACTACATTAGCCGTGCCCGGATGATACAACAACTCCATGTCGTAGTCTTTGAGCAACTCTAGCCAGCGGCGTTGTCTCATATTTAACTCCTTCTGAGTAAATATATACTTGAGACTTTTGTGGTCAGTGAAGACTTGGCATCTTATACCATAGAGGTAATGCCTCCAAATCTTCAGCGCAAAGACAACCGCTGCTAACTCAAGATCATGGGTCGGATAGTTTTCTTCGTAAGTCTTGAGTTGTCTAGATGCGTAAGCAATGACTCTGCCCCTTTGCATCAAAACACAACCAAGGCCACACTTGGAAGCATCACTATAGACCACATAATCGTCATTCCCCTCTGGGAGTGCTAACACGGGTGCCGAGGTCAACCGTCGCTTCAACTCCTGGAAACTGACCTCGCACTTGTCATTCCAGACAAACTTCTTGTGGACTTTGCGGAGTAGATTGGTCATCGGTAGAGCGATCTTTGAAAATCCTTCTACAAACCTTCTATAATACCCGGCAAGTCCAAGAAAACTGCGCACCTCTTTCACGCTCTAGGGCTGTGTCCACTTAGCCACAGCTTTAATCTTTTGGGGATCAACCATAACCCCATTTTTATTGATCACGTGGCCTAAGAAATCCACTTCCATCATCCAGAATTCACATTTAGACAATTTAGCATAAAGCTGATGTTGTCTAAGGATTGACAAGGAAATCCATAGATGTTCCTCGTGGACTTCTTCATTCGGAGAATAGATCAAGATGTCGTCGATGAAAACTACCACGAACTTATCCAAGTACTGGTGAAAACATCGGTTCATCAAATCCATAAAGATAGCTGGAGCATTTGTAAGCCCAAAAGGCATCACTACGAACTCGTAATGACCATATCTGGTCCTAAACGCAGTTCTAGGAATGTCCTGCTCCCGAATCCTGAGTTGATGATATCCAGATCTTAAGTCGATCTTGGAGAACACCTTTGCTCCTTGCAACTGGTCCAACAAGTCATCAATCATAGGCAAAGGATACTTGTTCTTGATCGTCACCTTGTTCAACTCTCGATAGTCGATACAAAGTCGGAACGATCCGTCCTTCTTTTTGACGAATAATACCGGAGTACCCCACGACGATGCACTCGGCCTGACATATCCTTTGTCAAGAAGATCTTCAAGTTGATTCTTCAACTCTTGCATCTCAGCTAGAGCCATCCGATACGGGGATTTGGAAATCGGCGCCGTACCAGGCTCGAGATCAATTGAAAACTCTACGTCACGATTTGGGGGTAATCCTGGAATTTCTTCCGGAAAGACATCTGAAAATTCCCTAACTACAAGAATATCAAGAACCTCAGGTCCATCCTTCTCGGGTGAATCCAAGTAGCAAAGGTACCCGACACATCCTTGTCGTAGTAGCTTAAACGCAGCCATCGCATTGATCAGCTTGCCGTTATCAGCGTCATTTCAACCTTTGAACTTGCACACGAATTGGCCCCCGGATGACACCATCACCGTTCTTGAACTGAAGTCGATCACCGCCTTGTGACGCGTCAGCCAATCCATACCGAGAATAATGTCGTATGGAGCCATGACTATGCAGATTAAATCTGCCTCGAATTCCTTATCCTGAATGGTAATCGGAAAGTCGGACAAATGCTTGGTTCCCACCAAATGTTCTCCATTAGGAAGATTAACGATGAAAGGGTCGCACGAATCATTGCACACTAAGTCTAACTTGCTAACACAGCTATCCGAAATAAAGGAATGCGTAGCACCAGAATCAAACAGAATGCACACTGAAGTAGAGTGAAGGTATATAGTACCTTGAGCAATCGGAGCGTTGGGTCCATCTGCCTCATGCATCTCGTACAAGCGTTGACCCTGACTTCCAGAAACAGTTGGGGCCTTTCCCCTGTTCTGAGCAGTCGTCTGCACTGAAGGGCTAGGAGTCTCGGCAGACTTAAACCTAGGTCGGTTGCTCTGATGAACTGACCCTTGCTGCGACTCTACTCCCTTCTGCTTTCCCTGCTTGCAGAACTTTTGCAGATGACCATCACGTCCACACCCAAAGCATGGCCTTCTCTCCTTCCGACACTCAGTGCTCTTGTGTCCAGCAGTACCGCAGTTATAACACTAAACTGAACTCCTGGTATGCCCTGACTGCTGAGTCAATCCTCCTTGCGTCATCTCCGTCTTAGCTCTGCCGGATTTGGCGAAGTTAGACGGTGGCGCAGGGCGCTTAAAACCACCTCCCTGGTTCTGATTCTGCATCGACTTCTGTCGGTTGCACCTCTTGGTCGACTCCTCGAGAGTTACCTCCAGCTTATAGGCACAATCCATATACTGCTCCAAGGTAGAGCATGTGTGGTGCACCATTAATGGCTTGATATCCGGGTTCATCCACTCGTGGAAGTACCAGATCTTTTGAGCCTCGCTGGTGATCTCGGCAGTGGCGTACTGTAGAAGATGGTTGAACTTAGATGCCAACTCGGTCACTCTCAGACCATCAGTCTGAGGGTACAATAACTCTTTATGCTTCTCCTCTCTCATAACACGAGAGAAAAAGCGATCAACCATCTTGGTCTTGAACATCGACCAAGTCAACACTGGGCTCTCAGTTAAACCAGTGCTCTCCCACCACTCGCTAGCCTCCTCCTTCAGCTGAAGAGACGCGATATGGACCTTCTCGGCCTCTGTACACTCCACGTTCCTGAACAGCCTCTCCATATGGGAGAACCAATGAGTCACTGCCACTGGCTCCCCTTTCCCGTTATAGCAGTCGGGTCTCATGGAAGTAATGGTCTTAAGAGCGCGACCATAGCTGTACCTCGCCCTAACGACAGTCTCCTGAATCACAGGGTTTCTGGGTTCCACAACATCAGGAACCGCTGCATGAATAGGCACTTCTTGTGCTTGAGGCGCACTTGGTCTCAAGACATCAGTAATAGCCTGCATCACGATCCCACGGATCGCCTCAACAGCTGCAGCGTTAAACAGCATCGGCGCCTGGGTCTGATCCTGACCTTCACGCCTCTGCTGGACGCGAGACTCAGACTCGTGTTCATCCTGAACACCTCTTCCTGCTGGTCTGGGGTTTTGGCTGGTCCCAGCACCGGCTCGAGTCGAGTTTCTCGTGCTTCTTGGGTTCACCATCTGTTTACCGATCCAATTCCAAGCATTCAATACATTAATATTATGCAACGTACTTATGAAATATATCAATGTAAATAAATCACTCAGAATAGATCAACTTGGCATTTTATATATGAACCTTTGAATTCTTACACAAGTTACACATAAGTTTATCATTCGAGCGTTAGGACAACATTGCTCGAAGATAAAAGCGTTTCTCAAAGTACTTGCCGCAATACTGAAATATTACACAAAGTACAACTTGGAAAACTAAGAAACGAACTACTACGATAGGCAACGCCACTCCTCCTCAAGGCGTTCCAAAACGTCTCCCATACGACTGGCTACTCGTGCATGGTCTCTTCGGGCTAGGCTCACCATCGAGCTCTGTCGATGGGTTTCGCACCCTGCTTGACCTGAAGCACATAGTCCTAGCTCAGCCATAGAAAAGTATGGGTCGTCCATGACTGGTCCTTCTATTCCAGCCCTCCTCTGAGTACTGGCGATCAGCTCATCCCTCTGACGCTGCTGTTCTGCGGAGATTACCTCGCTCTAGCGGAGAATCTCCTGCAGCTCGGATTCCGACCTCCATCTCCTTGGAGTAGGGATAGGCTGATATTCCCTGTCACTTCTCCCAATACCGTACTTGGTATACAGTGCCTCCCAATCAGCTTCTGACATGGGTGCGTACTCTGGCACTGGTGACAATCCTGTACCGGGATCCTGAATCTGCCCTCCAAGGTCCAACTCTGGATCCTCTTCTGGATCATCCTCTATGGGATCCTCTTCCTCGGGATCATCCTCGATGGGATCCTCTTCCTCGGGATCATCCTCGCTGGGATCCTCATCCTCGGAATCATCCTCGATCATCTCCTCGTCCTCGATAGGATCTTGCTCAGCATCTCCTCTTCCTCCTCCTCATACTCGATCTCCTCGGGAATTGGTCCCAGTAGAAAGTCGTCTTGGTAAACCCCTTGTTCATACCTTGACAACTCGTCTTCCTGCTCCCATTCCTGTACTCCCTCCACTCTTGGTGGCGGCACAGGTGCAGGTCTAGGGACCTAGCATTCCTGGCTACAAGGACAACCGACTCGGGGAGAACGTGCTTGACGTCTTCGGATGGGCTACTCGGGCCTCCAACCTCGAAACATCACTGAGGTAACGGAAAATCTAGCCTCGGCTGATCCGACTTGGCATCTTCCGACCCCCCTACCAATAGAAAAGCAGACACCCATCCTATCGAACAATAAGAAAGGAATTAGTCTTTCTAGACATAGAAGCAAGCTTACTATATCAGACTATAAAGAAGACACGACTATGAACGGTGTTTTTAAATTCTTTTCAGAATGAAAATTCAGAGCCCTCTTTAAAGCATTTTGAAAATGAATAACTGGTTTATAAAAATTCCAAACCCGTTTTAAAAACATTGGCTCTGATACCACAACTATAACACCCCCAAAACTTAACCCTTTTGGAAAGGTATTACCGCCAGTGACCCCAGTGTTCCTTACCGAGATCACCCAAGGCTTTACCAAATAAATACGATTTATGAATGCAATTGATATACAAAGATCAAGCATTAAATTCCAAAACATAACATTGTTGAGGAAACAAGAGTTACGGGATTACAACCCAATCCCGAATAGGTCGAAACATAGTTTAAACCAAACACAGCGGAAGACTAAGAAAGTAAGTTACAATCGGAGTTATTGTCCAAATGATCATAACCTGATTAAAGAAATAATTAAAACATTCAAAAACCACCGCCGACTTCATAGTCCTTCTAATCTTCTGAGCTACTTCTTAACTGATGTGCCGAATCAAACGGATGACACCAGCCAACCATGCAAGAGAAAATATTGGTTGGTTAGTCTAAATGAATAGACTAGCAAGGGAACAAAGCAGAATGGTTTCGAAGCAGTTGTATTAGGTTAGACTCTTCGTCCCTCGAATAATAATCGAGTACGCTTGTCAACCACCATACTCCTACTGGAATAAACAAGAGGTATGCACAAGAGAAGATTCTGGAAGACTGAATCTTCACAGAAATCGACTCGAAAGAAGACTCCAACTGAAATGAGTCTTTAAGGAAGCAATGACAAATCTGGAAAGTTACAGAATCATTCAACCATGATTTAAATCTGACTGAGATGCTTCGGTTCACGACCAACCTCATCGCCTACAGCGAATCCAGATTAGAAAGAGAACATACTACATTCAATTCAAGATGAGTTTTCCTAGCTGCACTGAAACTTAGCTGCACTACTCGCCCAAGGTGTATTAATTATGTGCGTCAAGGTAGCACTTATCTGATTTATGTTCCAAAAACACACATCACGTTATAGACTTTTACATGTGTACCCCACCAATGGGACGCACATCTTAGTATACGTTTCATCGGAGAGTGACGTATACCGAAAGGTTTGTGATACCAGCTAAGTGTCCTGTCTCTACACACATGTGTAAGAGACCGATCATGATCATAGAATAGTACCAGATGGGGACGAGCCATCCCGATACCAGATTATAAAGAAACGACTGGACCGAGTCCGAGTAACGTTCCTATCTAACAGTGCTAACTAAACAGTTACAGCACCACCACATTTACAGGATAAATCCACATAAAGGCCCGAAAGGCGATCACAGATAATAGCGTTGTTCTAACAGATATACAACCTATTATATGATTTTCAAAATAGTTTATCAAAACCGTTTCCAGACAAACAGAATATTCATTCCAAATTAATTACTCAGATAAACTACTGATAATTAATGTAAATATGGAACGAAAGAGCAAGAGCGAACCGCCACTTGCCTTACTCCGCAGAATAGTCTAAAGACGTCACTGGATTCCGAGCTCGACTCGGTACAGCTCTAACAGCACAACGACCTTCAGTCGAACCATAAAGGAACCCTAAGTTAGATCCGACATATAGTACGAATCTAAACACGGCGAAAGAACACGAAAGGAAAGACGCCACGACGACAACCGACCAAGCCAAAGCCACGAAGCATTCTGGGCACTGGCGGCGGTCGCCGTTCTTGGCGGCGGTCGCCGTATTCATCACGCGGTCGCCGTGAAGAACACGGTGGTCGTCGTGAAGACACGGCGGTCGCCGTGAAGAACACGTGGTCGCCGTTAAGAACACGGCCGACTGAAACGAGAGAAAACTCACCCCAAACACGAGCGGTTTGGCCTCCTTCGACTTGCTTTGGCTTCTAACCTCCAAGGCTAACCAAAAGCTTCACAAAGGCACTCTGGAAACACACCAAAACAACACCGGCGAGACCTCCGGCGAGCACAAGAAAACCGGCGAAAACAAACTCCGGCGAGAGGCGAATTTGGCAGCGATTCGGGGTTGTAGATGGCCCAAAACCCATGCCCAAGCTCACCTATTTATAGGCAACCCCAAGGAATGAGCTGCAACCCCTCAGACGCGGCAACCGACGCAACGGCGCGCCTCGAACGACGCCGGCGACCATTGGGCAAAGCCCACTGGACAATCACGGCGGTCGCCGTAGTTTTGCCTGCGGCGGGCACGCGGCGGTCGCCGTAAATGCGGTGGTCGCCATTGCTAGGCCTGTCGCGGCCAGCTAGAAGCTGACACGTTGACCTCTCGGGCCCAAGCACGGCGGTCGCCGTTTCTGAACGGCGGTCGCCGTTTTCCCCCTTTTCCCGCCCATTCGGCTTTGAACGAGCATGACGATAACCGGGATAAAAATTATCGTACGCGAACGACAATTTAAATTCAAGGCACCTTGTCTGTATATTATTTCACTAAGAAAAATATTACAGATATAGAGCACATTACAGAATGTCTCAAGCTACCTGAATTAAATCCGACGTACACAACGGGTACTCGGGAAAATTCCATAATTCCCAAAATAACCTAACAAAATATGGGGTATCACACTCCTGCCGAAGCGGCGCAAATCCTTAATTAAACTTACCAACTCCAAATCTCTGGCCACAATGTTGCGATTGTACTCCTGGAATTCGGCCTCGGTCATCTTTCGGCCTCCAACATGATCCTTCACTTCACGGGCAGATTGAAGCAGTTCATTTACGTATAAGTATGTCCCAGTCATAATGTGATGTTCTCCCGCCATGAATTTAGAGTATAGAGAGGGATTATTTGAAGAACGTGGGAGTGGGACTATTTGGGAAAGTGGAGTGTTGGAGATCCTTGGTAGAGACTTTGGTAATGAACCGGTGAGTATTTGAAGAGACTTGGTAGAAAAGATTGGGCAAGTAAGGGTGTACTTTTAGTGAAATTTTTAAGGGGTCAAATCGGAATGAAAAATTTCAAACTTACCCTCTTATTTCAATGTGACCTGACAAACCTGAATACGTACTGTAACAATTTGTATAATGCCTGAGAAACCCGAAAAGGTAAAAACTATGTACGATGTTACATATCTCAGAAACAGAACAAGCATTAATCGTCAGTCGACATATGGTTGTTTGCAAGGCTTATAACTACGTTGTCAGGGCAAATTTTGAGTATGTAGAGAAGGAAGTGCGAGCATCGAAGTATTTTTAAGAACCTTGCTCCAGAGCCTGGGAAAGCATTAAGACCTCGTTTGGTACGATTTTCATGTCAATCTGAAAACTTAAAATTTATTTCACTCCTTGTATAATGGGCCATTCCAAGCTGAAGGAACATTTTCATTCCATCTTAAAACCCAACGTTTCATCCATTCCAGCAAATTGATCTACTTATTTTTTTCATAATCGCTCCTCTTAATCGAAAATTGCTAATGCGCCTCATAATTACTAAATAATTGACTAATATTAATTATTTATATTCAATAATATTAATTATTTTCATTGAAAAAACTTGATTATTTTTACTGATAATAAAATCTATTAAATAAAATTGGCCCCGTTATTTTTTTACCTATTCAAAATAACTCATTGCAAATACAACATTAAGTGACAACCTGAAAACTTACCCTAGAAGAGTTAAGTGGAAAGGATAAGGATGACGTCAGCTGAAGATTTATTCAAAAGCCTATGTTGTGTACTTATTATGGCCTGACAAAGCAGCAAACGTCTTGTACGACTTTAATACTGCCTGACTGCGTCAAATCGTTGCCGCCGTAGTTGCAAATAATAGAGTATCTTATCCTCTTGAAATAGTTTAAAAACCCAATTAAATTTTCATTTTAGGGTCCCTTTAATTTTGAAAAACTGTAAATGTGGAAATTTTTGTACAGTTTAAAAACTCATTTCATACTCTTTTGTTTTAAGGTGGAAGCTTGTACACAGTTTTTTAAGTATTTGTAAACGGTGTCAACAACGCTTGAATTTTTTGGACTGCACTCTGCATATAAGAAAAAGACGTTGACCTGACACACATCACATCAGGCATTGAACTTTCATTTCATTTCTCTTTCTTTAATAAAAACAAGAAAAACAAAGTATGGGCACAAGGATATCCTCTTCTGGAGAGGGCACGAAAGAGGAACACCGTCATCATCGAAAATTGGCACAGAAGGAAAACAAAGAACAGTGCAGAGTCGAAAGAGGAACACCGTCTTCGAAAAGTTGCCCGACATTGTAGGATGACAAACGGCTGGACACAAGGAAGATCATTTGCCAATTCAAATTCGTGGAGGAGAGGGCACGCAGCTGGTGAATCATCAACTCAAAAATGCTTCCATGGCTTCCCTGCAACAATACAAACATGCAAACACACTCAAATTCGGGAAAACAGTTCTATGGGTGTCCATTATGGAAGGTATTGTTGAATGTCAAATTTCGTGCGATATGCTTTTAAATTGGGATTTCATTTAGAATTAAATTAGTTGATTGGTTGAATTTTGTATTAAACCTTAGGCAGGGCACGATTGCAAATACTTCAAATGGGTGGATGGTCAAGCTTATAATAACCCCGCCAATGAGTCCATTCAAAGCGTAAGAGTTGTTGAAGAACACGGGGCAACCACTCGGCAAAATCTTATCTACCAACAACCGACTTCAATGAATGACATTATGAATATCACAACAGAAAATTTCGTTTTGAAAGTTGTACTTGGTGTGGTGGTACTTGTGGTGTTACTTGTTGTCTTTGTTGTCCAATTTGTAACCTTGTTGGTTAAATTATGATAACTACTCATAACCGTATGTTTACCAAGACAATGTATTCTGGTTCCTTGTTTATAAAACGAGGGTTTTCTGCAGGTAAAACATGAATATTTCTTGAATTAATCACCAATTTCCTTGAAAACATCCTTGAATTGTCATCACAATTTCAAATACAATTACCACATGTTGTTAGTACTCTGCCATTAGACGCGGGTTCTCTGAATATATTTCATTTGTCATGAATATTCATGTACACATATTCGATGTTATTGCTCTGAAATTTTACTCTTTTTGCCCTGAACAATAGTACGTTTAGTATGACCATGATACGTTTGTGTCCTGAAATGAAAATAGTCAAAAGTAGTAAATGCGAGATTACGGGCAACCATAACAAACATAAACGTTTAGGATCTTCATTACAAAACAACCATAACAAACATAAACATTTTGTCCTGAAATGCTAGCATTACATCCCTAAACAACCATACCAAACACCATAAAAAACAGCAAAAAAAATTACAAAACATCCCCACGGCCATCATCACTGGGCCAAAGAAAGATCTGGAGTGTCCAGCACCACATACACCTTGACGCCGGTGACCCTCTCGCCGAGGCGGGCAAGGTCGTCATAGTCGGACTGTGTCTGCAGCGGTTGAAGAAACCGCTGGCCGGCTGATGGGACCTGTTCAAAAACTAAGGATTTTGGACCGGGAGAGAGCATGCTTATCTGACCATGGACGTACCAGATGTCCATCTTGTTGGCTGGAACTTTGAGGAGTTGGGTTCTCCTTCCCCTGTACTCGTGCGTAGTCAATAGGGCCATCACCCCGGTCGATGGCGATAGTTTCCCATCCCAGTACACTTGCAGGAAAACGTTCGAGTCGGCCATGTTGCAAGAGATTTTTTTCGAAATGAGAGAGGAGTGCGAGGAGTTTGAGACAGGAAATGTGAGGGGTTGAGAAAAGGCAAGAACGCTATTTATACACAAGGATGAGTGGATAACGGAGTTAATGACGGGTAGTTGAGGGATCACACGATATTTAATTAAAAATTAAGAGGGGTCAAATCGGATATGCATTGGAAATGATGACTTTGAATAAAATTTCTTCATCATGACCTGACAAAAGATATTACATACTGTAAGAGAGTAGAAGAACCTGACAAAGCTTATTGCCGAAGCTTTGGTTTTATTCGAAAACTAGTTAACCCCATCTTTAAAATAGCTTATTGCCAAAGCTTCGGTTTGATAACCATTTAAAAACGTTGTCTTTTCCTACGGTTATTTACCATTGTGATGTTTCTTCGAGTTCCGCCATAAGTCGTGGGATGACTTGGAATAAGATTTATACAAATTGACCTGACAAATATCAATATGTACTGTAAATATCTATTTTGGACTGACTTATTTAACAATTAGAATAAAGCTTTGGTCTGAAGAACTAACCCCGGGTTATAAACTGTTTTAAACTGTTTTTAACCGTTTTTAACTGTTTTGTACATGTTCTGTTGTTTTATTTTTCGAATTTTTTAATCACCCTCATGAATGTAACCCTAACCGCCACCAACCCAAACAACTATTTATATACCCCCTCATCCACATTCTTCCTCATCCACAATCCGCTACAAAACTTTTCGAATTTCCTCATCCAAAAACATCTTCGAATCACCCTAACAACTCTAATTTCCGTTCTCGTGCTTCTTTGTTTCCATGGCTTATGAGCCTGACAACCATGAATGGGACCTTAATGATCACTTCGTTTACACAACTGTCCACACCGGAGGGAGACTCATCCCTTCAAGGGGACAAGATGCCATGATTTCCACCCATGTCTACCAAGGCGGACGGAGGCAAAACTGGAGGGCCATGCTGAAAGGGTACGGGAAATCCATGGGTTATTGAACCAACTATTTTATTTTAACGATTCCGATCTAGGCGCCTCTTACTTCTTCGAAGTAGTTCCCCCCATGGCGGGCCTCGTACCTTGAGGGCCTTACAGCGCCGCGGAGACGCTGTCGCCCTTGCCGCCCAAGGTAGAACCGTTGCTCTCATCAACATATTTATCACCCAAGATTTGTTGATGAACTTCCGCAGCGTGACGGCCCGGAATCATCTGTCTCCTCCGCACATAATTAGTATCTGATGAAGGAATCTAGTTTAGTGACAATGTAATACAGTGTAGTATTTAGGAGGTTCTGTTGTTTTATGATACGTATGTCAAGTAGGAAGATGATAATGGCATATAGTGACTTATATAGTCAGTAGGTTATGAGATAGTATATTTGGTATGGTATGTTAATGTCGCAGGAATTAATATTTCATGTCAAGTGGGAAGACGATAATGTCATTGGATGACTTTGAATAAGATTTTCCTACGGTTAATTACCATTGGATGACTTTGAATAAGATTTCTACAGATGACCTGACTAACATCAATAAGCACTGTAATTCGCTTTTGTGGACTGACGTAAATCCGTAGTCTCGCCTGACAAATAAGAATATGCATTGGAAAGGGTGACTTTGAATAAGATTTCCTACGGTTAATTACCATTAAATGACTTCGAATAAGATGTCTACAAAATGACCTGACAAAGCTAAATACGTACTGTAAGTCAATATTGTTGACTGACGTAAGTAAAAAAAACCAAATTAATATGGTCGCAAGAACTAACCCCGCGGTGAAAACCGGTTTTAACTGTTTTTTACCGTTTTTATCCGGTTTCGTACCTTTTTTTCCCGTTTCATAACCGTTGACATGTAGCACAAATTTAGGTTAGTGTGTACTTTAACCCCCCTCTTTTTCAAGGCTATTTTCAAATAATAAACCCTGTAACCTTTTTAACTGTTTTTGTACCATGTTTTTATTCGGTTTCATAACCATTTATATGTAGAACAAAGCTTCGGTTTCAAAACCACTTAAAAACGTTGTCTTTTCCTACGGTTATTTACCATTGTGATGTTTCTTCCAGTTCCGCCATAAGTCATGGGATGACCTAGAATAAGATTTCTAAAAAATGACCTGACAAAGCTAAATATGTACTGTAAATTTATAATGTGTACTTTACCCCCCCCCTCCCCCTTTTTACAGGCTATTTTTCGATTTCCAAACCCTTTAAATGTAGGAAATATTAGGTTTCAATGTGGGAGTTTTTGTACGATGATTTGCAATAACTGGAAAGAATGAATTTGAAATAGATATATCAAAACAACCTGACAAATGTGAATATGTACTGTAAATCCGTAATCTGGCCTGACTTAAGTCACAATTCCCCCCCTCTTTGGTTTTATTCGAAATCTAACCCCACCATTTTAAATGAAAACATGCTGAAAACATGCTGAAAACATTCGAATCTAACCCACCTGGGTGCCTTTTGATGTAAAACCAATATCTTGGCTGACATAAACACCATCACAAGCATGTAAACATGCTGAAAACAGTATCTCTGAAATTCAAATACAATTATAAGTCGTGTTCCTAGCCAAATGTTTCCCAACAACACAATGCAATCACCACATTACATCAAAAGTCCTTAAAGACCATCCCAACAACATCTAAAAATACTATGAGCCATTTGACTTCTATGTGCATCTATGAATTTGTCCGACGACAGATCCAAGTTTGACATGCCGAGAATCAATAACTCAATGTACTTCAAGGTGTAGACCCCCAATCTCCTCTGCACGATGTACAAAACACGTTAGAATGTATATCAATTGCAGTTTGATAAGGATTTATTTGGGCATAAATACATGTATACTTACCCGCGCTTGTTCTGCTTAAGGTTATGACCACGGGACACCGACATTGGATTGTCCAATAACGGTTCACATCTCTTTGCCAGTGGCTCGTACATCTTGACATATCTTGGAACAGTCTCAACGATGGGGCGGATCATATCGAAAATTTCCTTGTCTTTGTACAGATCCACATTGCAGTCATAAACCGTCACACACCAGTCGCATAGATCAATTTCTAAGGCAAACCAATGCTTCCTTTCGATATTGAAGCACGCGTATATGCGTTCCGCATCATCCCATCTCTTCCCATACTCTCCCGGACATGAACCCATCATGTATGACAACATTTCATCCTTACCCTTACGTGGAGAATTTATCTGGAAGCACTCGAATTCCCGTTGCACATAGTTCTGCCAATATGGGTCAAGCACAACCACCTTCGAAAACCGCTGTGGATCCTCTGAAATCCTTTGACGATAAAGGAACATCATTTGCTCCATATGCTGTAATGGTGCAACAATGTTAATCTATCAACTCGAAACTATTTTACACATGCATACTATTTTCAAATAATGCATTGGAATATTACCAAACCGCCCAACCAGTTCTTTGGGGCAAACAATATCTCAAAGAACTCCTTGTCCAATGATTGCCCGCCGGTCCAGTTCGGGGTTCAATACTGCATGATGGTACATATTCATTTGAATATTAAACAAGGATATATATATATATATTAGTACATATACAGGCTATATATAAGTTAGTCAGTCCACAAAGAATCAATTTCCGGTCAGAATTCTAGAAGTCAGGCCAGAAAAGTTTTTGACATTCATTTCATCAATTCCTTATTGAGTAGAGTGGATAAGTCACTAACCTCTCACTCTGCATCCACTTTACCAGCTCTGTCATCCCTTCCACCTTGCTATTTTTGGTAATCTTTTTTGCCAATTTCTGCTCATCCACATTGCGGTAGGGTGATTTTGCCTTGGCGGAAACTTCGCGAGTGCGAGTTGGATATGTCTTGTTCGAAACTTGGCTACCCTTCCTTGGTCTGCCCTTCCTCGGCACTTTGGACTCCTTGGTCTCCCCTTCATCACCCCCACGTCATCAAAATCAGCCTGTGATACCTTCTCACCTTGTATTTCAGTCCGCGCCTCAACACCTAGCTCATCAAGCTTCGTCCCTCCCTCCACAACATCTCCCGTTGATTCCTCCATAACTCCTTCATTAACAGTGTTTTGTCCCTCGACATCTCCCTTCGGTTCCTCCACAACTTGGTCATCAACCTTGGTCCTTCCCTCACATCAGCTCCCTTTGCTACCTCCTCAACATCAACACCTCCGTCATCAACCTTGCTTCCTCCCTTCACAACAGCTTCCTTTACTTCCTCCACAACTCCGTCATGCACACCCTCATCAGACACTGCTTTTGTTGCCACCTCAACTTGTGTTGCCACCACAGTCCCATCATTAACCAACTCGTCATTAACCAACTCATTGATGAGTCCCTCCACATCTTGCGGTGTTGCCTCATTAACCAGCTTCTCATCTGCATGTAGTATTGTACAAGTTTGGACAAGAACTGACAGTGGATCTGTTGCATCCCCTTGCTCTTCTTCCTCATACTATTGCGACATCTTCACCCGCCTCTTTCTGACCACCTACATTACCTGCATCATACACAACTATTTCACCAGCATTTGGCTCTCCATCCATTGTCTCCTGAAACGATGATATAAGGTCTGAAATAAGCAAATATTTTTCGAATTGTGCTCAAATTGACTGAAATGTGCATATATGGACTGAACTTTTTACTGAAACGATGATATATGGTCTGAAATGTGCACAAATGGACTGAAATATGTACATCTGGACTGAACTGTACATATAATAACTGAAAGTTTTGGGCATACATACCTCATCAGTCTCAGTCTCTTCGGACTCTCCCTCTTTGGAGTCATTGTCTTCGTCATCTTCAGACTCCATCTTTTCCTCTTCATCATTTGCCTCAGACTCCGTCTTTGCCTCCCTCATGCTCTGCTGGTGTTGGGGGATGTTGGGTTCATTATCACTGTTAACCTCCCCAGAGAGCTCCTGGTGTGTACTGATGTCTTGATCACTGGATGAAGCCCCTGTTCTAGGAGCTTTGGCTCTTATGAACTTGTTTAACTCAATAATTCCTCCCTTAGAGCATGCATCATTTCATGCAATTCATTCAAACAACACATAATTTGCCTTGGGTCGAAACCCTCAATGTTTCCAGCTTGCCCTCCCTTACCAACTCCCTTGGCCTTTTTACCAGCATTTTTCCTTCTGGGCTTCAAGTGCTTAACAATCTCATCCAAGGATTTGTGTCCTTCCTCCTCCGGGAAATAACAGCTTTCTCCCAAGTCCTCTCCGTCCTCCTCAACAAGGATCTGTTTAGCAGGGAAATTCCCCTCTAGGGCATCAGAAATCGCATCCAAGCTTGGCCTACTCGATTTAAGCCACCTCACACCTCGGGGCTGCACAACTTTAGTAAGCTTTTGGGCAAATGTTCTGCCAATATGGGGCACTGCCTCATACAACCATATCTGAAACAAACAGAATTGGAATTAATCCACAATTATGAACAGAGGCATTAACCTTTCTCAGTTTTACATACTCAACTACTAACACATTACCTGCAACAAACAACCATCCTTGTCCAAAGCAGAAGCCAGACTTTGATGGAGGTCAAGATATGCACTCCTACCCCATGGGAAATTATTGAAACGATCTAAGTCTTCCGTCAGTTTGACATGAAAGGGTCTGACCTTCCTCTTCTTATCACCCCAAGTACAACACCCTCAAGAATTAACAACAAGGCCATCTTCATCTTATATACATTGTCCTCCCGATAGGATAAGAACTTGTTTAAAAGGTTAGCAATAGTAATACTCCTCACCCCAAAAAATTCAAACACTGCATTCTTATCCTGCATATTGTCCTCCTCATCGGGCATCCCACAATTCAGTCCTGTTATTAGCCTAAACTCCTCTATTGAAAACCTACATGGTTGTCCACAAGATCATACCATGTCTCAAACTGCTTTTTTGTGTCCAGTTGCCTAAACAAGACATGGTGAATCAGTTGTGCAGACAGTTTCATGTTTTTCATTATTTTGATTATTGGGCCAAAGGGCCCCTGCATAACTGTCTGCCAGTCTGTTCGAGTTAGTGTGTTCTCGATAAGAGAAAGATACTGAAGCCGTGAGTTCTGATTTATCCGACCAAAAAACAACTCCTCAGAATGCCACTTGTAACTTATCTGTAATGAATTACATTCACATATACATGACAGGTAAGAATGACTTTCATATTCACATAAAAGAGAGGCACCCATCTTACTTTGTCAGGTAAAGATATATGTTTCAGGATACAAAATAACTTGTCAGACTACATTGCGGTTTGCCAGGACAAATGGAAGTTGTTGAGGATAAGTCTTTACCCATAGTATAACTTACACCTTTGTATCAACATGAATCAGGATACTATGACATTCTAACATTCTAACCACAGAACAAATACATGACATTCATATTCACATAAACCCTAAAACTTACTTTGTCAGGTAAGATAATTCGTTTCGTCAGACAATAATTTCGCTTGTCAGGCCATATGGATGTAACAGTTTAGGCTACTATAAATTTTGCACATCTCTCCGTGCTCTGTTTATCACAGAGCAAATCATGTTCTCATTTTCACATAAGCCTAATTTTAGCATGCATCAGACAAAATTTGTTTTTTTTTCAAGAAAATTAAGAGTTAGAGAAGATCACTAACCCCGCCAACCGACTTCGATGGCTCCTTCCTCGACCTCTTGGCTTTTGGTTCTTCAGCCATTCTCGGTTTCTTCTTCTGCATCGAAACGACTGGACTTGGTGATTCTTCTTCCTCTGACGAACTGTAGGCTCTCTTCTTTCGGCCCCTCGCCACTGGAGCCGCCTTCGCATTCGCGCTCTCCTCAACCCTTCTCTTCGACTCTGTAGAACCATTCGGCTTCTGCTTCTTCACTCTGCCGTTCGCAGACTGCAAACCTCTGGTCCTCACCATTGTCGATCTAGGGCTTCAGAAGGACTTCAGAAAGGGCTTCAAAAAGGCTTAACAAAGGGTTGAACAAAGGGAGAAAGGGCTTCTCGCCTTTGGGGATTTCGGATTTGCTGTGAGGAATACGCTTCAAGAGTTCAGGGATGAAAGAAAAAAGTTGTTCAGCGGAGAACATTAATTGGGGAAGATGAGATGTGCTATCGGTTGAACAGGTATATAATTAGGCTTACTCATATACCCGTTTAACACTTAACTGCATCTTAGGCCGTTTTACTTATTTTGATTTTACCTTTTTGGTTTTCAAAAGTGTTGCAGCTTTATGGCATATTTGCAATACTTTCTAAAACATGATATTCTGCAAACGGCGTTTCGGAATCTGGTAGTTTTTGCTAATACTTCATTTTAACACCATTATCAATTCACGTCAAAATACCAAAATGAACAATTTACAACCGTGAGATATCAACCAATAAAAACTGTATTACTGCTCATTAAATCTAGCAAACTAACCATATATATATTTGATAACTTTGTATTATATTAACATCATAAAGAGTCTACCTTATATACTATATAAATATCAGTAGACCCATTTACAATACGGATGGCTACTCAAGAAAAGTCACTAAAATACTTATTTTTCATCTTATTTTATACTGCTAAAGCTAATCAGCCAAGCTGAGAATATAACCAGGTGCCACTGTGCCATATACTTATACTAATCATTTGGATCTTTTATTTGCTCTCAATCAGTAGTTCCCTTAGCATTGTTCCATTAGCCGAGGCATATCCATATGGATTCTTACTTGCCCATTCCATGATCCCGAACACATCTCTTCGATCCCATACTTAGCTCTGCACATCAAAGCAATTTTTGTGAGAATCTTAAGCCCATAAATGATCAATCTAATATTAACAATCTAATTCTCGTAGAAAGCTTTTCAAATCCAACAGTAATCATTGATTGTCTGGGTCATTAGCATTGAATTATTGTAGCTTATAATTGTGTTTCCAGTGAAAACATGGTGAGTGATACTGATAGCCAGTGAAAAGGGAACTTACTTCCATTTCAACTCGCGCTCTGCCTTCTCTGTTGATGCAAAGACTATCTCAGCATCTCCAGGTCGTCGTCCAGCCATTACCAAGGGGATTTTCTGAACAATGTATTTGGGTAAAACAAGAGACAAGAAAAGTAAAATATTCCCATGTAAAGAAATTTAAGGTTGTTATCTTGCAGTCTGTTATTTGAACTACTGGTACCTTTCCTGATGCCCTCTCAAATGCTTCAACCATTTCCAGAACTGACGTGCCTTTGCCTGTTCCTAAGTTATACACTTCACAATCTGCACAAAACTTCATCACACAAGTAATGATTGCTAAAATCCTTTCTAAAACATCAGCGTTGAAAAAAGTAACAGGGAAGAGCCGGATGACTACTGACTTATATCAGAGTTAAACAATTTCCGCAATGCTGTATGTGTCCATCAGCCAATAATGTCTTTCGAGAGTTTTCACACGAATATTAGCACCAAAATAGTGAAGACAATAATGTCTTTCGAGAGTTTTCACACGAATATGGCATATTAACAAGCAGCATGATTTAGAAACTCATACCCCAGTGCCATCCTTGGTATTATAATCGGTTCCATATACTGTTAAAGCATGACGTCTACCCACAGCTACCTGAATTAACAAGACATATATTGAATTATTTCACCATCAAAGGGCCCGTTAACATGATAAAATAACAGCTTAGGAGAGTCAAAAGGTGTTAAATCAAACCCCATTAGTATTGTTTCGGAGCAATCCCTATTGTAAGATGCAGTTGTTTAAGATGGCCCCATTTCGGCTGCCTCAAAAGACCTAAATAGTGACATATAGAGCTCTAGAGTTGCGCACATTTAAATTGTTGAACCATGAAGATTCACATGTGTTTTATTTAGATATACAACTCACCATACTCGTCCAGAGGAGCTTGATCATAATAACTAGTTGTAACTAAGCAGACGCCGTTCTTCCAAAATTGGTTCCTCCATGATACTTGAGGAGGCGGTTTCAAGCAAACAGATTACAGTGATAATATTATGTATATGAGTAGGAACTACACTATGAGCTTACTGAACATATGCAAGAATAAGGCGAGAAGGATAAGGGTAGTACCATATAGTAATTCACATAGCTTCCATTCTTAGCAATGGAAGCGCCACATGAAACGCAATGTCTTCAGCTGACCTCAGATATGGATCTCCTTCAAATACTTGAAAGCTGGAGAAAGATACAAAAGAAAGATTGAATGAAAATAAATAAGAGAAACACTCAGAGAGAGCTAATGGCTTCATTTGGTGCAAAAACCTTATACTTCTTCAGCACAAATAGTACTTGTTTATGATGAAAAGGTGCATAAGGAGTTTGCGCTAAACAAAGCCTAAATGGTGAAATTTACTAGCAACTCTAATATATAAACGTACAAAGAAGTCCATTTTTCAGTCCACAAAGAAGGCTTATCTGGTGAGTTAGGTCCTGCAAACGTCTCTCCACATCTCATTCCGTTGCACGTATATATCTGCAAATGCAAATCAACTACAAATCAGTACATAAACATCTGTAGGATACTTTTTCCCCACTAAATCAGAGCAAAGATTTTCTCAGAACAAGAAGAGTACTACTAACCACAGGATGAGGAGTATCCGCCAATGAATCCAACAAAGCTTCTCAAATTGGTCTTTAACTTCGAGCAGAGCAAATTTGGTGGAGACTTCCAATCTGAAACCAGAGAGAGGTGAGAAAAGTTAGGCATGCTACAAATCTGAAGACTTCTCAAATTGGTCTCTATTTCGCCAAAAAAGTTAGGCAAGAATCGAATACTTACCAGTGGCGGAAGAGCATAGTGAAGTTTAGTGAAGACTT